>JASKUP010000060.1:12400000-13818522 GCA_030448955.1 Trichopoda pennipes | reverse complement strand
GTCAGTTTTGTTAATGGTTACACTAAATACATTCATGTCATTGTACAGTATTTTATGATAACCTAGTAATATTTATATTAATGTATGTAGTTAAGTATAAGAATATGAAGTAAGAATGGAGTGACGTCACTCAAACCTAGAATCTAGATTATTTTCATTGTTAGTATATAAGCTGTAGAAATTAAGAATAAAGTAATCATAATCAAAATTGTTAATAAACAATAAACATTTCTTCGAGCTCTAATTGAGGAGCTCAGGAATAAACTTATAAAGACAAATAAACAATTCTTTTGATTTTTGATTTATCCTCGCTACATGGCGATCCTGCCAGATCTTCGCTACATGGCGATCCTGCCAGATCCTTAGAGTGCAAAAATAATAAGCACCTAAGGAGGCAAGAGAAGAAATGGAAAAGAAGATCCGCCTGGCCAAAAGGCAAAAAGTAATTTGGAAGATCCGCCTGGCCAAAAGGCAAAAAGTAATTTGGAAAGGAAGATCCGCCTGGCCAAAAGGCAATAGCAGGTATAAGCGGACATATAATGAAGAAGGATCCGCCTGAGGAAAACACAAAAAAAAAAAAAAAATAATAATAAATAAATTTTAGCAGTGCGACTTGTTTGCACGCTTAGGGCCTGTAAGCGTTAACCGCTCGAGGCAAAATGTCCTTTCTAATTTTATATATTAAAACGGGGCAAAAGAAACAAATTATAAATTAAAAGAAATGACTCATACTATAGATATGTTTCATAAATCAACTGGTGGTAAAACCTCTCGCGGGCAAAAAGCCACCACAGCTTCCCGTAAATCGGTACGTTGCACCGGCGGTGTTAAAAAACCTCACCGTTACCGCAAATTACCCTTGGAACGTTTAGCGCGTGAAATTGCGCTCGATTTGGAAACGAAATAACGTTTACAATCTGCTGCTGGCGTTTTAATGGAGCTCTGTGAAACTTCTTCAAGAATGGTCGAGGATAGCAGCTTGTGCACCATCCATGCCAAGCGTGTTGTTATTATGCCTAGGGACCTTCAACCGACGGGCTGCAGCCGTGATGCACGTGCTTAATTTCTGATAAGTTATGGATATTTATATATACAAAAAAAAAATTTTATTTAAACAGCAACAAATTTTTATTAAATAAATGAAGATTTTTTTACGTTCTACTCTAAACAATTGTCGCTATATATAAAGCAAAATTAGAAATTGTACAATCAAGTTTTACAAAACAAAAAAAAAAAAAAAACAATTATGAATCTTTCTTTTGAAATAATAAACAAATAATTATAAAATTATTTTTAATAATAAAAATCTATAATAGTTATATATATATATATAATCATAGAAATATAAGTCTAAGAGAAAATGAAATGCTTTTAAAGTATCAAGCCTGAAATCATTTGTAAAACTCACTAGTATATAATAACTGCTAAAACTATATTAATTTCTGTAAATTCTTTATTAAATTGTCTAACTATAAAGTTAACAAAAGCTAACAGTAGTTAACAAAAACAGTCATGGAAATAAATATGGAAACACAAACGTAATTAATATAGAGATAAAAATAAAAATCGTTTGCTAATCAATTAAAGGAAACGTTAGAATAATATGATTTTACTGTAGAATATCTTAAGGGAAAGGACAATTATGTCGCAGACGCGCTATCTAGAATAACGATAGCGGACTTAAAAGAGATTAGTTCAAGGACGAAGTCAATTTTAAAAGTAACAACCAGATCTTCAATACAAAGGCGTAATACAGATAGTAATACAACAATTAAACAGCATTCGGAGAATAATAATGATAATGATGATGAAAAGCCCAAAATATATATGCCAATTAATAATTCTGATGTTAGAAAATTTAATAAATTAAAGATTACTCCAATTCGTTGTTATATTAAACGAGGAAAATCTATAATGGCAAACCTAAGAATAGATGATTTGTTTATTAATGGGAATTTTGATTTAGAACAATTTTTCCCAAGGCTCGAAGAAGTGGCCAATAAACATAAAATTGGAAAATTACAAGTGGCACCTAGTGAGAAAATTTTTGAATTTATCTCAGTAAATGATTTTAAAGATATGAGCAATAGGAAATTAAATAATATAAAAGTAGCGCTACTAAATAAGGTGACCCAAATTGATAATAAGAATGCTAAGGCAATTCTTGATATAATGCTGCGATATCACGATGATCCTATAGAAGGAGGACATTGTGGAATATATCGAACAATTCAGAAAATTAAAAAGTATTACTACTGGAAGAACATGACAAGAGATATTACTAAATATGTTAAAACTTGTCACAAGTGTCAAACAACGAAAACGACTAGACACTTGAAATGTCCCTTAACAGTCACGCCAACGCCTATAAGGACATTTGATACGGTATACGTAGATACAATAGGGCCATTCCCAAAATCCGTACGGGGAAATGAGTATGCAATCACCATAGTATGTGATTTAACGAAATACTTGGTAACTATTGCTATACCGGATAAAAACGCGAAAACCATAGCCAGGGCAATTTTTGAAAATGAAATTTTTAAAAATTCACTGAACTAGACAAAATTTCTCCATTATACAATATGGAAGACTATGCCAAAGAAGCAAAGTATAGATTAGAAATAGCTTTTAAGAGAGCTCGATTACTGTTAGATAGAAATAAGTTAAAGCAAAAACAAAATTACGATAGGAGTATATTAGATAATAATTTTGAATTAGGAGATTTAATTTTACTTAAGAATAATTCAGGTTATAAGTTAGATAATCAATATAAGGGTCCATTTAAAATTAAGAAAATAGATTTAAGAAATAATGTAACAATAGTTGATAAAAAAAATAACAAAGAACAAATAGTTCATAAAAATAGACTTAAGATATATCATAAATAAATTATTTACAATTAATATTATAGTAACATTTAAAGAATTATATCATAACTGAACATAAATAAATATTTAACATAATTGTAAAAGAATGTCCATAGAACTCACGTTATATGAACATTCTTATAAAAAGTGGAGGTGTAGTGTGATTAACCAATTGGCATAATTGACACATAAGTAGAGAAACAAAGAGATCTTAATTGCCAATACATTTGTATTAATAAATATTATCGAATAACTTATAGTAACCAATTTATTGATCATCAGCATAATTTAATTATACTGTATTGTTGTTGTTACTATATTATGCATGGGCATTAATGGGGACACTTCATGCGGAAGTATTTTTGATGACGCTGAGTTTCTCTATATTTGTAGGTCAGTTTTGTTAATGGTTACACTAAATACATTCATGTCATTGTACAGTATTTTATGATAACCTAGTAATATTTATATTAATGTATGTAGTTAAGTATAAGAATATGAAGTAAGAATGGAGTGACGTCACTCAAACCTAGAATCTAGATTATTTTCATTGTTAGTATATAAGCTGTAGAAATTAAGAATAAAGTAATCATAATCAAAATTGTTAATAAACAATAAACATTTCTTCGAGCTCTAATTGAGGAGCTCAGGAATAAACTTATAAAGACAAATAAACAATTCTTTTGATTTTTGATTTATCCTCGCTACATGGCGATCCTGCCAGATCTTCGCTACAGTTTATTTGATATGCTAGTAAGCTTAAAATATCAAATATAAAAAATATTGCATGAGCTTAAAGCTTTGCTGTTTTATAAATTCATAATGCAAAAGCAAAACAGAAAGCTTTCATTTAATATATATTTTATTTTTATTTTTGGGATATTTCTTTTATAATTTTTATTCAAGTCCTCCCTCCTCCTCCTTCCACTTCAACTTTTTGTTTGATTTATAACCAATTGCATTTGTAAATGTCTTTAATCTATTAATTGTTTATTTATGATGATCAAATATTAACCTTTTTTCTCTTTGACATTAAAAACTGCTTTATTGGAAGCTTCTTTAAAGATTCCAATCTTTGAATCGAATTCAAAGTTCAATCCCATCAAGCTGCAATTGAAAACACAAGTCTTGTGAAAAGTTAAAATATTTGTTGGTAGAAAAAAATAAAAATAATCATATTTTTAAGATTTTGTTGTTTATTTAAAACCTATAAACGAAGAAATCATTCTTCCCGACTTGACAGCCCACAACAATCTAAAAGAAAAAAAGAAATTATTCGTACTAAAACTACACAAATAATTTTATCTCTGATTTTGTTGTTATGTTTGTACTGTAATGAAAAGAATTCTTTTCATTTGGGTCTCTTTCTGTATAATTTCCAAAGTTGCCAGCAGATGATGTGTTTCTTTAGATACTTTTTTAACTTCATCATTCTTCAAACAATTGTCCATAAATAAAATTCATGACTTTTGTTATTGCTTCTTATGTAGAGATGTTGTTCCCTTTTTGTTTGCTTTTTGGTAGGAATCATTTGGAAGCTGATGTTGCCGTTGATATGACGCTGGTATATTGTGGTTTTGGCCTGATTGTCTGTCGATCAAAATATATGTTTGTAATCAATCATCATCATCAGACAATCATACGAAGGTTTAGGTATTTTCTTTTTAATATTATTTTTTTAATGTTCTTAATGTTGGTTAGACTCGTTAAGAAAATTTTTATATGAAAAGAAAAGGGTTACAATATGATTGCTTGACATGTTACCTTATCGGTGAAACAAACAAAAACTCAGCATATTAAATGAATTTTTTTTTTTTGTATAAAAAATAAAGAATAAAATTAAGCATCTTTAAGGCTCTTTTATATTGGGAGAGTCTGTGCTAACAGTTATTTTGAGTAATAAGCGTTACGGGACCCAGCCAAGTTTGTCGTTATTTTGGGTTGGTGTTTAAAAAATTAGTATCAATAAATTTTGGTCATTTTTTTTAAATTATTCTCAATACAAATATACAGTTATTTATTAATTTATTTTACATACTTTTTTAAAGTTCTATGGAAAAGTAATGTCCTGTTGTAAAATTTTCTATTTTACTTTGCACAGATATGAAAAATTTTCGCTAAATTTTCTATGCAATTATTAAGCTATATACAAATTTCCGATAGTTCCGTAAAGTTATCGATAAATGTTTAAAGTAACCGATAAATTTCCAACACGAATGTCGAATTATCGATAATATGCTTATCATAGATATGTTAAGTAAGTTATCGATAGATTTCCTGAATAAATATAAAGTTCTTTACAGCGGTTCTATAGAAATGTAAAGTTATCGGTAAATGTTCTATATAAATGTAAAATTATCAATAATAAGAATGAGTAACCGATAAATTCCTGCCAAAAATCTGAAGTTATCAATAATATGCCTATCATAGAAATTTTAAGTTATCGATAGATTTCCTTAGTTTATAAATAAAGTTATTCACAGAACAGAAGTAAAACTAAATTTATATAATTTTTCTATAGAAATATACAACTATCGATAAGCTTTAAAGAGAAAAGAAAAGTTGTTAATACATTTTCGAAAGAAACCAAAAGCTTTTGACAAACTTTCTTTAAAAAAAATAGAGCTTTCGACAAGTAGTCTTTAAAAATGTAAAGTTGCAACAACTTTTTAAAGCGACAGTCTTCCCATAAAAATAAAACACACTATAACACAAATCTTTTGAAAAGTAGCAGATAATTATTCTATAGAAATGTAAAATTATCGATAACTTTCACTAAAAATTTATAGTCATTGATTATTATTTACTGTTCTACACACAAAAAATGATCGTTTAATATTCTAGTAAAACTGAAAAGTTAGCAAAAACATTTCTATAGAAAAAAATTATCGATAACGTTTTTACAGAAATAAAAAATTTTGATAACTTTCCCACACAAATAATAAATTATCGTTAACTTTTCTGCAGAAGTAAAAACTTATCGATAGCGTTTCTATAGAAATAAAAAGTTATCGATGGCGTTTCTTAGAAATAAAAGTTATCGTTAACTTTTCAATAGAAATAAAAAGTTATCGTTAACTTTTCTATAGAAATAAAAAGTTATCGTTAACTTTTCTAAAGAAATAGAAACTTATCGTTAACTTTTCTATGGAAATAAAAAGTTATCGTTAACTTTTCTATAGAAACAAAAAGTTATAGTTAACTTTTCTATAGAAATAAAAAGTTATCGTTAACTTTTTTATAGAAATAAAAAGTTATCGTTAACTTTTCTATAGAAATAAAAAGTTATCGTTAACTTTTCCATAGAAATAAAAAGTTATCGTTAACTTTTCTATAGAAATAAAAAGTTATCGTTAACTTTTCTATAGAAATAAAAAGTTATCGTTAACTTTTCTGTAAAAATAAAAAGTTATCGATAACTTTCCTAGAAAAATTAAAAGTTAGCGATAATTTTTCTATAGAAATAAAAAGTTATCGATAACTTTCCTATAAAAATAAAAAGTTAGCGATAATTTCTCTATAGAAATAAAGAGTTATCGATAGCTTTTCTATAAAAAAAAATGAAATCATTAACTTTTCTATGAAAATAAAAAGTTATCGTTAACTTTTCTATAGAAATAAATAGTTATCGATAACTTTTCTCTAGAAAAAAATTTTATCATTAACTTTTCTATAGAAAAAAAATGTTATCATTAACTTTTCTATAGAAATATATAGTTATCATTAAGTTTTCTATATTAAGCTGTAAAGTTATCGATTCCTTTTCTCTAAAAGTGTTTTCAATTACTCTTCAATATAAATGTGCAATCATCTACTGAATTATACAGGTATTATTGATATATTTTAAAATATATAAAATAATTTTAGATTTTTGATTAGCAAAAATGTTTATACTTATCCGACTGTCATTAAATGTTTACTGGGTTATTTACTTGATAAGGTTAATATTCTTTAGTACGTGTTTAAAATTATTTGTTTCCAATTACTGTAGTTATTGTAACTTTATTGCCTTCTTCTAGCTTGTCTTGTCTGATCTATTATAATTTTCCTAATCTTAAAGCCTGTTTGAAAGTTTATCTAAACCAAAAAAGCCAAAAGTCAAGCAAATATTAAACACAAACCAGCCATTAACAACAACAAACACAGCATAAATTCAAATAAAAGAAATGAGGGCCGGATATGTAAACAGCCAACAACATAACTCCAATACATGGCAAACAATTGTTGAAATGAAATGTTTTCGAAATGAACAAAGAGAGTGAAGGGCGAAAAAAGGCATAAGAATTGAATTTTATGGTTGTATGGCTTGAAAGCACAATTGCGTTGCAAATGTACATCTTAAATTAGCGTTAAAATGCTTAAACAATTTCAATTCCATGTAACGTTTCTTTTTTTTATTTTTTGTTTTGGTCAATTTTAGTTAGTCATACTGAACTCTGTTCTTCAGACAGAACTTTACCAATTATGGTATACTTAGGATAACCAAAGGCTCTTTTAGATGTGTTTTTTTACGTTTTTAGCATTTTAGCTTTTAGTGTTTGTTGGAGTAGGACTGTCATGGTCAAAATTCATGATTGATAGTTTTAAGGTTTTGATTTTCTTTTCTTTTTAAGGTTCATATAAGATGCATGTGGTTTATTTAAACTGGCGACATGCAATTTGTTGTTGCACAAATAACTCAATGATTTGGAAAATTTAAAGAACTAAAATTTGTTTTAAATTTATGAATTAAGTATGAAAAGTCAGTTGTAAAACTTATTTCACAATAAATGAGGAAAATTAAGGAAATCGTGCAGAAAAGTTTTGAACTTATTTTTAGTTTTTCTTGAAAGCAATGAGTTTCGAAAGCTTTTAAGTTTAAAATTATTACTTTGTATTTTTACTCACTAAAATCCAGGCATCTGTTTTGTAATCATTTTTTTGTTTTCATAAATTCATTAAGGAATTCCGAAATTAATAGAACCTAAGCCTGAGTTATTATTTCGGTAGCCATATTCCTTCTCTGCTAATTTAAGAAAGATGCACTAGGATCTGCCTAACATGCAGTTATATGTTCGAAAAATTCCTTCGAAATCCCGTCGTTACACTGTAAAAGAATTTTTGTAAACGAAGTTACGAAACTTTAATCCATTATGATCAGCTGATTAACCTGCTTCTAAGGTTACCAGATACCATGATAGAAAATTTGAAAATGCGTTAATAATAATAATAATCACTTTCATATCTGTTGCAGACTTTGCCAATTCTTTTTCACGTAGTGTCTGTTTGAATCTCATGCGTTAAGAGATTTCATGTAGCTACGTTCAATTTAAATAACGTTAAAAGTCTGGCATTCCTTTATAGAAGTCAAGTTTTGGACACTATAGCCATTTAACAGATGATTGTTTTCAAACCATCTTAGTGGAATTTAATGGTTGATGATCACCTACAACTGTTTAACTAATTTATTCCGCAAGCTAACTTTAAAACCAGAAAGGCCTTAAGGCAGCACAGAAAGTATACACCGAAAATAAAATGTGATCCTGCACAGTGGAGGATTTTACCAAAATTTAAAGCTTATAAATAACTGGCCCGATTGCATTTACTAAAGTTAGGGTAGTTATTAGTTTTAACTGTGGATTTTACTTATTAGCTTTAGTAAAAAGGCGAAAAATCCTTAGCCTTCGTGCAAAGATGTAGCTACTCCTAGAGGTAGCAAGAGCTTCTGATCATTTGTTAAAAGAGTAAGAGATAATTCTAGTTCTTCAATTCTGACTCTTTAAAAGAATGACCAAATATTCACTAACCCAGTTGAAAAAGCTAACTTTATGGCTGGTATATTTGCAAATAATTCTTATTTACCGGAGAGCAACCAACCACCGTCCGAGTTCGATAGAGTATCCATTACGATACCAAGGATATTTTTTCGAGCTCGTTAACAAATTTTATCAGATCTCACCATCTCCTGGGCCGGATGGGATTCCAGCACTGGTCTTGAAACAGTGCTCTTCGACACTAGCGCGTCCGTCAGCAGCTCTCTTCAGAACGTTATATCATACCTGCAAATTTCTAAAGTGTGAGGCTAATAACCCTGAAAATTACTCCCCAATTGAAATTTGTTCTGCACTTTCTAAAGTAATGGAGAGTATGATTAATTATCATCTTGTAAGGTACCTAGAGTCCAACACTTTACTTAACGACTGAAAATATGGTTTCCGTAGGGGCGCTCTACTGGCAACTTGCTGGCTTTCCTATCGGAACAATAGTGCAACTCTATACATCATTTCGGAGAAAGTAAGGTGGTGGCTCTAGATATTTCCAAGGCATTTGATAGAGTGTGGCATGATGCAATTCTGTCAAAACTTGTTACATTTGGTGTCGGTGATAATTTCTCTAGATCTATATCCAGTTTTCTCAGGAATCGCGCTATACGAGTTGTTAGGATTTCATCAGACTAGTTCAAGATTAGTTAATTGGTACCGCAAGGTTCCGTTCTTTCTACTACCCTATTACTTATTTTGTAAATGACCTTCTTTGTTAAACTTTCAACCCTTTATACTCTTTCGCAGACGACAGCACCATTTGTCATTCGCATTCATTTGGTAATAGACCGAACCAGCAAGAAATGATTTCTAAAAGGCGGAACATGAATGATACGCTCAATCACGATCTTGCAACAATCTCGAAATGGGGTCGTGTTAATAGAGTCGATTTTAATGCCAGTAAGACACAGTGATGCATGTTTATGCATAGATCTGTGTTCGGTAATGATGCTAAATCTGTTACTATGGATGATATAAGTAGTAAGGAATCGGAAGCTCTTAATGTTCTTGCCATATTAAATTCAGCGTGATGTTCGATGGACTAAAGACATTTTTCAAGTTTTGAAAGAAGCTTTCAAGTGTCTCGGATTTTTAAAGCGGTGTAAGATATGTTTCACTCCATCGGATCCCCATACTATTTACACCACCTATATCCATCCAAAGATCGAATACAACTCTCATGTATGGGCCGGCGCTTCCAAATCTATTCTGGAGTTTCGCCTATAAAAGAGGGACAAGAAGCTCATTGGCAGCAGTAGGGTATTTAACTATATTGATTCTCTGAAGCACCGGCGAAACGTGCGTTGTATTTCACTGTTTTATCGTTATTACAATGGTAAATGTTCTAACGAAATTAGGGAACTTTTCCCGAAACTCGCACGTCTCTGCGTTTAACTCGGCTTTCGTTGAGAGCACATCCATTTGTGGTTGATTGGCCACTGAATCGTACTACGCATTACAGGAAAAGTTCGTTCCACATTGTCCGTATGTTGAATAAACTCCTTTCCGAAGTCTTTTCTGTCACTTTCAATGTAGGAAAGTTCCAATGTCCACAAACACTAATTCCTCTCCATAACCTGAGTGCTGCTCCGAAACAAAAGAAAAAAAATTATAATTTATAGAAGGCTATTACAGTTATACGGGAGTTACAAGCGCTATCCAATTTTAGCTTACTTCGGTGTAAAAATTTCTATTTCTACTTATGACAATCGCAATCTATGGTAATCTTGTTTTGCGCCGATTTTGCAAAATTGTGAAGTGTCAGTCTGCTCAATATAAACCAAACTAAAGATAAATCAATTGATAGCTGATAAAATGGTCACTGCCTCTATAAAAAAACAGCCGATACATAAAAAATAAAATAAAAAATGTTAAATATTATTTGTGGAGATTTTTGAAGCCTTTCTAGGAATTCGTAATAAATATATTTTTCGTTATTTCTCTAATAACCATATTCACAACAGCTTGATTGCGGCATAAGCAATTTAACTATTTTCCCAGATCCTCCCGAATTTGATCTATTTCAATTTACCCCACATGTTCTATAATTATAGAAACAGTGATAAATAACTGAAACCGGTTTTAAAAAGTTTTACTTGTACTTAACAAATTATCATAAATTAAAAAACGAAACATAAAATGGTTTTGTTTCTTTAACATTTAAAATTATCTCTTAAGAAGTTGAAATCCGTTTTCCCACAAACTTCAAGTCTTATCGGCTATAGAAAAGCCAGCAGTTTTGAAGGAAATCAAAACAAACTTTCTAGACAAAATAATATTATTTTGTTAACGAAAAATAAAAGTATTGAAACTGTTATCTTTTATTCAAATAAACATAAGTAAGTTTGTGTTTCTATGACTCCATGCGACTGTTCACATGAATATGTTGGTCCTTGTTTAAATGCGTTACATTCATTAGTAGCAATAACAATGATAAAATGTTTTATAACTTTTATTTTTCATGATGATAAATAACTGTATTCAGCCGGAGTGAGTGAGAGTGGTATAACTCCACATGCAAGTATACAAGTACATATGTATGCAGTTATCTTTGCATGACTACATACATATCTAACCGCACACACAGCCATACACACATGATTTATTTAATAAAAGACAAGACATTATAGTGGCAACACATACTCCTTCCTATACTTAATATAAAATAAATTATAAGGGCAACAACAACATGAACAACCATCCAGTAGTCGTATGCTGCTCAATTCAAGTTGCTACCGCTTATTTTGCTACATAAATACAAACACACAAACAGTTTTCTGTTTAAAATGTTAGCAATGCATCATTTGTAACAACATTAATGACTAAAGGAATAACAACAAACACGACAAGAATCTTAAAATAATATAAACAACAGTGCTGCTGACAAAGTTATTGTTAATTTTCATGGAAAACTCACACACCTAATCACGCACACACACACTTAAAGAGCGTCATATAAAGGATAGAAAATGTAATAATCTAAAGAGTAAACGAAGAAAACCTTTAACATGTTGTAGTAACAACAATTGCGATAAAATATCATTACAAAACATTCGCACAGTGTTACACAATAACAGAGATACAAAAAAGAGAGACGCAACAAAGAGGTTGAAAATTCTTCCTGATGTTTCTAGTATTAATGGAATATTCCAATTTTACAAACCTCAAGATAGCACACAAAAATATACGAGAGTGGCTCTGAAGCTACTTAATCTGCCCTATAAAGACCTGGCTTTTTCGTCACACATAAAATATTGCATTTTCTGTTAGCAGGACAGCAAGTGGGAATATTTTAAAGTGTAAATACTCAGTTGCTCAGACATGCAAAATTTTTCAATAGCAGGAGTGGTAGCGCCTAATCGTGATATGCAATGGAACTCTATTACCTTAAGAGATGGTGTAGCTGAAATTTTGGTAGTTTAAAAAAATTTCAGATCTGGGATAGGTTTTTCACAATGCTTACAACTTTTTAAACAAAAAAAATATGAGTAAACAGCTGATTTCGCATCATTGAATTTTGTGGTAACCATAAACAAAACTAAAAAAGCTGTTTTTATTTCATTTTAAACAGAAGCGTTAAGTCAAAATATTATAATTAATTATTTTTTATGCTTATTTTTAACATATAGTTTGAGTCCATCTTATTTCTTTTGAATTTCTTATTTGCTGTTTAATTTTTTTTTCAACAAAAGCTCCGTTCATTGGAATGAGTTTTCTGAAAGGCATTAAATATTTTCAGTGATATCCTAGACTCTGACGAAATGTTTGTCTTGAAGATAGCGTCTTTCTTACGCTGTTATTTCTGGGTTATAATGGGGAATGTTTGAAGATATCTCTCTCATTTAGCTTCGTTTCTGCCAACCCTGTTATAGCTTAAATACCTCCCACTTAAGAAATGTTAAGTTACCAGAGTTAGGTTATTTTAACATTTCGGTGCGAAACTAAAAGAATTCGAATGTAACAGAATTCGCCCGTGCAAAATTTTTGGGCATTTTAGAAATGTCCATAGGAGGAAATGCATATCTTCAAATTTTTTTGTATTCTAATATCAAAAACCTATATAAATTTTGAATATAATCTCTATAGTTGTGCCATGGCTTTCGCATCCTGTAATCCACTTAGCGGCACCTTTCCAATTTTTGACCCATTTTTATAAATATATTTACTTTTTATAATAGTTTTCATCACTTTCGCACCGAAATGTTAAAATACTTCAACTCTATTAATTTAACAGGGTTTAACAGGGTCTTCACACACTTTAAAGGGGCAATAGTCGCCCAGGTTGGCGGTGACCTGAAACCGTGTTTTTAAATATTCTTTAACTCCTCAACGGGGAGTAACATACAAATCCTACCACAACTTATTGAAAATTACTGCTGGAGATGCGGGTTTGCATTCTGAGGGCCCTCAAAGAGCTTATGAATTCACATACCGGTAAGATCACCGTCACAACGGCAGGTTGGAGTTATCATATCGTGGCCAAGCACTGAAGTACATCTTTATTACAGTTGTACGCCGTAATTGTGGCGCGGCAGCTTTCTTAACTGAAGTAATTACGCCAAACTAATGTATAACATGGACATACATATAATAAAGGGTCCGCCATCTAACGTTTTTTTTTTTACTATTGCTTGTTTCGTGAATAGTAACACTTATCTCATGTTTGATTTGACAGATAATTAGTTTTATCCTTCCGCTGAACGAATATGGTTGTGTATACGCTTGTACAACGCTGGGAAATACTGCGACATTACTTTAAAAATCATGGTAATGTTGCAGAATGTGTGCGCTAATTGCGTGCGGATTTTGAAAGAAGAGAAGCACTGTCAGGTCCGTATGTTCGTTATCTTGTGAAAGTAGTCAAAGAAACTGGTATCGATAAACCAAAGCGTAAAAAGCCAAAAAAAGAGAGTACAACCAAGAATATTGCTGCTGTGGCAGAAAGTGTGCGTGAAGCGCCATCAAATTAACAATTGAATATTTCAGAGACATCATTGAGACGAATTTTGCATAAAGACTTTGGTATGACACCATACAAAGTCCAATTGGTTCAGCAGTTGAAGCCAAGTGACCATCCAATGCGTTTTTGCTTCGCTAAGTGGGCCTGCGATCGACTTACAGAAGATGCCGATTTTGCAAAAAAAAAATCATCTTTTCAGATGAAGCTCATTTTGATCTTGGGGGGTATGCAAACAAGCAAAATTGTCGCATTTAGGGCACAGAAAATCCGCACGTATACATTGCCAATGCACCCAAAACGGGTCACTGTTTGGTGGGGATTTTGGTCCAGAGGCATTGTTGGGCCATTTTCAGGAGTGGCAGTTACAGTCAATAGCGATCGTTATCGGGCCATGTTAAATGAATTTTTATTCACAAGAATTGAAGAGGAGGATATTGGCAACATTTGGTTTCAACAGGACGGCGCTACGTGCCACACAGCCGAAACTACACTCGATTTTTTGCGCCCTATTTATGAAGATCGCATTATCAGCCGCAGAGCTGATGTCGTTTGGCCCCTTCGGAGCTGCGATTTGACACCGTTGGACTGTTTTTATTTTTTTTTTTTTGTGTTACGCTGACAAGCTAGAGACAGTTGACGCTTTAAAGAACAATATTGGTGAAGCCGTTAGTGAAATACAGCTGCACACAATCGATAATGTGCTTAAAAATTGGACCGATCGTGTAGGCTGCACGGCTGCCAGGGCAGCCATTTGAATGAAATTATTTTCCATTATTAACCGGAAGGATTGTACTTTCCAATAAAAAAGGAAATTTGAGAAAATATTCAGTAGTTTTGTTTATAGAAAAAAAAAGTTATTTGGCGGACCCTCTAAATAAGGCACGGCATTGATTCACTTCGTTCTTTACTTGAAGTTTAAACAAATCAAACCCTAATTGCACTGTGGTGGAACTTGCAGGGTAAAGCTTTTAGCTTTAAATTTTTACATTTTAAGATACAGAGTGCAAAGCTAAAGCGTGGCAAATGAATAGAAATCGGCTCTGGGGTATCAATATGCAAGTTTTGTATCCTTAAAATCGCGAACTGGTTTATTTTGTTTGAAAGTGCAGACAGTGGCATTGGAAACTGTAATGTAACGGTAAAGGTAGTGGCTTCTAGCAAAATTTAACCTTATTACTAGTCTACTTTGGTAAAGGACTTGATGACGCTTATAGAGGTAAAAATAATTTTTTAAAAAAATAAAAATAATTTTTTACCTCTATAATTTTTTAAACATCATTGCAAGCTTAAGGAAGAGGTGGCTCTAAACCTTAATAACTGGTATTTTTCTTTTTCTTTCTTGTAATCTCGAATAGTACACAGATGTCCCTCGTTTGCGTTAATATGTGTTTTTGTGTTTACAACACAACTTTATTATTACATTCCTTCATTCAAGCCAGTTACATGTGCTTATAAATAATTGTAGTAGCATTATAGTACATTTTGATACGAAAACATGTTTAATGACAAAATTTATACACTTTCCTTGAAATTCAGTGGCATAAAACTGACAACATACAATGACATCAAATTTAAGAACGAAAACATAACACAGAGAAAATATAATCAACAACATCAGGCCAATGTCATGTTTTGATAAGATACAACATTTTGAAAACTTGAAAAAGGTCTACTGAAACAGTCAAAATTATTAACCAAAAAAAAATCCTTAAAATTAAAAACACCTAATATTTAAATCTTTGTAATTTATACACCTGCCATCTGTTTTTAAAATAAATGTACTGCAATTGTAGTTTATATTCGAATAGTATTTAAAGGAAAAGTACACACACACATACAAAGAATATTTTATATGAAATCTTTAGTTAGCAAAAGTTACCGACAAAAAATAATTTTTAATATTTTACAGAAGTATTGACTTCTAAGTTGGCAACACTTTTTTAATGGCGGCCATTTTGTTAGCTGTTAAGTGTTGTGTGCGTAGTTCGATTTGCTATTTCAACGTGCGTAGACTGACGCCTGAACACCTCCTTCAAATTGTGTAAATTGATCCCAAATCAAGATTGCTGATCCCAAAATTCATAAGTGAATTTTGTTTGGGGATGTAGCCTCACTATTGTTTGAATGGATGCGTCAATAAACAAAAGTGCTGTATTTGAAGTGATGAAAATTTTCAAGTATAGGCTAAAGGCCCAATTATAATATGCATAAGGTGGCTTGAACTAATGTCAAAAATTGAACGAAAAGTGTGTCAAATGCTACAGTGAATCATTGAAAACTTTTACGTGGCTATATTGTACTTACATGAATATAGAAATTATTATGCACAGTTGCACATTTGTTTTATTCGTACTTTTGAAAAAAAAAATTTCCTTCTAAGTAAATGAAATTTATTAGCAAAAAGGCGTTTAATAATCATATACTTAATACTATCCTTTTACAAATTTATAATTTTTTGTTAATAGTTTTAAGAAAATTACGAAAGAAAAAATACACATAAATCGCTGTATGCATTATTTGGGTTAAAAATACTAAAAAATGCATCATTGAATTTAAAAACAATAACAAATTAAATTATTATTATTAAATTATTTTATTAAATTATTATTATTAAATTAATTATTGTAATTTGTGTGTTAAAAAAAAGGGAAAAGAAAATAAAATTTTTAAAGGTCCTCGTCCCTTTGAATTGCCGTGATAATAAAATGTGTCTCTTTTGTCATATTAGCTATTTTTTCTTTGTACATTTTCTATTAAATTCACTATAACACAATTCAAAACAGCTGTTTCGGTACGGAATGTGCGATCAGTTTCGTACTTTGCTTATGCAAATGACATTTAACGAAAAGTTTTGTTTAGGTATTTGCACAGTTGCTTAAGTTGCCTTAAGCCAGTATATGCATAACATAGTTGGGCCTTAAAACACTGTCACATCTCTGTTGTGTTTCATGGGCTGGTGAAAACGTTGGCCCTTACTTCTTTCTAAACTATGCTGGTCAGAACTTTACAGTCATTTGTGACCGCTGAAGAGCTATAATTACAAACTTTATCGTTCACCAATTGACACTGCACTTACTCCTTTTTAATGGTATGTAGTTAGGCCGCGGAGAGTCTGCCGCATGCAATTACTCTCCCCCTTTGATTCTATTTTATTCTAATTTTTATTATTATTAATCTCTTATTCAGAAAAAGATTTTTTATTCTCTTACGCACAAAGGGATCAGCAGGCAAAAACAAGTAAGCTGATTAAGGCTAACTTGCACTCTGGCTCCCAGCATAAGGAGAGTTTTGTAAAATACGGTTTTCATTAAGGGATCCTACATGGTATTTAAGGCTGATGTGATACGACTTCAATAACATTAATCACATGTTATATTTTTTTACCCTATTTTAAAACTTAAATATCTGACAGAGTTTTAAAAGATTTCTTGAAATGGCGCACATTGTCGGGTGCCAACAAACATTATGGAAGAAGCCTTATATATGGTGAACTATTAACTCTTATGCGAACGATAGTAACTGTATTGATACATGCGTACTGTAAAGCTCTGCAAAGGTTGCTTTTAACTCCTTTGCCTTAAAATCAAGCGAAATGTTTCATAAGGCTTTGCATAGATAAGAGAAATATTTACAGATTTCCAGAAGAGGCATTAGGCAATGTATTTCAGCTAACGTAATGGGCCAAATAAATTTAGCAGTAGGAATTATTAAATTTGAAAAACTTTGCGATTAAAATTAGGTATCAGATGCTCTACTAAGACTTCCTAAGGTCGTTATGTAGAATTTTACTGGGTAATTTTTTTATATATGTGATTTTTAGAGAAGCACACAATTTTAAGTTGGCAAGGCCAAACAACTCCATTTTGATAGCTATCAAGTAATTTAAAATTATTTTGGTTTCGCATTTCACCATAGACATATGACAACATCAGACCTAAGCCTGAACAACGCTTCTAAATTGTGTTAATTGGCAAAATTGCAGTTGCTTCCATGCGAATTTTGTTTAACCAGGAAGTGCACTTTTGTTTGCATGGATATATAATGCCGCAGAGCCATAATTACTGGCTTTTTCCTTATCAGTTGAATGCCCATGATGTGCGGAATCTCTGGTTTAAACAACACGGCATAACATGTCACACAACTCGTGCCGCAACCGATTTATTGAAGGAAACCTACTGTAACCGCATACTTTCATGTTTCGGACCCATAAATTAGCCTTCAAGGTTGTGCGATTTAGAGCCACTAGGCTATTTTCTTTGGGTATACGAAAAGTCGTTAGTCTAGCCGATAAGTCCGAAACGATTGACCATTTAGAGGACAAAACCGCTGCGTTATTGCAGATATACAAATGTTGGAAAAGTCATCGATTATTGGACTTTCAGAACAGACGACGTTCGAGCTAGTTATGGCGACCACCTGCCGGAAATCATATTTAAATTATAATGCCAGATTAACTTTCGAACTAAATTAATTTTATTTTATCAATTAAAAACAATAATTCCATCTTTATTCTTAACGAACCATAGTGATCCGTTTTAGCACCACTTTTGTTCCGCCCTAATACATTACAAAATGGACCAAAAAACACCCTAAGGCGGACACACTTACCTAGATAATAATATGGGGTCCGCCAAATAGCATTTTTTTTAAATGCTATAAACAAAACTACACAGCATCGGCTGTGTGGCATGTAGCACCATCCTGTTCAAACCAAATGTTGTCAATATCCTCCTCTTCAATTTTTGTCAACAAAAATTCGTTATGGCCCGATAACGAGCGCCTTCTGTAAGTCGGTTGCAGGACAACTTAGCGAAGCGAAAACGTATTGGATGGTCACTTGGCTTCAACTCTTGCACCAATTGGACTTTGTATGGCATCATACCAATGATGTCTCTGAAATGTTCAATTGTTGAGAACAACGGTAAATTGATGTTGATGGCGCTTAATGCACACATTCTGCAACAGCAGCAATATTCTCGGGTGTACGCAGTGTTTATGGCTTTTCAAACGTACGGAGCTGACGGTGCTTTTGTTCTTTCAAAATCCGTACGCAATTTTCGCACACATTCTGCAACATTACTTTAATTTTTGTGAACAAAAATTCGTTCAACATGACCCGATAACGATCGCCATTGACTGTAACGGCCACTCCCGAAAAATGGCCCAATTATGCTTCTAAACAGTGACTCGTTTCGGTACGTCGGCTTTTCAATGTATGAGTGCGTGTTTTCTGTTGCCCCAAATGCGACTTGTTTACCTACCCGCCGAGATCAATGACCTTCATCTGAAAAGATGATTTCTTTTGCAAAATCGTCATCTTCTGTAAGTCGATCGCAGGCTCACTTAGCGAAGCAAAAACACATTGGATGGTCACTTGGTTTCAACTCCTGAACCTTTTGGGCTTTGTATGGCGTCATACCAAGGTCTCTTGATAAAAAAATCCGTCTCAATGATGTCTCTGAAATGTTCAATTGTTGAAAACGACGCTTTGGTTTATCGATGAGGATGCCAGTTTTTTTTCACTTTTTTCAATGATAACGAACATACGGAGCTGACTGTGCTTCTCTTCTTCCAAAATCCGTACAAAATTTTCGCACAAATTCTGCAACATTACCATGATTTTCAAAGTAATGCCGCAATATTTCCCAGCATTGTTCAGGCGTATACACAACCATTCTCGTAAAGCGGAAGGATAAAACTAAATATCTGTCAAATCAAACATGAGCTAAGTGTTACCATTCACGAAATAAGCACTAGTTGAAAAAAAAGACGTTAGATGGCGGACCCTATAAAAGAAGGAAATATTAGATTAGCTCCGCATAATATGCCAGGTGGTGGGTAACTTACCTATATCCATAGACACGACATAAAGACACATTAATATGTCTTAATGGAATCTCACTATTAAGACATGTATCACTGGGGGGTAAAAGGGAGTCCGGTTCACAAAAGGCTAGCAGGAGCCAACTGGACAATTTCCATTTTATTTCTACGGGAATCAGTAATCCCCAGAATTCAGCTGTTGCTATTCTCTGTCTGATTACTGAGGTTGGCCCCTTGGGGAGTATCGCAGTGGTTGTGGTTTCACAGGCCCTCATAAAATGTTTAAGGTACCAGGATCATTCACTTTTGAAATACAGGGTAAATAATCCAGGTGGAGTGCGCATACTATGTCATGTGTTCTGGACCAGCAGTTGGAAAGTCTCCAAATTTTAAGCAAGGAGTGACGGTGGCGGCCCTGCTCCGTGCTCCCGAAATTACAACTAGGAGTGACTAGAGGATAGAGATATCCGACGGCTTCCTAGGGCGTGGATGACGTTACATATCACCCAAGTGGTTTGATCGACCATTAGGTTATGGCTTACACGGCTAGGTGCTAATGTATATCTTATCACGCATACGTAGACACGACCCTAATGAAAGAACTACCTAAACCCAACTGACATTAACCAGAACACGGCTTGGCAATGAGGTCATCACATCGAAAGTGCTCGCCGGTGACATAGAACAAACAGCTAGCAATGACAGTTTCCACTGAAAAAATTGACGACAGTATTTCACTTACAGGCGGACAAAACCAAACAACTTAAACAGTTACCATTAAAAAATTTGAGAACCTCATAGAACAGACCTTTTAACACAAGGTTGTATTGATTTACACAATTTTAGATAAAATTTGGTTAACTATTTCAAAAGCTTTGTATAAATATTTAAAGCCTGTGTGGGTTGGACTTCAATATCATGTTACACGTTATAATAAAGCAGAAGAATTTTTACCCTAAACTATTAAATCATTTTGGTTTTGCAAAAATAACAAAAACTTCGCCTTGTTATAATTAATGTTTCAAAAAGTAGTTTAAGTTCTCTTTAATTAAACTTTAATTGCAGCAACCACCCTTCTCTAATTAATTATTTTCATATTGTTTATTTCAAGAGTCTTTCTTAGCACACTACACCACACCATAATAAGCAAACGAAGGCGTAAATGTCATTAACATTTTCAACCTCTAATGTTTTGTTTAACGTTTAACTTGCCTTTGCGTTAATGTCCTTTTTATAACCCTGCTAAAATAAAAAAAAAAACCCAGAATCATTTTCTGCTAATGTATTTGTGTCTTTTGTGGTGGAATTTGAGTTTCTCCATTAGACTATTAAATAATAAGTAAATTTTAATTTAATAATGACAACGTTAATGTTACAATTTCTTCTTTTTTATTTCATATTTTAATTAAAGAATAACGTGCTTTTTTGGGGGAACACATTTATATTAATTTTTTTTGTTTGGGTTTTTTGTTGGGAGCCTCAAACAACAACAACAACTAAACAAATATAAACTTTATTAAATGGTGTGTCAAATATAAAGCAAAATGTAAGCTTTATTTAAATTTACATTCAAATCTTAATAAATCTTTAATTAATTCAATTATATATTTAATTAAATAAGCAATATCAACTATCAACAACAACTAAATTAATTGATGGACAGTTCACCAAATCAATTAAAAATTTGATTAAATTTAAAATCGAAACAATATAAAATATTTAATAAATGCAAAAACTCATTTTTGTGAATTAAAAAATACGCATCTACTTTTAAATGAAATACAATAGGGGTGACATTTCTACAGTTATAGTTACAGTTGTCCCTCCTATTCAAGCCCTGAAATTGTACCCAAAAATCAAATCAAATTTTGCATAAAGTACCTCATTTTATATGATGCAGCGTTATCCGTCTAAAATTGGAATACAACTGACATATATAGGCCGGCGACCTAAAGTCAAATTTGGAGTTGATCGACCGCATACAAAAGAGGGCCAAGAAGGTCATTGGGGATATTAAAGTCTCCAACTCTGTAGATTCAGTAGAGCATCGATGCAACGTGAATTGTAAAAGGTTTGTCAACCAGAAGTTTGTTTTCTAAAACAAACTACAACAAAACATTTAGATTAAGATGATTCAAATTTGTATTGTATTATGAAAAGAAATATTCGGCATTTAAAAATTGAAAAGGATATCTGACAAATGTCCACCACAAATACGATTCTTTCATCAAAGTTTTTAAACACTTTTTGGCAAAATATCGTCCTATTTCATTAATCGCATCACGCATTTTGCGTTTTAACGCTTAAATCGATTTGATTGACTACGTACAAACTCTGTCCTTAACATAGACTCACCAAAAAAAAAAAACGGGAGTGTTAAAGTTTACAATTTGGTTGGTCACTTAACTGCTGATTGTCGTGAAATTATGCGATCGGAAATTTGATTTGCAATAAATTGATTGTTTCATTGACTGTAAGGCATGTGGCACCGTCTTGTTGAAACTACATGCCAGTAATATCTACGACGACGAAAATTGAGTTGTTAGCATTTCGCGATAACATGATTAATTGACCGTTACCACATTCCCAGCCTCATCTTCGAAAAAAAATGGTCCAATCACACCTCCAGATCACATAACACACCATGCAGCAACACATTGGGAGTGCAAAGGCTTCTCAATAATCGCTTTGGGATTTTTAGAAGCCCAAATGCGGCAATGTTGACATACCGCGACAAGTGAAAATGGGCTTCGTCTGAAAAATTGATTTTTTCAGAAAAACCAGCCGATTGTTCCTGAATGAATTGAGCAAATCTACGGGAATTTGAATGGTCGCTCGGCTTCAATTCCTACAGCAGTTGAATCTTATAATGCTTTAAATTCAAACCCTTACGCGAAAATCGCCATGTTGTGGTTTTTGGTCACCTCAATTGTTGAGAACGTTGAGGAATAGACAAATTTGGATCTGTTTCAACACTGTGTCTCACGGCTGCAATGTTTTCAGTTGAACGACCCGATCAAACACGTGCTGATGTTTGCACATTTTGTGTCGAGCCCATTGACTCAAATTTAACGACCAAATTCTTAGCCTTGGCCTTAGAAGCACACGACTTTTATGAAATGTAAATGCGATTATCGTGCGAAATTGACTCCATTGTAACAATTGCCAATGCATCTACTACGAATACGTCAAAAAAACTAAATGTCATGTTGTTGTTGTTGCCATAATTTAAAAACAAACTTCTTGTTGATAAGCCCGATACAATTTCAGCATTAATGCTTTATAAAAATATCGGACTGATATTAGTTTGTAGCGATTTTTGACAAAAGGTTAAACAGTATTCTGTACTGAGTTAGAGCTGCTAAGCAGCAATAATTTCAGTAAATTCCGAAATTATGCAAATTTTGGGGCACACTTTAGTAGAAGATTTTCGCATGCTTTAGCTCATTAATCTCACTCATACTCTTTCTCTCTCTCTCTCTCGCTCTCTCCCTCACACTCACACTTCTTTTTTTACCTTGGTGTATGTAAAACAATTTTGACGGTTATTTAATTCCTTGTCATTAAATTGTATAACAACAAGTTCAAAGGACTCTTTACGTGCGTTTGTTTTCTAAGGTAGTGGCTGCATGTTGAAATAGAGTCTCTAAGGAAAAAAAATAATTTTTATATTAAAATTTTATACTTTTCTCCTCGTGCAAAAAGCACGTTTCACTTAACAGAGTTGCCACAGCAACTTGAATTTCAACACTTAACAAACAAACAAAAACTTAAATTAAAATAAAACATATTTTCAGTTTTCAATTGTCTTTTTGCCACGAATTGCTGGCAAGAAAAAGCAGGCGTTTTGCCTACAGATAATGCATAAAGGTGATAATTACTGTTATTTCATAATTTATATAAATTTTTATTTTAACTTTCTGTTGTCATTAAAGTTGTTGCTGTTCATTTAATTATTGTAACTGTTTTTTTTTTTGTGCTTCTGCTTTTTCTTTTTTAAAGGTTGTGACATTTTTGTTTTCTTATCAATGTTTGTTTAATTTGCACTTGACACGGAATGGTTTTTCTTTGTTTCCTATTTCCTGTTTGTTTTTTTATTTTGTTCTGTTTGGCTAACACACAAAAAATAAAAATAAATAAATTGTAAATTTAATAAAACTAAACAAGAAAATTCAATTTTAGTTAACAGAATTTTGTTTTAACAACAATATAATGTAAAAGCGATGTAAGTCACGAAGTAGAATTAAATGATTTCGTGTAAGCAGAAAGTTTAACAAATATTTGTGTGTTCAAATGAAAAACTAAATGGAAATTAAAGCTTATTGTCTAAAACATGGTTCTCTACTAGTTTCTTTGTAAGTAACACTAAAATTAAAAAAGATTATTTTATTAAAAAAAAATTACATTGAATAAAAGTGATTTATTATAAGTTACAGTCATTTAAAAAAAAAGTTTTAGAAAAAGATTACTTTTGTTCTCCCATATTCGAAAAGTCTTTTACGATTATGTATTCAAACAACAGCACTTTTCTTAGAAAGGTATATTTCCTAAAAATGTCTTATACAAAAACTTTGTAAGGAATACAAACGATCCTCGAGTTAGAGCACGTGGAGGTTCAGCGAGACTTGTCAAATCCCGTTTAAAGCATTACTTAATAATCTTCGTGAAGACTATGTGAAGGCTTCAAATATCTGTCTTGAGGATTTTCGTCGTAGTTTGGTTATATCCTCTTTATTCGCCTCCCAGGTTATTAACTATTGAAAATCTGTGTACTACCTATTACAAATCTCTGGGTCACCGCTTTCTGGCAACCGGCGATTATAATTAAGCACAATTCCTGGGGTTACGTTTAATTGTCCCGAAAGGCAGAATTCTTTTCAACGTAAGTTCCAAAATGGGTTGGAATGTGATGTCAAGTGGTTCACGTTTTGGCCAACTTACAAAAAATAGCAGAAGTAATTGACTCTGGTATGATAAATATAGTGGAAGGTTTCGCTCAAAGGGTCACACTAAAGTGGAATTTTATAGGATAATAAGTCTGCTACTAATATTGTCTAAGCTTTTTTAAAGCCTGCTGATAACTAAATTTACCCCTCTTCTGAATGAAATCAGTTGTATCCCTAATCGCCAATTTCGATTCAGAAAAAAATATAGTACCTGTGCGGTCAGAATATTATTAGAAATTAAGTTGATATTTATTTATATTTTATATTTGCATTTTGTGAATTCACTCCTTTTAGTATATTGTTACTCTTTTATATATTAGTATATAATCTTATAATTGTTTTTATAGGATAATACAATCAGATTTGAGTATACATAATTCTAACGGGATAAAATTAGTTTAACATTAGCAAAATAATATTTTGGATTCATTATCGAAAAAGTACTGAAACAATAGAAAACAACTATCGGCATCTATCGTGTATTTTCGTTTTAAATCGTTTATGTTCAACCAGTACCATCGAACAAACGGATAGATTAGTACAAGACATAATAAAAAAGTCTGGCAGGAAGGTGTAATATATAAACTGAAACAACACCTGCCATTTAACACTCTTAGACTATTGGAATTCTATATTACCGAACGAAAATTCCACATAAACGAAGGTGATTTTCTAAGTTGTCCTGAGCCAATTGCTGCAGGGGTCTTGCGTCCATTTTTATATCTGATATATACTTCGGATCCCAAAATCGATACATTGATATGTCTTAATGCAACTCACCATTAAGGCATGTGTCCTCCGGGGGTAAAAGAAATTCCAATTCCCTAAAGGCTAGTAGAAGCCAACTGGACAACTTCCACGTTATTTACACGGGAATCAGTAAGCCCCAGACTTCAGCTTTTGCTGTTTTCTGTCTGAGTATTGAGGTTGGCCCCTTAGGGACTATCGTGGTAGTTGTGGTTTCGCAGGCCCTCAGAAAATGAGTAAGGAGCCAGGATCATCTCACTTTTGACCAAAAACACAGGGTGAATGATTCGGATCGAGTGAGCATGCTAAGTCCTGTGTCCTGGATCAGGAGTTGGATAGTCTCCAAAACTTCAGCAAGGAGTGGTGGTACTGCAACTGTTGCGCACTCTCGATTTTGCAACTAGGAATGACCGGTTGGATAGAAATATATTTCGGTTACTTAGAGCGTGGAGGCACCTTACATATAACCCAAGTGGTTTGATCCATCATCGTGTTATGTCGATATGGATAGGTAACGATGTAAATCTTATCACGTAATATACTTCAAATATTTCCTGATAAGATTTACATCTGCTCCTGGCTGTAAGCCTTAATCAGATGGTGGTCAAACGACTGGGAATGAAACACAACGTCATTCACGCCCTAGGAAGCCGACGACTAATTCTAGCAACATGTCTTTTCTAGTTGCAATTTCAGCGATTCCAAAGTAGGGTTGCAAACTACTATTCCTTGCTGCGGAGCTGGAGACTATCCAACTCCTGGTCCAGAACGCATGACTAGCAAGCTCACTGGATCCGGATCATTTACTCATTGGTGTTATTAAAGGCGAGATAATCCTGGTCACCATAATCAGTTTATGCTTGGAAGCGAAAACCCAGAACCATCACGATACTCCCGAAGGGCCAACGTCAATAATCAGTCGGATAAACAGCTAAAAGTCTAAATAGACAAATAGCGGAACTTTGGGGCTTACTAATTCCCTTGGAAATAGCGTGCAGTTTTCAGTTGACACCCTGCTTGCCTTCAGGTGACTGGGCTCCTTTATACCCTCAGCAGAAAAGGTCTAGATAGTCAAGTATTCTATAAAGACCGATAAATGTGCCCCCGAGGGTATACTTTAGGTATGCCATCTAATAACAATATTCGCATGTTAACATTCGCAGATGATACAGCTTTTTTAGCATCCACATTAGTTGCCCGAAAGCTTTCCGCCAGTTACACGACCCCCTAACAAGGATGTAAAGGTGGCTTTAGTAATGGAAAATTAAGGTTAATGAAAGAAAATGTGTGCATATTACTTTGCGTAATAACAAAGAATCATGCCCTATGATTCAAATTAATAACCGGGCGGTTTCTCAACAGACTGTAGTAAAGTATATGTTTTGATCAGCCCCTCACATGGAAGCCTCATAGAGATGTTAAGTTGACTCAATTAAAGTTAGGTGTGTCTCAGATATACAGGCTAATTAGTAGGAACTCTACTCTTAAATTAGACTGCGAACTACTAACATATAATTCCATCTGGAAATTAATGTGGTGTTATATTATTCAATTGTGGGGCACTGCGTCAGCAGAGGCGTTACCTAATAGGTCAAACATTCACAAATTCACAACGACCTAAACGTGCCTATGGAAAAAGCAAAGATTATAAAACATGTGACGCAGAAGGAGCTAGAAATCCATACAAAGCCTCTACACCGTAACATTTTAGTTGATCGTGGTCACACTCGCTTGAAATGCAGGAACAGCATTGCCCTCAAACGTACTCAAAAAGTGAGATAAGAACTAAAAAAAGCAATTATAGTGGGAAATATAATTTTCTGTACCATTTGCTGGCCTTAAGCAAAAATAATAATAACAATTTTGATTTAAGATTTCAATACTTTTTTCAATATTTCAATATTTCATTTCATAATGAAGATCCAAAAAATTAAAAAGCCTAAAAAAAAAGATAAAACTATTTTCTCTTACTTTTTTTTAATAATACATTTTACAAAGAGTATTTTGCAAAAAGTAGTTTTTTAAAATAAAAGTTTAAAAACATATTTATCTTTTAAAGATATTTTATGTTTAGCTTTTGAAATTATTAACTGAGTACATCTCAAATTCAATTAATAAAGTAAAATTATTTATCAAATTTTTATTAACTTTTTAAATTAAATCTAAAAAGTTAGTTACCGGCACAATGTAATGCAACATTTAATATCATTAGCAATCAATGCATCTATGTACCTAAGGCCGTGTACATTGTAAACATAATCTATTAAACCAATGTATTTTATAAACAAAAATACGAGAAACATATTAATATTTAATCAATAAATAATTTGGTTAAATAGAATTCACCTACAACCCCAGGCTTCTTTTTATTAAATGATTGCTTTCTCTGATGGTCTCTAAATTTTAACACGAAAATTCTTAAAAACTGTATTTATTAAAATTAAAACTGGATTCTGTTTAAAAAAGTTAAAGAGGTGTTTGATATAAATTTTTAGACTTTTATTTATTTAACAAGGAACAAAAGAAAAATATATTTATACTTTCGTCATCAAAAGGCATCTTTTGGGAAGGGCGTTTTTTAAGCCGCAAAGAATTTTAAGTTTTTATAATAAAATTAAAGATTATTATGTTTTTCCCCGAATTTATTTTACTGGAAAAACAAATACCTGACATTAACTTTTACATATAACTTATACGACTTAAGTTTCGCTGCTCTATTTGATGAGGCATGGACTCCCAGTTCGGAAAATTTTTTTTCGAACATTGCTGGCCACATGTCATATTGGCTTCCAAATCCTCAATTTTTGATGGCTTATTGGCGTAAATTAGTGACCAGAAATCTACTAGAAATAATGATAGGATGTCCAACCTTGCGCGTTAATTGACAGTTTAATTTCTTAAAACAAATAGAAAAAGAAACATCGCCATATTTTGATTTCAGAAAGTTTATTGTTGGGGTCTACATTAACGTTGATCGCTATTTTTGTAAAACTACATCTTGGCCGCATTAAATTCATCTATATTCTTAAAAATAAGAAATCGTTTGTCATGGTATGATAACTATAAATATGGAACGTAACGGGAGGTGAAATTTCATTTTTTATGAAATTACGATCACTAGCGTATAACCAAACGATGTATTTTCTAATAACTTAACTCGTTAAGACAAAAATCAGCCCACTCGCTGTATACAATTTTCCATCTTAATGTCTATTGATGTTCACAGTAAATTTTAAGTAGCGTTGTTAAAGATGAACATAAATATTAAAAAGCGTGCGCAGTTCATTTGACAGTTAACACTTTCGGAAGTTCTAAGGGGCTAAAGAAAATACCCAATATAGAACTAAAAGCAAATATATAAAATATCTTACAATAAAAATTTGAATCATCTTAATCAAAATTGTTTGTTTGATTTTGTTTTAGAAACAAACTTCTTGTTGAAAACCCCTTTCTTTGAGAAACGTCTGTGAAAAGTATAAAAAAAAATTTTCGTTTGTCAAACTCATTTTGTGCTATGATTCTTCGTCAAAATTTCCTTAAGGCTCAAAATCGGTCTCCGATTATATATAAATACCGTTTCAAATAATGTTAACTTGTTGGTAGGATATTTCCATAATAAACAAGACAAAAAAAATATAAAATATAGAACACCAGTCCTGAAACAGAAAAGATGCAAAACCAATCAAATATGAGGATTAAAAATAAGCGGAGGAAAATGCTTAAGACATCGTGCTGATGAACGGTGAGATGAGGACAATCTTTATTATAATTTTTTCCCCTACAACTGGTAGTGATAATAGCTGGTGCTTAGAACTTATACATATTACCGGGGGAAGATGAGGGCATGCGTAGAATGGTGCAGCTTACAGATAATGTGCCATACCCTTCTACTAATTTCTACTTCTTCCTTGAATCTCTAAAAATTCAACTAAAGTATTTGTTTGTTAATTAGCCATAACCTGCGCGAGTTTCTATCCCACTAACTAAAATAAAATTTATGCAGAGATATTCCACAAATATTCAATTAATTTTTATTCCTTTTATTGATTTCCGTTCAGTTCAGAAAAATTGCGACATTGCAGCGTTTTTTCTCAATTCAATTCCATATGGTGCGTAAAGGAATAAATCAGAAGGTTTTCCGATAGGTGAGTAAGCCACATAAATCTGCCCAAATTTAATTCACACACTTGTAACGATTATCCTTGTGCTTTGCGTTTAAATTCGAGGCTATCTGTCGGGTTCATTGGGATACTTGGCAATAGTAGGTCTTCACCTTAAAATTATCCCGTCAAAATTGTTGCCTCGATAACTTTTTGAAATCAAAATTTTTGCACCAATTCATCTTTCTGTGATTATACGGCAGCCTGATGGCAAGTTTGCTGACTGCTCACATACGAATAGAAATATTAATATTGACAGCGCACACGATGCAAATTATACTCAGTTATGTCATACCTAAACGCAATCCTCAAATCTTTTGAATTCGAGGGGAAACATGTCGATATGATACTGAAAATCCACGTTAATTGTGCCACATTTTTAAACGGATAAAATTTGAGCGTAAAAAATTGCTATCTATTGACCAAAAATTAAAGTGAAGGGTACTTAAATTGTTAGCTCTTTTCATGTCTTCTTAACACATTTAAATAAAGGGTTTTCCAACAAGAAATTTGCTTTCTAAAACAAAATAAAATAAAAAATGTAGATTAAGATGATTCAAATTTGTATTGCATTACGAAGAGAACAGTTCGGCAATTATGAATAAAAAATGATATCTGACAAATATCCACCACGGCCACACTGACTGATGTTGATTCTCTCCTCTAAGTTTTTTATCCGGTTTTGGCAAAATGTCGGTCGTATTCCTTTAATCACATCACGGATTTTGAGCTTTATGACTGAAATCGTTTTGATTGGCTCCATATAGACTCTATCCATAATATAGCCCCACAAAACATAGTCCAGTAGTGTTAAATCACACACGATCTGGCTAGCCACTTAACCGCTGATTGTCGTGAAATTATGCGATCAGGAAATTTTGCTTACAATAAATTGATCGTTTCATTGGCTATGTGACATGTGGCACTGTCCGTGTTGAAATTACATGTCAGTAATATCCATGTCGTCAATAATAGGGCAAAATTAAGATGTTAGCATCTCGCAATAGCATAATTCAGTGACAGTTACCGCATATCTCATCGCATCTCAACTTCGAAAATAAAAACATAGACCAATTACGCCTCCAGGCCACATAGCGCATCATACAGTGACACATTGAGCATGCAAAGGCTTCTCCATAATCGCTATAGGATTTTCAGAAGCCCAAATGCGACAATTTTGCTTGTTGACATACCCTGACAAGTGAAAATGAGCTGCGTCTGAAAAAATGTTTATTTCAGAAAACCCAGCCCGTTGTTCCTGAATGAATTGAGCGTTGAACCTAGTAAGGCTTCAAATTCAAACCTTATGTAAAATTCGCCGTGTGGTGGTTTTGGGTAACCGCAACTGTGGAGAAGGTCAAGGAATTGACAAATTTGGATCTGCTGCAATACTGTGGCTCACCGTTGCGACGTTTTCAGTTCGATCCGGTTGAACACGCTTTGGTGATCGCATGTTTTGTAGCGAGTCTACGGACTCATATTTAATGACCAATATGTTGTGTGGAACTATTACGAATTTTACGAAATATAACCTTAGCAGAACCACGATTTTCATAGTGGATTCTAATTATTTTAATTTTCGTGCACAGTTGAATTGGCCTTATTTTTTTAACCTTTACTTAATTAGATTATAAAGGACTTATTTTATAAAAATATCATCTCTTTACACTTCTTTATTAGTATGCTTCCTTTTAATATCACTATTTTTTTCCAACACTTATTTGCCTAAAATTTCTTAAAACTATAATAATTTCTTTATCACTGTATACTCATACCGTATTTGCAATCTTATCGTTAAAAACAGACAAAACGAAAACAAAAAATTATCTCATCAATAAGACATTAAAAACAGTTTTATATCTTCAAATTTTTATTTTGTTTTGTATTTTTTTTTAAATTAGTAACACCCTATAATGTAACCACCATATGCCGAAGGCATGACAGATTCAAATGATTTCACAGACAGTTTATGAGCGTAAAAATAAACTACAATAACAACATCTAAGATATTAACACTAAATAGAAATTAAAACATTCAAAACATTAATTTGAAATTTGTGCTCATACAAGAAGAGCATTAATTATGTTGTAACCTTAAGCTGAAAAATAAAACATTTAAAAGCAAAAAAGTTTTTGGAAAACCAGAACGGCGTGCAATACAATTATGTTTACACCCGCAAAAAAATCTTAGTGTTATCTTATAGTAAATCTTTATATTTATTCCATAGTAGATTTTATAAAAATAAATTAAAATTAATAAAATTTTATTGCAGTAGCATGGACCAAGAAATATTCTTAATTAATCAATAAAAAACTAAAAAATTAATTTTATTTTTTAAGATTTTATCCGTGAACGAATAATATTTCTTAAAACTCGAAATAATTAAATTATTGAATAATAATCAAAGTAAGAATTATTTCACTTTTCTTTTTTCTCCGGGCTCTAGGTCAATAATATTTATTTAAATAAAATTTATCGAATGAAAATAAAAACAATATTTAATGAAACGGAAAAGAGTTTTATTTGAATAAATATTATTGACCTAGAGCCCGGAGAAAAAAGAAAAGTGAAATAGACATTCCTAAAAGGTCGAACAAAATAAATAAATAAAAGTAAGAATTATTGGGAAAAACAATTGATAGAGCAGTCAAACTCAATAACGCATGGAAATGAAAGACCTTTTTTGCTTAGTTAGTCATCCTTATTCATCTAAATAGACCTATACAACGATAGTGAGATCTATAATGCTTTCAACTGACGAAACCCCTAAAAAATGAAAGAAAAGAAAATTGGATGCAGTGCTAAGTGATATTATCCAAATTTCACTAGTGTTGGATATCAAGATTAATCCGTTGCCAATGAAACGTGTTAGCAGGAGAAGTTTAGCAGGAAGCTCCAGATGGCTGTTAGCATGAATTCCCGCATGAATAGCAAATCTAGTGGATGGATTTTACATACAGAATAGAAGATTAAGAGTAGAAGCTTAACCTTTCTTACTCTACATTTGTAGAGAGATATATGTATGTGCCAATCAAATACTGACTAGTGGAAAAAGGGATCCGAATAATGAGATAGAATGTACAGCCTATGTTGATTAGCAAAGGTATTATTAGGATTTAAAACCACAAGTTACTCTTAGCTAGAGTAACTAGAGCCAAATATAAACACTTGATTTTTGTCGAGCGATTTAGTCTAAAATTATTACTCAATGCGGATCTCAGTAGGGGAAAAATAGACTCCGTAATACAGTCACATACTTATATTAGAAAAGAGATTCAATACTTTAACGTAACAGAAACAAATTATTCTTCGGACACATACAAAATATTTAAATAATAAACAAGCCTGCCGGATCTTTTTATAAGTGAAAATTTGAGGCGGTTTTAATTGTCTGCAAACAGGTAGCAAAGTGGCGAGCGTAACGGCAATATTATCTCAAATGACTAAAAGAAAGCTGGTATCGGAAAAGTACTAAGTGTTTGTGTAGCAGTATGGACTCATTTTACACGGAAAATACCATTGCTTCGAATATTTATGTTACTCTATCAATGGATTTCTTTCCGTAATTTTACTTAATGTTTCTTTAATATGAATTTGTAACTTAAAGCTTTAAAAATTTACGCTGAAAAGAATCTTCTCAAAATATGTCTTTCTGTTCGGAATATCATCAATTATTAGGGCTCTCTCATTTTAATATCAAAAGAGTTTCTTTGTATCTTTTCTTTTTGGGTGTTTATGTGTGTGTGTATGGGAACAATTGTGGTGAGTACCAGATAAATATCTGTGTCTATCATATTCCTTAGTTTTAAAACCCTTTTGAAAATGTTATCTATGTATTCAACGCATTATTACGCAGATAATTTATTAAGTTTTAAAAGAAAATAATTAGTAGTAAAAGATAAGTAAATAACCCACTGTGCATTTTAAAAATTTAACTTAATTTTTTAGGAAATCTTGTACACACAAGACAAAAGAAAACATGCTAATGAGAAATTCTACCAAAAGAAGTAAACAACAGAACACAACAACAACATGCTTATGAGAAATTCTACCAAAGAAGTAAACAATAGAAAACATATACAACTAACATAGAACAAAACAAAATACACAGCTAATATGGGGTGATGTAAAAGTATAAAATTCTTGTACAGGATGTCCGCCAGGAAGGTATACTACTTTATTTGTATATAATTTTTAATGAAATGTAAGTGAATGTTATTTCATTAATTTCACCACGAATATTTTGTTTGAGTTGCTTAACCGTTTATGGTTTTTTTGCATAAGCATTGCTTTTCAGATATCCCCACAAAAAGAAGTCCGTAGCAGTCAAATTAGGCGACAATTGAGGCCAATCAATATCACCTTTTTTTAAAATAACTTGTTGTGGAGAGAGAGGTCTCGCAGTATTTCCATTGTAATCCTGGCTGTAAGCGATCTAACACCGTCCTGTTAGTACCACATGTTAATCAAGCCCAAAGCATGCAGTTGTGGCGTTAAAAAATTTTCAATCACATCACGATATCGTTCCCTATTCACAATTACCATTACGCCATTTTCATTTTAAAAGAAGTAAAGTCCAATTATTCCTCCTGATCAAAACATATAGTCACTTTAAATGGATGCAAAGGTGACTGTTGAATAATTTGAGGGTCTCCCATTCCCCGCAACCGACTATTCAATTTTTTCACATATACATTTAAATGAAAATGTGCCTCGTTACTCATTATGATTTTTTCAAGAAAATCGGGGTTGTTATGGGCAAGCTGTAGCATCCTATTGGCATATGTATGGCAGCGTAAATGGTCTTGTGAAAGAAACGCTTGTGTCAACTGAATCTTATATGGATACAAATGCAAAGTTGTTCTTTGAAGACCAAGCTCCTGAGCACGGCGTCGAATTGAGCTTGGTGGATTGTTTTGACCACTTTCTTGAGCAACAGTAATGTCTTCAGCTTATCTTGCAGTACGTTGTGGTCCATGCTTAGGCATATCACTCCTTCTTCGAAATAGTGGGTTTCGTTGGCACGTTGTTTCTCCAAAAAATTTCACATAACTTTCCCATCGTCATATTAACCGATGATTGATTTTGATAAAATGTTTTAACGATTAAAGCACGTTGGTTTATCGAATATTTTTCAAAAATAAAATTGTCACGTGTCCACTTAACAAACAAATATGAACTGTCAAGACTAATGTTTCCCAAAATGGCGGCAAACAAAGTAGTATACCTTATCGGCGGAAGGTAAAAATTCCGTTTGTAGTCTTCTAGGTTGCTTGCAAACATGGACTTTTGCTCTATTATGAAATTTATTTTAAAATATTGTACGAGTACATTATCTTAAAATGCGGAACCCTACAAAGGAGAAAATTTTTGATAAGGGTAAAAAATAACCCCGCTAAAGAAGTAAGGGCTAAACAAGATATACATTTTTTCCACCATAAACAATGTATTTGCAGAATTAGCGTACTTAATTCTTTAATTTTAAATGTTATTAAAGCAGGATATCTTAAATATTAAAGGTATTTCCTTCTTTTAATTTTGAAAAGTTTTATGTTAATTTATATACTGGCTATTTTCATATCTTTGGTACTTTTATTTCCCTGTCTCCCAACCTTTAGATTTTTATGAGTGTTTAAATAAAAAATATGAAAGACTTGTAGCATTAATTTCAAGTAATTTATCTTAAGTTTTATCTTATATTTCTTATGCCAAACGTCTTCTTTTTCAAGCTTAAGGCATCACAAAGAAAGCATAACAGCTAGAACCAAAAAAAAAGTAATTTACATAAATGTTTCTGAAGTTATCCATAAGCATCATATTAATGCTAAGCAAATGTCTTTCATTTGCTGTGAAACAATGCTGTGTGAGTTTCCCTAATCTCCTTAATACTTTAGTACATTTTCAGCCCACTTAATTATACTCACTTTACACGTTATACTTTGCCTCTCACTTGTATTATTTTAAAGCTTTAGCGCGGTTATTAAATGTGTGCGCGAGAAATATCTAATAATTTTCTAAGGCCTCAAGCTAGACATTTTACTATAATTAGAATTTATGAATCTATAACATCATATTCAAGAGATTATTAATTAACAAAATTCGGTTTTAATTGGTATTAAGAAAGTTTAAACGTTTTGATGCGGGGCAACTTAAAATTATTAAATATAATGAAATGAGGTATTACGCGTTATTTTGAAAATTTATTTTTAATTGAAGGTTTCTGTTAAGCGAATATCTTTGAAATAAATTGGCACATTATTAAATTATTTACCTTTTACTTCAGAGTAGTACCAATTAATTATTATTTACCTGAAATGAAAAAGAATTAAATATAAATTAATTTCAGTTTTAAATTTAAGAGTTTGGCAGCAACAATATTTAAACATTAATAACTTAAATACAACGATGAGTAAAATAAAATGAGTTTTCATTAAAGTAAAGTTTTATTTCTTAAGGGATTTTTGCTCTGGAATACTAAAAACATAATTTAAATTCTTATGAATAATTACTATTATTAAATAGCAATTACATCTGCTATTTAATGAAAATTAATGGCAATTACAGCAAATTATTACAAGCAATTGCATTTGCTATTTAATGAAATAACTGTCGACACTGGGTGGCAATTAGTTTTAACACATTCTGTAACGCACATTATGTAGTAATTTCTAATGAGAGATTTAAGCTTAATGAAACGACTACGGACAGGTACTCCGAACAGGGAGATCGAAAGCTGCAAGAAGCTGCGTAAAAAGAAGGCCTTGAACCAGGCATACGGATGTTTCGGTGCTTCGGCACTAGGGATCCACCTTGAGGTAATGCGAAGGTGGTGCCGAGATGGACAACACATCTCATGATGAGATAGGGGATTTTTTAGTCGTTTTGCCAACTGGAAGAGCGCGACATATCACAGCTGGTGACGACCTTCTACAAATGCGTCACTGCATTTTACCCTCAAAGTTTCTGTAAGTAGATTATGATTCATTTAAAGTCTAGACATCGGCACGTAAAAACGGATTTAATCTTGGCTTCTAAAAATTATGGTAGAAGATCATATCCCAGCTAGAGAAGCCTTGGTCGCTATAAAAACACTCATCGAATGTAAACCAAAAAAAAAAAAATATCAAGCCAATAAAACGGAAAATTGCGCAGGCAAAAATCTGGAGATCACGTTCGAAGATAGAACAATTGAGAAAAGTTGTTCAGTTATTGTTTCAAGAGCCTGATTTAATACCATAAACTCGCATTCCCTAAGAACAGAAAACTATTGACGAGATATCCAACTGAGTGGATTAACAAATGCCTATAGATCTTTCCTAGTGCAGCAGTGGATGAAAACCTTTCATCCATGTAGTCTGACAAATGTTACGAGGGCTGCTATTTATATTTCTGGCCTGGTAACACTGACTGTTGCTAGGCACCAGCTGATGTTTCCAGTGCAACCTTTACATTGTTAAACATAACCTCAACCAAAACATTTTGTCATTTTATTGTTGTTAGTGTTAGTGATAGCAGGTTGAAAAAGTGATCTTAGGAGAAGATAGAATTAACTCGTGGACATTTTCGTGCAATAATTTTTCATAACTTTCGACATGGCCTGACACGACAACAGTGCACAGTTGAATTTAATTCCTTATATGGTAACGAAGCACTTTCTTACAGCACTATTAAAAACTGGTACAACGAATTCAATCGGGGCCGACAATCACTCCAGGACGAATCCCGTGAAGGTCGTCCAATAACAGTTGTTGTGCCAGAAAACATCGCAGCTGTGCATGAGCTGATAAAGCATGATCGCGATGAGATGATGAGATCGCGAGATTGAGCCATCTGTAGGGACTAGTATGACAAGCATCAATAAGATCGTGCATGAACATTTGCATGTGAAAAAGGTTTGTTCACGTTGGATACCGCATAACCTGAAAAACACACAAAATGATGCTCGTGTCGATTGGTGCAAGAAAATGTTGCAGAAATTCGCTCAAGGTGCATCAAAAGCTCATATGATCCTGAAACAGAACAGCAATCCACCGTATGGGTCTTTCAAGACGAGCGAAATTTCCCCAAAGTTGTTCGTGGAAGAAGCACATCAAAGCAAATGGGTGCCTGTTTCTTCGGCATTACCGGTCATGTGGCGACTGTGCCATTAGAGCAACGTAAGACGGTTAATTCGGCATGGTACACCACTATTTGTTTGCCAGAAGTCTTTGAGAAACATCGGGAAAAGTCAAAGAAAAGACGCATCATTCTGCATCACGACAATGCGAGCTGTCACAGATCGGCTTAAACAATGGAATTTTTGAGGGGGCAAAACATTGAATTGATGGGTCATTCGCCGTACAGCCCTGACTTGGAACCTAATGACTTCTTTTTGTTTCCGAACATCAAGAAAAAACTACGTGGACAACGGTTTCCTACACCTGAAGAAGCAGTTTCTGCATTAAAAACCCATGTTTTAGAAGTACCTAAATCGGAGTGGAAAAAGTGCTTTCAAAATTGGTTCCAACGCATGCAAAAGTGTATAAATCTTCATGGAGAATATTTTGAAAAACAATGAAATAGATTTTGTCTTTAAATGCTTGAGTTTTCATCCTTAGACCACAAATATAAATAGCAGCCCTCGTATAAAGTATACTATTCTACAATAAATCAAATATTATAGACTTCGTCTAACGAACTAAATTTCGATAGGTTATGAATATTCTTTGTAGACTTATTTATAAAATTAATTTGCTTAATATTTATTTAGAACACAAACTAAAGAAGATAAATATGAATAATGCTAATGACGGTCGTAGCGATCAAGATTATCTTGCATTACATTCTGCTAAATTATTCCTGGGTTTTTTAAGAATTAACACAAAAGTTTGTAGTTAATTTTTTCTCTCACAAATCAATACAATATGTTGTGAGGGTATTTCTGGCAATAATATATTTGTTAAATATTGGATCTAGATTTTTTGTATACTAGTGGCCAGTAAAGTAATAGGAAAACGGTACGAAAACGGGAGCTAAAATCAAATAGAATTTAAAAAGATAAAAATGACATTTTTTGCTGGCGTGCAGCTGATGATGGGTAACCTCAAGCAAAGGTTTATTGAAATCGAGATATTTGTTTATCAACTCTTCGGAAAGTAACTAATGGTGCCAGTCTGTAGGATGGTAACAGTAATCTCAGTCAAAATCATATGGTGACGTGTATCCAGAATCCAGAATGACAGGTATACCGAATAACTAAAAATCATTCGAGAGCATAGGGAATGATAGATTTTGGTTAAGGTTTTTTTACAAAAATGCAGAAGATTCACAAATGAACGAAAGGACGAAGCCACATTGAGTTGAAGGGGAATAATTTAAAACTATATTTTCATTGTTTGAAGCGGCTCCTAATTTTATGTTTTGGGGAGGTTAGAAAAATTAGTCGGCAGGCTTGTTTTTGGACCACATAAGACAATCAATTAAACTGTATACATTTTTCACATTTCTTAACTTCTATTGGTTAATGAATTTCATAATTTAAAAAAAAGATCATTATCAAATTAATTCCATTATACACTTTTCATATTGTATAATTGCATTTATTGTTTTTTTATTTGTTTAATTTTATTATTGAATAGAATACTTAAAATTATAATGTTATTAATTGTAAGACAAGGAATAGCCGTTAAGAAGTGCCATCTATTGACATGAAGAAACATCCGTAAGAAGAATATATCATTAAACACAACCCTAAATAGTCGCAAGCAGCTGGGGTTTAGTGGTATGGTTGTGTAAGTGTGCCTAGCAGAGACCTATAAAAGCGGTGTACTTGAGAATTTTTAAGGTGTGAGCCACGGGCAAGCTACCGGGCAAAACTCCTTTTAAGTAAGTTAGCATTTTATTCAACTTAATTAAAATAGTCTTGCGAATAGGTTCAGCTCAGTTAATCAAAGTCAGAATTTTATTCGACATCGAATTAAGTAAGTATAGCTATGGTTTACGGCAAAGCAAGTTCCGTCGCTGCTTTACCTGGCCAGAATTTATTCGCCTAGGTGACGGAGTATAGAGCAAGGCCAGAATTTTATTCGCCCTAGCTAAACAGGACGGCGAAAGTCGTGAAAAAGGCTAACACTAATTTGGACGTCGAAAGGTTGTCTCAGAATTTTATTCGCGACAACCGCACTAGTCGAAAATTGGTGTACAGGTAAACTGTTCTGCTCAGACTGGCACAGAATCTTAATCGCTCCAGTGTGAGAAGCAGTAGGCTAGCCGGCGGAGAGTATGTGTCAAGCTGCGATAACTCTTGAAGGCCGCGAAACGGAGAATCGTCGTTGGCGTGCTCAATAGGGCAGTAGTATAATTTTTAGCTAAATTTAAGAGTGGACTGTAATAAAAATTATGAGTAAAAAGAAAACCAAAAGTGTCACTTGTGTTACCCCCCCGGGAGTACATTTATGGTCTTTATAGTGCGTAACCAGCTATCTAGATCTGTGCAACTAGGGGAAAAAGGGAGCCCAGTCCCCTGAAGACAGGCAGGCAGTCAACTGAAAGCTCTACTTTATTTCCACGGGGATCAGTGAGCCGCAGAGTTCATTATTTGTCTCTTTAGACATTTAATAGTTCTCTGACTGATCATTGAAGTTGGCCCATATATGGGAGTATCGTGGTGGTTGTGGTTTTGCGGCCTTATAACAGTACAATGGCTATTGTGGTGGCCAGGATCATCTCACTGATAATGACACGCAAAGTGAATGATCCAGTCCAGTGGCATGCTAGACATGTGTTCTGGACAGGAGTAGGAAAGTCTTTTTAGCAAGGTGTGATGGTTTGCAGCCCTGCCCTGGAATCATTAAAGTTGCAACTAGGTGGTTCTGTTGCTTAGAATTATGTCTTCGGCTTCCTAGCACGCCTGTATGACGTTACAAATTATACAATAGTGGTTTGTCCACCATCTGATTAAGGCTACATAGCCGGCTGCGGATGTAAAACAAATCACACACTGCCACTTGTGTTATTGGAAACAAAAAATTTATGTAACGAACCCTGGACGTCGCGAGCTCTATCCCAGCTTATTGCGAAAATATGACGTTATACAGTGTAATTAAAGAACTATTCGGGAGGAGGGTATAGCCCTTAACCAATGTAAAAAATTATGTAAAGTAATCAAATTTCTATAAGAAGAAATCTTGTCAAGCAGGCCTATCTACTCAATTATATTTTTTTGCGCAAATGTAATACCCTGTTTGGTTTAATTCTTTTCCAGGCACAAAAAAAAGTAATTAAATTACTTCAATAAACTACAGTATTTTCGCATTATTATTATTATTTTGTAGTATTTTTATTTCCAATTTATTCGCCTTTTCAACAAGTTGTCTTTGTTTTAAATTCTAATTAAATTGTATTCGTTTTAAAATGATTTTTTTTTAAAAAGCACTATATTTTTGTGTTTGCCCATAAATATCAATTACATTTCAATCTTAGCAAAATAATTTACCAGCTGGTGTGGTTTTAATTTATATTTTTATTGGAAAGACCTCTTTAAACAATCGCTGAATTTTGTTAGTTGGCTGCTGGCCCAAAAACTAATCGCATTTAAAACCATTATGTGAAGTGGCCAATTCAATAGTTCAATAGCAAACAAACATTTTCATACAACAAACAATTTAATTAAAATTATACAATAATATAGAGATTTTTAATTACAAAATATTTCCAAAGTTTAAAATAATATTAATGTTTAATGATAAAAATAAAATAAAATAAAAATGTTGATATAAGGGTCGATTTTCAAAAATTAAACAATTATTTAAATTACAATTTTGCAAACAAAAAGAAAATAAATTTGAACCTTTTGAGTCATTGAATTTTAAAATAATAAACCACAATAAGTAAACAAAGGACACACAAGTGAAGAGCTATCTTGTTATACAAAAAAAAGCTAAAGGGATAATAGAAATTTATTTAAAAGCGGCTGGCTAAATAACTTAAAATATTAAAGGATAATGAACCTTTTCTGTGTTTCTGCTTTTAACCACACAAAATGGTAAAATAAATTGAAAATATTGTAAGAAAATCTGCCAAAGAGAATGTAACAAAAGCGTTAGAGTCTAAAAGGACAGATTTAAGTTTTTAAGCGAATGGATAACGATACATGTTATCATAAAAAATAAATTAAAATTTTGTTTGAAATCTGCTATTAATTTAAAGTGGGGATATACAAAGAGAACTGGACAATAATTTATCAGCTTTTATAAACGATGCGGCAAAGCTAATGATATTAAAATCTCAAATAATTACCAAAGTTCCTAGCAAAGTGCAAACAAAGAGAGAACACAGAGATAACATAGTCCAGTGATATAAAAATATTACAAAAAATTATATTAAAATATCGCAATTTACTTATAGTACCTGCAGAAAACACAAAGTTGATAAAGTAAGAAGAAGGAAGAGAATGAGTGAAATACAAAAGTTAGAGAAAGAAAGTGGTATTCAGTCCGCAGAGTTGCTCTAACAGAGTTAGACCATGTCTACTCACTGCTTTGTATTAAGAATACAATGCTGCTCGGGTCCCCATGTGGCCCAGTCAACACAGTAAAAGATCACAGAAGGCAGCTACCATAACCTTCGCTTCCTTATTCCGATAGTTCCTACTGTTGTAATGGGCTACAATTATTTTGGAATTAAGTCGTGGATATACATTCTTATCAGCCCTTTAAGTCATACCGTGCTAGCTCGACAAAATCTCTGCCATATAAATAAAGCAATTAAGCATACCGGCTCTTAGAGTCATCGTACACCCCCTCCCCAAAGAAATCCTTATTCATAGGTTTCATAGAGACCGAGAGAGAAATATGACACAGGGTCAACCACTGTTTTGTCTTCAGAATTTAATGCTGCTCAGATTCCTATGCGACCCAACCAATGAAGCAAAAGATCAGAGAAGACAGCTACCATAACCTTCACTTACTTATTCCGACAGCTGCTGCTGTCGTGGTAATGGGGTATTATAATTCTGGAACTACGTCGCGTCTTGTCAGCCATATAAGTCATATTGTCACCGACTACTTTGTATTAAGAATGTAATGCTGCTCGGGTTCCTATGGGAAACTTTACTGAGCTAAAAACTTGGTGTCCCTATGAAGGTAAGTGCTTTTCAACCAGCGCAAGAAAAAGTTCAGAGAAGATAGATTACATCTCCCTCTCTTTTTTATTTCGACAGCTCCTGCTGTCGTTATAATGTTAAACCATCATTCTGGAATTACGTGGCGGTGTTATATTCTTATCAGCATCTCCACTCAATGGTTTGTATTAAAAATGTAATGCTATTTGGGTCCCCTTGCATAGGAAAAAATAAGCTAAGACAGCTACCATAACCTTCGCTTCTTTATTCCGATAGCTCTTTTCCATATTTTCCTTTGTTGGTTGGTCGTTGTTATGGGGTACCATTATTCCGAAATTATGTTGCGGAGTTACATTCTTGTCAGCCCTATAAATAATATCGGCCTAACCCAACAAAATCTCTGCCATATAAATAAAGCATTTCAGCAGACCGGTTCTTAGAGTTCATTGTACACCCCCTCCCAAAGAAATGTTTGTTCATAGATTTCATACAGGCCGACAGAGAAATATGACACAGATAATATCAATATTGCTGTTCTGTTGCAGCATTATTATTGCCAGAAATAAGGATTAGACCAACGACTAGGTCTTTAAAAAGAACCAAATAAAAAATTTGCCATCTATTACTTTGCATTTGCAAACACTGGAGATTATACTCCAGTATAAAGCTCACCTTACTGTCCAGAATTGTGGCAAGATTTCTGTTAATTTTTTTTTAAGGAAGCAGAACGATTCTTCAACTTTTGCCAGCAAAAGTCTTTAAACTTTTCAAACTTCAATACTTTCTGCCTAAAAATTAAAACTTTTTGTAATAAATTTTAATTGAATATCTTCTCAGTAACACTTCATTATTCATTAAAATTTCTGTCACTAGGCTTGGTAATAAATTTGAACTAAATGCTGTAAGAGAAATATATGTAGATAAAGAAAAGTGAAATATTTTTGTGGTCACAACTGACATCTGAGCCTAAACAACAAACGCCTACTAACCCATTATTTTGCAACAAAGCCAAATTAAACATGAATAGCTTGTGTTTCTTAAAGAAAACCACAAAGTGTATTAAGAGGAATGGGTTCAAACACAATTTGCAATTGTGGTAAATGTTATATTAGGAACTAAATAGTTGTCCATTAGGTCACACAGGACATATAAATATTGTTAAATGGATCTTGGCCACAAAAAACTTAAAGCAGTTGGTAAACAAAATTATTGAAATGAAGTAATAGAAAATAATAATATATAAAATTAATAAGGAAATAGTATTTTAAAATATAAAAGAAAAATAATTCTATTTCTAACAAAATGTTGTCTATTAAAAAAAAATGGTTGTTTTGAGTAGCAATTGTGTAAAAATTTGTTATTTTGTTAATTTATGGGAATTTAAATATGTTTAATTTGCAAAATCTTAATATATTTTATTGTTGTGTTTATAGGAGTTTTTTATTAAATTAAATCCTTTAAAATGTGTGATGTTTTTAAGCGAATAATTTTAATTCGGCTTAAATTACAGAATAAACACAAATCGAGTCATGTAAATGTATGTGCCGGTACGGCGGAACTTGATTTTCTTTTAATTTGTATACCGTTTCCAATTATTATTTATTCTGGTAGCTGCTGTATTTTATAAAGATGCGACTCAAAGATCTTTTTCGAAAACCTTATTGGTGATACTTTTTATTTTAGAGATTTTTATATCTTAAAACTGTGTTTTGTTTATTTGAGACCACTTTCAAAATAAGTGCTTTTTGTTATTTTAGCGTATATTTTTAATTGTGTATAGTTTTTTTTTCTTTTTGCCTTGACTATGTCGTCAGGTTTTTTTAATTTTTTACTTTTAACGAATTTAGTTTCCAGTTTGATTGGATAGATTTTGTGTTATTTGATCTTGTTACGATTTTATGCATCACTATAGGTTTTGTTTTAGTTATAAATCTTTCAAATCTTTTTACTTTATTTTACATGATTTTATTAAATTTATTTATTTTTAATTTTTGCACATGCGCTTTCCTTTTACATTTGCCTTTCTTTACCGTAAATACCTTTAAAAAGAATCTTAAGAAAATAATGTTATTTGCTAAAACGTTCTTTGATCTTATTAAGATTTTACATTTTTATTTGATGGTTTTGAGACTTATAAAGGTTTGCTAATCCACAGTCTATATTTTTATTTTAATTCTAAATGGCATTACCATTTTCTTACTTTCACTTTAACTATTTTTACATTACATATTTGAATGCAAGCAAGCCTGTTTACTTGCTGAGACCTAATTCTGATTAAGTTATTCTTTTAAAATGATTATTTTAGCTTTTTATCATCAATCTAGGTATTATTATTCTATACAAAAGTTTAAAGTCCTTAATTTTGTGTATTAAAATGCTTAACATATGCTTTAAAAAAATCATTCATTTTCCCGATGAGTAGCCATTATTCATTACCCATTTAGCAGTGAAAGCTAATGTTCTTAAACCTAAACTACTGCAGCTACAAATACCTTTACAATTACTTAAACCTCTACACAACCTTAATATATTTAGACCCATTAGTTATGCCAATATCATTTTCCTACCTTTTTGACTTTACGTTTTCCTTGCTGCTTTCTAACAAATGAATGCTAAATACTCCAACTCCTGTCAGAGAATGGTCATGTACTTATAAACAAACATAATATAGGGTTTAAATATTTAATACAGAGTTTGCTACCCTTATGCGGGGATTGTCTATTATTTACTATGTTTTGTGGTACTTTTTGATTAACATAAGTAAAAAATAAAACAAAGAATATTTTACTTAAAGCTAAACATATGCTTTTTTTTAATAATAAAAAAAGAATATGTTAATAGGGTGATTTTTTGTGTGCTGGAAATGAAATATGTCAGTTAGTGTAACGCATAAGCACTGAGAACCAGACATCGCTTACATTTTTTTCCTCTTTTAAACAAAATTTATGTTTTATAAGGAAATCTGAACTCTTCAATTTGGCGACATACATGAGCAGTAATGGTCTGATGAAATACTCAATGCTATGAAAATCTCATATAAAATAAATCCAAATCTAATTTTAACTCACACAGGGCAGTGTTTAGTATCATATATGGGCCACTAGTTATTTCTTTTATTATTTATTAATAATAATTTTTGGTGATTCTTACTCTCTTAAATATAAAAAAAAAATGTACATGGAAATCTCGCTACTGTCGGTACACCCGTACTTACATATGTATACAAATTTCATCCATATGCGTACAACGGTTTAAAAGATAAGGCCATATTGGTCAAAAACACTGGCTCTATGGAAACACCTTTAAACTTAAAGGCTTATTTTTCACTGTTGTTATTTCTGCATACAATAAATTAATTCTCTTTGCCTACGATGGTTGAAAATATTAGGTATGTAAAATCAAGATACTTTAGGAACGCTCTCTGCATTTTACTGTTATTTTTAATTGTAACACTCGTTTTTATAGCAGTAACAAAAGTATTTAAAACTGAAAGTTGCCTATTGTGGTTCAAAAACATGTTAAATTATCGTTTGTGTTTGGCCACCCTTTAATTTAGCATTTTATTTTTTGTATATATTTTTGCATAATATGCTCAATCACCATCTAGCAAAAAGCTCCGAATGGGGTCGAGTGAATAAAGTAAATTTTAATGCCCGTAAGACTCAATATTGCATGCTTACACATAGATCAGAGTTCGGAAATGGAGCTACATCTCTTACTATGGGTAATATAAATGTTGAGGAATCGAAAACTCTTGATGTTCTTTGGCATACAATTCCAGTGTGTTGTTCGATGGACTAAGCATATTTTTCTCGGGTTTCTAAAGAAGCTTTCAATTGCCTCGTTTTTCTAAAACGGCGAGAGAGATAATTCCCTCCATTCGATCTTTGTAGATTTATACCACCTATATCCGTCTAAAAATGAAATACAACTCTCATGTTTAGGCCAGCGTCCCAAAGTCTATTTTGGAATTACTTCACCGCATAAAAGAGAGGGCCAAGAGGCTCATTGAGGCCAGTAGGGTATCCAACTTTATTGATTCGCTAGACTATCGACGCAATGTGGGTTTATGTCACTGTTTTATCGTTACTACAATGGTAATGCTCTAATGAAATCAAGGAATTTGTTGCCATTATTCGCACGTTTTTGCATTTAACTTGATTTTCGTTAAGAGTGCATCCATTTGCTGTTGATTGCCCAGTGAATTGCACTACGCATTGAGAAAACATTTTTGGCAGAGCGAAATGAACTCCTTCCAGAGGTATTTCCTGTAACTTTCAATGCAGCAAAATTTAAAGCGAATGCCAACAAACACTACTCCCTATTTCCTCCTCCTCATAACCTAATTTCCTGGTTCTGGTACAATGCATTGCAAGGGTAATTCCCTGAGTTCAAGATATGAGAGAGAAAAAAAAAATTGGCGTAGTGAACGGGTCTGCCTTTCACAATTTAAGAATAACAATATTTTTGGAAATAACACGCTGCTTGTGGAACATCCTTTAATTTTTTTTTTTGTATAGGGCATACATAATAAATAAAAAATAATGTTGATAAACTTGTTCTCTATTTTGTACACAGTTGCGAAATGTTTTTGGTTGCACGTTTATTAGCAACAAAATGTTTCTGGTAACAATATTTCCACCTGCGAAATAATTTGGAGGCTAGTTCTGGCTGTCGTGTGCCAAATAGCTTTTGAATCGAATAATAAAAAATTTTCTGATTCCATTACTCGACACGAAAAAAACCGCTTTAGTGTTGCAAAAAACCCAAACAAATAAATTTTACTACACTGTGAAATATGTAAATGAAAATCATATGTTGACACAAGAAGAGAAGAGAAAAATCAGAATATTTAAAACCAAAATTAGAAAATTTAAATTAAAAATTGTAAAATATTAAACTCGGTTTAACTTTGTATTCCACAAAGTATTGTAGTACTTTCGTCTTTCTCTTCATACAGCCCACTACGAAAATTTTTCTATGATAATTTGTTGAAAGACATTATTTAACGTTTTGTTTTTGCTCAGCATAAACGAAGTAAAAACACAACAACATTATTAATCAAATTGAGCATTCAGTTTAATTGTCAGTTACTTCCAAATTTGACTAGCCCTTGCTTTCATTCCGAAAAATGCTAAAAATTTATGTTGGGACCACAAAGATCCCAAGAAACTCTTTTTAAGTGAGAAATTTTTTTTTTTGTCATTTTTGGCTTAAAGTGCTAAAAATATTATTTTTATTCTTCGCATACATTATTTTATTGCCATTATTTTATAATTTTGTGTTCAGAAAAACGTTACTTCGAATGATTGTTTGCGTTTTAGTAAAAAACATGTTTGTAATGGAACACTCCCACGTTATCGAATGACATCAATAGAAACCAACAGCAAAAAGCTGTTGCACACTTAGGACGCTCCAGAGTACTTAAACTAACATCATTAGAAATTTCAATTCCGGTTATTTGATAACGAATCATAGAATCGTGTGAAAGGCAAAAGTAGTCGCCTGCAATTATTACATACTTAAGAAGCAGCAAAGTACTGAAACTAACAGAGCAGTGATTGTTATTTGATCTGCCATATAAACATCACAGCTGACTGCAATATTATACATTGCGTAGAACAGAGTTTCTACGAACTCTTAAAGGCCAAAGACGTTTCCATTAGTGTTTTTAAAACTTTTTAACTTTCTAAAAAATTAACAAAGAATATTGCAGAGTCTTTGGCACAGATTTAATATTAAAATTTGACTTTACAAAGTTCTACAAATACAAGCCAAAAACTTTTAACAAAATTCACTCAATTTCGAATGCGCTTGAACGGCAACGTTCTTCAATATAAAACTGCTTTCCATGTGTGAGTAAAAAATTGTGAATGCATTTGTCACAGCCAGCACTCAGACAGCAAAGCACACCGACGTTGTTTGAATCCGACAATTCTAACAAATTTCTGATTGTATTGACAGATATTTCTTGCGGAATTTTAGGAAGTTTTATTTACGACATATCTGCACGTTTTCTAAAAGATTTCGTAGGAACATATCGATAGCATTTTATATGTTTTTCTATATCGATATTGCTGATAGATTTCTATCATTTCTTAATTGGAGGCGGATATGAAACGGCTGTTAACCAAGGCCAAAATGATAAAATATCTGTATTAATAATAATGTTGCTGATATTGGTGAATATTTAGAAAAGAGTAGTGACTCAAATTTTCCGTCAGAGCAAAAAGCGCAAAAGAATGCTAATGATTTTAGATGTTTTCTATGTGGTTGGTCTATACAATATTCTATTTCTTATTGCACTTTAAGTTTACCAGAAAATGTACGAACACTAGGTAAAATTGCGAAGATTAAAACAAATTTTAAAAGTAGGAAAGGGATCATATTTTCATAGATTTAATTTTGATCAGATTTCACAAAGAATTCAGATTTTTGTATGTAATCTATGCGTATATTCGATTAAACTTTGTAAGGACACGCTTTTTCTGGCTGCTGGGGTATATACTCAATGGCGTCAAAGGTCGTATAGTGTCGTTGGGACAAATAAAAAGGTTGCGGTTGATTAGGTTATAACTTAGCCTTTATTTGCCACTAATTCTTTGCTTGATTGCAGCTCGCTTCTCGGCTCCGTCTCTTGTACATTGGTGTGTGTGGGAGTGCGGCGGTTTCCGTTGTCTTGGTCGTACGTATACCGGTCAGTGTCCGAGGGAAACAGCCAAAACAATGTAAGCTGGGCTGGGTTAAAACCTCCGCTCAACTGTTCCCCTCGGAGGCACATTTATGGTCTTTATAGTACGTAACAGTTATCTAGATCTGTGCAACTGGGGGTATAAAGGGAGCCTAGTCCCCTGAAGACAGGCAGGGAGTCAACTAGAAGCTCTACTTTATTTCCACGGGGATCAGTGAGCCGCAGAGTTCATTATTTGTCTCTTTAGACATTTAATAGTTTTCTGACTGATCATTGACATTGGCCCCTATATGGGAGTATCGTGGTGGTTGTGGTTTTGCGGCCCAAAAACAGTATAATAGTTATTATGGTGGCCAGGATCATCTCACTGATAATGAGACGCAAAGTGAATGATTCCTGTATGACGTTCCAAATTATACAATAGTGGTTTGTCCACCATCTGATTAAGGCTACATAGCCAGGTGCGGACGTAAAACGAATCACACTCTCTCCGTTCAACTGTCCAATGCTTTGGTCACCCACAATGGTTAAGATCTTGGCTTCGTTTGTGACCGAACTACAGTTAGTATCTCGGGGTATAAGCTCGACTGTATTAAAACCTCTGTTTTGTTTATAACCTGACTGTCTTACCTACCAGTTTGAAATATATTAAAAGAATATTACCTTTGTCCTGCCAGCGGCCGCACACCTAATGAATTATTATTCATTATGTTCGCTCTCTTATACCTATTCTGCCAACACACACCTATACACAAACATACATCTGCAGCCGATGTACACAACACCCGACCGCTGTATTCATCGCCAACCGTCAGCTGCTGCCTAGTTACACCATCCTGCCAGATGGAGTTGCCTACCGAGCTGCCGTTAAAATTTAAGAATACTTAAAACTCTTATAAAATGTAAACATAATTCATTAATCTTAAAACTAATTTTGAAATGAAATAATAATTCATTTAACTTAAGATTAAAATAGAAATAATAATTATTTAAATAATATGGAAATTAATATAAAAATAAGTACATTATTTTCATAGAATAGACGTATCAAATATAAATAGAATAGATATTCATATAAAAGATATAAAACAAAAATTCATAGGAGTATGTGCCGCCGAGGATCAGTCGTTTGTTTTGCCAAAAATGTCATTGGCCTTTGGCGTTAAAACTTACATCCGACATTCTTCCAGATATCTAACCAATACAATTGTCAGGTAATGTCGTAGAATTTTCCATATAATGTTTTTTTGGAACTCTATAAGATTTCCATCAGAAACGTCGAAAAGAAACTAAGATATTCCCACGACTTATCTGTCAGACTTTGTGCCAACCACTTAATATATTTGTGAGTCAGGACTCTAACAGTATATATGTAATATTTGTATTCTTAACGTTTGTATCAGATATCTTAGGGATATCGGATATTTTTATTGGCAGGCCAATTGCTTGCTGGGTAACCTTAGTCGTGATTGCATGGCTATGACAACTGTAGTCTTATGATTTACAACAAATGAATTTTTCTGCCACATGAAGAAACACAAAATTTTCCAAAGGCAAAAATGCAAGTTCAGGTCCTTATAGTCGAATCAGAGACCTCAAAAATTGATTTTCAATTTACACCATGGGAAACTCGTATCGTATCTAGGTTGAAGGATTTAAGGCATTCTAGCTAATTTATAAGGAAGTAAAATTGTTTAAAATTATTATTACTTTTTTAGCCATTTTTCAGTCCGGATAAATTCATGTTGCGTAGAAAATTATTTGAAAGTTAAAATTGAAATCTAAAAAAATTACCCTATAGCATGCTATTTTTCTATTAACTAGTATTTGTAGATATAATAAATTGTTATTTCATCCTACTGACATGTGCCCTTTTTTGTAGCCGTTTTTTTTTGACTATTTTTTAAGGACTATGTTTTCCTGTGTATTTTTCTGCTTAGTTTAATTTTAACTAAATACCATGAACCAAAAGAAATTTCAAAAAATATATATCGTTGTTAGTTGCTTAATTTAATAGAAAAAATGTTGATTTTTGCTTTTTCTCTTTTTTTTGGGAAAGGCCAATTTCCAAACAACAAATTTCAATTTCAAAGGATATCATAATGGTTTTACTAAAACCAAACGGAAAAAAATGTTTTATTTTTTTCTCAAATGCTATTATGAGGGTATTTTTAATGTTTAATCAATTATAAGACCAGTATAATAAAAAAAAATAACAACAACAAAAAACTAATCATAAAAGGCATGAATATTTTAAATGGAATTTAAAATTTCCAAAAAAAAAAAATTTAAAAATTGAGCAGGGTCAAATATAACACAAATGGAATAAAGGCCAATTTCAGTTTTAACATAAAAAGAAAAATAAAATAATTGAAATTATATTGTTGAAACGAAGTAATTAAGTACTTAATCAACCAAAGGCTGGAATGTTAAAAAAAATAATAATAAATTTTAATCCAATCCTTAAAGCTTTTTATACCCGAAAAGGTGAAAACGTTGCCAAAAGAAATTCACAAAGTCATTGTTTAAAAATTATATTTAAAAAAAAAAACAAAATAACAAGTTCTTGACTGAGAATTGACTAGTAATTGAATAATTTATTTATTTTCACTTAGGCTTAAGTTCATTAATTTTTATAAATATATATAATTTTGAATTATATAAAATATGTATTTTAAAATTTATTTTACCAAGATAAAAGCTTAAAAAGAAAGCGTGAAAGTTTAAACACTAAGATTATGTAAAGCAGACGTTAGCAGACGTAAAGCAAACGTTAGTACAGTTTTCGCCCCGGCTGGTCTATCTATTCACGTAAGTTAAATACGAGAAGTATTAGTTATCTGAACATAATTTTTCTTCCTTAATAAAACCAGCAATAAAAATTAAGAAACAATTTAAATATTTATAAACCTTTTAGCCAGGTCTAAATTTGTATTTTTGTTATTTTTGTAAAATCAATTTAATTTAAAATAAAAGATAAAAAAATAACTTCTTTATCTCAGTGCCACAGCAGAATAAACAAAAAGTTATGTAAAAATATTTCAAGACCAAAATTTATATTAAAAAAATTCGAACTGAAACCTAACTAAAAAGCAAATAATGCCTTTTTAATGCCCTTTTTAATTCGCTTTGTTTCTTCATTGAATTTTTGGTTATTATCATCTGCTTTTTGTCCTATCTATCACTGTCTGCCCTGTCTTTTGTTTGTCAATAGGTAGTTTTTGTTCCTATTCTCTTAGTAGTGAATCCATCATACCAATCATCAAATTCACTATATGATATTTTAGCCTAATTTTCCATACATTTGATCTTAATCTTGGTTTCTGTATTTTACTACAAGTACAGCTTAGTTTTTATTCAAGCAACTACATCTGTTATACAACGCGATTTAGATAAGCTAACCATTAGAAGTTCTTAGTTCTGACTAGGACAATTGATAGCCGATGTAGATACAGGTCATTCCCTAACATCTTGTTACGTTTATATCTTTTACAAACGTTTTGTTGTGAGTTATTTATCGCAAAATAAATAACACCAGATTTTAGAGTTTTAAAATTAACTACAAGTTTATTTACTTTAACTACAAAGTTGACACTATAGAACAATTTATTTACGATGCACATCTATACTTCACGAGGTTTATTTTTCAACTAACAAACTATCCACTCAGACGTTGTCTTTTATATTTGTCCACTAGAGGTCTAGAAAAATTAAGAATCTTTTACTCCCTTTGTATCACATTTTGTTGTTGTTCTGTTAAATTATTCAATGTATAGGCGCCTGTAGGTCTGTGTGTATTTTTGTTTTTGTTTTTTTACTGATAAAGTTTCTTCCTGCAATTTATTTTTAGATAGTTGTTGTTATCTTGTGTACATAAGTGTTCTTCGATAACTACGCAGTTAGTAATCAGCATATCGAATTGTTGTTGTTTTGCGCATATAAAATTTCTACGCAGTTTTAAACTAGCAAGTTGTTGTTGTCTTGCGTGCATAAGTTTTCTTAGCAAGTACGTGGTTAGTAAACAGCATACCCAATTGCTGTTTACTTTATTACTGAATTATTTTCTTTTAAAACTTAGGCAAGATGCATCCGTAACTATATTTACAGGACGCTTTACCAAAGTCTAAGGAGGATACACCTCTTTACTAATAATGGTTCTACTTTAATTAAATACATTCCCCCTAAAGATATTTGTGACTTGGATACTGCCCAGAAAAAGAAGAATTTCTCAGTCTAACGAACATCCTGCTCTCCAATGCGCAAGAAAATTAGGCATGGTTGGTGAAATCTAAAATTATATACGCAATTTTATCTAGATAAATTCAAATATTTATCTGCTTAGTAATTAGAAGTATCTGTTACCAAATGGATAAGGTATAAGCATATAGGATTATTATAATTAAATTTTTAACTGAGAGCAATAGTTTCTATAAATAAACGGTTTTTCAATAAGAAGTTTGCTCTCAAAACAAAATAAAACAAAAAATTTAGATTAAGATGATTAAAATTTTTATTGAGATAATTTAACAATTATGAATGAAAAATGATATCTAGTAAACGTCCATCACGACTATGCTAACAGATGTCGATTCTTTCATCAAAGTTTTTTATCACTTTTTGGCAAATGGCGGTCCTATTTCGTTAATCACATCACGGATACTGAGTTTTAGGGCTGAAATGGATTCTATTGACTTCGTATAGATTCTGTCCTTAACATTACCCCACAAAAAATAATCCAGTAGTGTTAAATCACACGATCTGGCTGATCACTTAACTGCTGATTGTCGTAAAATAATACGATCGGGAAATTTGGTTTAGAATAGATTTCGAGTTTCATTAGCTGTATGACATGTGGCACTGTCCTATTAAAACCATATGTTAGTGATGTCCACGTCATCAGTAATTGGCCACAATTGAGTTCTTAGCATCACACGACAGCATGATCCATTGAATGTTACTGCATCTCCAGCCTTATCTTAAAAAAAAATGCGTGCATCATACAGTGTTACGCTGAGTATGCAAAGGCTTCTTAATACACGCTCAAGGAATTTTAGAACCCCAAATGTGGTAATTTTGCTTGTTGACAAACCCTGACAAGTGAAAATCGGCTTCGTCTAAGAAAATGATTTTTTTAGAAAAACGGTAGTTTCTGAATTGAATTGAGTGAATGTACGGTGACATCAGTGGTCGGTCGACTTTGATTCCTACAGTGGTTGAACCTTGTAAGGCTTCGTTGGATAACCCCAACGTCGAGGAATTGACAAATTTGGATCTGCTTCAACACAGTGGCTGCGATTTTTTCAATTGAAAGACCCGGTCGAAAACGCGCTGGTGTTCGCACATTTTATATCGAGCCTGTCGTTTCAAATTTAACAACCAAATTGTTAATAGAGGTCTCCGAACGACGATTATCTCACCCAAAAACATCACGAATTTTTATATTGGATTTTAATTATTTTAATGCGATTTTCGTGCGAAATTGAATTTATTGTAACAATTGCCAATGCATCTACTACGAAAACGTCAAACAACTAAATTTCAAAATTATCATGTTGTTAGATTGCCGCAAAAACAAACAAACTTCAATTCGTACATTGCGACGTATTCGCAAGACGCACGTATAGTCAATTTTTAACAGCGCACAAATACCTTTTTTCTGTGCTATGACTCATATCGGACTCCTTACCAAGTATTACCTACGTAATCGGGTTCTACGGATAGCAATCGTTTTTACTTTATAGTATAACCTACAATAGGTATTCACCTTCAACTTTACACGCGAAATTCTAACGGGGCCCTGCTAAAGTAAAATATAATTAAATGATTTATAGCAGCTTATCATATTTAAGTTAAAAGACACTTTAATAGAAGCTAGAAAATTTACACTTAAAGCTTCTTTAAATTAATGAGAATTGTAAAAACCGAATTACTTAAATTACAACTAAACACAAGTGACATGGCTGAATACACGTTAATTATTCCCCTGAAATTTCATTATCTGTGTGTTACTTAAAACGTGAGGTGAAGTGGGGTGACAAAAATTAAAATAATTTTATTAAATATAAATTGCAAGTACCCGTGAAAAAATGTCCCAATAGCAACTCACAATACTTTTGTGTGTATCGTAAACACTAATGTAGTTGTTGCTATTTGAATTTAGTTTTGATTTAAATATAATAAGCAGCTTTAGCTTATCTAAAATGTGGTTAAAGGTTGCCTAATGAGTAGAAATAAGGTGTAGAAATAGCCAATCAATAAAAAGGTTATCGGAATTAGTTTTACTACTTGTAACCAATTTCCGCACTTTTATTTAGAAATAACATGTGAGTTATTATCCTATCACCCCGAAAAGTAAATAAATACAAAATAACTTTGATTTTCATCACCTGCTCTGCAGAAAGCTGCAACTAGTTTGATGTGCGGCTTTGTAAGTTCTACAATTTTCATTTTTGATTTTGCTTTTACCGTGACAAGAAAGGTTTTTGCGGTTAATTGGTTGTTAAAAAAATTTTATTTTGGAATTTGTTGTAGTTTTTCGTGGTTTATCTGCTTTATGGCAACTTCAATACAGGGAGTATAGTAACAAAATCGAAAAAAATTATTTTTGGTTTCCTGGCCAATACAAAAGTAAATTTGAATGTACAGCTTTGTTGTGTTTTTCCTTACTATTCTATTGATACTTATGAAAATCTGTGACAGTGCCAACCACACAAAAATTATAAATTTTCTATATTTAATTGCCATTTACATCTCTAAACTAAGCGAAGAATATAAACAATTTAAGTGAAGAATAGGCAACAGAAATATTTAAGTACTTAATAGCTAAAGAGATAACCACAAATTTACTACAGCATTTTCCTTAAAACACAAAGAGTATTCATTATATGGTTAATATTTGTGACAGCATTCTAGCATGCGAGTAGTATTGAAAAACAACACTAAAGTACGCTACCTTAGTGTTCTGTACTGTAGTTTATGAGATCAGTAAACAAACACAATTTTTCCAAAGAAATACAAAATACACAAAAATTTTATTTAGCGTTTGCGTATGTGTACGCAACCAAATTCCAAATACTAAAACAACGTGGAGAATTTTTTTAGCGTACTTTTGTGAACCTTTTGTGTAAGTATGTGTACTGATCTTTAAAAGTTCATGTAAGGAACTGTTAGTGGCTGCGTTGTGTTCTTTAAACTTTTTTTAAGTATTTCAGTAGTTTCCTTTAACGTACTTTTTAGTGTTTGCATTGTTTTCATTACCCTATTGAGTTTGATGTTCATAATTAAACTTTTATTCAGAGATTGTTACGTTATTTTAGTGATTGTGCTCATCAGCGAAGAATCGTATTTTATTTGTGTACACATACACAAACGCTGAAAAGTAGTTAAACGTTTGTTTTCTTTGAAAAGTACTCTATAATAGCGTAATTTTTTAAACCAGTACGTTATGATAGCATACTCTTTTTCGGAAACTGCAAACCACCATGCAACTATAAGTGTTACACTCTCTTGCCTACTAAATATATCTTATCATGATGACACAACAAAATTTTTAGGGTAAATATTAATAAATTTTTTTCGTTACACCTGATTAACAAATAATTAAATTTAAATTAAATTATACTTTAAAGCAACAACAAAGAAATAAAATAAGATAAGAAAATATCATTGGAAATCTTATGAATGAAATTCATGACGAAAACAAGTATCAGCTGCGCTCAACAATGTTGGCAATTGTGGTACAAAAACATGGTACAATTTATAGTGTAGTCGTACGCTTTTTGAGGCAATTTTAGCATAAAAATTGTTGAGCAATTTCCTTTTTGAGTAAGGTTTTCCAATCAGATTAGAAATTATACTAATTGCAACAGTGAATGCGATGGAATTAATTAGGAAATGCAATTCGGAGACAAAAGCTCATCTGCTTACAATAGCGCTGTTAATTTATTTTTCCCCAATTTGCGTGAAATGTTAATACAATCAGTATATGGATAATATTTACTTTAGTAATGCTATTCTTCAAAGTCGCAAACATTTATTAGAAAGCTATTGATAAACTACTTCACTTTGTTAAAATATTTAAAGAGAGAGAAATATAATTTTCAAAATTATTTTTTCAATCTTCCAAAATCTTCCCCTGATTAAGTATGAATGGCGAAACTAACCAATATCCTTGAAACAAAATCGATAGGTGAAAGCTCACAAAGGATTAGGAGGAATAGCGTTAAAAGTAATAAAAAAAAGAAATTTGGGACAATACACTGTCTCTTTGGAAATTTACTATTACTAAAAATATAATTATTTACCTTATTGGAAAATCGGTTTAAGTATAAAATGAATAAGATATGGGACTAATTTTTTATTTTTTAAAAGAAGAAACAAAACTTTGTCCTCCGCATCAGTAATAACAAAATAGCGGATGACAAATAATAATAATAATAATAATAATAATAACAAGATAGCCAGTGTTAAAATTTGCACATACCCTCCAGATTTCCCCCCGGGGGCACATGCTAACTCTTTATGGATCCTACAACAACCATCTAAACTTGTATCTTGCGGGGTACAGGGGAGCCCAGTCCCTTCAAGGCTAGTAGAAGTCAACTGGACAATCCACTATATTTCCACGGGAAATATAGTGAAGTTCCGCTATTTGTCTCTTTAGGCATTTAGCTGTTCTCTGTCTGATTATTGAAATAGACCCTTCGGGAGTATCGTGGTAGGAGCTATGTGTTTCGAGGCCCTTGTTTGAGTTTGTGGGTCGGATCATTCACAATGCACACAATGAATGGTCCAGGTCCAGTGAGTATGAATACCGTCGTGATCTTAATAATAGTAAGCTTCATGCGTTCTGGACCAGGAGTTGGATAGTCTCCAAATCTTTAGCAAGGAGTGAAGGCTGCGGCCGACTTCGGACTTTCGAAATTACAACTAGGAGTGACCGGAGGATAAACGTATCCGACGGCCTTCTCGGGCGACGATGACGCTACATTTCATTCACAGTGGTTTGACCATCATCTGATTATGGCTCACTGCTGGTGCAGATGTAAATCTTATCACATCATACCCTCCAGATTTGATTTAAACATTTGATTGTCAATCCCTTGAATTGAACATTAATATATACTAGTGTTATTTCATTCTACATTAATTTTAAAACACAGTGTTGTGCATCCATCTAATTTTTTCTTACTCGGAATTTCAAAAATAGTTTTTTCGATTTTCAAGAAATTATTTGTTATTTCTTTTTGTGTTTGACATTTCCAACGTTACGGCAAGGCAAGAAAAAAAATAATTATAGTTTGACAATATTTAAGAAGAGATTTAGATAATATTTGGATTAAATAAAGGAATTGCATTTGGATGAATTTTTTTACGGCACTATGATCAATGCCACAAGGCAGCCATCCACTAATTGAAAATAAAATTTTGCGATAAGTTTGTTTTGAAACTTTGAAGTTGTCAGTTGGCCAATAAGGTCATGCGAGATGACACCGTCAAATATTTTCCGGAGCGGCTTAAACTGATACGCTAATAATGAAGCGCTAGAAGCCAATATTACTTAAACAATTTAAAATCTATGGCCAGCAATAATTAAAAAAAGTGGCCAAAAATGTGCCACAAAGCACGCCAAAGAAAAATTTATTTACGGTTCTCGACTTCAAGGCTATATTACTCATTGGAAAATAATTAACAGAGTACCCTGGGAAATTCTAGCATGTAGCAGGAGGATAAATGCAAAAAAGCATCTATAATTTATAAAAAAAAATATTCCGAAAATGTGCTATGGGAAACAAGTAAGTTAACACACAATATACCAACAGGAGATCTATCTGAAGCAGCGCAAGAAAAGAGAAATAAAGTCTATAGATGCTTTCACAAGCACAACACAAGAAAAATGTCTACAATGTATGTACAGTATGTCATACTGTTTTGTTGTGCACTTTAGATCCATATGTGTCCAATATTTGATACAAATGTCAATCTACTTCTATTGAACTAGACGAAAAAGCTTAAAAGATTTCTAGAAGATAAAAATCACAAATATGAATTAGAAATATTTACTAATTTTTTGGTTTCAGTAGAATTTCGGTTCACTTAGTTATACTCGCTTTTATAAAATTTATGTTAATTAATTAAGATTTTTTTATAAATTTATAATAATTAGCTATCACTTAGTTAATGGCGGTACCATTTATAAATTCTCTAATGGCAACAGTAGTGTACAATCAAAAACAACACTTAGATCACAAAGCTCAGAGAATTGCATTATAAATTTTACAACAAAGTAAAACAAGAGTAAAAAAATATTTTTTTTGAGAACAAGAAAGAATTTCCGCTCTCTTTGTAATTACAAGTAGTGTTGCCAGTTTTAGAGGTGAATTTCTCTAGTCTTCAACACTGATTTTACAAAAGATACAACACCCTTTGCAGATAATTATTAAATTACTTTACCTAAGCAACTAAAAGGTGTTTTTTACAGAGGTTAAATAAAATTAATCTATTTGTACTTTATTCGAAAGATAACTTTCTGGAATTATAATTTAAAGTTGACTTCTGGCAGGTAGCCGCCACGGCTGGCTCGAATGTAGACCATTTATCTAGTAATTGTGGGCATATGTTATCAATATTGCGGCGAATATTGTACTCCAACTGGTCAATAGGGTCCGGCTTATCGGTGTAGACTAGCTATTCCACATATTCCCATAGAAAATAATCTAGCAATATTAAATAGCAAGATTTTGGAGCTCAATTCATGGCTAAATTAATATATCAATTATGGCAGGAGATGTTTGAAGTGGTAAGTCAACTGGTGTTTTTAATTATCAAAAAAGTCAGTAACCATGGCTCTATACCGGTCCCCATTGACGATAACGGTCTACTCAGCATCATTTTTAAAGAATTATGGACCAATGATTCCACCAGCACATAAAGCATTATGAAACGAGATGTGTCAGTTATTATGCCACCTGATTTAATTAATGATTGAAAACGTCAGTAACCATGGCTTTATAGCGGTCCTCACTGATTGTAATGTTCTACTCAGCATCGTTTTAATAGCAGTACGGGCTAATGATTCCACCAGCCCAAAAACAATTCGTTTTTTTTTTATGCAATGATAACAATGTATACTTGAGGATTATCGTTTCTTCAAATACGATAGTTTCGTCTACCTTTTAAATAATTTCATCGCCAGAAATCGCTTACGAAAATCAACGTAATTCTTGTTCTTTGCTCAATTCGCGCAATATGCAAAAGACATGCCAAACCAAGCATAAATCACTTAACAGCAGAGAAAAAATTGACAGTTAAAAAGTGTTGCCAACTTAAAGTTTTATATCTCTATAAAGACACCCGATATGTTAGTGAATGCAGTTTTTCTTATAATTATTCCACTCATGATAACTAAAATGTATTATTGTATTAACATTTTACACTTATAGGAGAAAATAAATAAACAATGCTATTGTAAGCAGATGAGGTCTTATGTCTCCAAATTACATTTCCTATTTAATCACATGGCACCCCCCACTGTACCAATTAGTAGAATCCTATTTTCAAGGGATTAGATATCTCGAAATCGGGATATTTGGGTAAGCAAGTGCATTTATCGAAATAAATTTTATATTTCATTACAAGCTAAAATAGCTTGGCAATGTAGCGTATAAAAAGCTCCTCTTGTGCCTTATATGCATGCCTAGAAATAGATTTTCTTGCCGAAAGCCCGTGATCTGCTTGAATATGTCCCCTTCCGAAGGAGAGTTAGCAATTCGTCTATTCTTCTTTATATATATATTCTATATATTTTTAACGTTGCTGGCAACACTGATTATTTTTATTATAAACTCATAACATTTGCACTCTTCCAAACACGTTACGTTAAATTCGTGTTTTGTTTGAATTTTATTTTATCTTCATTCAACTCATTTATATTCATATATAAACTATCTACGCTTTCTCCGTTGTGTTTAGTAACGCACAGTTCTCCGCCAATAAAAAAGTATCAATATGGATTTTTTGCAAATCTTGTTTTACTTATTGCTGACCTTAATTACCTTGTCTTATTTTCTTGTACGTCAACATTATTCATATTGGCAGCAGCGCAATGTTGTATACGAAAAGCCGAACATATTCCTGGGAAATATGAGTCAGGTGGGCAAAACGCAAACATTGAAACAACCTTTCTATGACTTCTATCAAAAGTACAAGGGCAAAGCTTTGTTTGGCGGATTTTTCTTGAGTATGCGAAAAGCTGTAGTACTTTTGGATTTAGATTTAATTAAACAAGTGCTAATAACAGATTTTAATGATTTTGCTGCCAGAGGTAATTATTACAATGAAAAAGATGATCCTCTATCGGGTCATTTGTTTAATTTGGATGGCCCCAAATGGAAACAAATGAGAGCAAAGTTGACGCCCACTTTTACATCGGGCAAAATGAAGTTTATGTTTCCCTGTGTAGTAGAAGTTGGTGAAAGGTTTATTGAGGTACTCAAACAACTAATACAAAGTGATAATTCCGAAGATGGTTTAGAAATACGCGAACTATTGGCCCGTTTCACTACTGATGTAATAGGCTCTTGCGCTTTTGGCCTGGAATGCAATAGCTTAAAAGATCCCAATACACAATTTCGGATAATGGGCAAAAAATCTTTTACTTCACGACGTCATGGACGTTTGGTTGTCTCATTCGCACAAGCATATCCAGATTTAGCCCGAAAGTTGGGCATAGCTTTAGCGCATCAAGATGTTACAGATTTTATGTTAAATGTGGTTAAGCAAACAGTCGAATATCGTGAACGTGAAAAAGTGCAAAAAAATGATTTTATGAATTTATTAATTGATTTGAAGAACCGTAACGATACGGAAGGTTTGACTCTGGAAGAAATTGCTGCCCAGGCTTTTGTTTTCTTTTTGGCTGGTTTTGAAACAAGTTCCAGTACAATGGGCTTTGCTCTCTATGAGATGGCCGTTAATCAGGATATGCAGCTAAAGGCTAGACAGGAAATAAATGCAATTTTAAAGAAATGTAACAACGAATTGACCTATGAAGGAGTGAAAGAACTTAAATATCTGCAACAAATATTGTGTGGTAAGTTGTAAGTGAATTAGCTCAAAGGAGCATTAAGATATCTTTTTTTATTTATACTTATTAAAAAAAGGGTTTAAAACTAATTGTAAATTAACTAAAAATTTTATTAAAAAATCTTAACTCTTCGAGAAAGCTTTTAAAAAACTATATTATGTTTAAAACTTTTAAGAGTTTGATAAGAATTTTAAAATATATAATAAAAGTTTTAGTCATAGCAAAGCTTTCAATTCTTTCAGAAAGCTTTAAAAAACTAATTTGTGAAAAAATTTTTGAGGGAGTTATAAGAAAATTGAGATATAGAATAAAAGCCTAACCACAAAAAAAGCTCTAAGTTCCTTGAGAAGGCTTTTAAAAACCTAAATTACGTTCAAAACTTTTAAGAGATTTATAACAATTTTGAGATATATAATAAAAGCCTAAGCCGTAAAAAAGCTTTCAATTCTTTGAGAAATCTTTTAAAAACGTTCAAAACTTTTAAGAAATGTATCAAAATTTTGAGATATAGAATAAAAGCTTAAGTACTAGAAAATATTTTTTCATTATTTTTAAATATTTTTTCATTTAAGCTTCGATTTTTTGCTTAATTAAAGCTAACCTGCGATTATTATTGTTGTTTTAAATCTCAAGCTTTTAAAACTTTACCTTTAAAACAGCTTTAGATTACGTTTGGCAAAACAAAAATCATATCTTTATAAAGAAAATGTATAAAGCTTAAAACCTTGCTATTGTAGCAGTAGAAAAAAAGCTTGCGCTATTATCGACATGTTTTTATCAGTCCCTACTTTTATAATTTAAAATATTAAAGTTAAATAGCCACTAGAACACTTATAGTACGAGAATGGGTCAATACATCCATGACTTTTTTTATTCTATGCCTCTCAATTGCAATGGTAATATTGCTGTCAACTGCTAGTTGACTAATGTTTAAATTTGAACAAGCTACGTCTTTTAGCTTGTGTTTGGCAGTCGTTGATAGCAGACCACCATGCATTTTGATAGTGAGATTGAGGCACTTTCCAGCAAGCTGTTTGGTGAAGTATAAATTTAAAAGCTTTTTGTGATTAAGATTTTCAGCGAACAAAATCAAAAGCTTGTGTAAAGTCATTGCTAGTTAAAAGCTAATACAGATGAAAAGCTATTTTATAACAAGAAACTATTATTGACATTAACAAGCTTTTACTAGTTTATCAATTATTAACACTCACAATGATTTTATCACGAATTAGTTTTCAACTTATTTCAATGCCAAAAAATATTTAAAAAATACATTTCATTGCAACCTTAAGACCTGAAACAATTTTTAATTACAATTTTTTTTTTAATTTCCTACAGAAACGATGCGAAAATATTCGATAGCTTCTATTACTATGCGAAAAGCCCTCAATGACTATAAAGTGCCCAATTCTCCGTACACCATTGAAAAAGGTATGGTTATCATAATACCCATCGATGCCATACATCATGACCCCGCCATTTACCCTAACCCATCAGAATTTAAACCCGAACGTTTTACTACGGAGGAGATAGCTAAAAGGCATTCCATGTCTTGGCTGCCATTTGGTGAAGGACCACGTAATTGCATTGGCTTAAGATTTGGTAAAATGCAAGCTATGATTGGTTTAGCCTTGCTAATGAAAAATTTTCATTTTACATTGGCCGACAGGACACCAGTTCCATTGAAATTTGATGAAAAAACTTTTGTATTGACTGCAAAGGGAGGAATATACTTAAAATTGGAGAAGCTAGAAGCGTAAGGCAAAAATAAAGAAATTTTAACTGTAAGATGTTTGAGATATAATAATTAGACTGAAGTTATTTAAAAGTATAATAGCTAATTGGGTTTAGAGGAAAATAGTAAAATTTTCATAGAGTATAACAAATAAAATAAATCAATAATAAATAAAATAGATTAAAAATTAAAAGCAAATCATCATTTGATAAACTTTCATTTTTTATAACTTTAAAAACTCCTGCAATAAGGATTCAGAGGTTTTCGCTATTATTTTAGTTGCAAAATAAGAATACTAAACTTGAATTGTAAGCGCATTGCCTTGAAATTGGATGACCCTGGGTTCTACCTTTATGGCAACCAAATAAAATAAAATATTGTTACGGATTTGTTTTGCTTAAGTTTTAAATAATTAATATTAAATCTTAATCTTATAACGGTCTTTTAAATTATAACGATTTATTTTTTCAATATTTCGCTTTTTTTTATTTCCTGAAGAAGCTTTCCACAGGAAAGCGAAATATTAAAAAAATAAATCGTTACAATTTAAAATACCGTTTAAAAGATTAAGATTTAATAAAAATTAAAAAAAGGTCAAATAAAACTGAAAATAATAAAATAATAAAGCTATAAAGCGAACTACTGGGTATGTTGTTTACGAACAGCGTGGCTTGCTAAGAAAACTCATGGTACAACAACAAAATTTTTAGTTAGAAATTTGATATGCTGTTGACTAACTGCATGGCATGCAAGACAAAAACAAATATCTGCGTAGAAATTTTATATGCGCAAGACAACAACAAACATGTATGCTGTTTACCATATGCGTAGTTTTCTAAGAAACCTTTTCTACAAAAGACAACAACAAATATCTTTAAATAAATTCCAAGAAGAAACTTTATCAGTATAAAAACAAAAACAAAAATACACACAGACATACTCGCGCCTATACATTGAATAAACAACATACAACAATAAAATCTGATACAAAGGGAGTAGAAGATTCTTAAATTTTCTAGACTTTAAATGGACAAATATTAATAGGCAGCGTCTGAGTAAATAGTCAACCAGTGTGAAATTAAATCATGGTGAAGTAAGGACGTGCATCTTAAGTAATTTGTTTTTGTAGTGCCAACTTTGTGTAGTTAAAGTAAATAAAATTGTTATTAATTTGAAAACTCTATAAACTGGTATTATTTATTTTGCAATAAAGAATTCACAACAAAACGTTTATAAAAGGTATAAATGTAACAATATGTAACCAGTTCTTTACTATTGGACTATAGTATATATTACCCTATTGTAGCCTTCTTTTTTAACGATAATCGCTCTAGGATTTGCAGAAGCCCAAATGCGGCAATTTTGCTTGTTGGCATACCCCGACAAGTTAAAACCAGCCTGCATGTGAATTGAACTTTGTAAAAAAAAAACAATAAGCTATGACGGCTTCAAGCGTTTTAATAACAAACACCTGCGTTATCATCGTTTGTATTATGTTTAATTATAGAACCGATGCCAATTAAACTAGTTTTTCTTAATGTTAACATTCACATACTTACATATTGTTAGGAAGATGATTTATTAAAATTTAAATGAAAAAAAACAGTATAAAAAAGTATATGAAACGACCCACTGTGCATTTTACAAATTGCGTAGTTTTCTAAGAAAACTCATACACACAAGGCAACAACATGCTTATATGGCATTCTACCAAGTAAGATAAACAACAGAAAACAAAAACTAACTAACACAGCACAAAAGCAAAACACCCAGCCAAGCAGACGCCTTAACTAAATGATAACAACAACAACAACAATATAAGGGTGATGTTAAAACAGAATAAATAAGCTTCTATGTGTGAGAATGGCTTAAAGCAACTATATAAGTAGACCTGTTGGGCAAATGAAATTAAATCAAGTTGAGATATCAGTGAGTAAAGACAAAAAAGTTGCCATCGTGTTTATTTCGTGTGTATTGAGAGAAAAGTTTTGTGTTATTATTTTGCAATAAAAGAACTAAATATAACAAAACGTCTATTAAAAGGAATAAATGTTATAATATAAATAGTTAGATTATTATTTGAATAAATATTTTTTGTAAGAAAGTTGGGAGATATAATATATTATTATAAAATACTAGCAAACCTGGCGAACCACATGGCTTCGCTTCGCGCTGGTTTCCTGCTTTACACTTGTAAATTTTCCTGTACCTCACGGAGCCCGAGACCTTTCCAACTAATGCAAAATCGTGGCAATCGGTTCGTGCGTTCTGGAGTTATAGCGTTAGAAAAGAAAACACGACCTATTTTTAAGAAGATTTCACTAAAAACTTAAAATGGCTGTATCTCCGTAAATAAGAGGAGTTTCGCAACAATAAGCATAATTTGGTATCACATTCTTTGCTATAAACCTCACGGATCTCGAGACCTTTTGAACGAATGCAAAACCGTGGAAATCGGTTCGTGCGTTCTAAAGTTATAGCGTCAGGAAGGAAAACCCGACTCATTTTTATATTAGAGATAGTACGCTATTGCAAAAGAGTGTCTTCAAATTGATTAATAGCTTTTTGCTGTACTAATAGCGGCAAATGTAAAAGCTTACATGAGTTTAAGATTTGATCAATTCATAATTCTCAGTTAGTTTGTATATAATTATGCTAAATATTAAAATTGTTTGTAAAAGTGATAAAAAAGTAAATGATACAATTGAAAAAATTAACAAAAATAAAATAACTAAAATAAATAGCAAATAAAAAAGCGTGTTAATTATCTAAACAAATTAATCACTTTGTCAAATGGACAACTGAATCTCAAAAAGAAATCAATTTCATCAACTCCCAACTAAAGTAAACAAACAAAAAAAAATACATAAATAAATATAATTACACACTATATGTATTTAATCATTAGTTAAGATGTTTCAAACAAATAACAACGATAAAATGAAATGATAATAAATTTAAGCGCAAACAGCAATCATTTGTATTAATCACTTGCAAACTGTCTAAAACATTCTAACTCACACGAAACACAAAACACGCATACTGAATGAAGCCCGCATAAATTAAGACGTCTCGTACTTTTGAAATCATTAATATTAAAGACAGTGTAGATTAGCTAAAGTCCTCAGCATCACAGTGTATTTGAGTATTAAGAATATTATAATACGATTATTTTTTTTATTCAGGCTGTCAAATGTTTATCAACATCACAATCATTTATTATTGACTGAAAAGTCAGTAGCCCACTGTGATAATAACAACAACATAATAATATCTTTTAATGCACAAGTTGTAATGAAATAATAAAAAGCATAACTTTGTTTATTTAAATCATTTATTTACTATTTAACAGAAACAACAACAACAAAATGTATATGGCGTGCTTTTTTTAAATAAATCATGTCTTAAAGTTATCAACGACTACACTTTTCAAAACCTTTTAAAAATACTGAAATAAAATTTTATTTTTTGCTTCTCATAACAAATTAAATTTTCCTTAAAATTAAAGCTGCCAGACTTCTTTTAAGTTTTGGGAAATAATTTAAGCAAAGTTCTTTTAGGGAAAAAATTCTTTGGATCTGTGATGTATGCGTTCTTTACACTCGTTTCACTCTTGTGTCGTGTACGCAAAATACCATTGAACTTAGTAAAGCGGTAAGCAGAGTGGAAACTAGGCCAAACAAATAACTTGAAATGATAACGGTTGGAGCTGAGTCATTGCATATAATATAATCTATTCGATCAGCAGGGAGTGCGGTATTCATGTAGTCATAACAGGAAAAAACTCTTTCGGTACAGTGATAAAAGGAACAGACAACTCTTCAACTAGCTCAATAAAATCATGAGCAACGAAAGTACCACAAATTTGTAGAAAGCTACAAATGAAGTTCTAACCTTGAATTTAAAATTCGGTCTAGTATCAATAAATATCACGGAACAACAGTAGCTACTCAAAAAATTTCATTGATCGGTTGATGTGTAACGGATTATGAAGTCACAAATCCAAAAGAATAACGTAAAATGGCTATATGAAGTGGCTTTAATGGAGCTCAAAAAGCTATACCAAGAAGCCAAAGTTCCGTATTAGAAACATACAAAATAATTGTTGGTCTGAAGTTGCATTTTATTTATTTTTTTTTTTTAAGAGAAGTAGCACTTCAGGCAACAATGCCTATTTAGTCAAGCACCGTACTACGTTCTTTAGGAAAGGGATAGAGAAGAGATGAGACAGGTAGTGAAAGAAGGTAGAAGGATAGTTACGGCAATTAACTGTTGTATAAGACAACACAGCAGCCATGCTGTGGGGCTCAAAAGTGATGTCCATGCCTTCATCACTGAGCAGCCCCACCGACAGTCATTTTTTATTTGTAGAGAAAAAGCCAAGGTCTTTGTTGGGAATCGAATCCCGTCTTATAAGCTAGTACACTACCTACTAGCCTATAGAGGCACTATTTTAAAAGAAAAATAAACGAAACGATTCACTATGCATTTTACTAGCTACCTAGTTTTCCAGAAATACATGCAAGGCAACAACAACATGCTTATAAGAAATTCTACGAAATAAGATAAAAAACTGAAAACAAAAGTAACTAACACAGAACAAAAACAAAACACACAGCTAACCACGCTTCTATACTGAATAATAATAACACCAACATTATGGGGTGATGTTAAATTTGAATATTTTTATCTATGCGAGAAATGCTTAAAATAGCTATATAAGTATCACTTACTAGGCAAATGATTGAACTCAAGTTGTCACTTGCCAACACTTTATTAGGAGGTCATTTTGTCAGCTGTTAAGTGATCTACATTTAGTTTCGTTTGGCATTTCAACCAGAATAGAGTGACGATTGAACAACGTTTCCAAATTATGTAAATTGGGCCCACAGCAAGATTGCCGTTCACCCCAATTTTCATAAGCCCATTTTGTTGAAGCTAAATTCTGTTTAAGCAGTTACGCTAGTAATTAAAAATGCCGTATTTGGAGTGATAATGATCGTCAAGTGTACTTTGAGTCACTGCTACATACAGTAAAAATGACTGTTTGGTGTGCTTTATTGGTCCGTTGCAGACAGTGATAACCGCTATGGAGCCATGACTCATGATTAGTGACATTTTCGTTTACCAATTGAACAAGCCTGATGTGCAAATGATTGCATTCAAGTTAAATAATCGTTGAGTAAAAACGACAAAGTTACCATCGTGTTTATTTTGTGTATATTGGAAGTAAATAAATCGTTTAATTTATTTTCAAACTCTAAAGAGCTGAGTTATTATTTTGCAACAAAAGAACTCAATATAACAAAAAACGTTCATTAAAAGTAATAAACGTAATGCTTTTTAAAAGATTAGCCGGCATTGAGTGCAATTAGAGGAAGGAGTAACACAGTCGTATATTGCAGTCTTAAGAAAATGCTGGCAATTGCACGGAGCTTGCTTGTAAAAAAAATGAGATATTAGAACATGTGGCAACACATAAAAAGGGCTTGAATCTCTAACATATCGCAAAATATTTAAAAGGTGAAAAACTATTTATCTAAATCCATAAAAAGACGATCGAAACAATCAAAAATGTTTCACAAGCTTTGACTGGAGTCGTACTTATAGTTTCGAAAATAAAATTAATGAAAGTAAAATAAATTTGACAAGTAAAATGCTCTATTATAATATCCAATCTGGTAGCTCTGCTTCTGATGAACTCAAGCAATTACTTACTCATTCTCTCACATTACTTACATTTGTACTGCAATACCACAACAACAAAAACAGTAATGTAAACAGTAATTGCATTTATCATTTTAATACTTATTTACTTGTTGTAAATCAAATATGACAACAATTACACATGAGAAGTATCTAAAACTAAATAGAAAAGATAATTTTGTTTAAATTTCTCGCACTTGCTTTGTTAAAATGTTAAGTTTGAAAAAAACCGTCTATTTAAGTTTAAGTTCTTATTTAAACTAATTAGTGCAATTAGCTTTATTTACACAATCATTGTTGTCTACAGTTGCGATAACTTAAGAGGTCATCATTATTTTTCCTTCTCTGATATTCTTGTTTTATAATTCTTTTTAAAATCTTTTTTAAACTTTAAAGACAGATAAGAATCTGTTTATTTAAAGTGTGCATGTGTCTGTTTGTCTCTTTAGTCGAAAGTGAAACATGGAAATTGAAATAATTAATAGAGTGTTTTCTTAAAAGTGACATGGGCAAGAATTAATTAGTGATAATTAATTCAATGTAGTGTTTGTCAAGAAAATAAAATATTAAAAAAAAACATCTTGTTTAGATATGTTTGTATATATTAAAATGTATATTAAATATTCTAAACTAGTTGGACTGATTTGGTAATTATGTTTTGCCTGCAAATGCTTTATCTTTTTAATCATAAGATAGTTGGGTAAACAAATTCAAGTTGGGTGAGCAGTCACAACAGGTAGATATGTGAAGATTTGCGTATTTTTTGTAAAAAGAAGATCAAAGTTCATTTCCCAACACAGCTTTTGAATAAGAAAAAAATAACTGCTTTCGAGTAATCGCTGTAGTTGTTATTAACCTTTCGGGGTATCGAAAGTAGGGAAAACAATTACCACTGTAGACGTATTGGTAAATACTTTGGGCGCGTTTGAAGTAAAATAGGAACATTGTGGTCTAGTTATTTAGAAAGGAGAATAGAAATATAACAACATCGTATGGCAGTAGTTGCTGAGGTAATTTTAACGGTCTTGTTGGTAAAACAGAAGATAATGATTTGAAGATTCACGTGCCCCACAGCATAAAATACTGTGTATAGCTATGCGGATTAAACAAGATATTGAGCAGCTTATCTTCGGCAGCCTAAGAAAATGTTGTTAAATAAATTGCTGCATCAGTTTGTTAAAGTCCGTTTTCTGGAATCAAACAAGTTTTTTACAGTTAGAAATTTAAGTAATAAATAGGACCACATTTTGGCTGGCATAATCAGACGGATAATCGGACAGCGGCAAAGTTTCTTGCGATGGCAATCATTCCCTGGCAGGTGTGTAGACAGGGAGATTTTGGAAAAAATGTGTTGCTGAAGGGCTGGCAAAAGACTGAGCGCTGCTTTAGAATAGCAGTACTGATGTTTTCTATGGTGTTCCTTTAGCGATATGCATGAGGCTCAAGATTAAGACTCACGGATTAAGTCGAAAAATGTAAATCTCTGCTAACTCTTATATGCCTACAGAAAACAGAATGTCAAGGCTGATTCTTTAAAGCAACCGATAGTATAGAAACTCTATGAATGAGAACACTTCTGGGTAATCAACATCTCGCTATGGAGTCCTAGGATCAGTTAAGGAATTGTGAAGAATTGATTTCTTATTATTAGATATTATGTACATGAAGCATCTTACTCCTTTGAACTTGATTCAACCGGACTACGGACTGTATTCCAGTCTGCCGCACGCAATCAAACGCAATCATTCTCATTTTGATTCTATCTGTCTTTTCTTATTCTCTTCTGCAGGAGTTGCAAGGGGGGTCGCCAGGCGAAAACAAGTAAATTCATACTCTGGCTTCCATTATAAGGAGAATTTTATATCGAATTGCAAGCGATTTATGTGAAATACAGTTATCATGCCAAATTTGCTGGAAATGACGCACAATGTCAGAAGTGTAAGTAAACATCATGGAAGAATTATGACAGAAATAATAATTGAAAAAATACTTAATTCTTATGCAAACTTTGGCAACTATTTTGACACACATATATTGCAAAGCTCTCCGTAGTTTGCTTTATCACCTCTGGTTTAAAATCAAGCGAAATGGTTGATAATGGTTTGTCTAGGCCAGAAAATATTTGCATATTGTACACTTTCTAAAAACGAATAGGCATGAGAAAATACGAAGACTACAGCTAAAGTAATGGCTAATAAGTTTAACAGTTTCAACCAATAACCTTGAAATACTTTGCGGTTAAGCTTAACTAACAGATGCTACTAAGTTACTAACACTTCTTTAACTGGAGGTCATTTAGTCAGCTGTCAAGTGATTTATGTTTAGTTTGGTTTGGCACTTCCGTTAAATCGACTGACGCTTAAGCAATGTTGCCAAATTATGCAAATTTGGCCCAAAGTACGTTTGCTGTTCACCTTAATTTTCAATGGTCTATTCTGTTTAGTGATGAAGCTCACTTTTGTTTAAATAGATATGTCAGTAAACAAAAATGCCGTATTTGGAGTGATGATAATCCTGATGTGTATGTTGAGACAGTGCTATAAAAAACTTCTCTTTAGTGTGCCTATAAAGGCTGGTGAAATTAGTGGTCCGTACTTCTGGTCAGAACGTTGCAGTGATTGATGATCGCTATAGATCCTTGATTACTGACATTTTCCTTCACCAATTGAAGACGCATGATATGCAGTTGTAGTTTCTTGATTCAAGCGTTAGGTGACAGCATAGTTCGGATCCGTGAATTGGCCTCCACGATCGTGCGATTTCACGCCGCTATATTATTTTCTTAGAGGACAACATGCGACGCGTTATTGCTCATACACGATAACAAGTTTCAGAAAAGGTCATCGAAATTTTACCTGCATAGTAAACAACACTCAAGGCAGCCGTCGCGGTTATATGCCAGAAGTCATATTTAAATTCTATAGCCGAAAGATTATTTCTGGAATAAGGTAAATTTTATGCCAATTTAAAAATTCATTTGTTTGTTGTTTGTACTGGTGGGTCAGTGTTGGTGTTCAGGCCGTTCTTCAGGTAAGCAGAATGCTAGGTAGCTGGCATTCTGCCACAACACGGCTTGAGAATGATGCATTCGCATCGAAATCACTCGCTTTTGACTTCAAACCAGCCAAATAGGACAGGAAATAGCAATATTATTAAAAATTTATTTTTGTTTTATTCTTTTTCACACCTTCGTAAAAAATACCCTTTAGCAATTAAGCTCTCACAACAATTCCACTCTAGTAACTTTGTAGTCAGGAAATCGAAAAAAAATCCTTAAGGTAGATGAAGCTTAAAGCACAGTATATTCGGATGCCAAAGAGAACAGAGGAGGGGAACAGTTCAGTCAAGTTTATTGGTTTCTTATAATAAAGCACAAGTGAAGAATTATGTGGGAAAGCAAATGACAATTACGCTTTATGGCTATTTAGCACCACAGTGGGGTTCAAAAGGTCACTATAGCACATGTGGAATCCAAGAAGGTACATAATAATACCGTGCTTTCTCACCAATTCAAGATGTTATTTTATACACTAATTGTTAGATGCTTTATGGATTTTATATTATTTTTATTTTTCTTATTAATTGTGTTAAAGTTTTATTTTTATATTTTTGTTTAAATATTTTATCACGTTTGCAAACATAATTTTCTATTTATTGTTAAACATTTCTGCTTATTTAACCTCATAAAAACTTAGTTAAGTTTACATCCTTAAAGCATAACATTTTAAAAAGTTCGTTTAAAAATTCTCTTTCATAAAATATTCGTTGGATCTTTTATTTTAGTTAAAGTTTTCAGTTTAATTTTTATGTGGTTTTCTTAAGAATTAAAAAAAAATGCTAAGCAAACAACAACAACAAAACAAAATTGAAATAAGGAAACTGTAATTTCGTAAGCTTTCTTTTCTTTTAGATCTTATCTTAGCAGCGTATTACATATTTCACTCAACTTAAATAGTATTTAGTCATAATACGTTCTCATTTTCTTTTATTTAGTTTTGGTCACTAGGAAATCTTGTGCAACTTTGCTTTTTTGTCAACAAACACCATTTTGTAATCTGTTTCTTTCATTCGCTGCTTTTACTGTTTGAATAGAAAGGCAGACAGCATTATTTCTATCCTTACAAAAGAAATGTATCCTTATAAGTTTGTCAACAAAAACAAAACAATAAGAATAGTATTTATTTTTTTAGAATTTGCTGAGAATATACATGAAATTGCGTAGAAGAGAATGAATAAAGGATTTAATTTTAACAAGTTTTTCTTACAGTTTGTCCTTTGTTATCTTTTCTTTATCTGCCTTGTGCGTTCAGCTTATTGCACCTCCTTTCAAAAGGGTGTTTTTATTTTATCATGCATTTAATTTTTTTTTGTAAAAGAAAGCAAATATTTTCTATTTTTATGCCATTTGTAAAGTATAATTCTTTCTTTTATAAAATTGATGATTTACATTCATTGATTTTGTATTTTATTTTTTAAGGAAAATCGACAAAAGGGTAAATAAAGTTCATTTTCTTTTTTCATATCTATTGTTTATTCAGGCGTATTGGTCGTATTTTAAATTATTACTTTAAATGTAAATCCCTTATGACAACAACAACAACAGCTACAATAAGAAAAGCTTAAGAGTTCAAAAAAAAGCTTAAGAGTTCAAAAGAAAATTTGCCTTTGTGCTTTTATTATTTTCCTTTTTTAATAATAAGAATTTTGGAGTAGTATTATTAAATATTGAAAGGTATGTGTATCTATGTGGGAGTCCTTTTTAACTTCCCTCCGTAAGCAGCCAATTTTTTTGGTACGACCAGCACATAGAAAATAAAACGCATTGTATTAGAACTAGAAAGTTAAGTTTAGCGGATAAACATAGAGAGTGAGAGAGATAGAGAGAGCTGTGCTTTTGAATATTTTATTTGAACCGTAGCATATTAAAAGTGCCAGGAATAACTTGTTTTTATATGTTCCGCCAGTAAACGAAATACTAATGTCATTGCTTTCGGTGAAAAATGTCGTTACTGGCTGTTTATTTGGTGCGATCGGCAAGCGCTTTTGATGTGATGACAACATTATCAAGCCGCGTTTCAGATAGTACTAGTGCTACAAATAAACAGCCAGTAACCATGGTTTTCGCCGAAAGGAATGACAACAGTATCACAGGAATAACTTCTGTAGGAAGTTTATTCTACTTATGAACTGTTCATCTAAAAAAGGAATTTTGTATGCAATGCATAGTGTGATTTACTGGTCAATCGACTGCAAAGTGATGAGCTCTTGATGAAAAACATTCTGCGCGCACGAAAATTTGGTTTATGAAATCACATTCCAATTGTAGAAATGGTAAAAGAGTGAAACACATGCGGTATTACACTGATGAAATAGTGAGTCAGTATAGCTGGAACCCCTACAGTCGTGCAACTGAGCAACTCCAGTCTTTAAATGACCGGCTTGTACATGAGTGTTTTATTCAATTTTTGAACTGCTAAAGGTGGCATCGATGGCAAGGGGATCAGATGGATTTAGGTATCTCTTGCACCTTTTCAGAAAGCCAAGATACTTGAATGCTTCTTTTGTGCGCTTTCCACCAAATATCACATTAAATTATCATGCCAAGTATACTGAAAGCTTTTCATTTCGTAATAATAATACCAAACATAATTACATACGTGGTAGCATATTCTTTGTAATACCTTAACAATAGGTTTTTTGACACTTTCATCGAACCCTGTTCGCAAGGCTTTATTCAGAAATTGCCAAAGGATCGTAATTAGGAATATCATCCATGCACCGTCATATAGACTCAATTTCCGTTTAAACCACTGTGCCGTATAGATAACAACATTTACTTGCTGCTCAAACTGCTTCTAATTTCTTTATCAATGAAATTGCATATTCAAATGATTTTATGTTAAAAGCAACGATATTATCTTCATTTTACCAGATGCCGATTATTTTTCGTTAGGCACAGTTAACATTTTTATGAATTTTAATTTGTTTAGTTAATATTTGAAGGGGCAGAGTCCTATTGCCAGCGCCGTTAACCAGGTAAACATATAGCGTTTGCGTCTTTTAGTGTTTTTTATACACTATTCCAAGCAAACAAGTGACCATCTCAGATTTTTGAGCAAAAATGGAAGCACTAACCAACCTCTTAATGTATCACATAAGTACTAATATCGACCCCATAATTTTGATCATAAGTCACTTTTGGGTAACGCACGGATCCTTTTATAAACTAATAAAACTCTATAGATTATATCACAAGTCTGTAACGAACATTCACACCACAAAAGATCCCTGAAGGACTGCTCTAAAGTAATTCTAGAGTCGAGGTATTAGGGCCTCTTTAGCACTGATGGTAATAAATATTAATTTCCAGTCAATCTTCTTTGCATGGCTACTATCAGCTGAAATAAAATACTTCCCCTCATATTTTATCCAAAGTCTAAATCAATTCTCTCATCCATGATTTGCTGTATACTCTTATTTTTTGAAAAATAAGAAAAACAATTTTGCTTTATTAACACTGTAAATCGACAGGTACTCAGAATGTGTGGTACTTGAATGTCTTTTTAAGTTAGACGATGTCATTTACTTCTTAGCGGTGGTAACAAGCTAGGAAACTGCTTTCCAGCAAACAATGAAAGAGCTTAAAAAAAACATTTTGTGATTTAGATATCTATATACTTAGATGTATAATATGTATATATTATCGCGTATATATGTTTACCCCAATATGGGCAGTTTTCTTTGTAAATGTTGTAAGTCCATTTTGAAAAAAAATTAGTTAATAATAAAAATTAATTCAATTTACTATAAACTTTTTCCAAAAAAAAAAAATCTATTAAAATTTTCATAGTTTTTATCATAACAAATTTTCATAGTTGACGAAGTTAATGAAGTTACAAATATAATTAGTTTGAAAATGGTGTAAGTACACTTTCCTCACAAACATGCTACTATTAAGTTCAAAAGTGTTCTACATATTTTTTAAGTACATTTTTATATGTATGGCAACATTATAAATGACATGAACATTTTTATAGTTTTTTGGAGTTTCGGTTTTTCCCTGATTATTATACCCTGTAGGAAATATGATAAAGTGTTGTATTTATACACTTATCTTGAAGAAGGTGAGAGGTATTATAACGTTTAAAACTATTAAGTGTTAAGTTGGTAATGAGTGTACATATCATGTTATATAATTATTGTATAACTTAGTATCGCACATTTATTGAGAATGAGGATTTCAAAACACTAAATTTATTGCTTTTACGGGGAAGATCTAATACTAACACGGTTATATCATCATTCTAGATCTATCACATTCAATACATCATGCCTATTTTTAAAAATTTGTTCATGAGGAAAAAAGTTAAAATATTATTACGAAGATGATTTCTTTAACTTCTCAAAGAAAATAATTATCAGTCTAAAAAAGCAAACGAAATTACCTTTTTTGTGTTTTACAAATTGCGTAGTTTTCTAAGAAATCTTATTTGTGTTTTACAAACCACATAATTTCTAAGAAATCTTATACACACAAGATAACAACAACACGCTTATAAGAAATTCTACATAATAAGCTAAACAACAGAAAAACAAAAACAACTAACACATAGCAAAACAAAATATGCAGCCCAGCTGGCACCTAATGTGAATGATAATAACAACAACAATATAGGGTGATGTTAAAGTAAATTATTCCTGTTTATGTGACAAACGCTTAAAACAGCTATATAAGCACCACTTGCTGGACAAATTAATAAATTCAAGTTGAGATATCGTTATAAAAAGAAAACCAAATAATAAAGCATATTTTAAGGCCTTACAGTGGTGAAGTTATCATCGTGTTTATTTTCTCTGTATTGTAAATAAATAAATCGTTTAATTTAATTTCAAACTCTGAAGTGCTGTGTTATTATTTTGCAATAAAATAACTCAACATAAAACGTTTATAAAGAGGAATAAACGCAACAATATAGTAATAGTATAAATAATGTTGGTTGAATGGTAAATGTTGAAATATTATTTTAATTGTTGAAAGTTTCATAAAAAGAATTTGGTTTGTTTCCCATACTTAAAATTTTGTTGCTGTAAGATTTTAAAATTAGTTGAATTGCTCGACCTTTGTAATATACAATAATGCTAATTTGACTAGCTGCGCGAAGGCCCTACACGACATCGGGTGAGTACAATATGCATAGCATTACCCCTATGCTGACACGTGAGTACCAATTTGATGCAATGCATTTTGAGTTGGCCTACCTTTTAGTTAAAAGCAAATCTCCTTTCGATCCATTTGTCACGAACTCTTTTGGAATGCAAACCTACATCAAGGACTTACACCACGTTTAAAGTCATTAAAAATATAACTTTTCGTTAATTGTACTTAAAAAATAATAACAATATAAATAAAAACCTATTTAATATTTAAAAAATACAAAACTAGAGTAATAATCATATTTTGCAAATTATTCAACTCAAATTATTATATTTATTAAATATAAATAAAATACACTTACGCCACTACCCCACAAAACGGCTTATATATAAATGTATGACTGTGTTACAACTTATTAAAAATAATTTTTCTGTTAAGTAGTTTTCTGCCTTCAGTTAGTGTTTTTTTTTTATAAAAATTCTACACAAAAATTCTAAGTGTCAATCATTATTTCATATTAAATTGGAAATTACTAGAGAATCTTTTAGCCTTAAATTTCTTAGAATGAGTATTTACATTAAAAATCATCATATAAACAATCATATTTCACTTGTCACATTGACATTTCACTAATATTTACATATGGTTATGAAGAAAACAAAAACAAAAAGTTTAAAAATGTGGAGTGCCAAGAGACAGGATACATCATTAAATGTGTTTTAAGCAGTAGTTTTGTAATTTAATAACAGAAAATTATCACTTTAGAAATTAAAAAGAAAATATTGAGGGTTTGAAGAAAAACTGATGGAATTTTAATGAATTTTCAAAATAAAATGTTTTTAAATATGAATAACTTAAGTTTGTGAGGGGGATATTTTTCTGTTATGTACGATTTTCAAATATCTCTGTACGCAGTACATAGAACTGGACGATTAATAGACCCTGTTTCTTGCTTATGATTAAATAATTCATTCACATTCAAATAGTTAGGAAATTTTAGATACTCGTATTCATACTTGGTGTGTTTTTGTGTATTGGAAGCGATACTTTTTCACTCATTTAAACTTTATCATTTTTGATTAGTTTTGTAACATTTATCGCCTTCTATCGCTTGCGAGCAGGTGAATAAAAAATCATACAATATAATTTTTAATATGAATTAACAAAAACAAGAAAATAATTAACGTTTTTCAAACACAGGATATTCTGTGATGGCATACGTTTCCTAATGAGTTAACAGAAGCTGTCTTTCGAAAAAGGTGCTAAATTTTTTACAAAAATCTAAAAGTCGGTTTTTTTCTAAGTTGAGAAAATTTGTGGAAAATTTGAAGTTTTGTTCGACCAAGTCGTTTAACTGAAAAAAGAATTTAGTGAGAAAGCTAAAAAATGGCACCACAATTGCTTGCTGCGATGACTTTTATATGTCAAATTGTGTAGAAAAGGCCTAATACCGCAGTTTCATTTTGTTATGAATAAATTGTTTTGTGGAGATTTGTTTCGCTCCTTTCTAAATTTATTTTGGTCGTTCTTATTTAGCTGCCTTTTTTGTACTGGCTTCTTGTAATAAAAGATTTATGTTATGATGTTAAGAAAAACACAACTTTAAGCCAAATTTGTTAAATGGTCTGAGAATTTCCTGTCTTTGATTATTAACTGCTTTTTTAGTTTGACAGTTTAAAAAGAAATCCTTTCATTTCAGCATTTAACTTAACTCGTATAAAACTTTATATGTTTCTTTGTAGCAGTTCCCCTTTTATTTCAGCTGACAATAGCAAGTGTTAATGTTTAACAAAAAAAAATGACAACAACAAAAGAACGACCTATAATGTATTACAGGATAATGGATTGTTGTTTTTGTTTTCTTTTGCTTTAAATTTATTACCTACCACAGAGTATCATCTCTTGGAGAATTTAACGGAAATAAATAAAATCAAAACCAAAGTGGTGGTTGATAGATTTTGATTGACTGTATGGCTTGATGTATGACTAAAATATGCACGTAAATGAAACTAGATGCACTTAGTGGTGCCCGCTCTGAGTGACTGACTGGCTGTTAATGAAAAATCTTTGTTTTCTTAGGAGAGTCCATTAACGTGCTTTTGTTGATTGTTTGTTTGTTTATTTTGCGTATATCGCGCTCTCTTTTTATTAAATACGCTTTAATGTAAAACGCATTAATGCATTGTTTATGGAAATGTCACTTTTAAAAGTGACATTGTTCTTAAAAAAAGTGACATCTCACAAACAAAAACTAAAAAGGGGAACCCTTAGATTTAACACAAAAAAGAAAAAAATATTTGTATTGAAGTACTTTAAGCAAAATATCTCTGATTTAGATACTTTAACACACTCATGCTTTAATATAGTGAAATTTAATGTAATTTTCTTATAAATTAAAGCGAACCCCTTATGATTGTATTGTTGAAAATAAACAACAACAAAAAAAAAAAAGAAATAATAAACTCCCTGTTTTTGTTTTCATAAATTTTGTCGTCTACTGTTAATTTTAGTATCGTAGCTGAGTGCGTGTTTCTATCTTTTGGTAGCCGTTGTGTATCTTTTGTCATTATGGGTACTTGCAGATTGTCTGTCTAAACAATTTAATTATAACATTTTGTCTATGTGTGGGAATTTTTACATATGTCACACTTGTAGCTCATTCCATTTAAATATTATTCTATTATTATTTAAAGTTTTTAATAGAGTCTTAAATATAAAAATTATTTACTATGAACTTCTACTTATGGTTGCCACAATCCAAAAGAACAATATATAATTTAAATTTTTCTTAAATTTTAAGGGTTAAATTAAAATATGTAATTAAAAAAAATACATAAAATGTATTTGAAAATAAATATATAAAAAAGGAAAATACATATTTTTAATTGTAACTTATAATTACGAGTATTAGCAGGGCGTAATTTGATGATGGTTTTTAAAATCACATTAAAATTAATAAGGGATAAAGCAAAAAACATACCATAATGGACAAAAAAAAATCATAATTATTTTTTATTCTGTTCCATTCCCACTGTAATTAAAATTTAATATGAACGTTTTTAGCGGGTTATGTTGGTTAGGAGATGTCAAAATACAATACTTTATTTATATTTTTAATTTAAAAATTAAAAAGTTACATAATGGGTATTGGAGGTCAAAAATAAATGTGTGTTATTAAAAATAAAAATATTTATGACAGAATATAAAACAATTCCCTGCAAATAGCGAGTTAAAAAATAGATCACTTCCAGCTATAATAACTTTCGTGCTGGAAGTATAGCATTTTTGATATTAATTTATTCAGATATTTCGGATTTTTTTAACAAGAAGTTTGTTTTTAAATTTTAGCAATACCAACAGCATGATAGTTTTGACATTTAGTCTTTTGACGTATTCGTTGTAGATGCATTGACAATTGTTACATTGATTTTCATTTTGCATGAAAATCGCAATAAAATAATTAAAATCCACTATGGAAATGGTGGTTCTGTTAAAGTTACATTTCCTAAAATTCGTGATATTTTCGGACAACATAAGCGTCCTTCTAAGGCCGCTATCATTTACTTCCATATAAAATTCAGTTGAAACAAGAACTTCTTGCACAAGACCATTTACGCCGGCGCACAGTAGACCATTTTACGAGAAGGCGGTCAAAAATATATAACTTTTGAATGCGGTTTTATTTTGATACGCGGTTTTCTTTTGTCTACTAGGTGAAATCATAGACTTTCGTTTAAGGTATAAAAATTTTAAATGGACCGGTTAGAAAAACAGTTGTGATAGGTATTCTTACATTCTAAGTTTTAGCTGATTTTTGGTACGAAAGTAAGGTATTACAACTTGTTCCAAGAGTTTGTTTTACACAAAGTCTTATATATTGATTCACGTTTAGAACTTATACTTATTAAAAACTATGGATGGCATATATCTCCAAGAATATTTTTCGTTGTAAAGTATAGCTGTTTTTCTGTTGTACTCTCCAATTTTTTTTTGCATTTATCTTTCTGTCCCTTAGTTCCAAATCTACTCCTGTAATAGATGCTGCAGTTTCTGGATCTGAAAAAAATCTTCTTGCGGTGTTTCCATCATTTGCGTTCCCCTGCCCTTACTTTGGCTGATCGATGATTAGGCCTTGTTCTAAATATTTTTCCTGAATTTGTGTTTTTTTTTTGGTTTCTTTTTTCTTTATTTTCTACGTATTCCAGTATAAAGAGGGGATAATTCAATTCGTATGCTGACTTAAAAGTGTCATCTTCTGTAACTGCATGGCTTAATTGACTTGATGTCTTTTTGCATATAATGCAGCGTGATGATGCTTTTGTATCAGTTAAAGCTTGTGCAACTTTTTCATCAATTATTGTGAGATATATTTTAAAATTTACTTTAATTTCGTGTTCATCAACAGTAAATATTGAAGGTTGCAGGTCTTTAATTTCATCTTTTATTTTTCGGATCGTTATTGATTTTGTATTTCCACCTGTAAGAGCGTTGGTTGTTCTTACTCAAAAGCCAAGCAATTTAACAATTTGAAAAAAAAAACTATTTTACAATTAGTGCAAATAAATTTAAAAAGCAAACTACTTTTGTGATCTAAATCATATCAATTTACATTGTTTTAAGTAGGCAAAATATTTTTGTAACCAACAGTTCATGACTTTGAAAGTGACTAAAAATTTTTGTTATTTTTTTCTAAAAATACGCATATTCATGTAAACAATGTCTCTCATAAAGGCGATTTGAAAAATATATAAAATGCTTACAAAATAGCAAAACAGAAAAAATTTTTTTTAATTCCATTTTGCAAAAAATGTTCGGTTTTGTGTCAGAAAAATTGTTCACGGTCCGATCGTGCCGCGTATACAATAGGGTATATGCGTGTAGGAAACATTTAAGGCTATGACACAGTACTAATGCTTTTACATTCTCTAACGAACTTTAGAAGTTAGGCTCTATTAAGAAGGAGAATTTAGAAAAAATTTGAACCTCTAAAAAAATTAATTTATAAAAATCAAAAATCAATCAAAACCAGTTCAGGTTTCTTATACTAATAGCTAACAAATCAAAAATTTACTACGAAATTTCTTATTTTAGCAAAATGCTGAAAATGCTCATTTGGCTCCCGAGGTACACTAGTATCTACGTTCCAATGAACTTTAAAATTTTACAACTGGGGACCATGAACAAAAGGACTTTTGGCCGCCTTCTCGTAAAATGGTTTATTGTGCGGCGTACATATGCCAATATGATGTTACAGCTCGCGTATTATAACTCCAATTTCCATGAAAAAAATATAATGAGTGATGAGGCACATTTTCCTTTGAATAGAATTGGGAGTAAACAGAATACTCGGTTCTGGGGAGTGGGAAACCTGCAAATTATTCATTTATTAAAAATGGCAGTATGATGTGCAATTTGGGCTGGAAGAATTGATATGAATTGAAGCTTTTTAATGTCACAACTGCATGCTTTGGGCTTGATTAACATGTGGTATCAACAAGACGCTACCGCATCGCATACAGCCAGGTTTACAATGGAGTTACTGCGAGACCTTTTTCCACAACAAATTATTTCAAGAAATGGTGATGTTAATTGGTGTGCACGGTTGCCTGATTTGACTGCTCCGGACATCTTTTTGTGGGGATATCTGAAAAGCAAGGTTTATGCAAAAAAAAGAAACCAGAAACGCTTGAGCAACTTAAACAAAGTATTGTAAACATTGTCTACTTAATCTACTATTTTGATGAATAAGAAACGGTGATAATAAATATCAAGCAATAATAAATTAATTAGTATAAAAATAATAAAGGGAATATATGATAAAGAAAAGTAATGGAAATTATATTGCTGCAAGCGCTGCAGTTTTATGCTGTGCGTGTTATAACGATAGTATTACAACGATATGTGCTTAGATTTTCCGACGGGGCTAAAATTACTTTTATTTGGGTACGGTTTTCCGTCGACCCTCGTCATATTTGGTTTGTGAACAAACCGGTTTCGGCCGTTTGCCATCTGCAGTGTTCTTTTCGTTCTATTGTCAGCTGTGTTTATATAGTTCGTCTTGTTCGTATTTCCCTTCGTGTTATCGGGTTCGTCAATTTCTCTCTTTTTTGCCTGTATCTCTCTCCTTTTTCATTTGTCTCTTTTTACCTAATTTGTCGCTCCCTTTTTTATTCGTTTTTCTTCCTAACTAAATCCTTTTACGATCATGCTTGTTGTCCGTTTGTGTTCATGTGTAAACCTATTGGGTTTTTTCTTTCCCTTTTTTTTATGTGACATAATAATCTGTAATTGTACGTTTATGATGTTTTTTATTGCTTTGGTCTTGTGCACTTGCGTAAAGTGTTTGTGTTGGTGTAATGTTTGTTTTCTTGTAAAAATGTTATAATTGTTCAAATATTGTGTCCGAAGCAGTGTTTATTTGTTCATTTATTATTCGTCCGTCAAATGTTTCCTGTTTGTATATTTACATGTTTTCTAATACATTTAGTCACCTTCCTTTGTGCTGTGTAAGAAGCAGTTTAGCCGTTGTTTTCATATGTCCTGGTGTACATTTGTTGTTGAATATATGGTTCGCAAAATTAGATTCTGGAGTTGATTTTGGTTCTCGTAGTTTTTTGTTATAGTCTCTAATGTGTTCCCTAAATCTGGTCTAAATTTTTCGTCCTGTTTGCCCGATATAGCCATAATGGCATATACATGTTAATTTGTACACTTCTTGTTCGTCTAGTATATTTGTCTCGGTTGTTTCATTCTGTAGTATTCTGTTTTAGCCCATTTTTCCCTTTCATTCTCCTGTTCTTTGTTCGTCCTAATTTGTTGCTTGATGTTATCTACGAGGCGCTTTTTGTATCCATTGTCTTCCGCTATGGTGTATATTGTTTCCATTTCCTTCATATACATTTGCCGTGTTAGTGGTGTTCTCCCGAGTCTTGTCATTAACTGCCTGATTGCAGCATTTTTGTGTTGCTGGGGATGATTTGATAAGTTGTGTATTATTGTGTCCGTTGCTGTTGGTTTCCTGTATATTGCATAACCTATTCTGTTCGAGATTATGTTCCTCTTGATCGTTAGGTCTAGATAATTTATTCTCCCCTCCTCTTCTCCTCCCATTGTAAACTCCACGTCCCCGTGTCTTCCATTCAAGTGTTCTAGAACTTGGCCATCGTCATTTCCCTCCAGTATACATATGATGTCGTCGACATATCTTGCATAGAATAGTATTACAACGCCTGTGGCCTTGGCCTGAAACTGATGCAACAATTTAATTTTGTTTTTTCTATTACTATTTCTTTCTTACTTACTCTAATATTCTCAACAGGATCTGAGTCATTGCCTTACATTGATTTCTGATGTTGACTCTTAGCTATGAAATTATTTTATTTCTCACTACTACAGGCAATTAAATAATTATATTTCAATAATTCAAAAATTACACATTTTCAGACAAGATGTCCTCTCATGTCTTCTTCATGTTACTAGCTAAGCATACTCATAAGTTCATAATCATTGGTTAAAAAATTCGGGCATAACAATACAACAAATTAAGAACTGAACAGTTATAAAATAAGTTGGGACAAGAAAATTAAAATTAAGGAGAAATTGTAATAGTTACTGACTGTCGGCTAGTATACGAACTCAAGCTATTGCATGCATTCCAGGCCAAGGTCATAGAAACTAATCGTGATATTTACAAATGAAAAAATAAATTTTTGTTATTTTTGGGACAACAAATCTGAAATAATTTACACTTCGCTAACCCAATAATATAAAAGCTTTTCAGTTGTTATAGGAGATAATAAACTATACTTATCAGTATCCCTATCCAGCTGGTATATTAGATATTTGTACTTCAGTTTTACGCTTTATATGGTATAGTTCTCCAGGTACATGAAAACAATTTGTATTCGGGTAATACTAGAGACTGAGACCGCTGTTCATGGTTTTTAATAAAATGTGAAAACTCTGCCTAATTTAGCTTTTAATGATATAGTGATTAATATTTATTTTGTGTGGGAGGTATCACTAATCTAACCTATTTTATTTCGATTATAAACAATAATAAGAAGGGCATGCAACCATGTTTTGTGTTTAAATGCTTAACCAAAGCAAATCTCACTTTTAATCTGATAATCAACAGAATCTCTGTATTAAGTACGGCGAGGTAAATGTTTATTAAGTTCAAAAATTAACAACAGACTTTGTTGTCATTTATTTCGGTGTATACTATCATTGTTGGTTATTTGTTTGGTATGATGATGTCATGACATTATTATCAAGCCGTATTCTAGACTACACTAGTGAGTCAGTGTTCGGACTTACTTCCCATATATTTTTAATAATATATTTACGTTTGTATAACTTTGAAAATTTAAGATCAATACTGCAAAACAATTCATTTACAAATTTTTAGTATTTATTTTAACTCACTTATATAATTTTTTAATGTTACCTTATTCGCTAGAGCAGTCAGACGTCTGGGAAAATTATCACATGATACCCGGAAATTTTCTTTTTTTGTGACTCACCTAAAATGAAAGATATAAAATTATTAATAGTTAAATGATGATTAATCAAAAAGAAAATTTCAAAACTTTATAATCATAAAAAATACAAACTCAGACACAAATAATAAGTTTTATTTACAATGAAAAAATTCACAATCATGGTTTTTAAAAGGGCTGTAAAATTAATACATTTTACAATAAATTCTTGAACTTAAAAAATAATAGGGGTTTCTAAAAATAGTCAATTAAATGAGAAGAAAAAAAAAACGCAAAGAAGTAGCCCATATAAAAAGAAGTTACATGGCTGTAATTTTAAATTAACCCTCCCTCCAGCATGTTTATGTTTACAGTTTTAATTATAGGTACGCCTTATGAGGCCTAAAGCTAATATTTTGAGCTTGGTAATCAATTTGTAGAATACCTTAGATTTATTTCAGTGACACTTATTTTTGTCACTGTCATCAAATATCACATCAATTTTGTTGGCATTTTTGTACGCTTAAACTTCCCTCTTATAAACTTGAGAACGTGTTTTTTTAAAAATGGTCATTTAAAGAGACACTGGGGATCGTTTTTAGCATTACTGTTATAATAATCTCACTAACTCGAACGTAATGATAACTTTGTAATTCTATATTGTAAAGGACAAATTATGATCAAATTGTATTTTGATTACACTAAGTGACTCTTTCTGGAGGAGTGTTATTATTTTCAATTTTTGCAACTTAATATATAAAGCAAACTCAAATTTAAACTCAAGTTGAGTTATTTCAATAACAAAAATTGTCAGTTAAGCGAATTAATATTGTGAATCTTTTTGAATTTATTGTTGTTTTAATTTATTCCAAATACTGTTGTAATTCTTTTCGGTGAAAACCGTCCTTACGTGTTAAATTTTAGTAGCATAATTTTAATATTGAAGTAAGTAATCCCTGGCTGCTATAATGGTTTCTTCAGAAAGGACATGTATAGTGGAGTCGATTTAAAGTGTTCAGAGAAATACATCGTATAGCAGCTGGGAACTATTTTAAAAATAATAAAAGTGAGTTGGCAAATAAACAAGCTGTGCTATTTGAAGCACTCCCTTAACAACTACCGTGAATAAAAATGACAAATGTCATTCTAAAATTGTTGACGAGCAATTCTTAAGTAATTTTACAAAAACTTTTTTTTTATATATTATTACGGATGTATCTTGCTTAAGTTTTAAAATAAAATAATTATGCAATAAAGCGAACTACTGGATATGTTGTTTACGAACTGCATGGTTTGCTAAGAAAACTTATGGTACAACAAAAAAATTTCTAGTTACAAACTGCGTAGAAATTTTATAAACGCAAACAATAACAATTTGTTATGCTGTTTACTAACTGCAAACAAAAATACACACAGACATACAGGCGCCTAAGCATCGAATAAACAACATACAACAACAAAATGTGATACAAAAGGAGTAGAAGATTCTTAAAACTTCTAGACTTTAAATGGACAAATATAAAAAGGTCAGCGTCTGAGTGGATAATCAGTCAGTGTAAAATTTATTCTCTTGAAGTAAATTGGTTGTGTACTTAAAATTAATAAAATTGTTATTAATTTAAAAACTCTTAAAACTGGTGTTATTTATTTTGCAATAAAGAACTAACAACAAAACGTTTATAAAAGGTATAAACGTAGCAATATTTATTAATTCAGTCTATAGATCTAATCCGTAGAGAATTTAAGGCATTTAAATAAATATTGCAGCAGAGCTGTAAGAACAGTGGCTGATAACATCGAGTTGAACGAAGCGGAACATTGAAACAGATACTCGAATAAGAAATAGACAGCAATTTTTTCATTAATTAAACTGATTGCAAAAGATAATTAAGCAGTCTTGGGTGATTTTTTAGCGTTGGCAATCTTATTAATCTTAGCCTGTAAGGATAAAATGAAAAATGAACTCCAGTCTGCCATGTTAAACCTCGAAAACAAAAAATTAGAAATTGTTTCTGAACTAATTCAATATGGTTACTAAGCTCATTATATTGTGGGTCTCATATAACCGATTCATATTCCAAAATTGCTTTCACAAGTGATATGTATAACTGTTTTGTTATTTTTTTTCTTTTTAAAGAGATGTAGCACTTCAGGCAACAATGCCTATTTAGTCAAGTACCGTGCTACATTCTTTAGGAAAGGGATAGAGAAGAGATGAAACAGGTGTGAAAGTAGAAGGATGGTCACGAAAATTAACTATCGTATAAGACATCACAGTGACCAGTGATCATGCCTTCCTCACTGAGCAGTCCCACCGACAGCTAATTTTTACTTTTTGTACTTCGTTGGGAATCAACCCCACAACCCCCATACTGACAAGCTGGTACACTACCTACTAGCCTACAGGGGCACCTAGTTTTTTTTGCTCGAGAAACAAATACACTTGCATTTCAATAGGTTTAATTTCATTAAATTTATATGGCATCAACTTTGAAATCTATTTAAGTCAGATTGCAACAATGATTAAATGATGAACAATTTTACAACATCTGCATACATTAGAATGTAGAATGGAGAATTGGAAAACGTTTGGGAGTTCATTAATAAAAAGGCGAAATAAAATTGATCCAAGAATGACTGCCTGGGGCTACTCCACATAAAACTGAGATATCGCTCAAGGTGTTATTATTAAATAGGACACGTTATTGCCAATCAAACATACCTTTATGATGAAATCCATTTAAGGACATTCTTTAGTAAAACCCAGCAAGATCAATGTATGCAAAAAAATTTTATGAATAACTTTGTCGAATGTTTGACTAAAGTTCATGTAAATAGTATCCGTATGCTCATCTTTTATGAAACCCTGATTAATTATTATTATAAAATGCTATAAGTTGGTAATAGTTGGTTGTTAGAAAAATGGCAGTTGTCATTTACAGAACAATTAAATTTAAATAATTAATGTTTAAATACAAAAACCATTTCAAGATTCCATTAAATAATTTGCTTAATTAGAACTGTGACAAGCAGTTGTTAGCGTCATTCACAATAATACTGGTGAATATTATCAGAACATTTTCTTTGGCTTCAAAATTACTTTAAATTTAAAACATGTAGTTTTTCCATTTCCTATTTTCCACTGTTTATTCAGGAGGCCATAAAGCCTTTATATTGTTAGGGTTTTACTTTAACTTAACTAAGTATTAATGTCTGGTTTAAAAATGCTTTCAAACTGTTGTCTAGTTAAAACCAATAACTTATCTTAAAATAATTTTCATATTTTCTGCCTTAGAATTAAAGGTTTCACTTGAAGCCAACATTTAAATTGTGAAGGTTGTTAGTTCTATCACAGCTTTTGCCGCCTTTTTATTTACATATTTTTCTTCAAGTTGATTTTCCTTTAATAGAAAATAGTATTTTGCTACCCCTGTTTATTTTGTTTGTTATTTTAATAGATTTTTTTCTAATGATAAGTCACGTTTCTATTACTTACATTCTGATAAATTTTTCTCTTTTAGTGTGTTCGTGCTGCTTTGACATTTGTTTAGCATGTTGTATTAAAAAACTGTTAAAATCAAATTAAAAATTGATTTTGTTGTTGTGTTAAGTTTTCGTTATCATAGTGTCTACATAAAACTCACGATAGTTTTTAAAGGAGCAGAGGGAAAGGGAAGTGATATTATTTATTTAGTATGTCACAAGTTTTGAACAAGGGATAAACCAATGATTTATAGTGCTATTGATAGTTAAAACAAAGAAACAATTTTCAAGATTTACACAGATATAAATAACGATTAAAATAAAAACATTTATGTTAGTAAACAGATTTTATTTAAAGCTTTAGATTTACTAGGGTTAAAAATTTGGGTTATGGTAGCGAAAACCTTGTCAAGGAAATTAGCACATTCTTTAAAGAATAATCAATTACATGATATTTAAAACAATGACAACAAGTGCCAATTGTCACTTTACCTTTAAATTATACATTAACAATTGGAACATTATTTAATTTCTTTTTTTTTAAGCTTTTTGCTAAAGCAGACATAGAAGCAACAATTTTGATTAATTTTGTAGCGCCAGACTATAAAGATGCATATAGTAACGATATAACGGGCTTTTCAACAGGAAGATTGTTTTCTAAAACAAAATAAAACAAAAAATTTAGATTGAGATGATTTAAATTTTTATTATATTACGATGAGAAAAAAAATCGGCACTTATGAATGAAAAATGATACCTGGCATATGTCTGCCACGACCACACTGACAGATGTCGATTCTTTCATCAAAGCTTTTAATCACTTTTTGGCAAAATGACGGATTTTGAGTTTAAAGACTGAAATCGATTCGATTGACTCCGTATATACTATATAGCCCCACTGAAAATAATCAAGTAGTCTTAAGTTACGCGATTTGGCTGGCCACTTAACTGCTGATTGTCGTAAAATTATGCGATCGGGATATTTGGTTTGCAATAACCTGATTGGCTGTGCGGCATGTGGCACCATCCTGTTGAAACCATATGTCAGTGATATCCACGTCATTAATAAGAGGCCAAACTTGAGTTGTTAGCATCTCGCAATAGCGCAGTTTTAGCCTCATCTTTGGAAAAAAAGGTCCAAAAACGCCTCCAGACCACATAGCGCACCATACTCCCCCCCAGGGGCACATTTATCGGGCTTTATAGAATACTGGACTATCTAGACCTGTTTTGCTGGTGGTATAAGGGAGCCCCTGAAGGCAGCAGGGGTCAACCGGAAGCTGCACGTTATTTCCACGGAAATCAGTAAGCCCCAGAGTTTCCGCTAATTGTCTCTTTAGACTTTTAGCTGTTTCTCTGTCTGATTATTGAGGTTGGCCCTTCGGGAGTATCGTGGTGGCTGTGGTTTCGCGGTCCCATAACAGGTCTGTTTTTTATGGTGACCAGGATCATCTCACCTTCAATAACACCTACCTGGTGAATGATGCAGATCCAGTGAGCATGCTATTCATGTGTTCTGGACAGGAGTTGGATAGTCTCCAGCTCTTCAGCATGGGGTAGTGGTTTGCAGCCCTGGACTGGAACCGCTATAATTGCAACTACGAAAGACCTGTTGCTAGAATTAGTCTTTGGCTTCCTAGGAAGTGAATAACGTTGCTTTTTATTCATAGTGGTTTGACCACCATCTGAATAAGGCCCACGGCCAGGTGTAGATGTAAATCTTATCACGAAATAGCGCACCATACAGTGATACGTTGAGCATGCAAAGGCTTCTCAATAATCGCTCTAGGATTTTTAGAAGCCCAAATGCGGCAATTTTGCCTGTTGACATCCCCTGACAAGTGAAAATGGGCGCCGTCTAAAAAAATGATTTTTCAAAAAAAACAGCCGGTTGTTTTTGAATAAATTGAGCAAATCTATGGCGATGTGAATGGTCGGTTGATCTCAATTCCTGCACCAAATGAAATCTTGTAAGGCTCTAAAGTGACATCATGTATTCGTACATTTTGTATCGAGGTTGGTAACTCAAATTTAGCGACCAAATTTTTAATAACGATCTCAGAAGGACGAACTTTAACAGAACCACCATATTCATAGTGGAGTTTTATTATTTTAATGTGATTTTCGTGCGAAATTGAATTCATGGCAACAATTGCCAGTATGTCTGCTACGAATATCTCAAAAATCTAAATGTCAAAACTACCATGTTTCTGGTATTGACACTATTAAAAACTAAACTTCTTGTTGAAAGTAATTTTTGATTATTTTTGTTGTTTAGTGACAAATTTTATTTATTACATTACCTGCCTCTCCCTTCGTCTTCTTTAATATTTTTGTAATTTTACAATAATTTAAAGTAAATTCGCAATCTAACTAAGACCAAAAAATCTTATAAGAATGCTTTTTTATAAGAAAAAAGTTGTTTTTAATTTAAAAAAATTAAAATTATTTTAGATTGCAAATCTTTAGTTTTCTTTCTATATTCATACTTTCACCCAACAGCTGGCATAGTGTTACATTTAGATTGAGCTTAAATATTAAAATAGAAAGAAACTAGTTAAAAAATAATACTTTGTACTCAATTTTCCAATCAATTTCATTAATAACTAACGATATTTAACACCTTTAACTTTTATCTCTTGACCAAGTTGTCTACAAATAAAAAGCCATATCTCACGTTTTCCAATTTTATCTCAAAAATCGAATCAAAGAAAAGCCTTGAAAAACATCTTTAAACTAAAAATAATTTAAAATCCAAGAAACATCATGATCATTACAACGTTTTAAAATCTGACAGAAGCAAGCTACAGCGACATTGAATGCCCGGTTTGAATGTAGTGTATCTGTGTGTTTAACATAAACTGTGTCTACATTCATATCTCAAGTATGTAGCAGTTGCATTAATGACATTATTTAATGCCACCGGATAAGTGTCAATATACCGCAATAACAACAAACATAAAAAACACTGATTCGACAGTTGGCAACTAAGAAAATTATGTATCAAAGAGAAAAACAGAATAAATCGTATTTACACCATTGCATATCGAATGTTTTATTGCAAAACTAAAAGCAAAAAATAAAATTAAGAAACACACACATTAAATGCAAAGCATATTGGATATGGTGGCTACTTAAGAGGTGTTATTTCACAGGACTTACAGCGCAAGTTCAGTAACCTCTTTCAACTACTTTTATTACAACTCCCAGTAGGCAAGTATGCTGTCTTATGCCACATAGTCTCCTGCTTTCCTAGTGCAATAGTTAAAAGATGGCAATTAGTTCAATTCCTTCCCGCATTAGAAGTTTTTAACACACTTCTTCTTAAACAGCCCGAAAGCTACAAATCGCTGAGCCTGCTTCCGAGCTCCTGGAGTTATAAAGTTTTAAGCAGATATAAGTTCAGATCTACCAGCTGTAAATGCAAAACTATTTAAGCATTTCAATATAGTTTTCGATTTTTATGTTTTTAAGTTTGCTGACATCAGGTTCATACCCCAAAAAGAAGACGCCAGTAGACCTGAAAATCATTGGTCAATGGCGTATTGCTTAAAACCTAGCTAAGTGATTGTAATTTCTTCTTGTAAAGTATTTAAAATCGAACAGCCTGCTATGTGAGGTCACACTCAACTAAATATTTTTTGGCTTTTGGAAACATAATGCATAATGCATGATGCAGCATTTTGATAAAACTTAAGTTGTAGTTACAGACATTGCTTTTGGTTGTATTAAAATTCCTGAAAATCACACAGGAATGTCTCCGATGGCAGATTTATTGTGTCGTATTTATTGGTTTTGGAGTAGTTAGCAACAGTTGTCGACTTTGTTTACAGAGGCTCGAAGCTCCTCTGCTACCCTATTTCTTATTTTTCTAAATGACCTTCTTTGTCGAACTTTCAACCCTATTTACCCTTTCGCAGATGATAGCACCATTTGTCATTCGTATTTATTTGGCAATAGATCGAACCAGTTGGAGGTGAGTTTCAACAGACGGAACATGAATGATACTCTCAATCACGATCTCTCAATAATCTTGGAATGGGATCGTGTAAATAGAGTCGATTTTAATATCCGTAACATGCAATGTTGCATGCTTACGCATAGATCTATCTTCGGAAATGGTGCTACATTTGTTACTATGGATGATATAGATATTACGGAATCGGACGCTTTTGATGTTTTTGGAATTAAAAATTTAGTGTGATGTTCGATGGCCTAAACACATTCTTCAAGTTTCTAAAGAAGCTTTTAAATGGTACAGTTATCTAAACGGGTGTAAGAGATACTTCAATCCATCCGATTTTCGTATGATTTATATCACCTATATCCGTCCAAAAATGGAACACAACTCTCATCTATGGGCCGGCGCCCCAAAATGTATTTTGGAGTTGCTCGACCACGTACAGAATAAGGCCAAGAGGCTCATTGGGGATATTAGGGCATCCAACTCTATTGATTCTCTTGTGCATCGACGCAATACAGGTTGTTTTTCACTGTTTTGCAATGGTAAGTGCTCTAACGAAATTAGGGAACATGTTCCCGTTACTCGCAACTTTTTGCGTTTGAATCGATTTTCGTTAAGAGCGCATCGATTGGCCAGTGAATCGCACTACGCATTGCAGGAAGAATTCGTTTTTTAGCAGAGCAGTTTGTATGTGAAATAAACTCTCTGCATAGGTCTTTCCTGTCACTTTCAATGTAGGAAAATGCAAATCGTACCCAATTTCCTAGTTCTGGTATAATGCTTTGCATAAGTAGGGGTCATCCCCTGAGTGCTAGTCCGAACGAACAAAAAGAATACCATCTATACATACTAAAGTAAAACTAATCATTCTTGCAATAATTCTTAAGACACTTTAGGGAGATCTGTGACTTCCATGGGTTTTATTCGGACTTAAGAAAAGCATAATGCTTTTGTATTGCAAATGCAGTAGCCAGCAATGAGTTTTCTAATAGTATTCAGTAAGCACTAAGAGTAATTTGCTGGAACAGATAATGTGGCTGTGTAAACGAAGGTACTGGATGATATTTAGTAGAAGAGACAGATCAAATCATGCCTAATAAAATATTCTGTAAGGTGAATTGGAATTTGTTTTGGGGAGATTTAGATCTCCCCAGCAATGTAGCATTATATGATTTTAAAGTTATTTAAAATTTAGGAGTAACGTAAGGCGTCTTCTGTTCTCCAATTCTTTTTTGTAGTTTTCTTTAAATTCTTTTTTTTTTCTATAATGTGTTCCTGTCTTTTTTTCCAAACACCAGCAATATTTCTCAAGTCTTGTCATTCAATTAAAGATCACTTAAGCACCTTAAAATTTTTTTAATATGGTCCTACGAACATGATCGATTATGAGGTTCGATTAACCTAATTATGGATTTTTTTGCGATGCGATATACGACCGGAAATGCCACGTTATATATTCATGGCATTAAGATTCCATACTCTGACCAATTTTATATTTGGTGAACTGATTACATTTTTAATTTTTAAATCTCTCGACTTTTTGGGACCCTGTTAAAGATGTTCACAAATACAGAATAATACCATCATGCTTCTAAATTTATTTTTGAGGTAAAAATCATCATGGGCAACAAGAAGACCTACAGATCTATTGACTCGCTGGAATGTGGAATGTATGGGTCCGCCAAATAACTTTTTTTTAAAAGCTATAAACTCCTGAACCAATTGGAATTTGTATGGCGTCATACCAAGGTCTCAATGATGTCTGTGAAATGTTCAATTGTTGAGAACGACGATGAATTGATGTTGCTAGCGCTTCACGCAAACTTTCTGCCACAGCAGCAATATTCAAGGATGTACGCACTGTTTTTTGGCTTTTCACGCTTTGGTTTATCCATGTTTCTTTCACAAAATAACGAACATACGGAGCTGACGGTGCTTCTCTTCTTCCAAAATCCGTACGCAATTTTCGCACACATTCTGCAACATTACCATGATTTTCAAAGTAATGTCGCAATATTTTTCAGCGTTATTCAAGCTTATGCAAAACCATATTCGTTCAGCGGAAGGATAAAACTAATTATCTGTCAAATCAAACATGGGCTTGGCACTAGTTGAAAAAAAAACGTTAGATTGCTGTCCCGTTATATTATTATTTCATCGCTATCATAACTTAGCGAGAGAAAGCCTTTCCTAAGCCCACACTAATTTTACTTAGAACGCAGGTGTTTCGTGATTCGTGATCGAGATCGAATTCGATATATAAATTTATGGTACGAAGCTGTTCTATAGTAAGACGAAATGACGTCTTCTATTATTAAAGGTTTCATAAGTACTACTCACTCTATTTTCTATTAAGCATAAAATATTTTTAAGACATAATCATAATCATTTTTATAGCACTGATTAAACTTCCATGAAAAAGCAAAATAAGCTGATCATTTAAAAGTCCACTTTAAAAACTGACTTGAAAACTTAAAACCTTCATAATTTTTTTCCATTTTGTAATGCCACAAACTTAAAAGACTTCTTTAATTTGTTTATTTTATATTTTATTTTTAACCATAAAATAAAATATAATATAAACAGATTGAGGTTATAATTAACAAAAGAAGTAAAAAAAAGTTTTAAAAAGTTATTTTTAAAATAAAATAAAATAAAGATTATCCTCTTATTGTGCTCATGAAGCATTCGTAATCGCTGCAATACACATTTTACATTACTATCATATATTTCTACAAAATAAAACTTCTTATTAAAAAAAAAAAGTATCATGAGAAGAATACGAGATAGACTAGAGGACAGACAATGATTTTGAGGCATAAACTCGTACATGTAGTAACATTTTTTTTATATTTATATTCAACGTGTTTGCCAATTGCTATAAAATAATCAACATTTTTATTTAAGTTTTGCATTATTGTTTTTTTATTTTCTTATTTTTGTTAATGTGTGTATTTGTGCGCTTAATGTGTTGTATTGTTGCTATGTACTCTCTGCAAATTTCTTTTAAACACAAAGTTAAGATTATTGGGGAAGTGCAAAAGTCGTTTATCTTTGCTGAAATGACATTTTCAAGCTAAGCAATCCTAGCTCGTAAAATAAAAGATGTAGAGCTATTTAACTTCTCTCTCCAACAAATTATTAAAGGCAAACATCAAGAGTATTTTGATGAAAGTTAAATAAGTTAAATAAACAAATCAAATAAATCCTTCATGAAAGGCAGCTCTAAATGGACGCCTTGATATTCGTACACATAATGAATGGCCAAAGAAATTTTTCAACATTCTCTACAGCTGTATCAATCAAATTAATAAGTGAGCAAAATTCATTCAATAATTTTCTTTAGCCCTAATGAGCTAAATATGGCAACAGTTATCTGGTTTTTATATAGCAAGCGAAATTGTTTGGCATTGTAATGACGATGGCGAAACTTCTAACGGAGTTGTTTATTCTTTTTTCTTTATTACTGTCAAAATACTCGTAGTTTTTTAAAATACCGAGAAGGAATCCTAATACATTACAAAAAAATTCCCAATTTTATATGGCAATTAGATGTACACAATGAACAACTGTTACGTTTAGACTTAAATCTTGCTTTAAGTCTGGAATAAGTTCCTAAACACCTAATCGCTAAAATGAAACCCAGTTAATTTCGAAAATAAATTTGAATACCCTACCTGAAGTAGGGTATTCATCTATGGCTTGTTTGCATACAGATTCGATGTTTCGAAAAAATCGAAATTTCCCACATTTCTTAGTTCTTCTAAAGCAAGTCATACTTTGTTTTTGAAGCCATTTGCAAGCTACATTAACAGTCACTGAATAAAAAGTCTTTATTGCTAGAACTCAAGAATAAATATTGAAAACTTTCGGTTATATCGCAAAATATATTTGAGTTCTCTAAGCAGCAATTTTAACAATTCAATAAGATCTACAAGAGAGAAGTACATTGCCACAAAGTAATATTCTAATAGTTCGATTAAGAGCAACTGAAAGCTGAACTGTTAAAAAAAATGCACAAAATAATTTACTGTATTTTGGGCCAGGATAACACCAACGTGTGAAAGATCCGGATCCAGTGAGCATGCTAGTCATGTGCTGGACCAGGAGTTGGATAGTCTCCAGTTCTTCAGCAATAAATAGTGGTTTGCGACCCTGCTTTGGAACCACTGAAATTGCAGCTAGAAAAGACCTGTTGCTAAAATTATTCCTTGGCTTCTTAGGGCGTTAATGACGTTGCTTTTCATTCCCAGTGGTTTGACCACCATCTGATTAAGGCTTACGGCCAGGTGCAGCTGTAAATCTTATCACGAAAACCCCGAAAACTAAAACTTGTAACGACACGTTTCTTTGGTGGCTCTCACGTTTCTCAGTGGCGTCCAGGATCGTGTTGTTCCAAATGAAGTAAAAGACCTTGTTACAAATCTTCTACCTTTATTTACCATTAATTGCTTAACAGCCGGTTATTTTACTTGGCTCCATCTGCTGCGCAATCGGGTGTGAGATATCGCTTGACCAGGTACCACAACTTAGCAGTTGGTTGCCGAGGGAAATATCCCGGTCAGCGGATATGCTGCGGCAAAAAAAACATTAGCTCCCAATTATACGCTGCTCCGGTCTTTTCCGGTGACGACTGTAGGCAGAAACCGTGCTGAATAAAAACCACTGCACCAGTTTGTGACCTTACAGTATTAGCTGGAGGTAATTAGAAATATTTCCAGACGATACGCTGCAGTCAAGTTATTGCCTTTTATCTGTAGGCCGCCTGCCTGCTAATTAACTAAGTGCGGAGATTCCTCTTTAGTCTAACTCAAGTAAAGACTAATTTTCAAATAAGATCCTAAGAAATTGATCGATTTGTTTAAATGCCAATCGATTTGTTAAAGTGCCAATCGATTCATGATGACTTATCAAAATCGCAACTTAAGGTACCAAAAATTGAGCCCAGAGTGAAAGTTCTGTGAGCTTCATTGCTAGGCAACTGATTGATGACTCAATTAAAGACTGGTTTTTAAAGAAGATACCAAGAATTTGATGGAATTGTTTAAGTGTCAATTTATTTATGATGATTTATCAGAATCCTTACTGTCAATACTAAGAAATGAGCAGAGAGTGACAGTCCTATTGGGTAAACAAAAACATTTTATATATTAGGTGGCCAATTATGAGGTTAGGAATTAAATTGTCTGTTAAACAATTAAATATCAAGAATAGAGCTGTCATTTCTTGATGCATACACCATGGTGGCTGCGTTTATTATCTGCCGCTAGTTGTAACATCGCGCACCGATAGCGAACTGCCGTTAAATTTAAATATTAGGGATTCATTATTCTTAACTATGTAAACTATATATAGATATATAGGTATAAAAACAAAACTATTAGTATAATTATTAAATTCAAAGACGATCGCGTCGACTTTTAGCGTTACAAAACGTCTGACGACAAAAAGTGTTTACATATCGTGAGACATATTTCTAATATCCAAGGTATAATGGTTTGTAATTTTTTGTATGACAAATTTTTATTTGAATCACCGTCACTGACCTTGAGTTATGCATTTTTTTAACAGTATAACATAACATATTAATAAATTTTAAGACGTCTACTGCTTGTAGCATAGTTGTGATGCTTCGAATGATTTTTATTTAAAACTGATGTATCAGCATTTTTGTCTTATTTCTAAAACCATATTTTTAACTAAGGATATTCGTCCTCGAATCTACTACAGTGAAAAATTTGTTTAACCCTTTTTGTTTGGACACTTGATTATCAATTAAAATGTTTCACTTTGAAAATTAGTTCTTGTTTTCGAATTAATTAATAACACTTGATATTGGTGTCAGATGCAAAAGAAAATAAAATGCTCTGGGTTACCGATTGATAATAAATGCATGCCGTGCAAATTCCAACTTCATTAAAATTTCGCGCTATATGAGAAATACGTTTGAATCTGAGTCACCGTCAGGTGATCTGCTTTAACATCCCTTAAAAAGTTATAATTTACCTTGAGATTAAATGCAAAAGAAAAATATTGTTATGATATGGTTATGTTATGTTATGGTCACTGTAATAATATATGCTTGCAGTAAAGAATTTTTTTTGGAGGAAATACCTGTTTATTTGTTAAATTTGACTATTCCAATTATATATTGTAAAATAATTTCTTATTATATTATGATCACGTTGTAATATAATACGTTTATACTTCACAATACTATTATTATGTTCGAAAATAGTATGATTTGATTGATTTAACTGTATCCATATAAATCAATTTCAAAATATTGCTATGATTACTTTAGCAATATTTTTTTTATGCTGAAAATAATGGCTTCTTTTGCTGACTAATTAGATTTATATCAGTAAGGACAGCTACGATATTGATGATGTACTTTATTCTGACGCAGAAAATATTCGTTTTCTAGAATTGCTCTTGCTCAGCTGACGTTCAAATTTGCATGGTACATTGTATAGTACATTGTATATAGTACATTGACCCATAAAATATATAATAAAAATTTCGAAAAGTAAAATTGCCAAGAACATAAAACCATAATGCAGTAACAAAGAAACACATTCTGTTAGGAAATCGATTTTTTCCAAGTGATAACATAGTTCTAATAATCATTTATTCTTTTGTAGGTAGTGTAGCAGATGCGATATACGACAATACATTTTTTTTGCAATTTACTTTTTCCCTTCGTCAATATCAATTGCCACTATGTTCTAAAATATTGTGTTTTGTTTTCTAAATTTACATAAAAATAATGCTTTTAGTCAAACAACTATTTCTTTCATTTTTATATGGGTGATAAATATTTTTGTTTCTTTGTTTATTTGTGTCGTTTTTATGTTGCACTGCTGCACTGTGACTGTGTAAAAGAAATGTGATTCTTATAAATATAAAGAAACTTTTAATTCTAATTCAAAGTTAGATTAGGTATAGCGGTGTAGTAGGGAAGTGCCGATTAAAAAAATCAGTTTTACTTGGAAATCCATGTAACAACCTCTTAATTCTCTTTAGATTCTTGAATAAGAGTCACTGGCTATCTCTACTTTCCCTACCTTAGTTTCTGAACTTCACTGACGAAGCTGATAATATGATTCAAATTATTAAAAGCGATGTCGCCTAGCCCATTTTGAAGTCTATCGCCTAATAATCTAAGCCTATGTTTTTGTAATAACGGAAAGAGGTACAAATTCCATTCCTCTTAGTAGTCCAAAGTACTACAAACATTTGATCTATCGGTAAGCCATCTACTGATTCTTGGCCTAATGGCTTAACTCTGACTTTAATAACTTAAAGTTAAAAACCCACCCATTAAATATCTGCCATATTTATAAAATCGCAAGAGACTTGTGGTTTAACCATCAACACACAGTTCATTTTGTATATATTAACCCTGTGGCCTATATACAGTTGTTAAGTAAAGTATTGTCCCACTGTGCTTTACGGTAAAATATATAGTTTTTTTAAATATGTAATTTTCTGCCGCTTTAAAATCGAAATTTTGTATTTTTGCAGGTTACTATTTTTGAATATCAATTCCTCATTTAGTCCTTTCATGACCACCCTGCATCTTTATAATTTTTACCTAATTATTATGCTTGCCGTACCACTGTGCCCTTTTTAGTTTACTGTATTATGCCCGCATTAAAAGATATGCTGCAGTATGATTAAAATTCATGTTGCAATTTCTTTTCAGTTGTATTCTGCTGTTGTCTTTATCAGAAGTTGTTTTCATTTGTTTGTTTTGTGTATGTGTGTGTATATGTATATATATATATATATATATATGTGTTTTTGTATATAAATATATTTATAAAATATATTTGTAAGTTACTATTCTAAGCATAAGTCGTAAAGAGGCTGAGTATATGACAGCCTTTGTGGTTTTTATTTTATTTAATCATATTCTAAGAGCATAATCATACTTTTAACATAAAAAGATTTCAAATGTTGTCGTTTATTAGAATAATAAATATTTTATTTATATTAAAAGTACTTATTATTATTGTTATTATTTTTATTATGTTTATTATTAATATTTATTTATTTATTTATTCATGATTATTTACTTACTTAATTTTTCTTAATAATACATGGTGCTAACAAGCTAATATTTTATGTCCAACATTTAGGTAAGCATATTAGAGTATATAAGAGGTTAAATGGGATATCATTGTACTCAAAAAGTAACCATTAAAGATTGAGTTTTCGATTCACAGGGGAATTAAATTGCTTTTATTAAAAATAACATTTTTAATTTTAAAAATTATTCCTCGAAATATTTTGGTATTCTATGTAACCAAGTGTATAATTTTAATTCGGCTTAAGTTCACGACTTTTAACAAAGATTAATAGAAATAATGGAAAATTTATTATTGATTAAATGAAATATTCCGCCTGCTTACTAAATTTGCTGAATTTGGTAGTTGGTTAAAAATATGACATTTAGTAGGTACAAAATCTTAGAAAGATAGAGTATAACATTCTAGTATCTAGTCTTTCTGTTTTTGCTTGCCCCTGTAGATTAGTAGGGGTCGTGGGTTCGATTCCCAACAAAGACCTTGGTTTTTTTTCACTACAAATAAAAATTGACTGTCGGTGGGGCTGCTTAGTGATGAGGGCATGGTCACTGAGTTGTATTATACGACAGTTAATTTCCGTAACTATCCTTCTACTTTCATCACCTGTCGCATCTCTTCTCTATGCCTTTCCTAAAGAATGTAGCACGGTACTTTACTAAATAGGCATTGTTGCCTGAAGTGCTACTTCTTCTTAAAAAAAAAAAATGCAAAAAACGAAATGCAATAATTTTGAAATAATTTTTTATTCATGTGAAATTTCAAAACTGGAAAAGTCGTGTTTTAAAGAAAATTTTAATGAAAAATTAAATAAACAATTTTTTAAATTAAATTAGTAAGTAATTAAATCACTTAAAAACTGAATAGAATTTTTATCTGCATCCAATGAAAAATTTGTGCAATTATTTTTTATTCTGTATAACTTAGTTCCTTTAATCTTCACATCAGTGTAGCTAAATGAAACTGCTGCAGCCAGACACATTATAACCTGACGTTAAAATGAAAATTTCTGCTCGGAAATTACAACTTAAAACTTCTTTAACAGGGAATTACGCATCACCAAGTTTATTTTTTTCAATTATTATTTCAGAATTTTTCAAATTTTCTATATACAAAAATAAAGGGGTTTTTTTATAGAAGTGCAGAAAGAACTTTCAAATGGAACAAAAAAAAATATGAAGTTTTTAAATTGACATGAAGTTTACTTTATTCAACACATAATCTTCGGGCATTATAATTTAAAAGGTCAATCATTTTCGTGCTTTCGGCGTAGGCTAGTGACTCATATACCACCACAACAAATAGTCTAGCAGTATTAAATCGCACGATCTTATAAGCCAATTCACTGGTTTGAAACGTGAAGCTTAATATTTTATTTATAAACTCCATTGTGGCACGAGCTGTGTGGAGTGTTGCTCCGTCATACTAAATCTACACCTCCTGCACATCTTCTGTTCAATTAATGAACGAAACACTTCAGTAATAATATCTCTATAGCGATCACTATTGACTGTAACGTTCTGATCACCATCGCTTATAAAGAAAAACGAACGAGCCTCTGAAGCACAACTTTGAGTTGAATAAGTGGAAGTTGAACTCATGACCAGTGAGTGATCTTGTGTTAAATAAGCATAAGCGCACACTATGAATAATGCAGTCTAAGTGATTAGTTAATATGTTTAAGGCAAATTTTACTTATTTTTATCAATAATAGTATTCACAAATAATTCAAATCTCTTTTACTCAAATCTCTCTTACTCACCAAATACCCAATTTAACATTTTTAACAAACACCAATAAGCTTTTTTTGCTGGCAGATATGTAAAAAGTTGCCAAATATTAATTTTGTAATAATATTATTCCTTTAACTGTAATATAAAATTTGTGGTATACATGATGACAGCACTCTTATTAGCATTTATATGAGCATGAGTGCTCTACAATTAGTAAAGATAAATTAAATAAAATTGATATACCCGAAATCAAGATCCTTGGCCTGATAAAGAAAGTAGCCAAATTGATAAAATGAATTGCTTTAGAAATAAACTGGCTCATTGGAAGAATTGTTACATGTTCTTTATCATTATACATTTATCATCATGCAGCCTATGTGGTATGTATGTAATAAAGTTAACGATAGTGCCTGGTCGTTTGGCCTTAATCCATTGGTGGTCTTATGACTGGGTGCAGAAAAAGCGGCCATCCATGCTCTAAGATGCAAATTTCACGCCTTAGTCGCAAATATCGAGTGCACTCCTTGCTGAAGAGTTGGAAATAATCCAACTCCTTGTGCTGTTGCATGTGCAAGCTAGGACATTGGATATCAAAACTACGTTAAAATCTCTTCGGATACTTTCTTCACAGCACCGTTTAAATTAACAGCTACCGCGTAGCACCCCGAGGGATCACCAATAACTAAAACAGGGCCTTAGCCCTGCGGACAATTGGGTCCCGTGGTACCAGTGTGGTTACTCGTCAGACTTCGAGAGTCCTGTGTCTCTTCTAGTTTGGTGCTCGTGCTAAGAAGCATAGATATCCAAATATTAGGACGATGAATCCTAAGCGACACTCAAAAATATTTTTGTCTAACATTGCTTGGAATAATAATTCTTGGGTAAACATCCTTGCATGGCTATTATTATTGAAAACTAATTAAATAAAAATTAAAATTTTAAATGTCGATTTATTAAGACTTCTTTAAGCAACGAAGACTCAAACTATTGACAGAAAGTGACTCATTAAGGGACTTTAAAGATCCATTAGCTTTAAGAGTAAATAAGCGAAATGACTAAAATGATTCGCTAAAACGACAGCACTGTGTAAATAATCGTACCTGTTTCCACTGATATTGTATTTGGTAGTTCATCGCAAACCCTTGGGCCATAACCCATAAATAAGAATCAATGGTTCTACAAATTTGCAAATACTATAGAGCTATTCTATTAATGCCTTTTTAGATTTACTCGATTGCGAGATGATGTTTTGATGTTAATAATATCATCTGTGTCATAGTGTATTTTCCAACCACTCCTCCAAAATAAGGGAATTTCCCACAGAAAACTTATTCAAGCTTGTTTTTTTAAAACCTTTTTAACAGCTAAATTCCAAAAAATTATAAATTTGGCTCTCAAAATAAATTAAATGGCGGCCCTATTTCGTTAATGACACCACGCATTTTGATTTTTAAGGCTGAAATCGATTCGATTCACTCCGTATAGACTCTGTCCTTAACATAGCCCCACAAAAAATAATCCAGTGGTTTTTAATCACACGATCTGGTTGGTCATTTTATTGCTGATTGCCGTAAAATTATGCGATCAGTAAATTTGGTTTGGAATAAATTGATGGCTTCATTGGCTGTGTGACATGTGGCACCGTTCCTGTTCCTGAAATGCCTTTCGCATTTCAGCCTTATTATTAAGTAAATGTACGGCGATTTGGAATGGTCGGTCAATTTAATTCCTACACCAATTGAACCTTGTAAGGCTTCAAAGTCAAAGCCTGACGCAGAAGTTCGCCATGTGTTGGTTTTGGATAACCCCGATTGTTGAGAACATTGAGGAATTAACAAATTTGGATCTGCTTTAACACTGTGGCGCACGGCTGCGTTGTTTTTAGTTGAACGACTCAGTCGTTATCGATCGTGTTTACTCAAATTAATGACCAAGTTCACGAATTTTACGAAATAACTTTACTTTAATAACTTTTTCACAGTGGATTTTATTTATTTTCATGCAATTTTCGTGTGAAATTAAATTCGTTGTAACAATTGCCAATGCATCTACTACGAATACGTCAAAAAACACAATGTCAAAACTATCGTTTTGTTGGAGTTGCCACAATTAAAAAACCAATTTCTGATTAAAAAACCCTATATATGAGAATATCATACTTAATACTTACTTAATACTTACATACTTAATACTTTTTAAGGGAATCTAGCAGAAATTAGTTAAACTTTTGCTCCATTACACGAATAATTACTTTTAACTTATTGCAAATAATAACTTCTCGTTTTATTTGATTATTTAGGTGGCTAATCGATTAGGATTTTGTTGTGCCATTATTAATCAGATTGTTTATTGCCGAATGTCTATGATGTGAGTGATGTTAAATTTTATAGAATTGTCGTCATTAAAGAAATATACAAGAATCAGACACTGCAGTGAAAGGAAGTAAGTGGGAAAGTTGAAGAATAATTTACGGGCAGCATTCAACTATTTGAAAGCTAAATGGAGCTGGTGTTATTCTGACTCTGATGAATAGTTTATGTTGCTATTGTTATTTATAACAAATAGAAAAAATTTAAAAAAAATAAGAAGCATAAAAAATGTGAAAAGAATTCTGCTTAATCGGCGTGAATATTATAATTTCATTAACTTGTTAATGTCATGTTTTCTGTCACTTGCTTAAAAAAATTGTTTTCAATTTATATTCTTTAATATCCATCTTAAATTAAGTATTTAAAGCTTAACATTTTTTCTTGAAAATAAATTTAATTATTCAATTTATCAACACCTTAAAATTCCCTATCGAAAAGAGATTTTCTATATAAAAGTCTGAGAGAAAGAAAAGAAAACCGATTAAATGCTTTTGTTCACAATTAGAGATTTTATTCTTTTCTAAGCTTTCCAAAAAGTTATTTTAAATATTATGAAAATTTCGACAAATTTATCATCTTAAGCATGGCATTAGATTAATAAAAATAAAATCTTTAAATTTATGACATGAAATTTACTTACGCAAACACCCTGAATGGCTGGCTGACTGGCTATTGGCTGAAGAATACAAAAATTAAAGATATGTAAAAAACACAACTGCATTAACATACTTTTTGTTTTTTTTTTGTCCAATTCAATTCTCTATTATAAAATCAATACAGTAATTTATGCATTTCTTTCGTTTATTTATTCTTTTCAAAAATCTTAGTTTATGCAGCTGTAAAGACACTCGAAATGGATTTTGTAAATTTGGAAATAAAAACAAACCTACAAAAGTGAAAATCTGTATATACAAAAAAAGTCTTTAATTATAATTGTGTGAATTATGGCATTCGATTATACAAAAAAAAAATACAAAAACTTTAATGTAAACACATTTCGAAAGTGCTCATACTTCCCTGTTCCAAAAGACGGTGATAAAGACATGAAAACGACTTGTGTGGCAGGTGCTTTTATGTTTGTATAATTGTGTGGGGTTTATTGTGTGGCGGCACAAAGCCATTAGGTGGTGGTTGGAGATCATAAAATATTTTCATATTTTCTTAAACTGAATAATTAACTCAAGCTGAGTAAAGCAGTTCAATATAAATTATAAAACTTTTTCTAATTGAAATTTATTATTTATTAATTTGAATTTCATAAAAGAAAAATTTACTTTTATTCCAAAAATGTCTGCCGTAATTTAAATTCATATTAAAAACTAAAAAAGAAGCATGTTTAAACTAAGTAATAAAAAACTATAACAAAACATTTGAGAGTTATTTATAGACGCGTTCATTAGTAGTTATTTGGACTAAAAAATATTCATAAATTTTTGGGGAAAATTGTTTTAATATAAAAAAATCTGAAAGAAAAAACTGACTTTAAAACCAGCAGACGTATAGAGGATAATCGAATAAAAAAAATTGAAATAGGCACTTTGTTTAAATTTTAAATGTCTATCTGTAACAGTAAAAAAGATCAGTTAGTTCACTATATTAAATAATAACACCGGTTAAAACTGCCTTTAGTACCTAATATAACCATTTATTATGTTATTATAGTGTTATATAGAAATCTCATACTCCGAAAATATCTTTACTTGCAATCGTTCAAAAGACAATGCCAAATAGTCCTCTATGGGAACAGCCCTTACTTTTATTTTTATATTTTATACTTCCAGCAATAACAGAATATATTCCAACGTTATATCTAAAACTATTTAAAAGACTGTGTCATAAACTTTCAATAAAGCCCTCTTGGTTTTACTCTTTAATTTTTAATTTTAATATGATACTTCAAAATATGATACTTAACTACACAAATTTTAGCTAACTTTCAAAAGATAATGCTTTATATATTAAATTTAAATATAATAGTTATAATTTTTTGACCTTTTTTAATATTTTTTAGTAATTAATTTTAAGCACTAGGTCAATTTTAATAAAAAATGTTAAAAAACTTTTATTTTTTTTTATTATTTTTTCGATATTTCGCCACACCGTTGGTTGGCATCATCAGGAAAAACAAAAAAAAATTTTTGTTTTTCCTGATGATGCCAACCCACACCGTTGGGAAAAAATATTAAAAAAAATAAGAGAGTTTTAACATTTTTTATTAAAATTGACCTAGTGCTTAAAATTAATTACTAAAAAATATTAAATTTAAATTAAAATTTTTTATTCTTTTTCTTATAGCGGTCATAGTAATTTCAAGTAAGTATTTACAACGGCTTAACAGATATGGCTATATACCTCCAATCACGCTACCTACAAGGACACGCTTTAATTTTTATACTTTTAGTTATAAGCATAGTAATACAGACTTTTTACAGATTCAAGCATCTGTCCTAAAACTTCCAAAAGATAAGGCTCTAAAAATTAAATTAATTTTCAATTTAAAATTTTATGTATTTACAGCCGGCTTAACTATGCATTTTCTATATAAATTTTAACTGTCTGCCGTGAAATGGGGATACCCTTTTTTATGTGGCTTTATTACTTATTATTTACTGTTAATTAAAATGTATATTCTACACAATTTTCAAGTGGATCACTATAACTATTCCAGAGATCCGACTATGTTACCCAAATTAAGACACCTATGGGCACACCCCCTAAATATTTAAGTATAATTGGTTATTATATTCTCTTGTTGGGATAGCATTTGTGTTGAAAATTTTATATGGGTACTTAGTACGGTTCAATAGAAATGTTTTGTATGGGAGCACCCTTTAATTTTTAAAATTATGAATTTCTCTAAAAAAGAAACAATTGATATGTATGACTTTTCGATTAATAAAACTTTTAAATCGGTTCAGAGGTGAAGTAGATCCTGTTGCCATTTCCTTCGGTGTACATACAGCCGTCGTTACTGGCTGGCTTGATGGAACCTCATGATTAAGATAGGTGGCATTCGGGGTTAACAGGAAGTCCATTCCCCTAAAGGCTAGCAGGAGCCAACTGGATAACTTCCATTTTATTTCCACGGGAATCAGTAAGCCCCCAGAGTTCAGCTTTTGCTGTTCTCTGACTGATTATGTATGTTATGGTTTTGCAGGCCTTCATGAAATGATTAAGGGGCCACTTTTGACCAAAAACACATGATGAATGATACGGATTCAGTGAGCATGCTATGTCATGTGTTCTGAGCAAGGAGTTGGCAGTCTCCAACTCTTCAGCAAGGAGTGGAAGTGACGGCTCTGCTCCAAGTTCCCGAAATTGCAGCTAGGAATAACCTGTTGGATAGAGATATCCATCGGCTTCCTAAGGCGTGGGTGCAGCCTACATATCAGTCAAAGTGGTTTAGTGTACTATCAGGTTATGGCCGCATGGCTTGGTGCTGATATAAATCTTATCACGAAAAAACTCTACAAACGATGCTGTATTATAATTTCATCGCAGCATCAAAAGCGCTCGCCGATCGTACCAAACAAACAGCCAGTAACAACGGCTTTCGCCGAAGGGAATGACAACAGTATTTCATTTACTAGTGGAATAAATCAAAACAACTTAATACTATGAAGAAGATAAGCCAGCGCCAATATAAAACAGAAATTAGATAAATTCATTCATAACCTTTTGCTTGTTTTGAAGTCGTTTAAAAAAAATGTCCTCTAAAGTACTTTTCGTACTGGAAAATTCTCTGCACTAAAAATATTTCTCATTAAATAAAATTCTGATTTACAAAAGACGTCGTTGCTAAGTTGTCTAACTTTAGAAGAAAGTTAAGCTTTTTAATTTCTTTTACATTACAATAACAATACTCTCCTTAGAAGATGCAATATTTTCAAATGATTCAAGACCAGCAGATGTATGCATTAGAGTCATTATATTTTCTTTACGCAGGCAAATATTTCACTAAGCTCGAGTGCCACCCGAATCTCCTTGCGCGGAACATTTTGAATTTTAGAGGTCATATCCGATTAAAAAGGAGAGACACAAGGGCATTGGTCAATAACCCTCCTAATGGAAATGGAATCTCTTGAAAAGTTTTTACTTTTTTTTATATTTATTTTTGATTGTGAGAATTTGTTAAGATTATCTTATTGCTGTCACTAGGCTTATGTCTGACACTGGTCGGGCCAAATGACTATACATTTAGATTTAAAATTTGAATAATTGTTGATAATTCATATATCATATATACAATACAATATATGATACAATAAATAATTTATGAAAAAAAAAATATTTTGTTTGTTTTTTTTTTGTCAATAGAGCTTACGAACAGGTAAACTATTAAACGCCTCCACTCATACATCTAGTATCAGTATGTTTTGACAAATTATTGTGATTAAGTAGGCGCTTGAACAATGTTGTCAATTATTTAGCGTCCGTTTGAAAATCAGTTATCAATTTGCGCAACTTAGAGGCGACTTTATGATTTTTGTGGTGCATGTAAAGCATACATTTAAGCAAATCATCCGTTATTTGTAGTGTTATATTTGTTTTGGCGTGGCTTAGTCATGTTTTTCTACTCCAATTTTATGCCTTAAATTTCCTACAGTATCTATTCTTTATCACTTAAGAGAATTGGTGCGATCACGATCGAACGACTGCATCTGCCTCGGCGATGAAGTACAAAGAGTTACAAGAAAGGTTTTTGGTTTTCTTTATTACAATAAAAGAGATAGATCAACATGATTTAACGACCGTATACGATCGAAAATGTAATGCTACTCCTCATTCTTATTGCTCTTGGATATATCAAAATTTTTTTCTAAGACATCCGACAGCTTACAGGGAAAATGACATCGAAAGAGCAATGTAAATCGTTTAATAAAGGTGCAGAGAGTAACGGAGTGATAGCAGGTATCCATATTTATGTGGCAAAAGAATTGCTGGGCTCACTTTTTTACATTTATCATTGGTATACTCAGACAAGTCATCATGGATAGATTGAGGATGGAGCAATTTTATCAAATGATATTAATTAACATGTCAGATTTTGTTGAGGTTCCTTTTTGGCTGAACATAATCGATACAGACGGTATGGGTCTATTGCCTCCAGCAAAATTTAAAATGCGGTGACATCATTGGAACTTGTTTCTAAATAAATTACCCAAATCTCGCATTGCCATCGATGCTGAACGTGGCTCACCATTATATGAACTAAATTAATTCGAGCAAGATGACATTTTAACGGCGCAATCGCTTGTTCCAAACGACGATCACTTTAACTTCTGGTTAATTTGCTGTGAGGTCACATAAAGTCACTTATTTATGCTGCTAAACCAGACACCTTGGTTTGAAACAGTTTTTAAGTTATTCATTACATAATACCAACAATGTTCCAAAAAGAGCAAAATATAACCCCAAAATAGGCCTCATCAGAAAGAGTTGTGATGGCCATATGCTGAAAATCAATTTCAATTAATAAAATCACGTTTATGTCTATTTTAATTATTAAAACTTAATTTTTGGATAATTTGTTACAATTTAAAGTTCAATCGGACTTATCAACACCCATTTATTTATGAAAAGTTTTGACGATATCTAGTGAACCTTTAGGCCACTTCAGATTTATTTTGCTTTTTTTTTGTCGAATCTCTATTAGCTATCTTCTAATTAAGAGTTTTAGTACCACATGCTCTCTCAATTATGTAATAACACCAAGTTGAGAGTATGCATACAGAAGATTATATCACTGGTGTAAACAAAAGTTTGGAAGAATACAGAAATTTATGAATTTGCCGACCCTTGCAGGAATTCAGGGTGTACTTGGCCACCCATTTGCGAAAAGACACTACACTCTTACAAATTCTAGTTGGTATAGGAATTTTAACTATGATGTCATCATATGCATTTTTCTTTCACCACATGTACTCGGTTTAAAGCAGTTGGAAAGACTGTTCCGATGTTTCAAAGCAAAACTGCCTGCAGCGTTAAGTCTTATATTTCGATTAAATCGATTATGTTAGTAAGAATGCCACATATAGATTGATGCCAATAGATAACAAAACCTAGAAGTTCCATTACAACCAACTGAAAGTTGGAAGTTTGTTTCTATAAAAAATGAGTTAAAGCTTGGCTAACAATCAGAAACAATCAGAAATGTCTGTACTGTACTGTACTATACTGTACAAAACACTACACTCTATTGCTTGTAAATAGAGTATAGTGTTTGCGCTTATACGTAATGGCGCTATATGACACACGCTATATGTCACACCCCCTACTGTCAACTTATCGAAATAAAAAGTTGGCGATAAGTTTGTTATAAGAAATGGAACTATCACCTGTGCTTTAAGGTTATGAATATGACACCTCTAGAATATTTCATGTTAGGCTACGTAAAGTAACTGGCTTCTGCTGATAGATCAGCAACAATTAATGCTTTGGAAGTTAGAATTATTTGTATTTTTCGTGACAAACTTATGCCCGGACGAAGCGCCGAAAAAAGTGCTTCAAATTAGATGTGTAAAATGCCCATCATCAAGCCAGTCGTCGCGGAGGTAATATGGCCGATATTTTTTTTTTAAATACTAATGACTTGTTGATTAAATTTTTTGGTTGATTAAAATTTAATTTTTCGTGTCATTTTTCATAGTATAGAATTTATGACTTTGAAAAATATTTAGTTTATAAATGTTTTTGCGAAGTAACTATGTACGAGGTGCCACGCAAGTAATGTATTATAAATATTGTTACTGCTTATTTGACCAATTTTTGATTCGTTGTGTTAACACGTCATATGCACCAACAATAGTTAATTTGGCTTAGATTCTCGTGTTAAGTCCGCTATAGATGTTGTAAGAAGTGGCAAGGACATCAGAAAAATTTTTGAAAACAACGTTGTACGTAATTTGGCATCAGTTCTTGAAACTTAATTTTAGTACAAAACTTTAGGTGCAGGCAAGCCGTTAAGTGACTTACTCTTAGCCGCTGTTAAATATGGTACTCGAAGCAGATGATAATAAGGTGCCCCTCTAGGCTAGTAGGTAGTGTACTAGCTTATCAGTATGGGGGTTGTGGGTTCGATTCCCAACGAAGACCTTGGATTTTTTTCACTACAAAAATAAAAATTGACTGTCGGTGGGGCTGCTCAGCGATGAAGGCATAGTCACTGGTCGCTGTGCTGTCTTTATACGGCAGTTAATTTCCGACTATCCTTCTAATTTCACCACCTGTTTCATCCTAAAGAATGTAGCACGGTACTTAACTAAATAGGCATTGTTGCCTGAAGTGCTGCTTCTCTTAAAAAAAAAAAAAAGCAAGAAAGCTCATTTTTAGAGCACACAGAAGATATTTCATATTATCACAGTGACTGTTTGAGATGGTAATTTCTTTAAAATATGTTGAGTAGTTATTGTTTTAAGAACACTTGAGGCTTTTTTAAATAAAAAATATCATTTTCTATTCTCTTTTTCTTTCGACGACTTGTGTTAAATTTTTTTTTTTATAAATTAAAAACGATCAAAATTTTAATAGAACTAAAATGAAAACGTTCTGAATGTTGGTGTAACTTAAAAATATATTTTTTTCTAAACGTCATATATTTATTTTAATATTAAAATGTTGTTGCTTTATTGTTTTGTATTGTTGCCAATACATATAAAATTATTTTTATTTTACCACATACTCTTATGCACTTACATTCATACATAAACAATTACACCAGCCAGACAGTTTTCAATAGTCTTCAATATTCGTCCACTTCACCCAAATCGTTTATATCAGAATATTTTATGTTGCATGTAGCAAAAGCGTAAATTGTTTTAGCAAATACTACGTGCCTTTGTTGCTTTTGCTTTTAATGTATACATTTTAAATATTTAATGAACAATAACAACGAAAAAAAAAACAAAATAATGTTTATGATATTCAGCAAATTGTAGCAGCAACATCAACAACAACAGAAAATGGCAAAGCAGAGTTGGCAATAAGTAGTAGACATGGTAAAAATAGTCGTTTTGCTTGGTATAAAATTCACAATGCGTTTTATTATTTTATTTGCTTTTCGGTATTTTTTTTGTATTATTTTTTATTTTTGTTGTTATTATTCAGAAATCGTTTGCTTTAAGTTTAATTTCAAAGTGTGTAAGTAAGCAGAACTTTAAAGGAAATAAATCATGTGGAATGACAGCTTAATTATGGAAGTCCCTTATGAATCTCTATTATCAAGTGACCACCCAAGGGATATTAAAATATATTTCTATTTTTTTTAACTAATGGAGATGAACATTTTTTAAGTATAATTTGTTTGTTATAAACATTATGACAGGTGCAGGGCATTTATAAAAATATTTTAGTGTTTGTGAATTGTTGCAACTAAAAATGAATAAATTTGCCAACAAGTGGCAAAGTAAAGAAAAATAAGAGAAAACAAGTCCATCAGCGACTTGTGTATAAAGAAAACTAATAATTGTTGCATGAAGTATTTAAAGAGGCCATTAAAGTGGAAAATACCCGAATAAACCTTACAGAGTATGTGGGTTAGAGAAATTAAAGGCAATTATTGTGAGTAACTGTGGCGAAAGCGACTGGATTAAATAATATAATAGAATAGTTCGTATGTGGAATAAACACCCTCCAGAGGTCTTTTTTGTCCCTTTTAATGTAAAAAAATTCAAATCACATATCCATAAACACTACTCCCTCTTTTCTTTTCCCCATAACCTAATTTTCCACTTCGGACGCAACGTACTGCATGCGTGGGGGTCATCACCTGAAATGCCTGGAAAAAAAGAAAAAGAATATAATAGATAATAATCAAGTCTGCATAGTGAAAGAAGAGGAACTTTAGGTAGTAACATCACACACGAGTAGCTGTAATATTCCCTCCTGGCGGCCATGCAGTCAAGATGGATCTCTTTCCCATTTTGATAGGTGCTTTTGGGGATAAAAAGCGGCACCAGTCGTTTAGGCTAGCGGAAGCCCCAAACTTAAAGAGAAATAATAATTGCTCTCGAAGTCTTACCAGTGACTTATTACACTCATACTGGCAACACGGGAATTAGTTGCTACGATCCTGTTGCCGATTATTGGTGCGGTCGCTCGGGAGTTACATGGTGGCTGTGATTTAAATGCTTTCCAAATGCTCCGATAGAGGTTTTACCGAATAGGATGAATAACATCCACCGTCTGATGTTACGCATGTAGGAGGACGTCCCCGCTGGGGTGCACGTTATAAGTCTTTATGGATCACACAACCATCTAGACTTGTGTCTTTCGGGGATAAAAGGGAGCCCAGTCCCCTTCAAGGCTAGCAGGAGCCAACTGGACAATCCACTATATTTCCACGGGAATCAGTAAAGCTCTAGAGTTCCGGTATTTGTCTCTTTGGGCATATAGCAGTTCTCTGACTGATTGCTGAGGTAGGCCCTTCGAGAGTATCGTGGTGGTTATGTGTTTCGAGGTCATCGTTTGAGTTTATGGGTCGGATCATTCACAATGAACACAATGAATGGTCCAGGTCCAGTGAGTATGAATGCCGCCGTGTTCTTAATTATATTAAGCTTCATGCGTTCTCGACCAGGAGTTAGATAGACTCCAACTCTTCAGCAAGGAGTGAAAGCTACGGCCTGTTCCGGGCTTTTGAAGTTGCAACTAAGAGTGACCAGAGGATATACGTATCCGAAGGCCTTCTAGGGAAAGAATGACTCTACATTTCATCCACATTGGTAATGATCCACCATCTGATTACGGCTTACGGCCAGGCGGAGATGTAAATCTTATCACGTCATGTAGCAGGATGTAGAGTTTGGTAGTCGGGCAGTGAGGGCACGGTCTTGTTACTGTGCTCTTAAAAATTGTTACTGAGGGGTGTATACACCTAGGTGTTAATGCTCCTTAGTACGCGGCTATATGCATTTCTAATCACCCTAGTGGTTAGACCACCGTCAGATTAAAACCACATTCAGTATATGATAGTCGTGGCTAAGTTGCTGGCTTTCTAAACGAGAAAAAAGTCTCTGCACCGTCAGCTCCGTATGTTCGTTATCTTGTGACAAAAGTGAAAGAAACTGACATCCTAATCGATAAACCAAGGCATGAAAAGCCAAAAAAACAGAGCATACAGCCGAGAATATTGCTGTTGTGGCAGAGAGAGTGCCATCAACATCAATTCACCGTCGTTCTCAACAATTGAACATTTCAGAGACATCGTTGAGACAAATATTGCATAAAATCCTTGGTATAACGCCATACAAAGTCCAGTTTATTCAGGAGTTGAAGTCAAGTGACCATCTAATGCGTTCTCCCTTCGCTAAGTGGGCCTGCGATCGACTTACAGAAGATGCCGATTTTGCAAAAAAAAATCATTTTTTCAGATGAAGCTCACTTTGATCTTGGCTGGTATGTAAACAAGCAGAATTGCCGCATTTGGGGCACAGAAAACCCGCACGCATAGATTGAAAAGCCGACGCACCCAAAACGAGTCACAGTTTGGTCCGAATTTTGGTCCAGACGCATAATTGGGCCATTTTTCTTCGAAAATGAGCAAGGAGTGGCCGTTTCAGTCAATGGGGAACATGGCGGGCCATGTTGAAAGAATTTTTGTTCACAAAAATTAAAGAGGAGGATACTGGTAATATTTCGTTTCATCAGGACGGCGCTACATGCCACACAGCCTAAGTAACACTCGATGTTTTGCGCCCTATTTTTGGAGATCGCATTATCAGTCGCAGAGCTGATGTCGTTTGGCCACCTCGGAATTAAGATTTGACATCATTGGACTATTATTTGTGGGATGCCGCCAAAGATAAGTGTTACGCCGACAAGCCAGAGTCAATTGACGCTTTAAAGGACAATATTTGTGAAGCCATTGTTGAAATACAGCTGCACACAATAGATAATGTGCTTAAAAATTTGACCGATCGTGTAGGCTACTACATGGCCAGCCGAGGCAGCCATTTTAGTGAAGTTATTTTCCATTATTAACCGGAAGGATCGTACTTTCAAGTAAAATAAGAAATTTGAGAAAATATTCAGTAGTTTGTTTATAGCATTTAAAATAAAAACAAAGATATTTGGCGAACCCTTTAGTTGTTTTAAGCGCTTCTCGCACATACAAGAATATTATACTTTAGGATCACTCCATAGTGTTATTGTTTATTATTATTCGGTTTGGGTTACTTTTTTTTTTGTTTTCTGCTGTTTATCCTATTTGGTCAAATTTCTTATAAGAATGTTGTTATTTCTTGTGTTTAAAAAATTTCTTAGAAAACTACGCAGTCTGTAAAATGCACTGTGGGTCGTTTATTTTATTTGATAATTATTTTCTTTTAACACAATAAAGCATCTTCGTAACAATATTTTGGAAGAACAGTTTAATGAATTAGCAAAAAGAAGTAAACAGAACTAAAAAAACTGCAAAAACGAACAAATGAAAATTTTTAATGAAACGAAAATTGATATGATTTGAGACATCGTAAAATGTCAATGTTGGAAATAATACTAAAAACAATTAAATTTATTTCGTTTCGCATTATATCGTTTCTTATAAAAATCACCAGAATCTGAGATGAAAAAAATAAATGCAATGAAAAACATAAACGCTATATTGACAATACATATTTTTTTAGTGTTATAATTTTAGTCTATGGTTTAATTTAATATTCACTGGTTTTTTCTATAAATTTTATATATTTTTTTGACAATTGTTTATATTTAAACAATATTTGTTTACACATATTTTTGCTTTTAATTTATTGATTGTCATGTTTTAACATGTCACAAACCAACACATTTGTAAATACACGAATTCGTATAAAATTAATACATTGACAATATTTATTCAAATAGAAATTATTTTGATTCAATTAAGTTATTATTGCAAATAAAAAAGAATTATATATATATCTATATATCTATATATACATGGATGTTTGTATGAAAATGTTACATAAAATCAAGAGCTTTTGCTAAATATGCATAAAAAATTATTCTTTTATTTCTGTATTTATTTTTATTACGTTTTACATTTTAATTGGCAATAATTAAATTTTACACACAAGTATTAATGTTTACTTTATATTCTATGAACAACATTTTCAAGGGATTTATTGTGTGTGTGTGTGTGTATGTGTGTGCTTACATGTGTATGAGTGTGCTTGCATGTGTATGTGTGTGCTTGCATGTGTATGCGTGCATGCTTGCATTTGTCCGTGTGTATGCTTTTATATTTATTACTAATGAAATTATAAATTATATGCAAATATTTGAATGATTATTTTAATGTAAATTATTATTGCATAAAATGCCGTAAAATGTGAAATCTAATTTAAGTAATTAAAACTTGTTTAAACAAAATTTTATTTAAAGACAAATAATTTATATCTTCTTTAATCGATTTTCCATTAAGTAAAAGACATAAAAACTTATTTATTTAATATAGAACTTAAAGAAATCCCTATCATATTAATTGATTGAATGAGAGTCTTCTTAAATCAACTAATTTTGCACAAAATTGCAGTAACCATTGAGAAATCAGGTCTATTTTTATTTATTTACTTTTATGCTACTGGAAGCCAATCAAGCACAATGGGAAGAGAACAAGACAGAAACTTGGATTATCTTGAAACCATGAGGAACTGACTCTTTAACATTTGAAATCTATAGAAAACCAACTACGATGCCCTCTACCATCCACATCAGCTGGAACCACCTTACCTAACGTAGACTAGTAGCATTTAATAGTTCCTGGGTTTTCTTGTAGAATCAAACTTAAATCTGTGTTTCATGTGTTTTAAATAATTTGTAAATAAGAACAGTTTTATTTTCATTATTTTTTATATTCGACTAAGAATGTCAGAAATTAAATTTTTTTCATTGAAAATACTCAATTGTAAATAAGTTGTTTTTGCCGGTTGGAAGAATTTTGAGTCCTTTTTTTTAAATATTTGCAAGTTTTTTTTTTAATTTAAAGATTAATAATTTAAGTCTTTTTTAAAGAACTACATTAGTTTTTCCGAAGTAGTTTGAAACTGGAAAGATAATTATTTTGTATTTTTCCGACTACAAATATTAGACATTTTAATTAAATTTAATTGAAAATATATTTTTATACATACATGAGCTGGTTTTGGTAGTGGAAAGAGTTTTTACCAAAGTGGGAACAGTTTAAAAACTTTACATTCAAATTCTTACTTAACCGCGAAGATGATTTATTAAAAAAATATTATATTTTGATACGTTTTTACACATTTAAATGTTCACTTAAACCTTTTTTTGAATAAAGAATATTTCCATAGCTGAATTCTGATGAAATATTTTTTTTTTAAGAAATGGTTATTTTTTATATTATTTTATACTTAAACAATTTATGGAAGCATTTGATACCCAAATTACACATTTTTATTTTTAGTAATAAATAATTAATGAAGAAATTAAGCAAGTTAATGTAAATTCACTTAAAGATATTTCATGCAGTTTTAATTTTTTTGTATTAATTTATGGTATTATTATTTGGTATGAACAGAATATGTAAAAAATAAAATTAATTTTAAAAAGCCAATCATTGCTAAATTGAAAATACAAATTTAAATTTTGAATGACTTACCTTTTCAAAATTGAAATATTTTATTAGCAAAACATTACAATTGTATATTATCTACCTTAAATTTAATAAAGCAATTAATTACTCCATATTTAATAATGTTTTCTGGGTGGGAAGAGTTTGGCTTAAAGTGGGAACAGTTTTTAAAAATTTTTTTATCCACCTATTCATTAAAAAAAATAACATATTGTGTAAACAGCAATCAAATTTTTATAGAAATTTCTTGTATTCGATTTTTTTATCTGTTCCATGTCTATATATAAATGACATTATTTGTTTCATTCACAAATGGGAAGAGCTGTTTAATAATCATTAGAATTTTAGATTGAAAAATTATTACAATTAGTATATACCTTTAAAATATACTTTTTTTATTGTTTTGGGTAGAGTGGGAACAGTTATTAAAACTTTGTTTTTCAGAAACATTATTTTTTAGTAAAAACTTTCTTCTTCTTTATTAAACTTTTAAAAGTAATAAAAATGAAACGACTGTCTTTTGTTTTTCAGTTGTTTTTTAAATTAAAATTTCTGGAAACTTAAAACCGAAATTAATTTAAATTCAATTAGTCTCTAGAAAGTAATGATTCATTGGTTTTAAAAAGTAATGAACAGGAAACGGCGCATGATTATACAAACTGATATGTATTAAAACTATATTAAAAAAAAACAACTTCTAAAAATTCCATCAATATAACAATTACTTTCATATTTTTCTCAATAGGTCTGTCTCATATTTCCATGCAGCCAAAGTCATTTAACCATTGTATTCATATTAACTAATAATAATTTATTCTAAATATTATTGTTTTCCTTTCTTTTTGTAATATCACAGCATAACATCATAACTTACCATAAAGAGAATATTTAAAACACATGTACAACTGAATTTACATAAGAAAAACAAATATTAAAAATTAATATATGCATGCACACCTCAGTAAACATAACATAGCTGCAGAGCTGGGGTAAGAAAACACTAACAAATATTAACATATGTATGTATGTATGTATGTGTGCATGTTTGTTTTGTACAATAAACATGCGAACATGAATTGCATTTCACACCGTATAATTAGTCACGTACTATATGCACTCTATGGCAGGTTAGTAAATGTTAAAATGTTTAACACCCAAAAGCAACAACAAGTACGAAAGAAAAGAAAAAAATAATTTCAACATAAATAGCAACAAAAATTATTCCATGTAGTCGAATTAAAAACTAAATAAATATTCAAAGTCATTAGACAACTCAATAAAATGAATATGAAAATGATGACGATGACTATGCTGATGTTATAAGCAAAATCAAGAGTATGATGTTATTGCCGCATATAAATATTAAAGGAACTGTTAGAATAGGAGATGAGAAGGGCCAAAATAAATGTCAGTTGATGATTGAGCCACATCTGTATTTATTTGTTTGTGTGTGTGTGTGTGTATGCGTGTTTGTCTGTTTAAGGTGCAGGTCGACCACAAATTCATGTTTTATTACAAATGCATACTCAGAGAGACAAATTAAAGTACCCATGCACAGTGGGGTACTTAAGAAAAATTTCTTAAATACTTAAATGTTGTTAGTTTTTTTTTGTTTTTTTTTTATAAAGAGAAGTAGCACTTCAGGCAACAATGACTATTTAGTCAAGTACCGTGGTACATTCCTTAGGAAAGGGATAAAGAATAGTTTAAACAGGTGGTGAAAGTAGAAGGATAGACGGAAATTAACTGCCGTATATAAGACAGCACAGCGACCAGTGACTATGCCTTCGTCGCTGAGCAGCCCCACCGTTAGTCAATTTTTATTTTTGTAGTGAAAACAAAACCAAGGTCTTCGTTTGGAATCGAACCCACAACCCCCATATTTACAAGCTAGTACACTACCTACTAGCCTACAGGGGCACCTTTATTCTTTAAGAAAACGTTTTGTTCTTAGAGTTATTTTATTGCAAAATAATCATGCACAACACCTTAGAGTTTTAAATTAATTTCCACGATTTATTTATTTTATCATTACCACTTTATCGTCTAAAAGCTGCTTATTACCTATATATCTTTACTGGACAATGATTTCATTTCAAATTATTTTACTGCCCACCAGATAATGGTTATATATTCTTTTTTGAGCTGTTCTTACTCATACAGGAAATTCTTACTTTAACACCATTACATATCGTAGTTGTTATTATTATTTGGTGTTGTCGCCTGTTTGGCTGTGTGTTTCTTTGTTCTGTGTTAGTGGTTTTTGTTTTCTGTTAGTTTAAGTTATTTCGTGAAATTTTTTATAAGTATGTTGTTATTGTGTTGTGTTCATACGATTTCTTAGATATTAGGTATTTTGTAAACAAGACACAATAGGTGATTTCGTTTACTTTTTTAGCTCTAGTTATTTTCTTTTAAAACTTAAACAAAGCAGCTTCTATATAACAAGAAATCCGTGCATTTCACTTAAAAGCTTAAGCCAAAAGTTTGCAGCTTATGGTTACTAAGAGGACGGTATAAAAGTGCCGTAATTGGTAAGACCTATCGAAATACTGAAATTTCGCAATTTCATTCGATATTAACAGTAGATTTATATTTCGCTGATTTCTTAAAAATATATTTTTTGCAATTTATAGGAATCATGTTTAAGTTGTATAGTTCAAAATGGCTAGAAGTCTCATTGGCTTGAAAAAGAGAGCATATACTTATAGAAAAACCGTTAAAGGCTTACCTAAAATGACATCTATTCTATTGTGATATAAACCTTCTTATCAGTTGATCATGTTTTCAGGTGACATTATAGGAATGAAGTGAAACACTGACATCAGAAAAATTTCCTATCGTAATCTTCATAAACTAATTGACACTAGACAGTAATCGACCATATAAAACTGTTATTTGTATTTGGAAATACACTAGTTGGTACACTTCAATATGATCAAAGCCATAACATAGATGAAAACATGACAAAACTTATGATGGCATTTTTCATTATATTGATATCAGTTGTTGTCGTATTGATGATATTTGTCATAACACTAGAGTGACCGTGACTGCTTTGCAAGTCATTTGTGATATATTTTTATTCTGCAGCGTTTTTTTCGTTTTTATGTTTTTTTAATAACTTTATCGTTTTAACAATTCAATATTTTTGTGTGTTTATATAATACGTCTTATTTTATTGCAATGCTTTTACATATACAACATTCTTCGATTGACTTTGGTTCGCGGCATAAACAAACAAAGCAGTTGGTTTATTAACACGTGAACATGATACGTATAATTGACCGTGCGAAAAACAGAGATCATTGCAAAAGCCACACGTATGGGGAACTGAAGCCGTTTTAAATCAAACGGCAAATCTAGAAGAATCATAGCAATGCGTGGTATCAGCATATCCTCGCCCTTATATTTTCATTTTAAAATTTTTGCTTCAATCACATTGCAAAGTCGTGGCTGGCAGATATTTGTAAGCAAAATAATTGGTACACCAACGTTCACTTGTAGGCGGTGGGGCGGCAGTTCAGGTAACTCAAGCGAATTTTATAATTCGACTGGATAATTTACAACATCGTCTTGATTGGTAACAGAGTCAACCGATTTATAGATAAAAATTTCCTCGGGAATGTAATTCAAAATTGTCTAATTGATATCCGAAACATTTGCATTTTTCGCAACTAAGATAGCTCTTTCCCCCAACCAATCATAGTTTCTAAAATTTTGTGCAATACCGGAAAATACGTTGGTGACCCATTTTTGTTTTGTTTGCGCAAATTGGCAAAAAATATCTGAAAGCGTAATCATTTTTGTGGTGGGAGCAATTGGAATTGCGCCATTCCTAATATGTAACAATTGCTTTGAGAAACGTTCGGCTGATGGATCATTTTGCAATTGAACACGTCAATTACACACACACATACATACACACACACAATACGCAACAGAATATGGAAAACAAAGTTCTCTATTTGTTTGCACATCGACTTGCAATGGAACATGAGCATATTTCGATTTGTATTGCCGTCGCATTCTGTGGAAGCACACACACAGCAACGTACAAACGAAAACACACATTGCATTTGATACAAAACATTGAATCGAAGAAGTATGCAATGGAAAAAAATTTTGATTTTTTTGAAAAATTTGTCATGTAACGCAACAATTATGGTGAAAGAGCGCCATCAAAAATTAAAATGAGATTTATCAAGATGATTTAAGTATTTAAATATTTTGTTAAAATATAATTTCAAACCAAAAATATTAACTTTTCATTTAGCAGAAAAGACCTAAGCCTTCTTCTTTATATTTTTCGACTGCCCACTAACAAAGTATTATATTAAAAGACTCCAAGCTAAGCATTAACTAACTTGAGAGTCGAAGTTGAAGCATAACAGCTTCAACGTTCCCTTAAGATTAAATAAAATAATTAATCCTTCAGCATGTTTAGCCACATTTACCACTCTTCTAATGCCAAACTGGTGCTTTAAAAATTAAACAACCATTTTTAAGGCTTTAAAATCTTTAATCTAATTTTTCTTTCAAATAACCTACTGTGAAAAATATATAAATTTATATATTTTATACACACCCCTAAAAGAAGTTTTATAATGCCATTTGGTTTTGCAGCATATGATAATGTGATTTTTAATCATAATTTTGAATGCACAATGAATAAAAATTAATTTGTTGTTGTTTTTATTTTTGTATAGACCTTAATTAAATTAGTATGATAAAAGAGATATTTTGGTTATTTTAAAAATGCGTGAGACAGTGTAAATCAGTCGGGAAACTGTAGATAAATTTTCAATATATTTCCGTTTCGTTGCTAAATTTAATAACACTGAGAAAAGAATGAAATTTTTTAAAATAAATATTACAAGGCGAAATTGTTTACACAATTCACTCGCTTCTTTATTGGTTAAGTAAAGGGTCAGCCATCTAACGTTTTTTTTTTCAACTAGTGCTTATTTCGCAAATGGTAACACTTAGCTCATTTTTTGATTTGACAGATAATTAGTTTTACCCTTTCGCTGAACGAATATGGTCGTGCATAGGCTTGAACAACGCTGGGACATATTGCGACATTACTTTGAAAATCATGGTAATGTTGCAGAATGTGTGCGCAAATTGCGTATGGATTTTGGAAGAAGAGAAAAATCATCAGCTCCGTATGTTCGTTACCTTGTAAAAAAAGTGAAAGAAACTGACATCCTCACTGATAAATAAAGAGTGAAAAGCCAAAAACAGTGCGTACACCCGAGAATATTGCTGCTGTGACAAAAAGTGTGCGTGAAGCGCCATCAACATAAATTCACCGTCGTTATTGAACAATTTCAGAGACATCATTGAGACGAATTTTGCAAAAAGACCTTGGTATAACGCCATACAAAGTCCAATTGGTACAGGAGTTGAAGCAAAGTGACCATCCAATGCGTTTTAGCTTCGTTAAGTGGGCCTGCGATCGACTTACAGAAAATCATCTTTTCAGATGAAGCTCATTTTGATCTTGGCGGGTATGTAAACAAGCAAAATTGTCGCATTTGGGGCACAGAAAACCCGCACGCATACATTGAAAAGCCGACGCACCCAAAACGAGTCACTGTTTGGTGCGGATTTTGGTCCAGAGGCATAATTGGGCCATTTTTCTTCGAAAATGAGCAAGGAGTGGCCGTTGCTGTCAATGGCGATCGTTATCGGGTCATGTTGAACGAGTTTTTGTTCACAAAAATTGAAGAGGAGGATATTGGCAACATTTGGTTTCAAAAGGACGGCGCTACATGTTTTGCGCCCTATTTTTGAAGATTGCATTATCAGCCGCCCAACTGATATCGTTTGGCCACCTCGGAGCTGCGATTTGACACCATTGGACTATCATTTGTGGGGTGCCGTCAAAGATAAGTGTTACGCCGACAAGACAAAGATAGTTGACGCTTTAAAGGACAATATTCGTGAAGCCATTGGTGAAATACAGCTGCACACAGTCGATAAGGTGCTTAAAAATTGAACCGATCGTATAGGCTACTGCACAGGCAGCCGAGGCAGCCATTTGAATGTAATGATTTTCCATTATTAACCGGAAGGACTGTACTTTCAAATGAAACAAGAAATTTGAGAAAATATTTAGTAGTTTTGTTTATAACATTTTGGGTGCCCCTGTAGGCTAGTAGGTAGTGTAATAGTTTGTAAATATGGGCGTTGTGGGTTCGATTCCCAACGAAGACCTTGGTTTTATTTCACTACAAAGAAAAATTGATTGTCGGTGGGGCTGCTCGCCGCTGAAGGCATAGTCACTGGTCGCTGTGCTGTCTTATATGCGGCGGTTAATTTCCGACTATCCTTCTACTTTCGCCACCTGTTTCATCTATTCTCTATCCCTTTCCAATTAAAGAATGTAGCACGGTGCTTGAAATAAATAGGCATTGTTTCCTAAAGTGCTACTTCTCTTTATAAAAAAAAAAAGTTATTTTATAACAAAATACTTAACTGTCAAATGGACTCTCATACTGCGCTCACTTATCACTTATGATTATAACACTCTGGTAAGTCATTACAAATAAAAAAACCCCTTATTAATTCCTGCAGCCTATAGACAACTTAGTGACTTTTAACGCGCTCTGATAACACGCATACGGTTACTGAAAAGAATATCTTGAAGTGTGAAAGAATATACAAATTTATGGATCCGTTCATTATATGAAAGTTTTACGCAAAGATTTTGGTTTACACAAATTCCAGCTGCGAGTCGCATGCGTCGTTTTTTTACCATTTTGGGCCAATGAGCAAATGGAAGCGAAGCCAGCGTTTTATTACAAATTATGTTCACCGATTTAATTTTAGTCTAACTGGTTTGTTAAGGAACAGAATTTGTTGCAATAATTTTTCTTTTAAAAATATGGATGAGATTGAAGTGGGGGGAAATGTGTTGTCAAAAGCATGACGCTACATGCCATTCTACGTTCGCAACCGTTAGCTAAAAAGTTAATTTTCAGAAATAAGCGAGTCAATTGCCCGGCAAGGTCGTGAGATTTGAAAACACGCGATGATTTCCTGTGAACCACATAAATTCTCTGGTTTTTGCTGATTATTCTGCCTGGGCGGCCACACTGTTCACATTTTTTTGTTACATACCAACAGTAATGCCCAACAAATAGAACGACCGAAATATTCGTCGTCGAGCGCTGTCACGATAGCCATGTGGCCAAAAAAAATTGTTAAGTGTCAATTGCGTGTATTGATCCTCTGTGAGTTACTTGCGAAAAGCGGGCTGATTTGCTTCGAAAATTGCCCAAATATTTTACATCTAAAGTGGGAAAAGTAAGCGCGTTTACTGGCAATCACAGGTATAATTAAAATTTTAAACTTTTTTGACTGAATCATTTGAAAACCAACACATTCGTAAAATGTTTGATTTTATTAGTTAAAGGTTTGCACAACTTGTTGCATTGTAAAGTTGTTCAAATATGGTAGCCGTGGTCCGAATATAAGGAACAATGACTTTTCGTTCGGGTGGTGGTTTTTGAACTGTGTGTCCTTATAGAGCACCATACCAAATGATTTAATTTTAATTATTGAAATAAGTCCTAAGTTGTTTGGATTTGTTGCGCCAGTCAATAAAATGCTGTTGTCATTCCTTTCCTTTTGGTATGAACAGGGAGTGCTTTAAGAACACGACGAACGAGTACAGTTTAGAACACGACTTAAGAATGATTTTTTTACATCGAAAGCACTCGCCGTTCATACTGAGCAAACACCCAGCAAAGACAAATTTCCAGGAATTTCAAAATAAATTTCACAATAAAAATACGTCTCTTCACTAAAACCAACAATTTCAACTCAATAATTTCCAATATTTTCGAAATAAATTTTCACAGTTTGTTCCAGTTTTGTACAGTAGATCTAGCATTCTGCTGATAATTTAATCCCAGTAAGATGGATTCAGATTAAATTTGTCTAACACTACTTTTGTCTGCAATTCGTTGTTCAAGTGATTCATTTATTTATGTTATTATAGCCCACTTTTTAAGTGTAATACCTGTGTTAAAAGTATTCCTATAACCCTAACAGGGTAATAGCTGTACTAAATTTATTTTCAATATTTCTTTTTTTGGATTTTTTTATTTCCATAATGTGCAGAATAAATATTTCACATATTATTTCACTTTAAGTTGTTTTGTTCGAAAAATCACGTTTCTCTTTAAACTTTAGAAACAACGATTTAAGCGCCAGTCAAGGTCTTGTTACCTTTTCAAACATAAATTTTCTTTTTTTAATTTTTTCGTCAAGTTTATAAACTACCTGCACTTTACTAACGTTAAAAATACACACAACTAAACTAAAGGCCCTTTAAACAAAACCCCACTAACATTAAGGAGCTTTTAAAGTGTAACCACAAAACAAAATACTAGAGCCAGAGTCACTTAAACAAGCCACTCGTCACAGCAAAACTCTTGATGGCATACGGTTAATATTTATGCGTTTTATTTGTTTTCTTCAATTTAAAGAGAAATAGAATAAAACTGTATTTAAATAAAACTAAATAAAAAAATGCAACATCAAAATAAAAAAAACTCAGAGCCAAAGTGGTTATGGAATGAGTGAAAAGCAAAATAGAAATCTTTTTAGAAAAGTTTTCAAAAAAAAAAAAAAGCAAAAGAAAAACAAAATAAATAAACAGCCAACAAACATACAAGCAACAAAAAGAATTGCTTGCTGTTGTAGTTGCTCATAAATAAAACTAGTTCAAGTGTTTTATTCACGTACGAATGCAACAACTGGCAAATAATTAGTACCAGGTACTAAAGCATTGAAAAGTGAAAATTATATGAAAACTTATATGAAAGGAAAAAATTGTAACAAAGAAATGAACAACTAAACACATACACATATGTGTTTACGAGGGTAGTTTGAAAATTTATATTATTTTTTTTTCTTTCGAATATTACATTTGTGAAAAATTGAAATAAATTTAATCGCTACAACTCTTTAAAGCTGTGCCAAAGAGCCAATGCTTTGAAGCAATAGACCGTGTTTCTGTAGTTTGAGTACTCAGGGCTTTATATTACTGGGCAAAAAAGACACCAAAAAGGTAGCACACATTACTAAAGGAAGTCCTAGAGCAAGCGAATATTAATGTTAAATTATAAACTCCGACAAGAATAACAATTGCGTTATATCAATCAAAGTGTAATAAAAACAAAGGCTTTCTTAATTTAGTATCAGCATAAGAGCTATCACATTCCACTAGTGATTTCTTAAATGCTTGCCTGAATGATATCAGAATAAAATCAAAGTGAATATGAGCTATTAAGTAGTTTATGTAACTTGATAAGCACGTTTTATCTCTTTAAGAATTAATTTCTTTATAGCCCGTTCACTGACCTAAATCTATGAAAAACTTCAAATGCAGCAGGGACTCTAAAGTGAGAATCTAGCTATAAATATAGCAATATGGTTACCCTATGTAAACTGAAAAAATAACCTTCTAATAAAACAAGGGCCTGAAAGTAAGAATCTAGCTCTAACTACAACAAAATCTACAAAAATATTCAAGAATATCAACTTAAAAATCTCTTGTTGAAGATCTTAAAACAGTTCGAAATAGGAATGTGTACCACTTAATTTATATATTTTAAGTTCTAAAATGTTTTCGCATTCGTAAGCCTTAATAAAATTTGTGATTCGTTTTGAGTTTAGGGGAATGAAATAACACTATACCAGCAAACATTTAAGTAGGATATTTTATTTGTGCTTGGAAAAAGAATAGCGCTTTATGCCTTAGCAATCACCAAGTCCTTTCGCATAGTTTCTTCGATTATAATGGTTTATTAGGTAATTTCCACTAAACCAGAGAGTTTAAAAAATTTTTACTTGGAAGATATCATTTGTACCAGGAAATCTTTTACTCAATATATCTCTTGTAGCGTGATTTTTGAAAGTTTAAGAATATAGAGGGAAGTTTTTCAAGGATTTATTAAAACATTTAATATAAAAAATTTAATATTTTATAACACAATTATAAATTTAATTTTCAGTGTTTATGAAACATTACAAAGCCTTTAAATGTTTCAGGTCGTGGCTAATGAAATAATAACGGAATAAAGTTTCATCTAGTTCCTAACTACAGGAGGTCTAGCCGAAAACATCTACAGCTTAAAACCCTAATGGACTACTCATACAACTTTCTCCCTTTTGATTTTTTTATCTTTGTTTAGTAGTAAAAATTATTCTAATTGAAGAAGCAATCCTGGATTTATTTTAACTAAAAGCGACAAACCTCCCATGATGATGAGTCTTACTGAACACAAGTAGTTTGTATGCAATACCTAGTTGTCAACCAGTCGCTTACCTATACTTTAGATTCTGTTTTTTTTTTGTTAAGAGAAGTAGCACTTCAGGCAACAATGCTTAATTAGTCAAGTACCGTGCTACATTCTTAAGGAAAGGGATAGAGAAGAGATGAAACAGGTCGTGAAAGTAGAAGGATGGTCGGAAATTAACTGCCGTATAAAGACAGCACAGAGACCAGTGGCTATGCCTTCATCGCTAAGCAGCCACACCGACAGTCAATTTTTGTTTTTGTAGTGAAAAAAAACCAAGGTCTTCGTTGGGAATCGAACCCACAACCCCCATACTGACAAGCTAGTATACTACCTACTAGATTCTGTTATCCTCTAAAGCATAATTATTGATGATGTGTTACCCTGGTATCTTGTATTATATTCTTTATTGTTGTCGTTGTTATCTATTATATCTATCATATCTTGTAGTATATCCATCTCTGCCTCCTTTAGCGTCAAGGCGTTTATCGTTCAGTTATGAAGCATTTAAATTTGCGATAAAAGCCTATTTCACATATTTCAGTTTCCTGGCCAGATGTTCTCTTAATACTTATTCTCTGCTCGGCTTGTAGGCACTACAATATAAGCCAACTATTGTAGCGCTTTGTCACATATTTTGATTCCTTTTTACGAACACTTGTTTAACTTCGTAAGGCGATTATTTCATTCACATCTAAATGAATTTAGTTTTGCTAGGGGTTAAGAGTCTGAAGTTGCGTATGGAATATAAACGAAATTATTAAAATTATTAAGGGGTCAGTATCATCTTGCCTCTACTGAGAACAAAGCGTGAATGATGCGGATCCAGTGAGCATGTGTTCTGGACAAGGAGTTTGATAGTCTCCAACTCTTGAGCAAGGAGTGGGGGTTGGCGGCTCTGCTCCAAAACTTACGAAATTTAAACTGTTGCATGAAATTATGTCTGCGGCTTCCGCACGCTACATATCACCCAAGTGGTTATGGCTTACACAGCTAGGTACCGACGTAAATCGTATCACGCATGCCTGTTTGCGTGTTTTGTAACCAACAGAAAGCTGGTAGTAGATAAATAAAGAATAAGCTTCGTTTCCTTTTATTAAACATTGTCACTTCAGGTTATGGAGTAGATAGTATCTATTATGATTAGATAGATAGTATTATAACTACGTTGCTGCGATGGTTTTCCGAAGCAAACAGCCATTTTTGCTAGTTATTTTACTTTGCCGACGAATGCTCAATAGAGAAGTACTTAAAAGGAATATGTTTAGATACCAATAAATAAAATAACAATTATCTTGTTTTTGGACTCTTGCAGGGATTGAACTCGGGCCTAAAGGTTTTGTAGGCAGTGTTCTTACTAACTGCAGCCAAAAAAGCCTGATAGCTTTATTAGAAATAAATTTCACCTCTATGCTGCATTAAGTTACATACAATTTTCAAATTGACCTCCTAGCCTCCTAAGCACATATGAAAAGCAGAGGGAAAGAATTTAAAGCAGTAATAAATTAATCGACAAAAAGCAGCAAAAAATTACATTTTCTTAAAAAAAAAGGAAAAATAAAAAGAAACCAATTTAAGAAATAGGTACTCCGTGAAACAAGAAAAATAAGCTAAAATCCACTTGAAATATGGAAATTTATGTGTTGAGTTTATTAGAGGTTAATTAGAGCACAGATTTTTCAGATACAAACGTTTCTTTTGTAGATTTTTTTATTATTCTCTTGCTGATGAATATGTAAATTTCTAAGCACATGAATATGTGTCTCTATTTAAATTTTCTTATGAATTGTTTCAAGTGGTTGTGCATCTTAAGGTAACCGAGATTACTTGAGAAATGTCTTAAGATTGCTAAAGGAAAGTAAAAAAAAACACTCATTAAGGAAACATTATTTCTGGTGGGTGAATATTTAACAGCGTTTCTTTTTTTAGAAGAATTTAAATTACACTGACAGTTAAAGATTTTTTTTTTATTTTTCTAAAAGTGTTTAAGGCATGTTTTAGTAAAATTGTTTCACTTATACTTACACACATAAAGTCATGTAGCTCCTTGCATGAAAAATCAATGTCAAGTGTATTGATGTTTAAGTAGCCACTTGTAATTCTAGGCAAGAGGAAAAGAAAAACTAATGGAACTAGATTTATAAGAAAAATGAGGCAAAGGAAACTGCTCGCAAGTCTGCGAAGACTCATAGTATTTTAGCTACAAAAAAAAACAATAACAAACATAAAAACGATTTTTTTCAAATTTAAAACACATTTAAAAGAAAACTCTGCAGCTGTAAATAATTCCTTTCATACAAAATCTGTATTAGTTTACTTTTTTCAAAATCTTAAAATCTCAACTACAATTTTAAGGCATTGTACTGAAAACTCACATTAAATTAGAATTTGCCATTATTTTTTCACAGCTGACAGGAACAGTGCATGATGGAGCTATACTTGTAAGAACTTCTTTAAAAAAAATAATAAAAGTTTTACTGCTCGCAAATTGTATATGACATGGAGCGTGGAATATTAAATTAACATCTTTACCTTTTTAAGGAGTATTTTTTAAAAGAAGATTTAAAGATTATATGTTATTCAATAGCAAGCCGTTGCGATAATTATGTTAATATTCTGCATAAAAGTGTTAATAGAGGACGGCGAATACCAATTGATAAATTAAAGTTGCGGAAAAGAATATTACTTTTAAAAAATCTTATCATAACGCAACATCGTAAGTGGTATTAATTTATAACTTTACAACTAACTTAACTTTACAGCCTTAGTTTATTTATGAAAATCTACATGCGAACGAAGAGTGCAAAGAAAGCTCTGACAGTTCGATTTTGACAATCCTTTTATAGCTTATATACCTATAACCAAAACAGGTTGACAGCATTGAATTACTTGAAAATTTGATTGCAGTTTTTTTTAGAAGCTGCCAACACTAGCCTCCTTTATATAGAAATTATTACAATTAAAAAATAATATAAACTTGTCCAGCACTCCACTTTGTTCTTGCAATTCTCTGTTAAAATTGGACCTAGACTACTTTTCGGATAACTACCTACCAACGACCAAAATCCTGTGAGACAATCACTCTTTAACGTATGATATTTTACCGCAGGACAATAAGAATACCCTTATGAGAATATATAAATCTGAAACACCTATCATGTGTCATATCATATTTCTCCAGATAGCTGATTGATATCATCACATCTTATTCTGATGATGGCCTATCATATTCCTCCAAACACCAAGTCTTGATATATAAGATATAAGAGACATTGTTTTAAATTGTATAAACGTGTAATAAAGTTAATAGCAATGGCATTTGGATCTAAGTGTTCCCTATTCTGTGGCCTTGACTAGACTTGCTTTTTTAACATGCGCTGTAACAAACTTATGGAACCATCCACAACATCATATTCTAATACTTAGGTAACACTGGAACTCGCAATCTACTGCTTTAGCAATCGAACCCTTTAAACTAAATCAGCCACATCGGATGCACCTTATATTTGTTATGTTGTTACTTTCCTCTGTATATAATGATACATCGAAATTTAAGCCGTGATTTCCTTGTATTACTCTACAGGCGTTTTTAGTAATCGCGGCTAAGCAACAATTGTTTTTCAGATCTATGCTATGGAATGTTCGATCTGATTTTTCTATTTATATGCCTTTAAAGAAATGCATAAAATGCGACTATTCAACAATAAATATTTATATTTGTTCTGAATGCTCTTTAAGGACTTAAACTTGTGATCTCCTTCTTACCACACTTTCTCTTGCTCAATTCATTTAGAGCCATAATTGCTGACGAAAGCAATCACTTATTTACTTTGTTTTTCTTATCGTACAAGCCATGTCTTTTCTACAAACATTAGATATTAAGTAGTTTAACAATCAAGACCGGATATATGTTGTGGCGCTAGTGAAGTTCCAATTCATGATCTATCACTGTTGTTATATAGCAACAATTGTCTCTCTAATTAAGGCCCGTTTGAGCTGCTTTTATATACAGCCATTCTTATCAAGCGCATTCATTTACCATTGTTTCACAACAATTATTTTTCTTTTTCTAATCGAAACTGCAAGACATCTGAACGATTAATTTTAACATATTCATATTTCTTTATATTTTAGACCTTCGTTGTATAGGATCTGAACTCATGACTAATGAAAACTTAAGATAACTTTATCCTTTCACCATCCCAGATACAGTGTGTGTGAAATATGTGGAAATAACATTTTTTAGCATACAATCACACATTAACACATTAAATTAAATTTAAATTATATTTTAACGGATATGTAAAGGTTTTAAGTCTTAAGCTTAGATTTCATATAACGTCTTTACAAATTTTCTTCTGTTAAAAATACTTTCCTTATTTAGATTATTTTCAATGTTTCCAACAAATTACTAAATATGACGCTTGTTAGTAACTAACTGATTCAGCGATTACGAAGTTATGAATTTTTACAGCCACAGATTTATGTACTAGTAACACTAAAATGTATTAAAATATGTTAAAATATACTTAAATATATTATTATGTAATAATATAGACCAAAATATATCATAATATAACACAAATATACTAAAATATATTAAACTGCACCGAAATATACAATATTATACTTAAATATATAAAGATATTCTAAAATATACTGAAATTTAGTGAAATATATTAAAATATGTATTAAAAGATATACTGAATTATATTAAAATAATCGAAAATATATTAAAATATACCTAAATATAATAAAAAAATATAATAAAAATATAATATAATAAAATATAAAATACACCAAAATATACTGAAATATGTTAAAATATCCTAAATATATTGGAATATACCAAAATATATGAAAATATATCTAAATATATATTAAAATATACACAAATATATGCTAAATTATACTAAAATATTATCAAATATTCTAAAATATATTAAACTTTAGTACATTAGACATGTTGAAATATACTTAATTATTATTAGTAATTATTAATTAAAAATATAACTAATTAAAATATACTAAAATATATTAATGTATACGAATAATATGAAAATATACTAAAATATATATTGAAAAATGCTCAAATTCTGTTAAGTTATACTACAATGTTCTAATATATTTTGAAATATACTAAAATATATTTAAATATACTAAAATACAATAAAATATATTTAAATATATTAAAGTATACAAAACAATATTAAAATATACACAAGTATACAAGAAATTATACTCAAATATACTGAAACATACTACAATATATTAAAATATACTAAGATATATATTAAAATTTACTAAAATATATTAAAATAGAATTAAATGAAATATAATGAAATATATTAAAATATATTATAGTATATACTAATGTATCAAAATATACTAAAATATATTAAAAGATACTAAAATGTGTTTAAATATATTAAAATGTGGCAAATATACTAAAATATATTAGAATATTTTAAAACATACTAAAACATATTAAAGTATACCAAAATATATTAAAATATTCTAAAATATATTAGAATATACCAAAATATACCAAAAATATATTAAAATATATTAAATATATATTAAAATATACTAAATATATTAAAATATATTAAAATATACTAAATAATATGAAAATATACTGAAATATATATTAAAATATACACAAATATATGCTAAATTATACTAAAATAAGGTAAAATATTGTGAAATATGCTAAAATATATTAAGCTATACTAAGATATATTAAAATATACAAAAATATATTAAAATATACTTAAATATACATTTATTAAAATATATTAAAATATATTAATTCGATTATTATTTTTATTTGACCTTTTTTTTCTTAAATAATAATATTTCGCTTTCCAAGGGAAAATATACGTGTTTAATTTACCTAAAAAGACCCTTATAAAAAATAATACTTATTTATTTAAAATATATTAAAATATACGACAATATATGAAAATATACTAAAATATATATTGAAATATACTCAAATTCTGTTAAATTATAGTAAAAAGTTCTAAAATATTTTGAAATATATTAAAATATGTTAAAATATATTAAGGTATACAAAAATATGTTAAAATATACCCAAGTATATAAAAAATAATACTAAAATATACTAAAATATACTAAAATATATTAAAATATACCTAAATATACTAAAACAATGAAATATATTACAATATACCAAAAAATATATATATAAAAATATTTTAAATTATTCTAAAATATACCAAAATATACTAAAATGATGGATATGTGCCAAAAGCTTGCTTCACCAAGCATCGCTAGATTTATGTAAATGCTGAGGTATAGCAGTTATATTTAATTTTAGCTTTTTGGGCTGATAATAAACTATGCTGTGACTTCTATCTAATCTAGTTGATCTGTGAAGACAAATTTTATAGCGTGTTGTTTAACAATGGTTTGTAAATCTATTTTCAGTTTGTTTGTGTCTTTTAAATTAACTTAAATTAGATATTGTATTTTGATAGCCCTTATCAAAATTATCTTAAAATTAGTTTCTAAACATAAAACCATTTATAAACATTTATGGTAATAATGTTGTTGCTTAAATTATATATTATGTAGATTATTTATTATACAAACTCTTTTGTTTTTGCTTTTTGGTAAAGCATTCACTTTAAAATGATTTTTTACAATAAAAATTAAATTATTGCTGGGAATGGCTTCTTTGTTATTATTGTTGCTTTTAATTTTTTTGTTAGTTAAAAATCATAATTTATAAAAAATACACACAAAATTTAAATAATAATAGTCTTTTGTAAATTAGTCGGTTTATAATTAATAAGCAGTCATAAATTTAAATTTATAATTAAAAAACAAAACAAAATAAGCTAATAAAGTTTTAAAAAAAAATGGAAAATATTAAGTAGTTTATAATTTATGGGAAGTTTAAAGTCTTATAACGTTTTCGTTAAATTAACATGAGTCTGAAAGAAATCAATATGTAGGAGGAAATTTAGAGCAAAGTTAAAAGAACAAGATTTTGAATATATAAATATGAGAAGTAGTGATAAATTATAAATAATTTCTAGATATTAACAATAAAAATATTAGAGGTTGTGGTTTCTATCAAAAATGTACTCAGTTTTTTTTTTCTCTTTACCATAAAAATCTTTAAGTGTTTTTTCCTAATTGAACAACTCACGTTTAAACTTACAACACGATTCAACAAAATGTTTGACAAAATGTTGCAGTATAATTATACGGGGAACTAGAAGCTTTAGTTTTTAAGAAATGTATTGTTTTATCATTTTTTTACATTTGTCATATGTATACTTTAAAAATAAATGAGTAATCCTTACGTAATTAAATATGTAATGGTCTTGAATATAGAGTGAGTAAGCAATTTCTTACACCAAGTAAAACCCCCTGAACTCAAGAATGAACTTCAAAAATATACTAACTTATATTAACATATACATAAATATATATTGAAATATATTCAAATATAAGTTAAATTATATCTGCAATATTTAGTATATTAAAACAAAAATATACTAAAATATATTAAAAATATTCTTTAATATATAATAAATTATATTACAGTAAATATATTGAAATATACTAAAATATATTAAAATAAAAGAAAATAAAATATATTAAAATATACTAAAATATATTAAAGTATACCAAATATAATAAACTATATTAAAATATGTCAAAATGTATTAAAAATATTCTTAAATATATAATAAATTATATTAAAGTATACTAAATATATTGAAGTATATTATAATATATTAAAAGAAATATATTTAAATATACTAAAATATATTAAAGTATACAAAATATAATAAAATATATTAAGATTTGTCAAAATGTATTAAAATATATTATAATATATTAAGATATATGAAAATATACTAAAAAACGCCTTCATTCAAGAATGAACTTAAAAAACAATGATTTTAATTTTTACTGCCCATAATATTTTAGTTTAGCTTCCGGAAATCCTTATGCCAGATACCCAAGCGGCAACAACAAATAGCATATGGTTTAAAAGTATGGGTTCTTTTTTTCAATACACACGACACAACCTCACAAGAAATATGTAAAGATGTTATGTGTGTTAAATACATATGCAGCAGAAAACTATTGGAGCATTGCACATAAAATAAAATTCGCGTTTCTTCGTTTTGATGAAAAATGAAAAGAAAAGTATAATGGTATTTCTTTAAGAAAAATTTTCAATAGAGAACAATACAATAAAAATTTTACAAAATTTGTATAAGAATACACAAAAACATTTAGAAAGATATATATTATATAAGGTAAAAACATGTGATATCCAAGAAACATAAAACTACTTTTACAATCCAATAGCTTTCAGCCAAATAATACAGGAAAACACTTACATGTGCATATGCTAATCGCTTATCTGCTATCGAGCTATGTTTTATAAAAAAATAATTTTTTTTGTATACTTTATGCGCCATTTTGGGTTTTGCTAACATTAAATTAGGTACCTTTTTAGTGTGCTAATAAGCCAAATTTATTTTACATAAAATTACCAAATTGATTATTGGTGGTTAAGCTAGTTTCTATGGCTATTTCATTGATTGTTCAACTCGAAACTTCAGAGAACAAATAACCACATTTTAGAAAACCTGCATATTTTATATTTAGAAGTTTCTTTAATCAACTGAGAATTAAACAAAAAGATAATAAACATAAGCATCAGAGTCTGAACAAAATACCAACAATCATTGGTGACTTTAGCATTAGCATTAAAACTGTAACACTATTACTTCTGTAATTAAACTTAGTGAAAATGTAATAAGACACAGTCGACATTCAAAAAGATTTTAGAAAAAGCGCGGCGTTTATTAATTTATATCCCATTTTAGAAATTTTAAACTACTTTAAACGCGGTTTATATAGCAGGATGTCATAAAAGTCGTTCTATGTAAAGAGGTCCTTAAAAAAAAATTTGTTTAGGGATTTTAATACATATTACACAAATAATCATAGTAAATATTTTTTCCAATAGCAATTTCGTTATGTTCTTACCGCATTTGTAAACTCCCACAAAATCCACAAGTGGTTGGGTTTGTGGTCAGGCGGCATTACCGACCCGTACTTTTTCGATAATGAGCAATCTAAATCTGTCAGAGTGAAATTTCTGCGCTACAAAACAAACATCAGTAACCTTTGGTTCCAGCCACCCAAATAATTCAGTTATTGCATGAGAAATTTCCCGGCTCTGTAATTTTTCGATTTGGTAATGTCAATTGGCCGTCACGTTCTTTTAATATAACTCCGCTGGATTATTTCTCTGATGCCATTTGAAATACTGGGTTTAAGTGGAAAGAGCACTAACAATTAACGCTCTGAAAGATTAAATTTCCTCAATAAGCGAAGCTTTGTTGCACAATATGCTTAAAAAATATGTGAAAGAGCACGGACATCTGTCAACTAGCTAGATGCGCACATTTACCCGACAGCATTTTAGAGATATTGCTTTTACTAAGTTACTAAGCCACAATAAAAAAACAGTATACGCCATATAATATTATAATTTGTAAATAAGGCATTCATATTTAATTTTGAGAGCATTTAGTTCAGAACACTTAGATGTATATAAATAATAAATCGATCGGCTTAAATCCGGTTACAAACATAAAAAAAATTGAGCACATATTTTATGCTTTCGAATAAAAGTAAGAAAAAGCTTATTTTTAACAAACCAGAGTGATCCTTTTTAGTACCATATTTGTTCAGCCCTAATATCCTACAAAATGCTAATAATGGATCAAAAGTTATCCTCAAACGAACTCACTTGCCTAAATAATAATAAAAGACGGAAATATTATATTAGCACCGGATAAAATGCTAGGTAGCGGACAATCCACCTACATGAGCAGCTACGAGCCTAACGAAAGAACTACCTAAACCCGAATACTGGCGCACCAGTACAGTCTAGAACACGGCTTGATTCCTTCACATCGAAAGTGCTCTCAAATCATACGGAACAAATAGCCAGCAATAACAGTTTGCACCGCTAGGAATGACAACAGTGCTAGTAGTGGAATTGAACATTAGTTCCATAATGAGCATAGAGATAAAAGAAACTATGCTACGATTTTGGGAATGTCCCCGTCAAGTGAACTTTTATATATTATAACTAGGCGTACTGTACCGCCAAGAAAATCCAGCGCAAGAGGGTGTCAAAAAATTATACCGTGGAATTTGCAAGGAACTCTTAACAAGGAACTTATAACAAATAATCATATGAATTATGCTGTTTGAACGGATTTGTAATGCTTGGAATACTTAAAAATAGAGAAGTGGACAGAAGATCATCGATTATGAAATAAGTTTGTGAAGTGTACGTGTTCAATGGGGAAGTTTTTTTTATTTATCACTTTTGTCTTAGCGCATTTCAAGAGCAACTCCTATCGGGCCACTTAAATTTCTGTAAAAATATTAATATGTTTTGTAAATGGAATTAGCCTGAAAGACTTGTCTTTAAAAATGTATTTTAATCGGTTCAGTAGTAACAGCAAAAGAAGACATTTAAGGCATTTCGAAGTTTTCGAAGACATTTAAAAAAAATATAAAGGATTTTTTCAACAAGAAGTTTTTTTCCTAGAACAAAATAAAACAAAAAAATTAGATTCAGATGATTCAAATTTTTATATTATTACGAAGAAAAGTTCAGCAATTATGATTGAAAGATGATATCTGGCAAATGTCCATCACGACTACGTTGACACAGATATCATTAATTAAAGTTTTCAATCACTTATTAGCAAAACGGCGGTCCTATTTTGGTAATCACATCCTTAACATAACCTCACAAAAAATAATCTAATGGTATTAAATCACACGATATGTCGTCCACTTGTCGTGAAATTACGCTATCGTGAAATTGTGCGACATATAGCATCGTCGTGTTTAAGCCATATGTCAGTGATATCCAAGACATTAATAGGCAAAAATCGAGTTGTTAGCACCTCGCAATAGCGTGATCTTGGAAAAAAAACGGCACAATCACGCCTCCAGATTACAAGGCGCACCATAAAATGACATGCTGAACATAAAAAAGACTTCTCAATTATCGCTTTAGGATTTTCAGAAGCCCAAATGGGGCAATTTTGCTTGTTGACATACCGTGACAAGTGAAAATGGGCTTCGTCTAAAAAACTGATTTTTTCCTGAATGAATTGAGCGAATATACCGCTTGGCTTGGTTGTCTTTATCTTCTGCACTAGTTGAACCGTGTAAGGCTTTAAAGACAAGTCCTTATGAAAAATTCCCCTTGTGGTGCTTTTGAATAACCTCAATTGTTGAGAACTTCGAGGAATTGACAAATTTGGATCTGCTTCAACACTGTGACTCACGGTTGCAAAGTTTTTAGTTGAACAGCCCGGTGGAATACGCGCTGGTATTCGCACATTTTGTATCGAGCCTGTCGACTCAAATTTAACAACCAAATTCTTAATAGCGGTCTCAGAAAGGCGATTATGTGGTTCGAAAATATCACGAATTTTACGAAATGTTAGTTTAACAGGACCACAATTTTTATAGTGGATTTTATTTCTTTTAATGCGTTTTTCATGCAAAATTTAATTCATTGAAATAATTGCTAATGCATTAACAATAAATACATCAAAAAACTAAATGTCAGGTATCATGTTGTTAGTGTTGCCGTAATTAAGAAACAAACTTCTTGTTAAAAACCCCGACATAATAAATCCTAAGCGCCGCTAGAATCATTTAAGTTTGAAAGACGAATTTGGTTTAATGAAAGGAGAATTTTGTTTATGAAAAGCAAGAATGTGGTGACAATTTGTTTGCGATTAAAGTGGCATCTTTGTTATAAATTATACTGCAAAGGTGAAATGATCACCGGTGGACAAATTGATTACATATGCAGTAAAAATTATATATAAACTTGAAACAATAATGATGCTACACTATGAAGCACACGCTTCAAACCATACCCCAAGAAAATGTTCTGCTTTCAAGAGCACCGAAATAACTTGTTGGAGAGGTTTTGTTCTGATTCATATTTTTTTAAGGTTTTATCCTGTGATACTTTTCTAAACTTTCCTGTTTTCTATTTCCTTTGCAACAATTGCCAATGCATCTACTACGAATACGTCAAAAAATTAAATGTCAAATCTATCACCACAATGGAAAACAAAACTTCTTATTGAAGAGCCTGCTATTTATAAATCGGTTCAGTAAAGACAACAAAAAAAAACAGTTCTTCGTTGTACGACCTCAAGTTTATTTTCAAAAGAACTAAAAGGGAAAACTGAGGTGCTGGTAATATGCTGCAGCGCTAACTTTTAAATGCTTGATCAACGCTAGTTGAAATAATTAATCCGCTTATCTTCATTTTAGTGTAAATTTGAAAACAAATTAAAATTTTTCTTTTAATCTTTTTGTTAAAGTAAAATGAAAATGTTGAATTTTTGCTTCAATTATTTCTTAACTGTTTGAGACTTTTATGTAACTTACCTTAATATTTATTAAAAATAATCCTCATCCCTTGTGACGTTTAAAGTGAAGGCTGTTAAATCAGCTTGTCAGTATTTGATGTATGAGCGAGCACATATATCCTTAATTAAATGTTTAATTGTTTTGTTGAATCACAAGGAAAATTAAAAAATTTAACACATTTCTTTTACACATATTTCGAATTATTTTTATATTTTATTTATTTTTTTATTTTTGATATTTCAACTTTTATTTTGTTTTTTGTTGTATTTTGATTTCATTACAAACTTCAATATTTTTCCAAAAATCTTTCAACAATCAATCACAGCAAAATCAAATAATAGATATTTTATTTCCTCTTTTTTTATTTGTAGAGAATCTATTTAAATATTTTTGTGTGTTTCTTTGATTTTTCTTTTTTGTCAAATCACTCGTTAAATGGCATAACAAAAAAAAACAAAAAATTATCGTACACTATCATTATTTTGTGATGGAAATAATACTGACTTTCAGGATTGACTGATGATGATGATGATGATATTTGATGGTATTTGTTAGATAACAATGATAGAGTAGCGTATATAAATTTGTCTTACACTCCAGACAAGTGTTTAGTAAAGCAACACTTACTCAATGTTGCAGGGGGGTAGATGTGATAAAAACAGCGTTTAAAAAAGGTTTGACAATTTATAAGAAATTCCTTTTTTACTAAATGCTGATTTTAATCTTTAAATTACAAAATTCTTTAACACGATTACAATCTTGTAAGATATTTAAAGGTTTTATTCTTTAGCTTGTTTCCCCCTTTAGTGATTGTTATTACAAGGGTGGGTAGTTGGAAACTGGCTGGTAATTATTATAAATTGTTATAACGCGCCCGTTTGAAATTTATAAGGGTTTTTAAAAACTATAAAATTGTTATATGGTGGGTTTATTTATTTATTTAATTTCCTTTTTAAATACTTTAAAATGACACACCTCCTACGTGATGGATTTCTGTCGGTATAATAAATAAAACTTGTTGACCTTTTTTGCAGCTCCACACATATTTCTTACAGTTTAAGACATTAACGGGTAATAATAGCTAAAGTTAAATGAAATTATAATTTTTATAGACAGAAGCTACTAATTTCCTTTTTGTTGCCACATGCCTTTAAATTTTCTCTTTAAACTTTAATTTTTTAAGCAAATTTTACTCGTTTTTTCTTTATTTTAATAAACATCTTTTTCACACGAAACGTACACACACACACACTTCTTCTTTAAAACAAAAACACCAAACGCGCTGTTATTTAATGCGTCTTACACATCTTCTCGCATAAACGAACGTTTTTCAACTGTTTGTTTCTAAAACAAAACGATTTCCAATACAATAAACTGATGTTTTATAGTTAAACTAGCATGTTAACAGTAACTGTTACTTTACATTAACTGTTAATTTAAACATAATCGCACAAGAGTGTTGTTATGTTTGTACCAAAGGCTATAAAAACAGAACAAAGTTAAAACGTACAATGTAGGAATTTAACATTAAAAACGAATAACAGAAAATGAGCAGCATAGAAATGTTTATGTAAACAAAGCATATACCGGCACTGGAATGTTAAGGGTTAACAGAATTTTGAAATGTAAGCAAATCAAAAGCAATTTATATAGCATGCTACAAGAAACATAAAAATGCATTTGTTGTAAAGAAAACACAGCAATTAAATGCATTAATTAAATCAGCTTATATATCCTTCATAGTAGATGAACCCATAAAATCTGTAAAATCTTTACAGCCCACTCTAAATTGGGCAGCCTCATAATAATGTTTATACAAAAAATTTATAAACTATTAGCAAACCCGGCGAACTCCGTTTCGCTACCAGATGGCTCCGGTTATTGTGACATTTTGTTTGGGGATTAAAAGATGAAAAATTTTTCTTTTTGGTTTATATTTGAAAAGGAAAGATTTTATTTCATTACACAACAGTAATGAATTCGATTTCGATTATAAAAATCAAGTGGAATTTAGTTGAACTTCTCTAACTAAAAAATGAAAGTAAATCCATAGTAAATACTGAATCGAAGCGTCATACGTGTCCGCAAATTATCCGTATCATTGAAGTGCTATTTTGTTTTTTGATCTGACGTTAACACAAACAAGTAAGATTGAATAATTTATTTATTTATTTTTAAAGAATACGGTGTAACTTCTGATTGTGTGATCGTGTAGTGTGTGGTGTATGGTAGTTGTTATATGTTTCAATTGATTGCGTTGGTGTGATTGATTGGTGTGAGTGATTGGTTGAATAAAATTTTTTACTTTGCAAATCGGCATGAAGCCGCCTTCTCGAATGATATTAGCTCCAAAGGAAGTCATGCGAATGCAGTTAAGAAAATGGTTGGAATCGGGACCAGTTCCATCGAACAATGGTTTCAGTGGCTGTGGTGCTGTAAGTAATGGATCCAGTTTGACTTTTCCACTTGCGCAGCACAATCCAGCCGTTTCTCTTTTAAACTTTAACGCATTTCAATATCGGCATACATCGTCATTGGTTAAATATCTAAATTGTCATCATCACTGTAGTTTGCAGTGGAATCATATTGGAGTGCCAAGCGATTGTATGATGCCAATGCTCTTCGTGTGCTCACGTGTCTCAATCGGGTTTTTTCTCTTTTTATGTTTTGTCTTTCTTCGCTTAAGTTATGTGAATACAATTGTTGCTGGCTTGCATGTCTTGTGTGGCGGCCGATGTTCGCACGTCGTCCTCTCGCCAATTTGGACTATGGACAGACTGGTGAATTTAACCTCAAATGCACGATCCATATAATTTACACAGTTCAACTAACCAACTTAAGGACAAATGCCTGCTGTTGAAGTTGAATAAAAATTTGCACAATACGCGTAATTGATTTGATGGTTTACAATTGAACTGTTAGGAAATGAAAAACTTTAACCTAAATTTCACATGCGCATGAGTAGCTGTACCACGCACCCGCGCCATCTACTTAAAATGAAACGTACCTTTTTTCGTGAGGGATACTCACACACCATGTACTGGTGCCGTTGTAGTACATGCTATGTATCAGAGATGGCGCTGTATGTGAAAAATGATTTTCCCTGTTTTCCTGCTTTTTCTCTGAAAATTTTTCCTGAATTTTCTTTGCTATAAGATATCTAGCTATTTCCTCGAAATTCTTTGGGCATACAAATATAGTTTGAGTAGAACCCCTTTTACTGACCTTTTACGTGTAAAGTCTATAGATAAAAATGTTTTAACAGCATTCGTAGCGTTAAAACAAAACTAAAAATTTTAAACGGATTTATCGCAACTCTGATGAGTTTGAAGAAATAATAATAAATAAATCGAATTAAATACGCGAAAACATCCGCAGCTAGAAGAACGTACGATGTTAAGAAGTTTATTGAATGTTATATTGATCTTATTTTTCAATTTTCACCACCAATTGAGATCTCTTTCTCAGCTTATGCTGGTCTTTAAGATATCTGGCTATTTAAAGCTATTTCCTCGAAATGCTTTCGCGGATTGAGGTTTTAAATTCGAAGTTTATTGGTCTAATAAATGCTTAACAACAACCGGCAGCCCACATGCAACTCAGGGCTTCTTTTCTGTAGGAAACATCTACCGAGACGCATGTCCGTCTCTGCAAATTTTTAATTTTATTTTTATTCATACAATGACACGTATGAAGCCCAAATGTGACAATTTTGTTTGTTGACATACCCTGACAAGTAAAAAGAGGCTTCGTCTGAAGAAATTATTTTTTCAGAAAATCCAGCCGGTTGTATTTGATTGCATTGAGCAAATCTACGGCGATGTGAATGGTCGGTCGGTTTCACTTCCTGCACCAGTTGTACCTTGTAAGACTTCAAAGGTAAATCCTTTGGATAACCCCAATTGTTGAGAACATCGAGGAATTGACAAATTTAGATCTGATTTAATACTATCATCCACGGCTGCGATGTTTTTAGTGGAACGACACGGTCGAACACGCGTTGGTGTTCGCTAATTTTGTATCGAACCTGTTGATGTAAATTTAACGACCAAATTCTTAATAGCAGTTTCAGAAGGACGATTATGTTGTCCGAAATTATCACGAATTTTACGAAATGTAACTTTAACAGAACCACAATTTTCATAGTGGAATTTAATTATTTTAAAGCAATTTTCGTGCGAAATTAAATTCATTGTAACAATCGCCAATGCGTCTACTACAAATAACCCAAGAAGCTAAATGTCAAAACTGTCAAACTTTTTGTTGAAAAGCCCGATATATACAATTATACTGCTTATGTAATCGATTTACCCACCAGTGATCATTTCACTTTTGCAATATTATTTATAACAAAGATGACAGGTTGGTTGATTCGTCAACATACTTTTTAAGGTGCCCCTGTAGGCTAGTAGGTAGTGTGCTAGCTTACATGACTGGGGGCTGTGGGTTCGATTCCCAACAAAGACCTTGGTTTTTTTCACTACAAAGAAAAATTGACTGTCGGTGGGCCTACTCAGTGATGAAGGCGTGGTCACTGGTCACTGTGCTGTCTTATACGACAGTTAATTTCCGTAACTATCCTTTTACTTTCATCTCTTCTCTATCCCTTTCCTAAAGAATGTAGCACGGCACTTGACTAAATAGGCATTGTTGCCTGAAAGGCTACTTCTCTTTAAAAAAAAATTTAATTTTCCTTTCCTTAAACCAATTCATCTACAATATTCAATTAATTCTAGTGAATTTAGAATTTATTATATTATGTTGTCTGTCACCGACCGCAACATAATCTTCGTTCGATTGAATGAATACACTTTTATGTGTTTACACTACATAAAAGTGTGTTCAATCGTAGTGGCCATTATACTGATGTCTTTTTTTCATATTAACAGTGATGCTGGATAAATATTCCTACAGCATTAGCTTATACAAGCATATTATTCTCTAGGTGCCCCTGTAGGCTAGTAGGTAGTGTACTAGCTTGTCAGTATGGGGGTTGTGGGTTCAATTCCCAACGAAAATAAAAAGTGACTGTCGTTGGGGCTGCTCAGCGATGAAGGCATTTAATTTCCGACTATTCTTCTACTTTCACCACCTGTTTCATTTCTTCTCAATCCCTTTCCTAAAGAATATAGCGCGGTACTTGACTAAATAGGCATTGTTGCCTGAGGTGCTACTTCTCTTTAAAACAAAAAAAAATATATTACTCTCTGAATATCATTTCCTATTCCTCTATTTAATTGATGAATTCTTGCGCTCCGAAGTTTTCCGGCTATTTAAAATTTATTTTCAGTTAACTACGACTACAAAACCATTTTGTTGATTTCTTTATAAAAAATTAGTTGAGGGGATTTTAAGCGAAACGGTTGAAGAAGTTACTCTGTCTTTCACTTAACATAAAGTAAAACGCCTAAAAAAAGTCGAGTTTTTCATTACACCAAAAATAATCTTTCCACATTATGGTGATATAGAGCTCACATAGCGCATGATATACCTTTTTCACTTTTCGTAATGATTATTATTTATTAGAACAAGGAATTCTCTTATTTTCATTTTCATCACAGTTGATGTTAAAGTGTATAGTTATACTGTAGTGACCGTAAAAAAGCTGAATCATTTTAAAATGTTTATCCTGATTTTTACGTCAGATTTTTAAAGTCGTGACAACCACAACCAATAACTCCAAAACACGTTGAGAAAAAGACAATAAAAATATGCTTTTCAATTTTTATCAAAATGATTGTCCAAATGCAAAATTTCAATCATCTTATTTTTATATTCCCACATTAAACAGTTGTGACAGTTATGAACATCCAGCAAGAACAATAAACGATCCTTTAAAGATCTTAATATTTAATCTAACATTTTGAATATCAAAAAATTCCAAAGATATTTATCGGTTAATCTTGACATTTGCCTTTTACCTCTTTTCAAAAGAGTTGACTACAAAAAAGAAACAAAAATATTTAAAATTAAACAAAAATATTTAAATTATCACAGAAAAAAACTCAGTCAAAGATGTTAAAGAAAGAATACAATTATCTTCATTTTAACATCAATAAGTCTTTAGAATTTGTTGTCAAAACCATTAATAATCATTTGTTTTTGGTTGTTTATTTGTATCCTCTCTTTGGTAATAAGAAAAGACATATGACGGAATGCGCTTAATAACAAAAGTAAACGAAGACATTATTATTATGATTTAAGAGAGGAGGAAGAAACGGCGGTAAAATAGAATGTGTCAAAAATAAAATTAATGCAAGTTTTGCATGTTCAAACCATTAAGACATTCGAAAATGGATTAAAGAATAAATTAAAGTTATTTTACAAAGAAATAATTAAAGAAAAGAGAAGAGAAACTCTCGCTAGACCTAACAAAGCTTGAAGAGATAAGAATAGAGCAAGAAAGCATAGTTAATATAAAAAAGTACAAAGAAGTAAAAATAATAAATAGTAGAATGGTAGAGGATGGTAAAAACTAAAAGAGAAATCATAGATATGACAAAGAGGAAGTTATAAAAAAATTATAAAAAAACCAAAATAAATAATAAAGGGAAAAGAAGAAGAGAAGCCATGATAGTAAGTGTTGTCATTTTCATCAGTGTCAATAGATTAACCCAGCATACCTTCATTAGTAGATAAGACGCTAGCGAAAGAACAACCTAAGACCGAACACTAACTTATCTGTACAGCGGGAATTTCAGTTTGTTGATAATGTTATCGGATCGAAAATGCTCGCCGGTCAAACCAAACAAACAGCCAGCAATAACGCTTTACACTGAAGAAAATGGCAACAGAATCTCATGTACTGGCGGAACAAAACCAAACAATTGATAGGTGCATTCCCCACCAATGATTGTAGTCATCATGTGGCACGCAGCACTATTATGTTAAAATCACCACTATCACAGATTTATTAATCTCTATTGTCAATGATCATGAGCAACGACGTCATTTTTTAAAAAAGTAAGCTTCAATGATGCAGCCAGCTGTAAGTCACCAGAACAAAATAGTGCATTTTTCTAGATGTCTCTAGTGTTCGTTGTGGATTACCTGCATTCTAAAAGCCATATGATCACCAAATAATTGAATAAATGCATACGATATCTGTTAATTAAATAATGATACTAGCAACGTTATGATCGATCTGGCAATGCTGGTGGTGCTGGGCCTGCAGGGCGGTAGATGAATATGTTTTTTATTTTTTCAAAGAGAAGTAGCACTTCAGGCACCAATGCCTATTTAGTCAAGTACCGTACCACATTCTTTAGGAAAGGGATAGAGAAGATATGAAACAGGTGATGAAAGTAGAAGGATTGTCGGAAATTAACTGCCGTATAAGAGAGCACAGCGAACAGTGACTATGCCTACATCACTGAGCAGCCCCAACGACAGTCAGTTTTTATTTTTGTAGTGAAAAAACCAAGGTCTTCGTTGAGAATCGACCCACAATCCCCAGACTGACAAGCTATTACACTACCTACTAGCCTAAAGGGGCACCTAATGTGATGAATATGTGATTTGCCTTCAGTATAGGTTCGATACCGCTCGAGTTATTTGAAACTGTTTTTTCTGTTGTGTTATAAAAAAGAGTGACATCACTTTCGAACAACCGTTTGCAAGAGTTTCCGTAGTACTGTACCCCAGGCTTGGGTACAGTGCTACGGAAACTCTTGCTAAACTTCAGCAGGCCTGCGGAGATAGTATTTTGTTTAGAGCCTAAGTTTAACGAAGAACGAAGAGAATTAAGAATTCACGAAGTTAAAGCCCTTCATCTTCAAGACTGCCCATGCAAATATCGACAAAATCCAGGATTTGTGTGTTCAGATCGTCAATTAATAGTCAGAATTATTGGGAAAGAGTTTAATTTGATTTACACCATCATTCATAACATTTTGACCAATAAATTGAGGATGAGAAAACTCTGCACAAAAATGGTTTCCATAAAATATGTCGCAAAACCAAAAGGAAGTTAGGAAGGAGAATCAAGGCGAATTTTTGCATTCGATTGAAAATGATCCCCATTTTCTGGTACGTTTCATTACAGGCGACAAGTCTTGGATATTTGAATATCACCCATCAAGCGCTTGAGCATGTAGTGGCACATTGCAACCTTTCCTAGGCCTAAAAAACCAAGGATGGCAAAGTTAAAGATCAATTGCATGCCGATTTGTTTTTCAATGTCCAAGGAGTGTTTCACAAAGAGTATGCACTTTAAGACCAATCAGTAAATCAACACTTTTGTCGGGAGTTTTTCAAAGGATTTTGAGAGACCTAACATCTTGAACAACTGGGTGTGGCACCACGATAATGCTCCTTATCACACAAAAATTTTAATGAACGATTTTTTGGCCAGTAAAAACATTCCTGTGGCTTCTTAGCCTCCATATTCGCTTGAATGCAGTTACCATATGACTTTCCGAAGTCGAAAAATCATTTCAAAAGAACTCATTTTGGAACAATCAAAATCTTCATATGGCTGTAACCGAACAGCTGAAGCAGTAGTGAAGAAGTATCGCAGCTATAGCATTGCTATGAGGAGTGGAAAAACATGTCCAGCGTTAAGTGGTTTCACAAGGAAGTTATTTTGTGGGTGACAATACACAATTGTAATTTTATTTGAATTAAAAGAATTTAAATAATCAGTCTTATTACTTAATTAACAGACCTCGTAATGGCTGAGTCCCAAAGAAAATCTGTTTAATGTTTAGGCTGCAATCTATAGCAGCAGTCTCAAAATGTGAGCACAGTATGATAGTACGATTGATAATTTAATCCTTTCGTTGGTTATATCGGACTTAAAAACATACTTTATACACTACTGAAGGAACAAAAACTAAGAAAACGAGCACGAATATGCAAGAATATATTTAAGAAAAGAAGAAAAAGTAAAATAGACTAAAAAAGGATATACGGAAAAAGGAAAAAATAATGATATTGAAATACAATCTATTAATATGCATTACACCTTGATACTCACGGACATGCATGAGGGAAGTATATGAGTGTCTGGTATTACTTCATTCTAGCAAAAAAGGACGAAGATATTTTTGAAAATATGGAAAATCTTTTAACAGCGACATTATAAGCGAAGAGGTAAACAAAATCTCAGACACAATAATCACAGCACTAAAACTACTCATATACTTAAAAAACGAAAAACAACCTCAGACGGACACACTTACCTGAAAAAAAATTTAAGACGGAAATATTTAATTAGCTCCACATATAATACCAGGTGACGGGCAATCTACCTACATGAGTAGATACGATCCTAATGCAAGAACTGACTTACCAGGATAGTCACATCGAAAGCGCTCGCCAAGTAATACTAAAATAGAACATAAGCTGCAAACAATTTAGAAGGTCATGCAGACATCGATAAGCAAGAAAAAGTATTATCCAATTAAACAATATTTTAATTAAATATCTTTAGTCATTATTCTGTACAGTATAATGTCTCGTTTTTTCTTTAAACTTCTTGTTATTCCGCTAACACAAATGTATTACTGTCAGTTAGCTAGTTCAAGCATAATAAGATTGTAATTAATATCGTTAACCAAAATATTATTTATTTTTTTTGTTTTTTTGTTTTATTTTACCCCACCAACAACAAATTTTGTATTTAACTTTTAAAACCAACTTACAGCCTGTTCATGTCAAATGATTGATGACTTGTCTTTTATTTTCAACGTTTTTATATTTAAAACAAAATATATTAAGAAAAAGTATTTCCAAAAATTCTAAGTAATTGAAATGATTATGATTTTTACTATTTAGAATAATAATATGATAAACTAAAAGGATTTTGCTTAATGTTATACTCGTAACATAAAACAAACAAAATATTGTACGCAAACTAGAAAAAGAGTTTCGCTAATGACTCATAATATATTTTTCTCATAACAAATGTAGCTAAATCATTTATCACTTGTCAGAAATGAGTAGACATTTAATAAATGATTACGAATATTGTATTCAATACCAAACGCAGTATAATGCCACTGCCAATACAATACAAAATATAAAAATTTCATCGTTTTGTGGGTCATTTTATAGTAGTCACAGACGAGAGGATATTTCTATATACATAAACATGTATATGTATATGTGAATGACAAAAATATAATGGGAAGGCATGCGTTACAGTATTTTATTAGTTTGACATTAAAATTTATTAACTTAACGATTGTTGTCACTTTCTTCAGTGTAAACCATCATTCCTGGCTGTTTTTTCGGTATGACCAGTAAGCGCTTTCGATGGGCACCGTAACATTATGTTCGGTTCATCCCACAACGCCAGTTCTGCTGGCCCATTGGGTACATTATATCATGACCACAACCTCTATACCAAGAAAGGTGAGAGAGGTTTTTATCCATTTAAAGTTTGGCAATAGGTTAAGTTGGTTTCCACCCTAAGGCCTCTAATCATTTACTATACCGGATAAGATTATTTTACATAATTTTTAAATGCAACAGCTATCCTAAGGGAAACTTCATAGGGAACCAGATGGTCTGATTGGTCTTACGCCCCTATACTCAATTCTGACAGTCAATGACATCATTATCAAGCCGTTCTCTAGACTGTACTGTACTGTAATTAATTTTAAAGAAACAGGGACCAAAAAGTAAGTTTTTCTGGATTCCGTCGACACATGCAGTTGAGAATAAATGAGTTTTGTAGTTAGATGTTTGTTTTCTAAAATAAAATAAAACTAAAAATGTAGATTAAAATTATTAAAATTTGATTTGTATTACGAATAAAAAAGTTCGGCAATTATGAATGAAAAATAATATCTGGCTAATGACCATCAGGCCCATGCTGACAAATGTCGATTCTTTCATCAAAGTTTTCAATCTTTTCTTTTTGACAAAATAGCGGTCCTATTTCAATAATCGCATCCAGGGTGTTGTTGAGTTTTAAGGCTGAAATCGATTCAATTAGCTCCGTATAGATTCTGTCCTTAGCACAGCCCCACAAAAAATAACCCAGTGGTGTTAAATCACACGATCTACCTGGCCACTGCTTCATTTCGAAAAAAAACGTGCCAATCACGCTTCCAGACCACATAGCGCACCATTCAATGGCACGTTGAGCAGGAAAAGTCTTCTAAATAATCGTTCTAGGATTTTCAGGAGCCAAAATGTGGCAATTTTGGTTTTTGACATACCCTGAAAAGTGGGCTTCGTGTGAAATGATTTTGTCAGACAAACTAGCCAGTTTTTGTATTCGGCGATGTGAATGATCGGTTAGCTTCAATTCCTGCACCAAAATGCAAAACTCACCATGTGGTGATTTTCGATAATTCCAATTATTGAAAAAGTGTCGTTCACAGCTGCAATGGTTTCAGTTAATGACCCGTTCGAACGCGAGTTGGTATTCGCACATTACGGATAAGATTTACATCTGCGCCTGGCCATAAGCCGTAATCAGATGGTGGTTAAGCCACTGGGAATGAAAAGCAACGTCATTCACGCCCTATGAAGCCGAGGACTAATTCTAGCAACAGGTCATCCCTAGTTGCAATTTCAGCGGTTCCAAAGCAGGGTTTCAAACCACTACTCCTTGCTGAAGAGCTGGAGACTATCCAACTACTAGTCCAGAACGTAATATAATTAAGAACACGACGGCATTCATACACACTGGACCTGGACCATTCATTGTGTTCATTGTGAATGATCCGACCCACAAACTCAAACGAGGGCCTCGAAACACACAGCGACCACGATATCCTGAAGGGCCTGCCTCTATAATCAGCCAGAGAATAGCTAAATGCCTAAAAAGAAAAATAGCGGAACTCTGGGGCCTCACTGATTCCCGTAGAAATATAGTGAATTTTTCAGTTGGCTCCTTGCCAGCCTAAGGGGACTGGGCTCCATTTTGACCCCGCAAGACACAAGTCGAGATGGTTGTGTGATCCATAAAGACTTATAAATATGACCCCGGGGTGGAGGTATTCGCATATATTGTATCAAGCCTCAAAGTTAGCGACCAAGTTCTTAGTACCGGTCTTGGAAGGACGATTACGTTGCCCGAAAATATCGCGAAAATGTAACTTTAACTGAACCACCATTTTCGTAGTAGATTTGAAATATTTTAATGCGATTTTCGTGCGAACTTGAATTCAATGTAACAATTGTAACATCTACTACGAATACGTCAAAATACTGAATGATAAAACTATCATGTTGCTGGTGTTGCTACAATTGAAAATAAAACTACTTGTTGAAAACCCCGATATTATCACGTTAAATACGACAGATTTGTTTGTTAAAGTATCGATTTAAATAAAAGTGAACTTCATCGCCTAAAAAAATTCGCTTTTAAAAATCGGGATCAGAGGCATTTTTGTTTTGGAGCCAAATTATACAATTTGACAGTGTTGTTACTACGCCAGTCTACTCATGTCGAACACAAATCACTTGACAGTTGACAAAATGACAGCCAGTTAAAAATTTTAGCAATTTTCAATACTCGTATAAGAAAACACTACTCTGTTCGCTATGATACCATGTATTAATCTTATTTTGGGTCCAATTTGAATAATTAGGAAGCGTGTTCTATTCATGTTGAAATTCCAAATCAACATTTGTGGCCGAATATCGAAAATACCATTGAAAATGTTGTCTCCCAAAAGGTCAATCGTTTCGAGCTTAACGGCATAGAATTTTTCCCATACATACCCCAACAGAAAATAGTCTAGCGGCTTGAAATCGCACGATCTTAAAGACCATTTCTGAAACGTGGAACTATGCGGTTACCAAGCATTTCCTTCAATAAATCAAATAATGCACCAAAAGTGCTTTGTAAACTGTTCCTTTAAAAAATCAAATGTGGCACGAATTGTATAACATGCAGCGCCATCTCGTTGAAACTATAGCTCAGGCATATCATCGTTGTTCAATTGATGAATGAAAAGGTAATAATCATGGCTCTTTGGCGGTTACCATTGACTGTAACGTTCTGACTAATACTGTTTTTAAAGAAGTGTGGACCAATGATTTTACCAACCCATAAAGCACACCAAACAGTCAACTTTTCTCGATGTAAGAGCATTTCAACGTACAGTTGAGCATTATCATTATTCCGTATACAGCAGTATACCCATTCAAACAAAAGCGGGCTTCTTCGCTTTTTCCACAATTTGGCAGCGTTGTTCAGGCCTCGACCTAACAGCTGATAAAAGGTCGCCAACTAAAAAGTGTTGTCAACTTCTATAAAAATACACTTTATATGACTCACATTAATATATTGTTGACATAAACATTTTATGAGAATTTTATAGCAGAGAAATCAATATAAACTCTAGACTGGGAGACAAATGTCGTCACTCGATGAGGACAAAAATTTTTACAGAATTTAAATGTAAATTTTAACCGAAATCAAACGCAGTAATTTGATTTTGATTTCCCATTATAAAATAAGTAAAAGAGAAACTCCCAGAGATTTTTAAAATTATTTTTTCTTATTATTTAAACTAAAAATTATTTAAAAGACTTTTCTTAGTTTACAGATTGAAATATTTTTCAAGGCATACATTCCCCTATTTTTTAACAACTGACGATTTAAGCCAAAATAAAACGAATAAAAAGAAATTATGATTGTATTGAACAATTTAATATTAATATGCATGTGAGTAGAATGTTCTTTTTCACCAGAATTTCATCTCATTAATTATCCCATATAATTTTTCAACATCATGATATTAATAAGATAAAAAAACAAAAATAACACTGAAACTGTAATAATTCTAAAGAATATTATTTTATTGTCTCTGTTTATGGTCAAGGCAAACTGAAGTTAAACATTTTGCGCAATTATTTAAAATGTAATTGAGGAGTAACGAATTTTGCTTTATCACTCGCAGTTATAAGTTCCTAGTATTTTTTAATGTTCTCATTATATTATTTATTTTTACTATTTAATACTCTTATAATAAAATTATCGTAATGCTCTGTTAAAAAACAAGGAAATTAAATTTGAAAATTCATTTTTTATCACTTGACATCCATTTTAATAATTAAATATTTTTTTATATTTATTCCCTACTTAATATTTGATAATCTATCTAGAGCAGCTTAGAATTAAAATGGGGTTGTGGTTATAAAAGACAGGGTGATCCTTAAAGTGAAAAGAAACACGTTTTTAATAACAACTTAACAATTTAATGAGAAAGAGATATTGTATGTATTTCTTAGTGAGTCACTACATCTCGATTGTCAATTCTTCGTGTGACTTTAGAAATAAAGGGTTTTTCAACAAAAAGTTTGTTTTGTAAAATAAATTAAAACAAAAAATTTTGATTAAGATGATTCAAATTTTTATTGTATTACGAAGAGAAAAGTTCGGCAATTATAAAAATGATATCTGGCAAATATTCACTACGACCACGATGACAGATGTTGGTTCTTTCATCAAAGTTTTTTTATTAATTTGCACAAAATTTCCATCCCATTTTGTTAATCACATTACGGATTTTAAATTTTAAGGCTAAAATCAATATGACGTTTAAGATTTGATCAATGGGCATAAAAACCGATAGTCCCACTAGGAACCATGTTCTCTACAAGATTATTGAGTAGTTTATTTGGTGAATACTTTAAATCCTAATCGCTTTATAAAGGACATTACATGAACGAACAAATGCCTCTACAGTCACTATAGGACAATTGTTCTCGTACTCCTATTTAACGGAAGGAATACAATTGTTTGTACTGCCAAAATAGCTAAATGCTAAAATTTCTTCTTATATGTTGTAGAGAGTGCATGGCCTTTGATAGCTTTATAACTTACGCATTAAAGTACAACAGTTAGAGGTTAAAGTTTATAGGGTAATGGCTTAATCTTGTAAAAATTTTGATCTGGAAAGTATTATTTTTGCAACATTTTGTCTTCGGAGTTTTTTTTTTGTCGGATCCTTAAAAAGGGATATTTTCAAAGTTTAATCAGAGTCCCTTGTAGAAGGTTTCTCTGGGAAATGATATTTCAAAATGGGCTTTTTTTTACTAGTGTACAAGTCATGTGTACGTAAAGCCTTCAACTACAGACTCGATCTACATTATAAAATGGAAATGCCATAAACAACAGTTAGATTAGAGTTTTTAAGGTGCTGGCTTAATTTGTTATAACATTTTCTTCCGAAAACCATGACTTTTGCAATATTCTTCGCCCACAAATTTTTTATTTTTTTTTTTAATTTTCCTTAAGAAGGGAAATTTTTAAGGTTTAATCAGCGGCATTGTACAATGTGTACAATGTTTTTATAGGAAATAATATTTCAAAAGATTAAAAGTCATTATAGTCATCTCTTCACAGAGTTGTATTCAAGACATATGTTCGACATACTGTTACTAAAGCCTCCAACTACAGACTAGATCTAGATCATTAAATGGAAATGCCATAAAAATTAGGGCGAATGCCATCGATTTTGCAGAAATTTCTGATAGATTAAAACATTATTATCAGAAAGGAGCTAATTAACTTACACTCTCTTGTCACATGATTTCTGCCATGAACAAAACAAAAAGTTAATATTTAACATTTTATGAGTTTCTCTAAGGCTGAGTGGAAAATTACTAAAACTAAAATCACTTTTATTTGTTCTTTTCGAAAAGAACACTGAAGATGGCAAACAGCCGAAACCGGTTTGTTCACAAACCAAATTTGACGAGGGTCGATGGAAAACCGTACCCAAATAAAAGTAATTTTAACCCCGTCGGAAAATCCAAGCACATATCGAAAATTAAAATCGTTTCTCTTTGAAAGAATGTCCTATGCGGACTCTAAAAATGATCACAAATCATAACTTTTAGAACTCAACACACAACACACAAAAAAAAACTCACCCTGTTAAAAAGTGCGTGGTTTTAGGGCCATCATTGTTCAGTGAAACAATGAAAAGTGTAGCACACAGTTACGGTGGCAATTGTTTAAGCAATACACAGTTGGAATTCCAAATGCTTTAACTGAAATATGGTGTAGATTAACATACTATTAAGAATAACAAACAATTTCTTTTGCCTGTCTAGTATAAGTTTTTAAATATTTTTTTTATTTTACTTTTTTTTCCCATTTTTACGACTTTCATTGTGTAAGAAATAATTTTTATATTTGATGCGTGTCAAATGCGTTGGAAGAAAAATTTTAAATGTTATTTTTATGCTTCTGGTATTATTTTGAGGTCAAGTTTAAGCCAGCTTGTAAAAGAGACCACTAGTTTAGTTATAATTAAAATTAATGTGATTATTAAAACAGAAATTACGAGCTTTTTTTTCTCTTCTACATTTTTTGGCGGTCTTTCGTCTTTGATAATGATTAATGCAAACTGATGTATTTATATAGCGATTCAAGATATAAAAAATAATATACTGCTGTTTGTCTTTATTGTTTGGTTTTGACAATAGGTTTCTTAAATTGCGAATTTATAAAATAAAATGTATGAGCGTAGTAAAGCGATCAAGGAGGAAGTACTTCTCGCCTCTTTATATCAGGCAGAATTGCTTGGGCTGCTGCATGCATTGAGTCACTTGCTGGAAAATTGGGTGCATGGAAGAAAGGTTCTCGTTATACTAGACTAACGCATGATAGAAGGGAATATGTACTTTAAATTAGTAGTGAAATTAATTCTGAAACACTTGCATAAGTTAAAAGACATATAGTTACATCTGAGTTCGAAGCATCAATCTAGCAAAAGGGAGATCCGCTGTAAGTTCCTGCTGACTAGAAAGCAGAACAGCACTGGAAAATGGCCTTATGCCATAGTAAGTCCTTCATTGTATACACTCATTAAACCTATTTACCTTTTATACCTTTTCAAGTTTAATAAGGTAGAGCGAGGCTCCTATATAAAGACACTGGTCGCTGTGCTGTCTTTATACGGTAATTAATTTCCGACCATCCTTCTACTCTCACCACCTGTTTCATCTCTTCTTTATCCCTTTTCTAAAGAATGTAGCATGGTACTTGACTAAATAGGCATTGTTGCCTGAAGTGTTGCTTCTCTTAAAAAAAAAGCTTAAATAGTTTTTAAAAAGCCCTTGGCAGAAAGGCCAGTCAAGCGCTTAGATATATATAATACCTTAAGGTATTAGTGACAGGTCATGAAATCTTCAATTATCATCTAGCCACAATGAAAATTACATTAACACATTGCGTGTGAATGTTGAATTCTGGCTGTCACAAAGCTTGGCATCACCACGAGCAGAAACTTATTGTAATGTAAAATGTAAATGCCGTAGGAAATCTAAGGCTTGGAAAAATCGTAGGAATTATTAAAGACTGCATGATGAGAAAAAAGGCCATTAGTTACCCGTTGACAGACGGAAAACAATAAAGTTAAGAGAAAAGTCTAGTGATAGCTCGTGGCTCAATAAAATTTGCCGTTAATTTAAAATCAGGTTGTTATAATTAATATTGCGTCCTTACGTATAGATGCGTGTTCGGAAATGATGTTCGATTTTCTAAAATGGTGTAGAAAATACTTCACTTCATTCGATCTTCGTAATATTTCCAAAAATGGAATACAACTCTCATGTATGGACTAGCGCCTCAAAGTCTGTTTTGGTATTTTTCCACCACGTACAAAAGAGGGACAAGAGGCTCATTGGGGATAGTAGGCTGTATTTCACTGTTTTATTGTTACTACAATAATAATTGCTCAAATAAAATTTGGGAACTTGTTCCCGTTACTCGCACGTTTTTATATTTAACACACCTTTCCTTAAGAGCACAAATTTTTGTGGTTCACTGGCCAGTGAATTACACTACGCATTACAGGGAAAATCGTTTTCTAGCACAATAGTCCATATGTGGAATAAACTACCTTCAGAAGCCTTTTCTGGCACTTTCAATGTAGGAAACTTGAAATCGAATGTTCACAAATACTACTCCCTCTTTATTCCTCGCCATAACTTATTTTTCTAGTTCTGGCAAAATGCGTTGCATGTGTAGGGATCATCTTTAAGTGGTGGTCCGAAAATAAAAGCAACAGCAGGCTAAAAGGAACTCATTAAAGAAGAGGTGTGTTTTGATTTTCCAAAGGATAACAAAGTTGGAAATTAGAGGTTTCTTAAAACTGAAGTATAAAGAAGTTTCCGCATAAAATGTAAAAATATTTCAGTCAGTGAAGCTGAAGAAAACGAAAAATAATAATTTTTGTGTTTTTTGGATTTTGGAATTATATTTTGCTTAAGAAAAAAAAACTCATTATTTCACAGTTTCTTCATATTTTATCCAAAGTCCGGCATAACTTAAAGCAGCACACTTGACATGATAATAAGATGGGAACAAATTTAATTAGAAGCGGGAAGAAAAATCACTTAGAAAATAAATTTGAGGGAAATGAAGTAGTTGAAGTAAATATTAAGTTATTTGGAATTGTTCCGCCAGTAAATGAAATATGAACGAAAAAGAGAAGACTCCATCTTTGTATTACACGAGCACGAACTAAGGTTAATAGATAAATGTATGACATTACTACATCCTAACAACAAAGGCCGAAATTTAGACATTCTTGAAAACATGGAAATCTATAAAACAAAAACTTTTAAGAGGAACATCATAAACGAACAGGTAAATACGACGCCAGACACAATATTCACACCCCTAAAACTACTCATACACTCGAAGAAACAAAAAGCAGATGGACATACGCACCTAGATAATAATAAACGACGGAAGTATTGAAAATTAACAACGGCTAAAGTGCCAGGTGGCGAGCATTTTACCTAGATGAGTAGATGATCTTAACAACAGAACTACCTGAACCCGAACACTGAATCTGCACATCGAAAGCACTCGCCATTCATATCAAACAAACAGCCAAAAAAGACAGAAAAGTATGAAAAAAAGTAGTTGAAATAGGTTCGCATCCTGCTTTCTTTACAATACTTTAGGGGATGTTATGGTAACCTATGTCTCCGTCATGTAAGCTACAGGGAAAATGGTGAAGAAAAATTACACTAAATGTCTTGATTATTTTTTAAGACACATAATAATTTTTAAATATTTATAAATTAATAATTCCTTATATAATTACTTGATAATTTTTATAGTTTTTTAAACGATCTTTTTTATCTTTAATAAATATCTTTTTTCTTTTTTAAGATCTTTTTTTATATATTTTTTCTTTTCAATATTTCGCTTTCCTTTGGAAAGCAAAGCAAAAAATTATAATTTTTTTGTTTTCAAATATATAAAAAATTTTTTCCTGAAGAAGCTTTCCAAAGGAAAGCGAAATATTGAAAAGAAAAAAATATATAAAAAAAGATCTTAAAAAAGAAGAAAGATATTTATTAAAGATAAAAAAGATCGTTTAAATTAATAATTTATATTTTCATAATTTAAACGAGTTTTTAAAATATAAAAAAAGAAATTAAATCTAATCTTGGGAAGAGTGCTGTACACTATTTGTGAAGAAAATATATATAAATATAAAATAAAAACTATAAATGTGGCGTCTCCTCTTTTAACTTAAAATCCAACATTAAAATTTCTTTGATATTTTTTATATTTTATGTTTTGATTATTTTTTAATAATCATTTTCCTTTGGTTTTTCTTCGGAAACTCTTTAATCCTTTGACTGTGGCGCAGTGCATACAATTTATACATTTTTTTCTGCTTTCTTTTTTTCTTTTAGCCCCCTTTTAATGTGGTCATGTGGTACGTATTCAAATCACGCTTAAACAAATCATCAAAAACTAAAAGAGCCAGCTAAAGGGAAAACAAAAAAAAAAATAAAAATAAATAAACGAAAAACATTAAAATCGTGTCGAACAAAAAAAAACGCTCAATGAGTTTTTAACAAGAACAGCACAGAAACCCGCCGAAAATGCTAAGCTAAAGAATAAAAAAAAAACAGAAAACCGACAAAGTGAAATAAAAGACTACAACAACTTCATTTGTGTGAAACAAGCACTCTGTCAAAGCCCGTAAGGTAATTAATCAAAATCACGGGGCGTGTGCTATTTAAACAAATTCATTTTGATATTCTTTTTTAAGTCTCTGGCTGGTAAATTTTCCTTTTTTTTTGTCTCAGTAAATGCGGGAATTGTAAGTGGCAAAGAGAGTCAATATGCTTGCATTATAAAGCATAAGAGTTTGTAGGTGTATATGTGTTTAGGTACATACATACATACATTCATATTGTTTAAGTGTTTAAATTCAATTCTAAAGGAATTCATAAGTAAAATTTACCTCAGACTACTAAATTATACACACACATGAGCACACACACACTTATATGTATATTTTTTTACATATCGGGTTTTGAAACAAAAAGTTTGTTTTTTAATTGTGGCAACACCAACAGCATGTTTTGATATTTAGTTTTTTGACGTGTTCTTAGTGGATGCAGTGGCAATTATTCCAATCAATTCAATTCCGCACGAAAATTGCATTAAAATCCAGTATGGAAATGATGGTTCTGTTAAAGTTACATTTCGTAAAATTCGTGATATTTTCCGACAACATAATCATCCTTCTGAGAGCGCTATTAAGAAGTTGGTCGTTAAATTTGAGTCGACAGCCTCAATAGAAAACGTACGAATATCAAAGTGAGTTTGACCGGGTCGTTCAACTGAAAAAATCGCTCACGGCTGCAAATCCAAATTTGTCAATTCCTGGACGTTCTCAACACTTGGGGTTATCCAAAAGCACCACATGGCGAATTTTGCCTAAGAATTTGATTTTGAAGCCTTACAAGCTTGAACTGGTGAAGGAATTAAAGCCGACCGACCACTCACATCGTCGTAGATTCGCTCAATTCATTCAGAAACAACCGGCTGGTTTTTCTGAAAAATTCATTTTTTCAGACGAAGCCCATTTTCCCTTCTCAGAGTATGTCAACAAGCAAAATTGCCGCATTTGGGCTTCTGAAAATGCTATAGCGATTATTGAGAAGCCTTAGCATACTCAACGTGTCACTGTATGGTACGCTATGTGATCAGGCCGCGTGATTGGGTCGTTTTTTTAATATGAGGCTAGAAATGCGGTAACGGATCACGCTCAATTTCGGCCTGTTATTGACGACGCGGATATCACTGACATGTGGTCCCCCCAGGGGTATATAAATATGGTCTTTATAGAATTCCACTATCTAGACACAGTGCAACTGGGGAAAAAGGGAGCCCAGTCCCCTGAAGACAGGCAGGGAGTCAACTGGAAGCTCTACTTTATTTCCACGGGGATCAGTGACCCGCAGAGTTCATTATTTGTCTCTTTAGACATTTAATAGTTCTCTGACTGATCATTGAGGATGGCCCCTATATGGGAGTATCGTGGTGGTTGTGGTTTCGCGGCCCCATAACAGTATAATGGTTATTATGGTGGCCAGGGTCATCTCACTGATAATGACACGCAAACTGAATAATCAAGTCCAGTGAGCATGCTAGACATGTGTTCTGGACAGGAGTAGGAAAGTCTCCAACTCTTTAGCAAGGTGTGATGGTTTGCAGCCCTGCCCTGGAATCATTAAAGTTGCAACTAGGTGGTTCTGTTGCTTAGAATTATGTCTTCGGCTTCCTAGGACGCCTGTATGACATTCCAAATTATACAATAGTGGTTTGTCCACCATCTGATTAAGGCTACATAGCCAGGTGCGGATGTAAAACGAATCGCACTATCACTGACATGTGGTTTCAACAGTATAATGTTTCAACAGTATAATAAAAGTGACGGAAAAGACCCCTTTATTCCGCATACGAACTGTTCTGCTACAAAAACGAATTTTACCTCTAATGCGTAGTGTGATTCACTGGCCAATCAACCACAAATGGGTGCGCTCTCATTGAAAATCGAATCAAATGCAAAAATGTACGAGTTTCGGGAAAAAGTTCCCTAATTTCATTAGAGCACTTACCATTGTAGTAACGATAAAACAGTGAAAGACGATGTTCAGGCAATCAGTAGAGCTGGATACCCTACCATCCCAATGAGCCTGTATATGGAAGCAATCAAATCGATTTCTGCTTTAAAACTCAAAATCCAAAAAGTAATTAAAAAGTTTGATGAAAGAGTCGACATCTATCAGCACGGTCGTTATGGACATTTGCCAGATATAATTTTTCATTCATAATTGCCGAACTTTTCTCTTCACAACACAATAAAAATTTGAAAAAAATCTTAAACTAATTTTTTGTTTTATTTTGCTTGATAAAAACAGACTTCTTGTTGGAAAACCCCTTATATATATTTATATATATATATATATATTATGTATGCGATATTGTTTTCTTATACCCAAAAAAAAAAGACAGCGAAATAAATTATAAATATGATTTGGTTTGTCAGGGTATAAAGTGATTATAACTCTCGTATTATTAATATTAACAAGCCTTAATTAATAAGTTTTAAAGGAGATGATGCATAAATCCTACACATTATTGTGTATGATACTCGTGACGATGACACCGTTTTCGTATTTCAGATTTTTTGTTTCTTAAGAAAATATAACTACATAATTGAAACAACGTTTGGGTATATGTATAACAAGGAATTTTTAGGGATTAATGTCAATTCATGAAAAAAATTGAACGAAATCAAGAGAAGATGAAATTGATGCTTTAAAAAGAAATATAAAATTTGATTGCACAAAAAAAAAAAAATAAACATATGAGTAAATTAAAAGGGAAAAAAATTGGTTAGGGAAAGTAGAATGAGTAAAAAAGTATAATAAAATGGATAAAAGATTAAGAAAGAAAATTAATAATGAAATAATAAATAAATAAAAAAATATAGAAAAAGATGTCCCCAGTAAAAAAAGTGAGTTCAGAAAAGTTTAAAAAGGAATGCTGCAAAGAAAAGAAGCTAGAAAAAGAGATAAGAGATCACTGACTGATATTAAAGTAATCCGAAACTAGAAAAACAAATGAAATTGTAAAAGAATTGCAACAAGTAAAGTAGAGGAAAACCTTTAAATTGGTTAAGTGGTGTATACCTACAGGTATAGCTTGGTTCGCAGAGAAGATTGCAACCTTGACAACAGTAGTTATGAGCATAATTTTAGCTCCTTTTACTTTCAAGCTAGCCGTGCAAATTAAAAATTCTTCAAAAAAACAGTAACATGGTCAGTGGGTTATTAAATATAAAATAAAACTGTTAACTATAGATTGTCTATCTCCAACGATTCAAAAAATGATACTCCAAACATATAATTTTATATAGCTGTTTTACAGCGTGGGTAAATTTGAGGCGAGAAAATAAATTGACTTAAAACGACAGCTTCTGTTTTATTGACAACAATGTAGAGTGAAAATATTGAAAATAATAACACAATATAATGTCAGGTAAATGTCTTCCCCTAGCTCCTCGACAGAGAACGCTCTTTTCACAAAATTTTAAAGCATGTTTTGCAATCAAGCTTCGCTTATCTTGTCAGTGCAGCGCCGAAATTCATCTTTTAGAGCGCTGTTTGCTTGTGGCTTATTTACCTAAAACTGGTCTTTCAGATAGTTCCATAAAACAGTAGTCCAGCAGCGGTTAAATCCCAAGAACGAGGCGGCTAAATGCCAAATCCAGAAAATACGCGACCCAAAAATTTCTCATGCAATAACTGAATTGTACGGAAGGCTTGTGGCGCGTCTTTCTAAAACCAAACGTTACTATTGTCGACATTAGCAATAAGTGGCCACAAATTTTGCTCATCATGGTTTGGTTGGGCAAAGGATTCTTGGTGATGGACTTTCTTTGCTTAATTTCGAATACGAGGCAATAATACCGTCTGACCACAAACCGCACCATATGGTAAATATATTTGATTTTTCGAGGTCTGTTGGCGGTTTTTGTAAGCCCCATTTGCGGCAATTTTGTTTGTATAAGTGCCTAATTGAAAATGAGTCTCATCACTAAAGTTGATGTTGTTGAAAAATCTGCTGCTTTCGTTAAGTTTTTTAAACATCTAATTCACAAACGTTCATCACAAATAATTTCTTAAATGAGTTTAACTTTATAAGTGTGGAGATGAAGACATACATATATGTATAATGTATCGCAAAGTGCTTTTAGTGATGCCCTATTGTTACCAACGTCGGCGAGTTGATGTTCGGACTCCTTCTTAACACTTTGCTGTACAGCGACTATATTTGCATTACCACGGCCGCTACAATCATATTGTTTGGCCTATTGTCAGCAGCAATGCTATGATATTTGAATTTAGCGATTCAGTTACACATAGCAGTGTCAGAAGGAGCCTGCTTACGTGGAAACGCTGCTCGAATCTTACGGTGTGATAGAGTAAATTTTTACAATTACAATTCTTTGCTCAGGAGCCTCACATTTCATGCTTAAAATTTCCCAACTTTTTCAATTTCTGACAAAAACTCATTTGAGAATTCACTTCCTACTCTCAAGTTAATGAATGCTTAACTTAATATACTGAGATACTGAAACAATATTCAATCCATCCATAAGACAATTTATAGGGAAATAAGAGGAAAAGCTTTACTGTATTGCGTGAATCGTTGCTAATTATAAAATCTTTATCACTTAAATTGTTTGGTTGTGATTGTATGGATGGTCAACTCAGTATTATATCTCAATAAGAAAATAAATTTAATTTATATTTTATAGTTTTTTTAAACGATCTTTTTTTATTTATCTTTAATAAATATCTTTTTTCTTTTTTAAGATCTTTTTTTTTTATTTTTTCTTCTCGATATTTCGCTTTCCTTTGGAAAGCTTCTTCAGGAAAAATTTTATATTTTTGAAAACAAAAAATTATTAACAAATTGAAAAAAAATGTTTCAAAACATTTTACAAAAACATAGAAAATATTTTTTTATACATACATACAAAAATTTAAATTTTTAAATATTCAAACATACAAAAACAAGGAAACGGAAATAACAAATAACAAATTCTCTCTTATGAAATGATTATAACAAATTAAGTGTCTTTTTAATTAAGTACCTATAATTCTGAGCTAAATTGTCTGTGTCTGTCTTGAAATTTATTCTCCTTACATTTGGTACATTAACAATTTCTAACATTTCCAACATATAACGTCTCTTGTAGTTTTTTTCTATCTCTAATACTGAAGTTTCATCAAACTTTGGATAATGATTATATTTCTTACACTGTGAAGATAAGGATGTCTTCTGTGTTGAAATATTCCTATATTTTTGGTCACACCCGTGACCAGCTAATCTTGTTTTAAGTTTATTTTTTATTGTCCCAATATAAACTTTGGCACAGTTCACCTGGTCATTTCCTCCACATGGTATCCTGTATACTACATCAGATATTTCCATTTTTCCTATTTTATCCTTCATACTGCTAAATAATTTATTTAATGTGTTATGTGTTTTGTGTGCAATTATATATTTATCTGTGTCATATATTTTATACTTTCTTAATCTTTCTGATATTCCAGGAACATAAGTTAATGATTTATAATTTCTTGGCTCTGCCGTAGAATTTCCTAAATTATGCCTATAATTAATCTGTTAGTTAATTCTACTGGAAAATCATTGTCATTAAGTATATCTCTTATTGTATCCCTATTCTTCAAATGAAATTCTCTATCACTTATAGTCAATATTCTGTCTATCATATTTTTCGCTGTGTTTATTATCATTTTCCTTGGATGTTTTGAATAAAAATTAATAATTCTACTTGGTTTCCTATACCAATCAAATACTAACTTATTTTTCTTCCTTATTATCAATATATCTAAATATGGAAGTCTAGATTCTAATTCTCTTTCAATCGTTAATTTAATATCCGGATGGAAACTATTCAATTCTGGCAAAATATCATCCACTGCATCTTCTGAAGTTATACAAAATAAATCATCCACATATTTTGTGATTATCTTAGGTTTAATATGCATTTTACTAATACATGAATTTAGTAATTCCTCCATCACAATATCAGCTATAATTGGAGATGCTGGATATATTATATTATCAAATTGAAAATACCTATTGTCTTCAATGCAAAACTTAAGAATACGTAAAAATAATTCCTTCTCAATATTCGTATTTTGTTCTGTTATCTGCCATTTTTCCTCTATAATACTTAAAGGTAAACCTACAGGAATACTTGGAAAAAGTGAAACTACATCAAATGAAAACAATCTATCATTATCTTGTATATTTATTCTCTTGGTTTTATCCTTAAATTCCAACGAATTTCTAATATTATATACTGATTGTCCTGTTATCACCTTAAGAATATTGGTTATATACTTGCACAGTCCATAGGCAGGGGAATTAATGCAAGAGCAAATAGGCCTTAAAGGAAAATTCTGTTTATGAATCTTAGGTACTCCATACAGCTTTAGAGAATTTGATACATTAGTCTTTAGTCTATTTCTCTCTATTACTGAAATGATTTCTTTTTTGAAAAGTTCATCAACTAAAAAATTATTTGTTTTTTGCAGTTTAGTAGTCGGATCCTTATTCAATATTGAGTATTTAGCAGAATCGTTAAGAATGTCATTTATTCTCGAATTATAATCGTCTCTGCTCATAGCAACAGTAACATTACCCTTATCAGCATTAACAATTAATATGTTCCTATTAGTACTCGAAAATTTTTTAGCGGTTTTTACTTTATCTAATATAAAAATATCCCTTGCTGTATGTCTAATGTTGCTAATGTGTCTATCAATCATCATTGTTAGTTTTGTCCGCGCTACTTCCTGGTCCTCTTTTTCTTTTATAGTCTGAATCAAATCATCTCCTTCTGAAATTACCTTCATTATAGGAAAATTTTTCTTTTCAAGTGGTAATGCAAATTTCTGTCCTAGAGAAAGAATCCACTTAACATCCCCTGGAATATCTATGTCAGTATTATTAACAAACCATTCTTCATTAACCTTAATTCCTAATTTCTTTCTTTGAATATCAGAAAGATTCTTAAATTTCTTCCTATGTGTTTCCTTAATCTTTTTTTTAAAAAATATAAGTTAGTCTATCTATACATTCTAATAATTCTGTTATCTCATCTAATGTCAAATGTCCTTCCATATTATATACTAACATCTCTATGTTCCTATTTAAAATTTGTAGTATGTCATGTTGTTTCCTAATTGCTAAATTTAACATTCTTTTGTGTAAATCTTTTGTGTACCTCTCAATAGTGTGTTGATATTTGGGAATTTTTTTATTATTAAAAATGTTAACTAAATTATTTGTTGAGTTCCTAATAAATTTTGGTGTAATGGCAGCTTTTCTACATCTTATCAAAAACGTAATGGACGCTTTTGCTCTTACAATTTTGTCCATGGTTGCCTTATATTTTATATAATAGTTATAATTTTTTGACCTTTTTTAATATTTTTTAGTAAATCATTTTAAGCACTAGGTCTTATTTAATAAAAAATTTTTAAAAAACTTAATTTTTTACTATTTTTTCGATATTTCGCCACACCGTTGGTTGGCATCATCAGGAAAAACAAAAATAATGAACAAACAAATTGAAAAAATTTTTTAATTAACAAATTCAAAATAATCAAAAAATTTTTCAAAAAACAAAAAGTTATTGCCGCTTTCGTTTTTATGATTTTGCCTCCTACAGACTTGAATCTGTTGACCGAACCTGCAACCTTCAGATTGTTTGTTCATTATTTTTGTTTTTTCTGATGATGCCAACCAACGGTGTGGCGAAATATCGAAAAAATAATAAACAATTAAGTTTTTTAAAAATTTTTTATTAAATAAGACCTAGTGCTTAAAATTTATATTTTATTATAGAAATGTGAGTTTAGTGCTAATAATGTTTCGTTAAAAGTATATTTTGTCACATACAATAACATTATTTACTTATTATTTATATTAATATTTTCATCTCAATTATATAGAATTTATTTTCTTAATCTGCTTAACTTAAAAATTTTTAATATTTATGTATTCGATAATTTGTGTCTTTCTACAATCTTTTGGTTTTAAGACCTTAATATATAACTATGTAAGTGTAAGTGGCATTTCAATATATTTTTGTAGTATCTATCTGCACTTTCTTAAACTGTAAAGTTTTGAGTAACGACAGGACAATTTAAATAATATCTTCTGAAACTACTCTCAGTGAAATCTTTATTTAAAGTTTGTTTAACGTTTTAAATTTAATACGCTTCAATTTTATAACTGATGTATATTAGTTTGTTGTATGTCTACACATTCTTGTCTCTGCTAATACTCAAAATTTTGAAAAATTATGTTGCGATCTAGAAAATACATTACAGTCTACTAGTGTTTCTTTATTATTTTCCTTTATTTTTTACTTACCACTTTTCTTAAAAATATTAAAAATAAATTATGGCTAGAAATTATTGATTTAAAAAGATAGTGAATTCAATTTTGTTACGTAAATATACTTATTGATGACAAAGTATATATGTTGTACCACAATTCTGTATCCTGCTAAAATCGTGACTTAAATTCTTGGATTTATTATCGTTTTTTTGAACCCCAATCCAAACACCAAAACATCAAAAAGTCAATTTAAATTCATAAGAATTGAAAGAAATATTTGTCATTATACGTTTATATGTATCAATTACATGAAAAGTAATTAATATGCTAAATAAGTTATAAAACAAACGTTTCTAACAAAACGTCTTAACGAAATGTCTTATTTAAACTTTAACAACATTCATTCATTCATTCATTAAAAATCAGAATAATTATTTAAAACTAAAAAAGAAATCAAAATAAATTTATGGTGACAATACAAGACAGGCCAGCCAAAGTGGCTTCATTCAAATTTAAAACATACTCGCAGGCACATGCAAACGCATGCATACACATGCACAGCGAATGGAAAATTATACTTTTGTTTGAAGTCATAAACTAAACAGAAAGAAAAAAAGAATAAAAATAAAGAAAGAAAGAGCGAAAAAAAAACTTACAATGAAATCAAAAACTTTAAATCGCAATTCTCATTTTAAGACCAGAGATGAAATAAAACTCTGCTATTGCAAGTGCTTATGCTTGAAGATTTACCAAAAACCCTGGGTGCGTGTTATTTAGTTGGAGTCTCGTTTTCATATTTCGTGGAATTAAAACAACAAAGAAGAATTAAAAAAAAAAAATGAGAGACCACAAAAAATGTGTATTTTATATTTTATAACCGTCATAAAGTTATGCACAAAATGTGACATTTTTATGACATTATGACATTTGTATTTTGTTGTTGTTATTATTATTATTATTTTTTTTTCTTTTTATTATTTGCTTCCTATTGGCTAGTGTTAGTTTTACAGAGTTTATAAAATAATCTATTAAAACGAATTGTGTTTGGTCTACAGAAGTGGCCAGAAATTATTCGAAAATCGGACTTTTCAATTGTAACAAGACCAACAACATAATAGTCTTGATATTTAATTTTTTGCCAATTGCACAACGAATTCAATTTTGAATGCAAATCGCATTGAAATAATTAAAATCCACTATGAAAATGGTGGTTCTGTAAAGTTACATTTCGTAATATTCGTGATATTTCCGAACAACATAATCGTCCTTATGAGACCGCTATTAAGAATTTGGTCGTTCAGTTTGTGTCGACAGCCTCGATACGAAATGTGGAATACCAATGCGTGTTTGACCGGGTAGTTCAACTGAAAACCTTACAGCCATTAGCCGCAGTGTTGAAGCAGACCCAAATTTGTCAATTCCTCAACTTTGAAGCTTTACAAGGTTTAACTGGTGCGGGTATTAAAGCCGACCGAAAATTCACATCGCCATAGATTCGCTCAATTCATTTAGAAACAACCGGCTTTTTTGGAAAAAATATTTTTTCAGGCGAAGCCTATTTTCACTTGTCAGGATATGTCAACAAGTATTTGGACTTCTCAAACGCCTTTAATTATTATTTAAAATCCTTTATATGCTCAACCTACCACTATATGGTTCGCTATGTGATCTGGAGGATCAGGCTATCGCAAAATGCCAATAGCTCAATTCTGCCCTATTATTGGCAGCGTAGATATCACTGACATGTTGATTCAACAGGATAGTGCCACATGTCACACAGGCAATGAAACGATCAATTTATTGCAAACCAAATTTTCCGATCGCATTACCCCCCGGGGGTATATGTATATGGTCTTTATAGAACTTCGACTATCTAGACACAGTGCAACTGGGGGAAAAAGGGAGCCCAGTTCCCTGAAGTCAGCAGGGGTACAACTGGAAACTCCACTTTATTGCCACGGGAATCAGTAATGCCCGCAGAGTTCATTATTTGTCTCTTTAGACATTTAATAGTTCTCTGGCTGATTATTGAGGTTGGCCCCTATATGGGAGTATCGTGGTGGTTGTGGTTTTTCGGCCCCACATCAGGTCTTTTGTTTAATATGGTGGCCAGGATCATCTCACTGTTAATGACACCAGTGAGCATGCTAGACATATGTTCTGGACAGGAGTTGGAAAGTCTCCAACTCTTAAGCAAGGAGTGATGATTTGCAGCCCTGCTCTGGAATCATCGAAGCTGCAACTAGAAAGTTCTGTTACATAGAATTATAGCTTCGGCTTCCTAGGACGGGCATGACGTTCCAAATTATGCATAGTGGCCTGACCACTATCTAATAAAGGCTTCATGGCCAAGTGCGGATGTAAATCAAATCACGTCTTTCCGATCGCATAATTTCACGACAATCAGTAGTTAAGCGGCTAGCTAGATTGTGTGATTTAACACGACTGGATTACTTTTTATGGGACTATGTTAAGGACAGAGTCTATCCGGAGCCAGTCGAATCGATTTAACGAAATACAACCGCCATTTTGCCAAACATTGATTAAAAACTGTGATGAGAGAATCGACATCTGTCAGCTTGGTTGGTTTGACAGATATCATTTTTCATTCATAATTGCCGAACTTTTCTCTTCGTTATTCATAAAAAAATGGAATCATCTTAACTTAAATTTTTTGTTTTATTTTGTTTTAGAAAACATACTTTTAGCTGAAAAAACCTTTACTATGTCAGCTCTAATACCAAGTTAAACAGCGGTTACAAAAAAATTTAGATTGAAGGGTATCCCTTCATCTTTTAAATTGCGCCATCTTTAAAATTTTACACGGAGTATTGGCTGAGTTTCTAACCTGCGCAATCATATCAATCGCATATTTAATATTTCCCATTTCTAAGCTCCCAATCAAATAATTTCGACATTAACCGATTAATGTTATAACTATTAGAGTACTTTTATCACTTATTTCCGAAAATGATAAAAACTTTAAATAAATTTTTTATATGCAGCAAACACTATGACAGGCCTCCATGACTGATATTTGAAAACATTAAAATATGAATAAAAGTTACATGATTATAAAAATTGTTGTTTTAGTTTTCTTGTTTCTGTAAAGCTTAAGCGTATGTCATGGTGAACCCAGCAGACAACTTTAAGCTGCATGTTATTAAATTGAGATTTTTGATGCTGCTGCATTGTTGCCATTTCATTTCTATCTTTTGTTTCTCATATATTTTTTTATCTCTTTTAAGTGAAATGAAATATGATACCAAATAAAAAGCAAATTAAAAGTGATAAAAATCATTTCATGTTCGTCGCTTTTATACAATATGCTTAAGAATTTTCCAAAAATAAATATGGCTCGAGTCATATTATTCTTTATGCAACAGAGTTGGAAATATATTTAATGTTAAAAAAAAATATATTAAAAATGTAATAGACCTAGAGATCAATAGATAAATAAATAGAGATAATTCATTATGACAGTAACGGGAAATATTTAAAACTCAAAAAAACGCTAAAGCATTTAAGAGAAGCATGAAAAGCATTTGGAGGCTGCCCACCAACAGCCTCCAAATGAAGGCTTCCTAAGAGAGTGAGGAGAGTCGATAATGTGGATGATGTAACTTAGCTAATATAACTTTAGCATTCCCGGCTGTGTTAATAAAAATGTAAGACTTGAAGCCGTAGCCTAGTAAGTTCTAAAGCAATTGCTGGTGCGAATCCTATCAACAATAAACATAAAACCTTTAGACAATCTTGCTATGATCACATACACACTATTTGGCTAAAAAAATTGAAATATGAGGTCTGTAAATCTCATTCCTATGGGACTGATTATTTAAATTCTTTGTATTCAAATAAAATCACAATTTTATATTGTCACCCTCAAAATAATTCCTTCTGGAGCCACACAATCGTGGAGAGGGTTCTTCCACTATTCAAAGCAGTGCTGGAACGCCGACACTGAAATAGCCTTCAGTCAGTAATGAGACTGATTATTTAAATTCTTTGTATTCAAATAAAATCACAATTTTATATTGTCACCCTCAAAATAATTTCCTGCTGAAACAACAGAGCAGTGGAGAGCGTTCTTGCACTCGTTATAGCAGTGCTGGAACTCTGATAGTGAAATAGCCTTCAGCTGGTCGGTTACAGCCATTTGAATGTTTTCAGTTGTCCCAAAATGAGTTTCCTTGAAATGATTTTTCAACTTCAGGAAAATTACATTGTAAGCACATTCATTCCCCCAGGGGCATATGATCTTTATAGAATATTCCACTATCTAGACACAGTGCAACTGGGGAAAAAGGGAGCCCAGTCCCCTGAAGTCAGACAGGGAGACAACTGGAAGCTCTACTTTATTTCTACGGGGATCAGTGAGCCGCAGAGTTCATTATTTGCCACTTTAGACATTTAATAGTTCTCTGACTGATCATTGAGGTTGGCCCCTATATGGGAGTATCGTGGTGGTTGTGGTTTTGCGCCCCCATAAGGGATTTATGAAAATTATGGTGGCCAGGATCATTTCACTGATAATGATACGCAAAGTGAATGATCCAGTCCAGTGAGCATGCTTGACATGTGTTCTGGACAGGAGTTAGAAAGTCTCCAACTCTTTAGCAAGGTGTGATGGTTTGCAGCCCTTTCCTGGAATCATTAAACTTGCAACTAGGTGGTTCTGTTGTTTAGAATTATGCCTTCGGCTATCTAGGACGCATGTATGACGTTCCAAATTATACAATTGTGGTTTGTCCACCATCTGATTAAGGCTACATAGCCAGGTGCGGATGTAAAACAAAACAAATCACACTCTGTAAGGACATTCAAGCGAATATGGAGACTAAGGAGCCACAGGAATGGATTGTTCCAACATTAGTTAGTTCCCTTGAGATGATTTTTCCACTTCGGGAATAAAACATCACATGGACTTAAGTCAGGCGAATATGGAAGCTGAGGAGCCGCAGTTACGTTTTTACTGCCCGAAAACTCGTTTATTCAAGCTTTTGTATGACAAGAAGCATTACCGTGATGCAGCACCCAGTTGTTGTAGATGTTTAGTGTCACACGAATGAACCTTTTTCGAAGTCTATCACGAACCTCCCGGTAAAAGCATGGATTGACTGTTTGGCCTTAAGGTACATACTTTATGTTAACGATTCCGTGAATATCGAAAAAACAAATCAGCATGCAGTTGATATTTAATTTTGCCATCCTTGCTTCCTTGGACCTTGGAAAGGTTGAAGTGTACCACTCCATGTTCTAGCGCTTGGTTTCTGGGTCATATTCAAACATCGAAGACTCGTGACCAGTAGTGAGACGTTTCAGAAAATGGTGGTCATTTTCAATTCAATGCAAAAAATCAAGTAAACTTTCCTTTCTGACGTCTTTTTTTGGTCTTGCGAAAGGTTTTTTTGGAACCATTTTTGAGCAAGTATTTCTCATCCTCAATTCATTGTTCAAAATCTAATCAACGGTGGTGAGAGTCAAATTAAAGTCGACTGACAACCTAACGCACAAGATCCCGTATTCTATCGACATTTTTATGGGTTCTTATAGATGAATGCCTTCCGCTTCGTGGTTCATCTTCAAGCAATTTTCTTCTTACTGAAAATGCCTTAAGCCCCAGAAAAAACTGGACTCTTGACAACAGGCTATTTCCATAGGAGTGCTGAGTTTAAGGTAAGAGTATCTGTTGCCCCGTGTCCAAGCCTGAAGCAATAACTGATAGCACACCCTATATATAAACTGAGGTCAGTTATTTTTAAAACGCAACATAAAAAACTGTTTCACGAAAAAATATCGCTACTAACGACCAAGTGACTTGAGCGATGTCAAACTGAAGGCATGTTCATCTGCCCTCCTCCAAGTCCAGCGCCTCCAGTGCTAACAGATCGAATCAGTATTATTATTTAATTTACAAACATGGTAATTGTGAAGAATCAACTACAATTTTAGTATTTATATCTTAAAGTGCTTAAGGAGACGAAAGCGACTTTTCTTGAACATATTAATTTGGATTAAGAATATATATAAAAAATCTGTTATAGTTGATATAATCTATGAATGTATAGTGTAATAGGATTGTTATTCGTTAAACAATATTTTGTAGATGGATGAAATAAAAACACTGTGCAAAAATTTCTCGCTCATATGATATAACTATTAAGGGATCGGAAGCTCTTGATGTTCTTGGCATTAAAATGCAGTATGATGTTCATATTTCAGGTTTCTAAAGAAGCGTTCATGTGCCTCGGTTTTCTAAAGCGGTGTTTGAGATACTTCTCTTCATCCGATCTTCGTACTATTTATACCATCTATATCCGTCCAAAAATGAAATACAACTCTGATGTATGGGCCGGCACACCAAAGTCTATTATGGAATTACTCGACCGCGCATAAAAGAGGGCCAAGAGGCTCATTGATCAGTAGAGCATCCAACTCTAATGATTCCCTAGAGCATCGAACCGATGTCGGTTTTATTTTACTGTTTTATCGTTACTTCAATAATAAGAGCCCTAATGAAATTAGGGAACTATTTCCCATTACTGATACGTTTTTGGTGGATTGTCCAGTAAATCGCACTACGCCTTGTTGGAAAATTCTTTTTTAGCAAAACAGTTCGTATGGGAAATAAACTCCCTCCAGAGGTCTTTCCTGTCACTTTCAATGTAGGAAAATTTAAGTCGAATGTCCACAAACACTGCACCCTCTTTCCTCCTTTCTATAACCTTATTTCCTAGTTTTGACTTAATGCACTGCATGAGTAGAGGTCATCCCCTGAAAAAAAACTTCCACAATTATAATTGATGTTAACTGCAGGCACCGCGCATTAATGCTTCTTTCTTAACAATTAGTATTATATTTAAACAGCACCTATGGCGTGGTATGGAAAGAAGTAAGAAAATAAAATATAAAATATTACATTCGTTGTTAAAACCAAGGATAGCGGGAAATAAGTACAGTCATAAGTGGCTATTAATAAAGAGAAAATGGAAATTAGTTTGGGTGGTGTAAGGACGTCACCTAACAAATTTACATTGAATGACTGCGAATATTTGTAATAGCAATTTAGCTGGCTAAAAAGCCGTTGTTTACCTAAATTCTGTTAATATTTTTGCAACCTTAAACGAATTCATACCTTCCACCACTGCCTTTTAATTTAGGTTTATTAGTGTCTTTTATTTTAGTTTTGTGTTCATTCGTTTTAATTCTCATCTCTGGCCTTAAGCATACATTGTTTTTATTTAATACATTTTAAAAATATATTTTCTGTTTTGTTTTTAAATATTTTTTTATTTAAAACCTCATATTTGTTATTCAATGTTATTAAGGTCATAAAATTTGTAATTGTAGGTGTGAATTATCTACCACATATTATAATACTTCTTTACGTTGCTTTGTTCGCAGCAATTTAAAGTGTCAGATTTCTCAAGAAATTGGTGGCATTAAAAGTTTTCAAGAAAAAAAGGTTTGTTTATTTTTTTTTTTTTTGTTATCAAGAAATTAAAATAGTAAAAGGCACCCACATGTTGCTACAATAATTGGCATAAAGAAAAAGAGGATTAATTAAAATTTGTTGTTTATTTTAATTATAATAATATAAAAGCAATAAACAGTGACAGTTCCATAAAACGGAAATACTTAACAAGAAATGAAGCTGACAGGTTAAATAAAAAAATTATTAAAAGCTAAATTAAATGCAGTTGTCATTCGAAGAGTGTGTTAAATTCATTAATACATTGAGTTAAATAAGAAAATGTGTGAATAAAAAGCTGATTTTAGAAATTGAATTTTACAATATCAATATTTTGTATAAGCTCATTTTTGTACTGAATGTGTATTTGTTTTCAGCTTCATTTCATTTAAAAAAATATTTTAATAGATTTAAATAAAAAATTGTTCTGCATTCAAAAACGTTTAAAAATAATATCGGTTGTGAGGATTGAATAGTTTACATTCTCTATCCAAGTCCTCTATCATCTTAATATACAAAACTTCTTAACCCCTTCAGAGATGTTTGTGAGTTCTTGCCACAATGGTTAATAAACCTAATGTGTCTTACCAAGTATAATTACAAAGTGGTCAATATCGCCACCAGAATTAATAACGTAGATATTCTAACTAGCGGCCACTATTATTAGCAAGAACATATTTTAGTGTCTTCCCAAAAAGCTGGAATCTAACTAAACCTATATTTCGCCGTTGGCGATTTCTAAAGCCTTCCCTACAATATTATTTTGATCGTCATCGCAACTACCTCGTTACCTCCAGAAGTGCTTTATCTATAACTGTATCTCTGTTTTACCAAAAGTAATTACAAAGTGGTCAATATCTCCACCAGAGTTAAGAATGTCGATATTCTAACTAGCGACTACCATTATAAGGACATGTTTTAATTTTTCGCCAAAAAACTGGATACTAACTAAGTCTATATTGGCCATTGGCGATTTCTAAAGCCTTATTATTTTGATCGTCATCACAACCACCACTTTCTTTTCACAAGTGCTTTGTCTATAATTAGAAAGAAATATAGATCCTAATAATCTTCTAATTGTTGTAACATCAGTGGGCCCACAGCAGACTACAAATGTCTCATAAAAAATGGAGGTCTCTGCAAGTCCTTATTCTAGATTTAAAGACGCGGGGTCTCTGAGACAAAGGTACCCCCACACTACAAAAATATTTTTTCTTGTAATGTTATCTCCATCCATTATTTTAAGTTTTCCCAATAATAATAAATCGTGCTGTCCATTTCAGGTTTTTATTTTTATTTTTCGACGTTGTTTTTACTTTTCCACTGATATTTACTTCACTTATAATCATTTCTTCGAAGATTGTATCCCTAAATACTGGTTATTATGTAGAACAGACGTATGAACACTTAAATGAACAGACGTATGAAGGCTTAAATGAAGCAAACGACTAAAACTTTTCAATACATGAGACAAAGAGAATAGTGTCTCCAAGTATTATCTTTCAACTCTTCCCAATAGTAAAATTTCGTGTTGTACACTTCAAGTTTTTATTTTCGGTGTGGTTGTAACTTTTCCATTGGCATTCATTCACTTCACGTGCAATTATTTTTTCGGTATATCCCAATAGACGTACTATCACCTAATCAAAGGCTTAGTGAACATAACGACTAACACTTTTTTTTAGGCATTTCGGTCAAGCTTATTAACTTATATATACTTCTCTTTATTAGATCTTTGTACTATTTATACCATCTATATCCGTCCAAAAATGAAATACAACTCTCATGTATTAGGCGGCATCCCAAAGTCTGTTTTGGAGTTACTCGACCGCGCATAGGAAAGGGCCAAGAGGTTCGTTGAGATCAGTAGAGCATCCAAATCTATTGATTCTCTAGATCATATATATATATCGTAAACAGTCGTTTTTTATGGACCATGGTTTGACAAACTGTTACGTCAGAGGCGCGCCATAGGGGTCTATTCTAGCACCACTATTACTTTCACTGCATATGAATAATTTGCCAAAAGTGCTTTCAAAATGCAACCTCCACATATAAACTGGCGATGAGCAATTTAAACTTTGTAACCAAGCTGAAAATGCTGCCAATGGTCTAAGGAATTTTAATAATGAATTAATGACCAGAAATATATAGATTAACTAAATTTTTTCTTAACGAAGTTTTACCCGCTGGATTAAAAACCAGCAACACTCTGACACATAATCTCAGGACATCGATAGAAACAGCTGATAAATCTAGTTCCAGCGGAGTATAGAGTATTACTTGTACCTGCAAACATACTTATATAGGACAAACTGGACGAAAACTAAAAGCAAGATTTACAGAACACATACGCTCATACAAATGAAAAAGAGAAGACTCCAACTTTGCATTATACCTTGACACTCAGGGATATACACCAAGGAAAATAGATGAATGTATGACATTCTACATCCTAGGACTTCGACTAGACATTATTGAAAACTAGGAAAACTACAAAACAAAAACTTTTAACAGTGACATTATAAACGAACAGGTAAACACAACCTCAGACATAATTTTCACACCACTTAAACTACTCATAAGCCCGAACAAACCGAAAGCACTCTCAAACGGACGCACGTACCTAGAGAACAATAAAAGACGGAAATATTGAAAATTAGTCCCACATAAAATGCCAGATTCCTTAATAAAAGAACTGCCTTAAACCGAACATTGACTCACCAGCACAGGTTAGAGCATGGCTTGAGAATTATGTCTTCACATCGAAAGCGCTCGCCATATTATCATTTCAAAATTCTAAATTGTTTGAGTTGTTCAAAAACTGAAATAATGGAAATGTTTTTAAATTGGCTACTGTGGAAAAATTATACCATTTACCAGGATACAACAAAAAGAATATTAAAATCAAAATTTACTTCGTTTACTTGAAAATTAATAAAAAAAAACATTTCTAGCTTCACATCTCACGAAAAAAACCTTTATATGATGAGGTAAGAGCCCGAATTACTATGGTCGACAATCACATTTTAAAAAGTTTGGCAGTAAATCGTGAATATTATAAGCTCTAGAGAAATAGTGAATGGCCCAAAGTTTAATGATTATGCATCAAAAACTGCCAATATTTGGTTCAAATGTACCCTGAGAAGAAATTTGCTGCCACGGTATCAATATATCAATGCAAAACCAAATACTACAAGCACTTAAGACACACGAATACTTGCAAAAATTTCAGGGATTAGACAGAATGAGAACCATTTTAATATGTTGGCGGCCTCTTCAGATCCACTAATTTCATCACGAAGACATGCAAGATTTCGGAAGTATGTGGCGGAGCATAGTTAAAGCATCGATATTATAAGTCTATTAGATAAGGTGCCCCTGTAGGCTAGTAGGTAGTGTACTAGCTTCTCAGTATGGGGGTTGTGGGTTCGATTCCCACCGAAGACCTTGGTTTTTTTCACAACAAAAATAAAAATTGAGTGTCGGTGGGGGGCTGCTCAGCGATGAAAGCATAGTCACTGGTCGCTGTGCTGTCTTTATACGGCAGTTAACCGACTATTCTTCTACTTTCACCACCTGTTTCATCTCTTCTCTATCTCTTTCCTAAAGAATGTAGCACGGTACATGACTAAATAGGCATTGTTGCCTGAAGTGCTACTTCTCTTTTAAAACAAAAGAAAATAAAGTCTATTTCATATCACCAATAACAGCAATAGTTAAAATTTTACACTGTGCACAGTGCCGCGACGAACCTAGGACCGTGCAAATTATTTATATATAAACTATTGAAAGACGAAGTCTTCTTTTAAATGCTTTTCAACATTTATTAATATATTTATTAATTTAAAACTTATGTGTTTTTTGCAACGAATAAAGTCAAAAGGGCGCACTGTGCAGCGTCGCTTTCAAAGATACAACAACGAAGAAAGCAGTCGGTTTAATATTTCACCAAAACTTCAAACACGGCCCATCATTTTTAAATACTACAGTAATGAGACAGCGGTTTGTTAATAGGCAAATGAAGCAAAGAAAAATTTAGATATTCAAGTCGATCAGTTATGAAATTGATTCGATAATAATTTTTGCCCATAATAAATTGTATTTTAATGTCAATATTCCAGTTTTGTTAGCACACAGTGGTCATTAAGTAAACATCTGACAAATTAAAAGGTTAATAAAAATTTCATTTAAGACGAATATAAATCTTTAATGAGTTCCTAAATTATGAATATTTTTGTTAAGGTTATTTTATTTCGACCTGAGAAACCGCAGCCATTAAATACTCATATGGTCTGCAATAATTTGCTGCCATAAAGCTAAAACACAATTTATGCTTTTTCCAAGAAATAAGAAGAGAAAACTAAGAGAAAGTATTGTCTGTGCAGGCGGGAAATAAATTAGAAATAAATATTGAAAATACTATCATTAACCACTTCAAATAAAAAGAAAGAAAGAAAGTAAAGAGATGTAAAAAGGACTTAAATTCATCTATAAAATAAAATGACACATTTACGATCAATTGAAGAAGTTCATATTTCACACTCAAATTTTGTAAATTAAGAAGAATTTGAAAATTTTCTTTGTTAGTTTGTGAAAATTTCCTGTTAAAAGTAAGAAACTATAGGAAAATAGCCATATGCAAACATACACGCAAACACTTAAAATGAAAAATCGTAAATAAAATTCAATTAAAATGAAATTTCTTTGTATCGGGTTTTTCAACAAGAAGTTGGTTTTTCAATTGTGGAAATACCAACAACATGATGGTTTTGACATTTAATTTTTTGATGAGTTCGTAGTAGATGCATTAACAATTGTTACTATGAATTCAATTTCGCAGAAAAATCGCATTAAAATAATTAAAATCCGCTATGAAAATGGTGGCTCTTAATAGTTACACTTCATAAAATTTGTGATATTTTCGAACAACATAATCGTCCTCCTGCGACCGCTATTAAGAATTTGGTCGTTAAGTTTGAGTTAATAGGTTCGATACAAAATATGCGAATAACGACGCGTGTTCGACCGGGTCGTTCAACTGAAAACATCACAGCCCTGAGCCACAGTGTCGAAGCAAATCCAAATTTGTCAATTTCTCTACGTTCCCAATAATTGGGGTTATCCGAAATCGCCACATTTTTTTTTATAGAGAAGTAGCACTTCAGGCAACAATGCCTATTTAGTCAAGTACCGTGCTACATTCTTTAGGAAAGGGATAGAGAAGAGATGAAACAGGTGGTGAAAGTAGAAGGATAGTCGGAAATTAACTGCCGTATAAAGACAGCACAGCGACCAGTAACTATGCCTTCATCCCTGAGCCGCCCAACCGACAGTCAATTTCTATTTTTGTTGTGAAAAAAACCAAGGTCTTCATTGGGAGTCGAACCCACAACCCTCATACTGACAAGCTAGTACACTACCTACTAGGCTACAGGGGCACCTTGACGAATTTTGCGTAAGGATTTGACTTTGTTAGGCTTCAAAGGTTTAACTGGTGCAGGAAACGAAGCCAATCGAACATTCACGTCGCCGCAGATTCGCTCAATTGATTCAGAAAAAAATTATATTTTCAGACGAAGCCCATAGTATTAAAGCAGATCCAAATTTCTCAATTCTTCGACGTTGTCAACAATTGGGGTTATCCAAAACCACCACATCACGAACTTTGCATAAGGATTTGAATGTGACTTTGAAGCCTAACAAGGTTTAATTGGTGCAGGAATTGAAGGCATCCGACCATTCACATTACCGTAGATTCCCTTAATTCATGCAGGAACAACCGGCTGTTTTACTGAAAAAAAAAATTTTTTCAGACAAAATCCATTTTCACTTATCAGGGAATATTAACACGCAAAATTGCCGCACTTCGGCTTATAAAAATCCTAGAGCTAGACCTAGATCACTGTATGGTGCGCTATGTGGTCTGGGCCGTTTTTTTCCAAGTTGAGGCTGGAAGTGCGGTCACGGTCAATGGATTACGCTATCACGAGATGCTAACAACCTAATTTAGGCTTATGATTGACAAAGTGGATATCACTGACATGTAGTTTTAACAGAACGGTGGCTCATGCCACACAGCTAATGAAACGATCAATTAATTTCAAACCAAATTTCACGACAATCAGCTGTTAAGTGGCCAGCTAGATCGATTTTATACCACTGGATTATATTTTGTGGGGCCATTTTAAAGGATAGAGTGTATACGGAGACAAACGAATCGATTTCAATCTTAAAATGCAAAAACCGTGATGCGATTAACGATATAGGAAGTGAACCGCAATTTAGCCAAAAAGTGTTTAAAAATATTGATCAAAGAATCGACATCTGTTAGCGTGGTCGTGGTGGACATCATTTTTCTTTTATAATTGCCGAACTTTTCTCTTCTGAATACAATAAATAAATTATCTCACTCAAAATTTTTTGTTTTATTTTATTTTAGGAAACAAACTTCTTCTTGAAAAACCCTTTAAACCGCTCATAAAGAGTTTTTGTTTAGTTTAAATATTTGTTTCGTTGCTTTGTGATTTGAGAGTGTTAAAAATAGGAGGAGGTATTTGTGAAAAACGCCTTCAAGTGACACCCATAAAAATGCCACACTACAACAAACCAGCTAACTGACAAAGAAACGAAAAATAAATAAATGTAGAGGGGCAGACGGACGGATGGAAAAATCTCTATAAAATTTTTCTTTTAAATGATATTGTGTAGCTGCTCACAATATTTATACGCGTGTCGGTAAATACACTTTTAATGGCACGAGAAAAATTATTATTAGTTTTGCGTTTTTTATTGTCTTGCAACGGATTCGAAAGAAGAGTAAGAGGGGTAAGTATTTTTTTTAAGAAGCTCAAGTGGTATCATTTGTGCCCTAACGACTGTATATAACAGATGTATAGGAGTTTTGAGAGGAACTTGAGAGGAATTTTGGAGTTTAAAATAAAACACTTGGTCATTATTTAATAAAAAAATTTTTAAAAATATTTCGCCAAACCATTGGCTGGCATTATCAGGATAAACAAAAATAATGAGTAAATAATAATAGCGTGTCACTGCATAATGCGCTATGTGATCTGGAGATTTGATTGGGCCTTTTTTTTGTCGAAGATAAGGCAGGAAATGCGGTAACGGTCAATGGTTTAGGCTATCGCGATATGCTAACAACTCAAATGTAGCCTCTTATTGAAGAGGTGGAAGCCACTGACATCTGGTTGCAACAGGACGGCGCCACATGTCACACGGCCAATGAAACGATTAATTTATCGCAAACCAAATATCCCGATCGCTACCCAGATCGTGTGATTTAACACCACTGGATTATTTTTTTTGTAGAGCTATGTTATGGATAGAGTCTATATGGAACCAATCGAGTCGATTTCAGCCTTATGACTCGAAACTTGTGATGTGATTAAGGAAATACCACTGCCATTTCGACAAAAAGTGATTAAAAACATCGATGAAAGAAATGACAGCTGTCAGCGTGGTCAAGGTGGACATTTGCCACATATCATTTTTCATTTATAATTACGAGCTTTTCTCTTCATAATACAATAAAAATTCGAATCATCTTACTCTTACTCTATTTTTTATTTTAGAAAAAAAATCTTGTTGAAAAACCTTTTATATCACTTAATAATATAATTTAATACAGATAACATTTATTCTTTGTCTAGAAAGGGCAAACATTTTTGCTTTTCTTTTAAAAAGAATACAAATTCAGAAACGATTGAGCTTTGAAATCCAACGAAAGATATTGGAAATAACTGATTATTAGCCTTTATTTAGAAGATCTTATAAAATTGTAAATGTGATAACGATCCACAAGTTACACAATTGAAAGTAAATTTAATATTTATTATTTTTGCTATACTTCATTTATGTTTAATGTAAAGAAGAACAAAAACTCTTTAACACCACGAAGTGTTCGGTATCGAGGTTTTTGTTATTTTTATGATTTTCCTAAACATTTCAGAAAATCTGCGTTAATGAGTATAATTTGCTCCACATTTACCACACAACCGCAATATGTGGAATGAACATATATATGCATCTTCAGATGTGTGTTCATAATTTATGTGCCTTCAACTACCAGCAATATGGTTTCTCTTAACGTGCAATACAAAAAAATGCATCATCACAGAAAACGAACAATGTTTTTTGTGCTCGTTTTTTCTTTGTCTTACTTTTAAAGCGCCTCTTATGATCTGCCACACCATTAAAAAATGACAAAATGTGCAACAAATATTCTGTTCGTTTTATTTTATTTTATTTTCCTTTTTTTATGGGTTGGTGTAATTGGAATATGTGAACTGAAAACTTGTAGGAGACAACATATTGGAAATGCTTTTATTACCAAAAATTAGTTTTTGTTTGAGGTTTTTAATTTTCTTTGTTAGTGTTGCTAACGGGGTATGGAAAAAGGTGGCATTGTAGGATAAACTTTTAAAATAGCTTATTTGCAATAGTTAAAAAAATATTTCATTAAAAATATAATTTAAATAATTTTTATAATATATATTTTTAAAAGTTTTTATTGAAATGTCTTTTCTATTCAAATGCCTCTGTGCTAAAAAGGTACTTTTTTACATAAAAGTGATTTTTTTTAATTGAAAGGCACTTGATTCTGGAAAAAAATTTTTTTTTAATATTTTTATGAAAACCCATATTTTTGGTTTCAAAAGTACTTAATCTAAAAAACATTTTTTTTTATTAAGGAAAAAGTACCCTTTTCAAGAGATGCCCTTTAAACAAGCAGTTTTTCTTAAAGCTAATTTAGAAACACTAATATTTTAACTTAAAGTTACTTTTGTATAAAAGAAGATTCATTTTGAGTGCAACAATAAACATTCCCTTAAAAGGTACTTTTTTCTCAAAAATTATTATTAAATATTTATTAACCCAAACAGGAAATTTTTACCACGAGGTAATAGTTTAAATAAGTTTTTATATAAAAGCAAATCTTGAAACGTATTTTTGCAATTTGAAAAAGTTTATTTTCAAAAGTACTTTTCAACAATACACTTTATTAAACATTAAAAATATTATATATTTTTTCAAAAACGTTTTTTTTTTTCTAAAAAGGTACCTTTTTACATAAAAGAATTTTTATTTATTGAAAGGCACTTATTTCTGAAAAAAAAATTTTGTTTTTAAATATTTTTTTTTATGAAAAGGATTTTTTTGGTTACTAAAGTACTTATTCTAAAAAAAACACTTTTTTAGAAGAAAGTACTCCTTTAAAAATAATTTAGTAAAACTAATCTTTTAACTTAAAGTTACTTTTGTATAAACGAAAACTTATTTTTAGTAAAGGTACTTTTTCTCAAAAAGTATTAGTAAATATTTATTAACTCAAACAGGAAATTTTTACCACGAGGTAATAGTTTAAGTAAGTTTTTATATAAAAGCAAATTTTGAAACGTATTTTTGCAATTTGAAAAAGTTTATTTTCAAAAGTACTTTTCAACAATACACTTTATTAAACATTAAAAATATTTTATATTTTTAGAGAACCGTTTTTTATTTTTTAAAAAGGTACCTTTTTATATTAAAGATTTTTTTTTTATTGAAAGGCACTTATTTCTGAAAAAAGAATTAGTTTTAAAATATTTTTTTATGAAAAGGATTTTTTTTGGTTACTAAAGTACTTATTTAAAAAAAACTTTTTTATAAGAAGGGAATTACACTTTTAAAGAAAGTACTCTTTTAAAGAAAGTCCTCTTTTAAAAATAATTTAGGAAAACGAATCTTTTAACTTAAAGTTACTTTTGTATAAAAGAAAATTTATTTTGAGTGCAAAAAAAAAACATTTCCTTAAAAGGTACTTTTTTCTTAGAAGTATTATTAAATATTTATTAACCCAAACAGGAAATTTTTACCACGAGGTAATAGTTTAAATAAGTTTTTATATAAAAGCAAATCTTGAAACGTATTTTTGCAATTTGAAAAAGTTTATTTTCAAAAGTACTTTTCAACAATACTTTTTGTTAAACATTAAAAATATTATATATTTTTTTCAAAAACGTTTTTTTTTCTAAAAAGGTACCTTTTTATATAAAAGAATTTTTATTTATTGAAAGGCACTTATTTCTGAAAAAAAAATTTTGTTTTTAAATATTTTTTTTTATGAAAAGGATTTTTTTGGTTACTAAAGTACTTATTCTAAAAAAACACTTTTTTAGAAGAAAGTACTCCTTTAAAAATAATTTAGTAAAACTAATCTTTTAACTTAAAGTTACTTTTGTATAAACGAAAACTTATTTTTAGTAAAGGTACTTTTTCTCAAAAAGTATTAGTAAATATTTATTAACTCAAACAGGAAATTTTTACCACGAGGTAATAGTTTAAGTAAGTTTTTATATAAAAGCAAATTTCGAAACGTATTTTTGCAATTTGAAAAAGTTTATTTTCAAAAGTACTTTTCAATAATACACTTTATTAAACATTAAAAATATTACATATTTTTAGAGAACTTTTTTTTTATTTTTTATTAAAGAATTTTTTTTTATTGAAAGGCACTTATTTCTGAAAAAAGAATTAGTTTTAAAATATTTTTTTTATGAAAAGGATTTTTTTGGTTAATAAAGTACTTATTCTAAAAAAAACTTTTTTATAAGAAGGGATGCACTCTTTTAAGGAAGGTCAACTTAAAAATAATATAGAAAAACTAATCTTTTAACTTAAAAGTTATTTTTGTATAAAAGAAAACTTATTTTGAGTGCGACAATAAACATTCCCTTATTCTTAAAAAGTATTATTAAATATTTATTAACCCAAACAGGAAATTTTTTACCGCGAGGTAATATTTTAAATATGAGAAGAAATCCTGAAGGGGTTTTTGCAAAGCTACAATTTGAAAAATTTTATTTTCAAAAGTACTTTTCAACAATGCACATTATTAAAGGATTCTTTATTGAAAAATTTTTTTTAAATATTAAATATATTATGTAAATTATAAATATATTAAATAAATTAATTAAACTATATAAACTATATTTTTATAATATATTTTTTTATAATAGATCTTTTTAAAAATTTTTTTAAACAAAACAAAAAAGTATTTACACAAAATTTAAAGACTTTTGGGAAAAATTATGTTTTTAAAAAGACTTTTGTAAAGATAACTTTTTATACTTTTTTTAAATACTCCTTTTTAAATACTATTTAAAGTAAATTTTTAAAAGGTTTTTAAGAAACAGCAAAGATATTTTTGAAAAGATATGAAATGAAAGGTATTTGCTTGAAAGGTACTATTTTCAAAATTTACTTTTCACAGGCGCTTAAGTACTTAAATACCTATGTTCAAGTAATTCATTTGAACTACTTATTTCAAATATAAAAAAGTATTAAAAAATAAAACCTTTAATGAGAATTCTTTTAAAAGAACCTTTTTGGTACTATGTAAATGTACCATGTAAAAAAGAAGTTTGTTAAAAAACAAAAAATTTAGATTTTTAGTGGTAGTTTTTAAAGTGAAATTAATCTTAAAGGCATTGTTTTTAAAGTACTTTAAAAGCACTTTAAAAAAGGTACTTTTTTAAAGGAATGAGATTATAAAATATTCCTTTCGTAAATATCCTTTTAAAAGTATATCTTTAAGTATATCCTTACTGGAAAGATAAAAACGATAAGAATTGCAGAAATGATTTTTTTGAAATTTAGCTTCTGATAGTTTTTTTAATTCGTACCTTTTAATGAACCTCTGTTATGTTGAAAATCTATTAAATAGAGAACACTATTAGAAGGCACTTTGTGAAAAAAATAATTCTAATTTTAAGTTAATTTAATTTATTTTTTACTAAAAACAAATTTTTAAGATTTTTTTCTAAGGAAATTTTGTTTGTTCAATTTTAAAAACTACTTGGAAAGGTACTTTTTTGTAAGTAAATATATTAAACAGTCATTTGTATGACCTATTTGTCTATATTTTATATTAGCTTACAATATGTTCTAGCCTTTAGCTCGCAAAAATCTCTTCATTTCAATCTTTTAAAAATAAATAATAAAGTACTATTTTTTGAAATGTACGTTTCTAAATCTATGTTTTCAAACATTTTAAAATTTTTAAATTTCTAAAAGTTCCTCTTACGATAGTTATCTACTTGAAAGTTCTTTAAGGAAAGTATTCATATTATGAAAGGAAAAATAAATACTTTTTGTTGTAAAAGAAAGTACCTTTTTAAATAGTAATTTGTTTTTAACACAGGTACTTTTTGTATAAACGAGCACTTTCAGTTTAAAAATTTTCAAAACTTGACTTTGAAAAATTTTAATTTGTATTAAGTTAGTAACTCTTTAATATAATTTTTATCAAATAATTTTCTATTAAAAGAAGGCCCCTTGTCTGAAAAACTATTTTTAGAACCCCTAATAATTTATGTGTTTCTCTTCCCCTTAAAATATTTATTATTCTTGCACTTGGTTATATTATAGTGGTGTTGAAAGCCGAAATGACTATTTTGTACCAAAAATAAAAATGTTAATAGTTTTGGGGCAAAAGGTACAAAAGAAGTAATATGCCACAAATTGGGTGTTCGCCAGCCTTTGAACATTTATTTATTATGTGTGTGTATGTTTGTGTGTGTGCATCACTATAATGGGCCAAGGAAGAAGTGTGTATTGTATATCTTAACGTTATTTAGTTTAACGCGGTACATTTCTATTAAAATTTATGTATTTATGTGGGTTCCTAAAAAACCACACTAAAACAACAAAAATTAACTGCAATTTTTCACACTCTGTTCACAGTTCCTCTCATGTGCATCTTTAATGTTGCACAAAAATGGAAAAACTATTTATTAACGGCAGGCATTGATGACGTTGTACAGCATAAATTGTTTGTAAGCTTAACACACACACACTATCTCGAGTCAGTGGTGAGGGCTGGTGTGGCAAGCTATTTTTTTTTTTTTATTTTAAAGCAGCAGCCTCTTAGTATGACGAATTTAAGGCACAAAGTGACGACAATGATTATGATTAACAGCTATTGATAATGATGAAAAGCAGCGCCTTTTAGAAAAATATTTGTGAGTTCTTTCTTCTTTTTTGTTGTTCTTCGGAATTGTTTTTAATTAACTTTTGATTTAGTGGAAACATTATCTGAAACATAGATGATGAGAGATGAGTTCAAAAGGGTAATTAAACAAAATCTATGAATACAACAACAAAAACAATATGAAGAGCTTAGCGAAAAAGATAATTTGTTTCTTTATGTGTTGTGCTACGACAAAATATTATCAAATTGCCTTTAAAACGAAATTATGGTTTTATACTTTTAAACCCAATGCAGCGCAATGAAATAGTTTCTTTAGATATTTCTTTAAGGATAATGTGGACTTTTTTCTGTAACTTAAGTGAAAATATTACAATCATCTTATTTTACATAGGATGGACTACAGCTAATCAAAAAAAATTTGTTGTTTTATATAAATTTTATTTAAATAATTATAACTTATCTTGTGTGCAACAGGAAGACTGTGATAATTTCATATAAAATCTTATTCACTTAACCCATTAGCGACATTGCCAGCATAATAATACTCGCTATTTTCAGTATATTATAACGATCAACTTAGGATATTTACAAAATTTTATAGGCACAGATAAAAATCTAGAGGATGTTTTTTACAGAAGAATACGAATTTAATCTGGCAATACTTTTCTAACTGTCGACCATTTTACGTAAAATTTTTTAAAGAAACAATGTGCCAATAAACCGCACTATGTATCGTGTAGTGTTTGATTTCGAAGAGATGGGATCTGTAGGTGATAGGCGCAAGCATGGACCACAACGTACTGCAAGATCGGCTGAAAGAAATATTGCTGCTCAAGAAAGTATTCAAAACAATCCATCAACCTATATTCGACGCCGTGCTCAACAACTTGGCCTTCCAAAAACAACTTTGGCCACAATTTTACACAAGGATTTGCATTTGTTTCCATATAAGAATCAATTGACAAAAGAGTTTCATCCACAAGACCATTTACGCCGCTGTACATATGCTGTACAGCTCGCCCATGCCAACCCCGTTTTGCATGAAAATATCATAGTGAGTGACGAGGCGCATTTTAATTAGAATGGATACGTGAATAAACAGAATATTTAGTTCTGGGCAATGGGAAACCCTCAAATTATTCAACAGTCACCTTTGCATCCATTAGAAATGACAGTGTGGTGTGCAATTTGGTCAGGGGGAATCATTGGAGAATGTCGAATTGGAAGCGAAATCGTGATATGATTGAAAACTTTTTAACGCCACAACTTTATACTTTGGGCTTAATTAACATGTAGTATCAACAAGACGGTGACACATCACATGCAGCCGGGATTGCAATGGAATTACTGTGAGACCTCTTTTTACAACAAGTTATTTCAAGAAATGGTGTTGTTTATTGGCTTCCACATTCGCCCGATTTGACTGCTCCGAACTTCTTTTTGTGGGGCTATCTAAAAAGCAAGGTTTATTCAAACAAACTAGAAACGCTTGAGCAACTCATCAAAATATTCTCGTGAAATGTGTGAGAATGTAATAGAAAATGTGCTTAACAGGGCTCGCATTTCTGAGGCTAATAGAAGCGGACGTTTGTCTGAAGATTTGTCTGATGTATTCCATACATAATTGCCGAAATTAAATAAAACATTTATCAATATAAGATCCATTCATTCTCTTTCATTTAGTCAAAAATTATAAACAACAGAAGAACTTCTCAGCCTACGGAGCATCATAAGTGAAAAAATACAGCGAATCGTGCGCAACTACAAAAAGGATCCAGTTGACAGGAAAAACAAGGTTTCCTATTTCAAAGAATGTTATCGTCGTCTCCCTGACGAACTGAACGAATTTACTGAAGTCGACGAGAAGTTACGGTTAGCTATTGAAGACCAGTCTGACGTAGATTACTTTAAAACTAGCCACCATGAAAAGATTCAGACATTGGCACAAGAATACCTCAACATTTTCCAAAATGAGTAACTCGGCTACAGAAGGAGGAACTTAATGATCCACATGCTGTTCAGCAACAGTCTAGGGATCAACCATCAAGTCATCCTGGTCATGAAAGGTGCGGATCAAATGACTACACATCAAAGTCCGATTCTTCATACGGACTGATTTGCAAATTTTCCACTAGACTGACAGCACAGAAGAGGTTGTTAATTGGACTTTCAGAGCTACCTAGTGGTGAACCTCAAGAATTCTACAGCATTAGAGATGATACCATAAATAAGTTGTGGAATCAATTAGAAGTGTTGTACGACCACGTCGGGGTCAACAAAATGTACGAAAATAGTCTTTTAGTTACAAGTGCTGAAAAGACAATAACGAAATACAAATAGTACTTAGTTCTGACGCACTGTTTGAACTAAAATCAGTAGAGTCCTTTGTTTGTACACAAAGTAATATTCCTTCCCGGCGGACACCCTGTATTAAGCTTGGTTTAACATTTCAACATGAATATGCTGATTCGGCCCAAAGGAAAATTACAGTTGATCCCAATTTTCATAAACGTATTTTGCTAAGCGATGAGGTTAACTATGTTTGAATGAATGCGTCAGTAAACAAAACAAAATATTTGAAGTGATGATAATCTTTAAGTATATAAATTGAGACAACATTACATTCCGAAAAGCTGACTTTTTGGGTGTGCTTTATGGGCTGATGGAATCACTAATCCGTATTTCTTTAAAAACGATGATGTTCAGGACGTCACTGAATGGGGACAGCCATATAGCCATGATTACTGACTGTTTCCCTTTATCTTTTGAAGAACCATGGTGTGTGGGAGTTGTGATTTCAATAAGACGGCGCAGTATGCTATAGAGCTCGTGCTACTGGTGATTTATTGAAGTAAACTTTTGTTATAGTTTTACTTTTCACAACCGTGAAATTGATATGTAAAGATTGTGAATATAAAAAGTCGCACCTCTAAGCCGATAATCCTTAAACTCTTAATCCCTTAAAGGACAACATTACCACATTATTATCTATATAAAGCCTAATTGGATCTCATGATTAAACGTAGAGCCGAACCAGTTATGGCGGTCATATGCCAGAAATCATACTAAAATTATAATGCCTGAGTATAATCTTTGGAATAAAGTAAATTTCAAGTCAATTTGAAAATTTATTTTTGTTTTATTCCATTTCACTGTTCCATACCTATATAACAAGCACCCAATATAAGTGTAGAAACCTTAAAAAGATACTTATTTATTGGAAGAGATTGATATTGTTTATTTATTTTTCAAAATAAACAAAAATTAACTTATTTATAATAAAACTTTTTTGCAAACTTCTTCGTATTCACACGTATTTCGGATAGGATCCCTGACACCTTCTAATATACATATAGTGGAAGTTTCTTAACACCCGGCAAAAAACTGTATTGGATCAATGATCGAGTTATTTTAATGACATAGTTTGTAACAATGTACCATGCATAAAGGACAATAATATCTGGTATCCTTCCGTTTTTTTTTTTTTGGTTGTGCAGGGTCTCTATTACTTTAATGGTAATTCTTTAACACGTGTTAGATAGAGTCATTTAACTAAAAACATCGCAGCTGTGAACCACATTGTTAAAGCAGATCCAAATCTGTCAATTCCTCTACATTCACAACGACATTCTGGTTATCCAAAACTACCACATGGCGAATTTTGAGGATTTGATTATGAAGACCTTCAATGTTCAACTTGTGCAGGAAGTGAAGCCGACCGACCATTCACATCACCGTAGGTTCTTTAAATTTACCCCCTCCCCCCGGGGGCACATTTATAAATCTTTGTAGAACACACAACCATCTAGACTTATGTCTTGCGGGGGTAAAAGAGAGCCCAGTCCCCTAACAGGCTAGCAAGGAGCCAACTGGAAAATCCACTATATTTCCACGGGAATCAGTAAAGCCCCAGAGTTCCGCTAATTGTCTTTTTAGCCCTTTAGCTGTTCTGCGACTGATTATTGAGTTTGGCCCTTTGGGAGTACCGCGGGGGCTGTGTGTTTCGAGGCCCTCGTTTGAGTTTGTGGGTCGGATCAGTCACAATGAATGGTTTACTTCCAGTGAGTATGAATGTCGTCGTGTTCTTAATTATCGCCCCGGGGGCACATAAATATGGTCTTTATAGAACTTCGACTATCTAGACACAGTGCAACTGGGGAAAAAGGGAGCCCAGTCCCCTGAAGTCAGCAGGAGTACAACTGCAAACTCCACTTTATTTCCACGGGAATCAGTGGCCCGCAGAGTTCTGTTATTTGTCTCTTTAGACACTTAACTGTACTCTGGCTGATTATTGAGGTTGGCCCTATATGGGAGTATCGTGGTGGTTGTGGTTTCGCGGCCCCATAACAGTATAATGGTTATTATGGTGGCCAGGATAATCTCACTGTTAATGAAACGCTAAGTGAATGATCCAGTCTAGTGAGCATGCTAGACATATGTTCTGGACAGGAGTTGGAAAGTCTCCAACTCTTAAGCAAGGAGTGATGATTTGCAGCCCTGCTCTGGAATCATCTAAGTTGCAACTAAAAAGTTCTGTTGCATAGAATTATGGCTTCGCCTTCCTAGGACCAGCATGACGTTCCAAATTATGCAGTGGTTCGATCCACCATCTGTTTAAGGCTTCATGGCGAGGCGCAGATATAAATCTAATCACACAGTTGTTCTTAATTATATTAAGCTTCGTGCGTTCTGGACCAGGAGTTGGATGGTCTTCAGCTCTTCAGTAAGGAGTAGTGTTTCGCAACCCTGCTTTGGAACCGCTGAAATTGCAACTAGGAATGACCTATTGCTAGAACTAGTCCTCGGCTTTTTAGAGCGTGAAAGACATTGCTTTTCATTCCCAGTAGTTTGACCACCATCTGATTACGGCCAGGTGCAGATGTAAATCTTATCACGAAATTCTTTAAATTTATTCAGGAACAACCGGTTGGCTTTCTGAAAAATTTGCAATTGTCAAGGTATGGCGCATTTGGGCTTCTGAAAATTCTACGGTAATTATTTAGTAGCCTTTACACATGTTACTGTTGCAGGTGCGCATGGCCTGGAGGGTCGTTTTTTGTTCGCAAATGAGCCTGTAAATGCGGTAGGTAAATTTTGACCTACTGTTGACGACATGGCATGGATATTACTGACGTGTTTTCAACAGGACTGTGCTACATGTCCAATAGCCAATGAAAGGATTAATTTATTGCATACAAAATTTCCTGATCGCAGGAATTCACGGCAATCAGCAGTAAAGTGGCCAGTCGTTTCGTGTGATTAAACACCACTGGATTATTTCTTGTGATTTTATGTTAAGGAAAAAGTTTATACGGAGCCAATCGAATCGATTTCAGTCTTAAAACTCAAAAGAGTGATTAAAAACTTTGATGTAATAATCGACATCTGTCAGCATGATCCAGGTGGACATTTGCCAGATATTATTTTTCATTCATAATTCAATTAAAGTTTTAATCATCTTAAACAAAATTTTGTTTATTTTAGAAAATAAACTTTTTGTTGATAAACCCTTTAGTATGAAAATCGAATGGAAAGCTTTTTTAGAAACCTGAAAATTATGCTTAGTATAGTTGCGTACGTTTAATATTATATTTTTGGAATTTATTTTTTGTGACATTTCTAAACAAACACAAATAATACACAAATCACCATATTGAATAAAAAATGAAATTAACTTCCAAATGGCATATTAATGCTACATTTAACCACAATTTAACATCAGGTGCCTGCTATGCACATCATTGTCTAAATAAAAAAAAACGAAACAAAGCAAAAAAGAGTTATTGAAAATTGTCCCTAAAAACGTTAACGTACACAAAAGGTTGTGGACCAAAAAGATGTCAAATATTGATTGAAAATAAAACATCGGTTGTTTTATTGTCTCTTTTTATTTTGTTACTCTTTTTTTGTTGTTGTTATTTTGACTAAAAATGTAATAAAAAGCAAAGGAAAAAAAGTTAGAAAATTTTTTGTTTGTTTTTTAATGTCCCCTTTGATGCTGTTGTACGCATATCAATTTTGTATTTGTTGTTTGTATTTTTAGGGTCTTTTATTTTGGACTAAAAATATATTGTTGGGTCACATGCCACATGGTAAATGAAAATAAACATCGATACGGTGATGTAAATTGTTTTGTAAATGATACCTTAACACACGCACAATCACACACAAAGCACTGGGTATGGGAAAACAGAGGCACAGACGAACATCTGTAATACATACAGTCTTAAACGATGTTTAGATATGTGAAAATACATCAATACCTCGATTTGCGTCATTTCGTTTCGCATTTTTTTTTAAAGTTGCGTCGCTGCTTAATTGGTTTTAATTTTTACAGTGCGTCGTCAGATTATCAAAGTTGAGTTGTTTTGGGTTGCGCCATGTTTTAAAGCTAACAGGGATGAGACTGACTCCTTTGTTTGGTGGTAACCCAAATAATGATTTCGAATTTAAACAATTTCCCATTTATCAATCAAAAAATCCATGTGCCATGAAAAGTTGTTCACAGAATCTACTTCCTGTCCACTGGTGAGCACACAGAAATGCAGGTAAGACAACAATATTATTTCAAAATTGGATTTCAACTATTCTAGAAACTAAAACTTAATGGAACAAGGAAAACTTTAATTTCATGGCTTTGGTCCTAGTAAACAGTAATCCTGGCTACTCACTTTTTGAGTTGATTAGATGTCAGAAAACGTGAAATTTGTATTTTTGCCGCCTAATATGCTACCAGTTATTCAGCCGATGGATCAGGAAGTAATTTACATCAGTACCTAGCTGTGTAAGCCATAACCTGATGGTGGATCAAACCAATTAGGTGATTCACGTAATAAGATTTACATCTGCGCCTGTCCGTAATCCTTAATCAGATGGTGGTCAAACCACAGGGAATGAAAAGCAATGTCATTCACGCCCTAGGAAGCCGAGGATTAATTCTAGCAACAGGTCTTTCCTAGTTGCAATTTCAGCGGTTCCAAAGCAGAGTTGCAAACCACTATTCCTTGCTGAAGAGTTTTAGACTATCCAACTCCTAGTCCAGAACACGACGGCGTTCATACTCACAGGACCTGGACCATTCATTGTGTTCATTATGAATGATCCGACCCACAAACTCAAACGAGGGCCTTGACACATACAGCTACCACGATACTCCCGAAGGGCCTATCTCAGTAATCAGTCAGAGAACAGCTAAATGCCCAAAGAGACAAATAGCGTAATGTAGTGGATTGTCCAGTTGGCTCCTGCTAGCCTGTTAGGGGACTGGGCTCCCTTTTATCCCCGTAAGACATAAGTCTAGATGGTTGTGTGATCCATAAAGGCATAATGTGGGGGGGGGACCACTTGGGTGATATGTAGCGTCACCCGCGGTAGGCAGCCGTCAGATATCTCTATCTTCTGGTCGCTCCTAGTTGCAACTTCAAGAGCTTGAAGCAGGCCGCCATCCCAACTCCTTGCTGAAGAGTTGGAGACTTTCCAATTCTTGGTCCTGTGAGCATGCTAGTCATGGATCTGGATCATTCACCCTGTGTTCTTGATCATAGTGAATGATCTTGGCCCCTTATTCATTCAACCACCACTATACATCCCAACGGGCTAACCTCAATAATCAGACAGAGAACAGCAACAGCTAAACTCTGAGGCTTGCTGATTCCCGTGGAAATAAAATGGAGTTGTACAGTTGGCTCCTGCTAATCTTTAGGGAACTGAACTCCCTTTTACCCCCAGTGACCCATGTCTTAATGGTGAGATTCCATTAAGACATATTAATGTGCTCCAGGAGAGGATGGGGGGGGGGGAGGATCAGGGAGTAACATAAACTTTTAAAAGTTTTTTTCTTTCGATGAATATTTAAACTCCTTTTAAGTGATACTGGTGGACAAGATAAGCCAACAATACTAGGCAATATGTGCTGCAGAAGTTGATATTACACCAGCTGTACATCACGAAATTTCTATTTTAGCTAGAGAGTCTAATTTTAAAGGTAGAAAGGAGGCTGACATAAATGTTTTTCTAATTTCACACAGGCGAGAATGCTAAAATAAAATACAACTGGAATTGCAATTTCCTAATGAAGAAGATGAGAGTGATGTTCAATAAAAGTCTCCGAAGAACAAAATTTAACCTCCAAATAGATTTCCAGAGTACTGACGAAGCTATGTAGATTTTATAGAATAAACAATCCTGACAACGGAAGGAGTTTTAAAAAGTCCCAGGCGGTAGCTACGAATATCAACTGCTTTAAAAAAGTTTATTTTGCGTTTAAAAAAATAACCTGTTCAGCAACCATTGGACCAATTTTTTTATAAGAAAGCCGACGTACCACAACAGCCACTATGGACTCTTTAGGAAGTGAGTAACTTTAATTGTTCGTTTTATTTTAAAGCAGTATTTTGGTAATCCTGGCACCTATCTTCTCATCATCTTTATATGGTCGTGTTTTAGTGGAATGTGAGCCCAACGCAAAATGAGGTGTACTTGGCTACTTTTTGAAAACCATTTAATTAAAAACATGAGAAAACCTTAAATTCCTTTGAACTGCTATTTAACGCATCTGTTCCACTGTTCTAAAATTTTATTGTCATAAAATTTGATTATGTCAAAATTTTGTGGTATTGAGAACATGGATTTAAATAAATACAACAAAAAAAAAAAAAATAATAAAAATAAATGCTTAATGATCATGTGGATAATATGGTCTCATGTTAATTCAAATGGTCAACTGTTGTGTTGAATTGATTGTTTTAGAATGGTAAAATGTGCTATGAAGAGACACACGTTGTTACAGTTGCTTTTTATGGTTCGTTACACAGCGGTATTATAAAGTGGCAGTAGCATTTAAACATAACGTCATCAAGGCCTGCAGGGGGTAAAACTACAAGAAACTACTATTTTTCTTCAAATACAAAATATTTAGTTTTTGTAGACCAAATCAAAAGGCCATTTAACATTCATTTGCAATTTGTTTTAGAGTTTATACAGACATTGCAGTGTTGTTTTGGGTTTTAAGGCTTAGCAAATTATATATATTTGTATATAATTTTTTAAGTGTATTAATAGCACTACTCTATCACTAGAATCGACCAGAAAATATTCTTCATTGTTTTACAGTTTAGAAGGGTTTTTCAACAAAAATTATGTTTTCTAAAAGAAAATAAAGCAAAAAATTTAGATTAAGATGATTTAAATTTTTATTGTATTACGAAGAGAAAAGTTCGGCAAATATGAATGAAAAAATTTTATCTGACAAATCTCCACCAGATGTCGATTCTTTCATCAAAGCTTTTAAACACCTTTTGGCAAAATTATGGTTTTTAAGTTTTAAGGCTTAATTCGATTCGATGGGCTCCGTACAGACTCGGTACTTAAAATAGCCTCACATAAATTAATGCAGTGGTGTTAAACCGCACGATCTGGGTGGCCACTTAACTGCTGATTGTCGTGAAATTATGTGATCGGGAAATTTGCTTTGCAATAAATTGATCGTTTTATTGGCTGTGTGACATGCGTCATCATCCGTAATACATTGACGGTTACCGTATTTCCAGCCTCATCTTCGAAAAAAAACGGCCCAAACGCGCTTCCAGACCACATAGAGCACCATACAGTGACACATTGGGCATGCAAAGCCTTATCAATAATCGCTCTAGGATTTTCAGAAGCCCAACTATGGGAATTTTTCTTGTTGACATGCCTTAACAAGTGAATTTGGGCTTCGCATGAAAAAATTATTTGAGAACGAAATGACCTATTGTGTTTTTTATAAATTACGAAATTACATAATCTCTAAGACATGTTATGCATACCAACAACAATAATATGTTTATTGAAAATTTCGCGAAATTTTTTTGTTCCTCCTTTTGTTATTTATTGAATCTTCAAAATATGAAATAACAATAAGTTTTCAAATCTTAAATCTAGAAATAATCATTAAGCCCGACCAATGTCAGACATAAACCTAATGGCAGAAAATGAATGATGCTCAAGACGCTTCATCTGTAGCATTGACAACTAGATCCTTAGTGTCCCTCTTTTTCAGACAAATGTGACCTGTAAAGTTTAATATATTGCGAGCAAGTGGATTAGGATGGGTTTCGAGTTTTGTTAGGTATTTTCCTGCGTATTTAGCTATTTCAGCAGTCACTAGTGGCATGTTTAAGTCCCGATGGGTGTTAGAATTTCTGACGTAGCATGGAGCTGATGTTACTAGGCGCAAAATTGTGTTTTGTCTACGTTGAATCTTTTCCACATTAGAAGCTGATGCAGTGCCCCATAGCTGGATTCCATAGCACCATATTGGTTTCAAAAGAGACTTGTACAATAATAGTTTGCAATCCAGACTCAGGGTAGAATTTCTACCAATGAGCCAATGTATCTGAGCCAATTTTAGCTTCATCTGACTCAGCTTTGCTTCAATGTGATTCGTCTACCAAGATGAATACCAAGGTATTTCACATGCGAATGTTCCGGAACAATTTCGTTATTAATTCGAATGAGGGAACAAGTATCCCTTCGCAGTGTGAACGTTATATGAACAAAAGTGTGTTCGTTCACCTTTATTCTCCATAATTTCAACCATGTTTCTTGCTGGCTAATATGTTCCTGAAGATTTTGAGATGCTTCGCGCGGATTTTCGTGCATACTAAGACAGGCTGTATCATCAGCAAATTTCGAACAAGAGTGATTTCGCGAAATAACTTAAACAAACAAAAAACAACTAATACAGAACAAAAACATACACATAATGATTAAGAACAACAATATATGATGGTATTGAAGTAGAATTTGAAAGAACCGCTTAAAATAGCACCATCTGCTGGGTATTAAAGTTAGTTGAAGGGAAAATATCTTCGAGTAAATACATGAAGATAATACAGCAGCTTTTAGTCAGAAAAACCAGCCATTTGCTCCTTAATGAATTGATCGAATGGTGGGTCAGCTTCAATTGCTGTACCAGTTGAAACTTGTGCGGCTTCAAAGTCAAATCCTTACGCAAAATTCGCCATGTGATGGGTTGGGATAACCCTAATATTTGAGATCGTCGAGGAATTGACAAATTTGAATGTGCTTCAACACTGTGGCTCACGGCTGCAATAGTTTCATTTGAACGGCAATTTTTGTATCGAGCCTATCGACTCAAATTTAATGACCAAGTTTTTAATAGCGGTCTCCGAAGGGCGAGAGCGAAGTTTAACTTTAACAGCACCACCATTTTCAAAGTGGATTTGAATTATTTTAACGCTAATTTTCGTGCGAAAATACGTCACGATCATGTTGTTGGTGTTGCTACAGTTGAAAAATAAACTTCTTGTTGAAAAGCCTGGTATGTTACCCAGCAAATCATAAATAATTATTTAATGTGTGAGCAAATTTCGAGAAATTTTAATACTGTTAAGATTTCTGAAAACATAGAAAGTATTAAAAAGAAGTTTTATTAGTTGTAATTAAAACTCATTAGGGGTTATACAAATTTTATAGAGAGTTATAAAATCAAAAAAAAAAGAATCTAATTTAACCAAAAAACCTAATAAAATTTTAAAGGTTTTTGGTTTTATTAATTCCACATGATATAAAAATTTTAAAATTTTAATTTAATCTTAATCTTGCTTTGAATCATGTCTGTTTTTAGTAATAAAATGCATGATGAAAAGAAACCGTATGAAAACTTACCATTAATATGGCACTAATGATAAATTTTAGTGATAACTTTATGTGGGTTATTTCGTATTAATAAAAATTGTTTTAAAAATAATTTATTTCTTTTTTTTGAAGTGGCAATTTAAAAGGGCTCTAAGACATATAAATAAGTTAGTAAGTTCCAACATCTTAATGCTTACCAGGGCTGCTATTTATATTTGTGGCCTAAGGATGAAAACACAAGCATTTAAAGACAAAATCTATTTTATTGTTTTTCATAATATTCTCCATGAAGATTTATACACTTTTGCATGCGACGGAACCAATTTTCAAAGCACTTTTTCCACTACGATTTAGGTACTTCTAAAACATGGGTTTTGAATGCAGAAACTACTTCTTCAGGTGTAGGAAACCGTTGTCCACGTAGTTTTTTCCTGATGTTCGGAAACAAAAAGAAGTCATTAGGTGCCAAGTCAACAACTTTGGTGGGATTTCGCTCGTCTTGAAAGACCCATACGGTGGATTGCTGTTTTGTTTCAGGATCATATTAGCATATCCATGATTCCTCACCTGTGCAGATATTATGAACTGCTTTTGATGCACCTTGAGCGAATTTCTGCAACATTTTCCTGCACCAATCAACACGAGCATCCTTTTGTGCGTTTGTCAGGTTATGCGGTATCCAACGTGAACAAACCTTTTTCACATACAAATGTTCATACAAGATCTTATTGATGCTTCTCATACTAATCCCTACAGATGCCTCAATCTCGCGATATGTTACATGACAATCATGCTTTATCAGCTCATGCACAGCTGCGATTTTTTCTGGCACAACAACCGTTGTTGGACGACCTTTACGGCATTCGTCCTGGAGTGATTGTCAGCCACGATTGAATTCGTTATACCAGTTTTTAATGGTGCTGTAAGAAGGTGCTTCATTACCATATAAGGAAGTAAGTTCATCTGTGCACTGTTGTCGTGTCAGGCCACGTCGAAAGTTATTAAAAATTATTGCACGAAAATGTTCACGAGTTATTTCCATTTTCTTCTAAGATCACTTTTGCAAAGTGCTAACACTAACACTAACAACAATAAAATGACAAAATGTTTTGGTTGAGGTTATGTTTAACAATGTGAAGGTTGCACTGGAAACATCAGCTGGTGCCTAGCAACAGTCAGTGTTACCAGGCCAGAAATATAAATAGCAGCCCTCGTATTATTTATACATTTCTTAGTTTCGAGAGTTAGCGAAAATTTAAACAAAAATTTAACAACAAAAAATTAAAGCTTTAAAATAAAAAGTCTCCTATTTAAAAGAAAAATCGCTAGTTTTACAAAAAATTACTGAAATATAAATTTTGTTAAAGTAATATAAATATATTTAAAAATGTTATCTGAAAATATTAGCAAGATCTAAGACTTTAACAATAACTAGATATAGAAATAATAAATTTTAACAAATCCTTGGTTTTCAAAATAAGATAACACAAAAACACGATAAAAACAGGTAATTTTAAAAATATTGTAGGCGCTAGATGTATGTGATAAGGTTAATGTCAGCACCTGGCCGGAATTCCTAATCTTATCACTGGGTGAACTCGCGTCCTAAGACGCTTACATGTCATAATCATAATTTTCTGTTTGCAGAAGACTTGGAGATTATCCAACTCCTTAACCTGATGCATGCTCAAGCTAGGACATTGGATGATAAATTTGTATTAACATCCCTTCGGATGCTTTTTTCAAAACCCTGATAAAACAACAGCTACCACATGCTCCCCGCAGGGCTTCACTATCAAATAGAAACAGGACCGTAGCCTAGCGGGCAACTGGTTACATTGGTACCAGCGTGTGACTATAAAGTCACTGGACGGACTTCAAGAGCTCTATGTCTCTTCCTGTTTGGGGCTCCTGTCGCGTTTTTCTCCGTAAAGCAGATTTCTTGATGGGGTAGAGGTCCATCTAGATTGCGTGCCCCCAATGGGGATGTAGATGCTAGATATAACATTTTAAAGTAAATAAAAAAGGAGTTATTTGCTGTTGCAACTTATTCACATCCATATTCATATGCCATATCATCGTACAATCTTTATCCACATTTTTTTTTGGTGTTGGTGATAACTTCTCCAGATTTATAACATTTTTTCAGAAAATGCACTGTACGAGTTGTTATAGATAGGATTTTATTAAACTAGTTCAAGATTAATTCAGGGGTAACGTAAGACTCCGTTCTTTCTCCTTCTAACTGATATTATTTATCAAACTTTCAATCTCTTTCCCAGATGACAGTACCATTTGTCATACGTATTCATTCAGTAAAAGATCGTATTAGGTGGGGTGGTTTCGATAAGGCAAAATATGAATGATATGCTCAATCAAGATCTCGGAACAATCTCCAAATTGGGTAAGACTTGATGTTGCATATTAACGCATAGATGTGTGCTCGGAAATGATGATTGCAAGCGTTATAGTGGGTGATATAAGCATTAACAATCGGAATCTCTTGATTATCTTGGCATGAAAATAGACTGTGATTATCGATGGGCTAAGCATATTTTTCAGGTTTCTAAAGAAGCTTTCTAGTGCGTTGGTTTTCTAAAACAGTGTAAAAGATACTTCACTCCATACAATCTTCGTACTATTTATACCACCTAAATCCGTTCAAAAGTAGAATACAACTCGTATGTGTGGTCAATGAGGCTTATTGAAGACAGTAGGGGAACCAACTCTATTGATTCTATTGAGCATCGATGGTAAATTCTCTAATGAAATTAGGAAACTTGTTCCAGTTAGACGCACGTTTTTGCATTAAATATGCTTTTTGCTAAGGGCCTATCCATTGAATCGCTCTACGCATTACAGGAAAAATTCGTGTTTTTAGCAAATCAGTTCATATGGGGAATAAACTCTTTCCAAAGGTCTTTTCTGTCATATTTAACGTAGGAAAATTCAAATCGAATGTCTACAAACACTAGTCCCTCTTCAATCCTCTTCATAACCTAATTTCCTAGTTCTGGCACTATGCAATGCATAAGGACTTCTTATTTCTAATACCCACATTAAATAAGAAGCTTAATTTTAGAATACAATTATTTTTATATAAAATACTTCATTCTGTCAAATGGATCTTAAAGATCTGTATTTCAAATATATTCTGTTACAATCGGTTCAGCCGTATTAAAGTATTAATTTTAATATCTTCTCCTCTCACTGGACCTTGCCAACTCTATATATTTATATATGTTTGAAATTTTTTTAAAATCAATGCAATTATTAGTTACGGTTTTAACGTTTTGTGTGGAAACAAACTGCATTTTTGGTGTTATAAATGAGGACATAGCTATTTTTGGAATTCATATCAGACGCATACAATGCCAGCTTCTTTTCAACTTTCATTAAAATTATTTCAATTGCTTAGTTGTCACTGGAGTACCAATATGAATGTAGGTATATCAGAGTAGATTATGAGGGTACTACAATTTTGAGAAATAAAACAAAATTGTCGTAAGCACAACATCAAAAGAATTTAAATTGAAATATCCCCACTTACGAAATATACCAAAAACATTTCACAGTTCTTATTTAACATCTCTACTCATTTGAATAAAAACAAAATTTAAGTTAGTGATGGACTTTGTTTATGTTCGTATGAGTGGGTGCACATAAGCGTGAGAATATTGTAGCGGAGTATGACATGGAAATTTTCGTAACTGCTGATAATTTACAACACACTTTTTCCCAGTATGTCCGAGCTTACATAGCAATAGCTTTCTTCAAAGGTATGATCCCATAGCTAGTTGCTCCAATTTGAAATCACTTGTTTTTTTTTTTTTTGCTATTAGAAGCGCTAGAATACTGCTTTAAAAGTATCCATCAAATAAGGCAGTGTTGAGAATACTATAACTTTCTACAATCAACTCATCTACTGCGGTTATACAACAATTACACTTCATCTTCGAAAGCCCAACAATAACTATTTTTCCTAATACTCTCAGGCGAAGTGACTGCTTCATATGTACCAGCTAGCTTTTCTTTTTATTTTGTTCCCACATACCACTCGTTTTAGTGGTGTCCATAACAACAAATAAAACTTTTTTTTTCTCAGCTAAAAAACAATTTACGACTCCAATCATATGAGAATACTGTAGCGGGTTAATAAGTTGACTAGATAGCATTATGATATATTTTTCCAATATTTAGAGCAACAGCTATCTACTGCTTTCGAAATAGACGTAAGACAATACAGGGTTGATATTATCAAAACTTTCTGCCATCTTATTTTCTTAACAGATACCAACTATTTTTAACTTCATTTAAATATCATTTTTTAATTTCTCTATTTTGTTTATTTTTCTTAAAGGCTCTGGCTAGATTTGTGTTTACGATATCAGAAAGTTATACAGCATCCATGATAAAAAATCGAGGGATTTGTGATACTTAAATTTACAATCTATGGATTTAACAAGGACAGCCTTGTTATTGTTTTTAATCTTGATTTATGTTGCTACTGTCTACCCTTTTATCGCTCGGACCGCAATTTATCAAAATTATACAATTACATTGATTTTAATAAAATTTCAAACATCTATAAATATATAGAGTTGGGAAGAGAGAAGAATTAATACTTTAATGCAGCTGAACCGATTATAACAGAATATAAATGAAATACAGAATGAAGTATGTTATATAAAAATAATTGTATTCTAAAATTAAGCTTCTCATTTAATGTAGGTATTAGAAATAAAAAACCCTTATGCAATGAATAGTGCCAGAACTAGGAAATTAAGTTATGGAGAGGATTGAAGAGGGACTAGTGTTTGTAGACATTGTGAAACCGTTATCAACACATTTACTGTGGTTATACAACCATTACATTTTATCCTCTGCTAAAACGCAGCAATAATTATTTTTCCTAATAATCAAATCTCTTTTTCCACATGTACTAGTTAACTTTTCTTTTTATTCTGTTCCTACACACCACTCTTTTTAGTGGTCTCAATAACAACTAATAAAATTTCGTTCCCCTTAACTAAGAAGCAATCCCGTTATATTTTAACCAGCAACTCTAACTTCATGTTGTTATAAAAAAGAAAACTATTTATAGGACACATTGACGATTTAGGACCGACGAACCTAATAATAATAATTTTTCTAAAGAATCAAATCTCTAACTTATAAGCAAAAATCGCTACGACACTAGGCCAAGTGAGTACTCAACATGTGGTAACTAACTTTACTTTTTATTTTACTTACACATACCACCCTTTTTAGTGGTGTCAATGGCATTTAAAAAAACTCCGTTCTCCTTAGCTATGAATCAATCCCAATAAATTTTAACTAACAACGCTAACTTTATGTGGTTATAAAAAGAAAAAAAATGTAAAAGACACCACTGACCATTCTTGTTTTAAAAAAGGACTGCAAAGCTTGAAAATCATCAGTTTATTGAAGCTGTGCGAAAAAAAATAATATTGTGCAGTTATTAGTAGCACTGAATATTTTATGATCTTATTTCTGCACTCACATTATCGTGACCGAAAAACGCCTTACAGATCGATTATGACCATAAATCTCATCTCTGGTTAAAGTCCTCCTCAGTAATACCACCAAATACAAAAACAATAGCAGCATTAAAGCATTTAAAACTTCACCATGAATGATTTTTTATTGTTGGCCATAAATCAAATACAACTCAAAAACGTTTGTGACAACAACCCTTTTGTAATGAATAACAAAACACAACAAAAAAAAAAAAGAGGAAAATTTTATCCTAAAAAAAATCAATAAAACCTCGTCTTGACCCCTGCTGTTTAAAACAAAAAGCTAAAGAGTTAAAAAAGAAAAATAAAAATAAACGGTAGATTTAACAACAGCAACAAAAATAGGAATTTGAAAGCCGCAAACATTGCACGTGTCAAATTGTCAAAAATTCATATTTTGATGTTTTTATGAAATCGAATGAATTCGTAAAAATCACATCTACACCCACTAACATTTATGTAACAGTAGTTGTGTCTATGTATATGTTTGTTAGTATAGATTTAAATTTTAAAACAATTTCTTTATGAAGATACAAAAGCAGCTGACATATAGGCAGACGAACAGACAGGCAGACAGACAGACAGACAGACAATTATTTGAAATGATAAAAAAGTAACGTTACAAAATAATCATGTTTAAAAATGACATTTACATGAATATTTAATTTACATCCTTTAATCATGTTAATAAAATTGTTAAGTTTTATTATTTAATTTTATACTCAATTTTTTGTGATTCGATTGTATTGTTGCCGCTTTTGATAGACGTTTAATATTTTTTTATGTCTGTTTTTTGTTTGCTATTGGTAGTAAATCAAATTTATATTCTCTGTTGATAGACTATATTACAACCACATACTTTCTTGCTGAACAAAAGGAAGGAAGGAAGAAAGATTTTATTAAGGGTATTCATTTTATGCTGCAATCATAAATTGGTGGTTGTTATTTTAAAATTGTTTATGGCTGAAGAAAGTAGAAATATGAGAATAAAACTATTTTTGCATTTGAAATATGCTTAAGCAGCTTTCGAAAAATATAATTCTTGATTTAAAATTTCCCTAATTTACGCTCCTGCCTGTTGGCCACACTTTTTGAACTATTTTTACAGCTGATAATTTAAGAATACTAAAATCGATTATCAGGTGATAAATGAAGCTTTATATTTTCAAATAATTTGAAAAGATTAATATAAACGATTTGGTTTTTAGTACTTTTTTATTTACTGGGCTATTCGTACTTAGTGAGATAGGTTTAGTAAAGAACCTTAATACAAACAATTTAATATGGTGCCTTTACTAAGGTAGCTTTAATAAGATACTTTTACTAAGTAATATTTAATAAGGTACCTTTACTACCCAACCTCTAATAAGGTACTTTAATAAGGTAGCTTTACTAAGGCATCCTTAAAACAGTAGCTATACTAAGGAATCAGAACTGAGGAACTTTTAATAAGGTACTTTCTCTAAAGATCCTCTAATAAGTTTTTTTTCGGGCCAGCACTCAGAAGATGACTTCTATTCATGCCAAGCATTGTGCCATAACTAGGAATTTTGGCTATGGGGAGGAGGAAAGTAGTGTTTGTATTGTTTGTGGAATAACTTTGATTTTCCTGTGTTGACAATTACAGGAAAGATCTTTGCAGAGAGTTAATTCCATAACCGAACTCTTCTGCTGAAAAATGAATTTTCCCTGTAATACATACATGGCGATTCACCGACCAATCAATCACAAATGGATGGGCGCTCAACGAAAAGCATGTCAATTGCCAAAATGTGGGAGAGACGAGAACAAGTTCCCTAACTTCATCACCATTGAAATAATAATGCGATTCACCGGCCAATCAATCACAAATGGATGGGCCCTTGACGAAAAGCATGTAAAACGCCAAAATGTGGGAGTAACGGGAACAAGTTCCCTAATTTCATCACCATTGAATAATTGATGGAACAGTGAAATACAACCTACATTGATCGATGCTCAAGAGAATTAATAGAGTTGACAGCCCTACTGGCCCCAATGAGCCTCTTGGGCTGCTCTTGTACGTAGTCGAGCAATAGATGTATAGACTTTAACGCGCTGGCCCCATTTCCATATTTCGACGGATATAGGTGATATAAATAGAACCAAGATCGGAAGGAGTGAAGTATCTTTTACAACGTTTTAAAAATCGAGGCAATTGAAAGCTACTTTAGAAAACTGAAAAATGTGCTTAGTTCATCGATAATAAGGTACTTAAATAACGAAACTATAATAAGGTACTTTAGTATGAAATCTTTGATAAGGTTTCTTTACTATGAAATCTTTAATTAGACTTCTTTACTAAGGAACTCTTAATAAGGTACCTTTGTTAAGTAATCTTGAATTTGTGCCAAAGAAGAACCTTTTAAAAGGTGCCTTTAGTTAAATATCTTTAACAAGGTAGTTTTTCTAAGGAACCTTTAACGAGGTAGCTTTACTAAGAAGCCTTAAATTAGGTACCTTTACTCAGGAAACTTTACTAAGGTACTTTTTCTAGGAAACCTTTAACAAGGTACCTTTAATAAGGTACTTTTTCTAAGAAACCTTTAACAAGGTACCTTTAATAAGGTACCTTTAATAAGGTACCTTTAATAATGTACCTTTAATAAGGTACCTTTAATAAGGTACCTTTAATAAGTTGCCTTTAATAAGGTATCCTTTAATAAGTTGCCTTTAATAAGATACCTTTAATAAGTTACCTTTAATAAGGTACCTTTAATAAGGTACCTTTAATAAGGTACTTTTAATAAGGTACCTTTAATAAGGTACCTTTATTAAGTTACCTTTAATAAGGTACTTTTAATAAGGTACCTTTAATAAGGTACTTTTAATAAGGTACCTTTAATAAGGTACTTTTAATAAGGTACCTTTAATAAGGTATCTTTAATAAGGTACCTTTAATAAGGTACCTTTAATAAGGTACTTTTAATAAATTATCTTTATTAAAGAATCTTTAATGTGGTACCTTTAATAAGAAACCTTGAACAAGGTACATTTAGTAAAGAAACTGTAATAAGGTACCTTTAATAAGGAACTTTTAAAGGGTCATTTACTAAAGAAGTTTCAAAGGTTCCTTTTCTAAGGAACCTTTAAGGCGTCTTTACTAAGAAACCTTTAATAAAGAACTTCTGGTAAGGAACCTCTAATAAGGTATCTTTACTAAGGAAACTTCAACAAGGTATCTTTACTAAGGAAACTTTAGTAAGATACATATAATAAAAGTCCCTTCTTTTAATAATGCACTTTTACTAAGGAAACTTTAATAAATTAACTTTACTAACGAACCTTTAATAAGGTACCTTTAGGAAGATGTCTTTACTAAGGAACCTTTATTAAGGTAGCTTTATTACGGTACTAGTACTAAGGACCTTTTAATAAAGTACCGTTTGGAAACTTAATGAAGCAGTATTTTTTTTTTTTTTTTTAATAGCGCGGCAGAACTTTCTTCGTTAAGCGTGAATCGTTATGTCATTAAAAAAGCGTCGTAAGGTATCTTAAATAAAATAGAGTTTCTAAGGAACCTTTAATAAAGTATTTTTACTAAGGAACCTTTAATAAGGTACGTTTAATGAGGTGCCATTATTAAGGAACCCTTACAAAGGAACCTGTAATAAGGTACCTTTACTATGGAACCTTTAATAAATTACCTTTACTAAGAAACCTTTAAGAAGGTACCTTTTCTACGGAACTTTTAATAAGATACATTTAGTAAATTCCAGTTAATTAGGTACCTTTAGAAAGAAACTAATAAGGGACCTTACTAACGAACCTTTAACAAGGTAGCTCTATTCAAGAACCAGTATTAAAAAACCCTTAATGAGGAACCTTTTGGAAACGTAATGAAGCAGTTAACAGTTTTATTAACATGATTAAAGGTTTTTATTTAAGCGCGGCAGAACTGTTTTCGTTAAAAACGTTAATTTCTCATTTTGAATGTTAAATTCCAATACAACTTTAATATAAAAGAACCCTTTTTTCTTACTTATTGCAAATGCAAAAACAGCTCAGAGAAGGTTTGAACACTTATGTTTGAAGACCAAAACGACTAATGGTATCTTTATCTTACAATTGTGTATTATTTGATTAAGCAAAATATTTATATTTTTGTTTAAACCATTAATTCAATTTAATTATTTGTATTTTTGAAGAAAAAAAATGTCTATAAAAGTGAAAAGCGCCTGCAGTAAAAACTCATAAATTAAGTTGACAAGTTAAATTGCAACAAAGAAATTGATACGTCATCAAACCCAACAATTAAACTGTTTTAAAGAAATAAATTTAAATTAAGCAATAAAAGGTCAAAATTTCAAGAGGAAAATTAATTTCCCATAAAAGTCGAGTCATTCATTGTTCATATAAAGAATATTTAATTTTGGATAACAAAAACAAAAAAAAAGGAAATTAAAAAACAAGAACAGCAACAATGGATTGAAATATTTTATTGTAGCTCAGTAATTAAATGGAAAAAATACCCAGTGACATTAAATAGCACGGATAAAAATAAAACTTATCAAATAGTTTGACAGCTGCCATTCATTAAGTCATATAAAATTGACTTTTATTTTAAACCTTAATTATAAAAAGAGTATAAAAATAAAAAAACACCTGTTTTGACTTCAGGAAATCGTTAATGGAATGTTTAATTTGAAAGAGATTACGAGGAGGTTTCTGACAGCCACAATTATCGTTCATCTGAAAATATGTGATATTCACAATTAGTAAATAGCTCTGCTTAGTGTTACATTTTTTTATGTCAGTTATTTTATTTAGCCAAAATTATATAAAGGCCAAGCTAAACATTAGTTCAAATTTACATTAGTACCTCCCTTCGCAACCTAAACGGATCATATTTAATCTAGTATGAATACGTCACTTTATTTGTATTACTAATTAATACCGCGCTCTAGATTAGGCAGAGTTGGGAACTTCATTTCTAGCTGGGGCCAATCTGTAAGGGAGATTTATGCATATACAATTATAGTTGGGGATATTGGAATAATATTTGTGATTAATTTCTTCTCTTTGTTGTGGAATATGTGGACACCTTAATTCTCATCTTTTTCCTCGATGAGTATGAATAAATAACCAGCAGGTTAAGATATAAATTTCCTCTTTATTTCTGGGTTATAGGTATAATTGATCAATGGATTTATAATTCAATTGGGTAAGTATGCGTTTATATATAATATTCGTTCACGTAAAGTGTTTAGGTGGATTAAGTAATTAAGTAATTTTAATCCTTTAGTTTAGGTTAATTTTTTTTGTAAGTTTTTTTTAAGGTAAATTTAAGTTACGTATGTTTCTTATTCTTTAAACCATGTTACTCTAGAAGATTCGACAACCAATTGAATTAAAAAAATGGAAACTTATTCTGCCATTTTTCTTTATTACGGAATAAATTTTCCTTTTCCTTTCCTTGCCAGTACTAAATTTTGGTGCTGCCAGATGGTTTAAACGTGTGTCCAAAGCTAGTTTGGATATAGTGATTAGTTAATTCGGTATCTTTTTTCACACTATTGATTGCTTTTTGTCTCGATGACCTTAAGTGATGAGGGGCGAACACAGAGGCCCCTAAATGTTTCTGATGAACTATTTGCTGTCCTAACTGGCTGGCGAACATTTCAATGCGAATGCATCATTCTTAAGCCGCATTGTGGTTTGTACTGGTGAGTCAGTGTTGGTGTTCAGGATGTTTCAGATGTATTTGTTCCTTTAAAAAGACTAGAAATTTTGAAAGTCATTAAAATTTTGTTCTTATATTTTTCGATGGCCACATGTACAATTCCCAGACACCATATTACTCTCTTGAAAGTCATTGATGGTTTTAATATTAAAGTTGATGGACAGTGATTTGTAGCAGACAGTGATCTGTAGCGCATAAAAACTGGACAATAAAAGAAGGTTGGGCTCTAGATTAACTAAGTTAATTAGGTGCTTATATTTTAAGGCGGTTAAAAAGAGATTTCTTAGCTACTTTTTTTTTGTTTTTAAAGAGAAGTAGCACTTCAGGCAACTATGCCTATTTAGTCAAGTACCGTGCTACATTCTTTAGGAAAGGGATAGAGAAGAGATGCGACAGGTGGTGAAAGTAGAAGAATAGTTACGAAATTAACTTTGTTGTAATAGATCACTGGACATACGTCAAAGATGGTTTCATTAAATCAACTATGATATAGACAAAGAGCGAGGGCTTTTATCTCCAAATTTTTTTTTTGTGTTATTTTCTATTCCGGTTAATGCACATGTCCGTAGCACAATGGTCACTTCTGTAATATTTTGAACCGTAATATTTGAGTCACATTTACCATTCTTCCACTGGAATTTTAATTTTTCCCATGTTGAGTAAAATCAGTGTATCAGGGATTGTAAAAGCGTTATCCTTAATATACTGCAATCGAATATTTTTTTAAAATATTGTCTTTCTTTTCATATGAAATAGGTATAGAAATTAAAAGAGAACACAGTGAGATTTCAATTAGACAAATAAAAGATAAGAACTGTATAAAAGCCGAAAAATAAAGAAAACAATTTCGATTTAACAGTCACTAAAATTAGCTATACTTTTTATCACATCATTTAAGCGTTGCAACTCCCGATGTTGTGAGGGATTAATTTGGCGACAGCAATGCTTACCTTTTAGTCCAAGGGAATAATTGATATATATGCCTACAAAACATAGTGTTAAAATAAGTATTAAACGACTTAACAGATAGCCTAAATAATAAAATTACTATCAAGCCACATATTTAGAAATTTTCGATTTTATTTCTTTCAATATATTGAGTATAAGTCACTATCATATCTCTGTGAGACAAAATGAAATATTACAAACTTGTGCAAACGAATCTAGTAAGCAAGTGTAAGCCAAAAATAAGACAGACTAGCTTGCTAGTAGATAACTCTTATCATTCCCCTGGCAAAGAATACATTGACTCACTATTATATATTAATAAATCTGAATTTCACATCCATCCAACCACTTCGATAAGATATTCGATTTAGTTCTAACACACTATCCAATCGACCATGGAACTTGGCCGATAATAAATGGCTTAATAGTAAATTATATCACAATATTTTATTTATTTTGTCGTGGAAAGGGCCAGAGTTTAATTTTTTTCTTAACACAGTCCAATTCTTATCGGGGCTTTCAACAAGAAATTAATTTTTAAAATATGGCAACACCAATGACATGCTAGTTTTAACGTTTTTTGACGTATTCGTAGTAGATGGATGTGCAATCGCTACAATAAAATCAATTTCGAAAGAAAATCACATTAAAGTAATTAAAATCTTTTAAAGTTATATTTCGTAAAATTTTTAATATTTTCGGACAACATAATCGTCTTTCCGCGATTTGGAATTTGGTCGTTAAATTTGAGTCGACACCAATGAGATTTCGATCGGGTCGTTCAAATGAAAACATAGCAGCCATGAGCTACAGTGTTGAAGCAAATCCAAATGTTTCAATACTTCGACGTTTTCAACAATTGGGGTTATCCAAAACCACCACTATTCGTGATAAGATTTACATCTGCGCTTTGCTGGAAGCCTTAATCAGATAGTGGTCCAATCACTGGAAATGAAAAGTAACGTTATTCACGCCCTAGAAGGCTGAGGACTAATTTCTAGCAACATGTCATTCCTAGCTGCAATTTCAGCGGTTCCAAAGCAGGATTACAAACCACTACTCCTTGCTGAAGAGCTGGAGAATATCCAACTCCTGGTGCAGAACACATGACTAGCATGCTCACTGGATCGTGATCATTCACCCGTTGGTGTTATTAAAGGTGAAATGATCCTGACCCTCTAAATCAAAATCATGCGAGGGCCGCGAAACCACAACCAGCACGATACTCCCAAAGGGCCGACCTCAATAATCAATCAGAGAAACAGCTAAAAGTCTAAAGAGACAATTAGCGGAATTATTCGAGCTCACTGATTCCCGTGGAAATAACGTGGAGCATCCAGTTGACTCCCTGCTTGCCTTCAGGGGACTGGGCTCCCTTATACCCCCAGCAGCACAGCTCTAGATGGTTAAGTGATCCATAAAGACCGATAAATGTGGTCCAAAACCACCACATTACATATTTTGTGTAAGCATTTGACCTTGAAGCCTGACAAGTTTCTACTGGTGCAAGAGTTGAAGCCGACCGACCATTCATATCGCCGTAGATTCGCTCAATTTATGCAGGAACATCGAATTGATTTTTCTGCAAAAATTATTTTTTAGGCGAAGACCATTTTCATTTGTTAGAATATGTCAACAAGCAATATTGCCGCATTTGGACTTTTTAAAAAACTCAGAGCGATTATTGAGAAGACCTTGCATGCTTCACGTGTCATTGTATGGTGCGATATATGTTTTGGAGGCGTGATTTGCCCATTTTTTCGAAGATGGACTATGTGGATATCACTAATATGTAGTTGTAACAGGTCGGTGCCATATGTCACTTAGTGAATGAGCGAATCAATTTATTGCAAATCATATTTCCTGATCGCATAATTTCACGACAATTAGCAGTTTAGTGGGCAGCCAGATCGTGTGATTTAACAGACTCTAAACGGAGCTGAAATCGAATCGATTTCAGCCTTAAAACTCAAAATCCGTGATGTAATGAATGAAATAGGACCGCCATTTAGCCAAAAAGTAATTAAAAACTTTAATGAAAGAATCGGCATCTGTCAGCGTGGTCAGATATCATCTTTTATTCATAATTGCCGAACTTTCCTCCTCGTAATACAACTAAAATTTGAATCATCTTAATCAAATAGTTTGTTTTCTAAACAAACTACTTGTTGAACAACCCGTTATAAGAGTTCTATTGTGTTCTTGCTTTGATTACTTTTAAGATCGCTCTCGTAGCAGTAGAAATCTTAATCAGAGTTGAATTTTACCGTTAGCAACCAGCTTTATGTTGCTGATATAATAAAGAAAAACAGTCTACAGGCAGACTTTTATTTTAAATCAACAAAAGAAATATTTTATTCGAAATTTTAAATTTTCGAATTTCTATTAAAACGTCTTTTACGTCCGGCTTATTGTATTTTTTCTATTCCTTCATTTCCATCATTATTTACCTTGTTTACTTTATTTTAAGTTTAAAACGCTTGAGTAATACATTTGATGCTGTTGAGTTTTTGTCATTTTAAATCTTTTTTGTTTTGCTTGACATTTAACAACTGTTTATCGATGACTTGTCGGCATATTTTTGTTTTTGTACAATTTTTCAATTTCATCTTTTTGTTATTAAAAGGAAATAATACATACAATTTGTTCATATGTGTGCATGTAAGTCATGCATGGCTTCAAGTATTTGTTTTAATCTGGTTTTTGCTGTTGGTTCGGGTTTCCCTTTTACTTACTTTTGATGAAAAATTGTTTACTCATTACACTTGACATGTCAATAAAGTCGAGGCAATAATGCGTCAGCGACAGCAATAGCAACAGCAGCAGCTTTAAAATAAAAATGTAATTTGAAACTCATTTGCCAGAGACCGTAACCGTTTCGTTAATTCTTTAGTTTTTGGAAATCTAAATATAAACACATCTGCTGGATTCTGTACATCATTTGCCTAAATATCTGTCAATAGCCGACATGAAAGCGAGTGTCAGAACAGAAAAATAAATTTTGAGTTACGTACATTTGTATGTGTAGTTGTTTACTTCAAGCTGAATAATTTTCATTCACCTACAAAAACAAATACAGTTGTTTAGACATCAAAAGGATAATTGCGGAACAACAATGGCTTTTAAATCGATATATATGGAACTTGGATTTATTTTAGTCTTTCTGCTCGTACTTAAATTGTTTAATGTATATTGTTTTAAATAGGTTTCACTAAAGAGATGTTAAATTTTTTTTGGCAACAGTCGCCGACATTAATGCGAGCAAACGGAGAATTCATAAAAGGTGGCTCTGCTTTAGGTATAAAAATAATTTACCCAAGCAAGTGAGAAATTCTGACATTTGAAAATTAAAAGAAGGCAATCATCTATAAGCCACATAAGCTAATGCATTTATCTGAAATCAATTCGTTTTATTCGATGCAACCAAAGTTATAATCGATCCGTGACCCCAAGTGGACACCATTGTGATGGAATATTTTACTTTATACACTTAAATAGAATAAGATGGCGAAGAATTGCTAAGGCAGTAGCTCGGATCTCTATATAGCACAAACATAAGAAAAATTCTCCCTTGTGGAATTACCTAAGAATGTCATTTAAGGGGGCTTGTACCACTGAGAAGAAATAAAATGAACATAAGAGTTAGACAACCAAAACGCACGATGTTAATTATAAAAAACAAAAAACAAGTTTTCAGAGAAATATATCATCTTTTATTATGATAGAATGATTTGTGACAAAATTTCATCCAAATGCTTGCTGCGGCTTCGGTGGTGTACCTCATTCTTATGGTTCATACTTTCAAAGATTCTCCTACATAACTACGTTTCAATGTCGTTAATGTGCCGAATTATCTCTTAGTTTAGCTTGTGAGTTGTTCTTGCCTTGTATCCCCAAAAAAAGAATTCCATCATTATCAATATCCCACAACGGGAGATAGAACAGTCATTAAAATTATTGGGCAAAAGAGGCAACTAGTAGGATGCTGATAAACTTAATATCATTCAGGTTTATATTCTAATTTCTGACCCCAGGAAATCCAATATAATTTTGAGATAGTGAACACCAATCACGGTAACTCCCCTGCCACCCTCATTTTCGAAGAAGTATGGTCCGATAACTTAGCCAGACCATAAATCACACCATAGAAGCACTCTTTGGGGATGCACTGGCTTTTCAATAATCACTCAAGGATTCCTATTTGCACAAATGCAGGCAATTCTGCTAGTTAACGAATCCACTGAGGTGAAAGTGTGCCTCTTCGCTAAATGTGATTTTCTTTGTAAAGAAATCATTCCCTTCTGTATACTCATCCAACCACATGCCATGCTGATGATGCCTGAAATGGTCAGTACGCCTCAGCTCAAATATTTTAAAACTTTCATGCGTCTAAATTCAAATCTATATTCAAAATAAGCTTCAGTGATGTTCATGAAGTGTTTGGTAGGCATGACAACGAGTCGAGCAAGACGATTCTTCTGCCACACTATAGCGAACAACAGTAATATTTCCTGTAGAACGAATTGGCTGAGCATGCAGAGATATTTCACATTGTCTACAGGCCCAGTTCCTTGCATTGGATCGATTCTGCCTACCAAAGAAATCACGAACTTCACGAAATACATTTTGAAATGAACGACCATTTTCGTAAATGATTTTAATAGTCTTAAAGGCGCCCCTGTAGGCTAGTAGGTAGTAGTGTACTAGCTTGTCAGTATGGGGTTTGTGGGTTCGAGTCCTAACGAAGACCTTGGTTTTTTTCACTACACTGCTCAGCAATGAAGGCATAGTCACAGGTCTTATACTTTCACTACCTGTTTCATTTCTTCTTTATCCCTTTCCTAAAGATAATAGCACGGTACTTGCATTGTTGCCTGACGTGCTACATATCTTAAAAAAAAACGCTCCTCTTCATGATTGAATTTGTCATACACGGAAACAAGGAAATTTTAAATTAAATTGGGTAAAAAACTTGACGTTTTGTGACTCATAATTAACATCGTGCATTACAATTGTACCTAACATTACTACAGACTTTCGAGAGCAGACTCCATATAAAAACAAATTTTGAACAAAATTTCCGAACTGCAGAGAACAACACCATTGCTGCCAAGTATCGTTTTAGAGTGAAATTGAAAATGGGAAAAGTATGGCAACTCAAAATAAGTGAATCTTAATGCAATGTTTATGTGGAGTCTAATATTCGTATTTTCGTCTATCGTAATGACTCACAGCGTAATTATGAGCGAGTCAACCTGCTTCACCATTTAAAATCGTAACAACGATATAAGTTTTTTGAAACAATTGAATAAAATTACGAAGAATGAAAAGCTTTTATTTTCTATAATTTTTTGCACAAGTTTATTGGAAGTAGCAGTTTATAAATAAAAGCAAAAATTGCAAAACGCAGTGAATCACAGAGCATTGCAAAGAAATATTTTTTTCAATCGAACAGTTCGTTTATAGAATTAATTCTCTACAAAGATGTGTCCTGTCACTTAAAATATGCAAAGATTCAAACCGAATGTTCACAAACACTACAGGCACAAACACTCCCCTTTCTAAAACTTAATTTCCTATTTCCAGCACAATGCGAAGCTGTCATCCCCTATAGTATAAAAATATATTAAATATCTTTTTTAGTAATTAATTTTAAGCACTAGGTCTTATTTAATAAAAAAATTTTTAAAAAACTTTATTATTTATTATATTTTCGATATTTCGCCATACCGTTGGTTGGCATCATCCTGTTTTTTAAAAATTTTTTTATTAAATAAGACCTAGTGCTTAAAATTAATTACTAAAAAATATTAAAAAAACCGTCAAAAAATTATAACTGTTATATATTAAATATCTTTTTTTTTTAATTTAATAAAAAATTCATTAAAATAGTTTTCCCATAAATAAATTTAGTAATAAATTGTAAATTTAAATTATAATAACGAAAAATGGTTACTCAGCTTATTTTAAAAGCTTTTCATTTTAAATTCGACGTTAACCAGCTAGTCAGGAAGCATATATTTTTGAGCTGAAAAACGACAAGGTGCACTTGAACCAAAATTTTACCTTCCTAAAGCTGAGACTCAGTGTTAAGTTGGTAGTGCAAATATTTGATACCTATGAAATAGGAGCTCATATTAGGACAGCTTAGAAATCAAAATAATTGTAAGATTGTATTGTGATTTTCAACGAAAATCAGTTTAAGTTCCACAGTTTCAAGGCCCCTAACCGTAAGATTGTAACCTATAGCTAATGAATAATTTTGATAACTAAAATTGAATTAAAAAATGTCTAACAGAGTTAAACACAATCCATTATATTATTACATTACATACGCATTCGGAAAAGTACAAGACATAAATTTGTATTATCTTGAAATTACTATAACACGATAAACTGACCGTTTACCATTTAACATCTATAGATAACCATCTACATGACCTTGAACCACCCTACCCACCATAAACTAGCAGCATTTAAATATATGCTGCACAGACTTAAGACAATTCCACTTAGTCCAGATAAGTACAACAAAGAACTCGACAGAATTTAGACCATAACTAAAAATAACGGCTACAAGCTCAGTACTATTGACAAAATTATTAAAAAATATAACACTAATAACAGAAATAAAGAGAACAAAGAGATAACCGATACAACGCGATGACACTCTTTTATTTACACAGAACCAGAAATGCATATATTAAATAACCTTATTCACAAAGAAGGAATACTCACAAAAAAGTTTTACTCACGTAAAAACCAGCAACACTCTGAGACATAATCTCAGGACATCGACACAAACAACTGACAAATTTTTTTCCAGGGGAGTATACAGACTCACTTGTACCTGCAAACATATTTAAAAAGGACAAACTGTACCAACACTAAAAATAAGATTTACCCAACACATACGCCAATATAAACCGAAAGGAGAAGACTCCAACATTGCATTACACCTTGACATTCATGGAAATAGATAAACTAGAAAATAGGGAATCTACAAAACAAAAACAGGCACAATTTTCACACCGCTTTAAGTACTTATATGGCCGAACAAATAAAAAACACCATCAGGTGGGTCACAGGTACCTGGATAATAATAAGAGACGGAAATATTAAAAATAAGTCCCACATAAAATGCTAGTTAAGGGGCATTCTCTTTACATGGGTAGATACGACCTTAATGAAATAACTACTTTTACACGAACACTGACTCTGCAAAACCGTTTAGAACAAGGCTTAAGAATAATGTTATCACTCCGAAAGCGCTCACCGTTTGTATCGAACAAACAGCCAGCAAATACGGAAGGAATGACAACAGCGAAAAATTAGAGTTTAATAAAATTTTAAGATCCAAGTCCTGTTTTTTACAAAAAACTATGATCACCACTTACAAAAATGTTTAAATCGAAATGTTTGCCCAAAATAGCACAGTGAATTATTCACCCATAAAATTAAACGAGTCTATAATTTTTTTCACTTGTTTAAAAATCATCACTATGTCGCATAAAAGGTTAAACAAATATTTTACATCCGATTTTTTCGAGTACAAGTTACACTATAGAATTCTCAGACTAAGATTCAAAAACGTTTAACAGTTTTGTAATTTTTAATATTAACAAACAAAAAAATTTTTCATAGAACTTTAATGGCACCCAAATATCCACAAGATATTCATTTTTTCGATATTTAAAAAAATATATTTAAAGATGCGATATGTGCTCACTGTACGAAAATTCCCTTATCATGTCACACATTTCTCTACTTCTCTGCTATAAATTTAAAATAAAAATTTATATTGAATTTTAATTAATTGTTACAACAAAAGAATTTATTATCCACTTAAGGTGTTATAAATCTTATAGACGAACAAATTTTGTTTAAATTTAGGAAATTAAAAAGAGTTGCTTTGTAGGTAATTTAATATTTTTCTTTTGTTAAATTTTTTAATACTAGAAACCAAGAAACAAAAAAGAAGGAAGTCACCCCTGTTATTTTGAAAATAACGTAGAAATTTAAGAACTTTTAAATTAAAGAGGGATTTTGTTCTTAATGCGTTCAATTAAATGAGGTGGAAAATTATATGTATTGAATTTTTAAATAAAAATAAATAAAAAGCACGTAATAAGCTACCACACGAAATTCATTTAGTTGCCTAGGCGTACATTGTTCTAGGAAACCTTTTGAAATTAGTTTACTTTGTAAAGAGTGTTTTAATAAGGATGGCTAGCGGATCTTATGGCTTAAGTTGCCGATTAACGTATTTTCATATAACTCAAGGTAGTATGTATCTTTCGAACTTAAACAGAAACTGGCTCTAATTGTGAGCTATAACATCTGCAGTGGATGTTTAGAAGGTTATTTCTCTGATTGCGTTAATAGCAAAATATTTGCGATTGGGGAGGTGAAGTGTGTAAAGAATACGTCAACCAATATGCACAGCCAAAAAGCCCTCAAAAAATTCAAGGTGAATCCCATCCAGATGCGTGATAAGATTTACGTCAGTACCTAGTGGTGTAAGCCATAACCTGACGGTGGATCAAACCACTGTGGATGATATGTAGCGTCACCCACATCCTAGGAAGCCTTCGGATATCTCTATCTTCCACTATAGGCGCAACTCCGATAGCTCGGAGCAGGCCAACACCCTCACTCCTTGCAGAAGAGTTGGAGACGATCCAACTATCGGCTCAGAACACATGCAAGCTTAATATAGGTGTGCCTGTAGGCTAGTAGTTAGTGCACTAGTTTGTCAGTATGGGGGTTGTGGGTTCGTTTCCCAACGAAGACCCTGTTTTTTTTTTCACTACAAAAATAAAAACTGATTGTCGGTGGGGCTGCTCAGCGATGAAGGCATAGTCACTGTTCGCTGTGCTCTCTTTATACGGCAGTTAATTTCCGACTATCCTTCTACTTGCACCACCTGTTTCATCTCTTTTCTATCCCTTTCCTAAAGAATGTAGCACGGTACTTGACTAAATAGGCTTTGTTGCCTGAAGTGCTACTTCTCTTTCAAAAAAAAATATAATTTCAGAATACAACCGCAAGGATGCTCACTAAACCAGAATCATTCATTATGTTTATAGCGAATGATCCTACCCACACAACTCACACCATGGTCATGAAACCACAACCATTACGATGCTCCCGAAGGGACAAACTCAATAATTGGGCAGAGAACAGCTAAAAGGCCAAAAATGAACTCTGGGTCTTACTGATTCCCGTGGAAATAACGTGGAGTTGTTTAGTTGGTTCCTGCTAGACTTTTAGGGGACTCAGCCCTCCTTTTAACCCCGGTGGCACATGTAACGGTGAGATCCTGTCAAGACGTATAAATGTGCACCCGGGGTGAATTCCATCCAGATGCAAGATAGAGAATGTGTCTTAAAGGAAACAGATAATTAGATGGAGAGACAAATCTCTTTGCCGATACCAGCAGGGAAAGTCGATTCTAGAAAATTATATTTTAATATAAGGAAATCTCATTGATATGGAAATGCTGTGAGAACCAGAAAAGTGCGGATGAAGCGCTCATATGAATTGACAGATTATTAAGCAACAATACAAATGTGGAGGTAATGATGTAATTCAAGGACACCAACTTCGGGAATTCAAACTGAAAACAATCACTTAAAGTTGATTACATCGGAAATTATTTTCTTCTCTTCAATAGAGCAAAATAAAATCGACAAAATAAAAAAAAATGTAAATTGTAAATGTAATGTAATGCAATGTAGTGTATCACAGGGTTTCCGCCGGGAAGATATATTACTTTATTTGTTTAAAATTGTTGACTAAATGCAAGAGAATGAATCTTATATTGACAAAAGTTTTTTTTAATGTTAGCAATTATGTATTTAATGCAATATCAGATAAATGTCTGCCTTTGTGAGCCTCACAAATGCGAGCCCTTTTGAGCATATTCTTCATTACATTCTCCCACATTTCACGTAGTATTTCTTTAATTTCATCACAAATATTTTGTTTGAGTTGCTCAAGCATTCCTGGTTTGTTTGCATAAACCTTGGCTATGCAGATGTCGGCACAAAAAGGAGCCCGGAGCAGTTAAATCAGGTGACCGTGGAGGCCAATAAATATCACAATTTTTTGAAATAACTTTTGACGGCAAAACGAAGTAAAGGGTCCGCCAAATAACTATTTTTTTTTTATTTTAAATGCTATAAACAAAACTACTGAATAAATTCTCAAATTTATTTTTTATTTGAAAGTACAATCCTTCCGGTTAATAATGAAAAATAATTTCATTCGAATAGCTGCCTCGGCTGGCCATGCAGTAGCTTACAAAATCGGTCCAATTTTTTAAGCACATTATCGATTGTGTGCAGCTGTATTTCAGCAATGGCTTCACGAATATTGTCCTTTAAAGCGTCAATTGCTCTGGCTTGTCGGCGCAACACTTATCTTTGACGGCACCCCACAAATAATAGTTCAACGGTGTCAAATCGCAGCTCCAAGGTGGCCAAACGACATCAGCTTTGCGACTGATAATGCGATCTCCAAAAATAGGGCACATCGATTGTTGCTTAGGCTGTGTGGCACGTAGCGCCGTCCTGTTGAAACCAAATATTACCAGTATCCTCCTCTTTAATTTTTGTGAACAAAAATTCGTTCAACATGGCCCGCCATGTTCCCCATTGACCGCAACCGCCACTCCTGGCTCATTTTCGAAGAAAAATGGCCCAATTATGCCTCTGGACTAAAATCCGCACCAAACAGTGATTCGTTTTGGGTGCGTCGGCTTTTCAATCTATGCGTGCGGGTCTTCTGTGCCCCAAATGCGACTATTTTGCTTGTTTACATACCCGCCAAAATCAAAATAAGCTTGATCTGAAAAGATGATTTTTTTTTTACAAAATCGACATCTTTTGAAAGTCGATCGCAGGGCTACTTAGCGAAACGAAAACGCATTGGATGGTCACTTGGCTTCAACTCCTAAACCAATTGGACTTTGTATGGCGTCTTTATGCAAAATTCGTCTCAATGATGTCTCTGAAATATTAAATTATTGAGAAAGACCATGACTTGATGTTGATGGCGCTCCACGCAAACTTTCTGGTACAGCAAATATTCCCTTATATACGCAACTGTTTTTGGCTTTTCACGCTTTAGTTTATCGATGAGGATGCCAGTTTCTTTCACTTTTTTCACAAGATAACGAACAACGAACGGAGCTGACGGTGCTTCTCTTCTTCCAAAATCCGTAAGCAATTTTCGCACACATTCTGCAATATTACCATGATTTTCAAAGTAATGTCGCAATATTTCCCAGCGTTGTTCAAGCGTATACACAACCATATTCGTTCAGTTGCAGGATAAAACTAATTATCTGTCAAATCAACCATGAGCTAAATGTTACCATTCACGAAATAAGCACTCGTTAAAAAATAAAAGTTAGATGGCGGACTCTTTAATATACCTACCTGGCGAACACCCTGTTCTTAATTTTTCTTTCTGTTAAAGTTACATTTCGTAAAATTTATTAAAAATTTGGTTGTTAAGTGTGAGTTCACAGGCTCGATACAAAATGTGCGAACACCAACGCGAGTTCAACCAGGTCGCTAAACTGATTTTAAAGCCTTGCAGGGTTCAACTGCTGCAGAAATTGATGCCAATCGATCACTTAAATCGCCATAGATTCGCTCAATTCATTCAGGAACAACCGGCTGATTTTTCTGAAAAAATCATTTGTACAGACGAAGCCCATTTTCATTTGTCAAGGTACGTCAACAGCAAAATTGTTGCATTTGGGCTTCTGAAAATCCTCGAGCGATTATTGAGAAGCCTTTGCATGCTCAACGTGTCAGTATATGGTGCGCTATGAGTTCTATAGACGTGATTGGAAGCTTTTTTTTCGAAGATGAGGCTGGAATTGCGGTAACGGTCAATGCATAACACTAGCGCGAGATGCTAACAAATCAATTTTAGGCTCTTACTGACGATGTGGATATCACTGACATTTGGTTTCAACAGGACGGTGCCACATGTCCCACAGCCAATGAAACGATCAATTTATTGCAAGCCAAATTTCCGGATCGTATAATTTCAGCAGTTAAGTGGCCAGATCATGTGATTTAATACCACTGGATTATTTTTTATGGGGAGCCATGTTAAGGACTGATTCGATACGGAGCCAGTCGAAGCGATTGCAGTCTTAAAACTCAAAATCCGTGATGCGATTAACGAAATAGGGCCGCCATTTTGCCAAAAATTGATAAATTTTTTTTATTGTGGAAAACCCTTTATTTTTTAAAATATTTTACAAAATATGTATTTTGTTTTAAGCGCACATAGAATGCATTGTATTAGTTCACAAGCCACATGTGGTGCCTTTGTTTATTATTAAAATTCTATTTTTGTTTGAATGTTTATTTTCATTCTAACCTTTTTCTATTAATATTCTTCTTCCTCAGCCATCGATGCTGAAGTGTTTCTTGAAATCGAAAATATTTAGCAGTTTATTAACAAACGAATGTTTACGTAGAAATTATTTTCGATATCACATGAAGTTTTAAAGTAACTCAAGTGGCACCCTGTGAAGATTTTTAGAAAAGGGCGATTATTAAAAGCGCAGTAATTGCACAAATTTATAAAGTGTTTTAGGAATTTGAAACCACAATTTAAAATTAAATTTCTTGCAGTTTGTTTAAATGATTTTGTTTTTGTTTATTTAAAACATTTTCTTTCCATTAATAATTCATATTTAATTTTACACACTGCACTAATTAATGTTTAAATTTCTCATTAGTTTGCATTTAATTTTCAATTTTATAAAAACATTTTACAAAGATAAGAATTAGTAGTCTTTTTTCAATATATTTCTCTTCACTTGTTGCAACAAATCTGTAGATAAGCCAAAACCTACAGAATTTTATTCTCAAAATTCAACTTAAAAAAAAAACAAGTCGGCGTGTACATTAATTGCCAGTTAACTACTTTGACATAAGTCTAAACGTGCGTGTTGAAATGTTGATGTTGCGTGTATAGTTAGTTGCATAAATATCCTTTTTGTTGTTGTTGTAGTTATTGCTTAAAAATAACAACAATACTACACATGTAAATATAAAACGCCTCTTGCTTCAAGACGCACTTTACTTTCGTTTTAAATGCTAGCTGCCGATAACCAATTCTGGTGGATGATGTTTTATATTAAAAACAAAATCTTTGCACAGTGGCATTACAGATGGTAAAAATAGGTACAATTTTTTTTCCAAATATATATAAATGCAAAATAAATATATTTTATATATAATTAACCGAACCCAGGCAGGCGTTGCCCTGCCTCTACGCACCTATACCTTTGGATACTTTTTGCGTATGTAATCAAGAATCTAGTATGTGCTGGGGAAAAATTAAAGATGAGTCACACAGAATTGATGGCAAAATATACAGTTTTATTAATAGAAATATTTGAATGAATATCAATGAAAAATATATTTGCATATAGACGAGAAAACTCAAAAACACTTCTACACAAAATAAAGGATCCGCCAAATAATTTTTTTTTGTTTTCAATGTTATAGACAAAACTACTGAATATTTTTTTAAATACCTCTTTTTATTTAAAAGTACAATCCTTCCGGTTAATAATGGAAAATAATTTCATTCAAATGGCTGCCTCGGCTGGCCGTGCTATAGCCTACATGATCGGTCTAATTTTTAAGCACATTATCGATTGTGTGCAGCTGTATTTTACCAATGGCTTTACGAATATTGTCCTTTAAAGCGTCAAGTGTCTCTGGCTTGTCGGCCTAACACTTATCTTTGACGGCACCCCAAAAATAATAGTCCAACGCTGTCAAATCGCAGCTCCGAGGTGGCCAAAGGACATCAGCTCTGCGGCTGATAATGCGATTTTTAAAAATATGGCGCAAAACATCGAGTGTAGCTTCGGCTGTGTGATACGTAGCGCCGCCCTGTTGAAACCAAATGTTGCCAATATCTTCCTCTTCAATTTTTGTGAACAAAAATTTGTTCTACATGGCCCGAAAACGATCGCCGTTAACTGTAACGGCCACTCTTGAAAACTGGTCCAATTATGCCTCTGGACCAAAATCCACACCGAACAGTGACTCATTTTGGGTGCGTCGACTTTTCCATGTATACGTGCGGGTGTTCTGTGCCCCAAATGCGACAACTTTGCATGTTGACATACCCGCTAACATCAATGAGCTTTATCTGAAAAGATGAGTTTTTTTTGCAAAATCGGCATCTTCTGTAACTCGATCGCAAGCCCACTTAGTGAAGCATTGTTCAAGCGTATACCCAACAATATTCGTTCAGCGGAAGCATTAAACTAATTAACTGTCAAATCAAACATGAACTAAGTGTTACCATTCACGAAATAAACACTATTTGAAAAAAAAAACGTTAGATTGCGGACCCATTATATGATGAAAGGAACTTGTGAACTAATCCATCATAACTCGAGTGTACACACAATATTTTTGGTCTTCTCGTTTGGTGTGTAGATGTATAGAGTTACGTTGCGCCTCACGTCATACATCTCGCTTCTCAGGTGTTATAGCAGCGCTTGAAGTAGACGTTTTGATTTGTTCAGTTTCCCTTTGTGCATCTTGCTCTTCGGCTGTTGCAGCAGACCTTGAAGTTGGCGCTCTTCATTCATTCATTCAGTTTCCCTTTGTGCATCTTGCTCTTCGGTTGTTGCAGCAGACCTTGAAGTAGACGCTTTGATTCAGTTTCGCGTCGTATGTCTCGTTCTTCGGGAGTTGCAGCAGCTCTTGAAGTCGATGCTCTGACTCGTTTAGCTTTCCTTTGTGTGTCTCGCTATTCGGGTGTTGCAGCAGCTCCTGAAGTAGACGCTCTGACTCGTTTAGTTTTCCTTTGTGCATCTCGCTTTTCGGCTGTTGCAGCAAACCTTGAAGTAAACGCTTTGATTCAGTTTCTCGTCGTTTGTCTCGCTCTTCGGGAGTTGCAGCAGCTCTTGAAGTCGATGCTCTGACTCGTTTAGTTTTCCTTTTGTGTGTCTCGCTGATCGGGTGTTGCAGCAGACCTTGAAGTAGACGCTCTGATTCGTTCAGTTTCTCATCGTATATCTCGCTCTTCGGATGTTGCAGCAGATCTTGAAGTAGATGCTCTGACTCGTTTAGTTTTCCTTTGTGCATCTCGCTTTTCGGTTGTTGCAGCAAACTTTGAAGTAAACGCTTTGATTCGTTCAGTTTCTCGTCGTATGTGCCGCTCTTCGGGAGTTGCAGCAGCTGTCGAAATGTATGATCTGACTCGATCAGTTTCCCTTTATGTGTCTCGCTGTTCGAGTATTGCAGCAGACCTTGAAGTAGACGCTCCGATTCGTTCAGTTTCCAATTGTATGTCTAGCTCTTCTAATATTGCAGAAACTCTTGAAGGAGACGCTCTGACTCGTTCAGTTTGGCGTTGTGTGTCTCGCTGTGTTGCAGCAGCTTTACTGGCTGACACTTGCCACGCATTTCTGTTTGATCTTCCAATGTGGGGTTTTTTTCGTGGCATTTCAAAAACGTCTTAGAATTCAATGTTTGGTGACAAATGAGTCGTCCAAAGATAGAAGGCAATGACCTACAATGAAACAAAATACATATGTAATTTCTCTTACGCATTTGGCTGCCAAGAAAAAAACTTCATATTTTTTGCGTACGTATTATTTCCATATTTTATCATTCTCAAATTTCCATATTTATATTCGCAGTGAACGCGGAATAAAATTTTTTGTTGATGTTCGAATTTTCCTATTAAAGTTCACAGTCAACACTCGCCAGGCAGTCGTATGCACACACGCAGAATTGAGTGAGACTGCAGCGGACAATTCGTGACGACATGAGGATTTGATATTACAATTACACACCAATGCCACTGCTCCGCTGTAGCGATCTCATAAAACTCAATTGTTTAATTTTGTATGATGCAGAGCCTATAAACAAACGCAGATGACGTCCAGCACTGAAAACAACTCAAATGGAAATGGTTCTATATTTCAAATTGACCCACCAATAACTAATCACTGTCAAAGTTACAATCACAATTTGTTATTATTGAGGACAGTAAAAATCACTAAGTATTTTCTACTGCCGTCGAAATCAGTTTTATTGTAAGGCCAATGAAAAAACTATGTTGCTGTATCGCTGCTGTTCCAATGTTTTGACAGAATCGGAGTTAACGAACTTAGACGTGCGCAGTGTTATAGAACAACTCTTTCAAAAAGTTGTTCTACAGCGCCATCTAGTGATTGATAGTTTAAAGGCCTTTCCTACGAAAAATTACTTATAAATTCAAGTTTCATCACGAACGGTTGAGCGCTGTAGAAGTTTATCACTTACCAACCAACCAACATATATCCATTTTTATGTATATAGATTGTAGAGGGGTATTTTTTATAGGTATAGAAATTTAAGTTATCAACACTTTTTACCTGTCAGTCATTTTTTCGGATATCAAATGATTTTTGTTTAGTTTGGTTTGAGCTTTCAACATGATTGGACTGAGATCTGAACAACGCTTCATAACTATCCAAATTGAGTCCAAAACAAGATTACTGAATTTCATAAGCTAATTTTGTTTAGGGACGAAACTCACTTTGTTTGATACGTCAAAAAACAAAACTGTAGTATTTGGAGAGATGTATGTGGATACACGGCTACATTAAGAAAAACTTAGTGTTTAGTATCCGTTATAGGGTGGTGGAATCAGTAGTCCACACTTTTTTAAAAAAGATGCTGGCAGAACGTGAACGGTTACCACTATAGGGCCATGATTATTGACATTTTTATTCATTAATTGAATAACCACGACATTCAGGAGCTGTAGTTTCAATAAGAAGGCGCAATATGTTACACATGCGGCCCCTGCCACGTTTGATTTATTGAAGGAAATTTTTGATAACTCTATAGTTTAATCGAACCGTAAAATGATCTTTAAGATCGTGCTATTTAACGCCACTATACTATTTTCTGTGGAGATTTATAAAGTCGCTAGTCTACGCTGATAAGCTCGAAACGATTGACCACTTGGAGGACGACGTTTTCAGCAGTATTGCCGATATCCGGTCACATGTATTGGTTTGAAATTTCAACATGAATAGAACTGCGACCTAAACCATGCTACATAATTTCGCAATTGGGCCGATTACTGTTAATCTTGATCAATACAGGATCGCTTGTATGGCCCGGTGCCTCGAAATCAATTTTGGAGTTACTCGGCTCCGTACAAAAGAGTTTCAAGAGGCTAATTGTGGAGAATAGGGTAACCAAATACATTGATTATCTTAAGCATCGATGTAATGTGGGTTGGATTTCCCTGTTTTGTTGTTCCCGTTACTGGCACGTTTTTTCGTTTAATACGCTTTTTGTTAAGGGCCCATCCATTTGTGGTTGCTTGGCTGGTGAATCGTGTTATGCATTGGAGTAAAATTCTGTAATGCAGTAATGTAATGTGGAATAAACTTCAGCCAGAAGTCTTTCCTCCCACCTTCTATGAAGGAAAATTCAAGTTCAATGTCCACAAACAATACTCTCTCTTTCTTCCTCCCCATGCATTGCATGAGTAGGAGTCATACCCTGAGTGCTGGTCCGAAAAAAAACTATGCTGGTCAGACCGTTGAAGTCAATAACAACCACTATAGAGCCATGATTGCTGACTTTTTTGTTTATCAATTGAAAAAGCACGATATGCAGGAGCTGTGGTTTCAACCAGATGGCGCAACATGTTACAGAACTCGTGCCACATTGGATTGATTGAAGGAAAGGTTTGGTAATCGCTTAGTTTCAAGTTTCGGAATCGTAAAATTAACTTCAATATCGTGCTTTAGACTATTTTCTGTGGAGATAGCTGCAGTCGTTAGTCCATGTCATTAAGCTCAAAATGATTGATCACTTAGAGGACGACTTTTGGACCCAAAGCAAGATTACCGTTAATAGTGATTTTCATAAGCTAATTTTTATTAGCGATAATTTTCACTTTTGTCTGATATGTCAGTAAACGAATCTGCCGTGTTTAGAGTGACGATAATCCGCAAGTGTATGTGGAGACCCGTTACATTAAGAAACAGTGATTTGGTGTGCGTTATGGACTGATTTAATCATCAGTCCATACTAAAATGGTTATTGACATTTAAGTTCTTCAAGTAGGCAACCATTATGTATTGAAACTGTGGTTCAACAAGACGGCGCAACATATCACACAGCTCGTGCCACAATTGATTTACTAAAGGAAACGTTTAATAACCGCACACTTTCACTTTTCGGATCCAGGAATTGGCCTTTAAGATCATCGACTTGACGTCGCTCTACTAATTTCTGTTGGGATATATGAAGTCGCTAGCTATAAACCTATCGATTTTATTGACCTACCAATCTGGGAAAAAGTCAAGTTTCATAATTATGGCAAATTGGGATCCAGGTCATTTAAAATGGACACCTTGATTAGACTATGCCCAAGCCAGCTGTGGATGTCAAATGCCAGAAATAATCATAATCAAATTATAATGCCAGAAGGCTTTTATTCGTATAACCTTTGGGCATTATAATTTGATTATGATTATTTCTGGCATTTGACCTCCACAGCTGGCTTGGGCATAGTCTAATCAAGGTGTCCAATTTAAATGACCTGGATCCCAATTTGCCATAATTATGAAACTGAAGTAATTCATAGTCAAATTTTGTGGGCCATTCTGGCCTTTAAAGCATTGTATTAATATTTCCTCCAAAATTTTCATTCATGGGATTTATGTTGTAAAATTGATTTTTAACATAATTTTAACTTTCTTTGGGCCATAGTGCATTGCCCTTAACATTTGTGCAATAAAACTAAGCAGAAAACTGCCTACACAATAGATATTGTATTTGACATTGTATTCAAGTCTATTTTTTTCATCTATATGGCCCATTGTGCAGTTTGAATTTTTTTATTGTTTCTTATTTAACAAATTTTCACTAACTGAAACCTCTCTAAGTAGCAGTAAGAAAGTCTTGAATTACTTTATGTTTGTTGACCCATAGTGCAAGTTAAATATTTTCTCTAAACAATACTACTAATTGTTATAAGTTAATAAATTATAACCACATATTAATTATTGTATTTTGCCCCGAATTAAACATTTTTTGACCCACAGTGCAAATGCTTATCGGCCCGACTATGTATGACTTTTTAAGCACATGTTTACATGCTGTTTATTTGTTGCGTTGCATTTCATTGCACTGAATTGTTGACTGTAGTGCGATTATGTTGCATGTTTAAACACACACACACATACACACGCATGTTTCAATAGTTATAACATGCATGTGTATATGTATAGGTGCGTTGTGTTGCGATAAGCTGTTGTTGATAAACTTATCACTTTTAAATATGCTGACAGACAGACTAGTTGATTTGCTTATCATTTGACACTTGTGTGTTTAGTTAGTGTTTCTTTCAATCCTTTTTTTTTTGTTGTTTTGTTTGGTTGTTTTCTCTCATTTAGTTTTAATTTTGCTTTTAATTTATTAACGATTATTTTTCTTACTATTGCAGCTGATGTTGTTGCTATTGATGTTGATGTATGTGTGTGCATTTGGCATGTGTTAATTAGTGTTTTTGCAGATTATATGCATGTCTGATGGCGGTTAAGTTTTAAAACAAAATAAATATAAAAATAAATGCTGAAAAACGTTAACATTAAGCAGGCAGACTTCAACCATGCACGATAATCTTTTGAAAGATCCTACATAAAGTTGATTAGGAGGTTTTTAAAATTTCGTGTCTAGTTTCATTTCAAGTTTCAAAGATTACAACATTTTCGTGTGTTTGTTACTTAGAAACTTGTTTTAATTTTATATAAAATACTTTAAAAACAAAAAAAAAATAAATTTAATTATAAACTAAAATGAAAATTGCATGAGTTTTTCGCTAATTTAATGTAATTTCAACTTTAAAATTATTTTAAAAATGTTGCTGTTCTTAAGCGAAAAAATGCAACGATATACATATCTTAAGTTAAATAACTTTCTTTTTAGCATGGAAACAAGGAAGTATAGGGTCCGCCAAATAACTTTGTTTTTTGTTTTAAATACTATAAACAAAACGACACAGCTTCGGCTGTGTGGCACGTAGTGCCGTCCTGTTGAAAACATATGTTACCAATATTCTCCTCTTCAATTTTTGTGAACAAAATTCGTTCAACATGACCCGATAACAATCGCCATTGACTGTAACGGCCACTCCTGGAAAATGGCCCAATTATGCCTCTGTACCCAAATCCACACCAAACAGTGACTCGTTTTGGGTACGTCGGCTGTTCAATGTATGCGTGCAGGTTTTCTGTGCCCTAAATGCGATAATTTTGCTTATTTACATACCCGCCAAGATCAAAATGAGCTTCATCGGAAAAGATGATTTTTTTTTGCAAAATTGGCATCTTCTGTAAGTCGATCGCAGGCCCACTTAGCGAAGCGAGAACGCATTAGATGGTCACTTGGCTTCAATTCCAGAATAAACTGGACTTTGTATGGCGTCATACTAAGGTCTCTATGATGTCTCTGAAATGTTCAATTCTTGAGAACGAAGGTGAATTGATATTGATGGCGCTTCAGGCACACTCTTTGCCACAGCAGCAATATTCTCGGGTGTATTTGTGACCACACCGGTGCTACTATGGTCAGTACATTTCATGATAAGAGTTACATCTGCACCTGGCCATGGGCCCTAATCAGATGGTGGTAAAACCACTGTAAGGAAAAGCAACGTCATTCAAGCCCTAGGAAGCCGAAGACTAATTCTAGCAACAGGTCTTTCCTAGTTGCAATTTCAGCGGTTCCAAAGCAGGGTTGTAAGCACTTAAGGCCGTGCAAGATAGAACTTTTGCTTTGCATTGCGTCAGAGTTTCGCTTTGACATTTGAGTTAAAATGTACGTAAATGTATGAAAGTTGCCACATAAAGCACTTTTGACGCAGCGCAAAGCGAAAAGTTAACCAACATTCAACTTTTTGCGCGCTTTGACAAACACCTGGCTTTTATTATTTGTGTTTGTGTATTTGTGTGTGGGCGTAAACAAAAAATTTATTAGTGTTGTCAAAGTTTATTGTGACATACACCACTTGATTTACGCTTTTGCTTTAAAGGTTTAAATGTCACGCAAAGCAACAAAGTTTTATCTGACACGGCCTTTACTCCTTGCTGAAGAGTTAGAGACTATCCAACTCCTGGTCCAGTATACATGACTAGCATGCTCACTGGATCTGGATTATTTACCCGATGGTGTGATTAAAGGCAAGATGATCCTGGCCACCATAATCAGTTCATGCTTGGGGCCGCAGAAGCATAGCCACCATAGATACTCCCGAAAGGCCAACCTCAATAATCAGTCAGAGAAACAGCTAAAAGTCCACAGAGACAATTAGCGGAAACTCTGGGGCTTACTGAGATTCCTGTGAAAATAACGTGGAGCTTTCCACTTGACCCCTGCTGCCTTCAGGGGACTGTGCTCCTTTATTCCCCCACCACAGATAGTCAAGTATTCTATAAATTCGATAAATGTGTCGCCAGGGGGGGGGGGGGGACTATGGTCAGTACAACTAGGTAATAGCCCGTGTACGAGGAAAATACCCAGAACACCGTTTTTACAGGGCAATAACCACTAGAACACAATTTAACGCTGCTCTGTTCACTCTCAGTAATAACTATAGATACAAACTAGGCTGGGTAAACACCACTGCACAAGTTGTGGCCTCACCGGTGCTACTATGGCCAGTACAACGAGGTAATAGCCAGTGTATGAGGAAAATACCCAGAACACCGGAAATTTTCACAGGGCAATAACCACTAGAACACAATTTAATGCTGCTTTGGTCACTCCCAGTAGTGGCTGTAGATACAAACTAGGCTGGGTAAACACCACTGCGAAGGTTGTAACCTCACCGGTGGTACTATGGCCAGTACAACGAGATAATAGTTAGTGTACAAGGGAAATGCCCAGAAACACCGAAAATTACGCAGGGTAATTTAGCGCTGCTCTGATCATTCCCAGTAGCGACGGTAGGCACAAAATAGACTGACTAAACACCACTGCCCAATTTGTGACCTAACCGGTGCTACTATGGCCAGTACGAGAGAAGTGTACGAGAGAAATACCGAGAACACCAAAAATTCTAATAACCACAAGAATACAATTTAACACTGCTCTGGTTATTCCCAGTGGAGACTAGGCACAAATTAGGTAGCAATATGAACAAAGTTAAAGTGCCTTAAGATTAAACATCTCAAATCAAATGTTCATCTTTTTTTTTTAAAGAGAAGTAGCACTTCAGGCAACAATGCCTATTTAGTCAAATACCGTGCTGAATTCTTTAGAAAAGGAATAGAGAAAAGATGAAACAGGTTGTGAAAGTAGAAGGATAGTCGGAAATTAACTGCCGTATAAAGACTGCATAGCGACCAGTGACTATGCTTTCATCGCTGAGCAGCCCCACCGACAGTCAATTTTTATTTTTGTAGTGAAAAAAACCAAGGTCTTCGTTGGAAATCGAACCCACAACCCCCAGACTGACAAGCTAGTACACTACCTACTACCCTACAGGAGCTAATATCCCAAGCAAATATCCTCATCAAATATAATAGAAGTAATAAGTTATTTGTAAGGGGTGTATCCGAATGAACTATCCAATACCTTTGTTAACAGAATAACATACAGCACCCTTTTAGCCCTCCATAAATAATCTAATTACTTTGTAATTTACCATCTATCACAAGCTTTATATTCTTTTTTTTTCTTTTTAAAGGATGTTATATTTTTAGAATAATTTTACAAATTTAAGAGGGTCTTATTATTGTAGAAAAATTAAAAGTTATTTTGTTGGAGGGGAACTCTCTACTCATTTAGGGTTGTTGATTGAAACTCAAATATTTTGAACTTCAAATATCTTTTGCTTTTTTAAAGGGTCTTATTTAGTATTGCAGATTTCCATCCTTAAGATATTTACTTATTGCTTTATTAATTTACAACCAGCTTTCTTTACTATATAGCTAAGCTTTCATTTGAGTATGCTTTCATTCTCACTGTAACCTGTATCAAAGTTAGTATCACTTGCGAATTTGTCAGTTAGATCACTCCAAGCAAATATTCATTATATAGATTTAGTTATTTGTTAGTTAATAAACAAAATTATATTGAGGAAAATTAAACAGAGCAGTCGTTACCAGAAACTGTTTAAAGTCCCAATTTGCTTCAAAACAATTCAGGCAGCAAGCCTGGGTTAAACCAAAATTAAGTCGGTTACCCTAAATTTTTTCATGGTAGAAATGATAAAGAACAGCAGAGGAAAACCAAACAAATTTTTTTAAGTCAACTAAATAAAAACAGCATTTGAGAAGGAATTCAGCAGCTGCAGCGAAAATTAATTTAATATTTATGTTAATTTGTTGACAATACTTTTAAAGGGCTTAAATTAAAAAAAAAAAGCTACACGTCACCTACAATTAACCTGCCAAAAGATCATAATGTTGGTGCCATTAAAACTATAGGAAATTGCATGCATATTATAAGCTACATCTACATGTTGCATTTGCAACATGCATGTTTATGGCTGATGATGAAAGTACTTATATTATCAGGTTTCTTTCCACTCTTGTAAGCTTTTATTTAAGCATTTTCATTTTGGCAGCTATATGTCGACTTTGTGATTTCTACTTATTTAAAATTTATGCTGCGTGTTTGTAACACGCATTTTTGCAAAACATGCAACTTGTAGGTTCAACAATTATGCCTGTAGAGAAAACATATACAACTCGCTAACTATTTAATTTGCAGATCGTTATGAAAATATTATAATTTATTACAAATTTTTTTTTTTGTGGATTTTGGTAGTTGCTGCTGCTGTTCTTGTTGTTGTTGTTGTTGCTGTAGTTGTAATTTATATCGTGCTTATGCAACATGCAAAACTATTGTCGCTTGTTATGTTTCATCAGCAATAACAACAACAACAACAACAGCAACTATAGAATCATGTACATCTAAGGCAATAATTACTCTAACAGAAGCCATGATATTTAAAGGGTTTTTCAACAAGAAGTTTTTTTATAAAACAAAAAATTTGAATAAAAATAATTCAAATTTCTATTGTAAAATGATAAATGAAAAATGTTATATGGAAAATGTCCACCACTGCCACGCTAACAGGAATCGATTCTTTCCTCAAAGTTTATAATCACCTTTTGGCAAAATGGCGGTCCTATTTCGCTAATCACATTACGGATTTTTTTTTTTTTTAAAGAAAAGTAGCACTTTAGGCAACAATGCCTATTTAGTCAAGTACTGTGTATTATTACATTATTTAGGAAAGGGATAGAAATACATGAAACAGGTGGTGAACGTAGAAGGATAGACGGAAATTAACTGCCGTATATAAGACAGCACAGCGACCAGTGACTATGTCTTTATCGCTGAGCAGCCTCACTGACAGTCAGTTTTAATTTTTGTAGTGAAAAAAAAACAAGGTCTTTGTTGGGAATCGAACCCACGCCCCCATACTTACAAGCTAGTACACTACGTACTAGCCTACAGGGGCGCCTGAATTTTGAGTTTTAAGGCTGAAATCGATTCGGTTGGCTCCGTATAGACTGTCTCTTTAACATAGACCCACGAATAATCCAGTGGTATTAAATCACATGATCTGACTGGCCACTTAGCTACTGATTGTTGTGAAATTATGCGATCGGATCTGTGACATGTGGCAGTATACTGTTGAAACGTTGTCAATAATAGGACAAAATGAGTTGTTAGCAACTAGCGGTAGCATGATCTATTAACCGTTACCGTATTTTCAGCTTCATCTTAAAAAAAATACCCAATCACGCCTCCAGACCACATGTCGCTCCATACAGCAGCGCGTTGAGAATGCCAATGTTCAGTTGCTGTAGGAGTTTCAAAAGCCCAAATTCGGCGATTTTGATTCTTCACATACACAGACGAGTGAAAATAGGCTTCGTCTAGAAAAATCAGCCGGTTGTTTCTAAATTAATTGAGTGAATCAACGGTTGGCTTTAATTTCTGCACCAGTTGAACCTTGTAAGACTTCAAAGTCATATCCGTAAGCAAAATTCGCCATGTGGTGATTTTGTATAACCATAATTGTTAAGAACGTCGAGGAATTGATACATTTAAATCTGCTTCAATACTGTGGATCACAGCTGCAATGTTTTCAATTGAAAGACACGGTAGAACACCTGTAGGTGTTCACACATTTTATATCGAGCCAGTCGACTCAAATTTAACGACAAACTTCTTAATAGCGGTCTCAGAAGGACGAGTATATTGTCCGAAAATATTACGAATTTTACGAAATGCATCTTTAACAGAACCACCATTTTCATAGTGAATTTTAATTATTTTAATGCGATTTTCGGGCGAAATTGAATTCATTGTAACAACTGCAAATGCATCTACTAAGAAGACGTCAAAAAACTAAATATCAAAACTATCACGTTATTGGTGTTGCCACAGTTGAAAAATAAACTTCTTGTTGAAAAATCCAATATAACAAAAATAGCGAATTTTCCATATGCTCACTAACACATTCGTGTATTTACACCAAAGTCAGAAGTTTCTAAATATACAAATGCCACTGGCTAACAACAATAACGCCAACAACATCCGTAGTAATAGAAATAATAGCAAACATACATGTACGTCAATTATAGCCACAATTTGAACTATGTTCCTTCTATTAGATGCCTGTTATTTTTTATAACAATTTCTTTCTGTTATGTTCTGGAGAAAAAATTAAATTTTAAATGTTACTTCAACATCATAAACTACACAGGTCATAATTGCAATTGTTATTGCGGCATATAGTGTGTATTTATAACAACAAGAAAGATTGTGTAAATGGGTATTTTTCTTAGGTAATTGTGTCATTAGCATTGCAAAATTGCTGTGGTACCACTTATCTTTAATTATCGATTTAACGACTTGATGAGTGTGTTATTTAGAATAAAGAAATAAATCTTTTTCAATGTGATAAAATCTTGTTAAAATGAGATTGACATACTAAGGTAAATATACTGATGATTTTTTGTTTGAAATAGAAACAACAAAAATTTAAGCCAATGAAAAACGAGCAAAATATTTTTTAAATTTATAATTGTTAATTCTTTCACTGCTTTTATTAATGATATTCAGTTAATTCGATTTGTTCCGCTGGTAAATGAAATACTGTTTTTATTTCTTTCGGTGTAAACCGTCATTGCTGGCTGTTTGTTCGGCGTAAGTTTTATTGGTAGAGATATCTTCTTACTTTGAAAGAAAACATCACGAATCATAGGTTCAACTCCCAACATCCATAATAGATAAGTTGTTAAAACAAAGAAATGTTAAACTAAAAAAAATTTAACCGGCTGGAGTTCTGTTAATTATTTAAAAAGAAAATAAATGGTTGTGTTGCTGTTAGATAAGTTGTAAAAGGCTTTTGTATATCAAAGCGATAGGTAAGTAGAAAGTTATGAGCCCTACAACAGCAGCTGATATGGTTATGGTTATATACATAAATATGTGAAAAATTTCGCCGTTTTTTGTTAATTTGATTTTTTCTGGATTAAATATTAATGTTAAAGAAAATTAATACGGAGCAACATTGTTCATCAGATATGGCCCTAGAATATTTGTGAATAAAGATTTTCTCTAAAATAAATACTACTGATGTTATGAACAATTAAAGCGAGCCATAGTGAGAAAAATAAAATTTTTAACAAACTTTGTGGGCTCAAGGCATGCCTAATAATTATGCAAACGATCTAAAATTTTGTTTATATAGTGAAAATACGAAAAAAGAAAATAACGGTCACACTAATGTTGACTGTATAGTATATCGTGATCAAAATTAAACGGTACATGGAACGGTACGGCAACCGTGTCAAAAATTTTCGACATTAAAAGTGACTGTGATTTCAAGTTTCGATAGAATCTGAGCGGGTTATGGTATGACTGTATATGCGAATTCATTTCATTTTTCAATGCGTTTTGATTTAATAAACACAAGCGTTTGATCGTTGTCTTTCCTTCGGTGTAACCCGTCATTGCTGGCTATTTCTTCGGTATGATCTACGAGCGCTTTGGATCTGATCACATCATTATCTAGACTGTATGGGTGAGTCAGTGTTCGGGTTTAGGTAGTTTGTTAATTAGAGTCGTATCTACTTATATAGGTAGATTGCCCGCTGCCTGGCATTTTATGCTGAGCTAATCTAATATTTCCATCTTTTACCTTTATACAGTTGGGTGTGTCCGTCTGAAGATGTTTTTCGTTTGTTAGAGTTTATAAGTAGTTTCAGTGGTGTGAAAATTGTATCCAAGGCCATATCGAACCATTCGTTTGTAATGTTACTGATAAAACTTTTTGTTTTGTCTTCGTTCTTTTTTTTCCAGGATATAGAAATGTTACTCACTCATCTAAATCCTTTGGTGCATATCCCTGAGTATCAACGTGTAATGTAAAGGTGAAATCTTTCTTTGTCGTTTGAATGGGCGTATGTGTTCTGTAAATCCGCTGGAACTAAATTTGTCGATGTTCTGAGATTTTGTCTCCGAATGTTGCTGGTTTTTAATGCTGTAAGTAAACCCTCTTTGCGAAAAGGTTAGTTATTCTACTTATCGGGTTTTTCAACAAGCAGTTTGTTATTCAATTGTGGCGGTACGCGTGTTTGACCAGTTCATGTAACTAAAAACACCACAGCCGTGAGCCACAGTGCTGCAGCAGATCGAAATTTGTTAATTCCTTGGCGTTCTCTACAGTTGAAGTTATCCAAAATCGCAACTTGATTTGGAAGCCTCACAAGGTTCAACTGGTACAAGATTTGAAGCCAACCGACTATTCATATGGCCGTAGATTCGCTCAATTTATTCAGGAATAACCATTTTTCATTTTCATTTTTTCCAGACAAAGCACATTTTTACTTGCCAGGGTATTTCAACAAGCAAAATTTCCACGTTTATGCTTCGAAAAATGCCAGAGCGGTTATTGAGAAGCCTTTGCATGCTCAAATTGTTACAGTATGGTGCGCTATGTGATCTGAAGGAATGATTGCGCCATTTTTTTTTTTTGAAGATGAGGCTGGAAGTGCGGTAACGGTCAATGGATCACGCTATCGCGAGATGCGTGATAAGATATACATCAATACCTAGCTGTGTAAGCTGATGGTGGATCAAACCACTTAGGTGATATGTAGCGTCACCCTTGCCATAGGAAGCCGTCGGACATATCTATCCTCTAGTCACTCCTAGTTACAACTTCGGGAGCTTGGAGCGGACCTGACAATCTCATACCTTGCTGAAGGATTTGGAGACTATTCAACTGCTGCTCCAAAAGACATGACAAGCTTGCTCACTGGATCTGGATTATTCACCATGTGTTCTTGGTCAAAAGTAAGATGATCCTGGCCTCATAATCATTTAATGAGGCCACGAAACCACTACCACCACGTTGCTCCCGAAGAGCTAACCTCAGTAAACAGTCAGAGAACAGCTATAAATCTGAACTCTGGGGCTTACTGATTCCCGTGGAAATAACGTAGAGTTGCCCAGTTGGGTCCTGCTAGCCTTTAGGGGACTGGACTGCCTTTTACCCCCGATGAAACATGTAATGATGGTGAGATTCCATTAAGATATGTCAATGTGCCCCGTGGGGCTATCGCGAAATTCTAACAACTCAATTTTGGCCTATTATTGACGACGTGGATATTACTGATATATGGGTTCAACAGGATTGGGCCACAATATCACACAGCCAAAAAAACGACCAATTTATAGCAAACCAAATTTACCGATCGGATAATTTCCCGGTAATCAGCAGCTAAGTGGCTATCCATATCGTATGATTTAACACCACTAGATTATTTTTTTTTGGGCTATGTTAAGAACATACGGAGCCAATCGAGGCGACTTCAGCCTTAAAACTCAAAATCCGTGATGTGATTAACGAAATAACGATTAACGAAATTTGCACAAAAAGTGATTAAAAACTTTGATGAAAGAATCGATATCTCTCAGCATAGTCATGGTGGACATTTGCTAGATATCATTTTTCATTCATAATTGCCGACCGTTTTCTCTTCGTAACACAATACAAATTTTAATCATCTTAATATAAATTTTTGTTAAAAAACTCTTTTTTTCTAGTCCTGTATAAGTAAAAACATTTTGTGTCAATTGTCTCTTTGTCTCCTTTATTCCTGTTTTTAGTGTTGTATTGTCTAAGAAGTTTGACGATAGTAGTGAGTTTGTAGCCATTATTTTTAGTTATGATATATATTGTGTCAAGTTCTTTGTTGTACCTGTTTGGGGTAAGTAGGACTATTATAAGTGTGTGCGTCAAATGTCTAAATGGTGCTAGTTTATGTTGGGTGGTGTAGTTCGAGGTGATGTGGATAATAGTGTCCGTCATAGTTGGTTTTCTGTAAATGTCAAAGGTAAGACAGTCAGTTCCTCGTGTTATTGTGATATCAGTATAATGCAAGGTTCTTTCTCGTTTTTTTTTCCATTGTGCATGTAATGTTATTGTAGATTGTGTTTAAGTTTGTATTGAATGTGTTGGGTGTTGTCTCATTCGGGAATGCTTATGATGTCGTCTATGTATCTATGGTAATGAGTGATTTTGTGGTGTACGTATAAACAAAAGTATGTCGTGGTTTTGTATCGATTGTTTCTTTATCTTCTTTATTCCTGGTTTTAGTGTTGTATTATCTATATACGGCCGACGGTACCTGTCGATTTTAATTTATCCAGAAAAATAATTTACATAGTAAATGTCTCGTCTAATTTGAAAACAGCCATTGAATATTGAAACAAAAACATGAGAAAAGAAAAATAAAATTAATCATAAATATTTTTATTGTAAAACCAAAGAAAATTTAGCAACAAAATCATGATTTTTTATATAAATTTCAAAAGCGATTTAAAAAAGTCGCGTCTTAAAAATCGTCATGTTTATCTGCCTCTGACTTTATATTTCAAACTTATTTTATTAAGAAAATTTTTAAAGCCCATAAATTCTTTTTTAAATACACTGTAAATAATTAACAATAATAAAAAGCACTCAACAATTGTTCAGTTTTCTGATCATTGATAAAATAAATGCCAATAAGAAAGTGAATCAAAGAAGAAGTCAAAACAAAATGCTTAGCAAACATCTGTTTATAAGCGTGTTGTTTGATAATTAAATTAGTTAAAAATAACAGCAAACATTTTGTCAATGTTTAATTGATTTAAAATAGAAAACTACAATCTACTTTATAATTTTTTTTATTAATTTCTTTTTTTTTTATCAAATTTCATTTCATTATCATTTGGTGTGCTAAGAAAAATTATATAACAGAATATATAATTCACCTTTAGACATTTAAATTGGTAGTTTGTCAGTCAGTCACTCATTCATTAAGTCGAAGATAAATGCCTTAATGCTTGATTGCCTGTTTTCGAATATATTAACACAACATAAAAGCCAAAAGTATTTGGACGGGCGGAAAGTTATAAAATCAACAGCCAGAAATTATTAAATTATTCACTTAAATTGGCGCTGAAGTGAAAATATATTTTCAGTGAGTTTTATTTTCATTAAAACAACATAAACTACTGCGTTTCTCTTGATGCTACCGGAACAAAAAAAAAAACAGTCACATGCTGTGACACATTTTATGCATGATCAAGTTTGTTATTTGTTCCTAAATATTTTTTAAGTTTTTTTTGTTTGTTTTGTTTTATAAAAAGAAATTATTGTTTAAAAAGGAAATATATTTTTTTAATTAATTGAAATTTATAGAGTTAAGTAATTGAATTTAAATATTTATGATAGTGCCAGTTTATATTTAAGAATATTTATACTTCAAAAATAAGGTTTGGTTTAACCCATTAAATACCAAAGCAAAACAGGCAACATGTTTAAATATCGCAAATAAAATTTTATTTTGTCTTTTATAAAGTTTTTTTGTAGAAACTTTTTCGAAGGCTCTTACTTTCATCAGGGAAATTTATAAAGGCTCTCCGCTTTCAAAAAGGGTGCAATGCTTATGGACACTATTGTTACGCATGTGTTTTGCTTAAGTTTTAGAAGAAAATAATTAAGTAAAAAAGTAAATAACTGGATATGTTGTTTAATAACTGCGTGGCTTGCTAAGAAAACTTATGCACGTAAGAAAACAATAAATTTCTATTTACAAACAGCGTAGAAATTTTATACATGCAAAACAACAACAATTAGATATGTTGTTAACTAACTGCATAGTTTTCTAAGACAACTTATGTACACAAGACAACAACAACTATCTTAAAATAAATTCCAGGAAGAAACTTTATCAGCATTAAAACCAAAATTCATAGACATACAGGCGCCTTGACATTGAATGAATAACATAACAACAACAAAATGTGATACAAAGAGGATTCTTAATTTTTCTAGACCTTTATTGGACAAATATAAAAGGCAGCGTCTGAGTGCATAGGTAGCCAGTTGAAAAACAAACCTCATGAAGTAAAGACGTGCATCTTAAGTAAATTGTTCTGTAGTGTCAACTTTGTGTGTAGTTAAAGTAAATAAACTTGTTGTTAATATAAAAACTCTAAAATCTCGACGCTCAACAGAAAAATATCTTTTTTTAGAAAAAGTTTAAAATTCTTTATTACATTAATTTTATATAAATACTAGCGTGCTGGTAACTGCTTTGCAAGTCATTTGTGTTTTTTTTTTATTTTGCAACGTTCTTTTTTGTGTGCGCCAAAAAATCAATCATCCAAGAAACTTAATCAGAAAGAACACAATTTCTTTTTTTCGTTTTTATGTTTTTTTTAATTATTTTATCTTTTTCACAATTCAATATTTTTGTGTGCTTACATAATACGTCTTATTCTATTGCAATGCTTTTACATATACGGCATTCTTTGATTGACCAACAAAGCAGTTGGTTTATTAACACGTGAACATGATACATATAATTGACCGTGTGAAAAACAGGAATCATTGCAAAAGCAACACGTATGGGAAACTGAAGCCTTTTAAAATCAAACGGCAAATCTGGAGGAATCATTGGAGTACGTGGTATCAACACATCCTCGCCCTTATATTTTCCTTTTAAAATTTTTGTTTCAATCCCAGTTTTCATGACTTTTTTAACTATTAAACGTGTCCCATTGCAAAGTCGTGGCTGGTAGATATTTCTAAGCAAAATAATTGGTACACCAACTTTTACTCGTAGGGGGTGGAGTAACTGATACAAACCAGCGAACGACCATTACGAAGGTACTGTGACAATTTTGTGGAAATCTGACCGCGCATTTCGTCGAACATTGGCAACCAACGGACCTATTTTGGCCTCTATTTTTATGTATATAGATTACTTTAAACATTTTTGTTTTAATTTAGAACCCTTGACTCCCATAGCTGGTAATTTACAACAATTATTGTAACTAAAATTTATTGAAAATGCCATGCCAGATTCGTTAAATTCAACAATTTTAGGCTCAACTCAAGATGTTGACAAAAAACAAATGTGGTTCGTACTTTATAAAATATATGATTTTTTTTTAATTTCTAATACTTACATTTTATGGAAAATACCATTACGACCCATATTCCATTTTTATAGTACCAATTTTCTATCAAACCATACTAAATAGAGAAAATAAACATTAGTTTCAAAGGTTTCGTTCTTTCGCCTACCCTATTCTTTATTTTTCTAATGCTCTCTCGAAAACGACCGCAGTTAGAGGTGGGGTCCAAAAGGTAAAACATGATTGATATGCTCAGTCACGCTCGTACAATAATTTCCAATTGGGGTCGTTTGAATAGAGTCGATTTTAATGCGCGAAACACTCAATATTGCAGGCTTACTCATAGATAAACATCTATAACACATAGATAACATCTAATTCAAAAATTGAATTCCATCTGTTATTAAGGGGCACACTGGGGACAGTAGGGTATCCAACTCTATTGATTTCTAGAGAATCAACGCAATGTCGAATGCATTTCACTGTTTTTAAGTTACTATAATGAAATTAGGGGACTTTTTGCCGTCACTCACACGTTTTTGCGTTTAATAGGCTTTTCGTTGAGAGCCCATCCATTTGTGGTTGATTGGCAGGTGAAAAAAGAAAATTCGTTTTTTAGCAGGACAGTTCGTTGTAGAATAAATTCCCTCCAGAAGTTTTTCCTGTTACTTTCAATGTAGAAAATTTCAAATCTAATGTGCACACACTCTACTCCCTTTTTCATCCTCCCAATAACCTAATTTCCTGGTTGCGGCACAGTTCATTGCATGAGTAAGGTTATCTTCTGAGTGTTGGTCAGAAAAAAACCATTGCATTAGCTGCCGTAAACTGCAGCTACGTGCTTAACATTCATTTATATTAAAATGTTAGTTAGAGTACAATGTTAATTGTATTTTTTCTTTTGTTTCAGCATCATTAATTGCCTTTGACATGTTTAACAAATTTTAATCAATTAAAATTCCCCCCCAACAAAAAACAAATAGAAAAAAAAAACACGACAAAAAAGTTAATTTAAATAATTTTTATTAATAGATTTCCGTTTTAATTTCAAATTATGTATTTGATCAGTGTTTTAAGACTAAAAACAAAATATCCACAAAGAGAAAACAAAAGAGTTTTGTATTAAATTTTTATGTTTAAAGTGGTTAATGAAAATTTATGATTGTTTTATAAAAATGTAGAAACTAGGAAAGTAGTTTTCATGTGTAGAGGTTTGGTTATAATTGATTGTAAATTTTATTATTTTAATTAAAACGTTGTGGCATGCTTTGTGGATATTAATTAATTAAAAATTAATAATCGTTAACTGTGGCCATTTGTTATTAATTAAATGGATGCTAATTTTTGTTATTAAATAGATTTTTATTCAGCTCTTTGATAAATAAAGAGTATTAAAAATAAAATAAATATTATTAAACTATTGCTACAAAAAAGGATGCTTCATAATTAACGGGAGATATAACTAAAAAAAAAAAACTAGTTTCTTTCTTTATCATAAAACACAAATTCCCTTAGTGGTTGTGTTAACATTGTTCGATTTCGATATGTGCTTAGATTTTCCGACGGGGCTAAAATTACCCAAATAAAAGTTGTTCAATTTCCTTCACAATAAAATTTTGTGACAGAATTCAGCTCGTAACTGAAGTGAACGGTTGTGCTTTTTCTGTCAAAATAAAAAATAAATTAAAAAAAATCAAAAGAAAAAATAAAATAAAAAAATTTTTTTTTTTTTTTAAATTAAAAAAGAAAATCAGTTATAAACATCTTAATTATATAATTAATAGTTCTTTTTAAATAATAATTCTCTTGTGATCGTATTCGTTGTTGTGATATAGTGAAAAACAAGATATAACTATTGATTGCTTAAAATGAACGATCCTCCCAATATTGGGAACAGAAGTAATCTTCCTCAACCCAGCTTCAAGCTGGATAAGGAAAGACAGCTAATAAACCAAACATTTGGAGCTAAATATCTGCTAATGACCAGAACTAGTGCAAATCCCAGTCCCAATAATGTGTCTAATTGTAATGAAAACTTAACTAATGTTTCACCCTTTTTGATAAAAAAGGTCATTGATAATGTTTGTGGAGAAATAGAGATATGCAAAAAACTACAATCTGGAACGATCCTAATGAAAACCAAAAACTTAGCTCAGGCAAACAAGCTAATAAAACTGGCTTCTCTCTCCCCCACTATTAATGTTGAAGTAAAGGAACATAAGACACTGAATTATTCCAAAGGCGTAATTTATTCTAATGATCTAAGAAATATTCCTGAAAATGAAATCCAAGAGGAACTTAAAAATCAAAAGGTCACTGAAGTGAAAAAAATACTAAAAAAAGAGAATGATAATTTGATAGAAACGGGTCTAATTATATTAACTTTTGCATCGATAGAACTTCCGGAATATGTCAATATTGGTTACCAATTAACTCGTCTTAGACCCTACATACCACCTCCACTAAGATGTCATAATTGCTTCAGATTTGGTCACATATCTAAGTTTTGCCAGAACGACAAATTGTGTATAAACTGCGGAAACATTGACCACTTAGCTGAAAATGAAATTTGTGAAAAAACAAAAACTTGCAACAATTGCGAAGAAAATAAAATGAGTTTTACTAATCGCTCAGTTATTAGCAAATCGTGCCCAGTTTTCATAAAATATAAAGAAATCCAAACAATAAAAACTCTAGAAAAAGTAGATAATAAAACTGCAGTAAAAAAATATAATGAGCGGCACTCACATGCCAACTACTCAAATGTAGTTAGATCAACAATAACTCATGGTACTCCAACAGCTGTACCACAATCATCATCAAAAAACAATCTACTAACAGCAACAACTAATGATAGCGCTACACCAATAACAACAAATCCCATTCTGGACCCCATAACAAGCGATATACTAACTGGAAACACCAAAACTACTATTGGGAAATCGACCAACTCGAAAAATACAACAACAAAAATAAAAATTCTTCCCATAAAAGCATCACGTCGTACTAGAACCCAATTTAAGGCAAACGCAAAAAAACAAAAAACTACAAAGGAGAACCAAGAAAGCCAGGAGAGTCAACAGAGTGATGACAGTAACACGATGGAAAGTTAAACATTAATTATTCAAATTTACATATGTAATTTTCTAGTTATGCTAACAATTTTTAACTTGTATTATTTATATGCTAACATTAATAATCCTGTAGTTACCTATACATTAAGCATTTCAATCAACACACATAACTTCATTATACAACTTTATATACTATCCATATGTCACTAAAAATTCTACAGTGGAACATAAAAGGTTACAATAACAACTACAACGAACTACAAATCCTCATAAAAAAATATAATCCTAAAATAATATCATTGCAAGAAACACATCTTCAAAATATAAAAAATATCATAATACCTATTTCCTTCAAAATGTACCAATCAAACTCTACTTCCAATTCCTTCGGAGGCGCAGCCCTCCTGATACATAATTCTATACAGCATGAATTGATAGACATACACAGTAATTTTGACTCTATAGCAATACTTATACACTCAAAAAAATCTTTCGTAATTTTTTCCACCTATATTCCCCCTACTAAATCATTTAATTATAATAATCTTTTAAACTTATTCAATACAAGGCACCCAATATTAATTACAGGCGACTTCAACAGTTGGCACATTAACTGGGGGTCTAGAGTTACTAATAAGAGGGGAAAAATATTAGCAAAATATATAACTCAATCAAGACTTACTATTTTAAATAATGGTGCACCAACGCATCTCTCTACACACAAAAGCTTCACAAATATTGACCTTTCGATTATTTCTTCTACTCTCACTGTTTACGCTCAATGGTCAATTGATTCTAACCTATGTGGCAGTGACCATTTCCCAATAATGACAGCACTTTTTCCAGTTGACACAATTCATACTAATTCAATATGTAGACCTCGCTTTAACCTTAAACATGCAAATTGGACTAAGTTTAGTAATCTATCGACCAGATACAGTAGTAATCGGCCAGTTAGCTATAACATCAATAAAGAAGCTGCTAATATTCACAAAATAATACTTCAAAGTGCCAATGAAAGTATACCTCAACACATCAGGTCTACTCACGCTCCTGCAGTCCCATGGTGGTCAAAAAAATTAGAAAAATTAAAGACTAATAAAAATCACCTATTCTACATATTTAGAAGAAATATTTCAACTGAAAACGAACTAAAATTTAAAAAAGCAAACGCACAGTATAAAAGAGAAATTAAAATTGCTAAAAGAAAGTCAATTAACGACTTCACATCAGAAATTAACCCTCAAACACCCTCAGGAGAAATGTGGTCAAATATTCGGAGGTTTTGTGGTTTGAAATCAAAAACTACAATACATTGCATTCAAAATAGTTATAATAATAACTATAAAATCACAGACTCAAGTCTCATCGCCAACAGTTTTTCTGAATACTGGTCAACCGAATCTAACGACAGTAAATTCTCTGATATTTTTCAAAATTGTAAGCAATCTGTAATTTCTAGTAACAATATTCTTATTCCAAGTAAAACTGCTGCTTATATAGAAGCAAGAGTATCTCCGATGGAACTTTCAATTGCACTAAACAAGCTTTCTGGCAAAACCCCAGGTATAGATCGTATTTCATATCCGATGATAAAACATCTATCAACACAAGTACACTCAAGATTAATTACACTTTACAACAATATTCTACATAGTTACGTCCCGCAAATCTACAAAACTAGCCTTATTCTACCTATACTCAAACCAAATAGTGACAAAACCAAAATACCGTCTTATAGACCTATCTCTCTTAATCCGTGCTGTTCAAAAGTTCTTGACAAAATAGTGGCAAACAGGCTTTGGTGGTTCGTTAACGTAAACAAACTACTTAATAGCAACCAATATGGCTTCATAAAAGGAAAATCTATTTCTGACCCCTTACTCCTTTTAGACTTCAAAATCAGCCAATCCTTACGAAACAAAAATCATTTATCAATCATCTCATTAGATTTTTCTAAGGCCTTTGACAAAATAGGAATTCATTCAATTCTTAATCAACTTGAGGAATGGAAAATAGGTCCAAAAATATATAATTATATAAAAAACTATTTAACCAAAAGGAAAATATTGGTAAGGAATAACTATCATTACTCTATAACCAAATCCTTTGACAATGGCATTCCACAGGGTTCACCGCTATCGGTCATTCTTTTTTTTAATAGCGTACAACAAACTTTCGAATATAATATCTTTGCACAAGGAACTAGACTTTGTCGCTTATGCAGATGATTATGTTATTCTAAAAAAACTTAACAAAGTAAAAAACCAGAACATTGACTTAGTCGATTTGATTTCGGACATAACTAACTGGTGCTCTATCTCAGGAGCACAGCTATCTATAGATAAATGTAAACACTTACATATATGTAGAAAGCATAATTGCGTCCCTAATTTACATGCTGGTAACGTTCCAATTGAAGCAATCAATGAACTCAAGATACTTGGAATTACCTTCGACAACCGTTACAGATGGTACTCTCACATCACTAATCTTATCTCTGCCCTTTCCATACGATTAAATATCATTAAATGCCTCTCGTCCAGAAAGTTTGGTTGTAATACAGCGTCCCTTTTAAATGTACTAAAGGCTACCATTATTTCCAAAATTAACTATGGTATATATTTATATGGATTTTCTCCAAAGAGCAGTTTAAATAAATTAAAAACAATATTTAACTCGGCCATAAGGATGTCCCTAGGAGCTTTTAGAACGACTCCAATTAGGAACATGTTATTTGAAGCAAATGTTTTGTCCATCGAAGAATATAGGGACTTCGCAACAACTAAGCTCTTTAAAACTATAATGTTCAATGACCAAAATCCTTTGTGCAAGGCCCTAACAAAAGCAATCAATCAAAAATACTTCTTCAAAATACCATCAACACTTACACGAATAATACAATCATGTGAAAAATACAACATACCATACAACAATAAGCAACAATATCCGAACAAATTTCCTAACTGGCTCATCAACCCTATCACAATTAACACATCCCTCAGAGAACTAAAAAAATCCTCAACAAATACAGAAATTTATCAACAAAGATTTCTTGAAATCCAATACCAGCTAAAAGACCACAAATTCATTTACACAGATGGCTCTAAAGGTGTTAAGGGCAGTAGCTTTAGCATTGTTGATAAACACAAAACATTAATTAATTCAATTTTGCCAGAATACAGCACTAATTTTTCAGCTGAATTAATAGCAATTTACGAGTCTGTCAAATATGTTAAAGGACGCATGGGGAAATTTGCTATCTGCACTGACTCTCTCTCTGCACTGGATGCCATAAGGAACTGCAATAATGATCAGTTTTACACAAAAACCATAAGACAATTTATTATTGAAAGGCAACCTGACATTAAACTCATCTGGATCCCAGGTAATTCTGGAATAAAGGGCAATGAGGCAGCGGATGCTGCCGCAAAAGCTGCTTTATACGCCCCTCTTGTAACTACACCTAACCTATTTTCGGACGATATAAAAACATTTATAAAACACAACACAAAAATTAACGACAATTGGGGGTTAACTACTGACTGGTACAGGAAAATTAACCCTAACAAAATTAACGCCTACATGCTGCTCAAAAATATCAATCACAACCTGCTACCAAGAAGAGACCAAATTAAAATAATAAGACTAAGACTAGGTCACACTAGAATCACAAATGCTCATATGATTGATAAGAATATACCAAAGCAATGTCCTTTCTGTAGTTTGATCCCTATTACCATTGACCATCTTTTATTTAGCTGTCCCCACATTAATACATTTAAAAACCTATGTTGTCTTAGCAATAACGAAATTACTCAACTAATGAACAGTACTATGATCGATGATAACATTAAGACCCTTTCTAATTTTTTAAAAATGTCTAACCTTTATAATTTAATTTAAAATTAATTATAATATTGAGCTTAAGACCATCGCTGTCATAGCTCTCCTCCATTACTCTTATAATTTACTTGTAAGTTTAATATGTTAATAAAAAAAAAAAATAAAAAAAAAAATTTTGTGAAAAGAGCAGACGTCTTTCGACATGCCAGATAATGAATATTTGGCCCATACTACATTTCATTACTTATTCCCATATTCCTACTTTACTTTGGTGTCAATAAAACTAAAGTTGGCTGGTAAGGTGTATGTTCCAGGGGAATTTACTTACAAACCTCAAATTTGTCCATCACTTATTTCTAAAAGTATTAAGGAAAGCTTAAAATAGCTGGTGTTAAACCACATATACATAGGGCTGTTCACTTAATTGCTGATTGTCGTGAAATTATGCAATCTGTAAATTTGGTTTGCAATAAATTGATCGTTTCATGAGTGAAGTGTCATCGTCCTGTTGAAAACCACATGTCATTGATATCCACGCCGTCAATAATAGGCCAACATTTAGTTGTTAGCATCTCGGCGTAGCGTCATCCATTGAGCGTTACCGCATCTCCAGCCTCAACTTCGAAAACAAACGGCCGAGTCACTCCTCCCAACCACATAGCACATCATACAATGGGATGTTGAGCATGCAAAGGCTTCTTAAATAATCGCTCTAGGATTTTTAGAAGCTCAAATGCGACAACTGGTAAGTGAAAATGGGCTTCGTCCAAAAAAAAATAATTTTTGCAGAAATATCATCCGGTCATTCCAGAATAAATATATCTAATCTACGGCGATGTGAAAAGCCGATCGGCTTTAATTCCTCCACCAGTTTAACCTCAAACTTCAAAGCCTTACAGTTGTCGCCTAAACACTTTCTTAAAGTTGTACAAGAAATATCCCCATATTTACTTAATATATTTAATAAAATTGTTTCAACTTCAGAATATCCAGAGCCATTAAAAATAGCAAAAATTGTTCCAATACCAAAGAAATTAAACGCTAACAAAGAGGAAATGTATCGACCTATTATTATATTGCCGGTTATTGACAAAATTTTTGAGAAGATAATACACCAACAACTTTTAAATTACTTGGAAAAAAACAACTTATTGTACAAATGTCGTCATTATAGATTTAGAAAAGGTAGTGGGTACCGAGAATGAAGTTGCAAATGTTGTAAATTTCATATATGTGGGCTTGGATCAAGGTTATAAAGGAGTATCAGGAATATTTTATGATTTTTCCAAAGCGTTTGACCTTGTAGATCATGACATCATATTTGAGAAGCTTCAATACTATGGAATTCGAGGTGCAGAACTAAGTTTGCTTAAAAGTTACTTGACAAACAGAAGACAATATGTTGACTTAAACAACACTTGAAGTTTTATCAGAATATCGAGCATGGTATACCGCAAGGCAGTGTACTAGGCCCACTTTTATTTTCTATTTATATAAATGATATTGTGAATCTTGAACTTAATGGTAAAGTATATATAAATATATATGCGGATGATATTTCACTATTTTACCTTATAAACATGAGACGGTTTTAAAAGTTCACATGCAAAGAGATGCTGATATGATTTTTGAATACGCGTGAATAAACAAATTAATCGCTAATGCAACAAAAATCAAAATACATATTAAGATTTAAGCTTCATTCAAACATAAGTACTGAAACTTTCAGTGTTCTTTTAAATGACGAAGAAGTTTTTGAGACTAAATCGGTTAAATATACAGGAGTAACTTTGCAAAGTAACTTAAGATGGAACTTGCATATTGAAGAGATTAAGGCCAAAATATCTCCAGCAATAGGCATTTTATATAAATTAAGGTATACATTGGAAGAGAAAATGAAATTAATACTATACCAGGTGCTAATCCAAAGCCATTTGAATTATCTTCTAATGATAGATGGATGCTAGAACAGTATAGAGCTAAAGTCTCTTCAACGAACACAAAACAAGGTAATTAGAACGGTTTTTAATTTACCAATTAATTACCCAACAATCACATTATATACAAAAGTTTGCAAAAATATTTTGCCTCTGGGAGACATGTATAAGCTGAGGCTATTATTATTTATATATAAGTCCATAAACAATATCGGCCATATAATAATACATTTTTCAAGGAATCAAACAAATTTTACAACAAGAGATAATTCAAACTTAAGTACAGTAAGATGTAGAATGCAATAATTTACCTCAAAACTTGAAAAGTATTAAAACAATATCAAACTTCAAAAGGAATGTAAAGAAATACTTTCTTCCCGAGCTTGAAATGCTTCTAACATAACATTTATATTTATTAACCAAACTTGAAAAATAATCAATAATTTTTATTTATTTATGTTTCTAAACTACGTGTTTTAACACAAGTTTAAAGAATTTTGAATTATAAAATGCCAACTTGCCTCAATAATGTCATGTGACGCTGAGGCAATAGAAATGTAAATTATAAATTGTTAAAATAAATAGAATAGCAAAAAAAAAATTCGCCATGTGGTGATTTTGGATAACCCCAGTTGTTGAAAACGGCGACGAATCAACAAATTTGAATCTAATCACGGCTGCAATGTTTGCAGTTGAACAACCCGATCGAACATGCGGTGGTGTTCGCACATTTTATATCGAGCCTGTCGGCTCAAATATAACGACCAAATTCTTAATAGCGGTCTCAGAAGAACGATTATGTTGTTCGAAAATATCACGAATTTTCCGAAATGCAACTTTAACAGAACCACCATTTTCATAGTGAATTTTAATGATTTTAATGCGATTTTCGTGCGAAATTTAATTCACTGTAACAACTGCCAATGCATCTACTACGAATACGTAAAAAAACTATAAGTCAAAAATATCATGTTATTGGTGTTGCCACAATTGTTGAAACACCCGATACAACTTATGTTTTTTCTTTACCTAAGGGCTATAGTCCAGAAAAACTGAGGTTACGCTCTTCCATGTTATGACCTAATCCATTTATAAGACACAATGGGGTTACAAAATACAGTGGCAATGCAAGGACTTTCCTTAGCCTTCCTTGAAATATTTGATACTGTCTTTAAAACACTTTGCCAAAGAAACCTTTGACTTTCAAAAACAATTTTTATTATTATCACGAAAACAAACGAAACTAGTTATTCTAAGTCTTCCAGTATTTGTTGATAAATAAATAACAATTGCCCGCAGCTTAAATAAAAACTTTGTTGAACAACAACAAAAAAAAGGAATAACTATAAAAAAAGATCTCTAATCGTTTTAATAAAACACCGAATAACTTGGTATTTTCAAGGAAGCTTTGGAATAAGAATAGAATAAAAAGAGAGATGAATACTTTTTTGCAATGACATTGACTCGTTTTATTATGAAAAGAGAAACAGCAAAAAACTTTTCGCATAAATTTTCCACAACTACTTCAATGCGCTAGTGTTTTAACACTCTTGCTAAACAAAGTTGCAGTTTATGTTGAAAGAAATAAAAGTGTTATCAATTGCGCCAAATCTTGAATACACCAAAATTTTAATGTTATGGAATAGTTAAAGTGTTTTTGATGTTTCTAGTTTTCTATAAATAAAAATGTTTTCTTTAAGAAAAATTTAAAAATTTTCTACCAAAAATTGTTCTTAATGAAAAAAATTAAAATTTGCATTTTCAAGCCGTGTTTTAATCCGTACTGGCGAGCCAGTGTTCACGTTTAGGTAGTGCTGTTGTTAAGGTCGTATCTACTCATGTAGGTAGAATGCTCGCCACCTGGTACTTTATGCGGGGCTAATTTTTAATATTTCCGTCTTTTATTATTATCTAGATACGTGTGTCAGAGAATGGTAAATTTAGGCAGTCACAGTAAAAAAGTAAAAAATCGAAATAAATTGAGTCCACCTACCTATCATTAAGAAGCTGAAAAATGTAATGATGTCCAATAAAAGTCTTTACAAAAAGTACTTTTTCTTAAAGGTAACTTTTCTAAAAAGTACCTTCTCTGCAAGTACCCTTTCAAATAAATACCTTCTTTTAAAAGTACTTTCTTAAAAGAGTACCTACTCTTAAAAGTAGCTTTTGAAAAGGATTTCTATAAAATATTGCTGCCTTTAAAAAACATTTATTATTTTTGAGAAAATTATTTTTCTTTAATTTATAGTGCATGATTAAAAAAGTACTATAAAACTATCGAAATATTCTTGCAAAATTTCGGAATAATATATATATAAAAGAACCTTTAATCAAATAGTGAAATAAAAGTTTATTTTAATTTAAACACATGAATTCCTAAAACGGGGAAAAATTTTCCAAAAAGTTGCTTTCTTGTTTTATAAAACTGGTCAGCCTGCCTACGGGGCTGTCAAATCCTCTTGGAAGTATATAGCCAGGAGATGGAGCTATAATAATTTGTTTACTTTTTTCCAATCGGTGGAAAAAATAATAAATTAATAAATAACTAATAAATTTCGTTTTAAAATTGTTTATATCCAAACATAACATATCCAAACATAGGGCTGCAGGGTAAACCGTTACAGTGTTCGACGCAATTTTTTTTATTCACATTTGCTATAGATTATTTTTAAAACAGTTCAACAAAATTTTGTAGTGCCGAAGTAGGTTTGATTAATATAAGCAAAAAACCCATATCCCCTTTTTAGACAGAAAATCCTCAATAAATCGGTAGTTTTTACATTTTCCCAATGCATAAGCTTGTAACTTTTTAACGAAAAATGATATCAGAACCAAACTTACCATTGTTTTTTTCATAAATTTTATCAAGAATACAGCCAATATCTTAGAAAAACATTTCCCAAAATAATAAGTACACCAACTTAAAAGTAATAAATTAAAGTCGGGCAAAAATTAAAAAATATATTTTAACCCGATTTTCTCCCAAACTAAAAAAGGTAAGCCGGCATGTACCGCTTCTATTTAAGTTCAAAAACTCTTAACATTTGAGTAATGAATGAATTTTTGATGACATTTTCAAGAAATTGTACAACTTAAGTACCCAAATTTGCGGGCAGTACCTTTAATTGCCCTCTGTGAAAATTCTTTAGGAATTATTTCCTAAAGAATTTGCTGAATTATTTCCAAAATAAAACGTTTTCAAATCACTGTGTAACGTTTCAATCATATATAGATTACCGTAAATGAAAAAATTTTCTGAAGGAGCCTATAGCTCTAAAAGGCAAAGAAAATTTGTGTTGTGCAGTAGAAATCTTCTAAGTAGAAGACTCTAGGTGACTGGTGCTAAGCTTAGTATTCCGTAATACCTATATCAGCCATAGTAACATATGCGGTATCATATCCAAACACAGATCTATACGTAGATATGCATCATTGTGTCTTACGGGCATTAAAATCGACTCTATTCAGACGACCCCATTCTGAGATTGTTGCAAGATCGTGATCGAAATTGTATCATTAATATTACACCTTTTGAAACCAAACTGGTTCGGTCTATTATTGAATAAATAAGATTGACAAATAGGATGAGAGAAAAAAAAATATCATGTTATTGGTGTTGCCACAATTGTTGAAACACCCTATACAATAATAAGCCTCACCAATAAGCATAACTGGGTCCTGCGAGCAACTGGTTTTCGTTGTACCGGTGTGGGTGTACAAAGTCATTGGTCGGGCTTCGAGAGTCCTATATCTCTTCCAGTTTGGGGCTCCTTGTAGCTCAGGCAACTCGAAAGTACATGTCAGGTAAGGAAGAGATTCACCAGAACTGAATGCCCCCGTAGAAGTTCCTTCACGGAAATTCTTGTGGTACCCCCTATAAGAACTCGTACAATGGGATTCTTGAGAAAACTCGATATAAATCTGAAGATATTATTACCGGCACTAGAAGTAACAAGTTTTGACAAAAAATAAATATTTAGTTGCCAACAGATATAAAGTTTCTAGGCGGGGTTTTTTACTGTGCGGATATTATACATAACTGTTCGATAATGCTTAATGTTTCTTCTGAAAAATCGTAATTTACGATTCACAATACATCTTGTCTCAATAGTCAAAGCCGTTAAGGAATCAAGATCAACAAAAAATGAATTTAACAGAAACCGCTGCGGAAATGTCCTTAGTTAAACGATAATGGTAATGAATTGGTACCTTGGTGAAAATATTTAAATATTTGTTATTCAGTAGCTTATTTCAAAAAATAATTTTAAAATTTACCATAGATGATAACTCACTTTATTTTTGTGAGTGTAATTTTCCTTTCACTATAATTTGCAAACAAAAAAAATATTTATCTTATTTTATGTGGTTTATGTTCAAGTAGCTAACATTAAGTGACAACAAACACTTACTCAAAAGGCAATAAAAGAAATAGAAAATATTTGCAAGCTTCTTAAGGATAAAAAAAGTATCCTTGCTTGTTTCCTGTCTTTATTTTTTGCATCGTAGAGTCAATAAATTAAAAACAAAAATTAAACTTTTAGGTGCTGATAAAAAACTATCAACGCAAACAATAACTAAAAGCTTGGCTGCCTTTAGCGCTCCTTTTATAATAAAAACAAACAAAATCTACAAATAAGTTGTTGTAATCGTGAACGAAGGAAAAAAAAAGAAAGTTTTTTTATTATAAAAATTAATTGCGAACGAAAAGATTAAAGCAAATCAACTTTTTTAAAATAAAGTTTTAAGAAATTATTACGTTTTTTTTTTTTTTTGTTTGGTCATAAAGGAAATGCTATCGTTATTTAGAAATTGAAAGTATACAATGACAATAATTTACATTTAATAATTTTGTGTAGAATTTAAATTTTTTAATGAATTTTTGTTAGTGAAACGTTGTTTGTCCATAATCACGAATTTTAGGCAGGAGGAAAACTTATACGTGAAGGAGAGCCAATCAAAAGTCCAACATTATTACATTATAAAAAATATTTCACATATTTTTTCTTCTTACTGCTCCCTAACAATATAACTCCATAAGAATATAAAAGACTAATACATTTAAACCATGCCTGGGTTCGTTTACGGAATGTATGTGATAAGTTTCACATCAGCACCTGAAACTTTGGCCTTAATTTGACGATGGTCTTACAACTGGATATAGGAAAAACAACCACCTGCGCCCTAAGACGCATACACGTTTTAGTCACAAATTTTGAGTGCACGATAGCAGGGCCGTGCTGGGCCGAAGAGTAAAAGACTATCCAAGTTCTGGCCCTGTTGCATGGGCAAGCTAGCACATTAAATGTTCAGCCAATAACCAGTAATAATAAGCCTCACCAATAAGCATAACTGGGTCCTGCGAGCAACTGATTCCCGTTGTACGGGTGTGGGTATACAAAGTCACTAGTCGGACTTCCAGACTCCTATATCTCTTCCAGTTTGGGGCGCCTTTTACCCTCGAAAGTACATGTCCACTGGGGAAGAGATCCAACTAAAACTGCGTGCCCCCGTAGAAGTTCGTTCACGGAAATTATAATTTAAAAACATGCAGAAAATAACTATCTGCAAGAAACTGGTACACTGTAAACCACACTGCCATAAATATTCGACATTTCGCAGTTTAATTGGCTTGCAGCCCAAAACTATTGCAGATTTTCGGACATTTTTAAGTTATACAACAATTAGTTTTCATTTTGCAATATACAGACACTGCTGTTTTAATTGCATTTGCCTTATTTAAATAAATTTTTTATCGCAGCTATACGATAACAACTATATTTTTCTATATTAATGGCGTTGATGGGAGTTAAACTCGTGACTCCTGATTTTTATATTACAACAATCGCACTTTTCTACCACTATGTTGTCATCGTAGCTGCGCAATATGATTTCGATAAATTTTCCTTGTATTCTATATAAAAATACCCCACTATTTATTGGCGGCTATAGCAGTTGATTCGGTTTTTGTTATCGAATGCCACACTATTTAGTGGCGGCCATAACAGTTTATCTAGTTTTTGTTACCAAAGCGATCATTATTGGTTATTGCTACAGAAAAAAATATTTTGTTTTTTTTTATTTTTATTTCTCTACTTAAAATAATTTTTTAGTTTACAAGCCTCTGTTATCATGTTATATGATTTATCCTAAACTTACTCTACAATACTTTTTATTTTTCTGTTATTACTATTCATACAATTTTCATTTTGAAAATCTTTTATCGAGAACATATCTGGCACCTAATCATTTAACTGACTAACCTTAAATTTAACCATGTACAACAAGTTAGCACTTAATCTACCATGATGGGTCGAATGACCCATTTTAATTGTTTTGTTAGAATTTCTTGAAAATAACATTAACAAATCGGCATTTTTCCTGTATTATTCCTCTATTGTTGTTTTTGCACCGAGAAATATATTGAAACTGCCCTAACTACCGCAAGGGTTCATTTGACGCCTGACAAGATTCTGTATCTTTATTTGATATTGACAATCGTATAATATAGCGCATAAGAACATGCACAAAAGAAGAAGACTTTCGAGTATTGGGGCTTAATGGAATCTTACTCTTGCTAAAATTAAATGCATCTATTGCTCTTTTATATGCACGTGGCACACTACCAAGAAAACAATTTGAAAATGTGATATATCTATGGAACAGTAAATGGGGTCCCGCTTTTTTTCGAAAACAATGAACAGGAGTGATTTTTGTGATATTATGCAATTAATCAGATAAAGAAACAGGCAACGAAGCCATTTAAAAACAGATATTATTTGCTCTAATATCTAAAGTATGGTAAAAATTAATCGATAATAGCCAAAATTGTTACAAGCCTCGCGAAATTGTACCTGTCGAAGAACAGCTACAAACTAATAAGACTAGCAACGTTACGTTCGATCTGGCAACACTGGTGGCGGTGTGCTTTGAGGGGCGACAAATAAATTTGTGATTTGCCTTTAGTGTGGGCTTGACATTGCTCGAGTCATTTTACCGTCAATAGATTTCTTTTGTAAAACAATTTTCTCTGCTGTGTTCTAAAAATGAGTGATATCGTTTTCCAACCACAGTGTGCTATCGGGTTTTGCTTCTGGCTTTCGCATAAGCTTCAACAGGCCTGCGGGGATAGTGCTTTATTAAGCGCCCAGGTTTTACGATAGTTTAATTGATTAAAGAGAACCACGAGGCGGAAGGCATTCATCTTCAAGAACTCATGGAAATGTCGACAGAATTCTGTAACTTTAGGAACCTCAGATTGTCGCTTGATATTCAGAATGATTGGGGAGAGTTAAATTTGACTCATACCTCCGTTTATTAGATTTTTGCCAATGAGAAAAATCTGTGCAAAAATGGTTCTAATTTTTCGATTTGATTGATTTTTTTGATTTTCAGGAACGTGTCGTTACTGCTAAGGAGTCTTGTATGTTTGAATACGACACAACAACAGTTCAACCTCTTCAAAGCCCAAAGAAGCAAGGATGACAAAGATCAAATGCATGCTGAATTGTTTTTTCGATATTCACGGCAACGTTTACAAAAAGTATGCACCTCAATGGCAAACAGTCAATCAACATTTTTACCGGAAAGTTATTGAAAGACTACGAAAAAAAGTCATTCGTGTGAGACCAAACATCAAGAACAACTGGCTGTTGCATCACGATAATGATCCTTGTCACACAGCAATTTCAATAAACAATTATTTGGCCAGTAAAAATATTCACGTGGCTCCTCAGCCTCCATATTCGTCTAACTTAACTCTCCATGTGATTTTTTCCTCTTCCCGAAGTTTAAAAGTCATGTCAAGGGAGTTCATTTTGGGAAAATCGAAAGCATTCAAATGGCTGTAACCGACCAGCTGAAGGTTATTCCAATACTTGACTTCCAGCACTGCTATGAGCAGTGGAAGAACTGTCGTCAGCGCTGTGTGACTTTAGAAGGAAGTTATTTTGGAAGTGACAATATCGTGATTTTATTTAAATAATCAGTTTCATTGCTTAATTTTTAGACCTCGTAAGTGTCCTCAATATGTGCCGAACAAGCCGGGTAAATTTGTTATGAAATCATGACTAGCACCTGATGTTGTCATAAATAGATTTCAATATTTGGGGAAAAAAAGAAAACAAAGGAGCTTCTCTGCTCTCAAACTAATGGAAGTAAAGAATTATATATTAACAATTATATTTCACTAAACTAATAGCGCTGATGGGATCTGAACTCATGCGCAACATGAGTTAAATAAATTTTTCTTTTATTCTATTTACAAATAACACTTTCTGTAGTGCTGGATGTAATAGTTTATCCAGTTTTTGTTTTTATCGAAGATTTCATCCAGATTGCTTTTCCTTGCTGCTAATACAAAAAGCATTGCCATATCTCAATTTTTTATTTTTCTATTTAAAATAATTATTCAATTTACAAAGCTCTGGTATCAAGTTATATGACCTATCTTACTTATACTGCAATAATTTTTATGTTTCTACTTATAATTTTAATTAAAATGTTTCCTATATATTTTGAAAATATTTTATCGATAACATACCTGGCACCTAAATATTTAACTGACTAATCTTGAAGTTAAAGAGGTAAAACATGTAGTCTGAAGCATAGTTATATTACTTTACTTGTAATTATGTATAGGTTCCGTGTGTTCGTATTATAAAAAATTGTTTGCAGCCTGAAAATTAAGTTCATAATGATATCAGTGAAAAGTTTCCAGGCCTGATTTAATTTCATTTTATTTTTTGACAGCTAATAAAATAAAATTGGCTGTTTACAAGCAAATAAGTACACAAAAAATTTATTTTAATAAAAGATATATAGTACAAAAGGAGCTTTTGAATTGAGCAATAAGATTTTAAGTTCAACTTCAAAAAAGGCATCAATTTTGATGCGTAGTGTACTTTAAATATTTGGTATGATTTATTTTTAAACTATTTTTTGTTAATGATTTTAATTTAGGTTTACGGTTTATCAATTATTCAGTGTATATTTTGGACTCCGATAAATGTAGGACTCAAGAAAAATATTTAGCAAATAGCAAAATAATCCTACAAATTTTCCAGAAGAAATGAAACCACATTTTCTTATACACTCGGGATATAAAGACGCATATATAGAAAAGAAAATTCCAAAGAAATGTGTGAATATGCGAATAGTATTTATTATAGCTGTAATATTAGTTTTTCTACATTGATTATATTACCAATGTAAAGTAAACAGAAACTACAAATAATAAACTCCCACTGTACTTGAAAGGCATGTAAATTTTTAAATAAAAATCCATTCAGTATATTTATGCATTTGATAGTTTTTTTTGGTTTGTGCTGTTTAATAAACCAAACACATCATTTACCCTAAATCATCCTCAACATAAATAATAATAATAGTGAAATTGTAATCATCCTTATCATTTTCACAATTTTACACACTCACAAACAATTCATTTTCTATGCCAAAAAGCACAAAATCACAAGGCAAAAGCGAAACAAAACACGACTGAAAATAATCATGAAGTCAGTCAGCCACTATTTGGTCCTTCCTGCTTTTTTTTTGTTAAATTGTTGTGTGCATAAGTCTTTATGTTTGTTATTAGTTTTTTGCTTCTTGTAAGTGTTGTCAACTAATGAGATTTCATCCAAAAATGGGGAAAAATTAGTTTGGCAACTTTTCTGAGGCAATAAAAAATTCCTTAAGGTATATTCCTTAAGGTATTATTTAACACTATTTCTATATTATTTAAATTTATTTGTAATTTACATGTTTTAGTTATTTTTTATTCTATAACTCTTTCATTACAGCAGAAAACAACAAATAAAAAAGTGACAATTTAGGGGATCATAATTGAAATAATCAAATAATATTTATAGTTAAATGTCATTTTTAATATTTTATAAAAAGCTTTTGCAAGTTCTTTATACAAAACTTATGTAAATAAATTTAATTTTCAATATCTCACCACATCATTAGGTGGTATCTTAAAAAAAAGGTGCATAAGTAATTGAAGAAATCAACATTGAATTAAAAAATTGTTAACACACAAATTCGAAATAATGCAAATAATTTTTTAATAGAAACTGCAAATTTAAAAAATTTTTAACGGTACATATATTTAAATTTTAAATAAAAATACAATTTTTGGAAACAACAAATTTACTAAACAGCATTATTTTGCATATGCATTTAAATTTTAATGACCAAACTCTACAAAAAATTAAAGTTTTTAACGGCTGTATGCATAAAAACTTAAAGTAGGTTTAACTGCCGTTGTTAAGCACAATTTCCTAAAGTTGTATTCAAAAAACGTTTTTATCTTAACATACCTTTGTTAGCTTTAAAGTAGGAAAAACCTACGTTAAACCTACAATAAATTGACAGTTCAATTTTAATATTGACAGTTCAAAAACAACACAAATTTTGTTTACAATAAACTGAGCCGTTTATTTTAAAAGTGGCATAAGTTACTTTGTTATTGTCATCTTTTTTATTTTATTTTAGTTTATAAAACATTTTCATTTTTAGCCATTTTAACTAGTCTGTGTTTAGTTTTCTTTCTGAAACGGATTTTTCTAATGATTGAGTTGAAATAAAATCTTTTTTCTCCATGTTGTGTACTGTGAAGGATTTTTTCGACAGGGTGCTATAACTGCTATTACTATTTTGTCCTTTACATAAGTCACTATGTGCAATAATATGCTTTCGAGTTGTGACATTCTTTGATATTTTATACAACACGAAGCAACCTCCTGAGAATAAAAAAATAACAAAATAATGCTAATTATGTGTAGTAGATATAGTAGATATGACTATAATATAGTTCAGTAAACTGCACTATTCTTTCGAACTAATAAAAATAAGTCCAATAATCACAACAATACTTCACACACACTTATTAAATGTTTCCATTTCTTTCACATTAAGCTCCGCAATTAATTTCCTAAGTACAGCGACTAACGCCACTTTCAAAATAAACATTTTTGTTACACCGTTAATTATCAACACTCCTCTCAAACAAATCTCAACTTAATTATTTCAAATTTATTAAAAATGAAAAAAAAACTGTTCAGTTGTGACTTATGCTACTTTCAACGTAAACGGCTCAATTGACAATTATACATTGTTATTCCAAAAATTGTTAAAAATGTTTATTAAAACAAATTGTAGTATACAAATAATAATAAAAACTAAAACATAACATGCCATTCCATATAACACATTTTTACATCTTTATTTTATATTTTACAAATATATAATTATAATATATTTTAAAGAAATGTTTTATTGATGTATTGTAATCAAAACAAAGCTCGTTATCCGAATAATTATTTTTTTAATATGAACAAATTATTTGTAAGTTCTTCGTAAGCCTTGCAAATTGACCTTTTTTGAGTGCTTTTATTAAAAAGATTGATAAAAAAACAAAAAAAAATATGTTGGTTTTGCTGAAAACAATAAAAACATTTTTTATGGATCTAAATACCCGGAGAAATATATTCATTTTAATACATCGTTAAATAAACCTGACAACTGAAAATAGTGGCATTGCCAGAATCAAAATTCTAATTTTACTAAAGCATACATTAGCTAAAGTACTGTTTATGAATACCATTTTTTAACAAACGTCTGTTAGCCTTAAAGTGTTTGTTAAATAACGTGTACTTTTAAGCTCAAGTAAGCGTTTTTTCTACATACGGCCGTTAATCATTAATTTTATAGTTTTATGCAGTGTTAAAAAACCAGTATGCTATCATAGTGTACTGTTTAAGGAACACAAACGTTTAACTTATTTTTATCATTTGTTTGTATGTACGCAAACAAAAAACCATACGCAACAATTGTTGGCTAATGAACACAAGCACTACGATAACTTGCTGATCTTTTTCTAAGAAAAAAAGCGAGACCCCATTTACTATTTTGTAGATACCAGACATTCAAACTGTTTTTCTGATATGTGCCACGTGTATTTATAAGAGCAATAAATTTAGTTATTCCATTAAGTTCCAAATACTCGAGAGTCTTCTACTGTGCACATTCTATGTACTATGTCAATAATTAACTCAAGTTACAGAATCTTAGCACGGCTCAAATGAACCCTTCCGGTAGTTAGGAAAGATAACATGCTGGGTTCAGTGTTAACTTCTTTTACATGTTTAACTTCTAGGTTAATTAATCAGCTAAATGATTACGTGCCAGATATGTTCTCGATAAAATATTTTCAAAATATATTAAATAAGAATTTTTTTAATGAAAATTACTAGCAGGCCAAATAACATAATAGCAGAGGTTAGTAAATTAAAAAATTATATTAAATCGAGAAATAAACAATAGAAAATTAAAAATAACATCTGGCAATTCTTTACATATCTGTAGCAATAAAAACCCATAATGATCGTTTCGATAACAAAAATTGGATAAACTGTTATGGCCGCCACTAAATAGTGTGGTATTCGATAACAAAAACTAAATAAACTGCCTTAAATAGTGTGGTATTTGTAAATAGAACAAAAAGAAAATTTATTGAAATTATACTACGCAGAAGTCATGGGTGAGGAGTTGAACTCCCATCAGTGCCATTAATATAGTGACATATAATTGGTTATGAAAATAGTACTTGTTTTTAGTGTTTGTACTTGTTTTTAGTGTTTGCAAACAAATTACCATACACGACAAACACTAAAAATCTTTTTCTTAGCGTACTTTTGTGATCTTTTTATAAATTTCACTAAATATGTACGCTAAAGATCATTAAAAGATGTGGTAAAGAAAACAACGCAAACACTAAAAAGTACGCTAAGTGCGGTTTGACACACTTCAACTTTTATTGCTCAACTGTTGTTGTGTGTAAAACCGCACTAAGTACGCTTTATAATAAATCACTGCGGTATGAAGATTAGCATTACTAAACTAAAAAAGTAAATATTGTCTATTTCCTGATTGTATTCTAACATCTTTGTGAATTTTTGGCAGTTTGTATAAGCAACCAAGTTTTAAAGGTGGTACTTGCCTTTAAATATGATATAGTTTTGATATTTGATCTGTCGTTCCACATGTGCCACCAAAAGTGAAGAAAACCTGATTTTATGCTTAAAGTTTTATTTGCAACAAACTTTATAACGATTGCTATCAAATATTGTTTTTCACAGCTTATACAAAAGTCGCTAAATAAAAGATTCGATCCAAACAACATGTTAAGATTATTTGATTTAGATCATTTACGGACCAGGTAGAATTATTGTCAATTCTGCCTTTATTATGTACAAATGCAATAAAATTACAATAGTTACATTCTTGCCATACAAGAGGTTACGCCATTTTAAGATATGGTTATGCGAAATAACTCGGAAAATAAAGGCCACTGCATTGAGTTACGCAGCGAAGGAAGAATATTCCTAATGATTTTTGATTTTGCTTCTATCATTTTAAGTTATAAATCGTAAAAAATAAATATGGCAAACTTTCGCCACAGTGCAGATAATGTATACCTGTGTTATTAATTGGTCTTAAATTAAAATAGAGTTTTTGGGGACAATTTTTTTGGCTTAAAATAAAGTAATTTCTCTGAAAATGCTCTTGAGTTAGACAAAAAAAAACCTGGAAACCCTGCGATCTCTCAATTTACTATATGAATGCCTTTGTTGTATTGCTGCTATTATTTTTCATTATTATTTGTTGTTATTGTTGTGCGTATTGAAAATTAATTTATCAACCTGAGGGCAAAATAATTTCCTGATGATTGTTTATTTACACACACAACAAATTATTCTTATTTTTCAATTCAGAGCTGGTAATATTGGTACATTAATATTACGTTTGCAACAATTTTAATTTGTAAAGTATAAATGAATAAAAATATAAAGGTTATTAAAGGGTTTTCAACAAGAAGTTTTTCTTCTAAAACAAAAGAAAACGAAAATTTAGATTAAGATGATTCAAATTTTTATTGTACTACTAATGTTAAGCACAAATAATTTTTTATTTTTTGACATACAGTTAAACCTCTATTAACCGGGCCTCTATTAACCGGCTACATCTATTAACCGGCATGCAGATCTTTTTGATTTTTTACCTCTACTATCCGTGCTTTACCTCTATTATCCGTTCAGCATTCATATGAATTTTTATTACATATATTAATTTGAATCCGGTGATTCCCCTTTTTAATGTGTGGACACAATTGTACTACGTGCTTCTATTTTAATTCATTATGTAAGTGAAATTTGATCTGTTAGCACTTGTTTTGGGACGATGGCTCCTTCAAATAGCAAATTGCCAAAGAGAGCGAGAAAAGTTCTTTCAATTAAAGACAAAATTGCTTTGATTAACGATTACGATAAGAACATACCTGTAAGGTCACTATCTGAACAGTATGGAGTTGGTAAGCAAACTGTGCGCGATTTAGTGAAAAAGAAAGAAGAAATTTTGCTTTATGGTTCTAAAAGTGATTCAATAGATGCCTTAAAAAATAGATATACGCTCAAAAATTCTGAAAATCCGGAAGTAGATTTGGCATTAAGTGAATGGTTTCGACAAGAAAGATTTAAGGGAACACCAGTTTCAGGTAAGTTTACTTCAAAGCAGGGCGCACATATACCTTTTTCAATTTTAAATGAGAAATTTTAAGTTTTAATTGAGAAATTTAAAATTGTAAATGGGAAATTTTACATTGAAAAATCCCCATTTTCAATTAAAAATTTCTCATTTTCAACTTAAAATTTCTCATTTACAATTTAAAATGGTGTAGTATGGAATCAGCAACAACTTTTTTAAACTTTAGGAGAGATGATTATTGAAAAAGCAAAATTTTTCCATGCTGAGTTAAACATTAATTCCGAGTGTCGTTATTCATCTGGATGGCTGGAGAAATTCAAAAAGAGGAACGGAATTCGAAGGCTGAAGTCATCGGGAGAAAAAGAGTGTGCTGACTATGTTTCTGCTACAATGTTCGTGGAGGATTTAAAGGAATATATTCAGAAGGAAAAACTTACAAGCGAGCAGATTTACAACGCGGATGAAACCAGCCTATTTTGAAAATGTTTACCTCAATATTCCTTAGCCTGTGGAAGTGAAAGTTCCATTGAGGGATACAAAGAGTCTAAGGAAAGAATCACAGCCTTGTTATGTGCCAATGCAGCTGGGACTCATAAGTGTAAATTAATGATTATTGGAAGAAGTGCGAAGCCAAGAGCTTTAAAAAACGTTAAGAGCCTTCCTGTAATTTACAAATCCAATAAAAGAGCTTGGGTAACCCAACAAATTTTTTTGGAGTGGTTCAATAATAATTTCGTACCAGAAGTTAGAGAACATATGAAACAAAGTGGTTTCGAAAGAAATTGTAAAATTCTTTTACTTCTGGACAACTGCCCAGCTCACCCAGATTTGGACGCAATGATGTCTGCAAACGTTGTAGTAAAATATATTCCTCCCAACTGCACATCTTTGATTCAGCCCATGGACCAAGGAGTGATTCGAAGTTTTAAATGCAATTATCGCAAGTCAATTGTGCAGAAACTCTTATGTGCAAACAGCAGACATGAATTCGTAAAATCATTAAATATAAAAATAGCAATGTGGACAGCAGCTGCTTCTTGGGATGTAGTATCCGCCAAGGTTTTGATCAATGTTTGGTCTAATTTACTAGCTTTTGAAAATGAACTAAGTGGCCGTCCTGAAATACAATCAGATATAGAAATACCGGCTGGTTGTTCCATTGATAGTTTATCAGAGTGGATGGAGTGCGATACTGATGTTATGCCGTTTGCTATTTTATCAGACAATGAAATCATTGACATGGTCAATCAAGCTCAGGAGAGTGATCATAGCTCAAATTCCGAAGATGAAGAGACTGAAATTGAAACTCCAACTTTATCACAGGCAATAGAAGCCTGTAATGTTTTGTTAAAGTTCGTAGAAAATTCTCCAGCTATATCAGAAACAGATAAACTTCAGATGCAATGAAACAAAACTAATATAAAAGAATATTTTAAATAAACGAATAGTTGTATGTTTTAAATTAAAATATGTGGTATATTTGAATCTATAAATATATACATAAATTGAATTCTTGAATAAAAACAATTTAAAAAAATGAAATTTTATACGTTTTAATAAAACCTTTATTAACCGTGTATTTCGATTATCCGTGCTAGTCCCGGTCCCGCGCGAGCCGGTTAATCGAGGTTTAACTGTATTTATTTTTCTCTTTTTGTAGGTTATAATTGAATTGTTGGTAATTTATTATGGAACCCTACAATACAACAACAACGCGTTAAAATTATCGAGCTTTTGTATTCTTGTCAAGGATCAATTGTTTTAAAGCAGCGTGAATATCAGCAACATTTTAATTCCAGATCAGCTACTACAGCCTTCATGATTAGGAGTTTGGTCGGTCGTTTTGAGGAACTGGGTTCAGTGGCCGACCGTCCTGGACGAGGTGACCCTCGATATATTCGCACTGAAGACAATGTGGAAACTGTGCTAAAGAGTGTTGCAGATGATCCATCTGTCTTAACTCGCCGTCGTTACAGCCAATTGGGCATTTCCATAATGACATTGCGCAGAATCTTAAAGTTGGATCTTAAGATGTACCTACACAAAATTCAAATAGTACAAGCACAGCTACCGCAAGACCACCAACAACGACTACAATACGCTATTCGTTTTACACAATTAGCCACACAAATTGATTTTTTAAATAATGTTTTGATGTCGGATGAAGCGCATTTCCATTTAAATGGTTAAATTGTGGGGCTGTGAAAATCCAAGGGCAACACACCAACATCAGCAGCACCCATCTAAAAGTACTGTTTGGTGCGGTGTTATAGCCACTAGAGTTATCGGTCCCTATTTATTTGAAAATGAGGATGAAACGCCGGAATTAATTTCAGGAGCTTCTTACAGAACATTGAATTGAAAACTTTTTACGGCCATTTGTGGTTTCAACAAGACAGAGCAACTGCGCATATTGCTAGGCAAACTATGGACCTGCTGCGTGAAATTTTTGGCGAACGTTTGATTTAAAAAATTCAGATTTCCCTTAGCCTTCGCCAGATTTGACTGCGCCCGACTTATTTTTTAAGACAAAGTGTATCTTAATAAACCAGAGAAGCAAAATATTCGAGACGAAATACTGGGTGCTCAACCCGAAACATTATGTGGTTATTATTATGGAAAACGCATTAAAAAGAGCCAATCTATGTATCAAGGAAAATAGTGAACATTTGTCTGATGTAATATTTCATACATAATTTCAAAAAGTTAGTAGGTTTTATTTGGCCCACCCTGTATTACGAAGAGAAAAGTTCGGCAATTATGAATGACGAATAGTCTCTGGCAGATGTGTACCACGGTCACGCTGACAGATGTCGATTCTTTCATCAAAGTTTTTAATCACTTTTTGGCAAAATGGCGGTCCCATTTCTACAATCACATCACGCATTTTGAGTTTTAGGGCTGAAATTGATTCGATTGGCTCCATATAAACTCTACTCTTAAAATAAAAATAATACAGTGGTGTTAAATGACACGATCTGCCTGGTTTCATTGGCTCTGCCACACGTGGCGCCATCCTGTTGAAAACACTTGGCAGTGATATCCACTTCGTCAATAACAGGCTAAAATTGAGTTGTCAGCATCTCGCGATAGCGTGATTCATTGACCGTTACCGCATATCTAGCATCATCTTCAAAAAAACGGCTCAATAACGCCTCCAGACCACATAGGGCACTATATAGCGACATGCTAAGCATGCAAAGGCTTCTCAGTAATCGCTCTAGGATTTTCAAAAGCTCAAATGCAACAATTTTGCTTATTGTTTGAAAAAAATTGCTGAATGAATTGAGCAATATGAATGGTCAGGGTTTTGGATAACCCCAATTGTTAAAAACGTCGAAGTATTGATAAATTTGAATCTGCTTGAACATTCCGACGTTTTCAGTTGAACGACCTGGTCGAACACGTGTTGGTGTTCGCAAATTTTGTATCTAGCCTGTCGGCTCAAATTTAACGACAAAAATCTTAATAGCGGTTTCAGAAGGAAAGTAAAGTTGTTCAAAAATATCACGAATTTAACGAAATGCAACTTTAAGGCAACCATCATTTTAATAGTGAATTTTCTATAATAAAATCATATGAGTGAAAGATTAAAAAAAAACTTCTTTATGGGTACAGCCTTTAATTATTAATTTCCTGTAGCTAAATTCTAGTTCTTAAGGCTCCAGAGAAAGAGTGATGTGACAGAAAAACACATTTCAAAAAGCTCTCAATAGCATTTTTTAGTATTGCGTTTTCCATACCTGATAAAATATTTTAAATAATATGAAGATAAGCACACACATATAAACAAATGCAATAAAATACAAAAAAGCAAAACAACAACAACAACAAAATACTGTAAATGCAATAATAATATCTTTTGTCATGTAATTGTTGTTGTATGGATGTGTACATAAGGGTTACATTCCCAAATATATGGGTACTGAATAAACTAAGCGAAATAACAAGAGTGGGTGGTTAATAAAGAAAAAACGACATGGAGAGAATTTAAGTGTGAGCAGATTAATAACAACTCATTGCAATTTGCAATTGATTGCCTTTTATTGGAAAAATTGTTTTGTGGGTGGTTGATGTGTAGAAAGGTAAGTAATTGTTAGTCGCTAATGTTCACGTAATGTGATGTCGGTAAATAAATTAGAAGCAGTGTATAAGATAGAAAAAAATTCTACCAATATTTGTATGAACTGGCATTTGTGCAGTAAAGTATTTGCAACCCCAAGAATATAATTGAACAGGAATTTTTATTCTCACCGACCACATCTTTAAATAAAGGAAATATAAGAATGCAGTAGCCAAACGGAAATATTTAAGAGAAATGCTGTATTTCACTTTTTTTTTTCTTCTAAAAATAGTCGTTGCGAAATCGGGCAAATTCTTGCTGCGGACTTATCTACGACTAAAATGTTAGTAAAATGTTAGTAAGTGGTCGAATAATATTCCCCTGGTATCCTTATTATTCAATATCGAATATAACAATCTATAGAGAAAACTTTATTTTTAGTTAAAGTATAATAGGTGCCCCTGTAGGCTAGTAGGTAGTGTCCTAACTTGTCAGTATGTGGGTTGTGGGTTCGACTCCCAACGAAGACTTTGGTTTTTTTTTTTTCACTACAAAAATAATAATTGGCTGTCGATGGGGCTGCGCAGCGATGAAGGCATAGTCGCTGGTCGCTGTGCTGTCTTATACGGCAGTTAATTTCCGACTATCCTCCTACTTTCACCACCTTTCGCATCTCTACTCTATCCCTTTCCTAAAGAATGTAGCACGGTACTTGACTAAATAGGCATTTTTGCCTTAAGGGCTACTTCTCTTTATAAAAAAAAAAAACAAAAACAAAACTTTCTTACTACTTTTTAACATTTATTCGATTAAATTTTGTCGATTAATCCATGGACTGGTTGTTATAGGATATTTTTGTGCTTAATGAAAGGAAAACTCAGGAGTCTTTAGAGTGCAACTATTTGAAATCAATTGATATTTTAAACGCATAATCCAAGGGCTGTTAAATTTGTTTACAGTTTGATGAAATGTCAAGCTCATTCACGCAGACAGTGGTAAACCCGTAACGTAATTTATGAACGAGTAGAAAACAAGAACACGGCTTTAGAAAAACAACACCACTAGATTTTAACAAAGATTATTTAACTGGTATGAAAAATTGGTTTAACTTTTCAATATAAAGGGTTTTTCAAAAAGAAGTTTGTTTTCTAAAACCAAATAACAAAAAAAATTTAGTTCAAATTTTTATTGTATTACCAAGGGATTATGAATGAAAACTGATATCTGGCAAATGTCCAGCACGACCACGCTGGCAGATATCGTTTTTTTCATCAAAGTTTTTAATAACTTTTTGTCAAAATGGCGGTCTTACCTCGTTCATCACATTACCGATTTTTAATTTTAAGGCTGAAATCGATTCGTTTGGCTCCCTATAGACTCTGTCCTTAACTTAACCCCACAATAAATAATCCAGTGCTGTTAAATCACAAGATCTGACCGGCTACTTAATTGCCAATTTTCGTGAAATTTTGCGATCGGGAAATTTGGTGTGCAATTAATTGATCGTTTCATTGGCTGTGTGATATGTGGCACCGTTCTGTTGAAACGACATATCAAATATATCCAAGTCGTCAATAATGGGGCCAAATTTAATTTTTAACATTTCCAGCCTCATCTTCGGGAAAAACGGCGCAATAACGCCTCCAGGCTACATAGCACACTATACAGCGACACGTTGAGCATATTTCTCAACAGATTTCTCAACAATCGCTGTAGGATTTTCAAAAGCCTAAATGCGGCAATTTTGCTTGTTGACATACCCTGAGAAATAAAAATGGGCTTCGTCCGAAAAAACCATTTTTTAAGAAAAACCAGATGGTTGTTCCTGAATGAAGTGAGCGAATCTACCACGATGTGAATGTTCGGTCGGCTTCAATTCCTTTCAAGGTTCAACTGATATTTGATAAAATCGAGGATTTGACAAATTTGGAAATGTAACTTTAATAGAACCACCCTTTTCATAGTGGATTTTAACTATTTCAATGCGATTTTCGCGCGAAATTGAATTCATTGTAACAATTGCCAATGCGTCGACTACGAATACGTTAGAAAACTAAATGTCAAAACTATCATGTTTTTGGTGTTACTATAATTGAAAAATAAACTTTTTGTTGTAAATTCAAAGGATTAAAGGATTGACTGGGAAATATCTTGCTTAACTTTTGGTCACGTCTAATAATATACTAACTGGTTAGAACTAGCAGCTGAAATAAATAACACTTTTACTTTAGAAAATAAAGTTTCGTGTTGGAATCCTTTAAGCAGAAGAGTAAGGAGAGTATTTTTTTGGCAATGTTTTATATAACTAAGATTAGAGTATGATTAGGGACGGATATAGTTGGTACTTTAAACTAAAATGCTAACAAATACAAAATTAGCAATTTTAATAGTTTTGGTGCTCAAAGCCTAGAAGTCTCAGACTTACTATCTCATTGACCCTCCAATTGTTATGTAGATCAGCTGTTAAGAAATGAAACCTACTTATGAAATAAGATAGATGTTAGAGGTTCTGATGTTTAAGACATTTGATATTGTAGAAATTTACTTCACAAAAAAATTTTTATTAAACGAATTGTTTCTGGAGTGGTCTATGGAGTTCGCTGAGCAATCAACCCTAAATAGATGCAGGATGAATGTGCTGAATGCAAAAAAAATGGTTGCTGAATTTGATTACAACAATGGCAAAACAATGAAACGTATTCCAAAGTACGTCGAAGCTACAGCGATGCCACACTATCTATCACCGACGAAATAATTCGCCTCTTCCTGTACGCGGTCGAGTACCCCCCGGGGGCACATTTAATTGTCTTTGTAGAATACTTGACTATCTAGACCTGTGCAACTGGGGGAAAAAGGGAGCCCAGTCCCCTGAAGTCAGCAGGGGTACAACTGGAAACTCCACTTTATTTCCACGGGAATCAGTAGCCCGCAGAGTTTTCGCTATTTGTCTCTTTAGGCATTTAGCTGTTTCTCTGGCTGACTATTGAGGTTGCCCCTTCGGGAGTATAGTGGTGGTTGTGGTTCCGCGGACCCATAACAGACAGGTGAGTTTTTATATGGTGGCCAGGATCATTTCGCCGTTAATGACACGCTAGGTGAATGATCCAGTCGAGTGAGCATGCTAGACATGTGTTCTGGACAGGAGTTGGAAAGTCTCCAACTCCTCAGCAAGGAGTGATGATTTGCAGCCCTGCCTGGAATCATTAAAGCTGCAACTAGGAAAAACCTGTTGTTAGAATTAGTCTTCGGCTTCCTAGGACGAGCATGACGTTCCTATTTATGCAAAGTGGTTTGACCACCATCTGATTAAGGCTCACTGCCAGGCGCAGATGTAAATCTTATCACGCAATGTACGCGTTCGAGTAGGTCCAATTAAAATGTTAAAATGCTGGCATAAATGTGTGCATGTCATAGATAGTAAGGAGACCCTACGAAGAAAAGTTTAATAAAATAATACTTATTCGAGAGCTTATGATGCTTCAATGGTGGTGCTATTTATGTCTAAAGAAAAGCATGTGCAGTGGTATGCCTATGTTAAAGCATACAACACTGATATTTGCAAGCATTACTACTTCGTTTTGCACCAATTTTGGTAAATACTAAACTTGACAGTTCTTATTTAGCAGTCGTGAAGTAGACAGATGCAAATTTATTATAGAAAAATATTCGACAAACCAAACTTAATCGTTAAATAATTTGTCAGAACATTTGTGACGATGAGAAAGTTAGGTGAAATTTTTGAGAGAAACAACATGCCAACAAAACGCGGGAAGTAGGCACATGTCACATTTTTTATGTAAAAATATTCGATAAGCCATTTTAATTGTTAAAACATTTTACCAAAACCAATCGTCAATTATTGTGACAATGAGAAAGTTACGTGCAATTTTTGGCAGAAACAACGTGCCAACAAAACGCACTATTTATCATGTAGTGAATGATTCAGAAGAAAGAGGGTCTGTAGGTGATAGGCCCAAACATGAATCACAGTGTACTGCAAGATCGGTTAAAAACATTACTGCTGCTCAAGAAAGTGCTCCAAACAATCCATCAAGCCATGCTCAGAAAGTATTTTTTTAAGAGAAGTAGCACTTCAGGCAACAACGCCTATTTAGTCAAGTATCGTGCTACATTCTTTAGGAAAGGGATACAGAAGAGATGCGACAGGTGAGGAAAATAGAAGGATAGTTACGGAAATTAACTGCCGTATAAGACAGCTCAGTGACCAGTGTCTATGCCTTTGACTGAGCAGCTCCACCGACAGTAAATTTTTATTTGTAGTGAAAAAAACCAAGGTCTTTGTTGGGAATCGAACCCACAACCCCCGGTCATGTAAGCTAGTATACTACCTACTAGCCTACAGGAGCACCTCAGAAACTTGGTCTTGAAAGAACAACTTTGGCCACAATTTTGCACAAGGATTTGCATTTGTTTCCGTATAAGATTTAGTTGGCACAAGAGCTTCTTTCACATGACCATTTACGCCGCCTTATAGCTCGCCCCGATTTTCATGAAAAAATCACAATGAGTGACGAGGCACATTTTCATTTGAATGGATATGTGAAAACAGAGAATAGTCGGTTCTGGAGAATGGGAAACCCTTAAATCATTGAACATTCATCATGCATCAATTAAAAGTGACAGTCTCCTGGTCAGGGTTTATCATTGGATCTTACTTCTTTGAAAATGAAAACGGTAACTGTGAATAGGGAGCGATATCGTGATATGATTGAAAACTTTTTAACGCCACAACTGCATGCTTTAGGTTTGATTAACGTGTGGTATCAATAAGCGATGTATATCGCATACAGCCAGGATTACAATGGAATTACGGCGACACCTCTTTCCACAATAAGTTATTTCTAGAAATGGTGATGTTGATTGACCTCCACGGTCAACTGCTCCACCCTTTTTTTGTGAGGATATCTGAAAAGCAAGATTTATGCAAACAAACCAGAAATGCTTGAGCATTATTAGCAAACAAAATATTCGTGCTGTAATTAACGAAATACCGCGTGAAATGTATGAGAATGTACTCAAAACGGCTCGCATTTGTGAGGCGGACATTTATCTGATATTATATTTATCAATTAAGATGCATTCTCTTTCATTTAATCAAAAATTATAAATAAACAAAGTGGTATACCTTCCCGGCGGACACCTTATACAATATTGTTCACAATGAATTTTACAATTTTCTAATCAAAGATTTTTTCGAGATCATTGTAGAGTATTTTATTTATATTTAACAGCCTGGCGCTAAACTGCCTAAATAGCCAGTCATACTTTACTGTGGTAAAAGTTAATCAAAGACTTTCAAAAACTTTCCAACTTTATATTTTTTTTTATTAATAACACACGTCAGATTTAGACGATCATCCTACACTATTCTTATTACAAATTTATTCAGATTTCTTGGCAAATCCAGCTCTCGTGAGTGTCATAATTATTGTCTTGTCATTCTTATTACTTTTGCTTGTTTTTTTCTCTGTACATCATTTTAACAACTTAATTATCTTACAACAATCTTAAAGTAATCACTTAATGTAAAGTGCTATGGAAAGCAAAAGAAAAAAGGAAAAAATAATATAGAAAAAAAATCTTTAGACAAACAACATTTCAATGCAGTAATTTACACATGCTGATCCGATGCTTCTTTCGATGATGACTCTAGCAAAAGGGGTTTTCTTTATTGTTAATAAGGAATTATCATGTTTGAGTTTTATAACTACTCATGTTTTAACAACATCATACTGTTAATATTGTTGCTTTTTGTTGTTGTATTTGTTGTTGTTGCTGTAGCTGTTGCTTTAGATTTTCATTGGGTTTTTTTTAAAACCAGAGCTCAACATGTCTAAATGTTGTAGCTAAATATGAGCATTTGGCGTGTTTAAAAATTAAGCAGAATTCCTATTTCTAGCATTTTGCTAGAGGATTATTGTCTTAGACTTGAGTTAAGCATGTTAAATCTTCATAAATTTTAAAATTGAAACATGTGTTGGCATGGCCACATGGGGTTTTTTTACTTTTTTATTTTTTTCTGAGGCTTGTTATATCATTTTAACTCTCTGCCACAATCATGCAACTTTTTAGTATGTGTAAGCAACAAAATCTGTAATTTATAGGATCATGTTAGGCCTACATGATTTTTAAAAATTGTTGTTTTTCTGTGTTCCTTTTAATGCTTTGTTTTTGTGTTTTTATATTTTGCTAGACTAATTGATTTAAATTTTTGGATCAAAGATTTATAAAAACAATTTTTATTATTCGTTGTAGCGCCTTGCTAATTTAAAAATTCTTTAAACAAATTAAAAAACATTTATTCGGTTTGTTGTTGGCTTCTGGTTTTACAAAGAAGAGTACAAAAAAAAATACAGATTTCATGTTGTTGGTCTGTTGAAATCTTTACTTAAGCACAACTTTATTAAGTGTTTGTGGTGGAAATAATTGGAATTTTAGTAAAATTGACAATGGTTAACAAGAAGTAAATATTAAATACAGTTGGTGACATTAAAAAAGTCACACAAATAATTTAAACGTTCTACAAAAACAAACAGAACGATTAAGTTCCAAAAAATATTTCTCTAGCCGGAGAAATAAAGCATTGTGAATAAAGTATGCAAAAATATGTCTTTGAAAAGACAACTGTGGTACAGTAGCGTGCTGCTATTCTTAGACATGAAGGGCAAAAAATAATACTAGCAGAAATTGATGACATCAGAGTATTCACAGCTGTCTCGAAGATGAATTCATGTATTTGATCTGGCATCTTTGCCAAAGATCTTTATATTAACAATAATATCTTTTGTGATGATACTAACAATCTGGGCCATATGAATGCTACTTAAAAAAAACCTTACTTGACGGAGTATTAGTATTGTTGTTGCTTCATTGATACAATATTTCTTCTTTATTATTTAGTAAATGTAATGACACACTTTCTTCATTGAGCCATTTCTACTGTAACATTTTAGTATGTCTTTTTGCGCCTATTCACGATTATTGACCAAAGAGGTAGAATCGGTTTTAAACATTTCTATTATTTTCATAAAACAGAAATTTAGAAATCTTTCGGCTCCTTTTTTATATGCTGACCAAAGGTAGCGAAAGTCAAGCTCTAATAACGCCCAAATAGCATCATGAAATTTAATTGTAATCGCCAGAATATTTCGTTAATGAAAGCAATCATAATGGGTCAGTTATTGCTACAAAAATAAGGAAGTAGAAGAAAGCTGTAAAGCTTCTTCAGGGTAGTGTTGCCACAGCTACATATTAGGTGAACAATATTTTCTCTACTCTGTGAAGATCCCCACCGTTCGTAAACTTCGTACGAAGTTTGAATAAAAACGATTGGTTTCTGAAATTCCTTTTGATTTGTTTTATAAGTTCATTTATACGACCACTTATTGCACTATACAGCAATTGACTATAGTGAATACTTGCCGATATTTATCCTTCCCTGATGACAAGCATCATCATGTGTCAATGTTGCGATATATGTAAAAAATAAAGATTTATATGGTCCAGGGATAAAACACGTTAAATTCAATTGAATTTCAATACCTGTTGAGCTTTTTGAAGGAAACCTTATCTTCTGGCAGAGAAATGCTTACTTGCTTGTATTTCATGTTTTTAGAGCTGCTATTAATCATCCTAAAATTTTGCAAATATAGGGTTTGCTTACATCGCTTTCATCACTTCCTCGGGGGTACGCAGTCTAGATGGATATCTTCCCCATCTTGAAATGTGCTTTCTTGTGAAAAGGCGGCAGCAATGGCCTGGTCTAGCAGGTGCCCCTGCAGGCTAGTAAGTAGTGTACTAGCTTTTCAGTGTGGGGGTTGTGGGTTCGATTCCCAACGAAGACCTTGATTTTTTTTCACTACAAAAATAAAAATTGGCTGTTGGTGGGGCTGCTCAGCGATGAAGGCTGACTATGCGCTGTGCTGTCTTTTATACGGTAGTTAATTTCCGACTATCCTTATACTTTCACCACCTGTTTCATCTCTTCTCTAACCCTTTTCTAAAGAATGTAGCACGGTACTTGACTAAAAAGGCATTGTTGCCTGAAGTGCTACTTCTCTTTAAAAAAAAAACTGGAAAAGAGACGAGGCTGTCAAAGTCCGACCAATGAACTTTTAGACATATACTGTTTCCATGAGAATCAGTTGCTCTAATTATTCGATGACGAGCAACGTGGTAGCTGTGGTTTAATCGCGCTTTGAAGAAAGTTCCGCAATGATGCTAATGCAGGCTTAACAGCCAATATCCTAGCTTGCGCATGCAACAGGACAAGGAGTTAGATAGTCTTCAACTCTTTAGCAAGGGGAGGGCACGCCCTGCTACCGTGACTCAAAAAGTGCAACTGAAGCGTCTTAGAGCGCAGGTGGATGCTTATTCCACTCGGTAGTAAAAAAGCTGACGTTAACCTTATCACGTTTATATCTATCGTTTCCATCAATCCCCTGGGGGCACGCAGTAAAAACAAATCTCTTTCGCATCTTGACATGTGCTTTTTTTTTTTTTTTTGTAAAGAGAAGTAGCACTTCAGGCAACAATGCCTATTTAATCAAGTACCGTGCTACATTCTTTAGGAAAGGGGTAGAGAATAGATGAAACAGGTGGTGAAAGTAGAAGGATGGTCGGAAATTAACTGCCGTATATAAGATAGCACAGCGACCAGTGACCATGCCTTCATCACTGAGGAGCCCCACCGACAGTCAATTTTTATTTTTGTAGTGAAAAAAAAACCAAGGTCTTCGTTGGGAATCGAACCCAAAACCCCCATACTTACAAGCTAGTACACTACCCACTAGCCTACAGGGGCACCTGACATGTGCTTTCGGGGGTAACAAGTGATACCAGCCGTTTGAGCTGCCAACAGCTCGAAACTGGGAAAGAAACCAAAATGGCCTGTCGAGGTCCGACCAGTCGAATTGAAAACACTGGTGCCACGGAAACCATGTACGGGTTATTGATTAGGCCCTTCGATGAGTAACGTGGTGGCTGTGATTTAAAAAGTGGCACATGTAACAGATGCGGCAAGGAGTTCATTGGTCTCCGGCTCTCAAGCAAGAAATGGGGGCACTGCTGTGCTTGCTGTGTTCTGAAAAATTGCAAACTAGTTGTGTATGCGCCTTAGGCCGTAAGTGAACGCATTGTTTTCAGCTTGTAGTAAGACCACCGTCAGATTAGGGCTAAATAGTTACGCGGTGATGTTATTCTATACCACATCTGTATCACTTCCATCACTCAAACATTTTGTTGGTTTCTAAACGGTTTTGCTCCTCTAATCTAAAGAAAAAAAGTAGAGCCCTACACTTAAGTAAAAATTGCGTACATGCTCCTTTCTTATTCCCACTCTCATTTATTGTAAATTTAATTTGTAAAAGATTTTGCAGAAGTACACATTGCCAGTGTTAAATTTAATAAGTTTTTTAATTTATTTCCAGTGTAGTTTGTTATGAAAATCATTCACAATAGACACAAAAAAGTTGTTTGTTTTTTATGGCATTGAAGTTTCGCATTACGGACGAATGAAAAAAATTACCAATACTGCTGAACTAGATACAAAAAAACTCATTTATAAATTTTTTGTAGCTCCTTTAGGATTAAATTTGTTACTAAAAAAAATTGGAAAATTTGTTTTCTCCAAGTATGGGAATGTGAGGTTAGGTTCATTTTTTTGGGCGAAATCTACAGTAACATAAAGATATAATCTTTTTCCTAATAAACGCTATGTATTTTTTTTTTGTCAACCCCTGTAAATAATCATCAGTATTGTCATCAAAATCATTATAACCACCATAAATGTAAACAAGAACTTTTGCAAAATTTTTCGGCAAGCAAGTCTTTAACATTATAATGATGTCCTTAAGGAATTATTAATGAATAAAATGAGCACATGAAGTGAAAATAATGTTGGGAAATTATATGAACTTAACTCACAAAATTTAAAACTATTTTAAAATAAATGATGTGACAACTAACATACATACATCTAAATTTCTTAAAGAAATAAATTATAAATAAAGTGTTAAATTGCATAACAAAAGCCTGCAGAAAGAATGTGACTGAATGTGTGCTCTCTAGAGGCTTGAAAGTACCGTTCTTAGTATTTAAATTCTTTAAAAAAGTTAAAGGTTGTTGGGTACTCGCTGTATCAGATGGAATTTAGAATAAGTGCACGCTACAATGCCATTGCATAAATTTGAAAGAAACTCATATTTTAAATAATAGTTAAAGCAAAAAAAAAAAAGAGGAAAAGGAAGCTATAAAATTGTTTTCGGAACGAAACAAAGACAGAGAATAAACAGCAGAAATCAAAAATGACAAAAAATAAATGGACTTTTCAAACAACTGAACTCTTTGTTTGATTTTTCCATTCTTTTGTTTTGCTGTTTGAATAATTTGAATATGATTTTAGAATTTATGTGGTGTAAACTCTTTGACAATTATTTTCCTTTGGCCAACAAAAAAAATGTTTATATAACAAAAATCAAGTTAACTATTTCTTCCTCGAGTACGAAGGCGGTACAGAAATGTTTGATCAACCAGGGTGAAACCATTCAATTTGTATGTTTTTGCCACGCTTGGTAACATCGGCCTCTTATATCGAAATATAGAAAATATTAACTTCTTTACATTAAACACATCCGTTTGTTTGAATAGATCTATTGACAGAGCTCAATTGTATTCACAACTACCCCCCAGGGGCACGCAGTCTTGATAGATCTCTTCTCTTTATTGACATGTGCCTTCGGGGGTAAAAGGCGGCACCAGTCTTATAATCTAGCAGGAGCCCGAACCTAGAAGAGACATAGGACTCTCGAATTCCTTCCCGTGACTTATTATACCATGGGAACCAGTTTCCGAAATTGTAACTAGGAATGACCTGTTGTATAGAATTATGCTTCGGCTTCCTAGGGCGTGGGTGCACGCTACATATCACCCAAGTGGTTTGATCCACCGTCGAGTTATGGCTTACACAGCTAGGTAACGATGTAAATCTTATCACGAATTTCCATTATATAAATAGTCTAAATAATAATGAAAATTGTCAAATGTTACCAAATGCATTACGGCGGCTTCCGGAATGGAGAGATAATACAACTTTTTCCCCTAACTGAAAGTGTGAGTTTTTCTGATCTTTTCTTCGTCAGATGTCAAACATCAGTAGTTGTAACCAAACTAAATTTACTTTCTTTTCCAAAGTGTGGTATCCACACTTGTACTCGTAAACGTGTCAGTCAACGTTTAGTTATTGCAAATGATAAATGATAAGATTTTCTGAAAAACTAAGAATTAAACAAGCTGTTCTGTTTGAAGTAATTCTTATACCACCCTCGTTTAAGTTTTCTTTTAAAAAACATAAAATCGAAATATTTTATTTCAAGCAAGATTATGATTTCTTTCCCCTTTTAACTACTTTTGCCAAAAAAAAAATCAAAAATCTTTTGTCTTTAACCCATTTTCTTTTATAAAATTATCATTTGCTTGCTTGCTTTTCTTCTCTTGTTATATTTTAATTTTTCGTTTATCCATTTTGTCTCCTGACTTCTTTAAAATTTGTTTTATTAACCAAGTCAAGTGTGTTGACAATTGACGCCACATTGTCTTAAGAGGATTGTTAAAATAAATGTTAAGAATGGCGGTATAAATAAATGAAAATGGGTTTGGTTAAACATAAAAACTTATAAAGCGTTATGCTTTATTAATAAAAACTCAAATTATATAAAAAATAAATAGCTGAAACTACAATGTTAAGGATTTCATTTTTTTTGTTTGTCAAATTTACTTTTGCTAGGATTTTATTTTTGGCCCAACAAAAGAAGATTTCATGGTAAACATTTGTGAATTGTAATTTAAAAAGTCAGTTAAAAGAAAATCATAAAATTATTATGGAATGATATTGAATATGTAGGATTTATTTTTCTTATTTTATTTTTATAAGTTAAGCAGAATATCAGGAAAGGGAAAAAATAAAATCTTTTTATAACCAAGCAATTTCTTAACAGGAGTCATCACTTGGGGCAGGTAGATATAATGAGTTAATATATTGCTACTGGTAAGTAATGAAAAGTTTTTGTCAAAGATTCCCAAATATTACCTAAGTCTTCGCAGTATAGGAAATATAAATTTAGCCCAGAAAAATCTGAATTTTATCTCAGCCATGTCATGGGGAAGACGGAGTCTGGCTGTCCAGTTTTCATAAAATTATAATTGTTTTAAGCATACTTTCGATGATGGTTTGCTGATAGTCTCTAAATGCGACTATTCTTTTTAGATAAAAGTAAAATCGATTCGATTGGCTCAGTATGGACTTTGTCCTTAACATAGCCCCGCAAAATATAATCCAGTGGTGATAAATCACGCTATGTGGCTGGCCAATTATGTAACAGCTAATTGACGTCAAATTATGCGATCATAAAAGTTTGCTTTGCAATAAGGAGATCGTTTCATTTGTTGTGTGACATGTGGCACCATCCTATTGAAACCACACAGTGATACTCAAGTCGTCAATAATAAGCCAAAATTGAGTTTTTAGCATCTCGCGATAGCGTAATCCATTGACCCTCACCGCAATTCCAGCCTCATCTTCAAAAACAAAGGGCCAAACACGTCTCCAGACACATAGCGCACTATACAGTAACAAGTTGAACATTCAAAGGCTTCTCAATAATTCTCTAGGATTTTCAAAAGCAGAAATGCAACAATTTTGGTTGTTGACATATTCTGACACGTGAAAACGGGCTGCGTCTGAGAAAATGATTTTTTCAGAAAAACAGCCAGTTGTTCCTAAATGAATTGCGCGAATCTACTGCGATGAGAACTGATGGTTGGCCTTAATTCCTGCACCAGGAAAGGTCAAATTCTTTCGCAAAATTGGTCATGTGGTAGTTTTAGATAACCCAAATATTGAGAACGCCGAGGAGCGACCTGCTCAAACACACGTTAGTGTTCGCCTGTCGACTCAAATTCTTAATAGCGGTCTGAGAAGGACGATTATGCAGTCCGAAATAATATAACGAATTTTACGAAATGTAACTTTAACAGAAACTCCATCGTAATAGTGAATTTTAATTATTTTAATTTTTCTGCGAAATTGAACTCATTGTAACAATTGCCAATGGATCTACTACGAATATGTCAAAAAGCTTAATGTCAAAACTGCTGTTGCCACAATTGAAATACAAACTTCTGGTTGAAAAACCTCATATATTAAATTGATGTTATATTTAAGCTAATTGGTTGTCCTTATGACTCACGAGGACCTTTTTTGAACGCTTTTATAATGTGTCACTGCTTTTAGAAATAGTGTACCAAGGAAATCCCTTCCTTAACTATGTTTTTGCACTTCTTTAATCTTAATTAACTTTTTAATTAGTTTAATTAATTTTTTTAATTGAATAATTTCGTGTTGAATTAAGAACTAATATTTGATCGATAGAAGGCAAAATTCAAAGAAATAAACTTTAAAAATATACAAAAGATTTGTCTGCTCTATTCTGTTTGTAATGGCTGGTAGCCAAATTTTAGTTTCAGTTTTAGAATTTGGCAAATGTACCAACGTAACGAAAGCACTTTTTCTATGCCTAAAGATCCAATTGCCACAGGATCTGAATTATAGAAATAATTTGAGTGCTGTAGATTTACCAATCGAATTTTCAAAAGAAGTCAAAAATGACGAGACTCATTTAAAGTTAAAAGCATAAGGTAACTAGCAAAAGGTTCTGCATTTGAGACCGTAAAAATCCACATGTCCTTAAACACACTATGTCTCTACAATGACTAACTGCTATACTTTCAGCTGAAAAAATTATCATCATTGGTCCGATATGGATACCGCTGTTTTGGTGAAGTTTATTGTGCCTAAATTAAAAGATGTAGACTTGGTTGTCATCATTGTAGCTAACCAATATTCCAAGAAGCAGAGTTTCGCGGAGTAACGAGTTGCTCTTTCCCTCGAATTATATTAAATGTGGGTAAATAACTTTAAACAACACCAGATTTAAAAAATTAAATAATAAATAGCACTAACTAAGATTAAACATCGTGGTTAATTTAGATACGAACAGTTTGTCGTCATTAAATATCACTCACTAAAAATTAATAAAATAAGAAAATAAAAATAGATTCATTTTTATTGTGGTCTTATTGGACCCCTTATATTCCACTACACAATACCCATTTTTATGCGATAATAAAAATAACACTATCTTGAACCTCACGACGCTGATTTCTTTTTACTGGACCAAAAATGACAATCCATAAAAGTGACTAGACCAAACTAAAGAGCATAGATCATTTTTCATACAACACTGCAAGAATTTTCCTCTCAAACAAGAGTGAAAAATATATCTTTACGTATGCAATATTTCCATTTTTTGAGTCCTCCGAACTCAGTATCAATTCATAAATCCATAACGATAAAAGTCTTTTATTTACTATAGTCATTTCTTTCCGTCTTTGCTGGATGTCTCTTCGATATAAACGGCGAGAGCTTTCGATGTGGACATTATTCTTAAGCCGTGTTCTAAACTGTACTGGTGAGTTAGTGTTTGTGTTTAGGTAGTTCCTTTATTACGGCCGTACTCCCCCCGGGGGCACATGATAGTCTTTTTTGGAACCTACTATTCCATTTAGACTGGTGTCTTGCGGGGTAAAAGGGAGCCCAGGCCCCTCAAAGGCTAGTAGGAGTCACCTGGACAATCCACATATTTCCACGGGAATCAGTACGCTCGCAGAGTTCACTATTAGTCTCTTGAGACAATTAGCTGTTCTCTGACTGGTTATTGAGGTTGGCCCCTATATGGGAGTATCGTGGTGGTTGTGGTTTCGAGGCCCTGGTGAGAGTTTGTGGGTCGGATCATTCAAAATGAACATAATGAATGGTTCAGGTCCAGTGAGTATGAATGCCGTCGTGTTCTTAATTATATTAAGCTTCATGCGTTCTGGATCAGGAGTTGGAAAGTCCCCAACTCTTTAGCAAGGAGTGAAGGCTGCGGCCTACTTCGGGCTTTCGAAATTGCTACTAGGAGTGACCGGAGGATATACGTATTCGATGGCCTCCTAGGGCATGAATGACGTTTGCAAATCATTCAAGTGGTTTGACCACCATCTGATTATGACTACCTAGTCGGTGCAGATGTAAATCAAATCACATCATTACGGCCGTAGATAGAATGCCTGTCACCTGGCATTTTATGCGGCGCTAATTTTCAATATTTCTGTCTTTAATTATTATCTAAGAACGTGTGTCCGTCTGAGAGTTTTTGTTAAATCTTGTTTTTAGTGTTCGTTCAGTTTGTCCTAGGTATGTGTGCAGGTACAAGAAAGTCTGTATTCTTCGCTTGAATTGAATTTCTCAATTGTTTCTGTCGATGTCCTACGATTATGTCTCAGAGTATGGCTGGTTTTTAACGCTGTGAGTAAACTTTTTTTGTAGAAAAGGTTAGTTAATATGGTCCTGTGTAAGTAAAAGTTTGCCATCGTGTTGCATCGGTTGTCTTTTTGATTTCTTTATTCGTGTTTTTAGTGTTATATTATGTAAGAAGTTTGTCGGTAGAAGTGGGTTTATAGCCAAGATAATGCAAATTTCTGTCATGTTCTTTTTCCATTGTGTATGTAATGTTACTATGGGTTGTGTTTAAGGCTGTTAAAATTGTTCGGTGTTATCTCGTTCGAGGTTGCATATTATGTCACCCACGTGTCTATAGTATTGAGTTATTCCGTGTTTTTTCATTAGTATCTTTATGTGTACTAATGGGAGATATGGCATGAAAATGTCCACGAAGATAGCTGAAGTTGTTCCGAGTCCGTTAGGTAATTTCTAAAAGTGGTTATTAACTCTAAAATAGTTTTGTTTTACTTAATGTCGGTGATGTGTTGATTGTCATACAAATTATCAAGCGTTTCGCAGAGGATAATTAAGGTTTCTTGTGTTGGCATTTTATATTAACTTTATTTTTCAGAAGCACTTAAAATATCGTTTTTGGTTTATCGAAATGAGCCGAAATAAAATAGAAGCTTCTGCATGCTGCTATTGAAAAACTCTTTGCTAAAAACAATCACAATTGGCCATAAAAATTTATACATTTCTTTTATTCTTTATTAGAAATTACAGCAATTACTGCCGCCCAAGTGAAGCTGGTTAGCAGTTGCACATTAAAAATGCAAAAACTTTCAACAACCGTTAAGTAAAATCATTAGCAGAATTTTGTGCATCATTATGAATGTAATTTCCGTTTTTCCAACTTTTCTAACAAGTTAATGTGTTTTTGTTAAACAAAACGTATTCTTCTGGGTTTGTTTTTTCTTTTCACTTTAACTCTGGCCATTATAAAAGCGGATAGCTTGGCAAAGATGATAATCGTAAATAGCAAGTGGTAATTGAAGGCAAAAAGTTTTGTAAGAATGTTGGAATTAAAAACTTCGAAATCGTTTAACTTGAAATCTTTAACGTCTAGAAACAAATAGTGACTGAAGTAATTTATTAACAGGAATTGAAAAAGTCATTTAATATCATGTAATTAACAATAAAACTAATTTCTAAATAAATATCCAATCAATTATTATGTTACGAAGGCGGTCCAATAACTAACCAAGTTGAAGAATTTATTGTATTACGAAGAAAAAAGTTCGGCAATTATGAGTGACAAATGATATCTGACAAATGTCCACCACGACCACGCTTACAGTTGTCGATTTTTTCATCAAAGTTTTTAATCACTTTTTGGCAATATAAGGGTCCTATTTCGTTAATGACATCTCGAAGTTTGAGTTTTAAGGCTGAACTCGATTCGATTGACTCCATATAGACTCTGTCCGTAACACTTAATTATCCAGTGGTGTTAAATTACACGATCTGGCTGGCAGCTTAACTGCTGATTGTCGTGAAATTGTGCAATCGAAAAATTTAGTTTGCAATAAATTGATATTTTCATTGGCTGTGTGACATGTGGCACCGTCCTGTTGAAATAAAATGTCAGTGATCCACGCCGTCAATAATAGACCAAAATTGAGTTGTAAGCATTTCCAGCCTCACCTTCAAAAAAAAAAACGGCAAAATCACGCCACCATATAGTAACACGTTGAGCATGCAAAGGTTTCTGAATTATCGCACTAGGATTTTCAGAAGTTCAAATGCTGCAATTTTGCATGTTGACATACCATAACAAGTGAAAAAGGCTTCGTTTAAAAAAATGTTTTTTTTTTCAGAAAAACCAGCTGGCTATTTCTGAATGAATTGAGGAAATCTTCGGCGCACAGTGTCTCAGAATCGTATTTCATTGGCCAAAACTCTGTAACTTTTTAATTAACAAAGATTTTTTAGAAATTCTTTTTTTAATCAATTGATAGCATCTTTTTATTACGATGATTTTATTACGATCGGTACAGCGCGCTGCACTTAAAATTTTGCTTAACAATGCTTACATATTTTCTAGTTTTTGGTCAATTTTAAAATAAAATAGTGTAACTTAATTTTTCTTTAATTATATATTTATTTAATTTTTATAGTTTTTTTAAGCGATCTTTTTTTATTTATCTTTAATAAATATCTTTTTTCTTTTTTAAGATCTTTTTTATATATTTTTTCTTCTCGATATTTCGCTTGCCTTTGGAAAGCTTCTTCAGGAAAAAATTTTTATATTTTTGAAAACAAAAAATTATTAACAAATTGAAAAAAAATTTTCAAAACATTAAATAATTATATGATGGAGCTTTTGTATCAGTCAAAACCTGGGCAGTTTTTCCGTCTATCATTGAAAATATTCATTGGTAATTCAATTTAATAGTCTGTTCATCTATCTCAAACTCTAATGGTTTTAGTGTTGAAATTTGAGCTCTTTATTCTTAATAGTATCGCGAGTTTCCTTTTTATACTAAAATTGTATTGATCTGCAGTATTTCGTAGACGATGGAGTATAAATTTTTCAAATAGAATTTGTTTGCATTGTGCTGGACGAAGTTTCGGAGTCTTCTAAGTTCTTTATTAATCGCAATGGCACAAATGACAGCATGGACATATCTGTGCCAGAAATATCTTCAAATAAAACGTTTTTATAGTTTTTTTGGCCAGAAGATTCATCGCATCCGCATTTACAAAAAAGAGTAAATTTGCAGTTTAGATTTTTTTCAACTCACTTTCTTCAAGTGATTGTAGCAACCTTTCGGCTGTATGATCAAGTAGAGCTTGAAGTTGTAACTGTACCGAAATTGGTGTGATTTTGATAGATTCCTTTGGAGGATAACGTTCCTTTTTAGTTGCATGATATGATGGATATAAATTGTACTTACATATCTGTACTTTACTGAAATAAATTTTAAACATTTCTTCCTCTAATTTTTAGCAGGTAATTGAAACATCTGTGCAAAAATGCATGAAAAATGTAAAATGTTTTTTAAAAGGATGTTGAAGAAATATTTATAACATCAATAACTTTCCTCTATTTCTCCCTACGTTTTGCTATCGGCAATTTATATTTATGGCAGTGAATGGCTTCCAAAGTAAATTTACCAGCAATTTTCATAGAATTTTGTTTGTAAAAATTTTGAGTATTTTCATTAAAATAAAAAAAAACTGTTCTACGGGGTCCGGGCGGGTGCAAAAGTATATATGTATAGGCTTAAAGAAAACACTTTTGCCTTTCACTGGATGGCTTCGATTTTTTTTCCTTTTTTGTCCTTTAAAAATTATACATTATTAAACTTCAAATTTTACGAATATATGGCGGTTTAAGATTTATTACATAATACCCTAACTACAAATTATACAGGGTACTTAAATGCCATTTGTGAAAAACAACAGTTCACCCTACATAACAAAAAAAAAAACCGCAATAACAGTTTTCAAGAAATCGTAATTATTATGAGATCAAATATTACAAGTTTTTTTTTATTTTTAAATTAACTTAAATTCTTCGCTTTTAGCAGCATGCCACGCCTACTACTGTGAATATTTTGACAACATTTTTCGGCTACCTAAGTTTTGATCTGTTTCCTTTCTGATGACATAAAAATTTTAAGAATCTATGTTACGAACAAATAGAGGTTTTGGCCAATGAAAATTAATTCTGAGCCACCGTGCGGCGATGTGAATGGTCGCTCGGCTTTAATTCCTGTACTAGTCGAAACTCTAGTTAAATCCTTATGCAAAATTCGCTATGTGGGGGTTATGGCTAACCCCAATTGTTGAGAACGTCAAGGAATTGACAAATTTGGATATGCTTCAACACAGCTCACAGCTGCCATGTTTTTAGTTAAATAACCCGGTCGATCACGCCTTGGTGTTCGCACATTTTGTATCGAGCCTAACGACACAAATTTAACGGCCAAATTCTTAATAGCGGTCTCAGAAGGACGATTAGTTTCTCCGAAAATATCAAAAATTTTAGGTAATGTAGCTTTAAGAGAACCACCATTTTCCATGTGGATTTTAATTATTTTAATACGATTTTCGTGCGAAATTGTGTACATTGTAACAACTGCTAATGTATCTACTACGAATATGTCAAAAAACTAAATGTCAAATTTATCATGTTGTCGGTGTGCCACGATTGAAAAAAAATTCTTGTTGAGAAACTCGATATAAGGGCAAGAGGTCTTTGGCTTATAAATTTATTAGAAGCTTAATTCTTCTTGTAAGCATTAGGGTATTTTAAGTTCTAAATAAATTTCAATAACACTAGCGGTATAAATAAGTGACAAGTCTCTATATAATAACTAACTCTATTCAACAGAATAATTTTAAAAACCTTAAGAAATTTGTTTAAGTCACATTCTTTTGGAAAATATAATTTACAAGAAATTATTTTTATATAAATACACTTTGTTTCTCACTCCCTAATGTTCTTTAATTATCTACTAAAATTATTACCCAAAAAGAAGCTACATTTCAGCCAGTAAGATAGCTGTAAATTATAAGTAAGATAGCATGTTGACAGTTGCTTTGTTGGGCAATAAATTATGCCCAAAAATTACCTGAATTTACTAACAGCAAATTTTACACACACGAACGCTAACCAAACCAATGAATTGTGTTGGCTAAAGTGAACTAATATTAACTCACAAAACTGATGATGCGGATGTTGGTACTGATTATTATTTACACTATTATCTTTGGTGGTCAATAGAGTACAAATCCATTTAAGCAACCCTTGTTAAGGGCATAATTTTATTTCCTAAGCGGCTGTGTCTTCCATATCCTTCATGAATATGCGGCTGCACATAAACTCATCCAATTATCAAGTGTTTTATAAAAGTTTTCTTACGGCTTAAGGATAACAAGTTAATCACATTGTATTTCTAACAATAAAATATATTTAGACATATTAAATCTTTAATATCAAACCTAAAAAGTAAAATAAATCCCCATTGACAGTTGTAGTCGCTTGCAGCATTTTATAGAGTTAAAACAATTTAATCATCTAAATACACGTATGCTTAAGGGCAGCATTAAGACAATAACTTTCAATGCAAAATACTTAACATATAAATCTTCTATTTATATTTGTCATTTGTTTTGCTTCTCTCATTTGTGTGTTGTTCATATACTTGAAAACTACTTATGCTCCCTTAAATCACTCTTATTTTTTTAATTTTCCAAAAATTTATAACTTTCTACTATTAAATAGTTTCAATAAAAAACTTATAAAAAGAAATTTTATATCAACTCGGAGAATAAAGTGGTAGTGTCAGTTATTAGTCGATCTAATGATTCTGTCTGAGATTAATTACTGCTAATGTATTTGTGTAAAAACACGATCAGTTAGTGCTCTTATATTTCTATTTTTATACTTTTAATTAGAATTTTTCACTTAGCATACTACTAGATACTTTGTTTAATATATGGCCTCTAAGTCAGCTTGCTTTTTGCAAAGGTAGTAGTTAGAACTAATAATCTCTTTTTAATGTACGAGGTATGATCAAAAAGTAACCGTTATTTTAAAGTGTTTCCAAAAGTATTTATTTATTCAGCAATAAGTATCTTGTGCCCTTTAAAGTAATCCCTCTCAGATAAAAAACACTTATGGCAGTGTTTTTTCCAATCCTCGAAACACTTCTGAAACGCGCTTTTTGGTATCGCCAACAGCTCTTCTTTCGATTTTTCTTTTATCTCCTCAATCATAGCAAAACACTTTCCTTTCATCGCTGTCTTCAGTCAGAGGAAAAAGTCAGCGGGGGGCCAGTTTCAGTGAATACGGTGGTTGAGGCTGGATGACGGTTTCATTTTTGTTTAAGAACTCACGCAAAACCATCGATGTGTGAGCTGGTTCGTTATCATGGTGTAAAATCCATGATTGGTTTTTCCACACTTCTGTGGGTTTCTGACGAATTGCTTCCCGCAAACGGCGCATAACTTCAAGTTAGAATTCCTTATTAACCGTATGACCTTGTGGCAAGAATTTATGATGCACCACGCCATTGCAGTTGAAGAACACCGTGAACAAAACCTTCACATTTGACCGAACTAGACATGATTTTTTTCGGTCTTGGCTCTTCTGAACGCATCCATCGAAATGCTTGAGATTTGGTTTCAATGTCATAGCCATACACCCATGTTTTGTCACAAGCTATGCTATTTTTGAGCAAATCTGGATCGTCGTTGATGACTTTCAACAGCCCCTGGCGATGTCCATGCGACATTGTTTTGCTCAAAATTCAGCAATTTTGGAACAATCTTTGGTGCCGCACGTTTTATGACTAAAACATCCGTAAAAATTGCTTGGCATGAGGCAAGCGATATGCTAACATCATCAGTGAACTCTCTAATAGTAATTCGACGATTATCCAAAAAAATTTTCTTCACTGCTTCAATGTTTTCATAGGTTGTTGAGGTGCTCATTTAACCAGGACGAGCATCGCCGTTGACATTTTCTCGGCCGTCCTTAAACCGGTTATACCACAATTGAACTTGTGTTCTGCTTAAAATAGACTCGTCAAACACCACAAACAACATTTCAAATGCCCTTGCACATTTAGTTTCATTTTTTACACAAAACTTAATACAGTTTCTTTGATACATTTTTTGGAATAGTAAAAAATCAAAGAGCACACCAAAACACGACTGACTTTTTATCTGTCAAAAACAAAGTGACAATCCAAAATGGCTGATATTGTCAACATATATAACAGACATGTGTACTAACGTAACAGAAATAAAAAATGCGAAAATCGAGCATATATACGTAATTCACGAAATTTGAAAATAATGGTTATTTTTTGATCATACCTCGTATTAAATCATTATACAACTTTATTTTTGGAATCACAAAAATTTTAATACACAAAAAATTTAATTTATTATTTATTTTCTTTTTACAATTTAAAAATTTAATTGCTGCGGCTACACTTGCCCTAAATAAATACAAAAATAGAATACTTTTACGCAAACACGAAAAATACATTACAATTATCTATTTTGAAATTAGAAAGTATTTTGTGGCTACTACCCTCATTTGCAATTAAGCATTTTACTCCTGAATTACACACATTCAACACACTTCGATCCTTTGCTCTATTTTTTTGCTAAAAGAAAAATTGCAAATACTTTTCCTTTTGCAATTTATTTGTTTGCCCAAAATAAAGACAATTCATAATGTTTTAGCGTTCGAGTCCATGCGTATGTGTTGGTAATAATACGTGATCTGTTTGTAAAATTTTAACTTTTTCGCTTTTAACGACATATTAAATTAAATATGTAACTGCCACATAATGTTGCAATGTCGAAGTTAACTTGGTTGTTATTGAAAAAAACAAAAAAAAAAACGACAAAATTAATGTGCAAGAGTATAAAATTTATATTGTTAACACCTCTGACAGCGAACACAACAGAGTCATTAGCAGTATTAATAACTTATTTTTTTTTGTTACTTTTGTCTAAATAGTTCTAATTTCAGTGTCCTTGATAGACTGGCAAAATTAATTTTAATTTGAAATTTTGGGTTTTGTTATTTATTAATGCAGCATTTTTCTGTGTGCGATAGTTTTTTGTTTTTTAAATTAATTAAATTATTTTATATAAAAAATTAAATAATTGCACAACATTTTAAAATACAGTCACCAGCAAATCTGGATCTAGATTTTTAACAGATAATTTTAGAAAATACTGACCTGTACACAGAAAGATAATAAGTTGTGATTTATAAACAAAAATATGACAAATAGCAGCTTATCATCATTGATAACTGACTGACTATGGTAACCATATCTTTAGTTTATAACGCTACGTTTTCTCTGGTGGCTGGGGTATCGTCAGCGGCGTCCAGGGTCAAATGAAAGATTTTTTTAAAAATCTTCCGTCTTTATTTACAATTAATTGCTTAACACAAAGTTGCTCTACTTGGCTCTGTCTGTTACGCAATCGGGTGCGGAGGTACTGCTTGGCCGCTTACCACAACTTAAGAGTAAGTGGCCGAGGAATAAATACCGATTAGCAAAAACGGAGTCGAGTAAAAATCAATAGCATCCAATTTCGTGCTGCTCCGGCCTTTCCAGTGGCGACTATTGGCAGAAACCGTGCTGAATAAAAACCACTACACCAACTTGCGACCTCCCAGAATTAGCTGGAGATAATTAGAAATATTTCCGGGCGATACGCTCCAGTCAAAAAAATACATCTTATCTGCAGGCCGCCTGCCCACTAACTAACTAACTAACTAAGTGTGAAAATTCCTCCTTCTGTATCCATTTGCTACCCTCCCCGAGGGCAGATTGTAATGTTTTGACGAAATCTCACCGTCATTAAATATGTCATCGGGAGTAAAAGAGAGTCCCAGTCCCCTAAAAGGCTAGCGGGAGCCAACTGGATAGCACCACTTTATTTCCAAGGGAATCAGTAAGCCCTAAAGTTCAGCTTTTTGGCTTTTAAGCCTTTTAGCTGTTCTCTGACTGATTGTTGAGATTAGCCCTTCGGAAGCATCGTGGTGGTTGTGGTTTCGCGGCCCTCGTTTAAGTTCTGTGGGTTGGATTATTCACAATGAACACAATGAAAGGTCCTGATTCAGTGAGCATGCTTGTGGTTGTGTTCTGAAATTTTATTACGCTTGCATGCGTTCCGGACCGAGAGTTGGATAGTCTCCAACTCTTCAGCAAGGAGTAAGAGCTGCGGCCTGTTCTGAGCTCTCGTAGTTGCGACCAGGAGTGATTGAAGGATAGAAATATCTGAAGGCTTCCTGGGGCGTGGGTGACGCTACAATTCATCCATAGTTGCATGATCCACCCTCAGGTTATGACTTACACACCTAGTTACTGACGTAAATCTTATCACGCATGTCCCTTTGCCACCACACTCAGCTACACGTACACCATCTTTACGGCTGATATGTAAACCAGTTCATGGCTGCGTCCATTATCAGCCGCCGGGTATACCATCATGCATAGATGGCGCTGCCATGCGAACTGCCAAATTCGAAACAAGGCAAATTAGTTACAAGTTAGAAATATGATCCGTAATTGATGGGACTTCTAGACAGAAATATGATAGGGAATCTGGGCATAAATGCTATCAGCTTTCGAATAGATTTCTAGAGTAAAATATGATCAGTAGTTAATCGAATTTTTACGAACTGAGTTAATTAGTAACTTATCGCATAGCTGGACAACAACATGATTAATGTCTGGGGCAGATATCAAAACATAAGAACAAATTAATTTAAAGGAAATTAGCCATCACTACAATTAAAATATGTTCAGTATTTTTAGTTGTTAATGATCCGTAATATATTGTAGTTATAGACAGAAATATGTTCGGGAAGCTGGGTAAAATTGTGATGGCCTATCGAATAGATTTTTAGTGAAAAATATGATCAGCGATTATTGGGATTTTTAAAAATAGATATGAATAGCAAGTAATGCGATCACTTGGACAGAAATATGATTAGTGACTGATCAGATGTTAAAATATAGAAGAAAAGAACAAACAAATTTAAAGCAAGGAAGTCATCGCTACAACTGATTCTTCTGATATTTCTAGTCGGAAATATGAACAGTTGTAATTTCTAGTCAAACATATGATCCGTACCTGAATGTACAATCAGTAGCTGACCGTACTTCTAAATATAAATATTATCAGCAACTGACGGTATTTTTAGACAAATCAATCATTAATTCCAAGTCGCATGCCCTAAAGCATATTGTAGCATGATATTATTATATTGTTATATTTATTCCTTTAATGAACGTTTTGTTGTATTCAATTATTTTAAATTAAATTACACGATTTATTCTCTTTAATACACATAAATTTAGACAGTGGTAAAGTTACTACTTTAACGCTTTAAAGCTGCTTTATTAACTTTATGTCTTGATTCCATGATGTTTTCCCTACAACTGATGTTATTTTCTCAACAGATGGTGCTTATATATTCTGTTTTTAGCGATTCTAAAATATACAGAAAAATTCTACTACAAAATCATCACATATAGCTTTTGTTATCATTATTTAGTGTAGCCACCTGTTTGGCTGCGTATTATTTTTTGTTCTGTGTTAGTTGTCTTTGTTTTCTATTCAGGTAAGTTATTTCGTGGAATTTTAAGTAAGCATTTTATTGTGATGGCTTGGGTGCATAAGATTTCTTAGAAACTACGTAATTTGTAAAAAAGACGCAATAGATATTTCGTTTACTTACTATTTAGTGTACTCACTATTTAGTGTAAGCGCCTGTTTCGCTGAGTGTGGTTTTTTCTGTGTATTTATTTTATTTCGTGGAATTGCCAATAAGTATGTTGTTGTTAGTTTGTGTTCAGATAGGATTTTGCAAAAACTACGTTATTTATTACAAAACATATTTCGTTTACTTTTTTACTAATAATTATTTTCTTTAAAACTTAAATAAAGCATTTTGGTAACAATATTTAAAGGGTAATTCTAAGATAAAATCCGGCAGGCAACCCATTTCCCATCGAAACAAAATTGCTGTCTGTTTGATTCTTGTAGAGATTATTGCCCAGGTTACAAATTTTCGAATTAAATAGTGAAACTTTCTAGTTAAAGCTAATACTTATCTCGTTTCCTTTTGATAATCGGGATGAATAAAAAGGGTAAGTATTTCTATGATTCTGTTGTGTTTTTATTAGATGTTCTGGTTACAAAAAAAATATTTAATTCAAATTTCTTTCCTTTAAATTTAACAAACTTAAATGAGAAAAACAATTAGTTTAAGCAACGGTTAGATCGAAAGTGAGTTCTTAATACAAGCCTCTTAAAAAGGAAACTTCATATTCTTATATGTAAAAAAATGAAAAAGAGTGTAGTGACTTATACGACTATATTAGCGGTGAAAAAATGCGATTTTTTTTAAATGGTTATCGATAACATTTAAAATTCAATAGTAAATTTAAGATTCAAAATTCAGCAAAATATTAATTATTTTTCTTTTTCTCTTTTAGTGTTCAAACTATTTTTGAACAAATAGTTTCTATTTAATTATTGAAAATTTATCCATATAGAAATATGAAGGTTAAATACGCCAATGCGGCAAATTCATTCTCAACTACTGAAAGTAATTTTTTCCTTTATTAACTCTTAATTCAATGACTTAAATTTAGGAGGCATGAAATAACTTTCCTTAAAAACTTTATTTCATTGTATTAGCAAAATATTTGGGCATTTTTTAAAGCCCAAATAAATCAACTCCAACTCTCTGTCTCCTACAAGGCATATAATTCACAACTTTACAGAAACTCTGCAGACAGCAAGTTTTAATACTTTTCTACGATTTTTTGATGATGTTAGTTTAACTAGTGGTTTTATGCTGATGATTTTATGAATTATTAAGCAGCTAAACTTTATAAAAAGAAAAAAAGAAAAAGTAAGAAAGGTCTGCTTTTACTATCAAAACCCCATCAGATATTTAAGGAAAAAGAGGAGAATGTGAAAATGAAAATGTCTCAAGACAATTCCTAAAACCATCTTTCTCAAACTACTGCATTTCAATAGTTTTTTTTATTACTTTCTTAACAAAAAATTCCCAAGAAAGGAAAATGTAGTTAATGATGTAAATACGAAACTTGGTAGTTATGTATACTTTAAGGAAGATTGTTGCTGAAAAGCAATAAATTATGAACGAAAGTAAAAAGTGCTTTTTGCTTCGTTTGTTTGCTTTAAATAATAATAAAGTGTTTTTTGTCTTTATTTTTGTAAGTAAATATATTATTTGCGTGTTATACATACATATATACGTATATATGGCATGTAAATTATAAAGCTGTCGAAGACCGAGGACAAGGCCTTTTACATACTAATCCGCAGTGTATCATTAGCTAAATTTCTATCAGAAAATGACCCAGTTCCTTTCTTGAAATCCTACTTTTAATGTCGATTTAAGTTAATTATACAGCCTATATTACAAAACAAAAACGTGGCTGCATCTGCTTTTCTAAATGTGTTTTATATAGAGGTATATAATTTTGGAAATAGAGTAAAATAAACATGAATTTTTTAAATTGACATGCAATTTATTTTATTCACGAACAATTGCCTTATATGGGTTATTTCATATCTGTCAAATAGACAAACTGATAGCCACCAGGGTTGGTTATTATTTGCCTTGTTTATTAGTGACCTACCCAATGTCATTAATTACTCAAACGTTATATTATATGCAGATGACGTGAAGATATTTCAGTCATACAGTGGTCAAGCTGATCATATTCTGAGGCATTTAAAATCTGCCATATCAAAGCATGAAGAATAAAATTGACGAGTTTCATGACTTATTAGCAATTCCACGAAATAAAATAAATAAAATACACAGAAAACACACTTAGTGATACAGGCGCTTACACTAAATAATGATAACAAAAGTAAACGAAATATCTATTTTGCTTTTTTTACAAATTACGTAGTTTCTAAGAAATCTTATGCACCCAAGCCATAACAATAACATTCTTACTTAAAATTCCACGAAATAACTTACCTAAATAGAAAACAAAAACACAGAACAAAAAATAATATTCAACCAAACCGTTGGCTACACTGAATAATGATAACAACAACTATATGTGATGATTTTGAAGTAGAATTTTTCTGTACATTTGAGAACCGCTAAAAACAGAATATATAGGACCATCTGTTGGGAAAATAACATCAATTGTAGGGAAAACATCATTGAATCAACACATAAAGTTAATAAAGCAGCGTTAAGGCGTTAAAGCAAATAGTAAAGTTACCATCGTGTAAATTTGTGTGTATTAAAGTAAATAAATTGTGTAATTTAATTTAAAATAATTGAACGCAAAAAAAGGTTTATTAAAGGAATAAATGTAATAATTCAGTTTCGTGCTGCTGCTCGCCTCATAAAGCAAAGAATCATAAACAGTGCTTTTACAATGCGTGGATTTGTTTATATTAAGAGATCTGCCAATGATACCATTCTGCAAATCGATGATATAAATCATCTAAATGAGTTCTATAGTAAGGATCCTTCCGATAATTTATTTTGTGCTCCTTAACGATCATTGCCTTCAGCTGCCTTTCATTTTATTTACAATTTTATTTACATTTACTCTTATTTTTATAGTAATATTATGTTTAACTTTCTTAAAATTATTTCTACTTACGATAGCAAACTCTATTGGGCGTGCGTTACTTATACCAATATTAATTTTATTATAAATGCTAATCACAATTTTAACTAACAGCAGAGTTCGTTCTAGGCACGGACTAGCGAATATGGTAAAAGTTTTGTCCAAACAAAGAAGTGGTATTAAAATCTGCCATATCAATGTGTGGTGTACTACAGTATTCATACAGCATACATAGTGTATGCGAGCCGACACAACTTATGTAGGGTATCTACATGCAGTTTTATTGTAAATATGCCAACACATTTTTGGGTGTCAATTTACATCAACACCTTGTGTTTGGCATGTGTCGGACACTTGATCACTTGACACAATTTCAATAGTTTTAATATGTTAAGGATAAAATTGAGTGACTTTGTAAACACTCAATTCTAGACTATAAGTTAGATTTTCATAAGTAGTATATAAGCCATAGAAAATTAAATAAAGATAGACTATTACTTGATAACTTTAGCTGGGAGTATATGCCTTGTTTCATTTATAGTTTCAGTCTTCTGGCAGTTCCTTTGAACGCCTAATTACTAGCTGAAACCCTTACAGCTACCAAAATATAGAAAGGGCTATAGGGAACTCAACATTATAGGACCATCGAAACCCATTACATAGCGTTGCTGCCCCCACATCATTGTATGACAATCATGTCATACTATTACATGGCGATCCTGACATACTATTACAAATGCACAAAGCTTGGGGAATAAAATTGACGAGTTTCGTTTCATTTTTGAAAGCTCTGGCATTGATATAATTTGTATATCTGAGTTTTCTGATTTATATGTTTCATTATTGGGATATAATATAAATCGGGTTGATATAAACGGCTATGGTGGTATGGCAATATATGTGAGGAAAGGAATGGCCTCTAAATTAATCAATAACTCTTCTGATCCTAATAGTAATGCTAATATTGGTACACCGGTGTTTCTTCCAAAAATGCCATACAAACGTACAATATATTTTAAACGGTCACAAACTTGACACTCTGAGTGTAACGGTCTCAACTGATTTAAAGGAAACAAACTATACAGGAGAAAAATTCTGAATGCTACCATGTCTTTATTTTTCATCGCTAGTATTGCTCGCTCACCTAGCCAATTATGATAATTGAACTGTTGCGCTATATCAGGAAAAACATGCTGAAAAAGCATGTTTTTCCTTTCCTCTTTTGAGTCTGTGATGTGACAGAAATATGTAGATAATGTGACGAATCTGGTTAAGGTAGTGCGACTTTACCATTTCCAATGTTTAACAACTGCTTCGAAATGACATTTGCAGTTTCATTTTGTTGCATATTGTTGAATGGACTGTCTTTACGTGCCATCACAAGTTTGATCATTTTAGGCATAAGTGTTTAGTTTATCAGCAACAATTGATTGGGGAATAATTGATCGGGGAAGAGTCTGATGAAAATAAGCTAACAACAGAATCGTGGCTCCATCAAAACCATTTAAATGTTCCAAAAATTGTTCAACGTTCTGTCCAGTGCCTTCCAATTTGAGCGCTTAGGGGCTCCCAAATAATCAATTTGCAGAACTGTAGGATCTTGGCCATTTCGCTATTTTTGGCAATGTTACAAATTGGTGTTGCGTTGATTTGTTTGTTTAATGGTAATTTCAAGGCAGAATGTGCAGTCTGCCCGTCTTCTAGCAGAATTGTAGCTATTTCAGACGAAGCACCATTTTGCGAACTAATCATCGCCAAAAACAAAGCAATAAAATTAAGAACATTTTTTCGGTTCCACCGGAAGCATGATGAAATTAAATTCCACCACACTCACTGTTAATAGCTTCTATCACAGTCCAGTAGGCAATTCTTTGTTGTTGATTTAATTGTGAAACATTAGTACGAACTGTTTGGTCAATACTTCAATATCGTTCTGTTGGTCTCTTTGCAGCTTATGATTTAATGCGTCGCACAGTGAGACAGCCCTATAGTAACTACGGAAAAAATGGTTGTTGGCGTGTCGTCAAATTTGGATGAAATTTTCACAATATATTAACAGATATATGAGTAATAATTGCCTGAACTTTCAGCCTCATAACTTCATTACTTTTTGGACTAGAGCAAGTCAAAGTTGAGGTATGCCAACGCGCTTGAAATATGTTAGTTCAATATCTAATATTCAAAAGCTTATTAATAAAAAAAAAACATAATAAATATAACTTTAAAGTATTTTTTTAATTTAGTTGTTGTAGAATAAGTAGATGAGAAAATATATTAAAAAAAAAAACACAAAACAAAATTTCTTAACAACAGAGTTGTGGTGTAAAAATTTTACATTTTGCATTTTCAATGGACTGGGAAATATAGAGCAACCCCTCGCCCTAGGTGCAGACTTATATCAAATGAAAGATTGAAGTCTCAGCTTTCATTTGAAGTAAAGGACATATAGCAAAGGTTTGCAAAAGTACTTTAAACATACAAAAAACTACAAAAATACGCAACGCGCACATTCTGTCGCTATACGTATGTTAGCATGGAAAAGCATGTTTCAAACAAAAACTGAGATTGATGAGATGCCAAATGAGTTGAATTTAATAAGTAAATTGTAATGTTTCTGATAAAAATATGTTTTTAAAATCTCTTGTTACGTTAAAGTTAACTAATCTTTACAATGATTTTTATTTATGTTGGACAAATTCAGAACCATATTCAATAAGATTTTGTAGGCATATGAAATACGAATTTGTAAAAGAAACAGCAGATGTTATTAACAATGAAATGAATCGGTAAATAAAGAAATTCAAAATTTAAAAACGACAGAATTCGAAATGTTCAACAAGAAGTTTGCGATATCTGATAGTTTAACTATGACGGTGATTGACGGAAAAGTGGCAACAACAGTCGTTGAGAATAGTTTCATATGTGGAGCAAAACATGCTGAAGTAAATAATTTGGAAGCAGTTATCTTGAGCACAAATTCAGCTGCAGCATCGAAATTTGGTTTTTCGCCGCTATATGCTCAAATAAAATTCATGGAATGTATATTACATATCAGTTATAATTAAAGTTTTTAAGCGTGGAGGACAAAGAGAGACACAAAAGAACAGAAAAAAGCTGTTAAAACAGAAATAAAAAAATTCAAATTAGTTCTAGATTAAAAAGTCGATATGGTGAAACAAGGCATGGGAACACCTAATGATGGTAATGTCTCTAGAAGATTTTCTGAAAATCTAGAAATAACCGCTGGCATAACTGTTGTAAATGTAGACTTAATTCACCGATTAAAAATTATAACACTGCAAAATTGTATGTAGAGCTTTATGGCTGGTATAAATGCCTATCGGTGTCCATAAAGTTCTCATTCACGGCAGCAAAATGGTATCTGAGGCTACATTGCCAATAGGTTTGTTTGCAGTTTTTATTTTTGAAAGTATTTTTTTAAATTAATTTTTAAATATTAAATATATTTAACATTAACTTTTTTTTTTTGCTACAGGAATGTTATCTGAAGAAGCGCAAGAAGCAATGAATAAGGAGTATAGAAACTGTAGGCTATTCCATTCTCGTGAAAATTCACGTATTTCTACGAATGAATATGTACTGCACTATTTGCAAATATCATCATATCCTTATATTAATTCATTTAAAATGAGAATCAAATTGAAAAAATTTTAATACCATGATGATGTTTAAAAAATTATTGATGGAATGAAAAAAAAAATTTTTCAATGAGAGGTGGGCGTAATAGTGGGTGAATTTTTAAAAGACTGGATTTATCCTAAACATAACCTATGCAAAATTTCAGAACTCTACAATGACTCCTTGTATTTAATGCCGGCGTTGTCTCACTGCGCGTCGTGCATACGACGATTGGATGCTGTCATTGCAAGTAGATCGATTTTGGTGATTTTCAATTTCTTCTGTTGCCTTGGAAAAATACATTTTTACACTATTATTGACAAATGGACATTGCTAAATTGATTTTTCGACCTATAAGGATCAAAAATATGTATATTCCATCGGACTAAAAGTGAACATTGTATAAAATTGCAAATGAAATTACAAACATTTACCCTTTCTTAATTTCTACCTTTTCGGTAAACCGCTAGACCTATTTTCTGTTTCAAAATAGATTTTAAAATTATTTCTTCTTATAGAAGGCAGAAAATAATAACCTGTTATACTGATAAATTATATCATATCACTGAACATTATACTTATTTACTTTTCACTTAGTAAGCGTCATTATTAAAAAAGCATGTGGTTAACACTCGTAGTGGAAAGAAAGTTGACTTTGGAAAATATTTCTGTTTTGAAAACCTCCTCTTTAAATTAACTGTATATTTTTTATGGCTGTGAATGTGGCTGCCAATAAAGACGTCAACGAGAAATAACATTTTTATAGCTATTATAAAAAAATAAAGTTTATTAAGCTCTTAATTTAGAGTTAAGAGAAAATTTAATAACAACTTATATTGAAGATATAAAAATTTATTACACAGGAAAAAAATACTTTAAAAAGCTGACTGACAGTTAAAAACTAAGGCCGTTGATACTAAAGTTATTCTAAATTATTTGCTTCTGTTAAAAATATTTAATATTTCGTACTCATATATGAAAGTTAAAACAATTTTATTGCTGACATTAAACAACTCTACTTCAAAATAGACAGATTGTTATTAAGATTTCAATAAAAATTTAAGTGAGCCTAATTTATAAGTATAAGAAGAATATAATACTTTCACAAAACTGGGCCTCTTGTGGTCGAAAGCAAATTTTCATAAATGTAAAATAACCAAATTTGTGTTAAAAGATTTTTGCAAATTTAAGTAAATGATAGCGAAATTGCCACCAAGAGGTGCTTTTACCTGTAATAATCAATTTTGTTGAATTTTTAACTTTAAATATTTTCAGCTTTAAATTAAAGTTTTCTTTTATTGTCGTTGTTGTAGCTCATGTAGTTAAACATAAGTAAGTTTCAAACTCGAAAGATAAAGCTGTAACTGTCAAATTTGCGTCTTTAATTTTTATTTAATAATTCTTATTGTAACAGGCCTTTTAACGACAAATTTTTTCTAAAACACAAAATTTAGATGATTAAAAAATGTTCTATTGTAGAATGAAGAGAAAAGTTCGGCAATTAAAAATGAAAAATGACATTTGGCAAATATCCACCGCCACCACGCTGACAGATGTCGATTCTTTAATCAAACATTTTAAACACTTGTTGACATAATGGCGGTCCTATTTCGTTAAACACATTTTGAATTTTAAGTTTTAAGGCCAAAATCGATACGATTGGGTCTGTAAAGTCTCTGTCCTCAACATAGCCCCACAAAAAATAATTCAGTAGTGTTTAATGACACTATCTGACTGGTCACTTAACTACTGATTGTCGTGAAATTATGCGATCGGGAAATTGAGTTTGCCATGAATTGATGGCTTCATTGGCTGTGTGATATGTGGAACAGACCAATTCAAACTACACGTCAGTGATATCCACGCCATCAATAATAGGCCAAAATTGAGTTGTTAGCATCTCGTGATAGCGTGATCCATTTCCACACATTTCCAGCCTCATCGAAAAAAAGGCCCAGTCACACCTCCAGACTACATAGCGCACCATATATTGACTCGTTGAGCATGGATTTGCAGAAGCCCCAATGCGGCAAGTTTGCTTGTTGTTGATATACCCTGACCCGTGTAAAAGGGCTTGGTGTGAAAAAAATTCAATTTTCAGAAAAACCAGCCGGTTGTTCCTAAATAAATTGAGTGAATCTACCAGTTGAACCTTGTAAGGCTTCAAAGTCAAATTCTTAAGCAAAATTTGCCATGTGGTGGTTTTGGATAACTCCAATTGTAAAGACCGTCGAGGAGTTCTCAGTTGAACGACCTTGCCGAACACGCTTTGGTGTTCATATATTTTGTATCAAACCAGTCGACTTAAATTTAAAGACCAAATTCTTAATAGCGGTTTCAGAAGAACGATTATGTTGTCCAAAAATATCGCGAATTTTACAAGATGTAACTTTAACAGAACCACCATTTTCATAGTGGATTTTAATTATTTTAATACGATTTTTGTGCGAAATTGAATTCATTGTAACAATTGTCAAGGCATGTACTAAATGTGAAAACCAAATGTCAAAAAACTAAAAGTCAAAACTATCATGTTGTTGAAAAACAAACTTGTTGTTGAGAAGCCCGGTATTTAAACACCGTTAAGGAATTTTTGAAATATACAGTATACAATTAAGTATACAATTCAGTCAAAGTCGACTCTTCCTTGACAACAATAGTTCCACAATTTACACTATAGCGTGATAAGCAGGATTATTTGCTTATAAAGTTAAACTGACCAAGCATTCGAGCGAAAAGATTTTATATTTCATTTCGGCTTCACAGTTTTGTTCTCACAATAATTTATATCGGACATTGAACTTAACGAAAAAATCATATAAAACTGATGAGGCACTTATTCGTTTCAGTGATTATATGACAAATAAAGATGATGTACCTCTGAAGTTTAGCAAACTCATACATCATGGCAATGTATCCACACAGAGTGAGAGATTGGTATTTTTTTATGGGTTTAAGGTGAAAGGAAAATACGTTACGTATTTAACGAGTATTGTCATTTTACCAAATGCCGAAGTTCGCCGCGGTTACCGGCTAAAAACTCAGCTTAAGTCCGGAATGTATGAAATTTCTCCATGGTTTCCCGTCTTATGGCTGCTATTTCGAATGCTGCTCAGGAGGAGTTCCATCTAGCGTAGTAGATTCTCCCCCGCTGTATCGATATTAAATCTATCGACCGCAATCCGGCTATGATGAAAAGAAAAGTGCGAATATAGGGCAATAAGCAGAAGGACCGTTGGTCTCTGCACTGACTGTAAGGTATGCGTCATACTTTGGACGCCCAATATCTGCGCCCATATTTCGCTCCTGTTTAGGAGAATGCTGTTTTTTCGTAATAAGATTTACATCTGCACCTGGCCGTAAGCCCTATTCAGATGGTAGTTAAACCACTGTGAGTGAAAAGCAACGCCATTCACGCCCTAGGAAGCCGAAGACTAATTCTAGCAACAGGTCTTTCCTACTTGCAATTTCAGGGGTTCCAAAGCAGGGTTGCAAACCATGCCTCCTTGCTGAAGAGCTGGAGACTATCCAACTTCTGGTCCAGAACATATGACTAGCATGCTCACTGGATCCTGATCATTCACCTGCTGAAACTCTGGGGCTTACTGATTCCCGTGGAAGTCAAGTAGAGCTTTCCAGTTGACCCCTGCTGCCTTCAGGGGACTGGGCTCCCTTTTACCCCTAGCGGCACAGGTCTAGATAGTCAAGTATTCTATAAAGACCGATAAATGTGCCCCCGGGGGAGGAGAATGCTGTTGTGGGCCGCCATAAGTAGCCTTCGCCTACTTCATCTGTGTCCCCCGATATTCGCAACGAGTCATCGCCGCTTTTGCTATCGAGTATTGGATTGGACTTCAGTATGTCAACTTTGGCTCTAGTGATAGATTGGCATAGATTTTCTAGAGATTGCCTATTAGTAGATCTATTTTCAAATTTCAAACAGTATTTCAGTCATCAGCGAGTGATGCATAGAAATTTCTAACCATAAAAATATTTAGTTTCAGCAGGGTGATGCTGCATCACATGCAAAACATCAGTCTTTTGTGCCCTTTGTTCCACAATCATATTACCATTAGTGATTATAGTTAGTCAGCTTCAAGTTGCGACTTTACCCCTTTAGACTTTTTCTTTAGGTACCACGGTAATTTAAAAGAACAGAAACGATTCTGGCCTTTAAGGCAAAAATTTTCCGAGCTTTTCCTGAAATAAAACTAAAAATGTCTTTTATAATTATACTGACAGGTGAAGGAGTTACGACAAATAATCCGAATATTTGCTTTTTTAATAAAATAAATTGAAGGTATTTTATCTAATTTTTAAAAAGACACTTGTATAAGCACAAATGCTAATTATATACGAAAATACTATTTGTTGTTTAATGACTTTTTGAATGAAAAAAAAAACACTTTTGATTATACAAGTCGTTGGACCGACTTGTATAACGAGAACAAGACAATCACATGATTGGCAATAAAATATTATCAAAGAGGAAAAATGAATAATAAAAACTCCAATATCAGCAACATCGTCATCATTCTCTCATCAAAATTAAGAACCAGCAAACAATTTGAAAGCTAATCAACAGGGGCGTTAAACAAACTTTGTTGTAAGAACAGCTTTGCAACAAAATAAAATAAAAAATAACAAATTAAAATGAATATTTTTCTACTGTTTGCACCTGCAACAATAGTTCGAAGCCGCTACAAGGCAATTTTGAATTGAGATTTTATCTAGAGAAAAAATATTTAACTAAAAAAATATGTTAAAACAAAATACGCCTATTTATTTTAGACTAAAATATAACTTTAGCTTTATCCACATAAAATGGGTGTTTCAGTTGAGTAAAAGTATTTGTTTTGATGGAGTGACTGACTAACTGGCTGTAAATGGCTAAATGCAGTAAAACACGCAGAAACATTATCGTGACTGCAATCATCATCAGAAGCCGGGTTTTTATTGGATTCATCATTTATGTTTAATATAAATGTCTAGTATATGATTTCATGGCATGTTAGTTTAAATGATTTATAAGATTTTCTATTTAACTAAAATAAGTTATTATGTTTTTTTTCTTCTCTATTAACATGTTGTTAAAAAAATGACTTCATTTTACTGGACCTGTTGTAAAACGTATTAAGATTTGTTGAGATAAAACAACTCAATTTGTTTTCTGATAGTAATTACAAATAATCAATTATTGTTCATCTAAAATAGAGATGCACTATTTGCTTAACAGGAAAAAAATTTATAATACACAGAAAGAAATAATATTTGAATTTGACTGGAAAATGAACCCGGTTCAAAAAGAATTCTTTTTGTTCATTTTTAGTCAATAAATATTTTTGGCGTAATGAATAAAAATTTTCTAGTTTTTTATTGAATTTTTCCATTGACTTAAAACTAACAGAGGGTGGTTTTTATAGAGGTATACAATTTTTAAATTGAATAAAAAATATATGCATTTTTTAAATTGATATAAAATTTTCTTTATTCGAAAAATAATATTCTCGAATTATAATTTTAATATGACTGCTGACATATGAATGCCACGGCTGGCTCGTTCGTAGTCTAGTGTGGAATTCCAATTTTCGGTAACATTTCAACTTACGTAAACGAATGCTTAAGCAATCACATGCAGGTTTTGATACTTTTTATAGACTTTAGTAAGGTATTCGACACTCTCTCGCATAACAAAATCCTTCAAGAACTTAAGAAAAACGGTTTAAGAGTTCAAAAATTATTTAGAAAACAGATCGTTTTATGTACAAATACACAATAAATATAGCCAAAGAGTATCATGCGAATGGGGAGTACCTCAAGGATCAAAGCTTGGACGACTTTTATACATTATATACGCAAACGACATGATGAGATGTTTAGAAGAAGGAACAACTTTTGCTTATGCGGACGACACAACAATAATAACGGCCAATAAGAACATAAACATTGCAACTCAGAAAATGCGGAATCAGTTAAATATAATCACTAAATGGGGTCATGACAATGGTCTTTTTATAAATGCCAATAAGACTAAAGTTATGCACATAAAGCCACGTCGCCTAGTGGACAAAACTGCTATGCTGTAATTTTTATGACCCGAAATACCTTCACAGCAACGTTAATATGATGAACAATTAGGCAGACGACTGCACAAGTTTCTTTGAAAAAGTTTACACTTATAAAATTCTTGGTGTTATTATTGACAGTAATTTTAAATGAACAAACCACATTGAAAAACTGCAGAGGAAACTTAGAAAGGTATCATATCTTTTATAAAGATATGTTGCACTTCAGGCAACAATGCCTATTTGGTCAAGTACCGGGCTACATTTTTTAGGTGAGGGATAGAGAAGAGATGCAACAGGTGGTGAAGGTAGAAGGATAGTTACGGAAATTAACTGTCGTATAAGACAGCACAGTGACCAGTGGCTATGCCTTCATTACTAAGCAGCCCCACCGACAGTCAATTTTTATTTGTAGTGAAAAACAACCAAGGTCGTTGTTGGGAATCGAACCCACCCACAACCCCCAGTCATGTAAGCTAGCACACTACCTACTAGCCTACAGGGGCACCTGTATCTGTACCATTTAAGTAACTGCTCCATGTATGAAGTTCTGCTTCAGGCATACTTTGCATTAGTGGAATTGTATACCTGGCATGAAGTCACGCAAAAGCGAATATTAAAAATCTTACATAAAAAAAACCATCCGAAACTAGAAACAGTAATAATCATGATTATAACATAAACATGAATACGAACATATGGAGCACAACGGAAAACGGCAACTACGCAATCATCATAATAGACAACTTTGGCAATAATCTCCAGAACGCAACAGACGACAGTGAAACAACCAGAAGCCTTACAAATCCTAACAACCGAGTCTTGACAAAACTTGCCAGAAAACTTCAGGTTCTTAACGTTAAGAACATCTATTATGCAAACTTGGCCAAATAATTTTTTAATGATTGCAGATATTTAAAGCCGATAGCATATACTCACAATACACGGAGACGAGCTTAAGGAAGATTTAAAGTAGAACGATTCACAAACGAGTATGGAAGAAATTCGCTTCCTATAACGTTGCCAGCAATTGTTCAAGATTGCTGAAATAATCAGCACAGCGTTCAAGGATAAACGGAATAAGCTAATACAGGAATACCTGATAGTCTAATAATAATTAAAAACTTATTGCTATAAAGACTGTGAAGTATAATTTAAAGAAAAAACTAGTTATAAATGAACTTATTTATTTTTTAAGTTTTAATATCCTACAGACAAGCATAAAAGCTTTGTGGCCATAGAAATTGGAAGATAAATTAATATAATAATAACCCATCGAGAACGAATTTGTGAGATCGCAAAGAAGAAACGAAAACAAATAAGCTCGAAGCCTAACGCGACTGTTTTAACTACGGCAGTAATCGAGTCCATGCTACTTTGGGCCTTTCACCGTCATCCGCCAATGCACTTTGGAGGCAGTTGGTGGCTGGCGACGAATTAATGGCGTGTGTGTATTTTTGAAGTAAACAGCGCTCAATATTTACGTAAATGCGATGCCATATAATATCAAAACAGCGCAGAAAAAAATTAAATGCATTTAATGAATGAAAACATAAAAATACATTCAAGGCAATCCAGTCGTGTATTTGCAGTGTAGATGAATAATCTGAATACCGACTACAGCGCCATCTGCCTAGCTGGTTTGTGAATGTAAACCATTCAAGGTGGCATCCAAACGCATGCAAAAAAATTTATTTAGTGACATACACACGTACAGTAGAATTAAATACATACAGAAGATTTGTATGGGAGTTACCACGCCCCTTTGTACAATACCACCCATATTTGCAGTAGCACTAAAAAAATGCACACTAAACCAAACCAAATTTTGTGCAAATAACGTTATCAGGAGCAGAAAAAATAGATTTTTAGTTTGTGAACTGTATGAGAGGAAAAGGGGCGTGTTTTGTCTAATGGGACCGAATCGTAAATCTAAACCACCCGGAGCGCCACTAAAACGCGTGCAAAATAATTTATGCAAATCGGTCCAGCCGTTTAGGAGGAGTTCAGTCACAACACACGCACAGTATATATAAAGAAGATATAACAAGAAGAATAATGTTGTGCGGCCTACACTGGGGATTTTTGTATGGAGGTGAGGAAAAAAATATATTTGTCAAAAAATGTAGTGATTTCATCACAAATTTAGTTTTGTTTATATAGTAATACACAAAAGTAATCAAAATAATGTAAAGTAATGGGTGTCCCTGTAGGCTAGTAGTTAGTGTACTAGCTTGTAAATATGGGGGTTGTGGGTTCGATTCCCAACGAAGACCTTGGTATTTTTTCACTACAAAAATAAAAATTGACTGTCGGTGGGGCTGCTCAGCGATGAAGGCATAGTCACTGGTCACTGTGCTGTCTCATATACAGCAGTTTATTTTCGACTATCCTTCTACTTTCACCACCTGTTTCATCTATTCTCTATCCCTTTCCTAAAGAATGTAGCACGGTACTAGACTAAATAGGCATTGTTGCCTGTTACAAAAACAAAAAAAAAATAAAGAATGTTAGAGAAATGTCGATCGTTAGCTGCAATGTAAAAAGCCATAACTAATCAAAAAATTTAAATGATTTTTTTTAATTTTTAATTTATTATTTTTTTTTAAATTCAATGTCATAAGCTACATGCAAAAGACACTCCATCAGCTTAATACGCGCATGAAGTGGTGACATACCAAATTGCAGTGCTTGTTCATTTAGGGGCATAGCTTGAACTTCTTCGATTTTATTTATCTTGTATGTTGTGACTGCACAAATAAAACAAGAAGATACTGCTGTTGTTTATTACTTTTTTTTTTTAATTCTGAGAATCATAAAAAAGTAATAAATGTTTTTTTGTGCATATCTCGAGCAAATTTTTTAAATTCATACCTTTATTTAGTTGTGCATAAAAGCGAAACGCGTTCTTCGATTTTCATGAGTTATGTCTCATTTCATAGGTTATGAGACTTTACGTGAAAGTGAGGACTTGATAGTTTTTTTACCGTTTTGGGTTTTTTATGAATTAAAACAAAAATTAACTTTTTAGACAAAAAATATTTTTTTTCACACATTTATTTATAACATCGAAACTGTTGCTTATGTAGCGAAACGTTACATAAACAGATGAAAGAACTTGTAACCGTTGATTTTTCTAAATTTGTTAAGGTAAAATCCGACTAGTGGTTCTTGAGTTATATAAAAAAAATGGCCTTATCAGAATTGAGTCGCGAATCAATCAGCTGAAAAATGTTGTACTATGCAACGCAGCAAATTGAGAGGTGGCACATGGTGGCACTTGAAATTGATTAAAAATGTAAAAAGAGATATGAGACAATGTATTAGTAGTAATTTCAAACTGTGGGAAAGAATGGCTAAAATTGCGGGTCCAAATGTTTGGAGAAAAAAGGAATTTTTTTTATATGTTCATAAAAATAAACAAACAAAAAAAACTTAAGTCTCTGTAGAGTTTATTTTTTCAATTTTAGTATACTGAAATATCCTACTTTAAATAAAAAATAAAAAGAAAAACATTAGCTCACATAATGAAATAATATTCGTTTTGAAATTCTTAGATTTAAATTAAGTTGGTTCAGTAAAACATACAAGTACTGAGCTTCAGACGGCACTAAAAAAAACTAGCAGTCAGATCAGAGTAATTCTTTTTAATTTGATTAAACCATTTAGTCTAAAGTTTCAAAATATAATTGCGTATTGCATGAAGAATATGTTGACAGTTTGACTTTTTTCCGCGAAATCCCCAGTGTGCGGCCTTGTTGAAACTACAGCTCCTGCACGTTATGGTTATGAAGAAAAAATGAGTAGAGATATCCATAGACTGTAACGTTTTGACTGGCATCGTTTTTACCATTCTTGCACTAGTATCAATCAAACTGAAGTTGTCAACAAACGTGTGTTTTAAGGCAATTTATTTCCTAACCTAAAATTTGCCCAACCACCAATCTTGACCAAGAAATTAATTTTAGCAAAAATAAAATCCAAAATTTAACAAAAGCTATTTGATGAAATATGTAAAATATAACATTAAAAATATATTTTAACATAGAAAAATGTAATAAAAATATTCAAGAGGTACCTACAGAAATCATTTGAGCAGTTTCCCTAATCAAAATGATTAAAATTAAGAATTGAAATAACAAACGAAGCGAAGAGTGGCATATGTTTGACTTAAAATCATTTTATTTAAAAACTTAGGCCAAGTTAGCTACCGTTGAGAGGTAGAGAGGTCTTGTAACCCGTTTACTATTCCTAGTGAAAAATAAAAACTCATAAAACTCTAATAACAAATAAAAGCGGAAATAGAATTGTTTACTAATTTAATTTATGCCAAACTTTTTCATAAGCTGGACATGGACATAAAACACGATTAAAGAAAAACAACAACAGCAAATAAATAAATGTATATGAATGTCTGGAAACATGGTTAGGATTTAAATTTAAATTTCATCCACAAAATAATAAAAGACCACAAAATAAAAAAGTTATTAAAGTCCACACATGTCCGCACAGTAAGAAACCAATAAATTACTTTTGGAACAAATGTTAATTTGATCATGAATGTTTCTAATTTAAATACTTAAGTGCGTGCATGATTGTGTATGTGTGTGTGTGATTATGTGTGTGTGTGTGGACGGATTGCGGTTACTTATAAAACTTGGTATTCGTTTAAATCTATTAGTTATGCTGCCTTCGCAGCAGTACGGTTTTATTTTTATTTAAATTGAAATTTTGTTTCGAATTTCGATTTATTCTTTCTTTCTTTTTACATTATTGTCGTTATTGTTGTTGCATTTGGTAGTTATTAATGTTTATGGGAACCAAAAGACATGTCCGTTTATTTATATGTTTTTTTTTCCTCTTTATAGATAACTTTTGTGTTATGGCAAATGTTTGATGTGAGTGTATATCCTTTATCTTTAACTACCTACAACCACTTAAATGATCAATGATCCACATTGTCTGCATATTTAAATTTGTCCATCAACATTTATTGTGGAGTCCTCAGTGAAAGAAGAAAAAAAAATAACAAACATTTTTGTTGTCCGTGGTCGCCTACATTATGAATGAAGCATGTGCCCAATATAAACACACTCGTACACACATCACTCTTACCACACTTTTTGTTGAATAATTTTTGTCCCTTGTTATATTGGGCTGATTGTTTGCCAAAGACTCATGCTGTGTAGAATTTTATAGGCTGATTCCTTATTGCCTTTTTGCTTGTTGGATCTTTTGTGAGTCAAGTTAATTTATGCAATATTCAAAAATTTTGTTATGTTGTTTGGAATAATATTGAACATTTTGTCTATATAAAAGAGCCTTTTAACCATTTTACCTTGGGCTGAAGTAAAGAATAATTTTTTAAAACTTTAATCAGTTAATGGAAAGAAAATGTGTGCCAAACACTTTATCTAAAAATTTTTGCACAGAATTATTATACAACAAACCCATTGTGCAAACATTTTGTTAAGAGTTCCAAAAAGGTTTTTGCACTATGGGCCAATAATATAATAATCTTAAAAAAGGTTTTTAATACATGACCATGGCGGCTTATTATATTCATATCATACAGTTTAACAAAATACGTAAATCCTATTAGATGTTGCCGATGTATGGAAGTGCACTATGGGCCTAAATAAATATTATATGCAATTTTTAAACTATAAAATTTAAAAATAACGCTTTTAATGTGAAAGTAACAATTTTGTGGTAAAATGTACTAAACATTGGATATATTTCGTTAAATTTAAGTAAAATAATAAAGTAGAGGGTCTGCAATAATTAGTTTTAAAATCGCTTTAATATCGCACGAGGGTAGAAATTAAATTAAACCAACGTGCTAAAAGTAAATTTTTTATACATGCAATATGGGCCTGTAATCAGTACTTTAAAATGGTAAAAAAATCTTAAGTAAAAAATATGTTTAAGTAAATAAGGCTTGCAATAGGCCAAGTGACCATCCAATGCGTTTTCGCTTCGCTAAGTGGGCCTGTGATCGACTTACAGAAGATGCCGATTTTGAAAAAAAAAATATATCATCTTTTCAGATGAAGCTCATTTTGATCTTGGCGGGTATATAAACAAGCAAACTTGTTGCATTTGGGGCACGGCAAACCCGCACGCATACATTGAAAAGCCGACGCACCTAAAACGGGTCACTGTTTATTGCGGATTTTGATCCATAGGCATAATTGGGCCATTTTTCTTCGAAAATGAGCAAGGAGTGGCCGTTACAGTCAATGGCGATCGTTATCGGGCCATGTTAAACGAATTTTTGTTCACAAAAATTGAAGAGGACGATATTGGCAACATTTAGTTTCAACAGGACGGCGCAACGTGCCACACAGCCGAAACTACACTGGATGGTTTGCGCCCTATTTTTGGAGATCGCATTATCAGCCGCAGAGCTAATGTCGTTTGGCTACCTCGGAGCTCCGATTTGACACCGTTGGACTATTATTTGTGGAGTGCTAAGTGTTATTCGTGTAGCCATTGGTAAAATACAGCTGCACACAATCGATAATGTGCTTAAAAATTGGACCGATCGTGTAGACTACTGCATGGCCAGCGTAGGCAGTCATTTGAATGAAATTATTTTCCATTATTAACCGGAAGGTTTGTACTTTCGAATAAAAAAAGAAATTTGAAAAAAAATACTCAGTAGTTTTGCTTATAGCATTTAAAACAAAAAAAAAAAGTTATTTGGCGGACCCTTTACATGGCAAGAAATTTTAACTTATAAGACTGGGCTTAAAATGTAAATTGCTTTTAATATTTTCGAAAATTAATTATTTTTCTACTGTCACAGTGGCTCCTAATAATCTAAAATACTATTATTAATAAATTAATTTTCCATAGGAAAGCGAAATATTGAAAAAATATATCGTTAAAATTTAATTAAAAAGACCGATTCAAAGATTAAGAAATATTTAATTAAATTAATTTTGTATAAGTGCCCGTTTTTTTAATGATTTGTTATTTAAATCGATTTTTAAAGGATATTTAATTTACTTCATTTATACTAGAATTAAAATTAAAATCAAATATTTGTGGGCCTACAATAAAGCACACAAATTTTAACAGGTTCTTATATAAAACAAACGTTTAGAAAAAATTATATAGTTTTAAAAGAGGTGTAAGAATTTTCTCGGTTTTTTTTGGGTTTGTTTAAGGCTTTTAATTAAATTTTTTTTTATATAACCAAAAAGTTTAATTGGTTAACCCATAGTGCACAAAGGATACGTTACAAAGTTTAAGTCCATATATGTGAAAATTATAATTAACCGATGTAAGTAAGTAATATGGGCTCTTTCTCCGTATTTAGAATTTTTTCTGCACTATGGGTCGAAAATATTTTACTATTTTTTTGAATTTATAAGACAAAATAACGTTCAGTTTGTTGTTTTTTGTTAATTAAATACTAGGTTTGCATTATGAGCTAAGATAAACTTTACTAAAATTATTATTTTTTGACTTCTTGTGTTATGTGTTTTACGTAAAAAGAGCATTTTAGAAAAATGTTTTTCAACTTTCAACTATAATGCAAAGCCCTATAATTAAAAAATATTTTTATTTTTTTTGCTTGGGTTGAAAAATTACCAATTGTGCGAAAAAATATATTTAAAATATTACTCCATTTTTATAATAACAATAATTCAGAATAATTAATTAAAAAAAAAATATATAAATATGGCGTTTTTCAACAAGAAGTTTGTTTTTCGATTGTGACAACACCAACAACATGATAGTTTTAATATTTAGTTTTGTGATGTACAGATTTATTGGAAGTTGTTACAACTAATAAAATTTCGTACGAAAATCCCATTGAAATAATTAAAATCGACTATGAAAATTGTGGTTCTGTTAAAGTTACATTTCGTAAAATCGTGATATTTTCGGACAACATAATCGTCCTTCTGAGACCGCCATTTAAAATTTGGTCGTTAAATTTGAGTCGCCAGGCTCGATACAAAAAGTGCGAAAACAAACACGTGTTCGACCGGGTCCTTCAACTGAAAACATGGCAGCCCTGAGCCATAGTGTTAAAGCAGGTATAATTTTATCAAATCTTTGACGTTCTCAACAATTGGAGTTAACGAAAACCATCACATGGCGAATTTTTCGTAATGACTTAACTTTGAAGCCTTACAAGTTTGGCGCAGATTAGCTCAATTTATTCAGGAATAACCTGTTGGTTTTCCTGAAAAAATAATTTTTGCACACGAAGCCCACTTTCCCTTGTCAGTACATGTCAACAAGCAAAATTACCGTATTTGGGTTTCTGTAAATCCTAGAGTGATTATTCAGAAGCCTTTGCATGCTCAAGCTGTGACTGTATGGTGCGCTTTATGGTCTGGAGGCATGATTGGACCTTTTTTTTTGAAGATGATGCTGGTATTGTGCTAACGGTTAATGGATCACGTTATCGCTTGTTGCTAATAACTCAATTTTGCTCTATTATTAATGACGTGGATATAACTGTCTTATGGTTTCGACAAGATGGTGCCACCTGTCACACAGCCAATTAAACGATCAATTTATTGCAAACCAAATATCTCGATCGGTTAAATTCACGATAATGAGCAGTTACGAGAGGGTTGCCAGCCAGATTATGTGATTTAATACCACTGGATTAAATTTTATGGGGTTTTGTTAAAAATAGAGTCCATACGGAGCCAATCAAATCGATTTCTACCGCGAGATGCTAACAACTTAATTCTGGCATGTTATTGACGACATGGATATCACTGATATATGGCTTCAACAGGATGATGCCGCATGTCACACAGCCAATTAAATGGTTAATTTATTGCAAACAAAATATCCCGATCCAGCCAGATCATGTGATTTAAAATCATAGGATTACACTTTTTGGGGCTATGTTAAGCACAGAAGCTATCCGGGATTAATCAACTCGATTAACGGAATAGGACCGCCATTTTGCCAACAAGAGATTAGAAACTTTGATAAAGGAGTCGTCTTCTATCTGCGTGGTCGTGGTGGACATTTGCCAGATATCATTTTTCATTCATAATAGCCGAACTTTTCTCTTCGTAATACAATAAAAATTTGAATCATCTTGATCTAAATTTTTGGTTTTATTTTGGTTTAGGAAACAAACTTCTTGTTGAAAACTCCTTTATATTTTATATTGCACAGTGGATCAAGTTCTGGTATAAATATAGTTATATAAAATGTTAAAATCTAAACATATACAGAAACAATTAACAACTTGTTTATCGTTTCTGGTTGTTTTAAAATTCCTTCATTCATGCCATTGTGCAATTATTGCCACGCAGTTCATACTTAAAGTCACCATTTTCGTTTCCATTTCATTTTACTTTAAATGAAAACTGTTTCCAATACACTGATTTTTAATTTTTTACGTTTCCAAAAAAAAAACAGCAACAAAAAATTATTTTTTCATTGTCGTAAAAAAAAAATTTTGTATCAAGCGGCTTCCTCCACATCATTATACACAAACAACAGAAGAAACAATTTAGTGCATAAACGACAACTACAAAAGCAAAGTAAACAATAACAAGAAAAATGGCAAAAATAATGTTGATTTTTAGTGTTAAGCCCTTAATTAAAATTCTTGTACAACACAAACACTTTAATGCCATTTTTGCATTTGCGCAAATGATGTTTAACAGGAGGCTTAAAATATCAGCAGCAACAGCAACAACTACAACTATAAAATGGCCAGAATTAAAAAAAAAAGAATTATGTAGATGTGTTGCATGTTTTGCATATTTTTGTGTGTAAATATTTGATTGTGCTGCTGGCAAAGTACAATATGATGTAAATTGATAATTTTGTAAAATGTTTTTAACAAGTTTTTTGTTGTTGTTTTTGTTTTGTTTCATTGTTTGGCGCATTTATCTTTTATTCCCAAAATTTAAATTTTTAAAATATATTTTAATTACTTTGTTGGTTAAATAAGAAATTAAAAACAGTTTAGCTGCTGGTAAGAGTTTTGCAAATTTATGTTTTATTTATTTTCAATCCAGATATCGAACTAATAAATTTTGAACAAATCCTTTTTTAAAGGCCTTTGTTCGATGTGGCAAATAACATGGTCCTGATAAAACCAAATTTCGATCACTTCATTAAGAAAATATTTGTTTTCTCCCTTGTGACCTATGAATTCAGTTCTATTCTAAATAAAACATTTAAAATTTTTCTGAGTCCTTTTTCTCGATCTGATTTCACACCAGCTTTGGGTCGAATGTATGTGATTGAAACTTACATTTTGTTTTACTGATGCCATTGCTTTAACTTTGGCTGAACTATTTCTGATGAGGGCCCAGCACTGGTCACCAAGCAGTCCAAAAAGTGAAAGTTATTGTATTGGTTTCCAGTATAGCAAAATAGACTGAAAGATTTGACTTTCACCGACGATTAAAAATCAACTTCTGCAATATACGCGGGTTAAGAGAAAATTTTTTCTTTGATTATGCTCACATTTGTTTCCATCTACCGGATATTTTAATCGTATGTGAGACTCAGGCATCTGAAAATGCTGATCCTTTTAACTTTTCACTTACCTGGAAACCACCTGCTATAGCTTTTTAATTTCCATTGGGGCCTTGCATTGTAATTACGCAATAAATTTGTGTCAGCAACAACTGGGCAGTTATGATCCTGAATTCAGCTTTCTCTGTGTTAAATTAAGAATCAGATCACATCACTTGCATTTTGGGTTTCCCTATAGAACACTAAAACCTTCTATTCTCTTTCCAACCACATATCGAAGAGTCTCCATACTTGCCCAAACAGTGAAATTGTTGCTGCTTTTAATTTTAATGTCCTTCGGGCCACACAACTACAGCAGACCAGTATGTTAAATTATTTATCACGCACAATGCCCTTATCCGTAAGCCATTCCCATACCCAAGCCACATTCCTTGTGTTGAAGGGTACTAGAGTTATGCGCTCGACCTTTTCTAACTTTACACCACCAAGAGTATGAAGTTAGTGTTTTTACATCTCTCAGCAGCTACGATCACTACACCATCAACGCCTCCTTTTCATATTCCAAACTTCACAACTTTTCGAAAGCTGCCATTAAACGTTTAAAAAACATTTATGAGAAGACTAATAGGGCTGAGCTCAATTGTGTTTCTTGGACTATAATGTCGATGCCATAGCTAAAAATTGTTTTAAACAACATTATGCTTTTATTCCACCCAAAGAAATTTCGATTAAAACGAGATCAAAGTTTTGGTTTAGTCAGACGTGCAAAAATGTAATCAGATCAAGAAATCTGATTGCAGAACGAAGATACAATTACAGTAGGCAAAAGGCCGAGATCTTTGTATGCCAACGTACTTGGGGGTGAAAAAATATCTGTACAACAGGCTTCTTTGTGTTAACGTTCTTGCTACTCCTCAAGGTAACAGGAACTAATATTGCTATTTCCTGTCCTAACCGGCTGGTTTGTAGTCGAAGGCGAGCGCTTTCGATGCGAATGAATCATTGTCAAGCCGCGTTGCGGTTTATACCGGTGAGTTGCTATCTATTCAGGTAAGCAGAATGCCAGCCACCTGGCGTTTGTATGCAAAGTGAATTTATCGATACCTCCATCCTCTATCATTATCTAGGTACGTGTGTCCGTCTGAGGGTGCTCTCTGTTTGCCCGTTTGCATGGGTAGTTCTAATGGTGTGTCTGAGGAAGTGTTGCCTGTTGGTTTATAATGTCACTGTTGAAAGTTCCTGTTTTGTAGATTTCCCTGTTTTCAAGAATGTCTAGTCTTCGTCCATTGTGCTAGGATATAGAACTTTTGGTCATTTATTAAAAGGTAAGAAAATGCTAGATAATACCGCTTTTTTTAAAGAATTATCAAATATTAACTCTTGGCTGGTATATTCGCAAGTAATTCTCATTTAGAGGAAAGCAGTCAGCCACCGCCCGATCTTGACAGAGTATTCGATACTACACCGCAGAAATTTTTTCGAGCTCGAGCGGTATTCTGGGCCGGATGGGATTCCAACACTGGTTTCTAAAGCAATGAAAATTATGATTAATTTTCATCTTGTGACGTACTTGGAGTTTAAACAGCTTACTTAGCGACTGACAACATGGTTTCCACTGGGAGTTCTCTACGGGTGACTTTGGCTTTCCTGTTAGAACGATAGGGCAACTTCATATATCAATTCTGAGAAAGTAAAGATAGATATTTCCAAGGCGTTTGATAGGGTGTCATAATGCCCCTATATCAAAACTTGTTGCTTTTGGTGTCGGTGATAATTTCTCCAGATTTATAACGAGTTTTCTCAGGAATCGTACTATACAAGTTGTTTTAGATGGGATTTTAACAAACAAATTCAAGATTAATTTAGGAGTAACACAAGGCTCCCTATTTCTTATCTTTCTAAATGAACTTCTTTGTCAAACTTTCAACCCTAGATACTCTTTTGCAGATGACAGCACCAATTGTCATTCGTATTCATTCAGTAATAGACAGAACCAGTTGTAGGTGGTTTCCAAAAGGCAAAATATGAATGATACACTCAATCTCCAAATGGTGTCGTGTGAATATATTTGATTTTAATTTCCGTAAAACTCAATGTTGCATGCTTACGTATAGATGTGTGTTCGAAAATGATGCAGCATCTGCTGCTATGGGTGATATAAATATTAATGAATCGAAAGCTGTTGATGTTCTTGGCATAAAAATGCAGTGTGATGTTCAATATTTCACTTCATCCGATTTTATATACCACCTATATCCGTCCAAAAATTCAACTCTCGTATATGGGCCAGCGCCAAAAAACATATTTTGCAGTTATTTGAACACGTACAGGGCAATGTGCTCATTGTTGATAGTAGTGTGACTAACTCTATTGATTCTCTGGAGCATCGACGCAATGTGCTTTATATTTCACTGCTTTATATTTACTACAATGGTAATGAAGTTGGACAACTTTTTCCCGTAACTCACGCATTTTTTGCATTTAATACGCTTTTCGGGAAGAACCCATCCATTTCTGACACTTCAATTTTAAAGAGGTTTTTTCAAGGTCATCTTTTTTGCCTTCCAAAGAATTGACGTCTGTAAGCAGTTCCATAGTTACGAAAAAATTGTTGAATGGGAATCAGTAAGAAGCGCTTCATACGATGTGTTCACAGTGCGGCGATACAAGATATAACAATACAACATATAACTCTGTAAATATAGCTTAGAATCTAAGCGAATTTAATAAAAGTAAATAATGAAATTTACCGGAAGTGAATGGAATTTGGTCGATAATATATGTCGCCGTAGTTATTTGAAATGTTCCACTATCTACAAAGATCTTAGGGTAAGATATTTTTCGCGGCTGTCACTTGCCATAGAAAATTTCATTATCTAAATAATCCACATTACCGTAGAATATTTCTGTAGAAAATTTCTAGATGGAGCTACAGCTCTTTAGCGAAAAGAAAAACTATGCCTTTTATAAGAAATTCTAAAGACGTGTAAAAGTCTCTTTATTCATTTTTTTGGGAGTGTATCAATGCTTTACAAACAATCATTAAAAAGCCAATGACCATAAAAAATTTATCGAAATAATAAAATAAATAAAAGTTTACCTTTTACTTTTTAATAAATATAATTAAAAAATAAATAATAATAATGATAATAAAAAAGGAATATTTTCCATTAAAAGTTTTTGCAAATTAATACAATTTTTTAAAATCTCTTTCTATTCTAATAAATTATTTTCTCTTTAATATAATTATTACTATCAGCCATAAAACAACTGGTTTATTTTTCTGCATCAGAAAATGAACAATTATGAATTTTAATATATAAAAAAAATATTTTTAAATCTAAAAATTTGTTAATCACTTTAGTGGAAATTTTATAAAATAAAAGAAAATCAAAATGAATATGGTTCAGTCATTTTTTTTTTTATTTTATGGTTAAATTATGCAGAATTTTAAATAATTAAATTTTTAATGTTTATTTGCAACACGGAAAAAAACAAACTATCACAACTTTAATATAAAGCAACAACGACTGTCACAAATAATGTGTTGCTATAGTACTATACTCTATATGAGTATGACACTGCTGTTGATGATGGCAATGATGAAGATGACGGAGTGATGCTCATTTTATTTATTTATTTTGTATTTTTTATTGTAAAAAATTAAAAAAAAACTATAATAAAACAGATTTTCATTAGCGCCAGAAGCTTAAAAGTACTAGTTCATAACATAAAAAAAACATATTATTGATTGCAATTTTATTAGGAATTTAACTAGCATGCAAGGAACCAAAGGAGAGAATTATTATTTAATAAAAAAATATTGTTGAATTAATACTGAAAGCACGTCGGTCGTAGGTGCCGCTGTAGACTAATAGGTAGTGTACTAGCTTGTCAGTATGGAGGTTTGTGCGTTCGATTCCCAACGAAGACCTTGGTTTTTTTCACTACAAAAATAAAAATTAGCTGTCGGTGGGGCTGCTCAGCGATGAAGGCATAGTCACTGGTCGCTGTGCTGTCTTATACGGCAGTTAATTTCCGACTATCCTTCTACTTTCGCCACCTGTTTCATATCTTTTCTATCAATCACAATCTAATCATGTTGTCTCTGCATTAGCTTTAACCCACAATTCGGCCGTTCTTACTACGATTCGTCCCGAATTTGGCGTTATAGTGAACCGTTAGTATGCTGTATGTCATCATACGGTTCCAAGTATTTTGTTTCAATTTAGCACCGTCGTCAAGCTAAGACCCTTTAACTACAACCAAATCTCCGGTTCTATATTGCTGCGCTATTTTTTAGCGTTGTAAATTATGACATGATTTATTTTCATCGATTTTCTGCATCTATCTTTGTTAAATTTTGAAACGATCTCGTCTTTAATAAGTTACTTAGTTTGAAGCTTCTCTGCCGTACAAATTTGTATGGCAAATGGGATATACTTCTGGAGTAGATTGAGTTCATCAGCTGTTACATTTTTCTTACGGTTTTGCGTCTCGCTTTAATTTCTATGAAATCAAAATGATGACTTCGTGTAAGTTTTCTACATGTTCGTTAACACGTGGCAGACTGGCGGCAATTACATGACAATAAATCATAATATCTTAGATTAAAATGGCCGTTCCCCTGTACGAAATTATCTATAGGGCACAACTTTCCTAACTATTAAGTTTCCTGCCATGAACACCAAGCAGAATAACTACAAGGCAGCTGTTTTATCTTCTGACCGTTCCCCAATGAAGTCCAATTCTTTTGTATTGTATTGTGGTCAGAGAGATTTTAAATACGTTTAGAGACCTTGTTACTTTTTTTATTATCTATCACATACCTTTATATATCTATGGCCTAAGGAGGATTTCATATCCACTAACCTTAGGGAAGAAGGCAAACTTTGCGATAAAGATTCCCTTTATTTTCTGAATATTGTACTTCTAAAAAGTTAAAGTCTTGAACATAATGATGTCCACTTCAATAAAATTTTCACTCAACTTGAAGCTTCAAGCAACAAATTACTCCAAAGGGACTAATTCGTTTTGCTATACTGTATATGAAAAGTAACCCATTTCTGATAAAATGATTTGATGAAAACCCCTTTAGCGACATTGTTCCATACCCTTTACTCTTTAAGGTTTCAATGAATTGACATATAAAGTCGGATAGAAGAGGTTTTAGAAAATAGAGTAACATTTGAATAATGAACTTGATACAATATGCTGTTATACAATGAATAGAAATCGCTTTTCAAAGCTTCTATTTATAAACTCAACATTAAAGAAATAAATTTAAAGCGTTCCTAATTCCATTCAGAAAATAAATATAAAGGGTCCGCCATCTAACTTTTTTTTTCATCTAGTGCTTATTTCGTGGATAGTAACACTTAGCTCATGTTCGATTTGACCGATAATTAGTTTTATCCTTCCGCTGAACGAATATGGTTGTGTCTACGCTTAAGCACCACTGGGAAATATTGCGACATTACTTTGAAAATCAGGGTAATGTTGCAGACTGTGTGCTAAAAGATCGCATTATCAGTCGCAGAGCTGATGTCGTTAGCCACCTCGGAGCTGCGATGTAACACCGTTGGACTATTATTTGTGGGGTGCCGTGAAAGATAAATGTTACACCGACAAGTCAGAGACAATAACCGCTTTTAAGGACAATATTCGTGAAGCCATTGGTGAAATACAGCCGCACACAATCGATAATGTGCTTAAAAATTGGAACGATCGTGTAGGGTACTGTATGGCCAGCTGAGGCAGGCATTTGAATGAAATTATTTTCCATTATTAACCGGAAGGATTGTACTTTCAAATAAAAAAGGAAATTTAAGAAAATATTCAGTAATTTTGTTTATACCATTTAAAACAAAAAAAAGTTATTTGGCGTACCCTTATTTAGATATTTTTTTTAAGATTTCAAAATAGGAGGTGTTTGCAGATTTATTCCATTAAAAAGAATTTTTAATATTGAAAACTACAGGGTGCATCCCTAAGGCACATATATTGTTAGCATGTCTATTGAACTGGACACTCGGAGCGTTTTAATAAAGTTGTTATCCCTATAGTTCACATAACAGAAAGTAATAATAAAAGAAGTTTAAATATTAAAGGGAGCCCCCATAGGTGATGGCCTGCACTTTTGAATCGTTAAAGTCAATCAATTGAGAGTTACACTGATTGTGTAATATAAAAATATGAAAATAGGAATAAATATTTAAAATAAGAAATTAAAGAGCGTATCCATAGGTAATGTTATTTTACATATGACTGTATTTTTTAAATCGGTAATGGCAGATAGTCAACGTCTTCTTAGAATATGTGTTCCATTTTAAATAGAATATAAAATTTTGGTTTTAAATTAAAGGGTGGCGGCTATATAAAATTGTTACGAAGTTTAACAAAAACTAATTATGGGAAAAAAATAAACGAAACTAAGTAGTTTTTATAAGAAATCTTATACATACAAGACAACAGTAGCATGCTTATAAGACATTCTACGAAATAAGATAAACAATACAAAACAAAAACAACAACACAGAAGAAAAACAAACATGACACAGCCAAGCAGACGCTTAAATTGAATGCTAATAACAAAAACAATATAGAGTAATACTCAAGCAGAATATTCTTGTATACATGAGAAAAGCTTAAAATAGCTATATAAGCAGCACTGGCTGGCAATATAAATTAACTAAAGTTGACAGGTCTTTGATTAAAGAAAACAAAAACATAAAGCTTATTTTAGGGCGTTACAGTGGCTAAATTACCATCGTGTTTATTTAGGGCGTATTGAAAGTAAATAAATCGCTTGATTTAATTTTAAACTATAAAGTGCTGTGTAATAATTTTTCAATAAAAGAACTCAATATAATAAAATGTTTATTAAAAGGAATGAACGCGACAATATGATATTAACTTTTGAACCACTAAAAACAAAGACATGATTTTAAACTAGATTTGATTTTAAAAACTTAAGAGTGTCCCCTAACTAATGAATTGTTATTGTCAAACATTTAAAATTTTTACAAAAGATGTACTTCTAACAAAAAATTTTAAAAATAAAATTTTAAAATAGCAATTGAAGAGTATATCCATAGGTGATATAATTTAATGTATGTAAACTTATGTTTTGACTCTTATATATAGGAAATTTTAATTTAAGCCAAGTGAGGGTTACAATTTCGGTTTGATAGTCGATATCGCTCTGCCCTGAAGTCGAATAGTTGTAAGAATTATTTTAAATATTATTTAATAATATAAAAATTTAATGTTAGTTGAAAATAATAACAATTGAAAGCCTTTCGTATAGGGTTGCCAGATTTAAATTTTCTAATTGCTGGACTTAAAAACTGTTTTGGATAAAACAACAAGTATTGATCATATTTCAAATACAAAATGGCATAAACTAGCAGCATTTAGATGTACGATACACAGACTTAAGATAATCCCACTTACTTCAGGTAAGTGCAACAAAGAACTCGAAGCAATTTACACCACAGCTTAAAGTAATGTCTACGAATCCACTACTATCGACAATTTTCTTAGACAATACAACACTAAAAATAGGCATAAAGCAGACAAAGAGACAGCGGAAACAACACGATAGCACACTTTTACTTACACAAGACCAGAAATATATAGATTAGCTAACACTCTCGGACATAATCTTGGGAAATCGACAGAAACAACTGGCAAATTTAGTTCCAAAGGAGTATACAGACTTACTTGTACCTGCAACCATACTTATATAGAACAAACTGGACGAACGCTAAAATCAAGATTTACAGAACACATACGCTCATACAAACAAAAAAAAAAAGAAGATTCCAACTTTGCATTACACTTTGATGCTTACGAATATCCAGCGAAATAGATGAATGTATGACATTACTACATCCTAGTAAAAAAAAGGATAAAGACTAGATATTCTTGAAAACGTGGAAATCTACAAAACAAAAACTTTTAACAGTGACATTATAAACACGATCTCAGCCACAATTTTTACACCACTAAAACTACTCATACACTCAAACAAATGGAAAACACCCTCAGACGGGTACACGTCCTTAAATAAAAAAAAATGGAAGTATTGAAAAATAGCCCCGCATAAAACGCCAGGTGGCGGGCATTTTATGGTTTTTAACACGGTTTAAGAATTATGTCTTCAAATCGAAAGCGCTTGCCGTTTATACCGAGAAAGTAGCCAGCAAAGATAGAAAGGAATGGCAGCACTAAATATTTCATTTAAGAAGTTTTTCTTAAATATTGTCATCACGCTTTAGAATTTGAAAAATATATTTTTTGGAATTAACAGTGACATTAAAAACGAACAGGTAAACACGACCCAGATACAATTTTCACACCACTAAAACACCCTCAGACGGAGACACCCTCAGATGAATACACGGGAAATATTGAAAATTAATCCCGCATAGAATGCCGACTGGCGGGCATTCTACCTACATGAGTAGATACGACCTTAACAACAGAACTACCTAAGCCCAAACACTAACTCACCATTACAGATTGTAACATGGTTTAAGAATCATGAGTTTCCATCGAAAGCACGCCACTGTAGGCTAGTAGGTAGTGTACTAGCTTGTAAATATGGGGGTTGTTGGTTCGATTCCCAACGAAGACCTTGGTTTTTTTTCACTACAAAAATAAAAATTGACTCTCGGTGGGGCTGCTCAGCGATGAAGGCATAGTCACTGGTCGCTATGCTGTCTTATATACGGCAGTTAATTTCTGACTATCCTTCTACTTTCACCACCTGTTTCATCTATTCTCTATCCCTTTCCCATAAAGAATATAGCACGGTACTTGACTAAATAGGCATTGTTGCCTGAAGTGCTACTTCTCTTTAAAAAAAAAGTAGCCAGCAAAAACTGAAAAGAATGATGACAAAAAGCTTCAGTTTCTTCTTAGTGCCGTTTTACACGCTTCAACTTTTGCTGCTCAACTTTTGTTTGCTTTATACCCCTTTTCTTTCTTCTAAAGGGAAAAACCGAAGTTGGGCAACAACTCAACTTTAATTTTGTGTTGTGGGTTTAGAGAGTAACACAGATTTTTTCGACTCCTAACGATCATTAAAATTCCACGAAAATGAAGCAAAATAATGGCCATGTAAAGACTCTATTTTCATATGACGTTTTAATTTTGTTAGTTGAATAACTTGATTGAGAAGTATTGTCAAATTGTTATTATTGGGATGCAAGTCTTCTCGATTCTTAAAACCTTTTTTAACATTTTAAGTTATAGTCGTATTTAGGTTTGATTTTAGCTTAACCTAAGTCTCTTCTCAATGTAGTTTGTCAGTTTTGAGAAATTTTCAATGCCTTAAATATCGCAAACCCCATTTCTCGTCGTATATTTTACAACTAAGATTCTGAGATATTTAAAAATAATTTAAGTAAGATACGTGCTATTCCTGAAAACAGAAAATAATATTATGGGCTTGTTTTTATTCATTTGGTATTCAGCTCAGTATCAAAAATCAAAATTATGTAAATAAAAATATTGCAATAAAAATATTTAATTTGTTCAACGTACAGTAAATCAATTAAAGTGTTGTGTACAGCACAGTTATTACAATTTAAATAACATTAAATAAATACAAAATGGATTACAACAACTTCCTTTAAATCTCTTCCTTTCATTATACTATAGTAATTTACTATAGTATAACTTCATTAACTGTCGCTACTCATTAAGCATTGTGTCCAGCTGCAGTGATTGTTCATTCTCTTTTACATTTTATATACACACATATACACACAAATACATATACAGTATATTGGCTTGTTGTAAGCTAGTTGTGTGGGTGTATTTGTGTACATTAAAATTTTTTTTCTTTTTTTGTAAATTTATTTCAAAATAAAATGTCTTTTTTTAACATACTTCACTATGATATTTTGTTTGGTTTTTATATTAATTTTCCTTAAATACACACTCACACAATTTAAATTAATTGCGGTTTGCACATGTATCGTTTGTGGTCTACTTTGAAATGAAATTAATTTTTATTTTTTATTTTGCAGCACATTTCACTGTTGCTATTTTGTTTATATATTTAATTAAGAAATAACTGTTGGCAATTTAATAATAAATTAGTTTTTTTTTTAATAAAAAATATATATTTCAGATTTTTATTCATTGGTTTATTATGAGTATCTTTAATTTTCATAAGTTAATAGCTTAAAGGGTGTTTTATTTATAGGTTTTTATTTACCAGCTTGGCTGTTGTCTGTCACCTTTTGTTAGTTAGAAATTAGGATAAAGCGCGGAATTTTTATTTTCAGTTTTTGACGAGTTAATTGTTTCGAAATGTTATTTTGCTGTTCGTCTTTGACCCTCAAGGAAAAAGGGAAACTTTTTTGAGAAACGTATCATACTGTAGACTGTAGGCAACACACCTTGTGGTACCTCATAATTAGTATAGCAACATGTTTTTAATATAATCGTTTACTGAACCCCGTGGTATACAAATTAATCTAACAAACTAGCACCAAAAAAACTAATTAGTTTGCACTACTAGCTGAAGATTGCCATTTCTTATCTGAGCGCTGATATTTTCGCACAACCACCATAACAATAATGAAATTTTTTTAGTGTTAACTTCATAAATTTGAGAGATAAGTGCTTGAGTTTTATTGTAAAATAAGGTGCTTGTACAATTTTTCCCTTTAGTTGTTTTTTTTTTGGCAAATAAGAAGTGTTGCTCGTTTAGTTGCTTGTTGTTTTTTTTTATGTTTCATTTTAATTATTTCTTGGTTCAGTATGTCTCGTAAATGACGACTAACTGACGAAAACATTACTGCTACTCTGAACGAGCTTGCAGATAGTGAAGATGGCTTAGACTTTGATGATGATAGCATTGCCGATCCTTGCATCAAGTGCAGAAAGACCCTAATAGCATATTTCGAATAAATAAAGAGGATGTCAAACAATTTATAGGTGTGATCTATCTAATGTCTCTGATTCATCTATGTAGAGTTACTAACCAGTGGAGTCCAGTGCTTGGAACACCTCTAATATAGGAAGCCATTCCTCTGAAGTTCGCCACACATTGCATTTCGATTGCAATAGCAAGAACATTCCCAGGAGTAATACTGAGTGTGATCGGCTGTTCAAAATACGTCTAGTAGTGGAATTTTTGAATGAGTCATTTAATAAAATTCCAATGGAAGAACACGTCTGTGTCGGTGAGCAAATATGCTGCACTAAAGCACGGCATTATTAAAAGAGGTATAACCCTAAAAAACACACAAGTGGAAATATAAAGTGTTTGTATTGAGTGGTATTTATGGCTTTGCCTACAGAACAGAAATCGAAACAGGTAAAGAATATATTGTCTTGCAAGGGGAGCCAGATTTAGGTCGTGAAAGCAGAATTTCAAACTATATTTTCATAATTACTTGACTTCCCTTCGTCTAATAGAGTATCTAGCCATAGATGGCATCCTCAGTCTCGGTACTATTTAAAGAAATAAAAGACCTGATTGTAAGCTGTCATCGGAAAAAGAAAGAGACTATTCAGAAGAATGCGTAGCTTCAACGAGATCGATGTCGTCCCAACTATTGCATGGGGACAACAGAGTCGTCAATCTAGCTGCCACCTTTGGTGGGCAAAAACCTGAAGCTGATGTAAGAAGGTGGGATAAACAACACTTAAAACATATTTTAATAGAGAGACCTAATGTAGTCGGAGAATACAATCGTCATATGGGTGGCATTGATCTACTTGACAGCATCATCGGTATATATAAAATACTTTTACGAATCAAGAGATGGCCCATGCGAGTATTTTGGCACTATCCGGATATCACAAAGGCTATCGCGTGGATAGTTTGAAAAGGAGTTACTAAATACCAAGGCTTTTCATTAAACCGCTTATCATCAGCAGAATTTCGCCAGCAGTTTGTTGTGACCCTATGCAAAATGGATCTAAAAGCTACTCTTTCGACACTAATGCAAAACAGCACAAAGGATTTGCTCAGCATGTACCCCAAAGAGCAGTCCGACAAGACCAGATTGGACACTGGCCGCACCCTCCTGGGGGCACAATGATATGTTTGACGGAATTTCACCGTCATTACATGTGGCAACGGTGGTAAAAGGGAGCCTAGTCGCCTAAAAGGCTAGCAGGAGCCAACTGGACAATTTCACTTTATTTCCACGGAAATTAGTAAAGCCTCAGAGTTCAGCTTTTTGTTTTTTAGCCTCAGCTGTTCTCTGACCGATTATTGAGGTTGGCCCTTCGGGAGTATCAAGGTGGCTGTGTTTCGAGGTCCTCGTTTGAGTTTGTGATCATGAATGCCGTCGTGTTCTTAAATTATATTAAGCTTCAAAAGTGTGATGTAGCATTATGCTTTACTAAAACCAAAAATTGTTTCAGGGACTTCCAACTTTTTTAAGAATATAAGTTTTGACCACTAAGCTCAGTGTTGGCTAAAAGCAGCAAATATTTTTTTGTCAGTTTCGACTACTCACCTCAATGTTACCTACCAGCAACATACCCCTTTTTGTATCGTTTTCCCCTTAAATAAATAAAGAAAAATGAAAATAAAAAAACGTGTATTTTATTTTTTGATCAAAAATTTTTTTTAATTTGTTTGTTCATTATTTTTGTTTTTGCTGATGATGCCAACCAATGGTGTGGCGAAATAAATAATAAAAAATAAAAATTTTTTATAAATTTTTTATTAAATAGTGCTTTATAATTAACTATTAAAAAATATTAGAAAGGTCAAAAAAGTATAACTATTATTTTTTGTTACCGTCCGCTATACAAAAAGTCAGGTAAATCGGAGTTCTTGATTGATAAAGGGTTAACCAACTTTAATTGGCTGCTCAAGTATGAACTAAAAAATAAATAAATTAGCAAATGTAACGGAAACCGGTGTCACTGAGTCAGAATCTTCTCAAAAGAACACAACAGTAACAGAATAGATATAAATTGCTGGGCATACCCTCGTTTAAATGAATATAACATTTTTTTAAGGATGGATAATACAATAAACGTTTTTAAAGAAACATTAATAGTAGAATCTAAAATTTTATTCTGGCTATCAGTGGCCTGACCTATCTTTCAGGCATAATAATATTATTCAAAGCTCACATATTTACTGAAAAATCACATTTTTTCTGAATTTAAAAAGAGAAAAATTCGAAAAAAATATGATAGCAATTGAGCAGAAAAAACATGCGTATTTATTAAATAACTACTGTGACACCTTCTGAAAGGAAATTATTAAAATGTTGCTAAACGTTTACCGATGGAAAATCTTATAAATACATGAACATAAACTCAGGACCACCAACACTCAAATCACAACCAAAAAGAAAACATACCAATGGGACCTATTATAAACTACAGACCTGCACCAGCATATCACCTGGCTAAACATCTCACCGGCTTACTTAAAGAAAAGATAAATTTGTAACATACATATACAGTACTTACAAAAGACCTTGGCGGAAAACTCGTTTACTTTGACATTAAGGATCTGTATACTTTAATACCAATATAGGACACCTAAGTTATCCTATGCAACACAGTAGGCAATTTGTATAGCAACCAATATATAAGCGACATTAAAGATATTGCAAAGACGATAATAAAACCACTTCTACAAATTGCCTGACAGAACCGGCATTTTATTTCTCAAGCATGATTTGGAAAATAATTTTTCATAACTCTTTTTATAACATAACGTGCTACTTAAAGTTTAATTAAAATATGCTAAACTATATTTTATATTAAAATGCTGATAACATGATCATGAATATTATCTTAAATATCGATAAAGATTTTGATGATTCAGTAGTCACTTTAAACTCACCTTTAACTGTCAGCTATTAAAATAAATTTTGTTTTGTAACTAATAAAACCAGCAGGTAGCAAAATTTTAGAAAAATTCTCTCAAAAAGAACAAAAAAACATAAAATAAAAACTTGGAAAATGTCCTTAAGCCTGCAGCACTTAATAGTGCTTACTTTTATCTTCAAGTTTCTTTATCTTTAAAATTATTTCTTAAACTAAAAACGACCATCAAAACTTTTGTTCTTCATTGATTTAGTGTCATTGTGTAGTTTAAAATTTTCTTACCGATGCTGCTGTAAAACTTACTTTTCGGTGATTTGAAACAAAGTTTCCCTTTTATTTAAACTATAACAAAAAGTCCTTTTTTTATTTAAGTATTCTTCCTAAGTTTATTGCTGTTGTGGCTTTTTTGTTGCCAGCAAAAACTTAAGTTTAACTTTGTTATGTCTCTTTGTCGTGGCCATCAATCATTGTCAACAGGTATGACAGATAACTTTTTAAAGAGACATGCTTTTTTCTTAACAGGGCAAAAAAAAAGAGTTTTGATTTAGTTTTTGAAGCGCTCGCTTTATTTGTTTTTTATAAGGTTCTTTAGCTTTCAGTAACTTATGAATAAATCAGTCAAAAAAGGCTGTTGTCAAAGATTTCATTTTATTCAAAGAAAAAAATAAAGAACGAAAGAGAACGAGTTGGCTGATTTTTGTTTTATTTACATTTAGGCATCATAATTATTGTTGTTAGTGTTCTATTGGCCTTGATTTTATTTTATTTCAGGCACGTACGCATAATAAATTTTTCATTCTTTTTTCATATTTCTGTGTTCGGTAGAAATGTGAACTTTAAGCGCGCATTAAATGCAGGAATTTTTCCTCTACTGTTTCATTAAATTAGTTGTTATGAAATTTTGCACAATTTTTATTATTTTTACTTTATTTTATAATGTAATGCAATCAGAACAGAATGCAAGCAGACGACATTAATGATGGCGATGATTTATTTTTATGGAATTGACTAATTTCAAAAAATATATTTTTTAAATTCCAAAACGTGATGACAATATTTAAATAAAAGTTTTTAAATGAAATATTTAGTGTTGCCATACCTTTCCGTCTTTGCTCGCTATTTACTCGGTATAAACCGCAAGTGTTTTCGATGTGAAGACATCATTCTCAAGCCATGTTCTAAACTTTACTGGTGAGTCTGCGTCATGGGTTAAGGTCTTAACTACTCTTGTAGATAAAATGCCTGCCACCTGACGTTTTATGCGGGGATAATTTTCAATATTTCCATTATTTAATATTGCTAGGGACGTGTATCCTAAGGGTGTTTTCCATTTTTTCAAGTGTATGAGCAGTTTTAGTGGTATAGAAATTGTGTCTCAGTCCGTATTTACCTGTTCGTTTATAATGTCACTGTTAAAAGTTTTTGTTTTGCAGATTTCTATTTTTTTAAGAATGTCTAGTCTTCGGCCTAGTAATGTAGTAATGTCATACATTCATCTATTTCCCTTGGTATGTGTCCATGAGTGTCAAATTGTAATGCAAATCTTGTTTTTAGTGTTCCTCCAGTTTGCCCTATATAAGTTTGATTGCAGGTAAGTTATTTCTATCGAAGTCCTAAGATTATTTCTCAGAGTGTTGCTGATTTTTAATGCTGTGAGTAAACCTTCCTTGTAAAAAGTTTATTATTCTATAGTATTTCTGGTCCTGTGCAAGTAACAGTGTGCCGTCGCGTCTTCTTTATTTCTGTTTCTTTGGCTTCTTTATTCCTGTTTTTAGTATTGTATTGTCTAAGCAGTTTGTCGATAGTAGTGGGTTTATAGCAGTTATTTTTAGCTATGGTGTAAAATGTGTAGTGTTCCTTGTTGTACTTACCTGGAGTTTGTGGAGTTATCTTAAGTCTGTGCATCATATATCTAAATGCTGCTAGTTTATGTTAGGAGGTAGAGTGGCTTGAGGTGATGTGGATGGTACTGTCCGTAGTAGTTGGTTTTCTATAGATGTCTTGTGTTATTGTGATGTCAAGATAATGCAAATTTCTGTCTCGTTCTTTCTCAATTATGTATGTGATATTATTTGGATCGATAAAAGTATCTTAATTTAACTTTTACAAAGTTAATCGATAACTCCGCAATTTTCACGCACAGTATGGGTAAATCCGGCACACTTCGAAAGCTTGCATCTGATTTTCTTATCAAACTATTGTGGCCAGTCTCCATGCGTGATAAGATTTACGTCGGTATCTAGCGTGAGTCAAACCACTGGGCGATATGTTGGGTGCGCCCACGCCTTAGGAAGCCGAGGACTGATTTCTAGCAACAGGTTATTCTTAGTTGCAACTTCAAAGGTTTCAAAGCAGGACCGCCAACCCCCACTACTTGCTGAAGGGTTGAAGATTATCCAACTTCTGGTCCAGAACACATGACAAGCATGCTCACTGATTCCCCATGGAAATAACGTGGAGCTTTCAGTTGTACCCCTGCTGATTTCGGGGGACTTGGCTCCCTTGTACACCCAGCAGCACAGGTCTAGATAGTCAAGTATTCTATAAATAAATGTGCCCTGTACCCCCGGAGAGGACAGTGCTTAACTACGTGATAAGATTTGCATCTGCGCGTGGCTATGGAGCCTTAATCAGATGGTGGTCGAACCACTATGCATAAATAGGAAGGTCATGATCGTCCTAGGAAGCCGAAGAACAATTCTAGCAACAGGTTTTTCCTAGTTGCAACATTAATGATTCCAGAGCAGGGCTGCAAATTATCACTCCTTGCTGAAGAGTTGGAGACTATCTAACTCCTGTATAGAACACATGTCTAGCATGCTCACTGGACAGGATCATTCACCTAGCGTGTCATTAAGATCTTGGCCACCATATAAAAACTGACCTGTCTGTTATGGGGCCGCGAAATTACAACCACCATGATACTCCCATATAGGGGCCAACCTCAATAATTAGCCAGACAACAGTTAAATGTTTAAAGAGACAAATAACGGAACTCCAGTTGACCCCTGCTGCCTTCAGGGGACTGGACTCCCTTTTTCCCCCAGTTGCATAGGTCTATTTAGTCGAAGTTCTATAAAGACCATATAAATGTGCCCCCTGGGGGTGGGGGGGGGGGAACAGTGTTCAATCTGGTCTTTTCGGAATGCTTTTGGGTGTACATGCAGGTCCTTTGTGCTGTTTTGCATCAACGTCGGTCCGTAGCGACCGCCGATCAGAATATGCAGCTTTTACACCCATTTTGCAAGGGTTACAGCAAGCTGCTGACAATAATCTACTGATGGTAAGCAGTTAGATGAAATACCTTTGTATTTAGTAACACTTGTATAAAGTATCCATGCGATGGCCTTTATGATATCCGGATAGTGATAAAAAACTCGCATGGGCCATCTCTTGCTTCGTAAACGTATTTTATATATACCAACGATGCTGTCAAGCAGATCAACGTCACCTATATGATGATTGTACTCTCCGACAACATTAGGCCGCTTTAAGCAAATATATTTTGTTGTTTATTCCATGTTCTTACATCAGCTTCTGGTTTTTGTCTAGCAAAGGTGGAAGCTAGATTGATAATTCTGTTGTCCTTCCATGCAACGGTTGAGACATCGATTCCGTTGACGTTAGCTACGTATTCTTTTGAATAGCCTCGTTCTTTTGTTAGAATTTCTTTTTCCGACGACAGCTTACAATCAGGTATTCTATTTCTTTTAATAATATCGAGACTAAGGATGCCTTCTTTAGCCAGGTACTTCATTAGACGAAGGGAAGTGAAGTAATTATGAAAATGGAGTTTGAAATTGTGGTTTCTTGGAATCAATCGCGCTAGTCTCAGGATGACATTAGATGAGGCACCTAAATCTAGCTCCCCTGGCAAGAAAATATTTTCTTTACCTGTTTCGATTTATGTTCTGTAGGCAAAGCCAGAAACACCACTCAATACAAATATTTTATATTTGTATTATTTGTGATGTGTTAAGGTTATACCTTTTCCAAGAATTCTTTACTTTAGTAGAGCACATTTGCTCGTCCACACAGACGTGCTCTTCCATTGGAATTTTGCTAAATTACTTATTCAAAAAGAAGTCCACTGCTAGACGTATTTTGAACAGCCGATTGCACTCAGGATTAGTCCTAGGATGGTTTTTGCTGTTGTCATTGAAATGCAATGTGTGGCGAAGTTCTTCAAATTTGTTCAGAGGCATTGCTTCCTATATTAGAGGTGTTTCAAGTACTGGCCTCCACTGGTAAGTAACTCTAGGTAGTTGAATGAGAAACATTAGATAGATCATAGCTATAAATTGCTTGACATCCTCTTCATTTAGTAAGTTTCCGGCAAGTAGATCCAACTAGTTACTTTTTTTGGTGCAAGCTTGTTAGATTACTTTGTATACCACGAGCTACAGTGAACGATTATATTAGAAAAAACGTATCTATATGAATTATGAGCAGGATTCAAAATTTTTCATTTATGAACATTAAAAAATCAAATCAAAATCATATTTTTCATAAATGAGAAATCTAAAATTTTATATTTATTTTTCACGCTCATAAACGAACAACAAAAAGTGCTCTGCTTATAACTCATCGCATTCATAAATGAAGAAGCACAAAATATTTTGTGGTCTCTCACACAGGAATGTACAGTGAGTGAGCATTTCGCTACTCTGATTATGAGGCAACACAAAGGTTTGCTGTCTACATTCTACAGTACGATTAGGATTAATTGTTTACTTAACCTCTTGTAGAAAAATTTTACATAACTTTACTTTTCGATACCTTAAGATTTCTGTAAAGGAGTTATCGATAGTTTTTTCTTTTAATAAAAAAGTATAACTTTAACTTCTCTACACAAATGTTAAACGTAACATTTCCTTTGCTAAAAAAAGTGTGTGATCAAAAACATCCTAACTATTGGCAACTCATGTAGTAGAGTGTAAAAATCTGGTAATTAAAATAAGATTAAAATTTCAAAATTTGATAAATATAATTTTTCCTCTATCTATACTTTTGAAGGGCAAGCAAAAAGTTTCTTTCCGGTTTGTAATGTAAATGCAATCTTTATTTATAAAAACCAATTTAATTTTCTCTAATAAACACTAAAACTTTTTATATAAACTGTTATCAAAATGCCTGGACTAAAAAATACTAACGAAAAAAATATAAATATTCAATAATTTCCACATGACTGCCTTTAAGTAGCATAAAGAACTTACAAATATAATCTGTTATTAAAATCTATTACTTTGAAGACCTTTTAACTTTTTGGGGAAAAAAATCACTAAATGAAATTTTTACAAAAAAGACTACTGAATAGATAGTAAAAACGAGAGGAGATAACAAAGTAAATATCGAATAATTTATTTTATAATTTTCTATATTTAATACAATTCTTCTCATATTTATTTGTTGTTATTGCCAATAAAAGATAGATTTTTCGTTTTTAAAAATCGTATGCATAGATTGAATATCATCCATCCATCTATTCATTTATCGTTTTTGGATTTTTCCTTCATAAGTAGCTGATGCATCAGTAAAAAGCTTTAAACATTAACTAGCCAATCGTTCTTAAGTACTTTATGGAGTTAGAGCTACAGCTGTATTAGTACCAGTTGGCGTTAGTGTAGCAGAAGTTGTTAAATAAATGCCAGCTAAAAGATTTTTCCTTTTGCTAACAACAATAAACTCTCTGCTGCTCGTTCCTACTTACAAGTTCAATACTGATAGTGAAATAAATTGTACAAAAATCCTTGCTTTTATTTTTATTTTTCGTTTTCGTTTTCTACAGCTCAAAATCTGATAATAAAATTAAAGAATTCTCTGTGTATCTAAATGTATCTATCTGATGCATGATACTGGTCGATATAATAACAACAACAGCGCAAACTTAATCTAAACGTTAAACAGTTGAATGTAGTTGCTGAATGAACCAGCCAGAGTAGCAGCAGTTAAATTGTTGTAGAAAGAAATGTTTCAAACTAAAAAAAAAAAACAAAAAAAACAAAAAAAAGAAGAAAAAATAGTTGCACGAAAAAGGAAATTGATGATTTGGATGAATGACCATTGAGCAAAGTGATTAAGATTAAAATAATAAGATATGAGAGGGAAATGCTGGAACAAAAAATTAATTCTTTTTACGTTATAAACTAAATAGTTAAAAAATAGTTATTCCCCACTATTAAAAAGATTGCTTTGAATTATTTAAACGAATGGACTAGATTTTGTTTTCTTTTGTGATAAGTTTTACTTTGCAAGAACTTAAACAGTTTAAACGTGAACAATTTCGAGAAAAGTTTTTTAAGACCTCCACAAGAATAAAATTTAAAATATCATGAATTTAGTTGTCATATTTCCTGTTCGATTTTTTCCTTTAATTAACGTCATGGGGAATAACATCAAAGTGATAAATGATCGCTTAAATGAAGTGTTTGGGACGGCACATCGTTATTGCACCCATGCGTTGTCCCAATGAAATAGCAAATAACAATTTTGTGTTCTTAATGTTCTTCATTTATCGTTTACTAAAAGAAAACATGATTGAGATGTGACATATGAAATGACACTTTTAAATATGTAAAATTTACTCAACCATAAGGTAACCCACCGTTTTCATTTACATGGTGTGTGTTATTATAATTTGATAGACTATCACAACAGCTGTTTTTGCAACCTTTACTTCTAAAAATAAATGTAAATTTTCTTAAATTTATTTTGTTTCTAAGAAAAGTATTTTGTTGTTATAATTTTATCATAATTTTATTTAACATATAATTTTAAAAAATTAAATCAAAAGAGCGCGTATGGAATTAAGAGGAGAATGGATATCAACTCCTAGTCCTGGCAGTGTAGCCATCACAGCACCATTAAGTCCTTCTTCTCCTTCGCAAAATAATATGTTTGGTGCCAATATGTCAAATGGCTACTCCTCATCAATGTCTGCTGGCAGTTATGATCCATTTAGTCCAAATGGTAAAACAGGTACGTAAATAGAGAGAGAGGCTTTTTTTTGCAGAACTAATAAAAATTTATTGCCGGTAAGTATACAACGGCAAAAAAATCTAACTAATTTACTATTATAATGAGAATAACTCGCTTAACTCTGCTTTGACATAATTTTTTGGGATATAAAAAAATTTATAAAAAAACAAAATAAAAATATATAAATTTTTCAAAAATAATATAAATTTAAAGAATGACTCGTTTAAAATTTTAGTCTAATTCATTTTTAATAGGTATACAAGTTATAATATCGATTCTTTGTTTGTTTGAAAAAGGAATTTAGTATAACACAACAATTTAACACAATGAGTTGATACATTATTCAAAATATTGCCCATCGTTAGCTGCTATCTTTTCTCATCTTTCTGGTAGCATAGGGATTCTGAAGTAAGCGTATTTCAGTAGGCAAATCTGCATCATCCGAAAGAAATAGTAGCTAGAATGGCTAAGGTCTGAACTTTAAGGCGTTTCATAAATAGTTTTTGACTATTCTTGAACATGTGGCCGAGCGTTGTCATGACGGAAGATTATATCTTCGCGTCTTGTAGAATGTTCTGGTCGTTTTTCGTTGGTCGCTCTCTTCAAACGAATCAATTGTCTATGGTGCAGGACTCGTGTGATCGTCTGACCCGATTTCAACAGCTCACAACGCAAAACCCGCTTCTGGCCCCACCAAATGCAGAGCTTTACTTTGGCGTCATGGATATTCAGGTCCGGCGTTTGCTTGGCTACTTGGCCGAATTTTACATATGACTTTTTACACTTAAGGTTATTGTAATATATCCGTTTTTTATCACCAGTAACATAGTATAATAAGAGAGAGATAAATGTCGACTAAACTTAAAAAAAGCAATACTAATTAATAATTCATATTCTGAATATATAATCAGAATTCGAATGGAAAATTTCAGTTTACAACAAGAGGGTTTGGCTGCTTGACCAAACTTCTTCTATCGGAAATAACTCGCTTAGTTTCTTACCTTATTTTAACTCCCGGTTGTTTCTCAGCAATAAACAAAATTTTTAACCAAGAAAAACGATATTCCTTTGCATTATTAAGCCACTCTGTAGATATCATCTCTAGACCAATAATTTTCGGTTAATATTTTCAACTATTCATTTCATTTCAGACTACTTTTACTTATATCGTCAATATGTAGTATGCGGATTGTTATGGTCATTATTCTACCGCAAGCCAATGTTGTCTAATCTTCTTAGTCTTGCATGCCTGCATTTAGTCATCTGCATTTAGCATTTGGAAAATCAATTGTGAGAATTACACGTGAAAGTAGCCCAAAAATAAGAACTTCCACATATCCATTTTGTCAAGTTGACTGCATTTATAGTTGAGTGAACCCACGAATTTTTTGCTCAATGTGCATTTTAACACTTTGTCTATATATTTTAACATAGTTATCTCTCAGTATACGGCGCGGTATATCTCCTTTGTGTCTCAAGCAAAGTTGGAGATAATGAATAGGAGAAAAACAGCGCAATAAAACAATATTCTTTTGTACTCTTAAGCCACTCAATAGAGATCATCTGTAGACCAATAATATTTTGGTTGGTATTTGCTTGTTGCTAGAATTCCCCCCCCCCCCCCGGGGGCACATTTATGGTCTTTATAATACGTAACAGCTATCTAGATCTGTGCAACTGGGGGAAAAAGGGAGCCCAGTCCCCTGAAGTCAGACAGGGAGACAACTGGAAGCTCCACTTTATTTCCACGGGGATCAGTGGCCCGCGGAGTTCATTATTTGTCTCTTTAGACATATAACATAGACATATAATAGTTCTTTGGCTGATCATTGAGGTTGGCCCCTATATGGGAGTATCGTGGTGGTTGTGGTTTTGCGGCCCCATAACAGTATAATGGTTATTATGGTGGCCAGGATCATCTCACTGATAATGACACGCAAAGTGAATGATTCAGTCCAGTGAGCATGTTTGACATGTGTTCTGGACAGGAGTTAGAAAGTCTCCAACTCTTTAGCAAGGTGTGATGGTTTATAGACCTGTCCTGGAATCATTCAAGTTGCAACTAGGTGGTTCTGTTGCTTAGAATTATGTCTTCGGCTATCTAGGACGAGCATGACGTTCCAAATTATTTATAGTGGTTTGTCCACCATCTGATTAAGGCTACATAGCCAGGCGCGGATGTAAAACAAACCACACTCTGTTACTAGAATTTTTTTTCAGACTACTTTTTCTTATGTTGCCCATATGCAGTATGCGAATTGTTGTGATCATTATTCAACAGCAAGACAATTTTGTCTAACGTCTTACTCTTACATGCATTCATTTAATCATCTCCTGCTGTACTTTTCGAATTATCTAATACAGTATAACACAGCCTTTTGGGAGGTACACGTGAAAGTAGCGTAATAATTCATTCATTATGTCAAGTTGGCTGCATTAATAATTTAATGATCATATGAATTTTTTTGCTCAATGGGCATTTCAGCATCTCTGTATACTGTACGAAATATCTCTCGCAATAATGCCCATTTTTCCCAATTTTTTTCCCGTTTTCCACTTTTTGTTCAATAACTGGAATTCAAATCGAAAAATATGCTTTACTTATAATTTTTATTTGGCATAAAAATAAAAATTCCGATACATATTATATTTATTCTTACACAGACAATTTTAGAGTTATATTTGCTATCTGTATATGGTAAAAAATTTAGAATATTTTCAATTAATGTCGAATATACATCTTCGTTGAAGTTGACGCCTGTGGTTCTATGTTCTTGTTTTCATGCTCTCAGTCTGCATCATCATCCTAGTTAGACATAATCTTCAAGGGCATGTTTTTTCAGTGTGTCCACCAATTTAGGGTCATATGTGGTAAGGTTAACATCCACACCTGGCAGCGAGACCTTAATCTGACGGTGGTCGTACCATTGGGTGCAAAATAAGCCTCCACCTACGTCCGAAGACGCTTACACACTTAGGTTGGTACACGATTTAGTCCCAATTTTTGAGTGCACGGTAACATGACCATGCCCCTACTCCTTGCTGTAGAATTAATGAAAATCCAACATCTTATCATGTTGCATGCGCAAGCTAGGTCATTGGATATTATACCTGTATTAACATCTCTGCGGAACTTTTTTCAAAGCCTGATTAAACCACAACCATCATATAACATCTTAACCAACAATGAGAATAGGGGCGTAGCCCTCCGATAAACTGAATGTCGTGGCACCAGTATATGTCTATAAGTTCACTGTTTGGAGTTCGAGAGTCCTGTGTCTCTTCCAGTTTGGAGCTCCTGCTAGTCCAAGCAGCTTTTGCCGCCTTTTACCCCCAGAAGCACATGTTAAAATAGGAAAGAGATCTATCAAGACTTTGAGTCAGTGTCATTTTATCTATGGTGCTTTCATCTTCAACCTGCATAATTTTGGAACATTTTTGCAACACGAATAAATGAAAGATATCTACTATATAAGCCGTTCCCTTATTTGTTGCTTAACCCCGGTTATTATGGCAGTAAACGAACTTATTTCGGAGGTGGCACGGTGACAGCAGTGCCTGTACTGAAAGTGTTGCAGTGAAAGCAGAAATCTGTACTTTTGATAAGTTCAAAAAGAAAATCACAAAAACGGTTGTGCAAGTTTTCTAGCCAATGACGTATCACCCACATTATATTTAACATAAATTTCGGATCTTAAAATCTTAGAGATTATTCTGCAGCATTGTTTATGGATAATACTGCAATAGTTACAAAAGGAAATGCCTATTACACGAGCTTAAATTACTCACCAAATAGAAAATAAAAGTACACCATAAACCCACACCATACTCAAAAGAATTCCATCTTCCAACAGACTTGTTGTTGATGGATGTTAAATTCCAATTCTAAAAGAAATTATATACATGAAAATTGTTGTATGGATAAAACAAATGATATTCAGACAATACCAACAACATGATAGTTTTGACATTTAGTTTTCTGACATGTTCATAGTAGATTTAGTGGCAATTGTTACAATTAATGTTATTTTGCACGAAAATCGCATTAAAATAATTAAAATCCACTATGAAAATGGTGGTTTTGTTAAAATTAAATTTTGTAAAAATTGTGATATTTTCGAACAACATAATCGTCTTTTTGAGACCGCTCTTAACAATTTGATCGTTAAATTTGAGCCGACAAGTTCGATACAAAATGCGCATATACAAATACGTGTTCAACCCGGTCGGTCAACTGAAGACATCTCAGGCATGAGTTAAAATGTTGAAGCAGATTTAGATGAATTCCTCGACGTTCTCAACAATTGGGGCTTTTCAAAACCCCCACATGCCGAATTTTGCGTAAGGATTTGATTTGAAGCCTTATAAGGTTCAACTGGTGCAGGAATTAAAGCCGACCGACTATTCACTTCACCGTAGATTCAATTCATTCAGGAACAGCCTGCTGGTGTTTCTGAGGAAATCATTTTTTCAGATGAACCCCATTTCACTTGCTAGGGTATGCCAACAAATATAATTGCCTCAGTTGGGCTTCTGAAAATTCTAGAGCGATTATTGAGAAGCCTTTGCATGCTTAACGCGTCACTGTATGGTGCGCTATGTAGTCTGGAGACATGATTGGACCGTTTTGTGTCGAATATGAGGCTGGAAATTCGGCAACTTCTAATGGTTCACGCTATAGCGAGATGCTAACAATTTAATTTGGCTTATTATTGATGACGTGGATATCACTGACATGTGGTTTCAACAGGAAGATTCCGCATGTCCTACAGCCGCTAAAACGATCAATATATTTCAACCCAAATTTCCAAATATCATAATTTCAGGACAATCAGCAGTTAAGAGGCCATCCAGATTTAAAACCACTGGATTATTTTTCGTGGGGCTATATTAAGGACAGAGGCTATACGGAGCCATTCTATTCGATTTCAGCCTTAAAACTCAAAATCCGTGATTTTTTTTTTTTTTTTGTATCATAATACTATTTATTGAATCTTCTAAATTAATAGAACTAACAATAAGTAGATAAATCTTAAATCTAAAAGTAAAAACTATCTTTATGTCTAGCCAATGCCAGCCAAAAAGTTTTAGTTAACAAGAAATAAAAAAAAAATTAAAAAGGAAAACACTAGAAATTACTTATACTAATAGCCCTAACGTCTCTCCTCTTCAGACGATTGTAGCCTCTATCATTTAATATATCACGTGCCAAAATATTTGGATGAAATTCCAGTTTTCTCAAATATTTGGATGCGTACTTCTGTATTTCCTCTCTTACAGAGGGCACTCTCAAATTCTTGTGAATGTTTGAGTTTTTCACATACCATGGGGCAGCAGTTATGAGTCTGAGGATTTTGTTCTGGCTTCTTTGTATCCGTTCGACATTTGACACTGAGGCAGTGCCCCACATTTGAATTCCATAGCTCCATATTGGCTTTAGAATAGACTTGTAGATCAAAAGTTTGCAGTCAAAACGGAGAACAGAATTCCGACCAATTAGCCAGTTTAATTGAGCAGTTTTAAGTCTTATTTGCATAAGTTTAGCTTCTATGTGGTGCTTCCATGTTAGACGCCTGTCAAAGTGCATACCGAGGTACTTGACGACCGAACGTTGAGGTATTGTTTGATTATTTATTGTGATAGGTGGGCATGTACTCCTGCGTAATGTAAAAGTAATATGAATGCACTTCTGTTCATTAATTTTTATTCGCCATTTTCTTAACCATTTTTCGACTTGGAACACATGACTTTGAAGACGTAGTGAAGCTTCGTGTGGGTCTGCATGAACACAAAGCAGGGCAGTATCATCAGCAAATGTTGAAACGTGAACGTCATCCCGTGTAGGCATATCTGAGGTATATAATAAATACAAAATCGGACCCAAGATGCTCCCTTGAGGAACTCCAGCTCTAATTGGCTGTGGTGGGCTCAAAAACTCCTCGTGCTTTACAACAAATAAACGGCTACTCAAGTAGCTTTCCAGTAATGTGGAAATATTTTGAGGCAAATTCTGCCTTAATTTATGAATTAAGCCCTCGTGCCAAACTTTATCGAAGGCCTGGGAAACATCAATAAAGAGAGCAGAACAGTAATGTTTATTTTCAAAGGTTTGTTTAACAGCATTAACAAGTCTATGCGTTTGCTCTATTGTGCTATGCTTTTTCCTAAATCCAAACTGGTGATTCAGTATACACTTCTTTTCGATCAATATGGGATACATTCTATTTATTAAAAGTTTCTCGAACAGTTTAGATAAATTGGACAGCAAGCTTATTGGCCTGTAAGAATCTATTTTAGAATGATCCTTGCCCGGCTTGGGAATCATTATCACCTTCGAAATCTTCCACTTCTGAGGGTAAAAACTGAGGCGCAAAATGGCGTTATATATAAACAATAAGATTCTCACCGCTACATTTGGTAGCTCCAGAAGCATCCTATTACTAACTTTATCAATACCAGGTGATTTTTTAAGTTTTAAGCCGGCGATAGCCTTTCTCAACTCTTGTACTTCCAGTCTCAAAGGCACAGCTTCTATAGGTATTATTTCAGGTAACACTATAGGGTCTGTCGATAAATTAGAAGAAAATACTTTTAGGAGGTGGTTGGAAAACAGATAAGCTTTTTCCTCGTTGCTTCTTGCCCAATCACCGCTTGGAGTACGCAGTGGCGACTGGCGTAAAGTTGGTCGCTTAATGTTTTTTGTTGCGCGCCACAGAGAATAATCTGAATGCGAGGTTGCATCAAGATTTTCCAAGTATTTGTTAAGTGAAGCAATTCTTTGCACTTCAAGTAAATCACGAAGCTGTTTGGTACACTCTTTCAGCCTGTTTCTTAGTTGGGGTGATCTACACGCCTGCCACTCTCTACGGATTCTCCTTTTCTCTAGGAGGAGTTGTTGTACATCTACTGAATATATTCTGCTGTATCTTTTTATCGGAGCATTTGTGGTTGCGTGAACTGTGGCTAGTCTGATTTCTTCATTAAAGTCGTCAATAGCTTTTTCCACTTCTCCTGAAGTACGCAGCGGTATATTTTCCGAACAATGGGAGCTTAGATATTTTCTAAATTTAAGCCAATTAATATGAGTCTTAGTTGCCAATGCAGATCGATTTTCAGAATCCAACGGGTTCCATAACGTAACAATAGAAGGTGTGTGGTCGGAGGATAAGTCTAATGAAGACTCTACATTCGTAAACTCACCTGGTACATTTTTTGCGACTCCAAAGTCAATGACGTCAGGGATTTTTTGCCTGTCGGTGGGCCAATAAGTTGGCCTTCCGCTAGAAATTACAGTTAACTTTAGCCTCGAAATTACATTAAACAATGTGCGACCCTTCGGGGTTGTCAGACGTGAGCCCCAGTGGATATGCTTCGCGTTATAGTCGCCAGCAGCCAAAAAGTGAGGACCTAAAGATTTATAGAACCCGCAAAATTGATCCTCTGTGATTGGAAAACTCGGTGGACAATACACAGACGAAATCACTAAATTGCTATTATTCTCTAAAAGACAAGTAGTTGTCGCTTGTAAATATCCCGAGCAAAATTCGTCCATTACATGGTGTTTGAGTCGGGCCTTCACTAGGATAGCTGACCCACCACAAGCTCTTCCACGAGGGTCCTTGGTGTCATAAAAGGTATAACCATTAATTTTAAATTAGCATTACGTCAATATTCTGCACCTTCATGAATAGTTCAAGCTCGTTCTTATGTGAGCGGATGCCGTTGGCGTTCCAAAAACATACTCTTAGGCAGTTCATGGTTTATTGACGACTGCCCTTAATAATTCGGACTGCATCTGCAGCATTTGCATCATCTGTTGCATCATAACTGTAATGTTGTTGGTGAAATTATTTACCGTTTGAACTAATGTCTCTATAGTTGCCTCGAGAGTAGTTGTGTTACGTAAAACTGGGACCTCCTCCCTAGGCTTGAAACTAGTATTTGCTGTGGACGTGTTTTGAGTAGAGCCATGTCTGGACTTCAAAATGTTGCCATACGAGAATTGGTGACCTAAGGATGCGACCGGCTAAGGTTGGCTTAACTGGGGAAAATTTTGCTCTGTTGCAATTTTGGTTTGGGTAGTAATAGCAATAGAAAGGCTGGCTTTTTTCCGTGATGTGATTAAAAAAATAGGACCGCCATTTTGCGAAAAGTGATTAAAGACTTTGATGAAAGAAATGACATCTTTCAGCGTGGTTGCGGTCGACATTTGCAAGATATTATTTTCAGTCATAATTGCCGAATTTTTCTCTTCACAAAATAATACAAATTTGAAACATCCTAATCTAAATTTTTTGTTTTATTTTGTTTTCGAAAACAAACTTCTTGTATTAAAACGCTTTCCATAAAAGCAGTAATGACCTAGGGGTGTCAAATATAGTCAAAAAAAGCCGCTAAAACACATCTCAAAAAGTAATTGAATATTAATCTCAAAATTATTTGTAATATACTTTGTATTTTTTATTTGTACTTTGTATTTGTAATGGACTTCAATGAAACTTTTACGTAAAAATGTTCTACAAAAAATGCTCTCAAAGGTAATCAATAAAACAAGTCAACGATTTGAACTTCGAAATATATCTTAAAAATATAATATATTAATAAATTTGTAACCTTAACATCTTTATTACCTTTAGAGTGAGAGCTGTTTCTTCATATAAGTAAGCTGTTGTTAACTAAAAAATGTGATAATATTTGGTGCAATACATTTTATAAATAAATTCTTAAGGATGTTAATATAAGCAATTTTATTATACTTTAATTGTACAGATGATAGCAGAAATAAAATAACAAAAAACAAACACTTCTAGAAAATGTTTTAGCTCTGCTAAATTTCACTGTTTAAAAGTTTTTACTTGGAAAAGCTGTAAAGTAATCTAATGCATATATAATTGCAGAATAGAGTATTTCTTGGAATTTTATTTTAAATGTTTGTTCTATGTTCTTTAAAGATATTTTATGCCAATTCTTAGGACAAGTTTAACGCACTTTGTGCACTGTGGTCCTCTTGACACAATTGTAGTTTGTAATCCATAAGAATCCAATAGAAGCAAAACTATTTAAATATTTACTCCTTTTTTGTAGTCTACTCTGCCATACTCTACCGTTTTCTGGGATTCCCTAATCAAGCTAATTCTGCTCTGTTACTTCTACACTGCTTTTGTGTATTCTCTACAGTATTTTTCTTTCTTTTTCTAAAATATAATTTTTTGACTGACCGCTTCTTATTTATTCTGGTTTACTACTCTCAAAAGCTTACACTGAACTATTCTTATCAATGTTATGTTTATACTACTATTAATTCCCATCTCTGCTCTAATTTATAGTGCTGTAGTCTAGCAAATGTAATCTATTCTGCTTCATTTAACTCCCGTGAACTAATCACAGCCAAAGTGTTTTCGCCGATTTATTTTACTTTAATTATTACTTCTCAAACGTACTACATTAAGTACTATAATCAACTTATGTTATCATTTTACTGAATTCTGCTTAACTCTACTTAATTCTACAACATACCTTTCTTTTTAATACAACTCTGTTATATTTTATTCTATTTTATTATATTCTAGTTGAATCAATTCTTGTTTAGCAGTTTTATTAATCAACTCTTCGGTACTTTATTCCTCTGCTATTTTTTATGGCCACCATTCTGTGCTGTTACTACAACATGCTCTTCTTCAACATGCTCTAATAAACCTTACATTTGCCAAATCTTTGTAGTCTTCACGGCTCTAATAAAATTTAGCTGCAATATACTTTGCTCTTGATTGCTGTAAGTTAAATTACCTCTGTGTGGTCAACTTTGGAACTTCTCATTCTCTTTAATCTAATAAATCAATTGTTTTTATTTGCTTTTATCTACCATGGCATCATCTGGTCTAACCCTGGCTTAAACTTGTCAACTATTTTTTTATATTCTAACACGAAATTACTTTGGGGTAGTTTAATCTACTCTGAATAAAACTCTTCACAACACTTGTATACTGTAGTTGCGTCCAGTCTTTTCTAATTTATTTTACCATCAATGTACATTGCCTTAATCGAGCTTGCTCTACTCTAGCTTAATGCTTAATATTAGTTACTATTAACTACATTACTATTATACGTCACTATAATCTATTTCAACATGTTTGTATGCCAGTCTTCCACTATTTTTAATTCTGATCATCTGCAGTCTATTCCTATATACTCTGGTCGCTCTCAGAATTCTCAGAGCTATACCAGATTATATCATCTTAATTTATTTCCCCCAATCTTTAATTGATGAATTAATCTCTTATCTCCTTTCTTCTTCAACTATATTCCAACATGGCATATAATCATAATTCTGTTTTACTACGGCGCCACTCAAACTTTTTCATGTCTCATTTAGCAAACGTAAGCCCTGTATCAATCCTGCCATTAAGATTAAGATAAGCTACATATCTGTAGAATCACAAAACAAATTTCCTAAATTACAATTGGATCACTATAACCGTTTCTTTGTATAAAAATGTCCTAGCCATCGGCTCTTGTATACAAACATCATTGATTTTGCTTTCATATTTTTATAAACAAGCCTTAATTTTGGCTCTAACAATTTCAATTTTTGTTTTTGTCTACTTTAGTTAACTCTGGAGTACTTAATCTATCAATAGCCTGCACTAGTGCATTCAAATTAACTATCATTTACTGCAGTTTACTTCAGCCCACTCCAATTTATCCTCGTCTACTTAAAAATGTCTTTATTCTCTTTTGATATACTTAATACAATTTTTCGTAGCCCATTCCGATTTAATCTAGTATTATTTCCTAGGCAGGATTCTAACAGAACGTGATAAAATTTACATTATTACTTAGCTGTGTAAGCCATAACCTGATGGTGTATCAAATTTATGGGTGATATGTAGTCCTAGGAAGCCAAAGCATAATACTATCCAACAGCTCATTCCTGGTAGGGCCGCCACCCCCACACCTGACTGAACAGTTGGAGGCTTTCCAACTCCTGGTCCAGAAAACATGACATAGCATGCTCACTGGAACCAGATCATTCACCCCGTATTCTTGGTCAAGAGTGAGATGATGAGGGCCTGCGAAACCGCAACCACCACGATACTCCCTGAAGGGAGTTCTCTCTCACTCTGATAAAGCGGAAGGTGCCCAGTTGGCTCCCGCTAGCCTTTAGATGATGGGACTCCCTTTTACCCCCAGATGACACATATCATAATGGTGAGATTCCATGAAGGCATTTCAATTTGCGTGTACGGGGGGGAACACTAAGGAATAATTAGAGTTTTATTTATTTGATTTGTGCGTAAATTTTCCGACGGGGTTTAATTTATTTTTATTTGGGTACGCTTTTCCGTCGACCCACGTCATATTTGGTTTGTGAACAAACCAAAATTGCAATTAGGAATGAGCTGTTGGATAGTATTATGCTTCGGCTTCCAAATTTGACGAGGGTCGACGGAAAACCGAAACCAAATAAAAATTTTATTTATCTTTTCCCCAACTTTTCTGGGTTGCCATCCATATCATGCAAAATTTGTTGCGCAATTCTTTATTGAAAGTGACAGGACGGATCTTTGGAGGGAGTACATTCTACATAAGGACTGTACTGCTAAAAAAGAAATTTTCGCTGTAGTACGTAGTTCACTGGCAAATCAACCGCAAATGGATGTGCGGTTAACGAAAATCAAATTAAACACAAAATCGTACGAGTTTCGGGAGTAAGTTCCATAATTTCGTTAGAGCACTTACCATTGTAGTCACGATAAAACAGTGAAATACAACCCACATTGCGTCGATACTCTAGAGAATCAATAGTGTAGGATACCCAACTGTCGCGAATGAGTGTCTTCAATCGAGCTTCTCCAAAATAGACTTTGAAACGCCGGCCCATACATGAGAGTTGTATACTATCTTTGTTTGGATATAAAGGGTATAAAAAGTACGGAGATTGGATGGAGTGAAGTATCTCTTACACTTTGGGTATGATTTAACATCAACCCGCGTCAAATTTGGTTTGTGAACAAACCGGTGTCGGCTATTTGCCATCTTCGGTGTTCTCTCTATACTCTATCTCTTACACTGGATTAGAAAATCGAGGCACTTGAAAGCTTCTCGAGAGACCTGAAAAATGTGTTTAGTCCATCAAACATCACACTAAATTTTTATGTTAAGAATAGAATTTCCGATTCTTTAATATCTTTATCACCCACAGTAACAGATGCAGCACCATTACCGAATATAGATCTATGCATAAGCATGCAACATTGCGTCTTACGGGTATTAAAATCTACTTTATTCACACGACCCCATTCGGAGATTGTTACGAGAACGTGATTGAGCGTATCGTTCATGTTCCGAATTTTAAAGCCCACCTCCAACGGGTCCGGTCTATTATTAAATGAATACGATTGGCAAATGGTGCTGTTACCTGCGAAAGAGTAGATTTAAAAGTTTTGCACAAAAGGTCATTTAGAAAAATAAGAAATAGGTTAGGAGAAAGAACGCAGCCTTACGGCACCCCTGAATTAATCTTGTACTTGTCTAATGAAATCCCAATTCCGATTCCCGAGAAAACTTGACATAAATCTAGAGAAATTATCACCGACACCAAATGCAACAAGCTTTGAGAGAATTGCATTATGCCACACTTTATCAAATGCCTTAAAAATATCTAGAGCCACCATCTTACTCTCTCCGAAATGATGTATGGAGTTGCACCATTGCTCCGATAGGAAAGCCAGCAAATCACGCCTACGAAGGCTATACTGTCGGTCTGTAACTAAGCTGTTGCTGAAACTGAATGCTTTTAAAAATCATTTTTAGAACTTGTTGTTTTTCATGTTGCCTGACTCTCGTCCCATAGTATCATTCATAGTCTGGGCTGAAAACAGTTTTTCTTGTATTTTTTTGTTTATATTTATTTTTTTTTTTTGCAAGTAACTTTTTGAATAATTTTCCTCTTTAACATATTTTGAATCTACGTTTTGTTTAAATATTCTCTTAATACACAAACACAGTACGCCAGCGATGTTGGTGGTCAAAATGCTTAGAGTAAAAATAATAATACTTAATGATGTATAGATGACATGGCGGCGTTGAAAATGTTGATGGGACTGTTTTTCCATAACTTATGGCCGGTTCTTTGCTATTGAAGCACACTAGCCTCCAGTGCCAACTTGAAACTTCATGGAGGTATCAGCAACCACACTTTATGTTTGAACATAATTTAACTCATACCTCAAAGTGAATAATTATTACTTTGGAGCATGTTGCTGCGTATGTGTGTGTGTGTGTGTGTGTGTGTGTGTGCTTGTTTGTTTGCATATAAGGTAGTTGTTATTATAGCACAAAACCATAATGATTGAATCTATGGAAGACTAAATGGTTGTGTGTGTGTGGCATATGGCATATGAATATTACACTTGTCTTTTATGTAACAAAATGTTCTAGGCCTAATGCAAATTAAATTTTTTCTTCTTGCTCTTTACTATTATTATAATTATTATTTTAATTTGTTGTTGTTTTAAATTTTTAACCTCCAGAGTTTTGCATATAGAAGTACTTTGCTAAGTTTTTAACTTAACTTTTTCTTTCTGCTTTTCAATAGTCTTCATTGTCATCGAAAGTTATGACAAGCGTGTAGGCATTTCTGAGTTAATTAGCGATTATTATTTATGTTAAAACAATGATGAATATTAAATGAGTCTTAGGGTAAAATCTAAAGGAGTGGCTAAAACCCAGAAAAACCTTTTATAATATAAAACTTTTTAAATGGATGAAGATTGATTAAAGCTCGACTTACATTTAGCAAAAATTAAATGCGGTTAAAGATGCGATGTTCAGCAGGTTTTTGAACATGCCTTTGAATTGAAAAAAAAAATTGAATTTAAGTTTTAAAAATTCAAAAGACTTGGTTATAAAATTAGACATCACTTACTATACTTTTCCAACTATAATCTATTTATCATATAAATTCTTTTGCCTTTAAATTTCACAATGGAATTTTTTAATTTTATTACACTTCTTTTAACTGTTTCCATTTATTTTTAAGCTTGTTAGCAAAATAAAACCAAGAGACTAAAATATATTAAAAGAAACTGCTAAAACTGTTAATTGGCCTCAAGGTGAGTTTCTTTCTATAGCCAAAGCAATAAAGCTACAGTTTCATAAAAGAAATTCTTATATGAACTTTTAGCCAGCGAAGCAATTACTGCTATAGGCATAGAACCAAAAACCAAAAACAAAAAAAAAAAAGGAAAGAGCTTGTAGAAAATTTTTATAAAAATTTCAAAATAACCACATGATATTTAGCAACGTATTTCGACAACAAAAAAAGTGCTTACAGAAAGATAAGAAACTACACTGTCTCCTTAAATTTCTACACACTCATAAATTATATTTAACGCTTTTTTCTTATTTATTTGCTATCAGTTTTTAAATTTAAGTTCAATGCGGAATTTATTACTTTTAAGCTTTTTCATATGAATGTAATTCTCATTTAATCAAATAATTTTCACTTAAAGAAATTATTTTTAAAATTGTTTTTTATAAAAGCTGTTTTATTATGGAAGCATAGACCTTTGAAATGTAGTAAAATAAAAATTAATTTTTTAAATTAGCAAGAAATTTCGTTTTTTTTAAAAATGATCTTGTGGCATTATCACTTAAATATAACCTCTGGCCATAGCTTATTCTCGAGGTCAAATTTTCTATGAGCCTTTGCAACAATTTTGGCCATACATCGGCCATAAGGCGACGAATGTTGTGTTTCAAGGGGAAAAACGTTTCAGAATTATCGAAGTAGACTAGCCACCACATAAGAGAATAGTCTACCATTAAATAGCATAATCTTGAAAGCCCATTCATGGATCCGAAAAGCAAAAATATGCAGTAAGCAAGCATTTCCTTCAATAAATTATTGTAGCACGAGCTATGTGGAATGCTGCGCTATCTTGTTAAAATCACAGCACCTCAATATCCTGGTTGTTCAATTGATGAACGAAAAATTTAGTAAGCATGGCTCTATTATCATCACTATTGATTACAACTTTCTCACCAGCATCGTTTTTAAAGAAGTACGGATCCGTCAGTTTTTCTGAATTAACATACACTTAAGGATATCACTTCACTTCATCACTTCAAATATGGCAATTTTTTTATTGGCGCTTTCTTTTAAACACAAGTAATCAACTGCTACGGTGAATTCAATTTCGCATGAAAATCGCAATAAAAAGTTAGATTTTGTCCTTGTGAGATCGCTATTAAGAATTTGGTCGTTAAACTTGAGTTGAGGGGCTCGATACAAAATGTGCGAATACCAGCGGGTCTTCGCCTGGGTAGTTCAACTAAAAGCCGTAAATTACAGTGTTAAAGTGGATCCAAATTTCCTCGACGTTCTCAACAATTTGGGATTATCCAAAGCCATCACATGCTTAAGGATTTGACTTTGACCGACCGACCATTTACATTTCCGTAGATTCGCTCAGTTCATTCAGAAACAACCGCCTGGATTTTCTGAAAAAACATTTTTCAGACGAAGACCACTTTCACTTGTCAGGGTTTGTCAATAAGCGAAATTGCTGCATTTGGGCTTCTGAAAATCCTAGATCGATTATTGAGAATTTTTCGCAGGCTCAACGTGTCACCGTATGGTGCGCTATGTGGGCTGCCAAAAAAAGTAAACATAAATCAATAGACATTTGACAAAGTGGTGGCCAGCTCAAAGTTCTATACCTCTATAAAAAACATCCGATATTGACTAGCTTTATGTTTCAGGCCCGAAATAAATTGTTGCGATGTTGAAAAATACAAAATTAATATTTACCTGTTGTGTTTTTTGTTTTTGCTTAGGAAAGGGTGTATATATATTTATTTATATATACTTGTATGTATACATTTACTTATAGGTATTTATTTACCTTGATTTATATAGAAAAAAAAAGACAGCAAGACAAAAATGCTATAGATGTCACAAGAGCATAAAGTGAAGTAGTAAAAACATTTACCACTTTCAACCTCATGCTGGGTATGATGAGAGTCGTAGAAAAAGGAGGACAAAGCCCAATAAAATGCAATCAAATTTACAAAATGCACAAAAGAACTAGCCTCAGCACGCAATTTACCATTAAGAGCAACTTAACATACCTGTAAAAAAAGCAGTTGTTGCCTACAGAATTAATGTTTAAAAAGTATTGCATACATGAATAATATTAATGTGGCAACTAAAACTTAGTATGGAAACATAAAATGAATTAATTTTTAATTACATTTACATTTTCTATATGGTTTTCTTAAAGTGTTTCTTTTTCTTGGCAAAAAATTTTAAATCATCTAGAATCTTGGGGCTTAACTTAATGAGCACTATATAGATAATAAAATTTTATTGCAAAAATACTACATAGCAAGAAATACAATTTGTATGTAATAAAGGAGTAAATTAAAAAGTATTCAATTTCCAGTCAATAAAAATTATTGTCGGAGGTCATCTATAAAATGAATATTGTTTAACAATTTTTTCTGTTTTTTTATTTATAGAAATATGTGGTGAATATAGAAAATTATTTTATTAATATTTAATTTCTAAAATGTATTTGTTGAATAAAATATTTTATTTAACAAAATAAAAAATTAATTGGTTTCATAATTAATAATAATATTACGAAGATGATTTTTTGAGTATTAAAAAAAATAATTGCCAATTAAAAGTAAACCAAACGACCCACTGTGCAATTTAAAACTACATAACTTTCCAAGAAATCTTATACACAAAAGATATCAACAGCATGCTTATAAGAAATTCTACGAAATAAGATAAACAAACAGAAAACAAAAATAAAGCATACAGCCAAGCAGGCGCCTAAACTGAATGATAATAACAACAACATGGGATGATGTTAAAGCAAAACATTCTTGTATATGCGACACCACTTAAAACAACCAAGCACCACTTGCTGGGCAACTGAAAAAAAAATACAAGTTAAGTCATCAGTGAGTGAAGACAACAAAGTTACCATTGTATTTTTTTTTTGTGTGCATTTAAGGTAAATACGTAAATCGTTTAATTTAATTTAAAGTGCTGTGCTATTAAAACGTCTATTGAAAAGGAATAAACGTAACAATAAATAAATTAACAAATATATTGAATAATAAAAAATATTGATTAATAAATATTATTTGGTTGACTTCAATTCACTGTTAATTGAGCAAGTGGCTTAATTGCTAGCTTTACTGTCGGAACATTGTTGCAACTCCCTACATCAATTTGGAGAAAGGTTCTAGCTATTGCCAAGGTATTGGAAAGAGTGTGGTACTTATGTCAAAACTTGTTGGTTTTGGTGTCGGTGTTTATTTCTCCATATTTTTATCGAGTTTTCTCAGAAATCGCACTATAAGAGTTGTTTGCCTCCCCGGGAGAACATTTGTATCGGAATCTTACCGTCATTACACGTGTCACCGGTGGTAAAATAGCGTCCCAGTCTCCCAAAGGCTAGCAGGAGCCAATTGGAAAACTTCACGTTATTTGAACGGGAATCGGTAAGCCCCAGAGTTCAGCTTTTTACCTGTTCTCTGACTGATTATTGAAGTTGATACTTCGGGGGAATCGTGGTGGTTGTGGTTTCGCGGCCCTCGTAAGAGTTGTGTGGGCCGCATTATTCACTATGAACTCCTGGATCAGGAGTTGGATAGTCTCCAACTTTTCAGCAAGGAGTGGGAGCGTTGATCTGCTCCGAGCTCTCGGAGTTGCAACTAGAAATGGCTTGAGGATAGAGATATCCGAAGGCTTTCTAGGGCGTTGGTGAAGCTACATATCTCCCACAGTGGTTTGATCCACCATCAGGTTATGACGTACACGACTATATGCTGACGTAAATCTTATCACACATAAGAGTTGTTGTTGTTATAGAAGGGGTTTTCCAGCAATAATCTCTAAATGGAGTCGTGTATATAGAGTCGATTTTAGTGCCTGTACGATTCAATGTTTCATACTTACGCATAGATGCTGCATGTGTTATTATGAATGAAATAAGTATTAAGGAATTGGAAGCTTTTAATGTTTTTGGCATGAAAATACAGTATGATGTTCGATGGACTAAGTTTGTTTTTCACGTTTCCAAAGAAGCTTTCAATTGCCTCAGTTTTCTAAAATAATGTAAAAGATAATTTACTCTATTTGATCTCCATATTTATTATACCATTTTTATCCGTCCAAAAATGGATTATAACTCTCATGTATGGGCCGGCGCCCCAAAGTCTACTTTGCCGTTGCGCGACCGCGAACAAGAGAGGGCCAAAAGGCTCATTGAAAACAGTAAGGCATCTAACTGATTTTTTGGAGCATCGGCGCAATATGGGTTGTATTTCACTGTTCTGTCGTTACTACAATGGTAAATGCTCTAATGAAATTAGAAAACTTGTTCCCGTTACTCATACATTGATTGGCCGGTGAATGGCACAAAGCATTACAGGGAAAATTGTTTTTTTTCGCTGCACAGTTCGTATGTGGAATAAACTCCTACCAGAGTTTTTTCTTGTCGTTTTCTTTGTAGGAAAGTTCAAATCGAATATTTATAAACACTACCTATATTTTGCTTTTTATAACGTAATTTTCTAATCTTGGCGCAATACGTTGTATGAGCAGGGCTCATATCATAAAAAATATTTTGCTTTTCAGAAACACAATTTTAATCACACCATTTTGCTTTTGTTTTAAAGAAAAATTTAGGTTATTTTGAATTTCCAATTTTTTCCGGTGTAGATAGCCTGAAGTTTAATTAATAGCCTTAAGACTTAGGAAAATCAAAACATATGTATGAATATTTAGAACCTCGTGCAAGAGTTGCAAACCTGCAGCTATCTGCCTATTTTATACAACCACAATGTTAAACTTTTAAATGCGTACTGTGCGTTACAAACACTTTTATACTCCACGGTCAATCATTGTTTATTGGTTTTTTTTTTCAAATGAAAAATTTAATATTTTAATATTTTTTTTTTCATTTATGCATATTGTCGATTATATCTTAACGGTCATCATAAAGATTTATTTGAAATGTTTTCAAACATAAAATTTAATTTTGTAGTTGATTTTTTTTTGTTAATCTTTCGCCAGCAAAAGCAGATTTTGTTGAAAAGTTAAGCACCAATTCTATGGTCTGTGTCATTGTATGTGCGAGATAAATATGAAAATATGACAGAGATTTTAAATGCAAAATTATTAGTAAAATACTCGTTTAATTTTAATGCTTTTTGTCTGGCAGATTTTGGATTATAGCTTGAAAGCAAATAATTAAACGGAGATTAGTTGAATAATGATTAAAATATATGGCAGCCATTTGATGCGGTACGAAAACTTTGTTATTAAAAAGTTTTAAGCAACATAGAGTAAAGAACGAATTATTTGCGATATACTAATTTTAACACTATCTTGCCTCGGAAAGAGTATACATAAAGAGTGTCTTTAGTTACAGTGCATATAGTTTTATCAGCAAAATCTTACAACCCAATTTATATGTCTTAAAGCCGTTAAGCTGACAGAGACCATATAATACGTTAACACCACGTATTTTCTAAAGACACCTTTTAATTTTGAACTTTTTGTTCAACCGATGTAGTCACATATGTAATGTATAAAATTACAGTGTCTCTGCCTGCACTGGTTCAAAAGATGCTGTCATAATGATTTTATAAGCAGTGCCATTTTTTAAGAGTCCCAGTTTTCAGTTTTTATGTGCAGTTATCAGAATTCTATACAAAAAGTATAAAAACGTAACCCTTCATTTAACGCACTGTCCGAACCATGTATTTGTGGATCCGTGATAGGTAAAGTCTTAAAATTTTCTTGAAGTATGAAAATGTATTATTATAAGGAAAAATACTATAAAATAGAGGTTATGCCAGACGTGATAAAAAAAATTTAGTTTTTAACTGTTAACTGTGATTGAAAGACACGTTAATTTTGGACAGTGTTAGTAAAACTGCTTGCATCAGAGCAACAAGTAGAAGAGATATAAAATTAAAAATTAAAGGGTGACCCCATAGAGCAGTAATTCTTACATGCGTGGCCTTATTTTTGAACTGCAATAGGTAGACAATGTAGGTTTATTTATTGTTATATCCCCTATATGAAAAACTACGAAAAATTTTATTAAACAAAAAGAATTTTGTTTTCTAAAACAAAATAAAATAAAAAATTTAGGTTAAGATGGTTCAAATTTTTATTGTATTACGAACAGAAAAGTTCGGAAATTATTAATGAAAAATGATATCTGACAAATATTCACCACGACTACGCTAACAGATGTCGAACCTTTCATCAACGTTTTTAAACTCTTTTTGGCACTTTCGTTAATCACAATACGGATTTTGAGTTTCAAGGCTAAAATCGATTCAACTGCCTACGTATAGACTCTGTCATTACCATAGCCCCACAAAAAATAGTCTAATAGTGTTAAATCACACAATGTGGCTGGCCCCTTAATTGCTGATTGTGCTAAAATTATCCGATTGGGAAATTTAGGTTGCAATTAATTGATCGTTTTATTGGCTGTGTGATATAATGTGATAAGATTTACATCTACACCGGCAGTGAGACCTAATCAGATGATGGTCAAACCACTGTGTATGAAAAGCAACGCCATTCACGCCCTAGAAGGCCATCGAATACGTATATCCTCCGGTCACTCCTACTAGTAATTTCGAAAGCCCGAAGTAGGCCGCAGCCTTCACTCCTTGCTAAAGAGTTGGAGACTACCCAACTCCTGGTTCAGAACGCATGAAGCTTAATATAATTAAGAACACGATGGCATTCATACTCACAAACCCAAACGAGGGTCTCGAAACACACAGCCACCACGATACTCCCAAAAGGGCCTACCTCAATAATCAGCCAAACAAGAGCTAAATGCCTAAAGAGACAAATAGCGGAACTCTGCGGGCCACTGATTCGCCTGGAAATATAGTGGGTTGTGCAGATGACTCCTACTAGCCTTGAAGGGATCTGGGCTCCCTTTTACCCCGCAAGACACCAGTCTAGATGGAAGTAGTAGGATCCATGTCATGTACCCCCGAGGGAGCTGTGTGATATGTGCTATCGTCCTGTGGAAACTACATGTCAGTGATATCCATGTTGTCAATAATAGACCAATATTGAGGTTACTTTAAATTTTCAGCCTCATCTTTAAAAAAAAAAACGGACCAAACACGCCACCAGACCACTAGTGCACCATATAGTGACAAAGGCTTCTCAATAATCGCCCTAAGATTTTCAAATGCCCAAGTGCGGCAATTTGGCTTGTTGACATACTCAGACAACTGACAATTGGCTTCGTCTGAAAAAATAATTTTTCCAAAAAACTAATCGGTTGTTTCTGAATGAATTGAGCTAATATACGGCAATGTAAGTAGTCGACCGGCTTCAATTCCTGCAACAGTTGAACCTTGTTAGGCTTCGAAGTCCTTATGCCAAATTCGCCATATGGTGGTTTTGGATAGCCCCAGTTGTTAAGAACGTCGATGAATTGACAATTTTAAATCTGTTTTAACCCTGTGGCCTACGGCTGCAATATTTTCAGTTAAACGACCCAGTCGAACATGCCTTGGTATTCGCAAATTTTGTATTGAGCTCGTAAACTCAATTTAAACGACCAAATTCTTAATAGTTTTTTTTTTTAAAGAGAAGTAGCACTTCACGCAACCATGCCTATTTAGTCAAGTACCGTGCTACCTTCTTTAGGAAAGGGATAGAGAAGATACACAGGTGGTGAAAGTAGAAGGATAGTCGGAAATTAACTGCCGTATAAAGACATCACAGCCTTCATCGCTGAGCAGTCCCACCGACAGCCAATTTTTAATTTTTATAGTGAAAAAAACCAAGGTCTTCGTTGGGAATCGAACCCACAACCCCCATACTGACAAGCTAGTACGGCCTCAGGAGGGCGATTATGTTGTCCAAAAATATAACGAATTTTACGAAATTTAACTTCCACAGAACCACCATTTTCATAGTGGATTTTAATTATTTTAATGTAATTTTCATACGTAATTTAATTCATTGTAACAATTGCCAATGCGTCTACTACGACTACGACAAAAAATTAAACGTCAAAACTATCAGGATGTTGGTGTTGCTGCAAGTGAAAAACAAACTTCTTAAAAAACCCAATATATTAGATTATCATAAGATGAGATTAGATTTAGAATTATTATAATATAAAACACCACTATTAATATTATTTTCTATAGAAAAATTTCCATGATTTATCTTAACTGAAATTTCTGATGCCACCAAAAATGTACGTCTAAATGGTAAATAAACAAACTGAATGATAAATAAGCAACTCTTTTAGCATTGAAAAAAATATTTTAAAAACGGTAGCACAAACACCTTTAATTATAAAGGTGTGAAAAACTATGTAGAGAATTTAATAACCAGATGTGAATCGTAACAACCAAATAAAACTTACATTTTGTTATGGCACAATTTTTTGGTTTTAAAAAGACAAAACATATGTCAGCAATAATATTAAATACAAAAACTAGGGGTAAATGACATTAATAATTTATAGACCTCAACTACAAATAACGGCAGCATGAACAGGACACCCCAAATTTAAAAACATTTATATCCTAAAAGCAACAAACGAACATTTTCATTAAGCGCTGGAGAGCACAAAAACAAACAACTTGCAACAATTTAATTTTTATCTGACAGCTGATTTTGTATTTTTGGACAAATTTTATGAGTTTTTTATTAGAAAGTTCTTTTGTTTGTTTTTTTTTCCTTTCGGAATGTTGAATTATTTAGCATTTTATAGAGTTTGGTTACCTTTTTATGAATGATCTTATTTAAGGTTACATGTTTTAAAATTAACATATTTTATAAGGACCTTTTCGTTCAACTCTATAAACATACTTGGAATTTTTATCTGGTCTTTAAATCTTTCAAAGAAAAGGAAAAAATTGTAGAATATATTTAAAGGACCCTTATTAACAGCTTAAAATTCTCTATGGTATTTTTAAGGTACTTATATTTGCTACTTAAATTCTTAAATTTAATTTTTTAAAACATAAAAATAATAAAAAAACACAATTTTTGAAATATTATAACAGTTTAGGGTTCCTTTTATTTCGCTCTATTGCCATTTGCAAATATTAAATATAAAATTTCATTTATATTTTTTATTTTATTTAATTATGTTATCGATACTTATCACTTAAACTTAAAATATTATCCTTTACAAAAATCAATATAAACGACAAGAAAAAAAAAATTAAATAAATTTTTATCTTTTCCTCGCTGTTATTCATAATAACCCAAAAATAGATATTAAAAAAAAATCATATTAAAAAATAAGTCACGTACGTGTCTGTTTGCACACGCACAAATATTGACCACAATTCATGCTCAGCCACACAATTGATTCTTTTCCTTTTTGTTTTTTTTTTTTGTGTTTTGTTTTTTCAAAAGAACAGCACGAAAATTTTAAAAACCCGTACATTTGGCTTATTTTTCATGCCAGCATTTTAAATAAATAGAATATTTAAATATTTGCATGTGAGTAAAATTTGAGGTTAAACGCTTTTTGTAAAAAAAATACATCAATACGTTAAAAATAAAATATAAAAACGAGTTTTTTTTTTAATTTAAGGAAATTGTTTAAGATGATTAAAGGCTGGGATTTTCTTAAAAATTGTAAAGGGTGGCTTTTATTAAGGCATAGAAGTTTTAAATGGAATAAAATAAAACTTGAGATGAAACTTATTTTATTCGAAAGATACTCTTTTGGCATTCTAATTAAAGTAGGACTGCCACGGCTAGCTCGGACTTAGTCTAGTCTGGAGATCCAATCTTGTATGACTTTTGGCCATATATTAACAATAACGCGGCGAATATTTCCCTCTAAGGGCTCAATCGTTTTGGGTTTATCAGCGAACACTGCGACTTCACATATCACCATAAAAAATATTCTCGCGTTATCAAATCCCACGACATTTCATGAAAATTCCCAGGTCTGCAACACGAAACTATATGGTTACCAAACATTTCCTTCAATAAATCAATTGTGACACGAGCTATATGAAACGCAGCGCGAAAACGCAGCGTTTTCTTCAATAAATTAATTGTGGCATGAACTGCATTCTATGTTGCGTTGTCTTGTTGAAACCACAGCTCCTGAACATCATGGTTGTTCAACTGATGAACGATAAAACCAGCAATCATCGCTGATTTCGTTTATTAGCATATTTATTCAAATAAAAGTGAGTCTCAACGCTTAACATAATTCGTTAATGAGAATCATGCTTAACGGCAATCCCAATTTGCTTGTTTCTTTGTTTTTTAAAAGAGAAGTAGCACTTCAGGCAACCATGCCTATTTAGTCAAGTACCACGCTACATTATTTTAGGAAAGGGATAGAGAAGAGATGAGACAGGTGGTGAAAGTTGAAGGATAGTCGGAAATTAACTGTCATTTAAGACAGCACAGCGACCAGTGACTGACTATGACTTCATCGCTGTGCAGCCCCACCGACAGTCAATATTTATTTTTGTAGTGAAAAAAAACCAAGGTCTTCGTTGGGAATCGAACCCACAACCCCCAGGCTGACAAGCTAATACACTACCTACTAGCCAACAGGGGCACCAATTTGGCACCATTGTTCAGTCATCAGTCAAATTGAAATGCCAAACTAAACATAACTAACAGTTAACAAAATGGTTGCCAGTTAAAATAAGTGCTGCCAACTTAAGTTCTCTACCTCTATAAAACACACGATAGAATGCTTATAAAGCTACCTGGAGTTATAGGTCACATTGCCTACTAAATGATATATATCGGGGTTTTCAGCAAGAAGTTTGTTTTTACCTTGTAGCAGCACCAACAACAGGATGTGTTGGCAACGTAACCAGAATCGTCTGGCATCATCAAAAAACTAATAAAAGACCTTACTACCGCAGCTAACTTCAGCCGCAGCTAACTTCAGCACATGCGTGAAACTTCCTGCCATTTTCCTTTTTTTGACCGAGAATTGCAGAGGGAAGTTGCTGCTGCTAATGGATGAATTTTGAAGCCGAAAACAACAGGTGTTTTCCACAAAAGAGTAGGTTATAATATAATTTGCTATCAATTATTTAATATTTTTTACTTAAAATTGTAGATATTTTAATATAAATACAAATTGCTTAATACAATTTTATTTTATTCAAAATACAACGGAAATCACCAGGCCAAAGGCTGGCGTGCCTTATTAACATGATGGTTATAATTAGTTTTTGACGTATTCGTAGTAGATGCAATGGCAATTGTTAAAATGAATTCAATTTCGCATGAAAAGTGCATTAAAATATTAAAAATCCACGGATCTGTTAAAGTTACATTTCGTAAAATTCGTGATAATTTCGGGCAACATAATCATCCTTCTGAGACCGCTATTAAAAATTTGGTTTTTAAATTTGAGTCGACAGGAACGATAGAAAATGTGGCAACACCAACGCGTTTTCGACCGGTTCGATCAACTGAAAACATCGCAGCCATTAGCCACAGTGTTGAAGCAGATTCCAATTTGTCAGTTCCTCGAGGTTCTCAACAACTGGGGTTATCCAAAACCACCACATGGTAAATTTTGCGTAATGATTTGACTTTAAATCCTTACAAGGCGGCAAGGATGGTGCAGAATAGAATCGCCATAGATTCGCTAAATTCATTCAGGAACAACCGGCTGTTTTTTCTGAAAACATAATTATTCAAGACGAAGCCCACTTTCACTTGTCAAGGTATGTCAACAAGAAAACTTGCTGCATCTGGCCTACTGAAAATCCTAGGACGATTGTTTAGAAGCCTTTACATGCACAGCGTGTCTCTGTTTGGTGTGCTTTGTGCTTTGGAGATGTTAATGAGCCATTTTTTTGTTTCAGTTATGAGACTGGAATTGCGGTAACGGTCAATGGATCAAGCTATAGAGATATGTTAGCTACTTAATTTTGGCCTATTATTGATAGTGTGGATATAATTGAAATGTGGTTTCGACAAGATGGTCCCACGTCTCACACACCCAAAAAAAACGATAAATATATTGCAAACAAAATTTCCTGATCGCATAATTTCACGACAATCAGTTAAGTGGCCAGCCAGATCATGTGATTTAACACCAGTGGATTAATTTTTGTGGGGCTTTGTTAGGAACAGAGTCTATAAGGAGCCAATCAAATCGATTTCATACTTAAAACTCAAAATGCGTGCTGTGATTAACGAAATAGGGACACTATTTTGCCAAAAAGCGATTAAAAATTTTGATGAACTAATCGACATCTAACAAAAGAAGCTTTCGAAGGAAAAAAATATTGTTCTGCAATTTTTATCAACTTATCGAAAAAACTTGGCAACGTATGAGAACAATGAAAATATGTATAAGTTACTATGGATTGATAAAAGGCTCGGATACTTAATGTTTGTTAAATGTTTTTAAAGATGCAACAAATAATTTTTTAGCAAAAAATGGGTATGCTATCCAAACAGTTTTCGAAATGTAATTTCATCAAAGAATTTATTATATACCAACATTCTTTCATCATTCAGAGGTACATTCCAGATTATAAAAATTCACATACAAAGGTGGATGTAAGCATCTTTATTTATAGCTGCTGTGCGCACTGTTTTGCAAAGAAGTCCTGCATAAAACAAAAGTAATATCACCAGTGAGTTTAGCTTAATTTAAATCTGCTTTTAGAATTTTCCTATCACTTATATTTTTGTTTTAGATGAACTTGCAAGTAATAAAGTGGTCACATTTCTTGAGAATCTTCTAACCGTTTTGATTTTGTTCATAATTAAAACATGAAACGCAATAAAAATAAAATAACTTGTGGAACAGTATCGTTATTAGACTTGTTGAACTGTTGAGATAATTAAGATATCGATACCAAAATAACTACTATGAAGTAAAAGTATTATCGCTTTGAATGTGGAAGATAATTAAATGCTACTTTATAGAATAAAGTTAATGTCACATGTATGATTTTAATAAGAAAATCTAAAGGCATACATAAATACACATGGATATCCTTAGCAACATATGTGCTTAAAGGGCAAAGTAGGAGATATAACAATTGATCGAGAAGATATTACTTAGCTGTTTTCGGAAAGGACTGATATGTCCTATGAAGCTTAAATGCATGTTGGTAAAACTAACGAACCTGAGGAAGACACATGTGTAATGAGGATGCTGCTGTGGAGGTAAGTATACTTCAAATAGTTTCCTTGAATCCGAATCCAATATATCTGAGGAAGTTAAGAAATAATAAAAATAGAAAGTAAAATTGCAAATGCGAATAATGAAAAGCAGTTAAAAGGGGAAACAATTAATGAAATTATTATTAGATAAGTGTCGCAAAAGATTAGGTATCCTTGTATTCGGCATAGAATGCGTACACTTCTTCGAATGGGTACACTCTTTCGAAAACATACAAAAGGGAAGTTTCACTTGAAAATTGTTAAGAATTTTTTCGCTATAAATAATGTCTATATTCTGTGTTTTTATATCGATTTTCCTTCTTTCGGTCTTCCTTCTTTCGGTAATAAGGTTGAAATTAGTTTTACTAGGGCCCCGGAAAAGGAGTTAAAAGTAGAAACAAGTAATGAAACTATTTCGTGCATTAGATAGATTTGCATAAGATTGGATATCCTTGTTTCGACCTAGAATGGGTCGAATACACTGTTTCGAGTGGGTATTAGAATTGGAATTAGTTGAAATTAGTTCTACTAAGCCCCCGAAAGAGCTATAAAAAGTTTATGGCAACTAATTTATTAAAAATAATTAATAACAAGTTTTTATTAAAATTAAGTAGCAGCAGTCAATGCCACTAGAAATTTCAGTTGACTCTTTTTTCTACATCATTTCAATTATTATTTTTTATTAATAAAACTAAGACCGGCGCAAATGAATGAAGTGATTGCATTAAGTGCCAACTGACTTAGATGTACCAAATTTGTTATCGGTTGGAGAATCTATTCTAGTTGGTAACATAATGAAAAATCAACCAACAGATCCAGATGTCAGCCTATACCAAACCTCACAGGGAATTGATATAAATTTCGTGTTAATTTTTGAAAATCCTTTGAATTTATGGGACAAAAATTAAGAAAATGTTAGAAAGTGATATGTTATTGTAATGCATTTAAATGTATTATTATTTTAGGTTACTTTATTATTAGGCTTGACATTACTCATAGTATAATACTGTTAGTATAATACTCCTAGAAGTATTACTAAAATAGTTTGAAATGAACGTTCAAATTATGTGTTTAATTGTCAAAAAGATATCAATTGGTTACTAAGATGGAATATTAAAAAAAATAAATAAGTTCTTATTCCATTAGAGTAATACGCCATCGACAGTGAACAACAGGAACCCTTCGGAATTAATTTTTACATATAAAATGAGAACACTATTAGATGTACTAGTTAATAAAAGAGCAAAAAAATTGAGATAATGACAGTATAAGCAGCCGGAGCAGAAATTCAAATACCAAAATATAGAACGTTTAAGGAAGGTAAACAGGTATTATACGGGAATGTATTTTCCAATTATATTAAATGGATTCCTGGAAGAATTATAAAGAAATTTAGTAGCATACGGTTTATGGTAGTGTAAAACATGTTCACATAAATCATTGGAGACAGATAAATACGAAATATGTCCAATATAGGCCTCTAACTTATTATATAGAAACTAAAAGCTGGTTAAAGTCTACCGAGGAATCAGAATTAAATTTATTCGTTATTGAAGATGGATCAGATAGAGGCAAAATAATAATAATCAAATTAAATTAAATCACAATTACTATTATTTAATTATTTATTTTATTTCGTATGAAGTATTTTTAGAAACCGAAATGTCAAATGAGTCTCTCCTGTAAGTTAGTCTTTGTACCAGTTGAATTAAGTCCTAATTCCTCTGTTTTAATTCTTCTCTTGTAAGTATGAGTATATCTTTCAACGCCATTTCGAAATTACCAGTGATTACAAAACTTCAAAACCAGTTACAAAATTTATATTATAAACGTATTTAAAAAATAGGTTAGAAAATAAAAGATTTAAAAACAATAAAAAATTATATATGCAAGATATTCAATATAATAATGTGAAAATAACTTATATTTAAAAATTCCTCTAAATTAATTCTAAATTATATAATTAAATTTCAAAGTAGATATATTTTAAATATTTAATCTCAACTAAATATCGTGAGTACTTTTGGCTTTTAACAAAAATGTTATTAGATTTTCCCTGTTGAAAATATTCTATCACTAAAAGAATTTTTCTATTCTATTTACTCATCTAGAAATATCTCTCTTTCCCTTAAAAATTTATTTTAATGAACAATGTCTATCCTACTTCTACAAATAATTCTTTACTCTATTCATAAGTATTACTTATCTCATTCTTTTTCTTTATTTATTCCAATTCCCTCAGCTGTCCAGCTACTCAGTTTATCTTGCCTTCTGTCGGTCTATGAGAATTCCCACTGATCACACTCAAAGCTGAACTATCTCAGCTACCCTCCTTCACAGTATTCACTCAATCTTAGCTTTCTCGGCTTCCTTCTTCATATGCTTTCCCACGTCAATCACTTCTGCACAAATGTTCCCAAATTTTTCCTGTTTTCAAACTATGCCCGCACTCCTTGCCTAAGGATTTCAAACATAATTGGTGACGACCTCGGTTGAGCCCCCATTTGTAGTATTGTATTCCAGTTCATTTAGTTCAATTATTTAATATCTTTAAGGATTTTACAATCGGATTTATTTAGTTTAAAAGCATGTTCGCGTAAATCATTTGAGACAGGTAAATAAGAAATATGCCCAATATAGGCCTCTAATTTATTGTATGGAAACTAGAAGGAGATTAAGGTCTACCGAGAAATCAACTATATTAACTAGAAGTTACGCAAAAAAAATGCGTGAAGGAGATTTTTTCATTATTAACGATATATAGAGACAAAGAAATAATTCAATGATTTTACAATCGGATTTATTTAGTTTTAGTTATTTAATTTTTCCAAGGATTTATAAGGTTTCCGGTTTCTACGGTTTTGTTCACTGCTATTATTCCGACTTCTCCATCCTGTGTTTCTCGACTCAATGTCTATTTTCTCTTTTTTTTTAATTTTCTCGGTGTCATGTCGATTTGTTTTCTAAGTCATTGCCTACTCTTTGTTAATAGTCTTTTGTCTGTGTGTACGGGTCGAGTACTTCTTAACCTACAAATATATCTTATTATATATCCAGCACCTTGTTATATATATATATATATATATATATATATATATTTATCTTAATAATTAAATTGTGTACTTATAACAGGGTAAGGAATTCTAACGTATTTAAATGTAATATTATGTAAGGTTACTTCTCTCTTTAGTATTAGTCTTAAGATTGCTCTTAATGTTGTACTCCTAGTATAATGCTCTTAGAAGTATTACTACTAAGTTAATGATTTCTAAATTGGTTGAAGCTAAACCTTCAACCTGTATGTTTAATTTTAGGAAACATATCACTTATAATATTTTCTAACCTTTTCCATCTAGTCTTATATTAAATAATAGCCGAATTCAATTTACTACGTTCTGCTTTTAGTATTAAATTTTGAAATATTTCCCATTAAATTTGTTTTCTTTTTCTTGTTCCTGCTTTAGGTACACTCTTTCGAATGGCGCACAAATGGGCAAATTCTCAGTTAAATTTAGAGCTTCGTTAAGAATTTCTTCGTTAAGAATACTGACTATACTCGGTGTTTTTGTATCGATTTTAGCGATGTCCGTCTTTTTGTAGTTAGGTTGGAATTAGCTTTACTAAACCCTCAAAAGAGCTACAGAAAATGTATGGTATTTAATTTCTCAAGCAAGATTTTTAAAAAGTTGCTTTTGTTATTAAGTAGCAGCGGCTATAGTCACTGAAAACGACAACTACTTCTTCTTCTTCCTACATTGTTTTAATTATTTTTGATTTTTTATTAATAAAACTAAGACGGAAGGAGGTGGACTACATGAAGTACCAGCTGACTGAGAAATACACCTCTTTGAAGTACCAATTTTGTGATTTCTTCTTTCAATTAGCCGCAGAGTCCATTCTAGTTAGTAATGTGATGAAGGAAATAACCAACAGATCCACCCAATTCTAAACCTCACAGAGATTTAATATAATTGTTGTGTTAATTTTTCAAAATCCTTTCAAATTTAGAGCAAAAAAATTAAGCAAATTTTCTAAACTTTTGCAATAAGAGAAACAACTATTAAGGAACATATGATGTCATCTGGTTTCATATCAACTAAAACCCGAATTCAATTTGTTTTGTTCAGCTTTTAGTATTAAATTTTGAAATATTTCCTGTTAAAAATTATATATTACTTTTGTTTATTATTTTTTCAACCTAAAATAGATTATAAATTATCATTTGTAAGATTTTAGCAGCTTTTATGGTTTAAAAAGATCTAAAATGTATTCAAACATAAAGAAATATGTGTGAGTGTGTTTTTGTTTGTTTTGTTGTTTCCAAACGAAATTCGTATAAAAATTTTAGACATGACACCAATTTGTAGCACTATTTGAATACAATTCTATCCACTGATTACAGTCATATTTCATAAAACAAATAACAAACACCCAACAAATATCGTTTTTGTTGTTTGTTGTTTGTTAACCAAAATATAAGTTAAAGGTTTGATATTTTGTAAATATGTATGTGAATCAATGTGTTTGTCCGTCTGTGTGTGTATTTGCGTGTGTGTTGCTGATTTTGATTTTGTTTAATCAATTTATGAGTATTGTCGATCTGTCAGTTATCAAAACGACCATTATAAACAACAAGCTTAAATTGTTCAAATAAATTTGAGTAGATGACGATGCTAATGCTCTCGCTGCTGATAATGATGATTCATTCATTCATACACTGGAAACCTTGTAGAGCTATTGCTGCTTTAAACGTTTTTATAACAGGAGTGAGTATAAACGATCAAAATAAAGGTACTGAATCGGCGTGGGTTGTTTATTCCCAAGTCAGAGATATAATATGAAATGACAAGCATACAGGTAGTCGTATAAACCACACAACAAAAAGTATTTTTATGGCTTTAAGAAATTCATGTTAAAATGTCAAAGTTGTATTTAATTTTTTTTTAATTAATTTTTTTCTTAAAGTTTGTGGTTGAATGAAAAACACAATGAACTACTTATTGTTAATTGTGAGATCTGTGAGCTGTGTGTTGGAGTGTATTTTTGACATCAAATAAGCAATCGAAAATAAAACTTATTTAAATAACTGCAGCGAATTAATTGATTTATTTTAATTTAAGTGACATTGTCGTAACATAGTCTTTAAAATTGAATGACTATTTGCTTATTTTTTAAGACAGCTATTTAAGAAAGTCTTTCATTATCTTAAATGTTGCATTGTTTTAGTGATATAGAATTTTGAAATCGTATAAAACAAAAATTAAATTTTTTAATTGATTTGAAATTTACTTTATTCAAAAGATTACTTTTTTATTATAATTTAAGTATAACTTTTCTCGAATATAACCGCCATGCCTAGTTCGGATGTAGCCTTATCTGGACGACCAATTACCGATGATATTCTTTTAACATTTATGGGCATATATAGGCAATAATGTGGCAAATGTGTCCTCTAAGTGATCAATCGTTTCGAGCATAACGGCTAAGACTCTGCTTCTCATATCTTTGTTAAATCGTAGGTTCGTTAAAGTTGATTTAAATCAAAAACGTGAAATTACCGGGTAACCAAGTTTCCTTTGATACATTAATAGTGGCACGAGTTGCGTGACATATTGCGCCCTCTTGTTGAAACTACAGCTCCTACAAACCACGCTGATTCAATTGATGAACGAAAAAGTCAATAATCATAGCTTTTTAGTTGTTAGCATTTACTACAACGTTTTAACCAGCATCGTTTTTAAAGAAGTACCGACAAATGATTCCGCCACCAGCAGCGTTTTTAAAGAAGTAGCGACAAAAGCTACCACCAGCAAATAAAGCATACCATTTAGTTGTTTTTTTTATCATGCAATATAATGTGCAAGAACTAACAAATTAGTTTATTCGCAGGAGAAAAGAGGGAGTACTGCTTACGAACAATCGATTTGAACTTTCCTATATAAAAGTGACAGGAAAGACCTCTGGAGGGAGTTTATTTCATGCACGGAGTGTTCTGCTAAAAAACGAATTTTTCCTGTAAAGAGTAGTGTCATTTACTCGCCAATCAACCACAAATGGACGGGACCTCAATGAAAAGCGTGTTAAATTCAAAAATGTGCGAATGAGGGGAACAGGTTCCCTAATGTCGTTAGAGCACTTACCATTGTAGTAACAATTAAACAGTGGAATACAACCCACATTACGTCGATGTTGTAGAGGCTGAATATGGATGGACACCCTACTATCAGCAACGAGTATCTTGGACCTCTCTTGTATGCGGTCGAGCAACTCCAAAATAGACTTAAGGGCGCCGGCACCCCCTACATGAGAATTGTATTCCATTTTTGGTTGGCTAGTGGTGGTATAAATTATTCAAAGATCGGATGGAGTGAAGTATCATTTATACCGTTTTGGAAAACCGAGGGCAAGTGCCAGGCACTCTTTTGTGACCTGAAAAATGTGTGTAACGATGTTTCAACATACACTTGAGATGTCTCAATGCACTTAGGCGTGAGAAAAATCTGTACGTTGAGTGCCATCGTGCCAAAGCTCTTACTACTTCTGGGGGTAGCAAGAGCTTTTGGTCATTTGTTAAAAAAGTAAGGAATAATTCTAGTTCTTCACTTCTTTCATACTCGTTTGTGAATTGTTCCACTTTAAGTCTTCCTTCAGTTCGTCTCCATGTATTGTGTGTATATTCTATCGGCTTGAAATATCTGCTATCATTGTATAATTCTTTCACCAAGCTTGCATAATACATGTTCTTCATGCTAAGAACCTGAAGGTTTCTGGCTAGTTTTGTCAAGTCTCGGTTGTTAGGATTCGTAAGGCTTCTGTTTGATTCATTGTCGTCCGTTGATCTCTGAAGGTTGTTCCCAAAGTTGTCTATCATGCTGATTGCGAGTTTTGGAAGGTGGCTAATGTAATGCCGATCCCTACAAAGAGTGAGGCTACCGCCCAATTGCAAATTGGTCTGCACTTTCCAAAGTTATGAAAAGTACGATTAATTTTCATCTTGTGAGATACCTGGAGTCCAACAGTGTACTTAGCGACCGACAGTATTGTTTCCGTAGGGAGTGCTCTACGGCTGACTTGCTTGTTTTCCTGTCTGAACAATGGGGCATCAATTCGGAGAGAGTCCCGCCGGGGGCACATTTATGTCTTTATGTTTCACACAACCATCTAGACTTGTGCTTCGGGGGTAAAAAGGAGCCCAGTCCCCTTCAAGGTTATCAAGGAGCCAACTAGAAAATCCACTATATTTCCATGGGAATTAGTAAAGCCCCAGCGTTCCGCCAATTGTCTTTTTAGCCTTTTAGCTGACTGATTAATGAGGTTGGCCCTTCGGGAGTATCATGGTGGCATTGTGTTCATTCACAATGAACACAATGAATAGTACAGGTCCAGTGCGTATGAATGCCGTCGTGTTCTTTAGTATTTTAAGCTTCATGCGTTCTGGACCAGAAGTTGGATAGTCTCCAGCTCTTCAGAAAGAAGTAGCGGTTTGCAACCCTGCTTTGGAACCGCTGAAATTGCAACTAGGAATGACCCGTTGCCAGAATTAGTCCTCGGCTTCTTAGGGCATGAATGACGTTGCTTTTCATTCACAGTGGTTTGACCACCTTCTGATTAAGGCTTACGGCCAGGTGCAGATGTAAATCTTATCAAGTAATTTCGGAGAGAGTAAGCTGGTGGCTTAAGATATTTCCAAGGCATTTGATAGAGTGTGGCATGATACACTTCTGTCAAAACTTGCTGCTTTTAGTGCCGGTGAAAATTGCTCAAGAATTACATCGAGTTTACTCAGGAATCGCACTATACGAATTGTTATAGATGGAATTCCATCAGGCGAGTTTCTTATTTTTCTAAATGAACTTCTTTGTCAAACTTTCAACCCTATTTACTCTTTCGCAGATAACAGCACCATTTGGCAATAGACCGAACCAGTTGGAGGTGAGCTCCAAAAGGCGGAACATGAATGATACGTTCAATCACGATCTCTCGATAATCTTGGAGCACTCCATCTGATCTTCGTACTATTAAAACCACCTATATCCGTCCGAAAATAGAATACAACTCTCATGTACGGGCCGGTGCCCCAAAGTCTATTTTGTAGTTGCTCGACCTCATATAGGAGTGGTCCGAAAAGCTCATTGGTGACAGTATGGTATCCAATTCTATTGATTCTCTTGAGCATCGGCGCAATGTAGGTTGTAAGTGCTCTAACGATATTAGGGAATTTGTTCCCGGTACTCGCACAATTTTGTTGGTCAGATATCAGTCATGTTATGTTGAATATCAAACCAAACTAAACATAAATTAATTAACAGCTGGCAAAATGGACGCTAGTTAAAGAAGAGTTGCAAACTTAAAAGTTTATGCCTCTATAAAAATATCTAACAAAATATTTTCTTTTTGTGTATTATGACATTGAAAGATTTCAATTCTTCCTATGTTACTCACTAACATATTATTTGTTTGAAGAGTTTAATAACCCCTTTAGGAATTTTTGATTCATAGCCCCATTATAAATGTGTTTAACATAAATAATTTTTACTCTTAATTAAAATGTTTTCATTTTGCTAATATTTTTTCTTCTTCTTTTTATTCAGACCCCATTTAAAAGTTTTAAAAACATTCTTGTCGCAGACAATAACTTGCACTAAAAGGATATAAATGAGACTCATCTCATTATAACAGCATCCTGCACTGCTCTTTTTGCAACGCTTAAAAATGATTGGGTAGAGTGCTGTAAACATTTCTGTTGGGAAATTATGAAGTGTTAATTTTATATTATTTTCTTTTTTAGTTTTAAGTATCATAGAAATTAAGTTGATGTAAGTACAATTTTAATAACGCTACTAAAAATAAAGGTGATGATTGTAGAATTAAGAGATAAATATTGAAGTATATCACTTCAAAATGTACACGAAAAAATCATATAAATTTCGAGGTTCTAAAATTTAACAGAATTTCGTTCTTCAAAGAGTTTGGGTTCTTCATAAAATCAAAATGTTTTGCTTTAAATATATTTTTCGATAGGGTGTTCATTTTAATGATAATCATTTCATATATGTGTACCCTTTAAATTTCAATGTAATTTTTTCTACTGCACTTTGTAAAGACGACTTCTCCTAATGGCATTTGGGATAGACCAGAAAGGTTATATATCATAAAGACACAACCCAGACATAGTTAATGTGTTAACGTGTTTTATCTTTTATTTATATGTTTTTTATCACACTCATATACATATGCATATGGAATTTATAAACTACACCGAAAGAAATAAATAAATTTAACAGCATTTTCATTTGCAATCAAATGGAACTTAAAAATAAAAGATTCAAAAATTATGTTTTAAAAAACAACATTTACGAAAATATTTCTTTAATAACATGTGCCTTAAATTAAAAGTACATTTTACATATTTTAAAAAAAAAATATCCTTTATGTAAGTGGCCCTTTTTTACAAATTAATGTTGATGCAGAGTACCTTTTAATATATGTTTCATTTTAATAAAACTACCTTTAGGAAAAAGTACCATTTAATCAAAATGTGCCTTAAATAGCATTTGATAAAAAATACCTTTTTTGTAATTTTTTTTTAATTTTCTATATACTATATACTTTATCTTAAAAGTACTTTTTAAAAAGGGGAAAATTTTTAAATAATGCTTCTTTTAAAAAGAAGTTTTATTAAAAATTTAAAAAACCTATTAAAAACTTTCTAGTAAGCTATCAGTTATAAAAAATAATATATATCAAAACAACCTTTATTAAAATGGTACTTTTTAAAAAATATATTTGTTTGAAAATCCTTAAAATATACTTGAACAAAAATTTGTCTTTAACAAAACTGTTACATGAATAAAAACTATATTTAATAATAAATACGAAAAATTGTTTTTTTCTATAAAAATCATTTTCTAGAAAACTAGCTTATAAAGTACAAAAAGTATTTTTTATTAAAATTACTTTAAAAATAGTTATCTAAGATTACTTTCTATACAAAACGTACTTTGTGAAAAGTGTTACCTTCTCAAAAATATTTTTATGAAAGCTTTCTTGTATTTAAGGTATTTTTTATAAAAACGCCGTTTTAAAGCACTTTTTGTTAAAACTACCTTTAGAAAAGACCATACAAATGTAATTTATCTAAAAAGTATTTTTGTAAAAAATTTTCTTTAGTGAATATTTTACCAAAAGAGGGCTTTTAGAATAAGACCATTTTAGGCACAAAATACTTTTCAAACTATCTAATGAATGAAAGAAAGTTTATATTTAGTTTCTTTTCTTAAAAGTATTTTATAAAAAAACTTCTTTCATTCAAAAGTACCCTTCGTACAAATAAATAAAATCAGACGGAACTCAACCTGAAAACTAAAAAGTTTAAAATTAAGTTTTTAAAAAGATTCTCCAAAATATTTCCTCAATAAAATATGTCTTAAATGAAAAGTACTTTTTAAAAAGAAATACCCTTTATGCAAATTGCTGTTATTTAAAGTACCTTTTGAAATATGTTGCTTTTTAATAAATCTATCTTTAACAAAAATATATTGTTTTACCAAAATGTGTCCTATATTAAATGTGCATTTTATTAAAAATACGTTTTATAAAAATGCCCTTTTATACAAAGTACTATTTGTTTAAAATATACTTTTAAAATAACATTCTTATGCAAAATATAATTCTAACACAAATTACCTTTTTAAAAAGAAATTTTTAGTTTCCCACTCAAGATGTTCCTTATGCTAAAAGTACCATTTCAAAAGAAGTTTAATGAAACTTTTTAAAAAACTTTTCAAAAATTTTACTTCTAGAAAAGCCATCTGTTTTAATAAATACTTTTTATAAAACCGGCTTCATTAAGATAATAAGTTTTTAAAATGTATTTTTTTAATAAAATTTGCTTTGTAGAATTTTTTTAAAGTGCCCGTTGTAAAATATACTTTATCGAAAAATTATTTTTAAAAAAATTTATAAAATTAACACATTTTTAAAAACTATATTTAAACTCAAATCTTTTTATAAAAATTATTTTGTAAAAAGTATTTTTTATTAAAATTATTTAAATAAAGTAGGAAACCTTATCATAAATATTTTTATGAAATATGTTATAAATATATTCCTTCTATGTAAAGTATTTTTACAATGACACCTTTAAAAAGTACTTTTCAGAAAAACTGCCTTTAGAAAAGATCATACAAAATTTAATTCTTAAAATGTTCTTAATCCAAAAAATATTTTTGTAAGAAACTTTCCTTAATTTAGAGCACCTTTAAAAACTATTTTTAATAGTAAATATTTTAACAAAAGCTGGCTTTTAGAATAGGTACTTTTTACAAAATGATCTTATGAAAAAATACGTTTTACATAACTGATACTTTATATAAAAAGTATATTTAATAAAAAAAATCTTCCATACAAAATACCCTTCACGTAAATAAATGCAGTAAAAGGGAACTTAACCTTAAAAATAAAATTTTTAAAAATTAAATTTTTTAAAAACAACATTTACCAAAATATTTAGTAAGCAAAGTAGCCTTAAATTAAAAGTACTGTTTATCAAAAAATACCCTTTATGAGAATGGCTTTTTTATGCAAGTTATTGTTCATTTAAAGTATCTTGTGAAATATGTTGCTTTTTAATAAAACTACTATTTTACTTTTAATAAAAACTACTACTACTAAAAAACAGTCTGTTTGTTATAAAAATTTCTATGCAAAATGTATGTTTTTTAATTTCCCGTAAACTACCTTTAAAAATATGGACGTTTTTTTTAAAAATAAAACCTTGTTAAAAGGAAGTTTTATAAAAATATTTAAGTATTCTGTTAAACCTGTAACTTTTTATAAACTATCTGTTATAACAAATAATATTCATTCAAACTATCTTCAATAAACGAGTACTTTCTAGAAAAAGTACTTTTGGAAAAAGTACTTTTCACAAAAAATTTTTTGTTTAGATTTTTTTAAATAAAGTTTCCCGTGAAAAATATACTTTATCGAAAAATTAAGTTAAAAAAGTGAAACAGTTAAAGAACTATTTTTTATAGTAAATAAATTTAAATGTAACTTACTCCTTGCTATAAAAATTATTTTATAAAAAATTGTCTTATACAAAGAAAAAAATTTTTTTTGAAAATTACCTTTAAAAAATGTATATGAAATTGCCTTTATAAAATGGGCTTAACAAAAAAGTACTTTTGTACTATTTACTATTTTTTTACAATTTACTAAAATTATTTTTTATAAATTTTATTTAGTTTGTTAAAAATATTTTTTTTGGGAAATTACCTTTCCGAAAATATATCATATAAAATTTATTTGTGAATTGTACTTTATCCAAGACGTAGCTTTATAGGAAAGTTTTCTTAATTTAAATCACCTTTAAAAAGTATTGCCTATTAAAGAAACTATCGTTAAAAATATTTTAACAAAAGCTGGCTTTAAAAAAAGTACTTTTTACTTTAACCTTTTAAAAAAAATACCTTGAAGAAAATTTATTATTATTTGTATTTAGTTTCTTATGTAAAATGTTCTTTATATAAAATTTTACACAACTATTTACTGTAAAGTACTTTTACAAAAATACCCTTAAAAAAGTTTATATTGAAAATAAAGTTTATTTGTGAATTGTACCTTATTCAAAAGGTACCTTAATTTAAAGCACCTTTAAAAAGGGTAGCCTATTAAAGAAGCTATCTTTAAAAAAATATTTTAACAAAAGGGCTTTTAAAAAAGTACTTTTTGCAAAATTATTTACTTAAAACTACTTTTCAAAATATACTTTTCAGAAGTTGTTTTTTTGCTTTTGCAAAACGTTGTTGATATAAAATTTTGTAAAACTGTTTACTTTTAAGTATGTTTTAGGAAAATTAAATTTAAGAAAGTTTATATTTTCTTTTGTTTATAGTTTCTTTTGTAAAATGTATTTTATATAAAATGTATTTTTTATAAAAGGTCCTTTCATACAAAAGTACCCTTCATATAAATACCTTTAAAAAAATTCCTTTCATTACAAAATAGCTTATTAAAAGTTCATTTCAAAAATAAAACATCTTTTAAAACCCATGATTTAAAAAAAAAACAGTATTTACAAAAAGTACAATTTATTTAAAATAAATTTTATTTAATATTTATATCTGTTATAGAAAGTACTGTAAATTTTTGCTAGTGTATATTAAAATATGCTCTAAAACAAAATGTTTCATTTTTAATTGCCGTGTGTAAAACAAAACTAAGTGGTAATTTCAAGGTGTGTTTCAGCATAAAACTGCTCTTAAGTACCATTGTTCAATTTATGACAAGGTCTTTGCCATCATCACTAGAAAAAGTATAAATTCATATAAATATATAATTTAAGAAAATGCATAAATTTTTGCTTGTTATCGTTTTTATGTGTTTTTTCCCCGACAGTTAAAAAATGTTTTCTCATTTTTAAAATTAACAGTTTTAAAACTGAAAGAATATGAAAGAAATGTTTGAGATATTTAAATAGATGCTGTCTGTATTGTCATCTTCTATTTAGTTAACAGTGTGAGTGAGTAGGAGCCATTTAAATGTGTCTTTGTGTATTTAATTTAAAGAGCAGACTAAAAAGGTAGTTATAATGATTATTGACGTTATTTTGGGTTCTATTGACACCCTCTGCTTGATAAGTCAATGATAAGTCACGTTATTGGTTTAAATACATTTAAAATATAATAATAATAAACAAAATGACTAAAAGTTGAAATGTCATCTTAGAATTTATACTCTTATGAACGTAGACAGACTTAAATTGACAACCCAAAAATATTTTCTGTTTTTTAATCATTTTCATCATCATCATGTTTTACAAATATTGTGTGACTGCAGGCGAGAGGTTATAAATTATATCGTGAAAAATTTTGTCAAGTATTTAAAGACCCATTCAGGTTTTTAATGTGACTTAAACGAAACGGATACTTGTTTAACTGTGTTGACAATCTGACAATTTATGAGTTATTTTTTTTTTTAGTTAACAAATTCATTTATTATTTTCCCCCATAAAATAAATATTAATTTAAATATTGATTTTTTTTTAGTAATATAAGGAAAAAGTTCATAAATTATATTTCGAAATAAGTGAAATATTATGAATTTCTTATTATTGAAGTGTTAATGTGTTTTAAATGTGTTTAATTTTTCTTCAGCGTCAACATAAATCATTGTGGTGGAAGAGAAGCATCATTATGTATCCTTTGAAAAGGAAACAAAATAAATGCACATGTGTTGTGGTAAATAATATCTGTTCTCTAAAGAAAATATTGCGAAGACTGGATAACACATTGTTGGAATTAGGTTCACTTTAAAATATTAAACTACAAAATTAACGGATCATTGCTGAGTCAGTTTTAGATAAAAGGATTTTTTTCCGCATTATTTTTTTTAACAAGAACAAAATTGTTGGTTTGGGAGGACGAAACCTTTTATTGAAGATTATTTTTAATTGATTAATTTTTGGTAGCTTTTCTTAAATTTATTAAAAACCGTGTCATTCTTTATCTTTATGAAGGCCATGTTAAAGCCTGAGGAGTTACATTATTCAACACCAATTCTTTGACACTGTAATCAAGCCCATGATTTTCTATAGGTCGCTCAAGTGGTAAACTGCTTTCAAAAATCCTTATCTACTGAAGAATCATTTACAACGTAAAAACGTAATCTACGTCGATGCCAGTAGATGTGATTCGTACCCCACTATCGAATCTATTCTCATCTAAAACAAAAATGTCCAAATTCTGCAATTAGGTGTTAGTTCGACTATATGACTGCCAAGGCTATTACTTTAAACGACCTTTCGAACATCCCTTATGGCTTCAATTTATCATTGCTCATTTATTTATATTTTTAAATGTTTCAGAAACCTTTCAGAAAAGTATTAAGTTCGGGCTGCTAATTCAGGCTATGATTTTCATTTTTGAAAAAGCGTTAAGTTAAGGTAAGGTTAAAGGTTGGATTATCTTGCATTTCAAGATGGTAGAACTCTTTAATCTGGAACAGTTTTGGCATATCAATCATGGGAATAGATTTGCAATGGGGTATTAAATACCTGCTGTTTTAATTTGAAGAAAGAATTGCTGCAGACCAGATGCTTTAACGAACTCACCTGCTTGAACGGCCTATGTATGGCTAATATGGAATTGGAATTTGAAAGTCGATATACTACATGAATGAACCTTCGTGATAACATCTGTAGAATAAAAAGTGGTTGGAAACTGAAAAGCTTATACTCTGTTTGGAGCCTTTCAGACTCTTAGAACTTCAAGCAAATGGGAAGAAATTATTTATGTGGGCGTTGGGTTAGTTATCTTGATATGTTGCATTCCTTTTAAAAGCATAACGATTCTAATGTTCGGGCTCCTAATGCAGGTTGATATTTTAATTTTCGAAAAAAAAAAAGTAACTTAGTTAACGTAAGATTGTAATAAAATACTTATGAGGTATTAACTTGCATTCCAACATGACAAAACTCTCCAATCAGGAACTCTTGTGAGACATCAATCATGAGAATTGGTTAGATTAGGAATGAGGTATTAAATATTTACTGTTAATTACGCAGGCCAGATGGTAAAACGAGTTCAACTGCTTGTTTGGTCTAAGTATAGCTAATGTGAAATTAAAATTTGGAAAAGACCTCTTGATATACCTATATGAATAAACCTTCGGTATGTCATCTATAGAACTACAGGTGGTATGAAGCTGAAAAGCTTATACTCTATTTGGAACCTTTCAAACTTGTGCGACCTTAAAGCAAGAAAAAGAGGGAATAAGTTATTTACCGTTGTCATTCCTTTCGGTGAAAACTGTCGTTACTAACTGTTTGTTTGGTATGACCGGCGAGCCCTTTCGATGCGATGGCATCATTATCAAGCTACGTTTTAAATGGTACTGTAGAGTTAGTATTATGTATGTTAGTATACGTAATATTGGGTTTGGGTTGTACTATCATATCGAAGAAACAGCTACTAACGATAGGTTTCACCGAAGGGAATGACAGCAGTATTTCATTTACTGGCGGAACAAATTAAAACAAATTTATCTATAATTGAATTGGATTGGTTTAGCACTGAATGGACTATGTAAATGTAGTGCTCCTGATTTTTAGCACTCCTTTCACAATCACAAAGATTTAGTCACTGAGCTATACAATTTCGGCCTTTTTTTATATTTCGAATTAATTTTTTAAAAAAAAATTTTTGGAACGAAAGTAGTGATATTCAAAATATTAAAGTTAAAAACAGTTGTGAGATTTTAAAAAGAGCTTAAATTAAAGTCGGGATGATACTCCGAGTTGAATACTTGGCAGGTGTGCTATGGCACTGGCGGGATCTCCTACAATGATCTTCAGCATATCATTGAAATTTGGTTATTTTCCTTGAATATGCAGGGATTCTTTTATAATTCCATTATTCGAATCTTTTTGTAAGAATAATGTTGCCAACCACAGTTTTTGAGAAAATTGTTAATGATCACCTTTCTCATCAAGTATCGTATATATTAGTTCCTACTCAGCATAGTTTTGAAAGAGGTTATTCAACTGTTACTAATCTTTTGCAATTAATAATGCTAGTCAATTGGGAATTTGTTCAACGTAAACAAACTGATATTATTTACATAGACTTAAATAGGGCATTTGATAAGGTTAACCGCAAACTTTTGATGGGGAAACTTGACCTTATGGGATTCACAGAAAAATGACTTATGTGGAATGATTCATTTGTTCCAAACAAAACTCAAAAAGAGCTTGTCTTAGTACTTTTTTAGGTCTTGGTATTTTATTGGCTGCTAAAATAAATTTTATACAGTATATTTTGTTAGCCACTAACAAAGCACGTTCAGTTCTTCAATTTATAAAACCATGGGCGAAGGATTTTAGTGACCAATGTATTACAAAATATATTTATATTTCTCTTGTCAGACCTATTCTGGAATAACACTAAATAATAATTTATCAAGTCCATAGCAATGGCATGGAACCGGTGCAAAAGCAGTTCCTGTTCTTTTGTCTTCCTACACAGTAGACTTGCCCTAATAAAGTACCTACTCTTTGTTTTAAATTTAATAAAAGGAAATGTCTCTTCAGATTTTGTAATTTGCAATATTTCATTTAATGTTCCATCTAGTCCTAAGTGCTTTTTTAATCCACTGGTAATTAAAGTATTCAGATCTAATCATGCTTACTCTGGCCCGTTTTAAAGAATTTGTACTGACAAAAAACCTTCTAAGCATATTGATTTTCCTTTAAATGTTAATGCTGTTAAATGTTATCTATTTTTATATTTGAATAACTAGATTTAAGTTTTAGGTACAATTATTATTTATTGCTTTAATGCCTGCAGGGATCTTGAATCCATAGACTAAATATAAAAAAAATTAATAAATAATTAAAAAGAAACAACATATCAATGGTATGGATATTTTACTACAGTCATTTTTATTTCAGTATAATAATCTGACAACTGTTACATATACAGGGTGTTTGCTGGGAAAGTACTTTGTGTGTTCATAAGTTTTGATTAAATTAAAGCAAATATTATTTCATCACGAAAATTTTGCTTGAGATGCTCAACCGTTTCTGTTTTATTGGCATAAAATTTGCTTTTCAGATATCCCCACAAAAAAGAAATCCGTACCAGTCAAATCAGGCCATCGTGGAGGCTAATCAACAACACCATTTCTTGAAATAACTTGCTGAATGAGGTCTCGCAGTAATTCCATTGTAATCCTGGCTGTATGCGATATAGGACCGTCTGGTTGATACCACATGTAAATCGAGTCCAAAGCATGCAACTGTGGCATTAAAAGGTTTTCAACCATATCATGATATCGCTCTCCATTCACACACTTGTCATGGGCGAGCTGTAACATTTTATTGACATATGTTCGGCGGCGTAAATCATCTTGTGGAAGAAGCTCTTGTGTCAACTGAATATTATATGGAAACAAATGCAAATCCTTGTGCCAAGGTTGTTCTTTGAAGACCAAGCTCCTGGGCACGGCATTGAATTGAGGTTGATTGATTATTTAGAACACTTTCCTGAGCAGCAGTAATTTTTTCAGCGGATCACCTTCAAACCCTCTTATTTCAAAATCATTCAATCATACACGATAAATAGTGCTCTTTGTTGGCACGTTGTTTCTACTAAAAATTTCACGCAACTTTTCCATCGTCACAGTATTCGATGATTGATTTTGATAAAATGTTTTTACGATTATTAACTCGTTGTTGTAGTTCACGACTGCCACATATGCACTATCAAGCGGCAAAACAAAGTTGTATGCCTTTCCAGCGGACACCCTGTATAAAATAAGTAAACATCCCTGTTGTAAAGCATATTGGAAAATACTTTCTTTTGGTTGAGTGTTGAATATTGTTAGAGTTTCATTATTTGAAATAATGTGTTTAAGGTCTGGCGTCCAAAGACTTTTTTTCCTCAAATTCTTATGAAAAAAATGAAAGAATTTTCAAATGCCACCAAATGCAATTAATCATAATTTCCTTTGCTTGTGGTTAAAACATTAAAAAAAAACCAAAAAAATGGATTTTTAAAAACGAGTCATTCATTAAATTAATGAATTTTATCATTTAAATATCGCCTCTTTTCATTTGCTTGAAACATTTTTTAGTTTTTAAAATGGAAAGTAATTAAAACAAAAAAAAAAAAAAATAAGAAATAAATTAATTAACTAAAAGAGCTTTAGATTGTATGTCACCGCACATGTGGGATGTTAAATATTTTGTATTCAAGTGTCGCGAAACATGCAAAGTGCATCTGATGCTTAAAGTGTTTTAAAAATTCATTATAAAATGCATATTGAAGTGTGAAGGGAAACTTTAAAAATGAAATAGAAAACAAAAACAGCTCAATTAATAAAATAATGCAGGATTCCCATTTATTTTTGCTTTGCAAATTTAACTTTAATTTAAGTTTAGTTCGCCCTTAAAGCCAGAACAATTTTTATAAAGTTTTAGACTGCTATACTCTGGGTTTTGGATTTAAAATGTAACACGTTTTATTTATATTATGTAAGAAGATAATTTTTGACATATTTTTGATTTTCATATCGCTTCGGTCAATAACATTATCAAGCCATAAGTATTATTAAGCCATAAGGGAAGGACATGGTAATAGTCTGACCTTTGTCGGCGTTTTAGACAATATCATGAATAGTATTCTCGGCCCCAAATTACTTAAAAAATATCATAAACTTTTTAAAATTTTAAAATATTTTCCAGGATCCGGTGACAATATTATATGTAAATGATAACAGTATTTCATTTACTGGTGGAAAAAAATCGAAACAACCAGACACAGCCCGTCAGGCTAGGGTACTGAGAAACATACAAAATACAGAAAAGAATAACGTCAGAATTAAATCCCCACCGGGGGCACATTTATAAGTCTTTATGGATTACACAACCATCTAGACTTCTATCTTGCGGGGGTAAAAGGGAGCCCAGTCCCCTTAGGCTATCAGGAGCCAACTGTATAATCCACTATGTTTCCACGGGAATCAGTAAAGCCTTAGAGATTCCCTATTTGTTTTTTTAGGCATTTAGCTGTTCTCTGACTGATTATTGAGGTTAGGCCTTCGGGAGTATCGAGGTGGCTGTGTATTTCGAGACCCTCTTTTGAGTTTGTGGATCGGATCATCCACAATGAACACAATATATGGTCCAGGTCCAGTGGGTATGAATGCCGTCGTGTTCTTAATTATATTAAGCTTCATGCGTTCTGGACCAGGAGTTGGATAGTCTCCAACTCCTCAGCAAAGAGTGAAGACTGCGGCCTGCTCCGGGCTTTTGAAGTTGCAACTACGAGTAACCGCAGGATATACGTATCCGAAGGCCTTCTAGGGTGAGGATGGCGCTACATTTCATCCACAGTGGTAATGATCCACCATCTCATATTGGCCCACATAGCAAGGTGCGGATGTAAATCTTATCCCACCTCAGTATTAAATGTAAAACTTAGTTTTGATGAATTAATCTCAATGCTCCACCTTATTTATGGAAAAAAGTCCCATAGTCAGTCACTGGTTAATTGAAATAGCAGCATGTTAAGTGTTAATGGAAGCCTAAATAAGCAGAAATTTATATTAATATTTTACAATTTTCGGCTATAAGTTTTCCCAATCAAGAGTGTTCACTTTTTTTCTCACAGTTATTTTATTTTCTTTCAACTTAAGTAACTTTTGGCTTTCGATTTCTTTTAACTGAGATCAATTATAGAATAAAATTTTTATTTGTCTCTTGAAACTTCTCGCCTAATGCTAGAGATTCACATTCAATACATTAATTTCTCTCGCTTTTTTTTATATACAGAAGTAGAACTTCAGGCAACAATGTCTATTTAGTCAAGTACCGTGCTACATTCTTTAGGAAAGGGATAGAGAAGAGATGCCACAGGTGGTGAAAGTAGAACGATAGTTATGGAAATTAACTGTCGTATAAGATAGCTCAATGACCAGTCACAACGCCTTCATCACTGAGTATTCCCACCAACAATCAATTTTTATTTGTAGTGAAAAAAATAAGGTCTTGTTGGGAATCGAACCCACAACCCTCAGTCATGCAAGCTAGCACACTACCTACTAGCCTACAGAAAGAATCTTTAACTTTTCTCGTAATTGGTTTTCACTCGCGCAAAAAGTTACTTTATGCGCATAAGCTTTGGCTACTTCCATTGTACGTAAGTAGTGTTTTTGAGTATCATCAAAAGAATAACCATATGATTTTTCAATTGGGTTAATAGGTTTAAGGGATTATAAGCCCAAGTGCTTAACCAACTATAAAAACTAAAGTGTTTGCTTATTCTTCTACTGACGTTGACATTCTCGCCTCTTTGTGAAACTTCCTTGCCTCGCTTTCCATTCATCCATAAATTTTTTTCTTGGCGATAACATAAGATAATATTTAAAAGAATAGGAATATATTATTTGACATATACAGCGCTGTTCAGCTTTGGATTAGGTAAATTTTTTTAAATTAAATGTTTTACCTCCATAAGCCAGTGTAAGCATATGGAAACATTTATTGACCGTAAACCGGGGAGGTGTGTATATTACATACTGAAAACAGAAATATACTGTTATAAAACTGCAGTAACTACTACCATCACTTATGGCTCCCTCTCAATCATTAATGATCAATGATGTAAGAATTCCCTGCAACGAAGGACTGGCAACGAATCCATCAACAAAAAGAATATACAGGACTCTTCGAAGGATATTATTTTAAGGTATCTCTGCTCATTTTTTTTTATTAACCGACAACTATCAAGCTTTTCAACTAGAAGTTTGTTTTTCAATTGTGGCAACACCAAAAACATGATAGTTTTGATATTTACTTATCTGGCGTATTCGTAGTAGACGTATTAGACGTATTGTTTCAATCAATTCAATTTCACACGAAAATCGCATTAAAATAATTAAATCTACATAATCGTTATTCTGAGACCGCTATTAAGAATTTGGTAGTTAAATTTCAGTCGACAGTCTCCACACAAAATGTGCATTTATTACGGTTACGGGTTGTTCAACTGAGAACATCGCAGCCAGTACTGAAGCAGATCCAAATTTCTCATTTGCTCGAGGTTCTTAACAACTGGGGTTATCTAAAGTCACCACATGGAGCATTTTGCGTAAGGATTGCACCTTGAAGCCTTACAAGATTCAACTGATGTGGGAAATGAAACTGGTCGACCATTCAGATCGTCGTAAATTCATTCAATTCGTTCAGGAACAATCGACTGTTTTTTTTTAAATCATTTTTTCACTTGTTAGGGAATGTCAACAAGCAATTTTGTCCCTTTAGGCTAGTAGATAGTGTGCTAGCTTACATAACTTAGGGTTGTGGGTTCGATTCCCAACAAAGACCTCAGTTTTTATTCACCGCAAATAAAAATTGACTGTCGGTAGGGCTGCTTAATGATGAAGCCATAGTCACTGGGCACTGAGCTGTCTTATACTACAGTTAATTTCCGTAACTATCCTTCTAATTTCACCACCTGTCGGATCTCTTCTCCATCCCTTTCCTAAAGATTGTAGTAAAGTACTTGACTTAATAGGCATTGTTGCCCGAAGTGCTACTTGCCTTTAAAACAAAAGCAAAATTGCCGCATTTGGCCTTCTGAAAATCCTAGAGCGATTATTGAGAAGCTTTGGTGCACTATGTGGTCAGGAGGGGTGAGTGGGCTATTTTTCAACGGAGATGAACAAATACCGTAACAGTGAATTGATCACGCTATCGCGAGATGCTAACAACTCAATTTTGGATAATTATTGACGACATGGGTAACATTGATATGTGATTACAACAGGACGGTGCCACATGTCACACAGTGAATAAAACGATAAATTTATTGTAAACCTAATTTCCCGATGACATAATTTCACCACAATTAGCAGTTATATGATCTGCCAGATTGTATGATTTAACAACACTGGATTAGTTTTTGTGGGGCTATATTAAGGACAGAGTCTATATGGACCCAATCGAATCGATTCCAGCCTGAAAACTCAAAATCCGTGATGTGATTAACGAAATAGGATGGCTATTTTGCCAAGAAGTGACTAAAATCTTTGGTGAAAGAATCGACATCTGTCAGCGTGATCGTGGTGGTCATTTGCGAGATTATATATTTCGTTCATAAATTCATTCTTCGTTACACAATAAAAATTTCAATTAACTTAATCTAAATTTATGGTTTCACTTTGTTTTAGAAGGTAAACATCTTGCTGAAGAACCCTTTATAAGACACATTTTAAACAAAATATAATACTTATATGAAAGTGCAACAACTAATACTGTCGCTTATGAAAATACAGGCCACTTTGCAGGACATTATTTTAAGGCATCGCTACTCATGTTTTTGTTAATTGGAAACTATAGGATATTTCTAAGTCGAATACCTTATTTTAATTTTATCTATAAGCACTCACCAGATTAGTTAGCGCCGGTGCGCTTTAGTGGCTATGGAGTGTTATGAGTAACGCAAAGATCTCTGTTAAAATGTATACCTTTCTCTCCATGTATGTGGCCTTTGTGAATAAAAAATGTTTCTACATAAAAGACTACATGACATGTTCTGTGGCCATTTATAATATTTGATATAAAACAAAATTTTGTTTTAAATATTGTCGCTTTTGCATAATTATTTATAGTTTTTAGTTTTCATTTGAAAAAGTATTTAAGCACATATTATATGTTAAGCCATTTTTGTTTGTAGATATTTAAGCCATAGAAACAAAGCCACAACAATTTATAAAACCATGGGTGGTCCGTTCGTTGATTTAGAAATAGTAGTTTAAATAAATTTAAATTTCATATACTTGAAAATATTTTGCTATTATAAAGTTAATAAAGCTCAACTTTGTGGTTTGTTTTTGGCTTTTAATCTCTAAAATATTAAAATGCGTAAAATTGATAAAACTGGATTAAATGGTTACATTTAACTTAAAATAATATTTTTTTGGGGGTTCTTTTGGTTTTTAGTTTTATCTGTATTTTTTTGTTTTTTTTTTTTTGGGAGGGGAGGTCAATTAAAAACTTAAATTAACCAAAATATCATTTTTTTGGTTTAAGTTTAAAACCACAATACGTGCGTAAAAATTCAAACAAACTAAAAATTTTTAGTGTCAGTTAGTTAATCCAATATTATTTAATTGAACCGAATAAAATAAGAAAAAAGGTGGGACAATTTTTAGTGGATGTTTAAAAACTGAAGAGCACATATACAGTATTTGAAGTAGAAAACGCTTAGTAGCTGGTTGCTATGTGTTTTCCTTTAACTGCTTATATATTACAACCTCAAGTTAGAAATATCTATTTTCTTTGATGCAAATTTTTATAATGTCATAAAATAAATATTTAGTTAGCTGTGTATACTTGTATAAAGTGCCACATATAACACAGCCAATGAAACCATTAATTTATTGCAAATCAGATTTTCCGATGACATAATTTCAAGACAAATAGCGGTAAAGTGTCTAGCCATTAAAATAATTAAAATCTACCATTCACATCGCCGTAGATTCCATCAACTCATTCAGGAACAATCGGCTGGTTTTTTAAAAAAAATTAATTTTTTCAGACGAAACTCATTTTTACTTGTCGGGGAATGTCAACTAGCAAAATTGCCCCATTTGGCCTTCTGAAAATCCTAGAGCGATTATTGAAAATCCTTTGCATGCTCAATATGTCACTGTAGGGTGCGCTGCATGGCCTGGAGGTGTGATTGACCTATTATTAACGACGTAGAAGTTATTGACATGTGGTTTCAACAGGACGGTGCCACATGTCACACAGCCAATGAAACGATCAATTTATTGCAAACCAAATTTCCCGATGACATAATTTCAATGAGCAGTAAAGTGGCAGCTAGATCGTGTGATTTAACACCACTAGACTATTTTTTGTGGGGTTATGGTAAGGACAGAGTTTATACGCAGCCAATCCTGATAACAACCCTGATAATTACCGCCCAATCGCAATTTGTTCTGCACTTTCTAAGGTATTTGAAAGTATGATTAATTTCCATCTAGTGAGATACCTGGAGTCCAACAGCTTGCTTAGTGACCGGCAATATGGTTTTCGTAGGGGGCGCTCTACGGGTGACTTATTACCATTCTTGTCGGAACAATGGTGTAACTCCATACATCATTTTGGAGAAAGCAAGGTGGTGGCTCTAGATATTTCCAAAGCATTTGATAGAGTGTGGCATGATGCACTTCTGCCAAAACTTGTTGCTTTTGGTGTCGGTGATAATTTTTCAAGATTTATATCGAGTTTTCTCAGAAATCGCACTATACGAGTTGTTATAGATGGGATTTTATCAGACGAGTTCATGATAAATTCAGGGGTACCGCAAGGCTCCGTTCTTTCTCCTACTTTATTCCTTATCTCTCTAAATGACCTTCTTTGTCGAACTTTTAACCCTATACATTCTTTTGCAGATGACAGCGCCATTTGTCACTCATATTCATTTGATAATAGACCAGGCCATTTGGAGGTTACTTCCAAAAGGCAAAACATGAATGATACGCTTAATCACGATCTTGTGACAATCTTGGAATGGGGTCGTGTGAATAGAGTAGAATTCAATGCTCGTAAGACACAATGTTGCATGCTTACGCATAGATCTTTGTTTGGTAGTGGTGCTGCATCTGTTACTATGGGTGATATAGGTATTACGGAATCGGAAGCTCTTGATGTTCTCGGTATGAAAATTTAGTGTGATGTTCGTTGGACTAAACACACTTTTCAGGTTTCTAAAGAAGCTTTCAAGTGCCTCGGTTTTCTAAAGCGGTGTAGAAGATACTTCACACCATCCGATCTCCGTACTATCTATACCACCTACATCTGTCCGAAAATGGAATACAACTCTCATGTATGGGCCGGTGCTCCAAAGTCTATTTTGGGGTTACTCGACCGCGTACAGGAGAGGGCCAAGAGGCTCATTGCTGACAGTAGGGTATCCAACTCTATTGATTCTCTAGAGCATCGACGCAATGTGGGATGTATATCACTGTTCAATCGTTACTACAATGGTAAGTGCTCTAATGAAATTAGGGAACTTGTTCCTGATACTCGCATCTTTTGTGGTTGATTGGCCAATGAATCGCACTACGCATTACAGGGAAAATTCGTTTTTCAGCAGAACAGTCCGTATGTGGAATAAGATCCCTCCGGAGGTCTTTCCTGTCACTTTCAATCTGAGAAAGTTCAAATCGAATGTCCACAGACACTACTCCCCCTTTCTCCCTTCCCGTAACCTAATTTCCTAGTTCTGGCACAGTGCATTGCATACGTAGGGTCATCCCCTGAGTGCTGGTCCTATTAAAAAAAAAAAAAAAAATCAAATTGATTTCAGCCTTAAAATTTAAAATTCGTGATGCGATTTACGAAATAGACCGCTATTTTGGCAAAAAGTGATTAAAAACTTTGATGAAAAAATCGACACCTGTTAGCATGGTGGTGGTGGACATTTGCCAGATATCATTTTTCATAATTGCCAAACTTTTCTCTTCATAAGAAAATAAAAATTTGAATCATTTTAATTAAATTTTTTTTTATTTTGTTTTTAGAAAACAAACTTCATGTTGAAAAACCCAGTTTGGTCATAGGGTCAGTTTTCAAACGTTTGTAAGTACACGTGACATATACAATACTTTTTATTTCTGCTACGTATTTGACTTTTTCAAATACCCTTCTATAGTGTTGCCGTTATCAGCCTTTCATATTAATACGTTTCTGTTCAAACTGTTTATGTTCCACTGTGCTTGACAAGTCTCTTTCTATATTGCTAATGATATTTTGTTAAGGTAATTATTCATAGTTGTTACAAATTGCGCTTTGGCCATTTCTTGTTATTCTGAATATTTTAAATATTTTACAATAGAACAAAATTTTTTAAGTTTCTGAAATTTCTAAAATATTTTTTAATAGAAAATAATATCTGTGAAACAAGATAATTTTCATGTTTTACACATATTTAAACAAAGAAACATTTTAAATTTAACATTTAATTTAAAAGTATATTTATTGCTCAACAACTTTTTTCATTAACTTCTGTTATTTTCATATAAAAACGATAAATAAATTTGAACAGTTTTATTAACTTCTCGTAATCCTCAATAAAAGTTTCATAAATTTTGACAAGCCCAAATATAAACAAAATTATTTAAGATTAATATTTAAACATGTTTTCATAAAACTCTCCTCTCTCCTGTCTCCTGCTTAAATCGTATTTATGACTACAATTTTTCTGAAGTTTATTGTACTAAGAAGTCTATCATTTGTGTTTAATCTTTGACAATGTTAAAAGGGAAAAATCAGTTTAGAATCCATAACCAACTGGCAGTAATAAATAAAAACAATTTGTTGTACTGGATCATGAAGAACAAGACAAGAAAATAAAGTAAAAGGAAAAAAGAAATTAAATAAACAAAATACTCTACTAAATATTGCGATTGGCTTGTGAACACAAAAAATGAAAATGCAAAAACTTACAAATAATCTTGGAATTTATGTTTTCTTCTGTTCTGTTCTGTTCAGTTTATTTTTATTTGGTTGTATACTAAGGACATTTTTTCCCATTTTGCACAAAAGCGGTAGTTGCTGCTTTGGCTTAAAAATTCTGTGACACAATTGCTGGAATTATAAGAAAGAGTATGACGAAGGTATTAGTTGCGTAAAATGTTGGGATTATTTGTTAGTTAATCGCTGGCAAAGGAAAAACTGTAAACTCACAATAAGCTCATGTCTAACTGTTCTTTCGTTTGTTTGCAGGAAAGGACTAAAAAGGAAGAATTAAGAAAAGAAAAACGTATGGCTGAAAATCCATTTGGCATTTCAACGGTATGTTTTAATTGTTATATTCACAGCTGTTTAAATTTATTTTTGTTTATTTAGAAGCTCATACTTCTGCATCGAGACATCAAAGTTTAAATATCTTAAATTTTCACCAACTCAGTTGAGCATAAAATAAAAATTTAAAATTGCTAAATTTAGTGTTTTTTTAATCAATGTGTTGATATTGTTATTAATCGATCTCATTCAATTTCCATTCGGGCAGATGGTTACCATGTTACAATTGAAGTTAATATATCCTATATCACCGGGTCTTGCTGTCTTACGAAGCATCTGTTTAAGGGAAAAATTGTTTTGTCTTAGGTGCCCCTGTAGGCTAGTAGGTAGTGTACTAGCTTGTCAGTACAGGGGTTTTGGGTTCGATTCCCAACGAAGACCTTGGTTTTTTTCACTACAAAAATAAAAATTGACTGTCGGTGGGGCTGCTCAGCGTTGAAGGCATAGTCACTGGTCGCTGTGCTGTCTTATACGGCAGTTAATTTGCGACTATCCTACCTGTTTTATCTTTTCTCTATCCCTTTCCTAAAAAATGTAGCACGGTACTTGACTAAAGATGCATTGTTGCCTGAAGTGCTACTTCTCTTTAAACAAAAAAAATGCACTATTGATGCAAATAGCCTCAATGAAACTTTTACTACTGCTCACGTCTCCTCAAACCTAAGTTGGTGTTCTTTTTCGGTTTTCGTATATTACTCAATCCGATGTAATGTTAACGTATTTATAACTGTATACGTTCCTTAATGATACACGGTGTCCGCCGGGAGGGTATACTACTTTGTTTGTTTATAATTTTTGATTAAATGAAAGAGAATTAATCTTCTCAATCATATCACGATATCGCTTCCGATTCACAGTTACCGCTATGCCATTTTCATTTGTCAAGAAGGAAGGCCCAATGAGTTGTCATGGACGAGCTGTAAATGGTGTTGTTGAAGATGCTCTGGTGTCAACTGAATCTTAGATGGCACCAAATGCAAGTCTTTGTACAAAATTGTGGCCAAAGATGTTCTTTAAAAATCAAGCTCCTGATCACGGAATCAAGTTCCGGTTGATGGATTGTTTTGAACACTTTTTTTAGCAGCAGTAATGTTTTGAACCGAACTTGCAGTACGTTGTAGTCCATGTTTGGGTTTATCATCTGCAGATCATCTTTCTTCGAAATCATTCAATGTATGGTAAATAGTGTGTTTTGTTGGCACGTTGTTTCACCCAATTTACTATACCATCGACACAGTAATCGATGGTTGATTTTGATAAAATGTTTTAACAATTAAAACACGTTGGTTTATTGAATATTTTCCATAAAAAATTTGCCATGTGCCTACCTCGCAACTGCCTAATATGAACTGTCAAAAGTAATGTGTACCGAATTGGCGGTAAAATAACGTAGTATACCTTTTTGGCGGACATTCTGTACAAGTATAAATTATAAGTAACAAAAGAAAGCCTATTAAGCGGCAAGAACTATTGAAAGAAATTTTCATTAAGCTTACAATAGCTGCGTTCTTTACTTTAGCCGTAAGCAGTCTGCTCAGCTGAGGTATATACTTGCCCGGAAACATTATTCATACGCAGAGGTATAGGTGCCTGAGATGAAGCACCAACAGTTGTTGCCTGAGCATGTAAAAAATACATTAGACCTTACAAAAATCTGCGACCTTGGAACTGCGCTGAAGCCCGGCACACACTTTTATTTGCTTTTTTCACTTCCAATTGAAGCACGTGCTGCTTCCTCTAAGGGCACTCTTTTGAGTTTGCTGCATGGCCCTTAAGTCCAAAAGAAACATATAAAAGTGGAAACCTAACTCATTTCACAATCTGGCCAGTGACAGGATCTGTCAAAAAGGATTCATTTATATTCTCCTCCTTTTAGGGGAACCAATGCAAATTGTATCCATGCAAATCTCCAGACTTGACACATCTGTATAACTTGCGATAATTCGACCTTTTATACCCATAACGCTGGGAATTGTGATATTACATAACACCATAACTCTAAGTTTCCGTATAAGTAAGTTGCACCTCAGTACAACGTCAAAATCTTGTTTATGTCAGAACCCTCTGCTTTCAGAGAACACATTTTAATGTTGATTATGTCTTCAACGATGAAATATTGAACACGGGTTTACTTGACGCTAAACTGGATTTTATACAACACATATCGTTTATAGTAAATAAAGCCCGATCTGTCTTCGGATTTATAAAACACTGGGCTAAAGAGTTTATTTATTTATTTAAGATTTGGAAGGCTCCAACACAATAGGGTTATATAGGCCTTTTATATAGCAAAACATATTTTTATGTTACAATTTGTTTCTTTTCCTTACGTTTGCTTTTAACTTTCGAAACAAGATTTAAATTGAATTATATAAATTTATTTCAGTTAGATAATTTTTTATTCTTTCAAATGTATTTTCCTTTGCAAGTATTTCACTGCTAATTATTTTATATTTGAGCCGTTTTTTTGTATAATAATCTACAAATACATGAGCTGCACTCAAAATTTCGCCACAAATGCGCGATGGAGGTGGATTCTGTTTAAGAATATATTTGCGTGAAAATAAACAGTGGCCTATTTTTGGTCTAGTAAGTTTGATAAAATCGGGTTTGGGTATAGTAGAACCTGTAAATGAATGATTGCTATTTTTTTGAATTTTATATAATTTAGCGTCTGTGTTGCACTTCCATAAATTTTCCCAAGTGTTATGAATATGTTTCACTATTAAGTCCGAGAATTGAAGTTTGGCTTCTAAAGAAATGTTTCTTTGTGAGAGTCTTTTGCCATTTGGTTTACTTTTTCGTTTTCTGTAATACCTAAAAGACTCGGAACCAATAGAAAATAAAATTAATTTTGAGGAGTAGAAGTAATCAATTTTCTTATTTCATGTATAATCGTATTATTACTAAAAATATTTTGTAAGCCTTCTAACGTACTCTTGCTGTCGGATATAATGAGGAACTTTGATACTAAAGAGTTTACTGACGATTATATAACGAAGCAATTATATATATATCTATATGTAGACCTATTCTGAAATACGACTCTGTAGTTTGGGACCCAACCTACAATGTGTATAACTGTCGAAACTGTTCAGAAACAATTTTTGCTCTTTTGTGTCCGTGGCTTGCAGTGGAATATGCAAAATTGACCGTCTTTTAATAAGGGACTTGCTTTAATCTAATTTCACTTCACTTAAAAGTCGTAGAATAATATTGAATGTTAGTTTCGTCCTTAATCTTATTAAAGGCAACGTGTCCAGTCAATTAATAAATAATATCTCCTTTAATGTTCCATCACGTCCTACACGCAATTTTATCCTACTGTCCATAAGAGTTTACAGAGCTAACGATGTAAACTAGGGCCCGTTATTAAAGATTTTTTCAGAGCTTAATAATAATAAAGATTTATTGATTATCAGAACGTAAATACTGTTAAGGAAAATATTCGTTTCTTTTTGAATAATTAATGTTGTAAAAATGTATTAAATATTGTTATAGTCTATATTAAATCTATATTATAAATTAATAAATAAATAATCTGGCAACCCATTTGTTCCTTCCCAAGTGCATAACATTTAAAATGCTCAAATCAATCTAGAGACCATTCAAGTTCGCAACTATTTTCTCAGACTTAAATGAGTTTGGAATCCTCTCAATCATTATCGCGTGTAAGTCAAAGCCTCTATCTTGCACTTCTTAAGAAAAGCGCTGACATTGTCATAGTCTTCAGGAGTGCAGACCTTATGTCACCTTGTCCCTAATAGCTTCCCACCATATGATAATTCTTAATTATCTATGTTTATACGTAAAATGTTTCTTTTACGCGACACCTTTCAATTTTTTACATTATTACTTTTGTGTTTGTATATCACAAAGTGTTGTGGCCGTCGCATCATGCGCAGCATTGTCCGGGGTGAAGTTCAGCTTCACCTCGGGCGCCGCACTTCGGAGGACTGTGGGAGGCAGCCGTGAAGTAAGCGAAATTCCTACTTCTGCGAGCCGTGGGCAACGCATCGCTCACTCAAGAAGAAATGGGTACAGTGTGAGCAGAAGTAGAGGCGGTGCTCAACAGTCGACAAATAGCACCGCCGTCTCCAGACCCCAACGACGGAGAAGAGCTAACTCCGGCGCATCTATTGATAGGAGAGGGTCTGCGTTCGCTGCCGCTAAAAATTATGGAGGCGATGGCGTCTGCTCTACGTTTTCAAGCAGACGTTTTAGCAAGCTTGGTCTCGCGACTATAACCTTTGTCTTCAGGGCAAAGGCAAGTGACGCGAGGAAGTGCCCAGTCTCAAGGTCGGTCAATTGGTCATAATCCACGAGGACAATTGCCCGCCACAGTGTTGACTGATCGGAAGAGTCTTGAACGAAGGAGGAGACGGCAAGGTCAGAGTGATGGAGGTCAAAACCAAAAGCGGCGTATTTAAACGCCCAATATGTAAACTGGTTCCATTGCCATATGATTGAAGACATCCAGTCATTCAATGGGGCCAGAATGTTGGGCCACAACATATTTATTTTTTTTTCTAAATGTATAATAATAACCTATACCTAATTAATAATATTAATCACTTGCCTTTATTATTAACTTGCCAGTAGGAATAGAAACAAATATATTGTGCCCCAAGTTGAGCTTTCGATATTTTGTTATTTTTTGTAGTTGTAGTGGTCAAGCAATTTTTCTTAGTATATCACATTTTGCTGTGCTAATTAGTTTTGCCGAGATATTAGTAAAAAATTAAACGAAACGACTTACTCTGCATTTTGCAAACTGCATAACTTTCTAAGAAACCTTAAACACGCAAGACAACAACTACACGCTTATGAGAAATGCTACCAAATAAGATAAACAACAATAAACAAAACAACTAACACAGAACAAAGTACAACCCACAGGGAAGCAGGTGCCTAAGCAGAATAATAATAAAAACAACAGTATGGGTTGATGTTAAAATATAATATTCTTGTAGATGCGAGAACCGCTTAAAACAACTATATAATCACCACTCGTTGGACAAATGAGTTAATACAATTTGAGTCCATCAGTGAGTAAAGACAACAAAGTTATCATCGTGTTTATTTGGTGTGTATTTAAGGTAAATAAATCGTTTAACTTAATTTAAAAGTCCAAAGTGCTGTGTTATTATTTTGCAATAAAAGAACTCAAAATAAATAAACGTAACAACAGTATCAATTTTAAAGACATTGCCGGCAAAAAAAAATATTTTAATCTTATTAAAGTCTCTTGAACAATAATTTCAATTTTTATATAAGCCAGAGCTGATTTATTTAAAAAACGCTCAAAAAAAATTTTAGGTGATACCATTGAAATACAATCAAAAACTATCATCTGTTTTTAATTTGGTCAATTGCTGGTAATTATATATCTCTAAATATTTTTGTTAATAATTATTTTTATAAGTTATTGTTATATATCAGATCAAAAAATATTGACTTAATTCAAGATTTGGCAACCATGTAATTTTGTATGACATATTTAAGCAGCAAAGACAATTTTAATATTTATTTTTGAATGGTAAATTTGCAGATCATCTGCTTCTTATGTTGCTCCCGCGTTCAAAATAACTAAAGATCAAGAGGCTAGCGGTGTTTCCAGTCGTGGGTTCGTGTAGCCTGCTGTATCCTGTATGTATTCAATGCATAATACAAAACATGTTTAAAATACCTAATGTCTATTGTAATTTACGTTGAACATGTTTTATTTCTACATGCTGACTCACAAAAGTTGTTGACCTCGCTAAACTTGCATTTCCCAAATTTGTCTATGTTTTTACACACTTATCTATCAAATATTATTTCTTTGCTATTTATTTAAGATTTGGTGAAATTTTCTTTTATTTACTTTTATTTCCCTAACAACATGATCCTATTAGAAAAAAAAATTTCATCGAAAAGTTAATGCGCTCTGTTTATTTATACATTCCATAAGGCTGCTGACTTTATACATCTTTCCACAATAGCTGCTGGTTATCGATGATGACGTTGATGATTTTAATATAACACTGTACTTATGTATGTCAGTTTTCTGCCAGTATTTGTTATACATTTAATTTTTATTGTTTGACTTTTGGTATTTGATTTGACTCAAGGTTTTATTTTAGTTGCAAATAGTTGTTAGAGGAGTTAATAGCAACTATCCGAAATGCTCTATAGAAGCTTTTAAAACTAAGCAAAATGCTGAAAGTACAATATTACGAAAGCTGCTATTCTTTGGAAGATAAATAAATTGTATTAGAAATATTTTCCGTAGTTGTTAAACTCTATTTAATGAATACGACTACCGTACGTTAGTTTCACAGTAGCATATTCTGCCAATCCACACCTTGTTAAGACTTTCTTGTTGTCACGAATTTCTTCTACATTAGTAATCTATGGAATAAGGATAATTTATATACATAGCATGGATCTGAATTGGCACATCACGCTGGCTACTAGTCGGCCATTTAAGAACATCTGAAAACAAGATTATCGAACAAGATGTTGGACTGTTTAATATTACGCTCAATATTTCATAGTTTTCTTTTCAAACCATAAACAGTAAAAAGTATTCATAGCTCTCGCCGTTATCCAAAGTGATATTTCCAGTAAAAATTTCAAAATAAATAGCCTAACAGGGCTGCCATTACAAAATCCATAACAGGCCGTCACTATTCATAGATATCTTGGCCACAGGTAAATAGCATACAGATATTTCGATGCACAGATATATTACATATATTAGATATATAGAATATTGTTTGTTGACGCGAAAGAAAAGACTATTTTTGACTGATGTCCGAATAGAGCTTTTAAGGTCCAAGCCTTAACTCAGTAAATAGTCATTTGCGGAGTTGAAATATTTTTGAGCAAAACTCTCATCATGTTAGTAGCCGAGTTGTTTAGATCGCGAACGAATTGATTGAGGTCCTTCCTTTTCTTAATAGGACCATGACTCAGGGTTGCTAATAAAGCAACAGATTGTACCAGAACTATTAAATTAAGTTATTAGAAGAAGAGTAGAGAGAGTAGTGGGCACTAGCGAAGTTGGTCGTATTCTAATGGTGATCTTATTATTGGGTACAATCAATGCATCTACCAACGATCGCTAGTGCATAGCAACACGCCCAGCAGCAACTTCAGAAGGCAGGGCTGTGTCCCTACTTCAATGCGGGAGACTATCTAAATATTAGCCAGATTCTTTTGGGAATATAACAGCATTTCAGGTAGTAAAAACACACTTTCATTTAGGCTTAAACTACAGCCACCACGTTAATCCCTGAAAGGCCTCACCAATAACTACCGATTCCCATTGTGCCAACTGGTACGTCATTAATCGGATTTTGAAAATCCTTATAACGACTAATACCAACAACCCCCAGAAGCTGCAATGTTTCAATGGCGTAGAAAGTGATTACCAAGTCAATGTGTCCCCGGGGGGACTCTTTATGGAGATTTGATTTGAATCTTTAAATATTAAAAGCTACAGGAAAGATTTCTTCAAGAAAAATTTCGAATCTTCACATAACGCGGTAAACTGGTTAAACACATATGTACACTGCGCTAATGAAGGCATGGATAATAAGCTGATCTCACAGAAACTTTCAACTACAAATACATGAACACTCTTATTTAGTGCTTTATTTCGGCTAAAACTTCCGTTTAATAAAATCACAGTTTGGGCAACTTTGAAGTTGTTTGTAGTATTTGCCGACAGTTATGATGCTTTTTGATAGTCAAACAACACTCCTCTTTAGGCTTAACCTACAGCTACCATAGTACTCCCGAAAGGGCCGCACCAATAACCGGAATAGGCGCCATAGCCCCGGTGGGCTACCGATTGCCGTGCTTTTAGTTGATAAATCACTGATCGGATTTTCCTTATCGGAGCCAGCCCCACTTTCCTGCGACTGATGCCAACTTTAATTTACAATATTGCTATATTATAGAAAATGGTTATCGAATTGGTGTGCCCCCGGGGAAGTCTTTATAAAGATTTGGTTTGAATCTTTAAACATTGAAAGTTAAAAAGTTGAAACAGGTCTTTCCTCTTCAAGAAAAATATCGGTACACTAGCTAATTGACAAAACACGGATGCACACTGCGCTAATGAAGGCATAGATAATATACCAATCTCACCAAAACTTTCGCACAGCTTTTCGTGTTAACACTCTTGTAAAGTTCTTTATTTGAGCTAAAACTTCTGTTTAATAAGATCATAGTTTGAGCAACTTAGCAGTTGTTTGCAGTATTTGTGGACACTGTTCAAGCATAAGGCAACTATTATCATGCACAAAATTATATTACTTATTGATAATCGAACCACACCTGAAGGGCCTCACCAATAACCGGAAAAGTTAAGCTACCGAGTGCCGTTCTTATCTCCCATGTGCTCCCGGAGGTCTCTTTATGGAGGTTGATTTCAATCCTGAAACACTGAAACTAAACAAGACAGACCCCTTCAAGAACAATGTCGAATCTTTAAAAAACGCCCAAACACGGGTGCACACTTTAGAAGAAGGTCACATTATTTGCCAACATTATTTAAGAATAAAGGCACTTACTTTCATGTAGAAAGTTGTGATACTTATTGATTATCACAAGCACACAATAAACGCATTAGTTTAGAAAATAGTTTTTAGGGTATGTTCCTGTATTTGGACCAGGTTCAAGGGTTCAAGAAAATGCTCCAAATAAGCGTTATTGCTGAACTAGACGAAACTAGAGCAGAGTATAGTAGTAGATTGTAGGATAGGGTGTTATATATTAGTTAGTAGGACATAACAGGTCAAAACATAATTTTTCATTGTTTCTATAAATGGATAATTCTTCATATACCCATCTGAACTACTTTTAAGAAAGCACAAGACATGTTCATCTTTCATCATGTACTTTTCACGTTGATTCAGTGGTATTATGAAATATCGCACATCTTTACACTTTACAAACATTCAATCTTATTTTGACAATGTCTGATGACGATGATGATGATTTTTACTTTTCGTTATAACAATTGTTTGATTTTGGGATTGTTTTTCTTTCTCTTACATGATATTTTCGTAATATAGTTTTAGGTATTATTTGCCATTATTATTGAAATTGTGTTTGAGTTAAAATAGCAGAAAAGATAAGAGAAATGTAGGCATAGCGAATAAAGTTTAATGCCAAGGGAAAATACTGTTCAATAACTAAAAATAATACAAGTTTCTTTCTCTTTTTGCATTTATAAAATAAACTTATTTGTTATTCATTTTAAATATGCTAGTATTTTGCTATTTCATTAATTGCAAGAGTTTTTAATGCCACAGATTTGGAAAAATTATAAAAATCAGAATTTAATTTTTGAGATCGATTTAAGAGTTCCTCTTTAAATGCAAAGATATATAGTCCAGCCAAAAGCAAATAAATCTAAGGTAGTAAAATCGTGAACACAAACAAAATTAATTATCCAGAACTTAATTGAATTACTAAGTATTGACATACTTCAAATTATTGCTTTTTTAAGGTTATAGCTAGGGATGCCACTAGTGCTTGATTTTACAAAATTCTGACATATTTCGTGATGCCAAAATTCTGTTAAACCCGAGTTTCTTAAAATTCTAGAAACCCGAGATTTAGTTAAATATATTTCTGGATCTGGGGAATTATAAATCCCAAAATATCCCGGGATTTTGATTTCAGGATTTGTTAGACATCCCTTGCTCAAAAATCTTAGGCCGATAAGCGAAAATAGTACTGAAGGAGATCTGATTATTATTATTTTTGTTAGGTATTTTTCAATAAATATCTGTTGTTCTTTTAAGGTCGATTAAAAAAATAAAGAAATTAGATATTTTTGTAAATAACAAAATCTTGCAAGTCCCTGATTTATCGGCATTTGTTAAAAGGTTTTAATTCCAAAAAATTCCGGCTTTTATTTAAATAAATTCCAGGACTAATCAATTCCGAAAAGCCTCGAGATATGTTGCTTGACTTTGTTAGTTGAAACACCTTAGGTGGATTGATGATTTGCTACTCTGTTTTTTGAAACTTTATTCCTTTTAACCACACTGTTTCTCTGCAGCCCATTATTATTTTGAAGGAAAATATAAATTATAAACCGCTTAAATAAAATAGAGAACCCAAACTTTATATTTACAAAAGAACTGGAACCCTAATTATTTATGGCGCAATAGTTCTAGCAATTAATTTTTTTTAGAAGTGATTCCCTACAAGCGGAGATGGATTTTTTACATTTCCATGTTTTTAAGGCAATTGAAAATTTCCTAGAATCTTAGAATTTTGAAGTTTTTCAAAAATTTTTTTTTTAATTTTAAAAGCAGCAGAGACTCTAAACCTATTAATATAAATCCCGGAATTAATGATTAATCAAATCCGGATAATCACTGATTTTGCTTGGCATCCGCAGTTTCAACACCTTAAAACGATAGTTGAGAATTGCATGATCTTATGGGCTGATTTCTTCTATTTCTCATCACCTTACTTTACGGTTGTCTTCTTTTTCAAGACTTATAAAATAAATCCCAGAATTAATTAATTCCGAATAATAACTGATTCTGCTTGGCATCCCAGTTTCAACACATTATACCGCTGGTTAATAAGTGCTTCGTCTTGTTGTCTTCTTTCTCAAGACCTATGTATGTACCTAGCTGTGTAAGCCCTAACCCGACGGTGGATCAAACCACTTTGGGTGAGATATAGTGTCACCCTCGCCCTAGGAAGCTGTCCGATACGTATATCCTCTAGTCACTCCTAGTCGCAACTTCGAGAGCTTGGAGCAGGCCGCCACCCTCACTTCTTGCTTAAGGGTCGGAAACTATTCCGACTAACGTTGGAGGAAAAAAGATAAAAATGTTTTCAGTCTTTTATTACTAATCGACCAGTATAGCCGAGTAAGTGGAAGAACACAAGAAAAATATTCCGACTATTGTCCAGAACACAAGCCAAACATGCTCATTCACCCTGTGGTAACATCAAAAGTGAATGATCCCGCGAAACCACAACCACCACGATGCTCTCGAAGGGCCAACCTCAATAATCAGAGTCAGAGAACAGCTATAAAGCAAAAAGCTCAACTTCGAGGCTTACTGATTTCCGTGGAAATAACGTGGGGTTGCTCAGTTGGCTCCTGCTAGCCTTTTATTCCCGGGTGACACATGTAATGATTGTGAGATTCCATAAGTGTCAAGACTTATACGTGATAAGATTTACATATGTATATACCTGTGTAAGCCATAACCAGATGGTGGGTCGTACTACTGTGGATGAAATGTAGTATCATCCTCAGTCTTCAGATACATATATCCTCCTTGCTAAAGAGTTGGAGACTATCCATCTCCTGGTCCAGAACGCATAAAGCTAAATATAATTAAGGAACACAACGGCACTCATGCTTACTGGACCTGGACCCTTCATTGTGTTCAATGTGAATGATCCCACCCACAAACTCAAACGAGGGTCAAAACAACAACCACTACGATACGACCGAAGGGCTAAAACGTCTCTGGGGCTTTACTGATTCCCGTGAAAATATATTGGATTGTCCAGTTGGCTCCTGCTAGCTTTGAAGGGAACTGGGCTCCCTTTTACCCGCAATGACACATGTAATGACGGTGGATTTCCATCAAAACATATCAATGTGCGCCTGGGGGGGAGTCTCAAGAGTTATAAAAATAAATTCCGGAATTAATGATTAATTAATTCCGAATAATCACTGACTCTGTCTGGCATTCTCAGTTTCAACACCTTAGACCGCTGGTTAAGAATTGTATGGTCGTGTTGATTGATTTCTTCTCTGTCTTTTCACCCTGTTTGATGATATTTTCAACTCTTATATGAATTAAATTCACATTTCCAATAAATTAAACGAATAGAGCTTAGAATATTTAATTTTTTACATAATTTAATTGTGGCTTCTTTCTGCCTTAATATTGATTTAAATTATTTTCTACTTAAAACCCACAAGAACTAGAACATATTTAAAGGACAATACAACCACAATAATACTCAAAGTGCTAGAAACCAAAAACAGTAATAACTACAACAGGAAAATCTACAATATCATTTCACCTACTGATAATTAGTTCATAAGTAGACAGAAATTTGTTAGTGGTTGCAGTAGTGAAATTATCATTCAAAGGAAAATGTATAAGAGAACCAGACGACAATCATACTGTGACCTCATTTTCATTGTTGTTGTTGTTTTTCGCCTTCAGTTATAAACTACAGGTTCTTATGAAATTGATGTGCACACAGATATATTCAAGGATTTGAGCGTAACAAGTATTACTTGTTAGCAAAAAACACAACAAAAATAGATTTTGCGATTAAAGAAAATTTTAAGATTTTTATAGAAAGTGTGTGTCTTGAAAGACTACTACTAAAAATTATGAGGTCATAAGAATAATAATGAAAAATGCAAAGGATTATAGTCTAAATGGTGATGAGTAAAAATGAAAAGTATAAAATTAGAATTCAGCTCATTAGTGCCAGCAAAAACGACATTTCAAAAAGGAAGCACGAAATATATTTCCATTAAATAAAAGGCAAAAGAGCAGACTTTCATTTGCAGTAAAATGACTTTGGAGTTGAAAAGATCAAAAAATTTTCTAAATCAATACAGACTACGAGAAAAGTACTAAAAAATTATTTAAGAAATAGAAATTAAAAAAAAAAAATTGAATATATAATGAAATTAGCAATAATTTCGTGACAGGGTGTTTCAATTATTATTTAAAAACAAAATTCTTGTCTTGGTTCTGTAACTAAAATGACAAAATTTTCTGATGCTAAAGGTATCGTATTCTATACGCAGTGATCTAGACTTAGTCCTTAACAATAGGATTGGAATTTACTCTTTTTTGTTAATCATACACAATACGATAGCTTGAGTATTAATAGTTAAATATCATTTGTTTATGTGCTATCAAATGTCATTGTCTCTTGCAGTCAATCCTGAATCTGGTATTAAGTGGTTTGGATTCGTTCCGCCAGTAAATGGAATACTATTGTCATTTCCCTCGATGAAAACCATCGTTACTGGCTGTTTGTTCAGTATGATCAACGAGCCGCTTCAAAAAACTTTCCTTTATAGTACTGGAGAGTTAGTATCGGGTGTTTTAACAAGAAGGTTGTGTTTTATTGTGGCAAGACCAACAACACAATAGTTTTGACATTTATATTTTTGACGTATTTCCAGTAGATGCATTGGCAATTGTTACAAAAAAATCAAATTCCGATATTTGCATACTACAAAGAGAACACTGAAGATGGCAAATAGCCGAAACCGGTTTGTTCACAAACCAAATTTGACGAGGGTCGACGGAAAACCGTACCCAAATAAAAATAATTCAATTTCCCTTATAAAAATGATGGTTCTGCTAAAGTTACATTTAGTTCAATTCGTGGTATTTTCGGACAACAAAATCGTCCTTCTTCTAATAGCAGTCTATTAAAAACATGATTAAATTTGAGTCGACAGACCCGATACAAAATGAGCGAATATCAATGCGTGTTCGACTGGGTCGTAAACCTGAAAACATCACAACCTTGAGCCCCAGGGATAAAGCAGATTCAAATTTGTTAATGCCTGGACGTTCTCAATAATTGGGGCTATCCAAAATACATGGCGGATTTTGCGTAAATATTTGCTTTTAAAGCCTTAAAAGGTTCAACTGGTGTAGGAATTGAAGTCGATCGACCTTTCAGATCGCCGTAGATTTGCTCAATCAATTCATTCAGGAACAACCTACTGGTTTTTTCTGAAAAATCATTTTTTCAGATGAAGCCCATTTTCACTTGTCGGGGTTTATCAACAAGCAAAGTTGCCATAATTGAGCTTCTAAAAATCCTAGAGCGATTATTTTGAAGCCTTAGCATATTCAACGTGTCACGGTGGGGTGCGCTATGTGGTCTAGAGGCGTGATCGCGCTGTTTCACTTCGCAGATGAGGCTGGAAATGTGGTAACGGTTAATGGATCACGCTACCGCAAGTTGCTAACAACTCAATTTTATCCTATTATTGCCGACGTGGATATCATTGACATGATTTCAACAGGACGGTGCTACTACATATCAGATACACCTAATGAAACGATAAATTTATTGTAAACTAAATTTCTCGATCATATATTTTCACGGCAATCAGCAGTTAAATGGCCAGCCAGATCGGGTGTTGTAACACTACTAGATTATTTTTTATGGAGCTATGTTAAGGACAGAGTTTATATAGAGCCAATCGATTCGATTTCAGTCTTAAAACCCAAAATCCGTGATGTGATTAGCGAAATAGAAACACTGAAAGAATCGACATCTGTCAGCGTGGTGGTGGACATTTTGCCAATATAATTTTTCATTCATAATTGCCGAACCTTTTGCTTCGTAATACAATAAAAATTTGAATCATCTTAATCATCTTTAGTTTGCTTTAGAAAACAAACTTCTTATTGAAGTAACCTGTATTATGTCTATTATCATAAATAGTGTTGGGTTATGTCATTCTTTTACTAGGGTTCTATCAACTAACTCAAGTAGATTGTCCTGCCACCTGGAACTTTATGCACAGCTAATTTCCGTCTTTTGTTATTTGCTGGGTAGATGTGTCCTTCTGAAGGGACTTTTCGTTTGTGAGAGCACATAGTTATTTTTAGTGGTGTGAAAATTGTGGCCAAGGTCATGTTTACCTGTTCGTTTATAGTATCACTGTTAAAAGTCCTTATTTTTGTAGATTTGCATGTTTTTAAGAATTTGTAGCCTTCGTCCTTCTTTGCTAGGATATAGAAATGTCATACATTCATCCATTTCCCTTGGTGCATGTCTTTAGGGTTTCCTAAAATTGTAGAGATGAAGTTGTTCTGGGTTGTTTTTTGGAGTAGCTTGCAGCGCAGGCATCAATGTACGATTGAAATAGCCTTCAGTGCTCTAATGGTATTTTCTATTTATTAAGAACACACAGTGTTCATATTGTTCATTGGTACTAAAAGAGTTCCAGTTTTCAATTTAAGACAAGACTACAAAAAAATATCCACAACATAATTTTATAAAAGACAGAAAAAATAAAAAAATGTTTTAAATCCGTCATGATAATAATTTGGAATTATTTAATGTTCATTAAGTTATATGTGATAAAAGGATAATAATAATAAGTATAATTTTGATGACGACTGTACTCTAAAAACTTAATCAATCATAATAGAGCTTACGCTGCTATGTTGGTGCATGTGTTTAAAAAACAGATTTCTGTCAGCTTTACACCAATTTGTTTGCGTTCTAAATCTTTCTTTTTAAATTTAACGTTTTAAAATTTATTTCTAATATTTTTTATGCAATTATTTCTTTAGAAATTCCACCAGCTGTCATTTGCGTTTTTATACCAGTAGCATTTGTCATTAAGCTTTTCATTGCACTTCAAGTTTCATTTGGTTTTGTAATTTATTTTGTTTTTGTTTGTCATGTTGTTTTGTTGCCTTGCCATCATTATTATTTAACTCATATAAATTAAGCTTAACAATTAGTTTAAGCATCAGTAAAAATGTTCATTTAATTCTTCGATTTCTTTTCCATGTGATAGTTTGAAAAGAGGAAAACAGCCCACACGTTTTAATATTTCAGTGCTGGTACTTCAGCTAAGTGGAGTTTAGAAAAGCTGTTCATATAGTGAAGATACTTTAATAATGTGAAAGTGAATAAAGAACTAACAACCAAATTTTGATTATTAATTATTGCTTTGGAACATAGTGAATTATTATATCGTTCAGAGTACAGTTTGTAACATTCAATTTACAAATCAGCGTAGTGTTGGCAAGACGAAGTACTAAAAATGCTATGATACATAGAATACAAAAAAAATGTTTTTCCACCTACAAATAATTATAATTATTTTCAAAAGGCATTTTCATTAAATTTTTAATTGATTCAATTTTATATTTAATTAAAAAATAAATATAACCTTTTCCGATTGAAAAGAGTAATTAAGTCAATATTAAATTTATTTGAAAAATTAAATTACCTAAAGTTCACATCTCAGTACGTTACTCATTTATAATTAATTTTTCTTAAAACACAGTAAAATGATTTTATATGTTTTTATAAAAATTTTAATTAAATTTTGATCATTTAAGCTTGACTAAAGAAAAGCTAAGTAACAAGATATACACAAGTTAACACACAAGTCATTAACTGAGGGTTTAATTAAAAGCATTCGAAGACAATAGCTACAATATTATTCCTGATAAGTTTCCTCGATTTAATGTTGAAAAACGGCTTCACCTCATCAATGTGCTTCGATTAACTAAACTTAACTGGATTCATAAACGGCTTCTCTTACAAAATAATTAACGCCAGATTTTAAAATTATTACAAGTAAAATTTTTAAGTTGTCACTATGGAACAGTTTACTAAAGATGCAGGTCTTTACTTCTCGAGGTTTATGTTTTAACTAGCTAACTAACCACTCAGATGCTTGCTTTTATATTGGTCCGCTAGAGGTCTAGAAAAATTAAGAATTTTCTGTTTCCTTTGTATCACATTTTGTTGCCGTTATTTCATTCATTCAATGTATAGGCGACTGTTGGTCTGTGTGTATTTTTGTTTTAATGCTGTTGAAATTTCTTCATGGAATTTATTTTAAGATAGTTGTTGTTGTCTTGCGTGTATAAGTTTTCTTAGAAAGCTACGCAGTTATTTTGTTTATTTTATTACTAAATTATTTTCTTTTAAAACTTTAGCAAGATGCATCGGTAACACTGCCGCCCACTTAAGTCTTTTCGTCCCGAACAAACTCAATATTCTCTCGGCCATACTTGGCCAGCCGCTCTAAGTGCATCACTTTCATCTTAGACCTCGGACTTCGATATTTATGTATCCGATAAATCACATCATTCAATTTCTTGATAACCTTGTATGGTCCCCCTGGGGGCATATTTATCGGCCTTTATGGAATACTTTAACATCTAGAGCTGTGCGGCTGGGTGTATAAGGGCGCCCAGTCCCCTAAAGGCAATCAGAGCATCAACTGGAAGCTTCACGATATTTCCACGGGAATCAGTAAGCCCCTCGGGAGTATCGAAGTGGTTGTGGTTTTGCGGCCCTCGCATAATTTTGATTATGAGGGCCAGGATCATCTCGCCTTTAATAACACCAAAGTGTGAACGACCCGGATCCAGTGAGCATGCTAGTCATGTGTTCTAGACCAGGAGTTGGATAGTCTCCAGCTCTTCAGCAAGGAGTAGTGGTTTGCAACCCTGCTTTGGAACCGCTGAAAATGCAACTAGGAAAGACCTGTTGCTAGAATTAGTCCCCAGCTTCCTAGGCCGTGAATGACATTGCTTTTTATTCCCAGTGGTTTGACCGTCATCTGTTTAAGGCTTACAGCCAGGTCCGGATGTAAATCTTATCACGAAATAACCTTCTATGGTCACATTTATATGCCTTGACGGAATCTCTCTGTCACTGGCAGTAAAAGGGAGCCCAATTCCTTAAAGGTAAGCAGGGAGCCAACTAGACAATACCACGTTATTTCCACGGCAATCAGTAAGCCCCAGAATTCAGCTTTTTGGCTTTTTAGTCTTTTAGCTGTTCTCTGACTAATTATTGGGGTTGGCCCTTGGTTTTGCGGCCTTCATGAATTTGATTAAGGGGCCAGGATCATCTTACCTCTACTTATAACAAAGCGTAAATGATCCAGATCCAGTGAACATGCTTGTCATGTGTTCTTCAGCACGGAATGAGGGTTGGCGGCCCTGCACCGAAACTTCCGAATTTGCAACTAGGAAGGACCTGTTGCTAGAATTAGTCTTCGGTTACCTAGGGGGTTGGTGCACGCATCATATCACCTAAGTGGTTCGATCCACCGTCGAGTTATGGCATACACACTCTAGGTACCGACGTAAATTTTATCACGCATTCCCTTGTATGATCCTTCCCAGTGGCTTTGCAATTTGAATAGTCAGTCGGCTTCAACTCCTACGCCGATTGAACGTGGGAAGATTTGAAAATCAAATCTTAATCAAAATTCGCAACATGGTGGTTTCGGATAGCTCCGATTGTTGAGAACGTTGAGTAATTGGCGAATTTGGATCTCCTTCAAAACTGTGGCTGATGACTGCGATGTTTTCAGTAGGACGAGCCGGTCGAATATGACTTGGTGTTCACATATTTTGTATCGAGTCTGTCGACTCAAATTTAATGACCAAAGTCTTAATGCGGTCTCAGAAGAACAATTATGTTGTCCGAAAATATCACGAATTTTACGAATTATAACCAATATTTTCATAGTAGATTTTAATTATTTTAATGCGATTTTCGTGCGAAATTAAATTTATTATAACAATTGCAGATGAATATACTACGAATACGTCAAAAAAATTAAACGTCAAAACTGTGATGTTGTTGGTGTTGCACAATTGAAAAACAAACTTCTAGTTGAAAAACTCATTCCTTCAAAAATATTTGTAGGAGATGGGACCTGTTCTTTTATATGAAGAATTCTCTACTCTCTCTTTTTATTTCTGGAAAAAACTTTTTGGTTTAAACTCTCTCTGTAGCTTTTGAGTTTAAATCGTTTTATAAAACACAGTAGTTGTTTGATAATGTATTAAATCAAAATTATTTTATTTTGACTATTTAGAACTCATATCTCAACACTTTTGTTGTACTTTGGTCCTTATTTTTTTATAAAAAATCGGTAACTTAAAACATTTCCATGTGCCTCGAATGTAAAAAATTATTTTTCGCTCTGCTGAGAAATTATATATTTTGAGTTAGTACTCTTATGTTGCAAACGTGCAATATGATTAAAGCATAATTTTTTAACGCTCTAATTTTGATAAGTAGTTAAATGTGTTTTCAACTATAGTTACTTATGCATGTTCATCAGTGTTCTCTCTATACTCGGAATAATAACTTAATACCCAATATTAAGCCTTTTTTATAAAGGAGTTTTTATTTATTGGTGTTTCTGTTAATTTACTGTCTGTAATGATGTTATTTGTTTTTTTGAATTTTGGCAGAATTTTTTGTGAGTTATAATGATCATCGCACAATCCAGAATAAATACGTAATTTATGCGATCGGATATGGATATGAAATTAGAAGCAAAATGCCAAACTTATTATAACCCATTTCACCTCCGGTATTATTGGGTATAATAAACAATTTTAATGTGAGTTATCAAATGTAGCGAAATATTTTGAAATAAAATGAAAAGAAATTTTATGCCCTTTTTCCCTTCTCATTATTCTTGTACGTTATAGTTCATCACTAAAAACTCTAGTTCAATTCGCATAAAAAATATGCTGATAATACTCAGCTCATTTGGAAATTCGCCCAAAAGAATAAAAAATTAAATATATAAAAAAAAAAATAAAATACTTAACACCCACTACCATCGTCATCGTCATCAAGTTAACAAGTACGACAAGCATGACAACTTTAAAGCAAAAAGAATATCAGCAACAACAACAACAAAACATATTTTAACAGCAAAAAACAACTGTAACAGCGACAACACTAATAACAACAGCAACAAAATTATATAAAGCCACAAGTTTTTATGGTTTTTTGGTTTTCGATCTAAATATTTAAGTTTGCGGTGTTTCTCTCTTTGCACCACCACAACTTCAACGCATCCTTTTTAGTTTGACTGCCTTTGGATGTGAAATTTGTTTGTTGTGTTGTGCTGCATGATACGGAGTATGCTTGATCGCAAATATGTTGTGTGCCTTTACTACATACATGTTTAAATGTTAAACCTCTTGATATTGGTAAAACTTATTAAACTGTTGTAAATCAAATAAAACAAAAAAACAACAAAAACAAATAAAATTAAACTAAAAGCTGTATCGACTTGCTTCTATATGCGAGTTAAAAATCAGCAACAGAAAATAAAATACACTGCGAAAAAAACACTACACGAGCGCAATTGAAAATGGTTTTCTTTCACCCATTTTAGCAAAAATCAACCATAAATAAACTAAATATTAAAATCTTTATAAAACTCTAAAAGGAATAACACAAAGATAAATTTTTTAATTTGATATTTAAATACGAAATATAATCTTCTGGCATTTTAATATAAATATGACTTCTGGAATATGACCGCTTTTGCTGATTTGAACATAATCTAATCTGGAGGTTCAATTTTCGATGACTTTTTCCGATATTTGTGGCCGTGTAAAGCTTTGAATATTTTCTTCGAAGTAGTTAATCTTATAACGCCACAGAAAGTAGCCTGAAAGCGTTAAATCATATGATTTTGGAGGCTAATTCAGGGGTCCGAAATGTGAAACTATGCGGTTACCAAACGTTTACTTCTACAAAGCTTTTGTGGCACGAACTTTGTGACAACTTGTGTCGTCTTGTTGAAACCACAACACCTATACATTAAGTTTGTTCAGTAAATGAAATAAAGAGTCAGTAAAAATGCCTCTAAAGTGGTTACCATTGACAATAACCTTCTGACCGAAATCGTTTTAAAGAAGTACGGATCAATGAAATTCACTTATTAAAATCGGGATTCGTATTTCGAACAGAACAAAGTATTTCAAACAAAATTTAAACAATTTGGAAGCGTTATTTAGGCATTTCTTAACAGTCAATCAGTCTATGGATCACCGTACCAAACCGTTACCAACTTAAATTTCTACACATCACAAAGTTACTAAAAATTAGACTGAAAAGAAATTGCTTTAAACTTAGAATTAAATGTGATGCTTTTACTAAACAAGATCAAACCTAGAATCTACTAGTGTAGAATGGTAGAATTTAAGGGATTCCATTGTAAGCCTCGAAGACAAAATAATAAGAACTGTTTTGTAGCAATTCCATGCGAATACTATGGAATTTATAAATTGGATCCATAATTATTTTAATAAAGGGTCCGCCATCTAAATATTGCGACATTACCTTGAAAATCATGGTAATGTTGCAGAATGTGTGCGAAAATTGTGTACGGATTTTGAAAGAAGAGAAGCACCGTCAGCTCCGTATGTTCGTTATCTTGTGAAAAAAGTGAAAGAAACTGGCATCCTCATCGATAAACCAAAGCGTGAAAAGCCAAAAACAGTGCGTACACCCGAGAATATTGCTGCTGTGGCAGAAAGTGGCGTGAAATGCCATCAATATCAATTCACCGTCGTTCTCAACAATTGAACATTTCAGAGACATCATTGAGACCTTGGTATGACGCCATAAAAAGTCCAATTGGTTCAGAAGTTTATAGCATTTAAAAAAAAAAGTTATTTGGCGGACCCATACATTCCATATTCCAGCGAGTCAATAGACCTGTAGGTCTTGTTGTTACCCATGATTTTTACCTCAAAAATAGATTTAGAAGCACAAGTCCTTTCGATAATAATATTATTCTGTATATGTGAGCATCTCTAACAGAGAATTAAATGCCTAAAAATTAAAAATGTAATCAGTTCACCAAATGTGAAATTGGCCAGAGTATGGAATCTATATGCCATCAATATATAACGTGGCATTTCCGGTCATACATCGCATCGCATAAAAATCCATAACTAGGCTTAACGAACCTCAAAATCGATCATGTTCGTAGGACCATATTGCGACATTACTTTGAAAATTATGGTAATGTTGCAGAATATGTGCTAAAATTGCCTACGGATTTTGGAAGAAGAGACGCACCGTCAGCTCCGTGTGTCCGTTATCTTGTGAAAAAAGTGAAAGAAACTGGCCTCTTCATCAAAAAAACCAAAGCGTGAAAAGCCAGAAACAGTGCTGTGATAGAAAGTGGCGTAAAGCGCCATCAACATCAATTCACCGTCGTTCTCAACAATTGAACATTTCAGAGACATCATTGAGACGAATTTTGCATAAAGACCTCGGTATGACGGCATACAAAGTCCAATTGGTTCAGGAGCTTATACTATTTAAAAAAAAGTTATTTGGCGGACCCTATATTATATTATAATATTATATTTCAGAATAGGTCTGACAAAAGAAGTCTAAAGATGTTTTCTGATATATATGGGTCATTAAATTATATCGCCCAGTGTTTTAAAAATCCAAGAACAGTACTTGCTTTATTAGTGGCTAACTAAATATGCTGTATTAAATTTAATTTAGCAGCCAGTAAAATACCAAGATCTGAAACTACATTCAGTGTCTTAAGTTCGTAGTAGTTTCAAATATATATGTTTGTATGACATCTTCGGAAGAAACAAATTTATTTGCACTTTTGAAGATTCAACTACTTAAGATTAACATTACACCAGGAATAAAGTGCATCTAAGGCTGATTGCAGGAGAATATGATCAGCGTGACGATTATTTGTTCGAAATATCTTCATGTCGTCTGCATATAATTTAAGATGTCCACCGGAAAGGTATACTACTTTGTTTTACCGCCATTTTGGTAAACATTAGTCTTGACAGTTCACATTTAGCAGTCGTAAAGTGGACACGTGGCAAATTTATTATGGAAAAAATCTTCTTTAAACGGAAGTCCTTTAATCGTTAAAACATTTAATGAAAATCAATTATCGATTCGAAAAAACAGGGTCTTTGGGTGAATGGAGCAAGCATGGACCATAGCGTACTGCAAGATTGGATGCAAACATTATTGCTGTTCAAGAAAGTGTTAAAAACAATCCATCAACATCAATTCAACGACGTGCTCAAGAACTCGGTCTTTAAAGAACAACTTTGTCCACAATTTTGCACAAGGATTGACATTTTTTTTCCATATAAAATTCAGTTGACACAAGAGCTTCTTCCAAGAGATAATTTACGACGCCGTACATATGCCAATAAGATGTAATTACAATGCAACTACTGCGAGACCTCTTTCCACAACAAGTTATTTCAAGAAATAGTGATGTTGATTGGCCCCAACGGTTGCCTGATTTAACTGCTCTGAACTTCTTTTTGTGGCGATATCTGAAAGTATGCAAACAAACCAGAAACTCAAACAAAATATTCGTAACGGAATTAATGAAATACCGTGTAAAATGTGTAAGAATGTAATGAAAAATGTGCTCAAAAGGACTCGCAATTATGAGGCTAACAGAGATGGACATCTATCTGATATTGTATTCCATATATAATTGCCGACATTAAATAAAACATTTATTAATCCAATCCAATCTCCTTCTAAGGCAAATACCCTGTAGAAAATTTGAGTATTTAATAGCATTGGCAACAGAAGCACTGGAAACAATGCTATTAATAATAAAGGACCTAGATGGCTAACCTGCAGCATACCAGATGATACAATAATTTTTTTTTTGGAAGCAAGCGTGTTAAAACGAACTTTTGAGTTTTGTTTGAAAGATATGAATTAATTCACATAAGAAAACTGCTTGTGATTTCCATAAGGTCAAGTATCCTAATCAGAAGATTGTGGTTGACCTTATCAAATCCCTTACTAAATTTAGTGTAAATAACATCAGTTTGTTTACGTTGAGTAAATACCCAACTGACTAGCGTTGGTAATTCCAAAAGACAGTTGAACAACCCCTTCTAAAACCATACCAAGCAGGTACCAATATAGACGATACTTGATGAGGAAGGTGATCAGTAACAATTTTCTGCAAAAGGTTTAGGTATAGCGCTAAGTTTAGCAATACCTTTTTAGTTAGTTGTTAAAAATATAAATTGGTTTTTGTATTTTCGATTTTACCAGCAATGAAGTCTCTTACAGAAAAGTACTTCACCCTTGATATTTAAATTCGTCATAAATTTTATTTTCAAGTGTAGTTTTTTGATTTTTTTCAAACATGGAAAAAATATACAACACCAAAAATGTTATTTATGCAGAAGCAATATGAATTATTACACATAAAACTTCATCTACATGTTTGGTGTTTTTGGAGCTATTTTCAATTGCAATTATTTTGCCATAAATTAAAAAAAATACTTTAATTTAGCTGTTCTTTCTCATTCTGCAAGTTTAAATAGCAATTAAAATTGTTAAATGTAATAATTATATTATACCAAAAAAAAAAATATAGCATACTGACTGCAAAATAATAATAAATATTTTTTGATTGAAACATTTAATTCTGGGCAGCTTTAAATGACTGCTGGTGAACGATTTTAAATCAGAATATTTTTATACGGAAAAATTTTTGTGAACTCAAAGAAAACATATGAAAACAAAACATTCATTATAATTATTAGCAAACATCACCAGGAAGTGTGCTGATTTGTTTGCACATGTAACTCATAACAACACAATCATTAAAGGAACAAGCTAAGAGGAGAAAAAAAATGTCCTTAAAAATGTTTTGAAAATTTCTAAAGGTTTTCAGAAAAAGATGCAAAGCCTTTTTTAAAAAAAAGAGGACCTTTAGAAAAGCAGCAAAAATAAACTGCAAAGTCAAAGGATTAAGAGTAATATGGTTGTTAGATATGCACACTCTTTGAATGCATAACAGAGAACAAAACTTAGAATCCTTACACAGATACAATATGTAGAAGTTGTTTTTGTTTATAAATCTATTTTAGGGAGATTGCTAAAAGATTTTTTTAATCTTAAAATAAAGATTTTTGAAATAAAAGCAAACAAAAATATTTGAATAAAAACTTAATTAAAAAATTTTTAAAGGGCCTATACTCATAATTATACAAGAATTTAATGAAGAACAAGAGAAAATCATTAAAAAATACTAAATATTGCATTTTTCAATGGGTCAAAATAATAACGTTAAAAGTTTTTATAGTGTTAGGCATTTGTCAGTTAAAATTATTATTTTATTTTATCCACATTTATTTGTTTTTTAGTAGTTAATTATAAAGCACTAGGCCAATTTAATAAAAAAATTTTAAAAAACTTTTATTATCCTGATGATGCCAACCAACGGTGTGGCGAAATATCGAAAAAATAATAAAAAATAAAAGTTTTTTAAAAATTTTTTATTAAATTGACCTAGTGCTTTGTAATTAACTATTGAAAAATATTAAAAAAGTCAAAAAACTATACCTATTATACACATTAATTTGTTTTAGATTTATTTGAAAAATAAGTACTTTATGATATTCTCTTAAAATAATTATAATTCAAAAAATATGAGGGGGGAAAGCATATCCATATGGTCATTTTATCACTGCTCATATAGTTCATCAGTGAATTTTATCTCAAATTTTGTATAGAAAATTCGAAAGGAAAAGGAAGAGGAAGGGAGGATTAGTTATCTGGACCTGACGGTCAGGGGGGACATAATCTCGAACAGAATCGAGTGTGGGATATACAGGGAACCAGCAGCAACGGACACAATAATACACAACTCATCAGATCATCCCCAGCAACACAGAAACGCAGCAATCGGGCAGTTAATAACAAGACTCGAGAGAACACCACTAACACGGCAAATGTATATGAAGGAAATGGAAACTAAAGCGGAAAACAACGGATACAAAAAGCGCCTCGTGGATAACATCAGAGAACAAATTAGAACGAACAAAGAACAGGAGAATGAGAGGAAAAAATGGGCTACATTAACATATATGGAAAAATCAACGTACAAACTGGCGAAATTCTTTGGGAAACACAACATCAATACCGCATTCAGAACAGGAAACAACCTAGGCAGAATACTACGGAATAAGACAACCGAGGCGAATATACTGGACAAACAAGGAGTGTACAAATTGACTTGTACATGCCATTATGGCAACATCGGGCGAACAGGACGAGGAATTAAGACCAGATTTAGGGAACACATTAGAGACTATAACAAAAAACTACGAGAACCAAAATCAACTCCAGGATCAAACTTTGCGAACCATATATTTAACAGCAAATGTACACCAGGACATATAAAGACAACGGTTAAACTGCTTCATACACAGCACAAAGGAAGGAGACTAAATGTATTAGGAGACATGGGAATATACAAACAGAAAACATTTGACGGACGAATAATAAATGGACGAATGGGCACTGCTTCGGACACAATATTTGAACCGTTAAAACATTTTTACAGGAAAACGGACACTACACCAACACAAAAACGTTACGCAGATGCACAAGACCAAGGCGATAAAAAACATCATAAACGTACAATTACAGATTATTATGTCACATGGGGGAAAGAAAAGAAACCCCCATAAGTTCCCACATAAACACAAACGGACAACGAGCATGATCATAAAAGGATTTAGCTAGAAAAAAAAAGACGAATGAAAAAGGGAGCGACAAATTAGGTAAAAAGAGACAAAAGAAATAGGAGAGAGAGATGCAGGCAAAAAAAGACAGAAAGGGACGAACGCAATAACACGAAGGGTGACACGAACTATATAAACACAACTGGCAATAGAACGCAACTAGTACGAAAAGAACACTAAAGATGACAAACAGCCGAAACCGGTTTGTTCACAAACCAAATTTGGCGAGGGTCGACGGAAAACCGTACCCAAACAAAAGTAATTTTAACCCCGTCGGAGATTCCAAGCACATATCAAAATTGGAGTCTTATATCTCAAGCTTAATTGATTAAATAATAGTTTTCATTGAACCAACACAGCAAAAAGACAACAAAACTTAAAAATACTGTTATACAAAAAAACACAGCAAACAAAAACACATGAGCAGTAGTGAAATGGCCATTAGGATATGCTTTTACCCCACATTTATAGATTTAAAATATTTTTTGAATAATAAGTATTTTAGGGCAACATCATAAAATATTTATTTTGAAAGGAATCTAGCGCAAATTAAAATGATTCTAAAAATAAAATTGTTTAATATTTTATTACACTTAGAAAAAGAATGCTCTAACTCTCATTAATTTAAAAAGAATTATATTCCTGCTTGATATTGTATGAAGTATTAAATAACACGCTTTGTACAGGGCCGGGAACTTTCCCTATGCTACTTTCCTTATACTACTTTGTTTTGCCGCCATTTTGATAAACATTAGTTTTGACAGTTCATATTTGGCAGTCATGAAATAGACACGTGGAAAAAACCAACGTTTTTTTAATTGTTAAAACATTTTATCAATCATCGATTGCTGTACGTGAAATTTTTGGGAGAAACAACGTGCCAACAAAACACACTATTTATTGTGTAGTGAATGATTTCGAAGAAAGAGGATCTATAGGTAATAGGCCTTGGGCCACAACGTATTGCAAGATCGGCTGAAAACATTACTGCTGCACAAGAAAGTGTTCAAAACAATCCATCAACCTCAAATCGATGCCGTGCTCAGGTGCACAGGTTTTCAAAATACCAATTTGGAAATAATTTTATACAAGGATTTGCATTTGTTTCCATATAAGATTCAGTTGACACAAGAGCTTCTTTCACAAGATCATTTACGCCGCCGGATATATGCCAATAAGATGTTACAGCTCGCCCATGACAACTCCGATTTTCATTATAAAATCATAATAGGTGACGAGGCACATTTATTCTTTTGCAAAACTCCACCATTCGTTTGAACGGTCACATTACATTTCTGTATACTACCAACAAAATTTTCTTCACGGAAACCATTTCCTAATTCTACACTAGCAATTTCACCGTCTAAGACACTTTCTAGGAGAACTACATCAGAAGTTTCAACTTTTTCTATTGAACATTTGCCTCTTTTGTCAGCCGGCAAATCATTTAAGCGAACCAGCGAAGTATTTTTTGTACCAGTTGATGGAAGATCAAGTTGTTGCAGCCAAAGGCACAGCTTCGAAGCCGTATATTTTCTACCACATAGACTGTTTGCCTCCATTACGAATTAGTCTTTTATAGAATGGATGGATATGTGAATAAACAGAATAGATGGTTCTGGGGAATGGCAAGCCCTCAAATTATTCAATAGTCAGCCTTTCGTCCATTAAAGCTGACTGGTCAGTTATTTCTTTGAAAATTAAAACGGCGTAAGGGTAACAGTGAATGGGGAGCGATATCGTGATATGATTGACAACTTTTTAACGCCTCAACTGCATGCTTTGCCCTTAAAAACGAAAATTACAGCTTCCTAAATAGTTCACATCAAAAATCTTTAAATCATTTTGTAATTTTAAAGTATTTATTTTTGTATTTATTTTTAACCGACTTCAAAAAGGTGGAAAGTTATTAATTCGTGTGATTTTTTATATCTGTGGCCGCAGAACTCAATAAGTTTTGCCGATTTTGCATTTTATGTTTTTTAAATTGAAAAGTGGCATAACTTTAGATTGTTTCCATCTTAAAGAATAGATTAAAAACAAGAATTAATAATGTTTCAAATTAAAGGGTGTTCCAATATTACGTAATTGTTACATGTCTAGTGAAACAAAATGGTCTTGGATATAAAAATTTTACCATAGTTTCCGATAAAACATTGTCATAAAATATAAATTTCAATATTAAAAGTTGTGCCCATAGGTGATGTTGCTACATTTTAAATGGAACTACATTTTGGTGGCACTAGCTTTTGAGCTGTTATAAACAAAAATTAAAGAGTGTCCCCGTATGCAATATTATTTCATTTGTATTGACTATTTTAAACAGTTTTAAACAGACAATTATAATTAAATAAATTATCCGTGTTCTCATATGCGACGTATAAGACATAACTTTTGAATTGTTGCAAGCAGACACTTGCAATTTACTCTGAATACATATTACTTTTCACTATAAGAAGGTGCCCCTGTAGGCTAGTAGGTAGTGTACTAGATTGTGAGTATGGGGATTGTGGGTTCGATTCCCCACAAAGACCTTGGTTTTTTTTCACTACAAAAATAAAAATTGACTGTCGGTGGAGCTGCTCAGCGATGAAGTCATAGCCACTGGTCGCTGTGCTGTCTTATTATATGGCAGTTAATTTCAGACTATCCTTCTACTTTCCCCACCTGTTTCATCCCCTCTCTATCCCTTTCCTAAAGAATGTAGCACGGTACTTGACTAAATAGGCATTGTTACCTGAATTGCTACTCTCTTTAAAAAAAAAATTAAATGATCTTTTATGTCTGTTCAAAAATTATAAATTTGCTAAAAAAAATCTTATGAACACAAAAACAGCACGCTACAGTAAAATTTCATGAACTAAAATAAACAATCAGAAACTTAAAACAACTATCCCAGAATAATAGGAAACACAACGAATAAAAGCAAAAATTTGACACAGTAAATTCTAGGCGTAAAATCGTAAGGTTACCATCCTGCATTTTTGTGTAAGTTTATATATATTGTTGTGCTGTGTATAATTATACTATATAAATATAACAATATGATATTGGAAATTAAAAGTACCCCTATGGATAATATATTTTGATGTATATTGTGATATCGTTTGATCTGTTATAGACAGACACTTAAAAATTTACACAGAATGCATATTTCCATGCATGATATAGCAGGGGTGTATATCACATATTTATAGATGACATATTTTTTGCTTAATTTATTTTTAAGTAGATATTGTAAAATTCATTTCATATTCTAAGACCCACTGTCCCTTTGTCTATTTCGAATGATGTTAAAGATTAGTTTAGTTTATGCTAAGCAAACTTAAATTAATTTTATTTTATAACCTATTGTAGATTTTAAGTTGTATGATATACAACAGAACCAGTTGGAAACACGTTGTTTCAACTTTTTGCTGTTCAATATCTAAAACCGTAAAATTGTTTCAAATAAAAACAACAATTACTCGCACTAAATAAAGAGGACATTGTTATCATTATTCAGATTAGGTGATTTTTGGGTTGTGTATCTTCTTATTACCTGTTAAATGATTTTATTTTCTGATTGTTAATCTAAGTTCATGGAATTTGAATGTAGCATGTTGTAGTTGGCTTGTATCAATAAGGTTTCTTAAAAACTTCCTGATTTCACTTTACTTTTTTTTAGTGATAATTATCTTTTGATAACTTAAATGAAGGATCTTCGTAACAATATGTTAAATAAATCAAAAATCCAATTATTTCCTTCATATAAATTAAAAACGAGTTCTTTCTACCTGGTGTTATTTTTTACAACCGCTTGAAAATTTAAAAATTATTCCTTATCGAATGGAATAAACAGTTTGAAACAAAAATATTAACATTTTAGCCTCCCTCTCACATAGCGACATTTACACATTAACTGCAGGATACAGTGATCTAAAATCCATAGAAAACTTTGTAAATTGATGTATAACTCAAATGGATGTATAATTCAAATGAAATGAAACCAAATATCAATTAGCTAAGTGGCAACGTACGTGAGCCTAACTTAAGATCTAGCTTCAAAACTAACCATAGAAAGCTGACCTTATGCTGGAATTGATACTGGACCACATATTGAAACTACACACTCCTTAATCTTAGTCCTTAATCAGTTTTTAAATTGCAAAATGTTGTGTGCTAATGTGTATGTAGGTGTTGTGTGTTTTTAAATGCATGGATAAACAATTGAATGTGTGTGTGTAAAACTTCAAATACATCGACGTGTTAATGTTTCCCGCTTGACCAAGATATTCGATAATAATATCACTAAAGATAGTTTGGCAAACACGTCGCGAATAAAACATTCGAGAACGGCTATTGCTAGTGAAACGAAAACGATCTCATAGAGTTCACCCGTCGCTCAGTTTGTGGCAGCAAATCCTTCGATCTAGAATGTTTGCGAAAACTATCAATGGCAATTATTTAGCAATATCTAAAACGAATAAATATCGACTTCACGAAATGTTCGCTTATGATATTATTATTTCTTTTATTTTAATATCGCTAAACATTTGCTTTTAATACTTTAGCAAGAGTTCGATAACGAAGGTTTTGCAGCTTATTGCTCTTCCATTAAATTAATTTTATTCCAAAAAATTAAAGAGAGCGTTTTGTATATATTTTACAAAATGTATAGGCAAATTAGAATTTGAATATTACGCTACATCGAATAAAGATAACGAAATGAAATTTTTTATTCATATTTTTTATTATAACATTAAATTTTATTATTCAAAATTTGTGATTATTAATAAATAATAAAGATAAAAAATTAAAATTAATTCATATTTTTATTAATTAAAAAACATTTCATTTCTTTCATAAAATTTTGTAGTTATGGTTTATAATAAATTGTTTTTTGATCATTAAAAATCATTTTTATCATTTAAATCTAAGTACTAGGATTAAGTTTTAGCTTTTTGTCTTGATACTTATCAGATTTAGATAATCTATCATGTGCATATTGAAAAAACCTTTGTGAAATTTTGTCGAAATCGCCGTCTTCTAGCGCGAATTTGTTTTTAAATGAATCTATAAATAAATTAAATAGATAAGCATTATTTTTTATAAAGTTCTAGTTTGTTCATTCTTACTTCGTATTGCTAAAGTTAATCTTGATCCTCTTATGCATTTTTTGTTGAGTGTTCCTCTCCACGAAAACTGTTCCGCCAGTTTATCACAAAATATTTTTTTCCAGACAACCCGTATGAATTTTTCGTAAGATTTTTCGCCAACAGCCGTTAGTTCTTTTATCTTTAGAAAAACAAAGAAATACAAATACTTAAAATATCTATAGATTTTTATGCACATCCATATACACTTACAAATTGCTTAAAAAATTCTTCATTTTCCAAACTGTTTTCAAATTCGGTGTATTGCTCCATTGTGGTAAACGGTTGCTGCGGAACAATATATTCAATGCAAGCAACATCTCCATGGAGTTTTTTTCTAATTGACGAAACTTCGTTGCGAATTGAAATCATTTCTGTTGTTATGCGGTCGGTTTTTGAATGGAGAGCTGTAAGGTTCTGATCTAATTTTCGCAGATAGTTTAATATTTCTAAAATTAAAAAATGTTTATTTAAAATCTATATTAATTAAAACTGATATGCAATAGTACCTGATAGTTGGTTACTGTTATTGTCATTTAACTTGGGGATGGGTTGTTGTGCAAACAACTCTGTGTAAACCGTATATGGTTCAGAATTATTTTGATTTTGGTTGTTGTTTTGGCTTTGCAAAAATGTGTTTGAACTAGTATTACTCATATTTGATCTAAAAGTGAATAAGTGGGATAAAGATATTATTAGACTCGATTGTAAAAAAAGCCATTTTTCCAGAAACATCTTTAATTGGGATTTTGTTAATTTCTTGACTTAACTGTAAATTATTCGAACAAAATATTCCAACTAATGTTGAATCTATTGGATAATTAAAAAACGGTTCGAGACCGACGACTAACTTGCTATGTAAGATATGGGTAAAGTCCAAAGTTTCTATTTTTGTTATTTTAAACAATTTGTATCGATCAGCTTTTACATAAAAAAATGCATTGGGATCGTTTAAATCAAACCAAAAATTGTTGTAAGATATTCCCGTTTTTGAAAAATTTGCCATGCCATAATGAATTTTGCTCTGAATGTTCAAAATGCTTTGCTCAACAACACGGTTATAAAGCTGTGACAAAACTCCATCACCTTTCTGAACAAATTTTTTTAGCTTTCCTAAGTAGTTTTCAAAAGGAAACGCACTTATTGTTTCTAAGGAGTTGAATATTTTTGATTGGCTGCTTAAGTGCGTTAAACAGTGGAAATTGAATGTAACCATCGAAAACAAATACAAAGAAGGAACTTGGTATACAAAATCGTTAAGTAATCTTGTGGCACAGTCATTCTTAGTCATGCAATATTCATCATGAAGTAAAATTCTTATTCCTAAACTAAGAAGCATGAAGTGATTATACCTTGAGGAGCATAAAACGTTTTTTAAAACTATTGGCCCAGTGTACAACAAAAATGTCCGAAACTCAGTGGCCTTAAATCTTTCAAGATCATCAAGCGATCTAGGTTTCCTAACGAACTCTTTGGGAACAAATTTTTTTAATATGACTAAATCGGAGTTTATTTTACTTATTTGTGATACATTTAAAGAAAATGCATGGCCTTTAACTCTAGTTAATGCCATTAGTATTGATTTCATAACGCCTAGGCAAACAACATGCATGTAGTCAAGTGGAAACTGATTGACCATGTCAATAGGCAATTTTTCTATTTCTAGTTGGCTCTGTACATTATGGTGTTGAGGATTTGAACGATTTCTAAAATCGCTGTCAGTACGAAGAGAACAGTCAGCCTTTTTGAAAATTATTCTTCTCTGAAAACTTTCCCCTCTTTGAGTACATTTGTTGCAGGAAAAAAATCCTGAGTGATTTTTAATACCTAAAATAAATGCCCGTGCTGGAGCATCGCATATAAATGACCTTACATTTACTCTAAATGCCATTTCGCGAAATACCATTCCATTTTTAATTAAATGGTTCATCTCCTCTATGAATTCTATCAAGTACTCATTTGAATTTTTAGGTTTTTTGCAACCCACATAAATTCCAACAACAAAAACAGGTTTTGTTCCATTAATATTAATTAATATTGGCCACGCCTGTTTTAGGGAGCTTTTAAATAAAGGAAGACCGTCAAAATTTATATTTAGCAAAATATTTTCTCTTTTATATTGGAAATTGTTCAAAAAGTCCGTAATAGCATCTTCTACACCATAGTGGACGTATTCTCCAGGTTCTACTGTTCTTTTCACTATTTCGCGAGGGGTATATTTTAAAGTGCGTGCGTCTTGGGGAAGATCTGGTATCTTTTCTCTCAATAAGCTTAGTAAACTATTCGAAGCATTTCTACTTATATTATTTAGTGATAGCCATTGAGCCAATTTTATATTAAAATCATTTCTGGTTTTAGGTACCTCTTCAATTCGTTCATTATTTACTTGAGGCTCAATTTCAAAAACAGGGTTAAGAACAATTTCAGAGTTTTCATTTCGTCTCTGGCTATTATTAATCACGTGCTTAGATTCACTAATAAAACTTCTACTTTTTCTTTTCATGTTTAGTACTTACCAATTTTTTTGATTTTCAATAAAAACACTTTATATTTAAATTTTACTTTTCACTTCTCTTCACTTTACTTTAAAAAGTTTTATTTTTCTGAACTGTTTTCTTACAACTTCATATTACAAATAACTTATGCTTTATAAATCTTTTGCAAAAAATAAATAAATCCCGTTAATTTTGTCTCTCACTCAAAAAAAGCAAAAAAAAGAAGAATTTTGTTTCGAAAAATGTTCACTTTAGCGAATGTACGCATAAAAACGAATGTCTGGTCAAGCGGGTTATTTTAGTTTGTTAGGACGTGTATCGGCATGTCTACTTTTCACATACATGTTATATCAGTATATCAGCTAATTTGCATTCTAGCGCCTCAACAATTGCAAGAATGAAATTGAAAAAAACAAAAAAAATTGTTTGTTTGAATTCGATTAACTTGTGCAGGTTGTATTCGGTACTCTTTTAAAATTAATTTTAGCATGATTGACTGTAGTATTTTGCGTAGTGTGAGTTTGCAATTGTGAAAGCGGTTTAGAAGCAAAGTTTAAGAAGGTATCAAATTGAAATGTTAAAATGAAATATGCCTGAAGTAAGTAAGTTTTAATGAATGCATCATAATGCATACAACAGTTTTTTTGTTTTGCAGTGTATTGGTGAGTGGTCAGAAACTTATAATCTGCAATACGAAATGATGAAGTGTGTTTCAATGTTTTAGATTTATATAGACTTCAAAGAAATTAAATCACTTCACTTTTTCAATTTGAAATCGTTTTGGCAAATGTTAAAGTCTAGTTCTAAATGACTTTAGAACTAGACTTAGTTTCTATTACGACTTTCGACTATATTGTTAAGTTTATTCCTTTATTAAACGTTCGGTTTATTGAATTCCTTTGGTTCAAAATAATAACAAGACTTTTATTTAGATGAGCTAAAGGGTCTGCCAAATAACTTTTTTTTTGTTTTAAATGCTGTAAACAAAACTACTGAATATTTTCTCAAATATCTTTTTTTATTTGCAAGTACAATCCTTCCGGTTAATAATGGAAAATAATTTCATTTAAATGGCTGCCTCGACTGGCCATGCAGTAGTCTACACGATCGGTCAAATTTTTTAGCACATTATCGATTGCATGCAGCTGTATTTAACCAATAGGTTCAAGAATATTGTCCTTTAAAGCGTCAATTGTCTCTGTCTTCTTTTTTATTTTTTTTTTTTTATAAAAAGAAGTAGCACTTCAGGTAACAACGCCTATTTAGTCAAGTACCGTGCTACATTCTTAAGGAAAGGGATAGAAAGAGATGAAACAGGTGGTGAAAGTAGAAGGATAGTCGGAAATTAACTGCCGTATAAAGAGAGCACAGCGACCAGTGGTCATAGAATATGAAACGAATTTTATAATATACATTTAGAAACGGTTATATATGTCATCTATAAGCACAAGCTTTAAATTTTATGTGCTTTACACCCCTGCTATATCATGCATGGAAATATGCATTCTGTGTAAATTTTTAAGTGTCTGTCTATAACAGATCAAACAATATCACAATATACATCAACATATATTATCCATAGGGGTACTTTTAAATTTCAATATCATATTGTTATATTTATACAGTATAATTATACACAGCACAATAATACATATACACATACACAAAAATGCAGGATGGTAACCTTACGATTTTAAGCCTATGTCAAATTTTTGCTTTTATTCGTTGTGTTTCTAGGTTAGTTGTTTTAAGTTTCTGATTGTTTATCTTAGTTCATGAAATTTTACTGTAGCGTGTTCTTTTGTGTTCACAAGATTTTTTTTCAGCCATTTGTAATTTTTGAGCAGACATAAAAGATCATTTCATTTTTTTGTTTTTTTTTTGAAAGATGAAACAGGTGGTGAAAGCAGAGGGATAGTCGATAATTAACTGCCATATAATAAGACAGCATAGCGACCAGTGAGTATGACTTCATCGCTGAGCAGCTCCACCGACAGTCAATTTTTATTTTTGTAGTGAAAAAAAACCAAAGTCTTCGTTGGGAATCGAACCCACAACCCCCATACTGAGAAGCTAGTACACTACCTATTAGCCTACAGGGGCTTGTCGGCGTAACACTTATCTTTGACGGCACCCTACAAATAATAGTCCAACGGTGTCAAATCGCAGCTCCGAGAACATCAGCTCTGCGGTTAATAATGCGATCTTCAAACAAACGGCGCAAAACATCGAGTGTAGTTTCGGCTGTGTGGCACCTAGTGCCGTCCTGTTGAACCAAATGTTGCCAATATCCTGCTCTTCAATTTTTGTGAACAAAATTGACTGTAACGGCCACTCCTTGCTCCTTTTCGAAGAAAAATGGCCCAATTATGCCTCTGGACCAAAATCCGCACCAAACAGTGACTCGTTTTGGGTGCATCGGCTTTTCAATGTATGCGTATGGGTTTTCTGTGCCCCAAATGGGACAATTTTGCTTGTTTACATACCCGCCAAGCTCAAAATGAGCTTCATTTGAAAAGATGACTTTTTTTTTTGCAAAATCGGCATCTTCTGTAACTCGAAACCCAGGCCCACTTAGCGAAGCGAAAACGCATTGTATAATCACTTGGCTTCAACTCCTGAACCAATTGCACTTTCTATGGCGTCATACCAAGGTCTTCATGCAAAATTCATCTCAATGATGTCTCTGAAATGTTCAATTGTTGAGAACGACGGTGAATTGATGTTGATGGCGCTTCACGCACACTTTCTGGCACAGCAGCAGCAAAATTCTCGGGTCTACGCAGTGTTTTTTTGGCTTTTCACGCTTTGGTTTATCGATGAGGATGCCAGTTTCTTTCACTTTTTTCATAAGATAACGAACATACGAAGCTGACGGTGCTTCTCTTCTTCCAAAATCCGTACGCAATTTACGCACACACATTCTGCAACATTGCCATGATTTTCAAAGTAATGTCGGAATATTTCCCAGCGTTATTCAACCATATTCGTTCAGCGGAAGGATAAAACTAATTATCTGTAAAATCAAACATCTGTTACCATTCACGAAATAAGCACTAGTTGAAAAAAATATCGTTGGATGAGGGACCCTTTATATACTCTTGTACATAATTATATACACGATAAGAACTTTACCACTTCAACCTCTGTGTTTTCACTCGATCACCATCATAATTAAACTATTTGTTACCTGTTGTGTCTTCAATTGACCACGTTGACAATTAGACTTACTGTCAACTATTGTGCTTGCACTCAAGAAAACGAACCCTAATATGCTGTTTTTAGCGGTTCTAGTATTTACTAGTAAACTCTAATTCTTCGCCTTAAATATAGATGACGTTGTTATCATTATTTAGTGAAGGTGTTTATTTGGTCTTCCTATTCTTTTTTAGATGTTTTTTGTGATTACTAATCTAAGTTCATGGAATGTGAATGTAGCATATTGTTATTGTTTTGTGTAAATAAGATTTATTAAAAACTTCTTGTTTTCTAAGCAGTCACAATAGGTCATTTCAATTCAGTGATTTAGTGATAATTTTTAGTTTATAAACAATAAACAAATTAAAATTCCTATTGTCTCCGCCATATAAATCAAAAGCGATTTTTTACACCTGCTTGAAAAATTTAAGTTAAATTAATTCCTTAGCGAATGCAATTGTACACACATTGTATGGCATACTGCAACAGTTTGAAAAAAAAAAATTAACCATTAAAGAATTATAATCGCCAAAGGAATATTTTCAAGGAATATACATATACGACACACAAAAGAGAATTAACAAACTATGAAAAGCTTGCAAAAATTATTACGTAACGCTGACATTAATGGAGCAAGAATTTCAATAAGATTTCAGAAAGGAATAAAATATAAAAAGGCAAAAGAAAAAGAATTTTCCAACCAGCATCAAATAGTATGCCTGTGTGATCATATCTTACAGACAAGAAGCCAAAATGTATTCAAACAATTAAAAACCTTCAAAAACCAATCACGTAAAAGAGAGCAGGAAAGAAATTTTGAAATGGTAAATATACGTGCTATTTCAAAACGCACTACTTTTGGAGAAAAATTTAATCTTATAACGATTGTTATTTTCAAGAGCCATTAATAACTACAGGAAGTTACAAATCCTGTATTCTTTAGGAAACGAATATATAAGGGATAATAGATGTGATGAAAGTAGTAGGAAAAAGAAAAACTTCTTTTCAACGCCGCCTTTGTCGGTTATGGGCAGTGATAAACCTCCGCCATATGCCGTTGATAAGGCGGTTTATTTAAAGGAAATATATAATTTTATTACGAATTTTACCTAGTTAACTTGAATACTGTAGGCAGAACACAACTTCAACACAATCAGAGCAAATATTATAATTTATCTTTTTGGTTGCCGCAGGGGTTGAACACAGGTCAAACCGGTTTATAGTCAACAAGGAATTAAAATAAAATTATGTTCAGGGCTCAACAGAAGGTTATCAGAAAACATGAACAATTATATGTGACGATTTATAAAGAGAACAATGAAAAAAAGCTATAGGTTGTATTTTCACTTCCTCTTACCAAATTAATATTAAGTGCATATGAATTTTCCTGGTGTTATTTATATGTAAAATGTATGCAGGTTCACACGTAGAAACATGAGAAGATTGCTGATGAAGTACCAGTGATTTGTTGATAACAGAAATTAAAAAAAAAAATTCTTTCTTACTAAATTTAGAAAAATACATTTAATGGAAATCAAGCCGAATTTAAAATATTGTTTTGGATCAGAACTTAAATAGTTCAATTGTTAATTAAAAATTAATAATTTCGTCTTTTGAACTTTAAAATTAAAGGCAGAATTACTTTAGCTTTTCCTATATTAAGACCATTTTTCTTTCATAATTAACAAACATCACGACTATTGTATTAAATAAAAAAATCTTGGAGAGTAAGGAATTGCCTTACTTAGATCATTCGATCCATTTCAATGGCCTTAAAATATTATGAAATCTAAGCCTGTTAAAGAAAACTATTTAAGTGTTAAGCGTCCCCCACCGGGGACACATTTATTGGTCTTTATAGAATACTTGACTATCTAGACCCATGCTGCTGGGGGTATAAGGGAGCCCAGTCCCCTGCAGGTAGCAGGGGTCAGCTGGAAGCTCCACGTTATTTAGGCATGTAGCTGTTTCTCTGACTGATTATTGAGGTTGGCCCTTCGGGAGTATCGTGGTGGCTATGGTGTCGCGGCCCCATATAGGTCTGTTTTTTATGGTGGCCAGGATTATCTCACCTTTAATAACACCTATCTGGTGAATGATCCTAGATCCAGTGAGCATGCTAGCCATGTGTTCTGGACAGGAGTTGGATAGTCTCCAGCTCTTCAGCAAGGAGTGCTCTGGAACCGCTGAAATTGCAACTAGGAAAGACCTGTTGCTAGAATTAGTCTTCGGCTTCCTAGGACGTGATGAAGTTGCTTTTCACTCACAGTGGTTTGACCACCATCTGATTAAGTGTTAAGCAGACTTAAAAAATAAGTATTCCTAGCATATATAGTTTCCATAGAAAAACTGTTAAAATATCAGCTTACTATTCATCTGTCATAGAGCCCACTATTCCGGAAACCGTAACTCTTTCTTTCACAGGAGCATTATTGCTACAGCCGTTATAATACCAAATACTAAAAATTAAAGGCTATGCGTGATAAGATTTACGTCGGTACCATGTATGCCATAATTCGACGGTGAATTAAATGACTAGGGTGATACCTAGCGTGCACCCACGCCCTAGGAATCCAAAGACATAACTCTATGCACCAGGCTATTCCTAGTCGCAATTTCGGAAGTTTTGGAGCAGCGCCGGCAATCTCCACTCCTTGCTGAAGAGTTGGAGATTATCCAACTCCTGGTTCAGATCACATAACAAGTATGCTCACTAGATCCGGATTATTCACCCTTTGTACTCAGTAGAGATGAAATGAACCTGGCCCCATAATCATTTCATGAGGGTGGCGAAACCACAACCACCACGATGCTTCCGAAAAGTTAACCTCAATAATCAGTCAGAGAGCTGCTAAAATGCTAAAAATTCAAAAAGCTAAACTCTAGGCCTTACTGATTCCCGCGTAAATAACATGGAGTTGTCCAGTTGACTCTCTACTATCCTTTAGGAGACTAGGTTTCCTTTTATCCCCGGTGATAAATGCAATGACGGTAAGATTCCGTCAAGATATATAAACGTGACCCCGGGGGGAATTCAAGGCTTTGCCAAATGTGAAATGTATTCATAAAAATATTATTTTTTTAACTGAAACTTCAAACTTGCACAACTTATGTAAAGCTGTGTCCGCTATCGTAACCAGCAACAAAAAAAAATATATAAATTAACAAGTCTTTCAAAAGTGGAACACGCCATATCTTATAATTTTAGGAGCATATAAAGGGTCCACCATCTAACGTTTTTTTGTTTCAACTAGTGCTTAGCTCATGTTTGATTTGACAGATAATTAGTTTTATAATAATTTAGTTTCCGCTGAACGAATATTGTTGTGTATACGCTTGAACAACGCTGGGAAATATTGCGACATTACTTTGAAAATCATGGTAATATTGCAGAATGTGGCGAAAATTGCATACGGATTTTGGAAGAAGAAAAGCACCGTCAGCTCCGTATATTCGTTATCTTGTGAAAAAAGTGAAAGAAACTGGCATCCTCATCGATAAACCAAAGCCTGAACAGCCAAAAACAGTGCGTACACCCGAGAATATTGCTGCTATGACAGACAGTGTGCGTGAAGCGCCATCAACATCAATTCACCGTCGTTCCCAACAATTGGACATTTCAGAGACGAATTTTGCATAAAGACCTTGGTATGACGCCATACAAAGTTCAATTGGTTCATGAGTTGAAGCCAAGTCACCATCTAATGCGTTTTTGTTTTGCTAAAGGCGCCTGCGATCGACTTACAGAATATGCCGATTTTGCAAAAAAAACATCTTTTCAGATGAAGCTCATTTTTAACTTGGCGGGTATGTAAACAAGCAAAATTTGATGCACTGTTTGTTGCGGATTTTAGTCCAGAGGCATAATTGGGCCGATTTTCTTCGAAAATAAGCAGGGAGTGGCCGTTACAGTCAATGGCGATCGTTATCTGGCCATGTTGAACGAATTTTTGTTCACAAAAATTGAAGAGGAGGATACTGGCAACATTTCGTTTCAACAGGATGGCGCTACGTGCCACACAGCTGAAGCTACACTCGCCCTATTTTTGAAGATCGCATTATCAGCCGCAGAGCTGATGTCGTTAGCCACCTCGGAGCTGCAATGTGACACCTTTGGACTATTATTTGTGGGGTGCCGTCAAAGATAAATGTTACGCCGACAAGCCAGAGACAATTAACGCTTTAAAGGACAATATTCATGAAGCCATTGGTGAAACACAGCTTAAAAATTAGACCGATCGTGTAGGCTACTGCATGGCCAGCCGAGGCAGCCATTTGAATGAAATTATTCTCCATTATTAACAGGAAGGATTGTACTTTAAAATAGAAACAGAAATTTGAGAAAGTATTTATTAGTTTGTTTAATGTTATCGCGAAAGCAATAATACAAGTAGATAAATTTTATGTTTTAATCTATAACGTTTGAACGAGTGAGGACACTCTTTAATTTTTTATCTTTGTAATTGTGGAAATTGTATATTTATTTAGATATCAATTTTCAGTATGAAGCTGTTCAAAAGATATTACTGTATTGAGGACACCCTTTTAATTTATAATAACTTTTATTCTCCTTATAGACGACTTAATAATACCAGTTCTAAAGCTAACACGCTAGGTATCACCCAAGTGATTTGATCCACCGTCAAGTTATAGTATACATGGCTTGGTACCGACGTAAATCTTATCACGCATAGCCTTTAATTTTTGAAAGAGAAAACGATTCGATTGGATCCGTATAGTCTCTGTCCTTAACATAGCCCCACAATAAATAGTCTTTGATGCTAAATTACATGATCTGGCTGACCACTTAACTTTTAATTGCCGTAAAATTATGCGATCGGGGAATTTGCTTTGCAATAAATTGATCATTTTATTAGCTGTGTGGTATGTGGCAACGTCCTGTTGAAACCACTTGTCAGTGATATCCACGTCGTCAATAATAGGGAACAATTAAGTTGTTAGAATCTCGTTATAGCGTGATTCATTGGCCGTTACCGCATTTCCAGCCTCATCTTCGAAAAAAACGTCCCAATTAAGCCTCGAGACCACATAGTCCACCATAGACACGTTGAATATCAAAGGCTTCTTATTAATCGCTCTGGGGTATTCAGAAGCCGAAATGCAACAATTTTCCTTGCTGACAGACTCCGATAGGTGAAAATGGGTTTCGTCTGCAAAAATGATTTTGTCCGAAAAACCAGCCGGTTGCTCCTGAATGAATTGAGCGAATCTATGGCCATGTGAATGGTGGGTCGGCTTCAATTCCTGCACCAGCTGAACCTTGTAAGGCTTCAAATCAAATTCTTAAGCAAAATTCACCTTAGGTGGACAATTTGTCCGAACTAGCCTGTCAACTCAAATTTACGACCAAATTCGTTACCGAAATGCAACTTTAACAAAACAACCATTTTCGTGATGGATTTTAATTATTTTAATGCGATTGTGAGATTGAATTCATTGTAACAATTGCTAAAACATCTACTACGAATACGTCAAGAAGCTAAATGTCAAAACTGTTATGTTGTTGTTGCCACAATTGAAAAACAAATTTCTTGTTGAAAAACCCGATGGTTCATAGCAAATATAGTCACAGGCCTGCGCCAGCTTCAAATTTCTTTAATATTAATTCAAATTTATTTAAACTTATACTCCAGTTTAATCGTGGTTAACTTAAAAGAAACATTCAACCAATATTCAGTTGTTGTAGGGTATCAAAAGGATGTTTAATTAAGGACATTTTTCGCCTTTTGTTTTATATTCAACTCTACTCGTTGCTAGTGGCCGCCAATGCACAAAACTCAAAAGGAGCTTGAGTATAAATGGTTCTGTGTGTGTGTGTGTGTGTGTAAGTGTAGGTATGTGTGTGAACGATATTTAAACATTAAAAGCCTTAATTCTTTTTCGCAAAAGTTTTTCTTTTTTTGTTTTTGTACTGGATATGATTCTTTTCTGAATACAAAATGCAATTATTTATGTCCTTCATTTAAGTGTTGATTGTTGTATCGAAAAATTAACTAAACGAACCGACTAAAAAAAAAAATAAAAATAAATAAATGAACAACTAAAGGAACGGAATGAATAATTGTTATAAAATAAAATGGTTTGATTGTTATTGTTGTTGTTATTTAAGAAATATTCAAATCACTGGTTACGGCAAATTAATGCACTTCATGCAAATATTGAATACTAATGAGAGAGAGTTTGATAATAAGGACTGACTGGCACAATAAAAATTTAATTTTATAAAACGAAATCAAAGGACATTCAGTTTTTATTTTGCTGTTGAATTCTTAGTTAAGTTGGTGTGGGGAGCTGTATGTGTGTGTTGAAAATTAAGATTTATAAGGTGTGGTAAAAACGATAGTGATGCTGGTAGCATGTAGTAGGCCAATCAAGTACTTAATTAAATATAAATAAAAGCATTTTTCCCCTTTTTTGTTCTTTGTTGTACCATAAGAATGAAACTTGCTTAATTAGGAGTATTTTTGCTTGTCTTTCACAAAAGAAATAAATAATTACAGCACAAGATTAAATGAACTTATTTTAGGGTTTTTAGGATGAAATAACTAAATCAATTACATTTTCTGCTTTAAGTGATAAATTAAGTATATTGGACAATGTTGTGTAAATCGGAAAATTAGGTAAGTAAAGATTTAATCGAAATATTTAAATTAAATAAGGCGGAGTTAAAGAATAATGTCTTCAGTATTTCTTAAGAATATTTAGTTATTTCGAGATAGCTTTTGGAACCATGGAACTTAAGAGAGGAGAAAGGCTGTTATCTTTATACAAAGAAGGCAAAAGCTTTGTCGACTACTTCTGTCAGCAGATATCTGTAACAACCCATAAAATTACCACCCAATTGCAATTTTTTCCGCACTTTCTAAGGTGATGAAAAGTATGATTATTTAGTCTTGTGAGGTGCCTGGAGTCCAACAGCTTACTTAGCGCCCGACAGTATGGTTTCCGTAGAAGGCACTCTACGGGCAACTTGCTGGCTTTTCTATCAGAACAATGGTGCAACTCCATACATTATTTTGAGAGAGTCCCCCCCCCGCGGGGGGTCACATTTATCAGTCTTTGCGGATTACTTAACCATCTAGACTTGTGTCGTTCGGGGATATAAGGGAGCCCAATCCTCTGAAAGCAGCAGGGAGTCAACTCGAAGCTCCACGTTATTTCCACGGGAATCAGTAAGCCCCAGAGTTCCGCTAATTGTCTATTTCGCCTTTTAGCTGTTTCTCTGACTGATTATTGAGGTTGGCTCTTCGGGTTTATCGTGGTGCTTGTGGTTTCGCGGCCTCCTCATGAATTTGATCAAGGGGGCCAGGATCATCTCGCCTTTAATAACACCAACGGGTGAATGATCCGGATCCAGTGAGCATGCTTGTCATTTGTTATGGACCAAGAGTTGGAAAGTTTCCAACTCTTCAGCAAAGATTAGTGGTTTGCAACCCTGCTTTGGAACCGCTGAAATTGCAACTAGGAATGACCTGATGCTAGAATTAGTCCTTGGCTTCCTTGGGCGTGTATGACCTTGCTTTTCATTCCCAGTGGTTTGACCACTATCTGATTAAGGCTTACGGCCAGGCGCAGATGTAAATCTTATCACGAAATTTCGGAGAGAGTAAGGTGGTGGCTGTAGATATTTCCAAGGCGTTTGATAGAGTGTTGCATGGTGCACTTCTGTTGCTGCTTTTGGTGTCGGTGATAATTTATCCATAGTTATATTGAGTTTTCTTAGAAGTCGCATTATACGAGTCACTATAGATATTATTTCAGCAGATGAGTTCAATATTAATTCAAGGATACCGCAAGCCTCCACACCTACTCTTACCCTATTCGTTATTTTTCTAAACGACCTTCTTTGTCAAAATTCCAACCCTATGTGCTCTTTCGCAGATTACAGCACCATTTATCATTCGTATTCATATAATAATAGAGCGGACCAGTTGGAGGTGGGTTCCAATCCACTGTGAAAATGGTGGTTCTGTTAAAGTTACATTTCAGAAAATTCGTAATAATTTCGGACAACATAATCGTCCTTCTGAGATCGCTATTAAGAACTTGATGGTTAAATTTGTCGTCAGTCGTCAGGTTCTAAACAAAATCTGCGAACATCAACGCGTGCTCAACCGGATCGTTCACCTGAAAACTTCGCAGTCGTAAGCCACAGTGTTGAAGCAGATCCAAATTTGTCAATTCCTCGACGTTCTCAACAAATGGCGAATTTTGCCCAAGGATTTGACTTTGAAGCCTTACAAGGTTCAACTGGTGCAGGAATTGAAGCCGCATTTCATTTAGGAACCATCGTGTAGTTTTTCTGATAAAATCATTTTTTCAAACGAAGCCCATTATCACTTGTCAGGGTAGGTCAATTAGCAAAATTGCCACATGTGGGCATCTGAAAATCCTAGAGCGATTATTGACAAGTCCTTGCATGCCACATTAAGCATGCAAGGACTTGTCAGTAATCGCTATTGGTGCGCTATGTGGTCTGGAAGGGTGATTGGACCATTTTTTTTGAAGATGAGGCTGGAAATGCGGTAACTGTCAATGGATCACGCTATCGCGAGATACTAACTCAATTTTAGCCTATTATTGACGACGTGGATATCACCGACATGTGGTTTCAACAGGACGGTGCCGCATGTCACACTGACAATAAAACGGTAAATTTATTGCAAGCCAAATTTCGCGATCGCATGATTTCACGACAATCAACAGTTAAGTAGCCAGCCAGATCGTGTGATTTACTTTTTGTGGTGCTTTATTAAAGATAGAGTTAATACGAAGCCAATCGAATCGATTTCAGCTTTGAAACTCAAAATCCGTGGTGTGATTAACGAAATAGGACCGCCATTTTACCAAAAACTGATTAAAAACTTTTAGGAAAGAACCGACATCTGTTAGAGTGAACGTGCTTGGAATATGCCAATTGTGATTAATAAGAGTGTTACTTATAGTATTTGCAGTCTCTAAACTTAAATGGCAACACTTACTCTCTTTATTCTATTTCAGGGGAAGCTTCTTGTTAAGTCGCCGATCACATTTTGCAACTTCTGTTGCACAATTTTTCTTCAAGTTATAGGTGAGTGAGTGCACTTGAACAAAATCGGGTATACTTTTTCAGATACTTGTACTTTCTAATAGTATTGTCATTAGTAGAGTTAAGCAAAAACAATATCTAAGCTATCGAGACAGAAATTTCAGTAATATTTGTTTTTTTTATATGGAAATAAATGCCATTTGCAATGAGAATTTCATGTGTGAAGAAGTACTAATAGGAGCTATTAGACTAAGTATAAGTGGTGTTCCCTATTTGGATCATTTTAAAACCTGTGAATGAAAATTGATTTAAATGAGGCGTGTGAAGATCCAGCACAAAATTGTTTTTTGTTCACTCCATTGTAATGTGAATGCCAATTCAGCTGAAGGTCTTTACCTTTGTATGGGCTCACATCTTCTTCAAAACTTGCTACAAAAATATTAATTAATTAATTATTGCAACACATTTTCAATAATATTTGAGATATAGACTCGTAGAAAATATCGTTTTCGTATTTATTGCTCTCAATAATTGGATATGTGATAACATTGCCATGACATATAAAGAAAGAAACTTCATGTCTCTGTATTAATCTAAAATGCTGAAACTGGCTTAAAGCTGTTCCATAGCAAAGAATATTTGACTATAGCAGAACTACTAAACGAGGGGATGAATTATTGGCAAATAGCTCCCGCATGGAATTTTTCATGGCAACTTTATAATGTTAACTTTTATTTCAATTAGCTATAGTGTCTGATTGATTTATACACCAGAATGCATTTCAGCAGGTTACAAAAATTGCCGTTCGTAGACATAAAACTTTTGTGATGTCAGAGTAAACCAAATTTATATCATTTTTATGCTAAACAGCTTGTCTTTGACGATGAATCTTAAAATAAGTTACTAAGTGTAATGGAGGGACCTTACATAGGATGTTGCTATTTTCGATTCTTGTAAGAATGAGTATCGCATTTCAGCAGCTCAAAAAATTTGTCATTCATAGACATAAAACTTTTGTGATGTCAAAAAATGATCATGAACTCTTCAGTTATTAAATATGACTTATTATGATTTAGCTATTTCCGAAATTTATCAGTTTTTGCGTTGATTTAGATATTTAAATCTCTTAATCTCAGCGTCCCTCAAACTAAAACAATCTTATGATAAAAAATAATTAATTGCTCATTATGTATTGTGTGTCACTTGTTGAAAATTTTAGTTTCAGTCACTTGCAATTTACTCTTACCAGCATAACATTTTAAATTTCAAAAAATTTGTCTTGGCCCTTTTGTAGGCCGTATTATTTTTTTTCACAATCTACAATTAATGAAATAAAATTTCTAATTTCTTTTGTTAATTTTGTTAAGTCAATCTAGGAATGTCTGTTGTTAGTTTCATTTAGGAACAACATCTGTACATGTTCCATGTCCAAATTATTTAAATGTTTCTCAACCTAATTTAAAGAAACATTACAATACAACAGATTAACAAACTAAAATTAGAAGGAAAAAGTAAACGATTAGTCTTTGAAATTCATGTTAGAATTTTCGTATTTGAACGACAGAAAACTGATTTTTCTAGAGACGTTTTGTTCAAATATTTTTTTATGCCATTTACAAAACTAAACAAATTTGACAAAAGAAGAGTTAGAAAAAAATGTCCATATACTTGAGAGCATGTTGACACAGCAAAAATATAGAAATAGTAATTCAAAACTCTTTTTTTGATGTAGACTTTTTTTGGGATTAAAATTGTCATTTGTATACGAGGGCGGTGTGAGAAGTAACTAATGTTGATAAAAACAGTGGTTTTCATAACCATTCGCTAGTTTTTTTTTTTTTGTATAGCAAAAGAAAGCTACAAAAGTTGTATTTTTCCACCACTAATAAAATGTGGTACGTTTGAATATCATAAAACAAGAAAACATTTTGAGGAACAGTATTTGATGCAGAGAGGTTTCTCCTTATGTTTTAAAGGCAGCAAAGCTTCAGTATAAACAAAACTAATTGTTGTCGAGTAGCGGCTTTGACTAAGTTGTTAAAAAGTAAATCAATGGAAGCGGTCACTCCAAATCCCCTGCAGTCACAGTTAGAAACGAATGCTCAAGGCGAGTTAGCAATTGTTGCAGTCTGTATAATAAATAAAACCAAAATTTCCCCCACAGTAATATATTTAAAATATTTTTTGCATAATAAATATTTTATGAATTATGAAAATTAAATTAAAATGATTCCAAAAAATAAAATTTTTGATTCCCGTTAAATAAAGTTTATAAAGCCGCCTGCTTGCTAGAATAGCTGGTGATATTTAGACCAATTTTCGGTCCTTGTTAGGAAGAAAAGTAAGAACACCTCTCAAGGTTAAATTGAATAAAAAATTCAAGTCTCGTCGAAGCCACAAGATATTATGGTTGAGACGTCTAAGCTGGTTTAAAAATGCATGATTACGAAGCAAGACTTCGAGTAGTTCCAGTAAGGACAGAATCAAAAAATGCTGTTATGTGCATAAGGCTATATAAAGTTAATTAAATTTATGTTCAACATACGATTAATATCGTAGTGTTCTTTTACTTTTAGAATATAGTTGCAGGTAAATTCTATTTTATAGTTCTCGTTTCGCTTTGGATAATAAATTGTCATATCAGAGATGAAACAGAACTTTAAAATATTCATTTTTTTTGTTTATTCGAGTTAAATGAATTTTTTCTTCTTTATTTTCCTGCGTGTGACTGCCGATCACGATTTTTTCTTTTCGCTACTTTTCGTTGCTGCCCATAAAGTTGGATCAAATTTTAAAACCAGAGTTGGGTGCATCCAGTGAAATTATTGTTCACCAAAGTGAACACACTCTCCGCCTGGGAATTTTGTGTGTATGGCAAAAATCCGGCTCGAAGGTCCAAGTTTATTCGAGCTAAATTATTTTCTTTTCCTTTTCGTGTTTCATAATGGTTAACTTGTTGCAAGATCAAACCAAACGTGGCCAGTTTACGATCAGCCTGCATTATCAATTACAGAATTAGGATTCAAGCTCTATTCAAGGCTATTAAAGATATTTTCAGGTGCCTGTTCCTATACAAACATAATCTGTATGGATTGTATGTATTGATCAAATAACTGAAGAATTTGGATTTTTTAGCCAGAGACTATGTTTGAGCTATTAAAATGACCAATGCTTGAGTGAGCGAATAGGATAATGTTTTGAAGGAATATATTACATACTTTTATTAAGTATTATGCCGAAGATATAAAAAAAGATATCCTATGCGTTACAGCGGTCAAACAGTCAAATTGGATTGTATTTGTAGGTATTGTAATTTTTGCCTGAAATAGCAATATAACGAGCTGCAGTCTGGCATAAAGAAAGTATCCCTCGAAAAATTGATTCCAGCTGAAAGTGAGGGTTGGATTTAGCACTTCAGCTGTTGATTTCATCATTATGTTGCCTGTTGGAAAGTGAGGTGAAATATAAAAGAAATCAATGTTATGATAATAGGGAAAAAAGAAAATTATTGATACGCAAAAGGTAAAAAATTTAAAAGTCTTAGTTTTACGAGCGTAAACGTAATATATTCCGAAGAAATGACTTAAAAGGTTCTAAAAGGTTTAAAGAATTGGAAAAGGCTGCTCTGTTGATGAAAGAATTTTTGCTTTTTCCCATGATTCATTATTTTTATTATTTTAGCTATTGCTAGAGCCGTTAAAAGCAAAGAACTGGTATTGATCTGCATTCTAAGGTTCTAGTACTCTTAGTTATAAATATTTAGTTTTCTTTATAGTTATGTCACTGTAAATGGTGGTTTTACTAAAGTTACATTTCCTAAAATTCGTGATATTTTCGGACAACATAATCGTCCTTCTGAGACCGCTGTTAAGAATTTGTTCCTTAAACTTGAGTCGACGTGTCCGACACAAAATGCGCGAATATCAAACGCGTGTTCGATCGGGTTGTTAAACTAAAAACCTCGCACCTGTGAGCCACAGTGTTGAAGCAGATCCAAATTTGTCAATTCCACGACGTTTTCAATTGGGCTATTCAAAACTACCACATGGCGAATTTGGGGTAAAGCTTTGATTTTTAAGCCTTACAAGATTAAACTGTTGTAGGAATTGAAGCCGACTGACTATTCACATCGCCGCAGATGCGCTCAATTCATTCAGGAACAACCGGTTGTTTTTTTTTTTGAAAAAGTCATTATTTCAGACAAAGCCCATTTTCACTTGTCAGGGTTTGTCAACAAGCAAAATTAGGGAGCCTTTACATACTCAACGTACGCTATGTGATCTGGAGGCGCGATTGGGGCGTTTGTTTCGAAGATGAGGCAGGAAAAGCGGTAACGGTCAATGGATCGCGCTATCGGGAGATGCTAATAACTCAATTGTGGCCTTTTATTGACGACTTTGATATCACTGGCATGTGGTGCCACATCTCTCACAGCCAATGAAACAATCAATTTATTACAAACTAAATTTCCCGATCGCATTATTTGGCAAACAACCAGAAGTTCAGTAGCCACCCAGATCGTCTAATTTAACACCGCTGTTTTAGTTTTCTGCCGCTATGTTAAGGATAGAGTCTAGACGCAGCCAATCGAATCGATTTCAGCCCTAAATCTCAAAATCTGTGATGTGATTAAGGAAACAGGACCGTCATTTTGCCAAAAAGTAATTAAAAACACGCTGACAGAATTGACATTCTGTCGTGGTCGTGGTGGACAATTGCCAGATATCATTCTGCATTAACAATTGCCGAACTTTTCTCTTCGTTATACAACACAAAATTTGAATCACCTTAATCTAAATTGTTTGTTTTAGAAAACAAACTTCTTGTTGAAAAAACCCTTTACAAGCCATTGTCGAGAAACAAGCACATTCACAATGTGTTAATTTAGTTTTTTTTTTTCGAAAAAAGACATTATTTTAACGTACATAGAGACAATAGTTACAAAAATAATGTTTTGATTATTGTTAAATAATATGGTTGCGGTGAACAAATTATAGTTGTGTAAATTCTACAACTTTATCTTTAATCACCGTAGAAAAGCTTAGGGTAACATTAAATCCTCTTAGATTCATTACGAACATTTATTTGTTGGCTTATACTAATTTTTGTTTCCTCAATTTCTGGTATCGGCAACCATAATATATTTTGACTAACAGTCACACGCTGAGCAAAGGCTTTATAGTACAAAAGTCTTAACGCTCTGACAAGTAGCTAAACCCTAAATTTAAACATGAAAATGCTTACACGGCCTACTTACCACGTTAGCGACTTTTGTGGTAATACATCATGGTTATGCACTTATCCTAGGTACTGGGCTATTCCTGCAATAAATATGATACAATTTAAAATTAAGATAATTTTCAAAAACTGTATTTTTCCAACTAATTCGCATAATTTTGGAATTGCCCCTATATAGCGATATAGCGAGTTCGTAAGTGTTTGAGTGTGAGTTTGTTTAGAGCGAATATGTGTTAGCTTAGTGCAGTATTTGTCTTTGGCTAATGTGTCACAACCAATAACGAACATTTGCTGCATCTGTTCGTTTAATCAAATAGACAGAGTAATGAAATCTTTTTGATGCTCTTGCTACTAAAACTAATGATGATTACGATGATGTTGTTGATGTTGATGTTGACGTTCCTTTAAGCTGATTCAGTCTCTGATTCTTGTGATATTATTAAAGATGATGTTTATTAAAACAATTCTTTAAAAGTATTTTTTGTTAATGTAGTTGCTGTCGCTGTTGTTATTTCTATAGTTTTGGGACGTTTCTTTATTTTTTTTTTGTTTTAGTTTGTCTGTAGTTTGCCTTTGGTCTTGTTTTAGCTAGACATACGACAGCCGCTGTTTTATTTTGAAAATAGACAAATTTTATACAACAACAGTGAAATTGTATAAATGTACGAGAAAAAATAAAAACGTATTTTATTTGTCCATGTTTTTAGTATTTTGTCCATGATTTGTATTTTTTATTATTTGGCTTAACATCTTAACATGTATTGTTTGTACACCGTACTTTTGTTTGAAAGGGATAGGACCGGTTATTAGAGCTTTGAGAGACATACTGGTCTGTTAAGAATTTTATTTTGTTGGGTTCAATTTTCGGTAGCAGTAAAATGCATCGCATATTGCATAGGATATGCTTTCTAAACCAAATTAAATCCTGAATTAATTATATTAAGCCTGATTTCTATTTTATTTATTGTTGATAACATTTCATACTGACAGCAAACCAGTTTCGTAATTAATGTATATTTCTGTGCTATATGAAGAGATCCTGAATAAATTTTTTTATTTCCTTATCATGTAAGAAATTTCCTAAAAACTAAAATTCATCTTCATTTTTATTTCGGGGAAAGTTGGCAAATTTGCATGCCGGTGAGTTGCAAGACAAGGTTCTGCTATTATTAGAATTTCTGATAATGACATTGTATGGATCGCTAAAAGCTGTTTGAAGGCATTCCATATTGTAATGTATGTTCTAAGTTATACTCTCTGTAGAAAATTAAAATTCTTTAAAGGCTTTCTTTAAAGTCTTAAGGCCCAACTATAATATTTAAAAGCTGGCTTAAGCTAATGTCAAAAATTTAACGAAAAGTCTGTCGAATGTTTAACCAAAACATTAAAGACTTTTAGGTGGCTATAATGTACTTACATGAATATAGAAAATATTATGCACTGCTGCACATATGTTTTACTCATACTTTTGCAAAAAAAGAATTTATTTCTAAATAAATAAAATATTTTTAAATGAAAAAGGTGTTTAATAATTTTTATTTGGGTACGGGTTTCCGTCGACCCTCGTCAAAATTTTGTTTAATAATCATATTTTGCCCACTGCCTGATGGAGCCTCCATCCACTTCATTTCCTTGCAGAAACGTTCCCGTAGTAACCTCCGTCTGTGTTTGCGCTCTCTGACTTTATATATAATTCATACCAGTATGAAAATGAAAAACTGAAACAAAATTCTTTAAGATATTACTTATCACTTTTACTGCATTTGCCTGCTACTTCTTTCCATGCTCGTTCCTTAAAATTGCGGTTTTAATAAAAAGCCTCTTTTTTGTCATATAAGCATATTTTTCTTTGTACCTTTTCTATTAAATTCAGGTAAAATATTTTTTCACTTTCGTCCTCCATTGCCATTTGTTTACTAATGTATCTATTTATAACACAATGCAAAATCAGCTGTTTACATAGGGAAGGTGTGACCAGTTTCATACTTTGCTTAAGCAATTGACATTTGATGAAAAGTTTTGTTAAGTACATTATAGTTTGCCACATATTAGGCATATTGCACATATAAGGTATTTGCACAGTTGTTTAAGTTGGCTTAAGCCAGGATATGCATACTATAGTTAAGCCTTTAGAAATATTTACGTTCCTGCCGCCATTTAATATTCCTAATACTTGCTCACTGGAAAGGTGTTTTAAGATATTCGGATAAAGAGTACATCGAAGTTGGTACACGAAGTAATTTTTACAATATAAAATAAAATTTCATTACAACTAAAGGTACATTTTTTTTTCTTTTAAATGAAAAATAAAATGTATGTTCCTTCTTAAGTGGCCATTGAAATAGCAAGAATGTTACATTTTGGGCAATCCTTTGCAAGGTGCTCTAAACAAAATTTAATAATTTCTTGATAATTTTCAATTCAAATAATACAAATTTTATTATAATAAGAAGGAGGGATTTGTTTCAAAAAGGAATTATTTATCCTTGTTGAATTAGTTAATTCTAAAGTTCTGCTTGCATCGTGTACCACCTATTAATAAATAATTTTCCTTGAACATTTAATATGATTTGATTAGTTCTCACAAAGTTATTTAAAATCGAATTAGAATGTAAAGTTTTAAGTGAAAATTATTTACAACGAATTTTTACACAACATAAAATTTTATTTCAAACCTGCTAAATTTGTGGATTTATCGAATGGAAATTATAGATAATTCCAATAACAAAAAGGAAATTCCTGTATACTACATATTCAACTGGTTTTACATATTACGATTTTAAGTAAACTAGATAAATGACAGTCCCAGGAATCGTATAAATTTCAGAATTTATTATTTAGTGAAATGTTCATAACCTCGAAATTTTCGTAACTTAGTACTGGGCCTATTTAGATGTCTGCAGAATTTTTTGAAAACATTTTTTGTTCAAAAAATAGAAAAAAATTAATTACTTGAAATCATTTTTTGTGGTAGATTATGATATTTTTATAAAATATTTGTTATTCAAAAAATTAAAATGTATTACTGTGCAGAAACGCATATTCATAGGGTCATTTCATTTCATCAGCAGACTTTACCCTAATTTTGTATAAAAAACTAATGAGTCTTATATCTCAAGCCAAATGGATTAAATAAGAATTATATATAACCAAGAAAGCTTTTTTTTATAATTTTTCTTTATTTGCAATCTGTCTACTTAAGGACAGTAAGCAAATTATATTACTAATACATTAGATAACGGGAATTATATAGCTTCAAACAAACAAACTTATAATAGATAATTATATTTACTAAAATTAAAAATTTCATTTTAATTGACTAAATTCTATAAGGCAAGTCTTAAATATGAATATGTTTAAGTCTTCTAGTTTCAGAGCTGTCATCCAATAGTGAAACAGCTAGAGGATTTATGTGGTTACTTTATCGTTCAAGATAGTTTTCACTAAACCTTTTAATTTCATCTCTTACGGAGGGTATATTTAGATCTCTACGAATGCATATGTTGGAGATAAACCATGGCGCTTCAGTGATTAGTCAATATTTGATTTGCTTGCTGTTCCCCATAACATAATTCCATATGTCCAGACAGGTTTCAAGATAGCTTTGTAGATAGTCAATTTATTATTTAAATTTAATTCTGATTTTAGTTAACAGCCAATAGAGATTACGACTTATTAACTTTAGCTGAGTTTGTTTAGCTTTAATATATGGCTTCCAGGTCAATCTTCTATCCAATGTAATTCCTAGATACTGAATGAAATTTACTTTTGGTATTTGTTCATTATATACAGTAACGCTTGAATAGTCTCCTCTCCTTAATGCGAAAGTTATATGTTTTGACTTGTCTGAATTTACTTTAATGTTTCACTTAGTAAGCCATTTTTCAAGAATATTTATTTCGTTCTGAACAATTCGTGTGCCTTCTATCGGAGTTTGGTTCGAAGCAGCTATTTCTGTATCATCTGCATATGTTGCTATCAAAACATCATCTGCAATTGGAATATCAGCAGTAAAAATTGTATACAAAACCGGCCCTAAAACACTGCCTTGTGAAATGCATGCTTTAATTTTATAAATACTTGATCTTTCGCTCCCATTCTTAACAACCACCAAGAAAGCAAAACGAAAATAAGAAATAGTTTCTTAAAGGTTTCTGTATTTTCTTTTTAAGTTTTCTGTTTTGGTGGTTAAACATAATTCTTTGCGATATAAGACGCTTTAGTTTTCTATACAAAGTTTGGATAAAATCTACTGATGATCATATGAGCAGTAGTGAAACGGCCCACATACATATAATTCAATATTTATGTTTAAAGAAATCTAGTACATTAACAAATAATATTTACAGTTTTGAGTCATGTTTTAATTAATAAAATTAAAACTTCCACGGCGGAAAGAAAAATTATTTGCAATTTGATTGTGGATAAGGAAAAAAACGTAAAAAGGTTCTAACCCTGGAAAATTTTTCATAATGGCAATATTTGATAGCTACGGCAAATACACTGCAGCTGATTTCCCACGAAATCCTTTCTACACAGAATTGAATTTATTACTGTTGATTTTAACTATAAAAAAACTAGTAAATAAATGTGTATAAAATGTTATGATTACATTCCTTATTTAAATCGTGGCAAAGTGTATGGAACAACTTGCCGGTAAAACTTTAACAAGAACTATATTTTGATTTATTCGTTTATAAGTTAGAAGACCACCCTAACCCCCTTGCTTGCAATATCTTGGATTATAGTGGACATAGCCGATTTAAAAAGAGGGATACCGCGGCTTTAATCCTCAATGCTACAGACGATACATCTTAGAAATATTTGCTTTGTTTTTTTTTAATGACAATTTTCTTTTTTACCCAAAGGTTAGGCCTGACATGGTCAGGACTAATGTAACTTTTTTTAGAATTTAAGATTTTAATACTTATTGTTAGTTCTTTTCGTGAAGATACAGTAAATAATTATTGAGAGTTAAAAAAAAAATAAGTTAGAAAAGTAGACTTACGACCATCTCATTAGATTGCTCGAAGTATTTTTGGTGAGATTACTGTATTGAAGCGATAAATTATTGTTAGCAAATAAGTTTCATTAGAGTTGCATAAGCATTAGTAATAAAAAAGAAATTTGTTATTCAATTTTAACAAGTTGATATAAATAAACTTGAGTCTTTCAATTCCTGTTGATTTGCAGCTTTTAATTAGCGGTCAATGTAAGACAGTTTTTCTTTCTATTTTAACTGATTCCCAAAAGGAGATAACCATTATCAAGATTGTTACTTTTATTCCTTTAAATAAACGTATTGGCTTCTGCTATTGCTAGTTTTAAATTAAGTTAAACGTTTTTTCTTCAGGCAACAATGCCTTTTTAGTCAAGTACCGCGCTATATTCTTTAGGAAAGGGATAGAGAAGAGATAAGACAGGTGGTGAAAGTAGAAGGACAGTTACGGAAATTAACTGTCGTATAAAACAGTACAGTGACGAGTGATCATGCCTTAATCACTGAGCAGCCCCACCGATAGTCAATTTTTATTTGTAGTGAAAAAAAACCAAGGTCTTTCTTGGGAATCGAACCCACAACCCCCAGTATTTTCAGCTAGTACACTACTTACTAGCCTACACGATATATTTACTTTGAATACATGCAAAATAAACACAATGGTAACTTTGTTATCTTTGCTCACTGACGAATCAACTTGAATTAATTCATTTGCTTTGTAAGTGATACTTATATAGTTGTTTTAGGTTCTCGCATATATTCACAAGAATATTCTACTTTAACGTCACCCCATACTGTTGTTGTTATTATCATATAGTTAAGGCGCCTGCTTGGCAGTGTGTTTTGTTTTGTTTTAGTTGTTTTTGTTTTCTGCTGTTTACTTATTTGATAGAATTCTTTATAAGCATGTTGTTGTTGACTTGTGTCTATAAGATTTCTTAGAAAACTAAGCAATGGGTCGTTTACTTTTTTACTGTTAATTATTTTCTTTTTAAACTTAATAAACTATCTTCGTAACAATGTTTCTGATTATTGAAATATATTTTTGTCTCTGTAAAAATCAAACATTTCTAAACCTATTTTAAAGACTACCAGACACTCATATACAATTTTAGCAAAGTTGATATTACTATAGCTCACAATATCAGAAGGGAATAAATAAATATTCTTAAATATTAGAGGATGCCTCCGTAGCTAACTTAACTTGATTTATATAGCAGGATCGTATGAAATGGAAAATTAGAGAGTGCCGTCAGAGGTGATAAATGTGACATATATGGTCTGATGATTTAAACTGTTGCAAATAAAACAAAGACCATATGTGATATTTTATTCACAATTACAAACAAATAAAAATTAAAGTATATCGTTTTGCGAGAAATGGATAGACAGGGCGAGCGAAGAAATCAGTTTCTACTTGAAGCAGATGGTATCTAGATACTGGTACTTTCGGAAGTGCCTATACAATATGAGGAAATGCAGAACTTGTTTTTGCATATATGAAGGGGAGGACGCTGAGCACACCCCTTTTATTTGTAACCGTTGATCTGAATACCTCACGGAGATGGATACGTAGGGTGGTCGGTTAACACTTGCGAATATAGTCGATAAAATGGTTAGCCGTCGCGATAACTGGAGTATTGTGGCAAAGTATATAGCTTTTATTGCAACACTGATTCAGTGTTCGGAGAGGCTACCTGGACGAAAGCTTATTAGGGGGGGAGGGGGGGGGGGAATACCCCGGATTTAAGGGTTTTTTTTAGCCGGTAACTGCAACGGAGTCCCGAATACGGCTTCATGACGATTCTGGCTAGATGCGTAAAGCAAGTGCCCTTCTTAAATCCAAAATCGTGTTAGCGGTCACAATTTAAATTATGGCACTATATTTATAAGCGTTATTGTCAATACCTGAAAATCACATAGAATATATTTATACAAATTAAAAATTAGAAATTAACGATTGTATCCATAGGTGATGAAATCTGATGTATATGGATTTATTTTTTGAACCGTTATAGATAGTAAAATTAAATTTAAATAAAGCCCGCCTGTCTCTTGTAATAATTATCGATACTGGTGGGATTTTACCATTAACTTATTTATAAGTTTTGTAAGTTTCTATATTTAAGTAATTACTATTATTAAGCTAAGCATTTTGAAATTATTTTCACTCACTCGTTGTATTATAAACAAGTTTAACATTTCAATGAATAACCGTTTAATTTAATACAAATAAAAAATAAAAGTACAACCGAAAATCATCGAACTTTAAATTGATTCATCTTAAAAATAATGAAAACTATAGATCATTATTTGGTTTTATTTTATATAGCTTTTTATATTCACGTTAATGTATCTTTCCACTAAATTTATTTATTTTACTTTCTTCTTCTTTATTTGCACACATTAACTTTTAGATTTCCTCAATTTTCTGACAGGGACATTTCAATTTAAAAAATTTATTTTTCTCATTTCACCAAAAAAAAAAAAACAACTTTGTCTAACGTTTGCATTCCACGCCACATGCCCAGACTACCACATGCAGTTCTGTAGTGATTTTTCAAGTAGTCCATGGTGTGGAGATCGTGAAAAAAAAATAAAACAGATTTTATGCTTTATTTGTCATTAGTTTTTAGAAGAGTTTTTTTTATAGTTTTTCTCTTCAACAAAATGATACATTTAAAGGCAATTAGTTTGAGTTGGAAGAAGTGTCAGCAAATATTCGTCAATTCCTTGCTTCTTTTTATAGATAGTAAAAGGGATTTAATTTTAATGGTTAAAAGGAGCCAAGAAGTTCGAGGACTTAAATTGAATAAATTAAAGCTTCTTCCACAAAAGAATACATTTTATTTGTAATTTTTTTCTTCCTATTTTTTCCTGAATTACTAGCGCTGCCCTTGATATAACTTATTTCTTTTTGTACACTCAAGCGCACTCCTCGCAATTAGAGCATAAATTCCAGCCACTACATTACTCCACTATCAGGCATTTGATATCTGAAAAGCAATAGTGTCAAGGCAGCGGTGTTTCCAAACCAAACGTTTCATTGTGGAGAAAGGCCATATTAAGGTGTCAGCCATGTTTTCCAATCTCAGTTAACCTGCAATGCGTTGTACACTAGCTTGCTGAAGAATAAATGTCTTTCATATATGGCTATATGTGAGCTAAAGATTATACAGCAATCACTCCCAACTTTGCATTGTAATTATAGGAAATGCTGTAGCCAACAAGCTTAACAGATTTGATTTAATAAACGAAGTAATATTTGTATGGTTGAAAAGGCATATGGCATTACTGGAAACGACGATATATCCTATAAACGGGCCCCCGGGGGGGCCGAACTATATAAATCAGCATAACATTTAAGTAAATAAATTTGTAATTAATTTAAAAACCCTAAAATCTAGTGTTATTTATTTTGCAATAAAGAACTCACAACAAAACGTTTATAAAAGGTATATACGTAACAATATTATTGAAGACTTTCCGTTTGTTCTAAATTATTACCCAGTCGTTAAACGACTAATCACTGAGCATCTTGTGAAAATTATCGCTGTACTAGCTGCAGCTCAGAGTACTAAACAGGCAATATCCTGTTTAATTTTTACACCTCCTGGTATCCAGAATAAGTATAATTGGCTTTAGTATATTTGGATTAACCTTTCTTTGTCAAACTATATAAATTAGCATAGCATTTAGGACAGTACACATATTATTCTCCAGATAGTTCTAAAAGTCTGGGTTAGAATATAGAAACATCAGTAAGGAGAAGACTAGGATGCTGAAGAGGAATTTGCATCAATACCATCGGCTGTATGGCAAAAAAGCAGTAATGTCACCTAAGATCTGTTATTGATTTTGGCAGCTAAGGGCTTATCAAAATATAGTCATGTCAAGTTTTGATTGGATGCAACGTGAATCTAATTGGATTTATTGGTGCCAAATGGATAATAATTGCAATACTGCAGCTACTATAGTCGCAGTTATTTATAAAAAGTATATTCTACTTACTAGATCGCCATTTGCAAGAGTATTCTAGAACGCATGCAATTTTTGGTACAGGCAGAACTAAACTTGTCGTAATGCTAGTGTATTTTTTTTTAACTTAAATTAAATCGCTGTAATATTCTGAAGAGTTTCTCACCAGTACACTGAAAACTGGTGGATTTATTTCACTGTGTGCCCCGGGGGGAAATAAAACGGAATCTCACCGTCATTTCATGTGTCACCGGGGGTAAGAGGGAGACCCACTCCCCTACTAGGCTAGCAGGAGCCAACTGGACGACTCCACTTTAGTTCCACGGTAATCAGTAATCCCCAGAGTTCAGCTTTTTAGCCTTTTCCATGTTCTCCGACTGATTTTTGAGGTTGGCCCTTAGAGAGCATCGTGGTGGTATTGGTTTGGCGGGTTTCATGAAATGATTAAGTGGCCAGAATCATCTCATCTCTACTGAGAACAAAGGGTAAATGATCCGAATCCAGTGAACATGCTTGTCATGTGCTCCTACCCCCCGGGGGCACATATATATGGTCTTGATAGAACTTCGACTAACTGATTATTGAAGTTGGCCCCTATATGGGAGTATTGTGGTGGTTGTGGTTTCGCGGCCCCATATCAGGTCTTTTGTTTAATATTGTGACCAGGATCATTTCGCCGTTATTGAGACGCTAGGTGAATGATCCAGTCGAGTGAGCATGCTAGGCATGTGTTCTGGACAGGAGTTGGAAAGTCTCCAACTCTTAAGCAAGGAGTGATGATTTGTAGCCCTGCTCTGGAATCATCGAAATTGCAACTAGAAAGTTCTGTTGCATAGAATTTTAGCTTCGACTTCCTAGGACGAGCATGACGTTCCAAATTATGCAGTGGTTTGATCCACCATCTGATTAAGGCTTCTGGTCAGGCGCGGATGTAAATCTAGTCACACGTTATCATGTGCTCTGGACCAGGAGTTGGATCGTCTCCAAGTCTTCAACTATGAGTGGGGATTGGCGGCCTTGCTGCGAGGCTTCCGAAATAGCTACTAGAAATTACCTGTTATATAGAAATATGCATTAGCTTCCTAGGGCGTGGATGCACGCTACATAGTACCCAAGTGGTTTGACCTACCGTCGAGTTATAGCTTACATAGCTAGGTACCGACGTAAATTTTTTCACGTACAACCTATAGGCATACCCCACCCGAGCAAGCATAAATGGATCTTGATCTTGATGGATCTCTTCCCCATCTTGACATGTCCTTTCATGGATCTTTGACATATTACTGCAAGTATAGGGTGTTTTAATAGAGGCATAGAACATTGCACTACTTTACTACAATTTAAATATGACTTCTAGCATGTGACCCCTACGTTTGGCTCGGACATAGCCTAATCTGTAGATCGAATTTTCTATGACCGTTGTCCTCATGGTCAATCGTATTGGGTTTATGGGCGTAGACTAGCCGCTTCAAATATCCCTACAGAAAATAGTCTAGCGGCGCTAAATCGCATGATATTGGAGGCCAGTTCATAGGTGCAAAATAAAGACTTGATGGAGCGTTTTCTTCAATAACTCAATTGTGGCACGAGATGTGTGAAATTCGCAACGTATTGTTGAAACCACAGCCAATGAACGAAAAAGTCATCAATCATGGCTTTTTAGCAATCCCTATTGACTGTAACGATTTGATTAGCATTGATTTTAATTACTCCAGTTCTTTTGGACTTTTCCTGGATGTAAGGGTGTCTCAACATTACAATTGATGAGTATTATCACTGCAAATATGGAAGGTTTGTTTATTCACGTATTGACTCAAACAAAAGTGAACTTCGTCGTTAAAAATTTCACAGGAAAATAGGAATCAGAGACAAATATTTTTTGGGACCAATTTACACAATGCGGAAGCGCTGTTCATTCGACAATTTATTCACGTCGAAATGTTGAGCTAGAGTAAATATGAATCACTTAATAGCTAAAAAATAGCCGCCAGTTAAAAAATCGTTGCCAACTCAAATTATTATATCTCCATAAAAAAATATCTGATACTATTTAATCTGTGCCAGTTAGACGATATTACAAAAGGCTGTCGAGTCCTTTGGATTGCTTTTTGGTTACCTTAATTTGCAAACACAAATTGCTATAATGTTGTAATGCTTTAAATCAGGTCAGGAATTCTGGACTTAAACTAAAATCCACAAACACATTCCTCGTTATAATGTTGTCATTCGTTTACGTTGTTGTTGACTTTTTTGGATCGGTGTGAACAACGTGCGCTTTCTATGTGAAGACATCATTCTCAAGACGTGTTCTAAACTATACTGGTGAGTCATTCTACCAAGGTTCAAATCATGCGTAATCTAGACGCATGTGGGTAACACGATTGGTCAAATTAAAAACTTCAGCTGTAGTTTGTAAGCAGACTGGCTTCAGCGGCTTCTTGGAAGCATGAATGCCGTTAAGGATTTACTTTCAATGGTCACTATTTGCGTTTTAGCTTCTCTATAAATAGCCTGCTTTATCTGTTAGGACACATATATTCTAGGGCAACTGCAGGATAACCTTGCTGGGATTCTTGGAGACAGGCGTACCGATCTTCTAAGTTATTAAACGAGTTTAGGGTGTTTTTGTAAATATCTTTTAAATTGATCTTTATTTCGGTTTTCGTACCACTTTTAGCTACATTTTACATTTAAAAAGCAGCTGAAAAAGCAAATAATAAAATATACGTAAAAGACAAGTTTGTGGTTACTTCAGCATTACAAACAATAATAAAAATCTAAAGCACTTAATGGAGAAAAAAGTGGAAAATATTTTCGTTTGTCTCATTCCTAACACTCTTTCAGCATTTTGCCATTTAAAACTTTAACTTTTATTACCAACAAAAAAGAACAAACGGAAAAACTTTCAAACAATTTGTAATGTAAATCTGTTCAAAACAAAATTCTTGCAGAGAAACATTTAAATAATTTTTAAATTTTATTTCTTTATATAGTTGTAATAACAACAACAATAACAATAACAAAAACATGAACATTGGCATAAGCAAATGTACCAGGTTCATTACAAGTAACATTTTTATAGTCAACGACATTATATTCGTTTATTTCTTCATCAAAAAGATCGAAATATTTAAATTAGTTTTCCTTTATTTTTACTTTTTTTACTAAAGATGTCCTAACCGCAAAATAAGTGAAATGAAAGACATAAAACCATATTGTTTGCACTTAAAAATCTTTAAAAAAAACAATAAAAAAAAGTGGGAGTGAGGAATAAAAATCCATTTTAATATGCATGAATATTTAATAGAATATTTCTTAAGTTGTCTATTGTTGCCATTATTGGTACTTCTAAGGGGTGGAACAGTCTTATGTTACCACTTGACCTCCTTAATAATGTGCACTACAACAGAAAAGCAGAGCATTAGGAGACATAACACATCATAATGTCACGAAGTCTTTATGCTCACCTGATTGCTTATCTCTTGATTTTCAGGACAAATTTGATTAATGAAAATCTAATGAGTCCTCAAGACCTGATGTCCACTGCAGTGTTATTTTTTTATCATCATATCTGCAGCATTCTGGTAGTTTATCTTGTCCATACGGTAGGGCAAAAAAGCAGGCGATTTAACTGCGAGTATCACTTCAAATTAACTATAATTTTGACACTAATAATCAGTATTATAAATGTGCAGAGTAAAATGTTTCGCTTTACTTTTAAACAACGTTGAAAAATATTGCCAGATTATTTGCAAAGCGAATTTAGTTTTTTACAAGCCGAGTATGGTGTATGCATGTTTTTCCAAAAAGTTAGTGACACTGACTTACATGTGAAAAACCACGCATGCTATATGTCGCGGGATGATGCTTACTGGCAAGAATCTGGCTGCTGTGACTTAATGTATACAACTCACTTCAGGTATATTGAATCGCCATTAATCTGAGCAATTCACGAACGTAATTGAGGACAAACGGCCATTTACTTACTTATGGATGTCTAGTTGGAGGCTCATAGAAACTCTACTAGGACAGGGAATTTGATTGCAAAATTAGCGTTTCTGATGAGGTTTCATATACATTTCACAGAATCATTTCAGAGAATCGAAAAAGCCGTATTTCATTGTTGATAAACCAATGTATCTACAGAGAGTGAATGTGAGGACCTGATCTTTTATACACTTAGTTTGGTTACTTGCAATTAGACGCCTTAGCGATTCAGAACAGCGATTTGTCTACTTTCGGCTTTCTCTTGCGGGTTACCGTCACATAGCGATATTGTGTAAATAATTTAGAAATATTTAATTTGAATCTTTTTATCGTTTAAAAAAGCATTCATTTTATTCGCAAATTATTTATTTAAACTCTAAACTGCTGGGCATTATCTAGATTTTAAGTTAAAAGTTTTTTATTAAAAAATGACACTCCAGTGTATATTATACATGACATATGCATATTGAATATTTTTCATTTTTGCGACGAATTTTCCTAAGATGATACCGATGGCTTAGGCAAAGAGGTAACAACGCCTCCAATAACTGTTCGGTTCTAAGTAAACTAGGAGCTAAATGTGAATTTCTAGCTATGATTTGCTTAGCACCAGCCTTTCAATTTTTCCAGGATTGTAAACAGAGAAATGCGTAAGAAGATTTACGACAGTACCTGGCTGTGTTAGCCATAAACTGACGGTGGATCATACCACTGTGGATGAAATGTAGCGTCATTTTCGCTTTAGGCAGCATTCGGTTATATCTATCCTCCAGTCACTGCTAGTTGCAACTTCAAAAGCCCGGAGCAGGCCGCAGCCTTCACTCCTTGCTGAAGAATTGGGAACCATACAACTCCTGGTCCAGAACGCATGAAGCTTATTAAAATGTAAGAACACAACCGCAATAATGCGCACTGGATCTGGACCATTCATTGTAATTCGACCCACACAAATCAAACGAGGGGCTGGAAACCGCAACCACCACGATACTCCGGAAGGGCCAACCGCAAAGATTAATCAGAGAACAGCTAAAAATCTAAAAAGACAAATAGCTGAACTCTCGGGCTTTACTGATACCATGGAAATATGGTGGAATTGCCCAGGCTAGCAGTAGCCTTGAAAGGGACTGGGCTTCTTTTTACCCCCTTTGACACATGTAATGACGGCAAGATTCCGTCAAAACATATCAATGTGCTCCAGGGGGGGGGGGGGGGAGGTCACTAAATAGAGAATTATCACTATTACTAACTGTCCAAAAAGTGAAATGAATCTACCATTTTCCAGTGTTTTACTGGTGAGAAACTCATTAGGCTAATACCGGGATGTAATTTAATTTAAAAAAAAATTTACTATCATTTAGACCATAGAGTGTGCTAAAATAGATAGTACGACAAATTTAATTCTGCCTGTACCAAAAATTGCATGAATTCTAGAATACTGTTGCAAATGGCATTATAGTAATTAATATCGTACTTCTTTATAAATAACTCCGAATATAGCACCTGTAGTGTTCCAATTATTATCCATTTGGCACCAATAACTCCAATTAGATTCACTTTGCATCCAATCAAAACTTGGCATGACTATATTTTTGAGAATCCCGTCGCTGTCAAAATCAATAACAGATCTTCGGTGAGATTCCTGCATTTTTGCCACACACCCAGTGATATTGATGCAAATTCCTCTTCAGCATCCAAAACTTCTCCTTACTGATGTTTCTATATTCTAATCTAGACTTCTAGTACTATCCCAAATATGAGTCAATATGTGCTTATTCTGGATGCCAGAAGGTGTAAAAATTACATAGGATATTGCCTGTTTAATTGCTATAAGTAGACTAACTTTCATTAGTACTCTGAGTTGCAACTAGTATAGCGATAATTTTCACAAAACTCTCAGTGGTTAGTCGTTTAATGACTGGGTAATAATTTAGAATAAACGGGAAGCCTTCAATAATATTGTTACGTATATACCTTTTATAAACGTTTTGTTGTGAGTTCTTTATTGAAAAATAAATAACACCAGATTTTATAGTTTTTAAATTAATTACAAATTTATTTACTTTAAGTACAAACAAAGTTGACACTACAGAACAATTTACTTAAGATGCACGTCTTTACTTCACGAGAATAATTTTTCAACTAACTACTAACCACTCACACGCTGCCATTTATATTTCTCCACTAGAAGACTAAAAAAATTAAGAATCTTCTACTGGTTTTTTATTACATTTTGTAGTTGTTATGTTATTCATTCAATGTATAGGCGCTTGTAGGTCTGTGCTTATTTTTGTTTTTATGCTGATAAAGTTTCTTCATGGAATATAATTTAAGATGGTTGTTGTTGTCTTGTGTACATAAGTTTTTTTAGAAAACTACGCAGTTAGTAAGCAGCATACCCGATTGTTTTTGTTTTGCGCGTATAAACTTTCTACACAGTTTGTAACTAAAAAGTTTTTGTTGTCATGCGTGCATAAGTTTTGTTAGCAAGCCACACAGGTAGTAAACAGCATACCCAGTTGTTTATTTTATTACTTAATAATTTTCTTTTAAAACTTGAGCAACACGCATTTGTAATAATATGTTTGCAGCCGCTGTCTTGAAATGTTTCCTATCTGGTGCAGGATTATGCGATGTATTAGAGGCCTATACAAGGCATGATTACTGGAATAGAGGTTCACTAGGTTTATTTTTACACTAACTGCCTATCCACTCAGACGCTGCCCTTTTATATTTGTCCATTAAACGTCTACAAAGGTCTACGCAGTTAGTAAATAGAAGTTTGTTGCTGTCTTCCATGCCACGCAGCTAGTAAACAGCATATCAAGTTGTTTTGTTTGTGTGTATAAAATTTCTACGCAGTTTGTATCTAGAAATTTGTTGTTGCGTGCATAAGATTTCTTAGCAAGCCACGCAGTTAGCAAACAACATACCCAGTAGTTTACTTTATTGCTTTATTTTTTTTCTTTTAAAACTTAAACAAGACACATCCGTAACAATATCTTCGAAAACATTAAACCCGTCCTACTATTTCGAAGAAGATTGAGGTAAACTGCCCAAGAAGAATCTCTCAACCTCGCACCAGCTTACAGCAGAGTTTTAAATTTTGGGAAGAGAATTTAAAGCAGACAGCTAAATAAGGCCAAACCTAGAAACATGAAAAATCATTGCAAGTTGCAGAAATATACTTCTTTGAAATTTTGAAGAGAAATTCACACTGGATATGGACATTATAAAATTATTAAAGTTTTGTTGTGGTTGCCCCCTGAAAGTTGGAAAATATAGATGAGTTTTATTTATTTATTTATTTCATTGTGTAATACAAAAAGCCTTTCGCTTTGGCAAAAAAACATATTACAATTCTGAGTAAAGTAATTTTATAAATTAAAAAAAAAAATCACCTAAAACTAATGTTTGTTTTGCTTGCAACCTCAATCTATAACAATAATTACTTTGAATTAAAAGACAGAGAATAAAAAAACCTGAATAGTTGTCCTCTATCAGTAGATAGAGAAAACTGTTAATGCAAGTTGTCGTTATAACAGTTGATGACCTTTTTGCGATATGTAGGCAAGGAATAGGAAAATGTTCTCAGATCATTAGGCAAATGATTCCACGTATGAGCAACAGTAATCAAAAATGACTTCTGATATACTAAACTATTAATCAAGGGAATAAATATCTGCACATTCCTAGAAGAGTGCAATAATTTGAATTTTCGTGCTAGAAACTCTGGTGCACCCCTCTTGATAATATTATAAAATTTCAAAACACATCTTATGGTCAAAAATTGAGTAAAGGAACATTTCAAAGTTCAAAGTTTTATTCTATTAAGATTTCTGGCCGTCGGACAAAGATATACTTCCATACAGTAGGATATCCGAGACATCATTAATGCGTGGGCTGCTTTTTATCGTATATGCTGAGGAAGGTATATATTAAGGCGGTATAATCTTCGAAGGGTAAAACAGACCCTCGAATAGAAATTGTCAATATGATACGAATAATCAAGTCTCCGATCTATAATTCTACCCAAAATTTTCAAATAATCCACAGATTCTAGCTCGCTTTGTCCTATGTGAATTCTTATATCGGTAGAATTTATAGAGCTAAAGCACATAACTTTAGTTTTGCTAGTTGTGGTTGATTAACTTGGGCTTTTGTTGTAAAATACCCTCATACTGGAAGTGAAACTTATATTTAATGTTATGTGTTGGGGAGGAGAGTAACAATTGTTTGAATAAAGGCCTATGGGCTCTTTAGATAAGTACGAAGGATAATTATTTCACATGGATATTAAAAAACTATACAAAAGCTAAGTGATATCTTTCTTTAACTTTTACAGAATTACGGTTATAATAATGCTTGCCCAACAGTCACCTAAATTGTGGCTTCAAATATCTAAGAGTATTATTTAAAGTTTTGTATAAAAAATTCTTAAAGCAATAAAAATAAAATTTGTAATCATTGTTCTGCCTTAAGTTTTGACATTGTTTAAATTAAACATTTTTAGGTTTAAATAACTTCTTTATACTCTAATAATATAATCATCATGATATGACCAAAAGAATACACACTGATAAAATGTATATTGTTTTTAAGAAAAAGTTTATGTTTCTTTTTGGCTTTTTTTCGAATGAGGGGAAGAAAACTAGAAAAAGAAATAAGAAACACAAAAAGTTTGTGTCCAACAAAAACCTAAAGCCACATGGTTTCTTGTTAAAATTTAAAATATTTTAAATCTAAAATTTAGAAAGAAAAGAACAGTTTTTTTTTGCTGCAAGGAAAACAATTCTCAATTTTAATACTACATACATATATATTTACATAAATTACATTTCAAATTGTTGGTTTTTTTATATACAACGAACAAAAAAAAAAAATCCAGAAACCATGTTGTTTGAAAAGGATTAGAAAGGAAGACGACAAGACCGTGTTTAACCATGCAAACAAACTATTACAATTACAGCCTTTAGTGGTTTTACATTGTAAAATAGGACTTTTTTTTTGCTATTTTTTTGTTAACGTTTAATATGAAACGGAAAAACGAGTTAATAAGAAGTTGTTTGCAGGTTTATTACAAAAACAGCAACAACAACAAAAAGAAATGAAACGAAAAACAGTGGCAGGAAAATCAATAATGTGCCCAGTTAAACATTAAAAAATTTCTCTGCTATTGCATGCGTTCATTAACCCGGAAATGAAAGGAAACAAACAAAAGCAACAAAAGGAAGCAAACACAAAAAGCAAAAAAAAAATAAATTATTAGACAAGATAGTTATTCTACAACATTGCAGTGCAAACTAACTAGATTGAATGTGGCAGCAACAAAACAATAAACTGAAACAATGTTGCAGCAAGGATTCAGGCATATTAAAAAAAAGGAGAATAATTATTAGACAAAGTAACCAAAGGGGTCATGACATTAGGTTAAAGGGTCAATGAATTTAATTTCTTTATTATTATTTCTTTATTATTAAAAGTTTAAGCAATTCTCATGTCTTTAAAGTGAGAATGAAATTAAGTTATTTGCATCAGACTTAATTAAGGAAAATAGGATGTTATAGTTCCAAAACGTCTACATTTGCAGTTGGTTTCCAATTAAAATATTATGTTAAATTTAATGGTTGAGAATTATCAGCTCTCGAATTATTCAAATACAGGATTACCACAATTATCTAGTTTACAATCAATACTTTTCGTGAATTAATAAAATAAGCTTAATTAAAGATTATTTTATCTGCTACTAGTGCATAAGATTGAATTTTATTAGATTACACTGGTCTTCTAAAAAAATTCGAAAGCTCGAACCTTTTTGTGTGATTTTGTGTGCTGAATCCGAATCTGTTCACAGATTTTCTATCTCGTCTAATTTTTGATGTATTCTTTTTTAACACTTTCGCCACTCAACCAATTTCTGGAGTTTTCGATATAAACACGTCCGAAAAAATACGTAACATATATGTGACATTTGTTATTTAAATAATTTTCTTAACTGAAATTTTAGTGTCACGTGTCTGTGTCACACATTATTTTTTTTTCTCTTATTTTATTTATTGTATCTTCGATGTAATCGAACTAACAATAATTACTCATATCTCAGTTCTAATAATAAAAATCAAGCCCAGCCATTGCCAGACAAAATTCTGTATGTTTCAGGCTGACTGCTATTATCAGCGGGTCATCCTTCCGATGTTTGAGCGAGAGAAGCAATATCCCGCCTTTTCAGTCTAATGTAACCACTGTCATTAAGTATGTTACGGGCCAGTGGATTTGGATGTGTTTCAAGTCTCTTTAAATATGTGTTATTGCATGTTTCACTATTTCTGCCCTAACTGATGGCACGTTTAGATCCTTGTGGATATTTGAGTTTTTTATGTACCAGGGAGCATGTGTGATCAGTTGTAGTATCTTATTTTGGCGTCTTTAAATTTTTTCTATATTGCTAGTTGAGGCAGTGCCCCATAACTGGATTCCATAAAACCAGATTGGCTTCAGGACCGACTTGTAAAGTAGAAGTTTGCAATCCAAGCTAAGAGTAGAGTTTCTGCCAATAAGCCAGTTTAATTAGACCGCTTTCAACTTCATTTGTGCTAACTTGATTTCTATGTGGCCTTTCCATGTGAGGCGCTGATCAAGATGCATACCAAAGTATTTGACCTCTGTAATTTGTGGTATTATTTGGTTATTTATGCGAATCGGGGGGCATGAGTCCCTTCGCAGTGTGAATATTATATGTGTATATTTTTGTTCATTCACCTTTATTTTCCATATTTTTAACCATTTTTCCAAATTAACTATGTGGTCTTGTAAGTATCGTGATGCTACTTGGGGATTTTCGTGAATGCTTAAGGAAGCCGTGTCGTCAGCAAATATTGATGTATGTACTCGGTTATCAGTTGGCATGTCTGAAGAATACAGTATATATAGGATAGGTCCCAAAATACTACCTTGGGAAACTCCGGCCCCAATCAGTTTGGAGAGCTTAAAAATTCTCCTTCTCTCAAAGTAAACTTCCGATCAGTTAGATAACTCTCTAGCAAGTTATAGTAATTTCCAGGCAAAGTTAGCTTCAACTGATATTTTTGAGGCCTTAATGGCATACTTTATCGAATGCTTGAGACACGTCTATGAAAAGTGCCGAACCATATTTTCTTTCTTCAAACGTCTTTTTGACCAAATTCACTAACCTGTGTGTTTGTTCAACTGTACTGTGCTTTTTTCTAAATCCAAATTGATGGTTCGGAATACATACTATCTCGCCTATAATTGGGTTCATCATAGAAATTAAAGTCCTTTCAAATAGCTTTCACATGTTTGATAAAAGGCTTATGTGTCTATATGAAACTACTTTTGTATGATCCTTTTCTGGTTTAGGAATCATAGTAATCAAAGAAAACTTTCAATTCGAAGGAAAATATTATAGACGTAGAATTGCATTGAATATAAAAAGAATAATTCTCAGTGCTCCACTGGGCAGCTCAATCAACATTCTGTTACTGGTTTTATCAAGTCCAGGCGCTTTCGTAGAGTTCAAATCCGTTATTGCCGTTTTAATATCCCGAAGGTCAAACCTTAGGGGAACTGCCGGTTTAACATCTACAAGTGGCACATCAGTTATTTTAGTTGAGACATTTGGAGTGAAGACTTTTTTTAAGTGTTCACACATTAATTTCACATATAAGTAACATAAGTTTTACGAAGACATATAGAGCAAAGAAGTCGACTCAAAGTTAGTGGCCCTGCCATTGTCATGCAGTACAATCAAAACATTTGCGACCAAATGATGGAGTGCAATAGAACGGCTAAAATAAAAAAAGTAGACTTTAAAAGTAGCACTCCACTTTCCGGATTTGGCTGTTGTAAATTCTTGGATGGAGTACCGTGCTGACTGCGAATCCAAAAACATGCCACGTAAATCAGTCAAGGATCTTATTTCTTCAGGCTGGAAGTTGCAGTTTTGCTAAACACGTCAAAAAGAAAATTTACGCAACTGATCGAAGAAGAGCAGACAGAACCAATAAGAACTAACACCAGATGTTCTCCTTTACCGGAAAGTACTAAAAGATTGGATGGAGGTGGTCATTGGCCCGTGGTCGACAAACTTAAGACAGCCCGTGCATGCCGTTTCCAGCAATGTAATAGTCTCACTCGAACTCGGTGCGAAAAATGTGACGTGTATTTGTATCTTTCGTCTGAAAAGGATTGCTTTAAAAAATTCCACACTGTGATATAATGTAAAATATATTGCTTAAATTGTTTTTGTTATTTTTGCTTAATTTATTATTTATATTTTTTATTACTTTTAGTTTTCTGAATTTTTAATTTAATTTAAATTTTTGAAATATGAAACAAATGTTTTTTTTTTACTTTGTTATTACATTACTTACATCTGCTTTACTTGTACCTTTTATCAGACCAAAAGACTGACTGCGTTTTCTTATGTAATTTAATTTGATAAAAAAATCTATGAATTGTTTTTTTTTTTTATATTATCAATAATTTTGTTATTTTTTGCAATATGAAATAAATTGTTATCTTTCTTTACTATTGAAAGAAAATTGTTATTTTTTGCCTAAGCATAATCCCACATACACATTTGTGTATGTCCTGTTTCTAAGGACATACAAATCGTACGAACAAAAAAAAATACATTTTTATGATTCTTAAGCTCTAATTATCACATGCTGAAAGTTTCGTTAAAATACGTCAACTTTGAAAATCCTTGGGGCGGTCCACTTTTTATTCTTACTGCAGCAATGTTTTCTTGTGATACTTGCATCTGGAAAATGACCAACAGCAGATGTTTTGGCCATTACTTCATAATATGATCTTTGAGTATCAGCCATATATGTTTTTTTAATATTTTCTCTATGTGACAAACGTGCCAATTGATATTCAAATAGTTTTAGTTTGATAAGAAAACAGTGTTGTCCACATCAGTTTCAATATATTTAGACGCCAAGACCGCTAATATTAATATCCAGCCCAAAATTTTAACTTACAGTGAGGGAGAAAATTGTTCACGATATATATTTAAAAAATATTGCAAATTTTTTAATATTTCAAGTTGTCAACACCCTTAAAGTATTATGCGCCAACACAAATTTTATTTATATACCATGATAGGTCCTTTTTAAAAGTTCCGTCAGTTTTTGTTCTGATATTAACTGCACATTAAAGCCACATGTATGAACAATATTAACGAACTGTTAATTTTCTTTAAAAATGTTAATAAATATACTTAAAAATAAAAATACTTTAAAAGAATATAAGACAGAAAAAGAAGATTAATTGTTTAAACATAAAATTAAATTAATATATGAAAAAATATGATTAATTTATTTTTACTTAGTTTTTTTCCGTGATGGCCAAAGTTAAAACAGGACTTTTAAAACAAAGCGTCGTACAAAATTTAAAAGAAGGAGTCTCATATCGCGAAATTGAGAGAATTAAAAAGCAAAGTACTATACAAATCACAAGCAGTAAGGCAGGTCGCCCAACAAAACCTTCGCCAGCAGGTTGCCGCGAAGATAAACGATTAATTATTACTAGTGCAGTCAATACCGTAGTTAACGTACAAACAATACAGCATGAAGAACATTACTTACATGTTAGCAACCAAACCGTTCGAAGAAAATTAAAAGCCAGTGGATTGGCAGCCAGAGTAAAGCCGTTTTAAAGCGAAAATAACCGAAAACGTTTGGTGTCTGCAGATGAGACAAAAATGAATATAATCAGGTGAAAGGGGTGCCCATGGACATGGGTCGATAAATGTATTGGCATAAAGGAAAGAAATATTTGTCAGAGGTTCAAATTCGGTGGGGGCTCATTGATGACTTGGGCTTATTTTTCGCTGAAACCAGCTTGAAAAATCTGCGTCAAAGACTATGTTACTATTCTTGAAGAGTCTCGCATTCCCAGTTTAGCAATTTTCGGCTTAGATCCACATAGGATGATATCTTTATGCAGGTCAACAATCCCAAGCATTTATCAAAAAAAAATCGAAAAAGTGGTTTGAAGACAGTAGCATAAATTTTTTAGATTGGCCTTCTCAGCCGCGGGACTTGAACCCGATAGAGCACCTTTCGTACATTTTAAAAAGAAAGAAGCTTTCTGCAAAAACCCCATAAATGATCTCTGGGCGCGTGCCATCGTAGCCTGGAATAAAATTGATCCGAAAAAGTGACAAATTTGATAAAAAGTATACAAAGAATAATAAAGGCAGTAAAAATAGCGCATGGAGGACACACCAAATATTACGAATAAAAAATTTTTCAACTGCGATCACATTTGGAGTTCTACATTAATATATATTTCAATACAATTTACATAGAGTTTTTTGAATATTTCTTATTTTTAGGTTCTGAAATGTTACTTGATTTGAAATGTTTGGCACTGTTGGCATAAAATAAAAAGCAAAAAAGAAAAAACAAAAATATCTGGCGTAATTTGTGAACAGTTTTGTTCCTTATTGTAACTCTCAATCCAAACGGAGCCAATATATTCAATTAAAAAAGTGAGCAAAATATTTTATTGCTAACGATGATACTGATTGTACAAAGTACTATTCAGCAATTAACACATGTTGTTTATAAATTTTATTTATACTTTACTTTTAGTTGTCAGAACATACCTATGTTATACTCTAAAATCCCTTATTCTTCCTCGTTGTATTGCCTCCTCAGGCTGCCAGTTTTTTATATGAAATTGCTTACTTCTAGACATGTAAAAGGTGTGTGCAACTTCTTTCGTTTAAAAAACAAATTAAAACAAATTTATTTATCACAAAACAAAAAATTTGTTTTTGTAATTTACGACTTCTCGTTTAGAAGAAAAAAAAACGGAACCCTGAAACCAATTGCGCATATTAAAATGTCAATTTATTTATAACATTTTGGATATTTTCCAATTGCAAAATAATTTATGTGGGTTTATTGAAATGTTGTGGCATTTACTGAATTTGTATGAATATTAAAAGCAAATAATAAAGAATTACAAAAAAAAAACAGTTTTGTAAGAAAAACAAAATTAAATCATTTAAAATTATTGTAGTCAAATAAATAAAAAATCTACTCCAGGTAGTTAGAAGTAGTCAACTTATAACTATAAAATCTTTGGGTAAGAGAAATAGTAAATTACTAAGAGGTACCTTCCTTTCAACCAGTCGTTAGATCTATATTTTTTATTTTCCAAAAAATCATATCTTGCAAATGTCCAGCACGACCACGTTAAGGGATGTCATCAAAGTTTTTAATCAATATATGAAAAATGGGGGTGCTATTTCGTTTATCACATCGCGGATTTTGAGTTTTAAGGCTGGAGTCGAATTAATTGGCTCCGTATAGACTCTTCCCTCAGCATAGCCCCACAAAATATAATACAGTGGTGTTAAATCACATGATCTGGCTGGCCACTTAACTGCTGATTTTCGTGAAATTATGGGATTGGGAAATTTTGTTTGCAATAAATTTATCGTTTTATTGTCTGTGTGACAAGTGATACCGTCCTATTGAAATAACATGTCAGTGATATCTACGTTGTCAATAATAGGCCAACATTGAGTTGTTAGCATCTCGCAATAGCCCTCCCCCGGGGGCACACTGTCTTGATGGATCTCTTCTCCATCTTGACATGTGCCTTTGGGGGTAAAAGGCGGCACCAGTTGCCTGGGGTAGCAGTAGCCCGATACTGGAAGAAACATGGGATTCTCGGAACTAGTTGCCCGCAAGGCTACGGTTTTTGGTGAATCCCCTTGGGGAGCAACGTGGTGGCTGTGGTTTAAATTGGGCTTTTAAGAAAGTTCCGAAGAGGTGTTAATGAAAAGAAAAGTTTAGCATCCAAATAAATATCCTAGTTGCGCTTGTAATAGGACCAGGAGTTGGATAGTCTCAAACTTTTAAGCATGGAGTGGGGCACGACCATACTACCCTGCATTTGAAAATTAAAACTTAGGCGTATATGCACGTAGTGTATGGGTAGACACTTTTTCCTGCATCCAGTGATAAGGCCACCATCGGATTGTGGCCACATGGCTCGGTACCGATTTAAATCGTGTCTCCATCTCGCGAAAGCCAGCCTCATTGACGATTACCGAATTTTTAGCCTCATCTTCGAAAAAAAGGCCCATTCAGCCCTCCACATTACATAGCGTACTATACAGTGACACGTTGATCGTGCAAGGGCTCGTTCTAGGATTTTGAGGAGCTCAAACTCGGACTCGGCACTTTTGCTTGTTGACATACCCTGACAAGTGAAAATGGGCTTCGTCTGAAAAAATTTAGCGAATCTACGGTAATGTGAATGGTCGATCGGCTTCAATTCCTGCACCAGTTTAACCTTGTAAGGCTTCAAAATCAAATCCTTATGCAAAATTCGCCATGTGTTGTTTTTGAATAATCCCAATTGTTCAAAAAGTCCAGGAATGGACAAATACTTCAATACTGTGACTCACGGCTGCGATGTTTTAAGTTGAACGACCTGGTCAAACACGATTTTGTTTTCGCACATTTTGTATCGAGTGTGTCTACTCAAATTTAAAGACCAAATTCTTAATAGCGGTCTCAGAAGGACGATTATGTTGTCCGAAAATATCACGAATTTTACGAAATGTAACTTCAAAGGAACCACCACTTTCGTAATTTTTATTTTAATACGATTTTTGTGTAAAATTGAATTCATTGTAACAATTGCCAATGCATCTACTACGAATACGTCAGAAAATTAAATGTCAAATCTATCATGTTGTTGGTGTTGCCACAATTGAAAAACAAACTTTTTGTTGAATAACCCAATATTAGACGATTTTTTTTTTTGCGATACGTAGGTAAAGAATAGGATCGTTAAACAAATTATTCCACAAACGAGCAAATGTAACTAGAAACGACTTCTGAAAGACCGAACTATTAATCAAGTGGATAAATATCTTTACATTCCTCGAAGATTGCGAGAAGTTGAATTTCTCTGCCAGAAATTGTGGTGCATCCCTTTTGATATTATTCTAGAAATTCAAAAGACATCATCTGGTAAAAAATGAGTAAGAGAACACTTCAAAATCTTGCGACATAAGGCGATACTTGGTCATAGTGGCCCTTTTCATGTCTTCGATGTCTTACATTAAATATAAACCTTACAATTTTACTTACGAAAAGTTTAATTCCGTCGAACAAATATATACTTCTATAGACTTCGATATCTTAGACATCAGCAATGCGTGGGCTGCTTTATATCGTCTTCTTTTCCGTTTCTTGTTTTTATATCAACTTTAAAGTATTTGCTTTTTACTGTTCAAAAGTAGAGGTGATCTATTCTATAGGAGCGCTCTTTGAACTTTAATTTTATTTCCCGATATACTTGTATAGGACGCCCTTTAATTTTTATTTTTAAATCTTATATTTTTTTTACAATGAAGATATTACTACGTTCTCTAAAGTAAACTTAAAATTTAAGCGAACTTCGCGTCTATATTGGGATAATCTTCTAACATACTCCATATGTGTAGATTTCGAGTGTACGCATTAACGGGTTAAAGAAAAGTCAATATATGTTATAATCTTATAACCTCAATCTTAATATCATTTTGTTATTAATGTAGGAGCAATAGAAATACGCATTCTGTATAAACTTCAGTTGTCTACCAAATACAATTCAAAAAGAAGGTCAAATTACTGTGTATTGCATATCCATGGAAACACCCTTAAATGTTTAACCCAGTTTTAATGTTGCTGTTAGCCATAATAACAGATGTTATGTAAAAATGCTACTATCATTCTTTTGCGATTTCATAAGTAGGTGATTGTGAGAGACGGTTTACGTTGTTAATAAATCCTCTATAAAATTTTGTATATCAAAATTTATTCACACATGTGATAAATCTTAAAAGTTAATGCCACCATAATGTGAAGAGAAAATTTATGAGGCAAAAATGCAAAAAACATAAAATATAAAGGCTTGTGCTTGCTGGTAAGCAAAAAATAATAGGTTCGCGAAATTGATCCTAGCAGCACTAGGCGTATAAAGGCTGTTTCTTTTTAAGCCGTTCAAAAAACTAAACTAAAAAAAAAGAAATACAATTACTGCCGTGACTGATAACACAGTTAAATCGCTTGTAAAACGTCATCGCATCAGATTATAATGGTGAAGCCATCTGAATAGTTACATAAGGAGTTTGTAAATTTTCTTGTCTTTGGCGAAACCACTGCCTATACTGCCTGAATGGCTGCAAGTGTTGGACACTCATGTTTTTTAAACAAAAGTCATCAACTAATTTATGTCTCGTCGGAGTAACACAGTGGTGAGACATAGGTGGCTGCGTAAGATCTCCGTATGCTTATTAAATAAGGGACCGTAAGATCAAATGTAGCCTATTCCATAAAGAAAGAAAATAGTAAATAAGTAGAATGGAAAACAGTAGAGGAAAATATTTTTGTGCTGGTAACTGCAGTTGAAGCACCTTTATGTGTGATTAAAAGAAAACTGCAACATTATCATAATGTTGGGGAGGGGAAAGAGGAAGTAATGTTTGTGGACATTCGACTTGAATTTCCTCACGTTGAAAGTAACAGGAAAGTCCCCTGGAGGCAGTTTATTTACATACGAACTGTTCTGCTAAAAAGCGAATTCTCCCTATAATGCGTAGAGCGATTCACTGGCCAATCGACTACAAATGGATGCGTTCTCAACAAAAATCGAGTCAAACGCAAAAACGTGCGAGGTGCCCCTGTAGGCTAGTAGGTAGCTTACTAGCTTGTCAGTATGGGGGTTGTAGGTTCGATTCCCAAGGAAGACCTTGGTTTTTTTTCACTACAAAAATAAAAATTGACTATCGGTGGGTCTGCTCAGCAATGAAGGCATAGTCACTGGTCGCTGTGCTGTCTTTATATACGGCAGTTAATTTCCGACTATCCTTCTACTTTCACCACCTGTTTCATCTCTTTTCTATCCCTTTCCTAAAGAATGTAGCACGGTACTTGACTAAATAGGCATTGTTGCCTGAAGTGCTACTTCTCTTTCGTTAAAAAAAAACGTGCCAGTTTCGAGAACTAGTTCCCTAATTTCGTTAGAGCACTTACCATCATAGTAACGATAAAACAGTGAAATATAATCTACATTACGTCGATGCTCTAAAGAATCAATACAGTTGGATACTATACTGTCTCCGATGAGCCTCGTAGTTCTCTCCTATACGCGGTCGAGCAACTCCAAAATAAACTTTGGGACGCCGGCTCTTACATGAGAGTTGTGTTCCACCTTTGGACGTATATAGGTGGTATAAATAGTACGAAGATTTGCTGGAGTAAAGTATCCCTTACAACATTTTAGAAAACCGTGGCACTTGAAAGTTTCTTTAGAAACCTTACATATGTGTTTAGTTTACCGAACATTATACTGAATTTTCATGCCAAGAACATCAAGAGCTTCCGATTACATAGTACTCATACCATGGTAACAGGTGCAGCACCATTTTCGAGCATGTAACATTGCGTCTTATGGGCATTAAAATCGACACTATTCGCACGACCCCTTTCGGAGATCGTTGCGAGGTCGTGATTGATTTGTGTATTTTCTCAAAGGGAAAAAAAAATCTTTTCATCCAACAATAAGTAACTATTGGTCTCTTAAGATTAAGAAGAAGTTTAATTTTCCATTTGAAATTAATATCTAAATTAATAAAGGCAATTTATGTAAAGGCCAGATCTCAATCTACACACTGAGAGGCTGCATTAAAAATTTGTCAAATTTGTTGGTACCTGCAAACTTTATTGTATAAGAAACTAAATTTCTTTTCAATTTTTAATAGCCCTCAATGATTTAGGAGACACCTTAAGTTACTGTCGCAATTTATAAAGCCTTTTCTCCGTGCTAATGTTTTATATAAAATACCTTTATTAATGCTTTAAACTTCTGACTAATGACAATGATTTTATCATGCCAGTGTTATTATTGTTGTTTTCCTTATTACAATTTCAAACTCATAGAGTTGTTAGTTTCTGAATATTTTGTATACTTGGTGGCCCCTTGAGTCAATTGTCACGACTTTTTTGTTGTCTTAACGCTTTTGTATTCTTTGTTTAGGTTTGCTTTGTTTTTTGTTTTTGTCTTCTGCTAAAGTAATTCCCACCTGATTTCAAGAAAACAAATAAACCTTCAACAAGAAAACTCCGAAAATGTCAGAGGAAAAAGGTACAAAAAAGAACCACCTCAATAATAACCAAAAAAATAAATAAATAAATAAATAATAAAAGCAACCACTTCTTTATTAGTATTTGTTAGCACTCATATGTTTCCAATTGGCAAAATGTGTTATAGCTTTGCAGCAAACATTGCGAACAGCTGTAATTTGTTTGTTGCCAACAAATACTGTAAAGATGAATGAAATACAAAAATGCCACTTACAACACCAAAACAATAAAAACCTTTGGGGCTTGTCCATGATAAACTGGCACACAGCTTCACATTCACATACCACCAACAACAATAACAGTTTTAGTTTCATGCTGAATGCATGCCAGATTAGGTGGCAAGAAATAGGTTCATAATAGGACTAGGGGGAAAAACAACAATTCAACAAAATGTTGGTTAATATATCTTTTACTATGATGGAGCTGCAACTACAAATGCATCTAATATGAGTATAAATCTCTGCTGTAACAATAAAAAAGTGAGAGTTAAACAAATGCAAAACAAAATGCACTCCATTGGCATGTCTTTTATTGTCTACACAAAACTATAGTTTTAAATAGGGGTCCCACATATTTAGAGGAAAATTTTGTTGCTTTCATGTCTCATAAATTGCAAGTAGGTAACATAACATAAAAAAACAATTTAACGATCAAAATAATTTCATCTGCCACCGATGTATGTGGTGTACCGACAGGAAACAAATATTTTCTACTAAATCAAACCACAACCATTTTAGATAATGCAAGCTAGAAGTTTCGCATATGTATATAAGCATTCCATCTTTGATGGTAAACCTTAAAGAGTACTTTTCATAGAGGTAATTTGAAGTGAAATGAAATACTTATGAATTTCTTAAATTCATATGAAATTTACTTTATTCGAAAGAACATCATCTTCCATCATAGTTTAAAAATGACTTCTGGCATATGACCACCCATGGCCGGTACGGTCATATTAAAATATGGAGGCTATGAACATATGTCAGCAACTATGCGGTGAATGTTATCCACCAGTTAATCTACTCTATACTAGTCTATACCAATAAGCTCCGAAACGATTGGCTTATTGCTGTAGACTAGCGACTTCACATATCCTCACAGAAAATAGACTAGCGGCATTAAATAACACGATCTTAGAGACTCATTCATGGGTTCGAAACGAAAAACTATACCGCTAACAAATCTTTTCATCTAAAGGATTTTTCAACAAGTAGTTTTATTTCTGAAGCAAAATAGAACAAACAATTTAGATTAAAATAATTCAAATTTTTATTTCATCACGAAGAATAAAGTTCGCCAGTTATAAATAAAAAATTATATCTGGCAAATGTCCTCCACGATCACGCTGACAGATATCGATTTTTTCATCAAAGTTTTAAAGCACTTTTTGGCAAAATGGTAGTCCTGTTTCCTTACATCGTGGATTTTGAGTTTTAAGGCTGAAGTCGATTCAATTGGCTCCGTATAGACTCTGTCCTTAACAAAGCCCCAGAAAAATCAATCCAGTAGTGTTAAATCACGCGATCTGGCTGGCCATTTTACTGCAGATTATCGTGAAATTATGCGATCGGTTAATTTAGTATGCAATAAATTGATCGTTTCATTGGCTGAGTGACATGTGGCAGCGACTTGTTTAAACCACATGTCTGTGATATCCGCCTCATCAATAATGGGCCAAAATGGAGTTGGTAGCATCTTGCGATAACGTGATCCATTGACTTTTGTAACGCATTTCCAGCCTCATCGAAAAAAAAACGGCCTAATCTTGCCTCCAGACCACATAGCGCACGTTGAGGATGCAAAGGCTTTTTAATTTTCCTTGTTGACAAACCCTGACAAGTGAAAATGGGCTTTGTTTGAAATAATGACTTTTTCAAAAAAACCAGCCGGTTGTTCCTGAATGAATTAAGCGCATCTGTGGTGATATGAATGGTCGGTCGGCTTCAATTCCTACACAAGTTGAATCTTGTAAGGCTTCACAGTCAAAGCCAAATTCGCCATGTGGTGCTTTTGAATAGCCGCAATTGAGAACGTCGAGGAATTGATGTATATGGATCTGCTTCAACACTGTGGCTCACGGCTGCCATGTTTTCAGTTGAACGACCCGGTCGAACACGTGTTGATGTCCGCACATTTTTTATCGAGCCTGTTGACTCAAATTTAACGACCGAATTCTTAGCCACGGCCTCGGAAGCACGATTATGTTGCCCTAAAATAACACGAATTTTACGATATGTAAATTTAATGCGAAATTCGTGCGAAATGAATTACAAATTTGACAATTGCCAATACTACGAATACGTCAAAAAACTAAATGTCAAAACTATCATGTTGTTCGCCATGAGGTGGTTTTCGATCGCCCTAATTGAGAACGTCGAGAATTTGACAAATTTGGATCTGCTTCAACACTGTGGCTCACGGCTAAGATGTTTTCAGTTGAATGACCCGGTCGAACACGCATTGGTGTTCGCGCATTTTGTATCGAGCATGTCGACACAACTTTAATGAACAAATTTTTGATAGCTGTCTCAGAAGAACGATTATGTTGCGTGACATGGTTACCGTCTTGTGGAAATCACAGCTCCTGTCCATTACAGTATTGTTCCATCGATGAATCATGGCTGTAAAGCACCACCACCATTGACTATAATGTTTATAATTGCACGGAATTCAATACCAGTCAGTCAGTTTTTCTTCTTAAGTAACAGTGTCCTGTATAATTTGGAAGCGTTAGTCAGGCGGCAGTTTATTTATGTTGCAAGTTCAAACCAAACTTAACATAAATCACTTGGAAGCTGGTACAATGGAAGCCAGTTTAAAAAGTGTTGCCAACTTAAAGTTCTATACCTCTATAAAAAATACTCTTTATATTCGTTTTCGTTTTCCTTAAAGAGGCGATCTATTAATGGAACGGGTCCGCAATTTAACATTTCTTTTTTCAACTAGTGCTTATTTCGTTAAAGGTAACACTTAGCTCAGGTTTGATTTGACAGATAATTAGTTTTATCCTTCCGCTGAACGAATATACGATCGGGCCTGCGATCGAATTATAGAAGATGCCGATTTTGCAAAAAAAATCATCTTTTCGGATGAAGCTCATTGATCTTGGCAGGTATGTAAACAAGCAAAATTGTCGCATTTGGGGCACAGAAAACCCGCACGCATATATTGAAAAGCCGACGCAGCCAAAACGATTCACTGTTTTGTACGGATTTTGGTCCAGAGGCATAATTGGGCCATTTTTCAGGAGTGGCCGCTACATTCAATGGCGATCGTTATCGGGCCATGTTGAACGAATTTTTGTTCACAAAAATTTAAGAGGAGATATTGGCAACGTTTGGTTTCAATAGGACGGCGCTACGTGCCACACAGCCGAAGCTGTATAGTTTTGTTTATAGCAATTAAAAAAAAAAAATAAAGTTTTTTGGCGGACCCTACATCTGCATGCCCGTAATTGGGTTTAAGTCAGTTTTTCCAAGGCCCAAGAAAAGCTACAGGAAATTTAAAACCAGCAATCCTTAAGCGCTATAGTTTAAGAGAGGTTGTATATATTCAGTAAAATTGGTACTAAATGGTAGAGAAAAAAGGCGAGCGCCTGTGTTATTGTTATATTAGATATCAATTTCAGGAACTACTAAATGGAAGTAATATATTCGCCAAAATGGCCAGTTTTTGTATAACCAACAACTTTAAAAGAAAGAGAAAGACAAATTTTCTTTTCAAAAAAAGTAGCCACCCTAATAAAATTTTACAAATTTAAGCATGCAATCAAACAGTGCGAATTGTTAACGGCATGCATTTATTCGAATAGCAACGAACATTTGTTACGATACTTAATGCTGGTAGTTTTACTCCAGAGTAATTGTGCAAATAATAAAATTGTTCCATAGAGATCTAAAAAATTGATTTTAAGGAAATCGGTAGTAAAAAATTGAAGTGAAACCAAAAGATACAAATCTAATGGAAGATTTAAAAGTAAAAGGTTACGAACAAATGTCTGAGCATGACGACATATTTGGGCAATAAAATGCATTAATAACAAATTTAGTTTTGATTGTTGTTGTAGTGAAGACCATGTAACCAGTAGCAAACTTTAAAGTGACAGGAGTTCCACACAAAATATTAAGTAAGAGAAAACATTTTCAGTATTGAGTTTTTTAGAACAAAAAAATTATATGACGATTATATTGAATAGTGACATAAATAAATTTATTTCTTTCGACATCAAAATTACATTTACGATAGCAGCATCTTGATAGCAATTACTCTTTATGTTTATTTGCTACTTATGATAGTATCCATTCGTTTTTTTAAATTAATAACCTAACCATGCTTTGAAACTCAATCATTATTTCATTTCTGGAAGAGCTCATATTCCATTGCCATTCTTTATTAATTTAATAAATAAAATTTACTCTCTACATTTAATTAGATTCTATAACCCACAACAACACAACAAGAAAAACATATTATTAAAAACTACCCTCATTAATTTCAACATGCAATTGCTTCGATAACGGCTAAATAGAAGACAGTGAAAATAGAAATCTGCCAGCTTTAAAGAAGCGAAGAAATTGCAATATGCAATAAATAAAATTTATAGCGTAGAAAATTGGTAATTAACTTTTTGCACGCAGCAGTCAAGAGGCAACCAAGGATGATGGTTTTTAAAACCCAGTTAACTAGATTGAAACAAGTAGCGAACAGAGAAAATTAACAAGGAAACAACAAATACAAACACACAAAACAGCAAAATCGCAAGAACAACAAAATCTTAAAATACGTTAATGATGCAACCACCACAACCAGTAGTAGCTGTTTAACGTTAACAAACTCACATTAAAAAATATTAGATAAAAATATTGTTGTTGTATTAAAGCATAACACAAGTAAGCAATATAATAACGAAAATATAAATAATAATTTATAATAAATATTTTATTTCAACAAAAAATGTACCATAACCAACAATAGCGATGATACTTTAACGACATAGGACCAGATTGTATGTTTCTTTTAAATTACGTTATCATCCCAAATTTTTATCACCAAAAATTACTGTAACAAACCAATGAAGAATTTTCTACACAAAACAACCCGATGCTCTTATAAATATTAAGCAAAAAGCAAAATTCATATTTAGAGCTAAAAACCACTAAGTGATTTCTATAGAGAATTAAAGTTTCCAAAAGAGAAATTCAGAAGACGGAGATAGTAATTTAATTATAACTTTAGCTATAGAAAAAAATTTTTAAAGGAGCATGAAAAGTTTTCTATAGAAAAAATTCTTCAAAGTTTTCTATAGAAAAAACTTTTCAAGAAACACGAAAATTTCTCTATAGAAAACATTTTTAAAAGCGCACAAAAATGTTTGTATAGAAATAATTTTAAAATATGCTCGAACACTTTTGTACAGGAAAAATTACGGAAATTTTCATAAAGAAAAAATGTTAAAAGGAGCACGAAAGTTTTTGTATAGAAACATTTTTAAGGGCGCACGAAAATTTTTTTATAGAATAAAGGGCGCATTAGAAAAAATATTAAAAGATGCACGACGAATTTATTTCTGTAGAAAAAACATTAAAAGACGAACGACGAAATTTTTTTTGTAGAAAAAACATTATAAGACGAACGACGAAATTTTTTCTGTAGAATAAACATTAAAAAACGAACGACAAAATTTCTTATATAGAAAAAATATTAAAAGGCGCGCGGCGAAATTTTTTGTATAGAAAAAATATTAAAAGGCGCACGGCGAAATTTTTCCTAAAGAAAAAATATTAAAAGGCACACCACGAAATCTTTTTATTTAAAAAATATTAAAATATTACGACGAAATGTATTCTATAGAAGAAAATATTAAAAGGCACACGATGGAATTTTGTCCATAGAAGAAAATATTAAATGGGACACGACGAAATTTTTTCTATAGAAAAAATATTAAAGGGCGAACGACGAAATTTTTTCTATAGAAAAAATATTAAAAGGCGCATGGCGAAATTTTTTCTATAGAAAAAATATTAAAAGGCGAACGACGAAATTTTTTCTATAGAAAAAATATTAAAAGGCACACGAAAAAGTTTTTTCTATAAAAAAATTATTAACAGGCGCACGACGAATTTTTTTCTGTAGAAAAAATATTAAAAGGCACATGACGATTTTTTTCTGTAGAAAAAATATTGAAAGGCACATGACGAAATTTTTTTATATAAAAAATATAAAAAAGCGCACGACGAAATGTAGTCTATAGAAAAAATATTAAAAGGCACACGATGGAATTTTATCTATAGAAGAAAATATTAAAAGACGCACGAAGAAATTTTTTTATAGAAAAAAATTAAAGGGCGAATGGCGAAATTTTTTCTATAGAAAAAATATTAAAAGGCGCACGAAGAAATATTTTCTATAGAAAAAATATTAAAAGGCGAACCAACAAATTTTTTCTATAGAAAAAATATTAACAGGCACACGATGATAATTTTTTCCTATAGAAAAAATATTAAAAGGCGCATGACGAAGTTTTTTCTGTAGAAAAAATATTAAAAGGCGCACGATGAAATTTTTTCTGTAGAAAAAATATTAAAAGGCACACGTCGAAATTTTTTATATACAAAATATTAAAAGGCGCAACACGAAATTTTTTCTACACAAAAGAATATTAAGAGGCGAACGACGATTTCTTTTATAGAAAAAAATATTAAAAGGCACATGAAATTTTTTCTATAGAAAAAAAATATTAAAAGGCACATGAAATTTTTTCTATAGAAAATGTTAAAAGGCACACGAAAATTTTTCCATATTTATTTCTAATTTGTTTATTTACTTTTATAAAAATATTGTGTTTTTCTCATTAAATTATTTGGCATTAAAAAGATAAAATTAAGGTATTCTAAATTTTCCAAAAAGCGTTCTAAAATTTCCTATATAGAAAACTTTTAAGGCATTTGCTAATTTTCTCTAGGGAAAATACCAAGGTATCCATATAATTTTTTTTAAGTTATGCGATAAATTGGTGGCGCTGGAATATATTTAATTAGATAGAAATTAAAAGATGTTTAAAAATTTTCTGTGCATAAAATTTCCTTAGTAAATACTTTTTAATAGAAAATTTCAAAATGGATCAAGAACTTAGAGAAAATTGTTTTATTTATAAATTTTTCTTATAAAATATCCCTTCGGTCTCCTCTACGTAACTATAAACAAAATTAAGGTAATTAAAAAGCGCCATTTTGAATCACACAAATTCAATATTGTGTTTTGTAGTGAAATGTTGGCAAATTTTGTCAGTTAAATATTTTTGTTTGCTTTAAAAATTTTATTATATTTGTATGTTTGTGATTGTTATCGTTTTTTAAATTTTGTGTTGTCTTTACCATCGAATTTTGAGTACAATAACATTTGTCATTTATGATGCAAATTAAAGCTATTGTTAATAATATTTTACACACACACACACCTACACATATATAATCAAAAACTTAATGATTTATGGACATATTTGTTTATTTTTGCTTCAGTTATTTCATATAAACCCAGCTGGTCTTAATATCGCAAAAGAGGTTAAAGCTAGACATTCAAATTTCTATACAGAAAGTTTGCAATCGCTGTAATTTTCTATATAGAAACATTATCGAATACTTTTATTTTTTTATAGAAGCATAATTAGTCGGTTTTTATTTTGTCTATGGATGAATTTTGATTAGTTTTAATATTCTATACAAAAAATAATCTCTCACGTTATCTTTTTATGTAGAAAATTACTTTTAGCCTTATTTTTTATATAGAAAACTATCTATCGCTTTAGTTTTCGTCTATTACCTTTAATTTTTCATAAAGAAAATTACATATCGCCTACAATTTTCTATAGAGCAATAAATGTATCGCCTTTGTTATTCTATAAAAAAACTATGTATCGTCTTTAATTTTTAATATAGAAAATTATGTATCGCCTTTTATTTTCTACATAGAAAATTATGTACCGCTATAAATTTTCTATATAGAAAAGTTTTCTGTATAGAAAATTGTTGATCGCCTTTGATTTTCTGTATATTTCTGTATAGAAAATTTGCTATTGCCTTTATTTGTTTCTATAGAAAATTTTCGACTGCGTTTACTTTTCTCTATAGAAAATTTTCTCTTGCCTTTATTTGTTTCTATAGAAAATTTTCGACTGCGTGTTATTTTCTCTATAGAAAATTTTCGACTGCCTTTAATTTTCTGTGTAGAAAAATTTTCGTCTCTATAGAAAATTTTCGACTGCCTTTAGTTTTCTTAATAGAAAATTTTCGACTATCTTTAATTTTCTCTATAGATAATCTTCAACTGCCCTTAATTTTCTCAATAGAAAATTTTTGACTGCCCTTAATTTTTTCTATAGAAAATTTTCGACTGCCCTTAATTTTCTCTATAGAAAAATTTCGACTGCCTTTAATTTACTCTATAGAAAATTTTCGATATCTTTTAATTTTCTGTATAAAAAATTTTCGATATCCTTTAATTTTCTCTATAAAAAATTTTCGATATCTTTTAATTTTCTCTATAGAAAATGTTTGATATCCTTTAATTTTCCCTATAGAAAATTTTCGATATCCTTTAATTTTCTCTATAGAAAATTTTCGACTGCCCTTAATTTTCTCTATAGAAAAATTTCGACTGCCTTTAATTTACTCTATAGAAAATTTTCAAAATCTTTTTATTTTCTGTATAAAAAATTTTCGATATCCTTTAATTTTTCCTATAGAATATTTTCGATATCCGTTTATTTTCTCTGTAGAAAATTTTCGATACCCTTTAAATTTCTTTATAGCAACTATTCAAACAATTTTGTATATGATAACCTTTCTATTCAAAAAATTTTTGTATTTTTAATTTTCTATAATTGTGTTGTATGGATGTTGCGTAGCCAGATGTCATCGACCAGATCTTGAAGAATTGATCACTTAGGTTGCTGTTCATAAATATGTTCACCAACTCGTATGTTGAAGTGCTAGTTTATTATTGGAAACTGTTTCAAATATAATGGCCGGTCCAAGAGTCGCTGAAGCTATTTGTTTATTTTGACTCTTTGCCTATTGTTTGGCTGCATTGTGCGTTCTCAATGTATGAAGTATTTTACAGGAAGCAAGTGCGGCATCAGAAAGAAGAAAAAAATAACAGCAACAACAAACTATTTGCTCGTTTAAAATGTAAAAGGAATATAATAAACATTTCAGAACCATAAATGTTGATGGTAAAGCTGCTATTGTGATGACTGAATGGTAGGACTGAGTAACTGAGTGAATTGCTTCACTGGAATACAGTTAAGTTGGGTTTTGTTTGCTTTCTGTGTTAAATTATGGCCTCGAGCAATTGAATACAAACATAATTTTACGCAAAACTGTTTATTACCACCAACCTGCTGCAAACAACATACAATAATTGATTTTAATTATTAAATACTTTAAACACAAATTGTTTTATGAAGAATAAAAAAGAGAACAAACATTCAACAACAACAGCGAAATGGCCGAAGGCAAATATTTAATATTTAATATATTTTCCTTTATAAAATTTAATAAAAAGATTTATTTTTTTTTTTTGAAGTGCTGTAAAGTTTTTATTATTATTACAAAATACATCAAAATCAGCTAAATGCTTTATAGCTTCCATTTTAAATGTTCACCCATAAGAAGCTGGTCGGTCTGTTGCTCATTTACATAATAAAAGATAGCAGAGCAACCAGGTGTTGAATAGCAAGACAATTTTTTCTCTATTCTTCTTTTGAACAAAGTCGAAACGGAAATCTTTTAAGGGTTTAGCATCAGTAACGTCTGTTGTGTGTGAAAGAGAAAGAGAGAGGTAGTGAGAGGCTTGATCATAGAAAATTGATATGCAAAACAAGAGAAGTAGAGAAAGAGAGAGATAGTTAGAATTTTGATTGTAAAAAATTTAAATGTTGAAAGTTTGACGAGATTATTTATTACTCATAAACCTAAAACGCCTTTTCATTTGGACCTCGTCTTTAATATAATAGATTTAAATTTCCCATTAACATTAGAAGAAATAATTCACAGGTTTCTCACATCGCATTCTTTTAAATTTTATATGGGCTCACACCATTCTGTTAGTTATTCTATAAAAGCAGATTATCCTCAAGGTTCTCGTTTATCCCCTGTTCTTTTCAATTTATATACATCTAATTTTAATCAGTTGAACTACTGCACTTTGTCGATATTTGCTGATAACAAAATAATTTTGAGCTCCGAAATTTTGGCTGTTTATATAAATGGCAAACATGCAAAGAGGGTTTCTGATGTGTTATCTTATTTTAATAAATAAAAAATTATATTAAGCTATAGAAAAACGCAAACGGTATATTTCAGAAGAAAATGAAAAGATTGTTATATACCACAAACCAATATTATTATAAGTAATAATTCTGTACAGTGGCTACAGAAATAAATTATCTTATATTTATAATTATTATATACGAGTTCTGTAAATTAAGTAATTTAAATTCTTTTTATTCATACAAAATTACAATTTTGTATTGTCACCCTCAAAATAACTTTCTTCTGAAGCCACACAATGTTGGAGACGTTTCGTGCACTCCTCATAGCAGTGCTGGGACTGCTATACTGGAATAGTTTTCAGCCGCTCAGTTTCCGCCATTTGAATGTTTTCGATTTTTCCAAAATGTGTTCCCTTTATATAATTTTTCAACTTCGGGAAGAGGAAAAAAATCACATGGACATGTCAGGTGAATATTGTGGCTAAGAAGCCACAGAAGGGATTTTATTGGCCAATAAATCGTTTATTGAAAGCGCTTTGTGACAAGAAACATTATCGTATGGCAACATCCAGTTGTTCTTAATGTTTGATCTCACACAAACTACCCTTCTTCGAAGTCTTTCAAGGACCTCCCGGTAAAAGTGTCGATTAGCTATTTCGACTTAATCTATGTGAACGATTTCGTGGATATCGAAGAAAACAATCTTTGATTTGTCCATCCTTACTTTTTTAGGCCTTGGAGGGGTTGAAGTATGTCACTCCATGCTCTGATGCTTGGCTTCTGGATCGTATTCAAACACTTACGACACGTCACCAGTAATGACACGTTTAAGAAAATGAGATGATTCCTATTGATTTTTCAATCAATTAAAAAAAATCAAGGCACCTTTTTTACCTTCTTGGAACCATTGTAATATTATTAAAAAGACTTTTTTTTTAAGTATCAATTCTTTGCCTTAGAGTTTCCTAACTAAAGCTCATAAGACTTTTGTATTATTGAATATTTTCTTCTGTAACAATTGTTCTGTTTATGTAGTATTAGATTGAATTATTTTTATTTCTACACTTAGCCTAATATATTAATACATTAAAAATGCTTATAAAGCCTTAAATCTATGAGAGTCATAGGGAAATATGATAAAATTAATATTGTTGTTATTTGAATAAATTTATTTAAAATTATAATTATTTATTATAAATAGTTTGGGCGCAATATGAAACGTGCTAATCGTTGCACTATTGTGCAGATCACTTGGCGGTTGTTTACTTAGATTATCTGTAGGGAACGTAACCTGACCTTATTTTTATTAATGCAAATGTGTCGGCAATTATGACAGTTTTATTGCAGTACTTATGTGATGGCAACATTAACCTAACAGTCACTCTATACTATCTTTGCGCAAATTTTTCTCATCCCAAAATCGTTGGTCGAAATCTGATGAAGGGTGCTGTGAATCAAATTTAACTCTTCCCCGATTATTCAGACTGTCAACCAAGGATATAAAAGCACAAGATTCTGTACTCTGCTGATATTTTCATGGATTCTTGAAGATAAAGGCCTTTATGGTTCATCCTCAATTAATTTTCTTCGTTCTGAAAATGCCTTAAACCACCGAAAACCTGGGCTTTTAACTAAGCACTATATCCGTAGACCTGCTAAAACTTAGCAAGAGTTTCCGTTGCACTGTGCCCAAACCTGAAGCAAAACCTGATATCACCCCGTTGTTCGAAGCTGATGTCACTCATTTTTAGAACACAACAGAAAAAACTATTTCACAAAAAAATCGCTACTAACGACTAAATGATTCGAGTGATGTCAAACTCGCACTGAAGATAAATCACATGTTCATGTGGCGCCCCTACAAGCCCAGCGCTTCTAGTGTTACCAGATATTACGTAAGGTTGCCAGTTTGATTACTTAATTTACAGACCTTGCACCTTATGTAATTAATAAAATACACCCATATCCCATATCCTTTTATAAATCGAAAATCTAACCATAATATTTATAATAAAAAACTCTTTCTAAAGTCCAATTTTCAAAAACAAATATTTTACAAAACCATTTTATTTTACATATAAAATCATTCCGAAGTTGACTGGCTGAAATATTGTTGCTTAAGCTGCTTATTATTTTCAATAACAAACTAAATACATTCTCTTATATACTCATTAGTTTTAGAACTAACACATATTTAATTTTGATTATAAGAATAATTAGGGATTTAACGATTTTATTTTTCTCGATATTTCGCTTTCCTGTGGAAAGCTTCTTCAGGAAATTATTTTTTTATATTTAACAAAAAAATATAAAAAAAATAATTTCCTGAAGAAGCTTTCCACAGGAAAGCGAAATATCGAGAAAAATAAAATCGTTAAATTATTTAAAAGACCGTTAAAAGATTATTTCATATTTAATTAATAATTAGGGATCAAAATTAAAAATTATTCTTCACAATAATTTATTAAAACTGTAGGATTTTACTCAACAACAAGTTCTTTAAATTTACCAATAAGAAATTTAAATTAATCCTGTTTTTTCTTTCGTTGATGCGTTGCACAATGGAACAATTCGATAGAACAAGCTCTAACAATTTTTATAGGGAAAATATGCTGTTTTCAATTAAAAATAATGAATGATGTTGATAAAGAAGATAGGTGAAATAAAGTAACACCAATTGGAAATGTCAATCACTGACCTAAGATTTCTTTCCAAAGGACCTGTTTTACGTTTTACCTGTTACACATTTTCAAACTTTCTAGTTACCAACTGCATGAAAATACTATACACGCAAAACAACAACAATCGGGTATGCTGTTTACTAACTGCGTAGTTTTCTCAAAAAACTTATATACACAAGACAACAATAACTATCTTAAAATAAACAGGAAGAAACTTCATCAGCATGAAAACAAAAAAAAAACACACAGCCATACAGGCGCCTATACATTGAATGAATAACGTAACAACAACAAAACGTGATACAAAGGGAGCAGAAGATTATTAATTTTTCTAGACCTTTAGTGGACAAATATAAAAAGGCAGCATCTGTTTGGATAGTTAGTTAGTTTAACAATAAAACTGGAGAAGTAAAAAGGGGCGTCTTAAGTAAATTGTTCTGTAGTGTGTGGTGTGTAGTTAAAGTAAATAAACATGTCATTAATTTGAAAACTCTAAAAGAGTTAAAAGAGTTCTCTAAGAACTCACAAGCTGCAAGCAGTCTGATGAATCGCCTGTTAATTTTATTATAAAGTTTGACGAAGCTATTTTCTTGTCTTTCAAATTCAACTGCATTCCAATAAGTTAAAATTCTTTAAAACTTATAATAAATGACCCTACCTTAATCTACTTTTGGGATCATGCCAAGTACATATAAAATAGACAAGACTTTGTATCCTTTTTTCAGCATTTGGCTCCAAAGCAAAAGCAACACAAAAATCTTTTAAAATTGTAACATTAATTTTAGAATTAGAAAATCTGTCATCTTAAAAGCACCATCAGCTAATACATTCAATCAGCTATCTGAAGAAACACGTATTAAGAGAGGAGCTTTATTAAATTTGTCTGGGAATGTGTGGATGATAATAGGTTATACTAGGAAAACTATGAATTTTATACATAAATTTTTCTACTTTCCTGCAATATGGATCTGTTCCTAAATCCGGTATTTAATTGTGATTTTAGATATGATAAAGCTCTACCTCCTCTATCGTTTTGATTTAAAAATAATAAAATCTGCTGCACCCTCTAGATATAAATTTTGTATCGGGATTTTCAACAAGAAGTTTGTTTTTCAATTGTGGCAACACCAACAACATGAAGGTTTTGACATTTAGTTTTTTGACGTATTCGTAGTAGATGAATTGGCAATTGTTTCAATAAGTTCAATTTCGCACAAAAATCGCATTAAAATAATTAAAATCCACTATGAAAAAATCCGTAATATTTTCCGACAACATAATCCTGCTTCTGACGTCGCTATTAAGAATCTGGTCGTTAAATTTGAGTCGACAGGCTCGAAACAAAATGTGCGAACATCAACGGGTGCCATGAGCCATGAACCACAGTGTTGAAGCAGGTCTAAATTTGTCAATTCCTTGACATTCTCAACAATTGGGATAAACAAAACCACCACATGGCGAATTTCGTGTAAAAATTTGACTTTGAAGACTTACAAGGTGCAGGAATTGAGCCGGCCGCCCATTCACAACGCCGTAGATTCACTCAATTCATTCAGAAACAACCTGCTGAATTTTATGAAAAAATAAATTTTTCAGACGAGGCCTATTTTCATTTGTCAGTGTATGTCAACAAACAAAATTGGAATTCTGAAAATCCCAAATCGATTATTGAGAAGTCTTTGCATACTCAACGTGTCACTGTATGGTGCGCTAAGTGGTATGGTGGCGTGATCGGGCTGTTTTTTTTTTCAAAGATGAGGCTGGAAATACGGTAAGGATGATGGGATCATGTTATTGCGAAATACTAACAATTCATTTTAAGCCTATTATTGACGACTTGGATATCACTGACATGTGGTTTCAACAGGATGGTGCCACATGCCACAGCCAATGAAACGATCAATCAAGCAAGTGAAAACCAAATTTCCCAATCGCAAAATTTCACGACAATCAACAGTTAAGTTGCCAGCCAGATTGTGTGATTTAACACCACTGGATTATTTTTTGTGGGGCTATGTTAAGGCGGATTCTAAACGGAGCTAGTCGAATCCATTTCAGCCTCAAAACTTAAAGTCCGTGATGTTACTAACGAAATAGAACCGTCATTTTGCCAAAAAATGATTAAAAACTCTGGTGAAAAATCGTGAACCTTTGCCAGGTATCATATTTCATGTTTAATTGCCGAATTTTTTCTTCATAATATAATACAAAATTTAATCATCTATATCAAAATTTTTTGTTTTAGAAAACAAACTTCTTCTTTAAAAACCCTTTACTATTCTTCGCTCCATGGGAGATAGTAGACGAAGTATTTTAAATGCTGCTACTATTATTCATTTGTTATCTTTAGCTGGTTTTTTGTGGCAGTTTTCTATATGCAGATTGTTGCAAGGGATCGAGAAATTTTATCAATATGATGCTGTCTGCTTAAGTGAAATGTTCTTTCAGTTTCATATATCTACCGAGGTTGCGTAAACTAGTCTTTGATAGCTTAGTAGATGGTCTATTAACTTTGCTGCTAGAAATCTGTATTCCGAACAAAATATGAGGGTTTTCTATTTTCCTAATACTAGGCCAGAATATCAGCATATATTCCCTAACCTATTGTTATTAAAAGCCAATCGCCCAATCACTTGCAAATGCTACCAGCAGTCCACATGCAACACTTTTTTTAAAGCACTTTTTATTATAATACAGCTACTTTTTCCTAACAGTATCCTGTTTATACCATGTTACCTCAGCTTTCTGCAGAGAGTTTTCCGAAATGCTTTTTCTAATAAAACTAGACACAAGAGAAAATGGTATCGCATTGAAGATACAGAGATCGAATGCTGCCCTTGCTCATCCATGTTGATGTTCCTTTGCAAAAAAAGTTTATTTTATGCCTGGGGAAACATCTGCTTACCTTGGCAGCCTGGAAGAGGCACCTCACTATGTTAGCCTACTTTACTATTGTAGTTAAAATGTGTGCATTTTCAGCATAAGAAGAATCATCTGCCTTTAAGAAAAATGTCGACAATACAATTCGCTTCCGATAACTAAAATTTTAGCTATAAAAACGGTTACCCCATACTAAAGACGTTATCAGAGTGAGTTATCAAGGTAGTACTCTATCGACTTTATGGCATCATGCAGTAATCTTTTTTTAATAGGATGAAAGAATATAAGAGTCATTAGCATTTTTGTTTGTCGTCTACTGAACTTTAAATCTAGAAGATCAAAGTACCTAAGCTAAAGCTGCATTAATCTTTAGTCAAGCACTTAAATTATATTTTTGCCATTTAGAAATATGTGGAACTTAAAATTTCAATTAATTTTTCTAGTTGATTTGCAGTTACTCACTCTCCTATAACTTACGTTAATTGCTGACAAGAACAAAAAGTGATATGAACCACAGTGCATTGCAGCAATTGCAAGAAATGTAACACAGCAATATTAAAATCGAATATTAACTGAATCATAAAGCATTCAGTATCTGGTTGGAAGTGAATGGGTATATTAACTTACTATTAAATAAAAGTTTCAACGGATAAATATCTCATTAGGCCAAGATATTGAACAGGTAAAGAGAAGATTGAAAGGATGAGCATACGAATGCATACAAACAACACTTTTATTTATGAATTTCAAAAAATGCTCATTAAACATTAATTTCATTTTATTTCATCTCATCATTTTTAAGCCCAGCAGGATATCAGGCGGTTTAAGAAACGGAACATTGAAATATGGTTAAGTTTTATATTCATGTTCTGTCCTGTTCTGAATTTTTTATTTTTACGATTCCTCAATATGTTTTTCTTTTTTGTTATAATTAATATGAGTATGACTCTTTAAACATAAATGATAAATTAAGAATTGCCACAGCAAGATGTACAATTTTATTTATTATTTCTTATTTCTTTTATAGGTCTTCATTTTAGTCACGTCATCATATCTGTTTGTTAATTTCTTAATAAAATAATCGTAACAACAATAAATACAATGCAAAAATGAATGGTTGAAAAGGAAAAATCATAAAACGAACTGGTTTGAATTTGGGATATTAAATATTGTTTTTTTATTCATTTATTAAATTTTTTGTTTTTGCTTATGGTTGCCTTTGAAGATCACCAAGGACTGTTATATTTGGTGGAGAAAAGGATGCAGTATGTTTTTAAATTAAATAATATTAAGCATTTTTCATTTCATATGTTTCCAACGACAAGGAATACTTTAAATTTAAAAAAAACCAAGGAAAACGATACCTGCCACCTACACTTTGAGAAAAAATGTTTCAATGCATTTAAATATGAAATCATATCAGTAATATAAGATAAATTTTAAAATTTTATTTGACGACATAAAAGGCTTTAATTAAATCTATCATTTCGTTTCTTAAATATTTTTCTATTTTGTATTTTTGATATTTTTACAAATTTTCTTTTTCACCACGTTCCCAGTTTTTATTCAAATTGTAGGATCCCATTTTGTCTAAGCAGTTTGTTTTAAATTATATTATAATTTAACCATTATTGATAAGGAGCCACAGAGTATGTAAAATTTCAAGAACTATCTTAACTAAAGTTCACAACAAAAATAGATCGAGCTGATGTCATTCCTTTCCGTCTTTTCTGGCTGTTTGTTCGTTATGAATACCGAGCCTTTCGGTGAGTCAGTGTTCGCGCTTAGGCAGTTCTTTCATTATAGTCTTAGTTACTCATTTAGGTAAAATGCCCGCCACCTTGCGGGGTTAATTTTTAATATTTCCATCTCTTATTTTTATACAGTTACGTGGGTCCATCTGAGGGTATGAAAATTGGGTCTAAGGTCGTATTTACCTGTTCTTTTACATGGACATTATAAACGTTCCTGCCGTCAATTTGCGCAAGAATAATAACAAAAGTTCCCCTTCAATTTCGAGAGGAAAATAAATTTCTATTTTAAAGCGTTGATATACAAGCCATTGTTAATTGTCCAGCAGCTGAACATATTTAAGTTATCGTTTATTCTTTCAATAGTAGGAAACGTCGTTAATGCTACACTGATTATAAACCTGCATATGATCAGCAGCATACAAATGTATTTTGCTGCTGATAGCAACATCAAATAAGTCATTTATGTAAAGACAGAAAAAAGCTGTCAAAAAATATTAAACGTATCAGATTTCCTATCATTAATACACGCTATTTGAGATCGGCCAGCTAGGTAGAAGGATATAAGATTGCAGGCCGAGCTTGATAAATAAAATAATTTCCGTAGTTTTCCTAACAATATCGAGTGATATGCCGCATCAGATGCCTTACTGTGAAGAAGAAGAAGAAGAAAGAAGAATTAAAAAAGCCACCATGTTGCCGACGAGCTCGGAATTGAGGCTCTCAATCACGTCTACTAAAGCTGTTGTACAATTCATTCCTCAGTCAGTAAAAACATCAAAATTACCATCGTATTTACTAAAAAAAGTGAAAGAAATTTCTTATATCGGCTGCATTTCATTCGACATTTCTCAATTTCAGACAAACTTAATTTGAACCATGGAAAGATGCATAATCGAGCAACGTGTTAAAGTTATTCAAGCTTATTTTGAAAATGGGCGTTCAAATCAAAATTCATATTATGCACTTTGTGATATTTTTGGTCAATTTAATCGTCCAAATGTGTGTACAATCAGCTAAATCGTCCAAAAATTTAAGCAAACCGTGTTTTTAGGAGATGTGAAAAAACCAGTGCATGCTTGTACAGCTCGTACTGCAGAAAATATTGCACCTCTCACGCTCCTCGTTGATGAACATTATACATAAAGACTTGCACTTACACGCTTACGAGGTGCAATTGAGTCAAGAACTAAAGCCTCTTGACCATTCAATGGTCAGAATGGTGGCAAGAAATGGCAACAATGGATGATCAATTTTTGAAGAAAATCATCTTCAGTGATGAGGCACATTTTCACCTCAATAGATTCGTCAATAAGCAGAATTGCCGTATTTGGGCGAATGATTGTTGAAAATCGAATGCATCCATAAAGAGTGACTGTTTGGGGCAGTTTATGGACTGGGGCCGTATTTTTTTCCAAAATGAGGTCGGTCAGGCAGTTACTGTGAATGGCGTTCGCTAGCGTCAGATGATAACAAACTTTTTATGGCCCGAGGTGGACGATATCGTTTAAGACGATATGTGGTTTCGACAGGACGGTGCCACTTGCCACCCAGCTAACAAAACAATGACTCTTTTGCGAATATTTAAATTTAATGGCCGTGCCATCTCACGTGGTGGCAATGTCAACTGGCCGCCAAAATCATGTGATTCGACACCGTTGGATTTTTTTTGTGGAGGGTATTTGAAAGAAAAGGTGTACGTCGATAAGCTAGCAACAATTCAAGAGCTAAAGGATGAGATAATTCGGCATATTAACGGCATAGAACCTCAATTATGCCTCAGCATCATCGAATATTTGGACCATCAGCTGGAGGTATACTGCCGAGACCCCGGCGACCATTTGGCCGATATTTTGTTAATCATAATTGAACTACACCATATTATCATAATAAAAAGAAATGATAATAATTTCCTAAATAATTTGTGTTTTTTTGAAAACCAACATCGGCCCTTAAAATTTAACCACTCTATATAAGAAAAATGAAATATTTATTTGTTGGAATATGCAAAAAAGGTACCTTCATAAAGTACTATTAAAAATAAGTACGTGAATTTTATCACTTTGTATCGAGATTGCTCAGTTCTACTTTTAAAATTTTATCTCTTGTTCTTTTCAGTGTTAACTGCAGGCTCCTGCTTGAATCATATTGAAGAAACAAGACAACTAAAGCAACTCACAAAGAAAACCAATAAAAATAATTTTTAAGGCAACAATAAAAAACTGTGAAATAAATACTGAAGAAATATATAAAAAAGAAATAAAATAAAAATAATATAAATACATTAATTCACACATGTCTTCCTATTAAAGGGAAATTTAACGACGGAAATCTTTATATGGAGGCACCTTAAAAAACGTACAACACATGTGTTATGCAGTTTTATTAATATTATAAAACACACCGACGCTAAATCACACACATTTACACCACATAAAAATGTGCGTATGTATTTTAACATTAAAATCAAATATTTATAATTTGTGAAATGTTTTTATTGCTTTTTGTTTTGTTGCTTTTTTAAGGAAAATAAATTTCCTCGTTTTAGTTAAAACCAAAAACACTAAAATATAAATCCATTGTATTTTTGCAGTGTTTCTTTTATAGTTATTTCCTATTTAATGTCTGAGAGCTTAAATTCATTTTTAATTTTATTTATATTTGGAAAATACAATACAAAACTATCAATTAAAAATGTATAATTTTTTCTGTTGGCACTTTGTTTTACAAATAAATTCAAATTTACAATGAAATGAACATGTTACCCTACATTATGCAAGACTCGAAGAGTACACAGCAATATATTAAATTTAAATTCTATTCATTAATTAATTGATTTTATTATCCTGTATTTTTAAAATAGAGATTCTCCGTCATTTTATAGCTTGAAGTAGACAATTGGCAATGTTAAAGCGTTAAATAAAATGTACACTATTTCCATCTATTTCTAAATATATGGGGTTTTTAAATAAGCATTTTTTATTTTAATTTTGGCAACACCAACAACATGATAATTTTGACATTTAGTTTTATTCGTATTTGCTGTAGATGCATTGGCGATTGTTACAATGAACTCAATTTCGCACGAAAATCGCATTAAAATAGTTAGCGCGTCTACGACCGGGTCGTTCAAATGAAAACATCCCAACCGTGATTCCCAGTATTGCACCAGATCCAAATTTTTTTCTCGAATCAGCATTCAGAGGATTATCCCTTCACATGCAATGCATTGTGCCAAAACTAGAAAATCAGGTTATTGGGAGGAAGAAAGAGGGTGTAGTGTTTATGGATATTAAATTTTAACTTTTCTATATCGAAAGTGACAGGGAAGACCTCTGGAGGGAGTTTATTTCACATACGGACTGTTGTGTTAAAAACGAATTGTCCCAGTAATGCGTATTTCGTTTCACCAGAACATCAACCACAAATGGATGAGCTCTCAAAGAAAATTGATTTAAACGCGAAAAAGTGCGAGTAACTTGAACAAGTTCCCTAATTTCATTAGAGCTTTAACTATGCGTCGATGCTCTGGACAATCAAAAGATTTGGATACCATACTGTCACCAATGAGCCTCTTGGCTCTATCCTATACGTCATCGAGCAACTCCAAAATAGATTTTGGGGCGCCGGCCTATACATGATAGTAGTGCTATAAATAGTACGAAGATCGAATGGAGTGAGGTATCTCTTCCATCGAGGCACCTGAAAGCTTCTTTAGAAATTTGTAAAATAGATTAAATCCATCGAACAACACACTGAATTATCATGCCAAGAATATCAAAAGCGTCCGATTCCGTAATACATATATCACCAATAGTAACAGATGTAGCACCATTTCTGAACACAGACTTATGCATAAGCATGCGATAATTTATTTCACAGGCATTATACGACCCCATTCCGAGATTGTTGCGACATCATTATTGAGCGTATTATTCATGTTGCGCCTTTTGAAGTCACCACCAACTGGTTCTGTCTATTATTAAATGAATACGAATGACAAATGGTACTGTCATCAGCAAAAGAGTATATAGGGTTTCATTTAGAAAAATATGAAATAGGGTAGGAGAAAGAACGGAGCCTTGCCGTACCCCTGAATTTATATTGATGAAACCCCATCTATAACAACTCATATAGTGCGACTCCTGAAAAAACTCGATATATATCTGGAGAAATTATCATCGACGTTCCGCAACGTTCTCAACAATTGGGGTTATCAAAAATTACTACATGGCAAAGGATTTGACTTTGAAGCCCTACAAGTTTCAAGTGGTGCAGGAATTGCAGCCGACCGATCATTCAAATCGCTCAATTCAATCGGCTGATGAGAAAATAATTTTTTTAGACGAAACCCATTTTTACTTGTCAAGGTATGTCAACAAGCAAATTTGCCGCATTTGGGCTTCAGAAAATCCTAGAGCGATTATTGAGAAGCCTTCGCATGCTCAACAGTACCCTGTATGTCGATGAGGCTGTTATCGCGTGATCAACTTGCTAACAACTCAATTTTGGCCTGTTATTGACGACGTGGATATCACTGACATGTGGTTTCAACAGGATAGTGTTACATGTCACACAGACAATGAAACGATGAATTAATTTCAAACCAAATTTTCCGATCACATAATTTCACGACAATCAGCAGTTAAGTGACCAGCCAGATCGTGTGATTTAACACCTCTGGATTATTTTTTGTGGAGCTATGTTAAGACGAAGTCTATACGAAGCGATTTCAACCTTAAAACTCAAAGTCTGTGATGTCATTAAAGAAATAGGATCGCCATTTTGCCAAAAATGATAGAAGAATTTAATGAAAGAAACGACATCTATCAGCGTGGTCGTGGTGGGCATATGCCAGATATCATTTCTCATTCATAATTGTCGAACCTCTCTCTTCCTAATACAATAAAAATTTTAATTATATTAATCTAAATTCGTTGTTTAATTTTGTTTTAGAACACAAACCGTTTATTTCCTTCTCACTGTTAACTGTAGGGTGTTACGGTGTGCCTTTCTTAACTCCTGTACCTTATTTTGAAACCATTTTCAAATGGATTTATCAGTCTAGCCTGTTTCAGACAAAAACAAAAACTTAACACTCATAAATAATATTGAACTTAAAATTAATGCCATGGACAATTGAATTAGTTTTTCTGATTGTTTTAAAATTCTATTGAAAGTTTTTGTATCTGGTTTTTGTGTTGTTGTTATTGTTTTATATACTATAGTATCAATGAATGGATTTGATTATTCCCTTTGGTTTTATACTGTCCACTTTGTAGACTGTGTACGTCTATGTAAACAGTAAATCAATTTTGTTATAGACTCACATGCATTAAGTTCAATAAATATATATTTATTATTTATTATTTTGTATAGAGTTGGTAGAGTTCATAACTTAACGAATATAGGAACAGTTTTACTTCTAGAAAAAATATTAATTTTGCAATAGAATATTTTTGAGATTATTTATTTCCTCAGAGTCCTTTGGTTTACTGTAAGTTGTTTAATTTAAGAATTTCTATGTGACAAAAAGGGTAACTATTTCTGTTTTTTTTATTTTAATTGAGGAAACAAAATACTTAAGACTAAAGTGCCAACTCAAAAATATGTTATACACTTTGGCAATATTATGCTACATTTGTAAAAATCAATATGTTTCTACTTAAGCCATCTTTAGTTGATGTTTGTAGAAGTGACTCAGTCATTTATTACTTTTGGTTTATTGCAAAAATTGTTTCTGTTTATATTTCATCATCCCCAGTTGACCTCTTAATGTAAGTGGCTCACTTGTTTTATTATTATTATTTTTTTGTGTAAGTAGGAAAAAAAATCTACTTGGAAATTTCATCAAATCTATCACACAGGCATTCGTTATAAAAAGATTCTCCTTTGAAATATCATCATATTTCATCATCATCATCATATCATTTTGTATCTTCTTTTTTTTCATAAAGCAAACATTTCATCTATTGCTTTTCATAATCAAAATATATGTTTCTTAAGGCCTTAAAATGCTGAATGCCTACATGTACGTATGTCTCTTGTGGTATATCCTTATATTTACAGTCTTATAGACATTTAGAAATACTGAACAAAGTGTTGAAATATGTTATTTTTGCTAAACAAACAATAACGCGTTATATTTTTTATATTCCATTTTTTACTCCTTAAACAGGAAATGTTCCATGTTTGAAGTAAATTGGAGCAGTTAATATCTACAGCGCATCTGCTAAACACCTTTAAACAAAATTCTTTAAATAATGTGCTTGTTTGCGAGACTTTATTTAATTCTTAGGTTCAATTTCAACATGACTTGACTAGCAATACCTAAATTTCCTTAACTAGGCTCACGACTTAAGCAGTCTTTCTTTGACTTTAATAGAATGGCTCATACTTTACTAAACTTAGGTATACTTAATTGTACTTGAATAGACCAGAAACATGGTAGTGCTAAGATTTGGCTACGTCTAATTATACTTGAAAATGATCGAACTGAATTTGAATAGAATAAATTTGACAAGACTTAACTATACTTACCAAGGCCCGATTCAACTCAGCTAGTCTTAACTAAAATTGAGTGGACCTAAGTTAGCTTAACCAGACTTCAGTATGCTTAACTTGAATCTTACCAGACCTTAACTAAACCTGGTTATAATCTACTGCATTTGACAAGTCTACTAAAGAGCACACTTTACTAGGCGTAACTCAACTTTTCGAGATTTATTTAGTGAGTGACCTTTGTTAGATTTAATTATACTTCACTATTAAGACTGTATTATACTGGAGTGAGATCGACCAGAAATAACCAAATTCAATTATACTTGATTGGGCTCCCCCAACCCGGAAGCACATTGATATGTTTGACGGAATATCGCCGCCATTACATGTGTCACCGGGGGTAAAAGGGAGCCCAGTCCCCTAAGAGGCTAGCAGGATCCAACTGGACAATGCCCATTTATTTCCACGGGAACTAGTAAGCCCCAGAATTCAGCTTTTTGGCTTTTTAGCCTTTCCTCTGGCTGATTATTGAGCTTGGCCCTTCGGGAGTATCGTGGTGGTTATGGTTTCGCGGCTCTCGTTTGAGTTGTATGGGTCGGATCATTTACAATGAACAGAATGAATGGTATGTGCTTAGATTTTCCGACGGGGTAAAAATTCCTTTTATTTGGGTACGGTTTTCCGTCGACCCTCGTCAAATTTGATTTGTGAACAAACCGGTTTCGGCTGTTTGCCATCTTCGAAAAGAACACTGAAGAAACCGATTTGTTCACAAACCAAATTTGACGAGGGTCGACGGAAAACCGTACCCAAATAAAAACAATGAATGGTCCTGGTTCAGTGAGCATGCATGCGCTTGTTCTTAAAGTTCGGGATAGTTCTTAAAATTCCGATAATGTTATCACTTTAAAAATTAAATAATATGCTCAAATATCATTAAAAACATCGATGATATTTTTTCCTTTTAAATAATCTTCCTATAATAATTTTACCTTTTTCAATGTCCACTTATGGGCCTTGGCACAGTGCAATTTTGTCTAACTCTTTGCGCTGAATAAGATCCAAATACAATGAAGTCATTATTACTTTTCTAATGGGTTATGAGATTTTTCTCAATGATTGACTTTGTGTTACTAAGTAGTGTGTAGTCGTGACGTACTTGGAAACAGCAATGTTTTTCTCTATCGAAAGAGCAACACTTTGCCGACTTTCACCAGGCGTTTACACTGTTACTTTATTCTTGTGCACAGGTTACATGATGGAAAAGTTAAAACTCTTCAAGAGTATTTCGCTTCATTAATTATTTGAAATTAATTCTTTACCTCTTTACACTTACCCTGTGTTCTCGGTCTGATCCTAGCCCCTTAATAATTTCAATAGGGCCTGCGAAACCACGATACTCCCCAAGGGCCGACCTCAATAATCAGACAGAGAACAGCTGAACTCTGGGGCTTACTGATTCCCGTGGGAATAAAGTATAGTTTTTCAGTTGAGCCCTGCACGGACAGGGGACAGGACTCCCTTTAACCACCGGGTGACGCATTCCCGGGGGTTAAAAGAAGGATTCCATTAAGACATTATTAATGTACCCCCCGGGGGACCTGGTTTCTGACAGCCTATTGCAATGGAACAGTACATTGGTAGGAAAAAGCTAACCTTACCGCGATTTGAGTTTAAGCCACAGCCAACACGTTACTCACCGATGGCCCTCGGGTCACTGATTCTGTGGTATCTCTGTGGGCAGTCATTGGTTGGATCTCGAGTGTCCAGTTCTTTCCAGTGTCCAGGCTCCTGTTATCCCGCTACACATGACACTTTACCAGGTTTATCTAGTCCTCACAGAAAACAGGATTTTTTCAAGTTACGATGGAAATAAAATTAATACAAGAATAAAATCGATATTTTAATATCATTCATTAAAAAGATGGGGTCCACTATTCAGTTCATATACCGCTCACGACACAAAAATCTTCCTAAAGCAGGAGCCACTTGTAAGGTGTTATATTTTTTTACGCCTGGTATGGATAGGACTTTTGTTTTTCCACCATTTTGAGTTTTTATATGAAATAATTTTCTTTAATAGATTTTATATTTTCTCCCCGTCACTCATTCTTTGTTAAACAGATGAAAAGAAATGCAAATATTTGCAGATTCAATGATGTTGACTTAAGTGTTAAAAGAAATCCACTTCACTTAGTGTCAGTTTTCTGTTGAACTACTTCTTCTAGAGATGTTTGTATCGTGTTTTGTTTTTTTTTTTTGTTTGAAAAATGCGTTAGAAAAGCAAATATTGCTTTTTTATTCAAACAAAGCTTATGCTGTTTTAAGTAAGTGATGTATTAGTAAACAGCCTATTGTTGGTTTTAACGCCATAGTTATGACAGGTTAGAGAAATAAGAAACATGACAATGTTACTCTTAAAAGGAAGAAGTTTAGTTTAAACTAACAGTTGTGACTTGTAAAGGGTGCAATGAAAGTTGTCTACAACTTTAAAAATATCAGATAAAACAATAATTTCGATTTATTGGAAAAATAATTTTATAGCATTGAAAGAGTTGAGGCTCTATGTCTATGACCCCTATATGTATTCCACTCACCTAAATGTGTCTGATTTATTTGCTTAGATAAGCGTTAAAACACTCTCAAATAAAATAATAATTAATAAGACCACAGCGAACAACGGCAGGTTAAGCTCGTAAAGAAAAGCACCTCGGGGAAATAAATTTTTATTAAGCTGCAATTTATTATATATTATGCAGTTTAAAAACCCTGAACTCGTTAAAACATTTTTTGATAATTTCTTTTAAAATTCTTAAATTGTATGGAAAAAATTCTGATTTGTAAAGAATAAATTATTCTACAAGATTAAAAAATATCAAATTTTAAATTAAAATTTATAAAAACGCTAGATTGAATAAAATTTTTAGGTTATTAAGCACCATCACTGTTGTGTACGTTTTTCAAAAGAATTTCTCGACTTTTTTAGTTTAAAATCGAAGTATTGTAATTCAAGTTAGTAACACTGTTTTTAAGTAACAGCCATTTTATTAGCTGCCAAGTGATTCATGCTTAGCTTGCCATTTCAATACGAATACGCTGACGCCTGAAAAGTGCTTCTACATTGTGCATAGTGGGGCCAAAATAAGATTGCCGTTGGTGCAGATTTTCATACGCAAATTTTCTTGAGCGATGAAACTCACATTAGTTTGAATAGGTACGTCAATAAACAAAACTGTCTCATTTGGAGTATTGATAGTCTTCAAGTGTATGTTGAGACACAAATACATCCAGAATAACCGGCTGGTGTACTTTGTGTTCTGATGGAACCAAAGGTCCATGTTTCTTTAAAAATTATGTTGGTCGGCAGGTAACAGTTAATGGTTGCTGCTGTAGAGCCATGATGAAAGATCTTTTCGTTCATCAACTGAATAACAATGATGTGCTGGAGTTGTGGTTTCAACAAGACGCCGCATCAATCCAAGCACATATCGGAAAATCAAAGCACATACGCCGCATCATATTACACAGCTAGTGCCAAAGTTGATTTATTGTAGGGAAGGATGTGATAAGATTTACATCAGCACATGGGACATAATCTGATGGTGGCCTTACCACTGGATGTAGGAAAGTGGCCACCCATCCTCTAAGACGCATACACACAAGATATGCGCATATACGCCTTAGTAGCAATTTTCGAGTGCACGGTAGTAGGGCAGTGTCGCCATTCCTAGGTAAACGGTTGGAGACCTAGGACATTTATTTGGATGTTAATTTTATCTTTTCGTTAACACCCTTTCGGATCTTTCTTCAAAGCCCGATTAAACCTGAGCCACTACGTTGCTCCTCGAGGGGCCTTACCAACAACCAGAACAGGGCTGTAAGCCCTGCGGGTAACTGGTTCCCGTGGTACTGGTGTGTATATAATAAATCACTGGTCGGATTACGAGATTCCTATGTGTCTTCCAGTATCGAGCTCCTGCTACCCCAGGCGACTGGTACCGCCTTTTATCCCCGAAGGCTCTTATCAAGATAAGGAAGAAATCCATCAAGACTGCGTAACCCCGGGGGGACTATTATGGTAGGGACGGTTACGTAGCCGTATATTTTCACGTTTCCGACCCGTGTCTACACTGGTAATCCCAAAACTATAGACCACTAGGAATACAACGTTTACCATGTATTAGTGTTACACTAGCACATATGTTGAAATAGATATCAGAGAGTTAATCTCCCAATTAGACTATACTAAGCCAGCCGTAGCTAAAAGATGCTAAAAGATTTTCTTTCGAGTAAAGCAAATTTCATGTCAATCTGAAAAATTTATCTTCGTTTTATCTCATTTAAAAGCTCTTCACCCCTGTGAAAACACACTTAACAAACAATTTCAACAGAAACCAATCATTTTGTTGTCGGTTAATTTTATTGCCTTTGAACTTCAAAACCAATTCTCATTTCGTTGATGTAGTTTCTGTACGTAAGCAAAAACGTTTTTAGCTTTAATAGAGGTTGCCTGATTAGCTAGCTTAACTTGTAAATTATTTGTAGATATCAGGGTTTACAGTCTAAAAATTGTTTTATAACTAAGACAAATGTTGAGCAAGATAAACATTTACAGGACCTGGAGACCCTCAAATTAAATAATTAAGCGTGTTATTTATTTTCAAGATATTTCGTTTCTGCTACACCATCATGCATATTTGTCAACTTCCTTATTCGAAAACATTTATGCTTTAACGATAAACATTATGGAATAGTCAACATTTCTTATCTATCCCTAGCTGATACTTTACTTTTTATCTTTTTCATCCAACATTTAACTTTAGTATTTTTTTTTTTTTGTTAAATTTTAGACCTTGAAAAATTGCATACTTAAAGTACTTTTGTTATTTTGCCTTTACTTCTTATTCTGTATTTGTGTGTGTTGAATATTATGGGAAATACTCCTTGACATTTTTACATTAAATGTGCGTGACCTCACACTTTTGGTAAATATTTTATTAAAATTTATTTTTCTAGTGCCAACAAACCCTGAACGTATCAGTATGTGAAGCGAGGCAGGAAAAGTGTTACGAAAAGGTTTATTTATCACTATTTTGTTGTTGTTTTTCGTAGTAGAAGTAAATTTGTAAATATTAGTTAAGTTAAGAAAAAGCGGGTATTTTGTTTCGGAACATCTTTAATACAATTTCAGCCTTTTTAAGAATAATAGCTTAAAAGTCTTTAATTTCATTTAATTTTTAAAGCAGTGTAACACGTCTAGGAGAGGAGTTCCATAATTTAATAATTTTAAAGATTCTATTATAATTTAGAAAATGTGGTTTACTACTACTGTAGGAATTTACAGATTTTTTTGTTATTAGCTTCAATTAATTTTAGTGTTCAAAGATTTTTAAAATAGAGAATATTGTTACGAAAATGATTTGTTTAACTAATCGAATGACCTATTGTGTGTTTCTAAGAAATCTTATATACACAAGACAACAACATCACGCTTTTAAGAAATTCCACGAAATAAGCTAAATAACAAAAACCAAAAAAAAATGGTAACACTTAGCTCATGTTTGATTTGACAGATAATTACTTTTATTCTTCCGCTGAACGAATATGGTTGTGTATACGCTTGAACAACGTTTCACAAAGTGGGGCAGCGATCAACTTACAGAAGATGCCGATTTTCAAAAAAATTAATCTTTTCAGACGAAGCTCAGTGGTCTTGGCGGGTATGTAAACAAGCAAAATTGTCGCATTTGGGGCACAGAAAATCCGCACGCATACATTGAAAAGCCGACGCACCCAAAACGAGCCACTGTTTGGTGCGGATTGTGGTCCGTTACGGTCAATGCCGATCGTTATCGGGCCATGTTGAACGAATTTTTGTTTACAAAAATTGAAGAGGAGGACATTGGCAACATTTTGTTTCAACAGGACGGCGCTACGATGCCACAGAGCCGAAGCTGTGTAGTTTTGTTTATAGCGTTAAAAAAAAGTTATTTGGCGGATCCTATACATAAGCACCACATGCTGGACAAATGAATTAATTCAATTTGAATCAACATTGAGAAAAGACAAAAAGTTACCACCGTGTTTATTTTGTGTGTTTTGAAAATAAATTAATTCGTTAATTTAATATAAAACTCAAAAGTGCTGTGTTATTATTTGTTAATAAAAAAACACTGTTCACAAAATATTTAAGGGTATCACCATAGGTGATGTAATCCGATTTATATCGTCATATTTTTTAAACGCCTTCGCCGAATGCGTACTGCTTGCTATGCCCGTTGTAAAAAAATTACAGGTATATAAAATCACAAAATAAGGGTATCCCCATAACTAATAAAAGTTACTATATCTGCCACAACACAAAGTATAAAACATAAAAATTAAAACCTCTTGATATAGATGACTTAATTTGACTAGGTGGCCCTATCTTTTACACCATCGAGACAAACAAATTTAAATTACAACAAGCTACTTCATTTTCGAGTACCTTCAGTCCATGTTGCTAATTTTTATTAATGTAATTATTGCCTTCCATTAAATGATAATAACAACAACAATATAAATATTCTTATACATGCAAGAACCGCGTAAAACAACTGCACCACTTGCTGGGCAAATAAATTAGTTCAAGTTGAATCATTGTTGGGAACCGACAACAAGGTTACCATCGTCTTTATTCTGTGTGCATTGAAATAAATCGTTTAATTTAATTTACAACTCCAAAGTGCTGGGTTATTATGTTGAAATAAAAGAATGCTTATTAAAAGGAATAACCCAACAATATCATAAAAATATTTGCCTACATAAATTTTACTTAAAAATATATATTCTAATCATTTAATCTTGATTAAAATTTTAATTATCTTTAAAATTTTATGGTGTCACTCAAGCAACAATTTCACAAACATTTTTTTTAAAATTTAATTAATATTTAGATTCTTATAGTAACCAAAAATCTACTAAAAAACGTTAACTGAATATATGTTAAAATAATTTCCTGTGAAATTTAACCATATTTTTAATAATGGGAGTAAAAATATTTGAAATAATTCAAATTAATTTTTCACTTTACTAAAGTTAATGTGTGCATATTTCAGTTTTGGAAATTCATTAGGAAAATGACTTAAACAGTATTTTCATCAAATACCTGCACATAAGTGTTGAATTTTAATTAGAACAAGTGCTCAAAGAATTTTAATTAAGTTAAATTTCAATAAAACGTTTTGAGTAGATTAATATCATGTAACACCATGTTTTATGGTTGTTAAATACAATGCTGAGGGTTGAAACACAGTTAGTTGCAAAGAATTGTGTCAGTTACCGAAATATGTAAAATGGTCAAATGAACTAAAAAGCTGTTTCTTGAGACTTTTTGACTGTTGTAGACATTATTTGTTAAGATATCAATCGATTTGAAAGGTATTTATAAATCATATCTATTATTTTTGGGGCAAAAATTCCATACAGCTTTATTAATTTTCAATTATGGATAAAACTAACATCTTTGCTATTGAAAAAGCGTTTTTTTTTTTGGGATAATTGTTTACTATCAAAACAGATTTTTATGTGCAGGTAACCAGCAATTTGTATTTTTCATTATTATTTTGGATTAACTGATTTATTATCTAAAAAGAGGTGGAAGCTAAGAAACGCAAAAATAGCCAACGCAAAACTAAGCTTACTGAACATAATGCCGCTTATATCACGAAGCCACAATCAGAAACAGATGCCTAATCAAATGCATATTAATTTTTACTATATGTAACCAAATGTTTTAGGAAAAAATCATTTTATTATAAAATACAAGGTGGCACCCAAACGCATGCAAAAAAAAAAAAATATTCAGCGATATACACATACAGAAGAATTATATACATAAAGAAGATTTATATGGGGGGTACCACGCACCCTTATCAAATCCCGCCCATATTTGCAGCATAACTTGAAATATGTTCACCAAACCGACGTACCAAATTTTGTTCAATACCGTTATCAGGAGCAGAAATAATAGATTTTTAATTTGTGGTTTGTTTGCCCCTTTGTCCAATTGTACCGAATTGTAAATCTAAACCACCCGAGGCGCTACCCTAACGCATACAAAAAAGTTTATGCAAATCGGTCCAGCCGTTTAGGAGGTGTACAGTCACAACACACGTACAAGATTTTAGATATATGGATAATCACTATACTTTGATTAAAAATAAATGCTAACAAAGTCTATGAAGCAAGACTTCTCATTTTCATTTTGACGCTTGCGTTAATTAACTTTTTGAATATAAGGCTCATTTAGGTAATTAAAATTTTGAAATTTTTTAGACTGCTTGAGTATACCTATGAAATTCTACGAAATAAGATAAACAGCAGAAAACAAAAACAACTGAAATAAAACAAAACGAACTGCCACATTGATGCCTACGCTGCTTAAGTACATGGTGCTTATATAGTTCTTTTGAGCGGTTTTCGCAAATACAAGAATATTCTACTTTAACATTGTTTTTGTTATTATCATTCTGATTAGGCGCCTGCTTGAATATGTGTTTTGTTTTAGTTCTATGTTAGTTGTTTTTGTTTTCTGTTGTTTATCTTATTCTGAGAATTTCTTAAAAGCATATTGTTATTGTGTATAAGATTTCTTAGAAAATTAAGCTGTTTGTAAGATGCACAGTGGGTTGTTTCGCTTACTTTTTTACTAAAAATGATTTTCATGTAAAACCTAACAAATCGTCGTCGTAACAATATTTTACTGCAATTTGATCATTATTTAAGGAAATAATTATATAAATAAAAATTCAGCCACATGCCCCTTGTACGCTCCGTAGGTACTGGAAGATTAAGCATTTTGTTTTATTTTATTATCTGTAATGCTTCGATAAAAAGAGACACCTAGTCAAAATAAGTCACCTATGTCAACAGGTTTTATTTTTTTTTTTTGTTTTGTACATTCTATTATGTCGGATATAGTAACTTTCATTAGTTACGGGACACCCTTTAATTTGTGATTTTATATACCTATACTCTTTACTGTAAGGGCGCAGAAGTACGCGTTCTGTATAAGTGTTCAAAAAATACCAATAAATAAATCAAATTACATCACCTATGGGAATACCCTTTAGTATTTAGTTTATATTATTACATTTATTCCTCTTAATGAAAGGTTTATTCAAAAATCATCTTTATAACAATATTTTACTGCAATCTTATTTTGGTAAAAAAGTGAGATTTCAGTCATTTAAGGAAATTATTATATAAATAAAAATTCCGCCACATGGGGCGAAGGTACTGGAAAATTAAGAATTTTGTTTTAATTGTAATTTTTTATCTCTAATGATTCAAAAGATAGTGTGACCTAGTCAACCGGTTTTAATATATATATTTTATACTTTCTGTTGTCGGACATAGTATTTTTCATTAGTTATGAGGATACCCTTTAATTTGCAATTTTATATAACTATACTTTTTATTATAACATGCATAGTACTACACGTTTTGTATAGGCGTTTAAAATATACAACAAAACAAATCCAATTAAATCACCTTTAAGGACACCCTTTAAATTTAGTTTATATTTTATTACTATTTTTTTTTTATATTCATGTTCGTTACGTTTCAACTGACATATAACAATATGTGTTGAATAGGAGCCACTAGAACTTTTCCAAATTATACTTTTTTTGTAAGGAAGGATATAAGGATCACTTTGCAATCAAAAAGAACATTCAAACGAATTGATAACTTCCACTTTTTAATCTTTTAAAACAATTTAACTTTTCGAATATAAAGTATTATTCATCTGCTATTAATTTTATGTTGTATCTTGTATCAAATATAGCTAAAATAGTTCAAAATTATGCTGAATAACCAACCAAAATTTATATATAAAATTTGAAATTTTTATTGTAATTAACGAGAAGGGTCTTAGGTATGAGAAAAATTGTGAAATTGTTGAGGATTTGACAGCTTACGATTGCAATAGATTATGAATTGTATAAATGTTTTATATCACAAAAAGGCTCATAAGAAAAAAATATGAAAATCGTCCGTCTAAGGATTACAAAACGAGATTTACAAAAGACCTGAAATTCCAAAAAAGTAAAAAATTCAAAGTTTTTTTTCCTTTGAAATCACAGTGAAATGCAAATTTTCCCCCACTTGTAAAAAAATTTCTGTTTCCTTAATTTAAAAAAAAAAAATTGTTTTTCATTGCTATTTATTCTATATTCCCCTCGTTTTATTATTTAAACTCAATGTATACCCATTCAAGTCCTTGTTAAGTTAACTTGGTTAAACTTGCTTAAATAATTTTTATTCCTGCAGTTATTATTTTCTAAAGAATTACAAAAACAAAAAACACACTAACTTATTTTTGATCCAACAATAAAAACATGTAGAAATTCCTACCGTTTCTAACAATAGCCACTGATGACAGCAATGTGTCTCAATTGACATGAGTCACGATTGTGTCGCTAGAAATTCTTTTAAATCAGCCATTATTCTATATAAAATATTTATATTCAATATTGCAATTAAATAACAAAAAAAAAAAAAAACAACAACAAAACTTTATTGAACCTTTGTTAAGCGTTTTATTATATTTTTTTATCATTATTTTGCGCCTTTGTTTGAATAAAACATTTTATCACTCACGCAATATTGATGTTATATACCTCGTGTTGGTATACGAGGACAGTGAGAATTGTGTAGGAATTTCATTATTTTAAACGCAGATTTTAAGACCTTTTTATTACCTCCTGCCGTCTTCAGAATTTCCAACAAGTTGACTTGATATAATTGAGTTACTCTAAACAACATAACTGTGTTAGAGATGGGGCAGTAAAGATTTAAGTAGAAAATATTAAATTTGAAAGAGACCCGATATGAACAGAGTAGAATCACATGTATTTGATATTGGGAATTCGAAAAATGATGTTAAAGACAACTGGCAGCTATGTTGGAGAGTTAAAGGCAGCACAAATTAGAAGCAGAAGTGAGAGAGATAATGCTACTAGAATCGTAATGCTACCATATCGAAGATGGTCCTAAAAAGAAGGAAAATGTTATCATATAGTCTGGCAATAACCCATAACGTATAGTCAAGTAATGGTTTTCTTTACACCTGGTAGATATACTATTCCGTCGATGAATCCGCAAAATGGCATTAAGCGAAGAAACTGGAATGGAAATAACCAAGTTGTAAAGTAGTTAAGCTGGCATATACCCAGAATATGAGGGCCAACACAGAACTATTATCTTTAAGAATACTTAAGCCAAAACAAAATTGCTTCAAGCCAGAGTATGGCGATAGTTGAACTATATCTAAAAAAAGTAGCGGTAGATAGATAGATAGCATTTAGATGAAGCACACAAAATATAACAAATATGTGCGGCTATGGTTACGTGCGGGAGTTATGAACTCTTCGCAAGCACGCAGTCTTCATAAATCTTTTCCCCATTTTGACATGTTCCTTAGGGGATCCCGAAACTGGAAGAGATATAGGAATCTCAAAGTTCGACTACTGACTTATCATGCATACGCTGGTATTATCGCCCGTAAGACTATGACCCTGTTCTTGTTATTGATAAGGCTTCTCGGGAAGTAACGTGATGGCTGTAGTTTAATTGGGCTTTGAAGAAAGTTCCTAACTGTGTGTTTCTTGGTAACGTCTTCATGATTTATAATTGTTTTGTGATTTGAGACCCATTTGCGTAAATTGAAACCAAAATTGTGTAGCTGTGCTTGTATATGATGCCGAATGTTCTTACATTGTTGAACGTTATCTGCTCCTGTCATTAGATCATCCATATAGAAGTCTTCTTTTATTATTTTCTTAATTAGTTCATCTTCAATTGACATGTGGTCAGCAATGTAGAACAGCGATCTTACTGCTAAAAATGGTGCCGCTGACATGCCATATGTTACGGTTGTTAATTTATACTCTTCTATGGAACTGCATTTGTTTTCTCTCCATAATATATGTTGATATGATTGGTCACTGTTTGCAATTCTTACCTGACGGTACATCTTTTCAACATCCGCTATCATAACATATCTCCATTGCCTCCATTTTATTAATATATCGAAGAGGTCTTTTTGTAGCTTTGGATCTGCAAACATCACATCGTTTAAACTTCTTCTATTTGTTGTTCTAGCAGAATCGTCGAACACCACACGCAATTTTGTTGTCAAGCTGTTTTCTCTTATTATTGGTTGGTGAGGTAAATAGTACTTCCCGCTGCACTTCTTCTCTGCCCTTTTCATATGGCCGAGATTTAAATACTCGTTCATAAACTTTACGTAGTTTTTTTTAAGCTCCGGCTCTCGATCGAATTTTTTCTCAAGAGACAAAAACCTTGCCATTGCTTGGCTTCTGGACTCTCCTAACTCATGGTCCTCTTTAAGCGGCAATTTAACTACTATATGACCTTTTCCGTCAACTTCGGTTGTTCTCTCATAGTGTTCTTGGCAAAATTCATCTTCATGGCATTTCTCAATGTCAGGAATTTCCTCCATCTCCCAGAACCTCTCCAAGTTAGTTACAGCTGCCAATAATTTTGTTGGCTTTGCGGTTTTGCTAATTACGCCAGATAATATCCAGCCAAAAATCGTTGATTGTGCCAAGATACTACCTTTTTTGTGTAATCCTTCTTGCAATATATGAGGTATAATGTCACCTCCAATAACAATATCTATTCGATCAGATTTGTTGAATGCTGGGTCCGCCAGAATAAAGTTGTTCCAATCTTCAATACTAAACTCAAATGATTGATTTGGATGTGCCCCCGTTAATTTTGGCAGAATGAGGGCATCTGCTTCGATTTCATGGTTACTCATAAATCTTGGTTTCAAGATTAATTTTGTTTTTGCTTTAGACAGTCCAACCAGAGTACTACCGATTCCATGAATCTCTGTTTTGCATTTAATACGTGGCAGTGATAAAATCTGGGAGGCTTCTTCTGATATTGTTGTTACCTGAGAACCCTGATCGATTAATGCTCTTAGGATTACTGCTTCTCCATTTGTTGCATGTACTTTTACCTGTGCAGTTGCTAGAAGTACTGATGTTGTTACATTTTTGGTAGTCATTGCTGAATTGTTAGGCTTTGATTCTTTAATTTTTTCTTCATTCAGATGTAGAATCTTATGGTGACCTTTATTGCAATAACAACACTTAACATTATTTGAACACCACTTGTTGTTTTTGTGATCTAAGCATTTAAAACACCATTTATTATTGTAAGCCAGTTTTCTTCTTTCATAAATCGGTAATGCCAAAAATTTTCTGCAATTCGCAGTTGTATGGTTATCCATATTGCAATGTAAACAACATTTTTTCATTGAGTACATTACATGGGAAACTTTGCCAGTTTCAATTAGTTTTTTATTTGTTTTCTTTTCTTGCCCCTTGGAAGCTGCTTCTAATGCTTGAACTTGTTGCTCCAAAAAACTTAGTATGTCCTTTAGACTTTGAATTTCTTTCGATTTTTTGACTGTTTGTTCGTAATATCGCAAACCGTCTTTATCCAATTTTCTGATAACAATACGTGCTATAAACGGTTCAGCATCTTCTATTTTAATGTCCATACTTTTAAGGGCATAAATACAGCTATTTGTTGTATCTAATAGCTGTTTCAAGCTTGCTGATGATTCGCTATTGGCTATTGGTTGATCAAGTAAAATATCTACTTGATTTGTAAATAATAATCTATGGTTTTCATACCTTTGCTTGAGAATCTCGAAAGTTGCCTGATAGTTGTTGTCGGTGATTTTTAGATGTTGCACCAATTTTTTAGCTTCACCTTTAAGTGATGTTACCAACCTGTACATTTTTTCTACATTAGAAAGATGCTTATTGTCATGTACCAGGCTTTTAAACAAATCATGAAATGATGACCATTCATTTATATCACCACTAAATTCAGGAATTTCAATTTTTCCTAAATGTGCTGAGTTTGAATATTTTCCTTCATTTATGTTGCTCGGTTGTTGCATAGGCTCATTCATGCAATCTGAAATAAGTTCGAGAGCACTAAAATATGTGCTTTCGGCTTCTAGCATAATTTTATGCATATTTTTTGGTTTTTTGGATTCACTTAAATTGTGATATATGTTTTGAAGCTTTTGATATCTAGATTCTAAAAATTTTTCTTTTATTTGAAGTTTTTTGTTGGACATGTCGGCAACATTAGCTGATAGTTCATCATACCAGTCAGTTACCCAATCTGCCATTTCAACAAATTGTTCCCATAATTCATCATATGATTCAGTAGTTACTACTTTTTCTAACTTACTGTTTTCTTTTGATGTTTGAGTAGTTTCTGGAACGCTTATTAGTTCTTCTTGTTCTAAGGTTTCTTTTATTAGAAGTTGAATTTCTGCTATAATTTTTGATAACGCCTCGTAGTACTTTTTCTCAAAATAATCTTCTGATGTAATGCCATATGCCAAAAGTTTTGTGTTATTTGCCGCAAATTCGGCTTCAATTTTACTTATCCTCTTATTGACTTCTGGGAGTCTCGAAGTACGGATTGCCTTTTGAGCCAGCTTTTCTCGAATAGCAACAATTTCGTCGCCTAATTCTTTTTGTTTTTCGAAAAGTTTTTCTTTATTTGCCATTTTACTATTTATATAAAGCAAATTTTTAATGAATTTATAAGTCACTAGTTCTTTTTTTTTTTTGTCGAAGGACCAAATGGTTAAAATACACTTTTGAATCGTTATTTTAACCGCTCGAATGTTTGTAAGACACTGGTTTATTTTTATTTAAATTTAATCTTAAATACTAACAATGAACATCTTAAACTCGCATGCGTATCTTTCTTATCAACTATTCTCTTTGTCTTCTTTTAGTGATAATAATACGTGCGTACTTATAATAAGGGTTATTTCCAAGGTCATATTAATTAACCTAAACAAACATGAAATAGGAAACAAATTTTATCTCTTAAAACATACTTAAGCTAAACAAATAAAATGAAAACCAATTTTATCATTATGAACCTAAATAAATATTAAACGAATTCTATCCTGATAATCATGTTCAATAACATTTGAACAGCTGGCTTGTCGGGTCTAGCTTTTAAACGACAGTTTTAAAAGTAACCAATTAAAATATGTTTTGTGTTTTGCCAACCCTCGTATGAATTTTAAACTTTACATTAAAAGAAATATTTAGGTAGAATGTGATCCAAATAATATGAGAATTAAGTGCTGCCACTAAAAAGAGTACGATTGTTTGTAGAAATAGATAAATGGTGAGAATGGGAATAAACAATAAAACTGAATAATTTTTATGGTGTTAACATTTTCTACTTCCGGCAGCAAAAATCTGCAACATGCTACTTTTCATCATTATTAAAATACAGATAATAATGATGATGCTGGCAATGTTAGTTGAATGATTTTAACTTTGACTTGTTTTGTATATAGTTTTTTTATACTACAACTGATTTACTGGTTAGATGTTAAGGCTGCTGATGATATTTGAAAGCTTGTGACAGCTTTGGCAATTACTATTCAGTTTAAATGCTATATACGAGTAAATGTGAAATGACAATGATGATGACATAGTATTTACTTCTTTTGTGAATTTTCAATTCGATGCTATTGTAGTCTTTGTTGTTGCTGCTATAGACATGCCAATTGTAAATGGAAAATATAAATGAAAATAAATATAAAAGAAATATATAAAAAAAAAAACTTTTAAAGGACAAAGGAAAATGTATAGTAAATTAAAGAAGAAAAAGAGATTGACTAGACTAATAGCTTAGAAGAATTTCATTTTTCAAAATGATGAAACAGAAATTTATTTGTGATTTATGATTATTGAATTGAAGTCGAATCATAAGCTCAATTACTTAGTTAATTTAAGTAGAGTGAACTCTTTTATACTCTTCTATGTGCTGCTTAATTTTTAGCATTTAGCACTTCACTAAAAGTATCTTAAGGCCATTTAGTAAAGGAATATGTATGTGGAAGGTGGCTTATCGTATACAGGTATCAAAAAAAATTGTGAGAAGTATGATCACAGAAAACTTCATTAAATACACCTTCAAGATTGAGAAGTTTAGGTTGTTTATATTTTTTATTTTAAATTATTTTTAATATGATCTTTCAGGATATTAATAGGATATTCTAAATATAAAATAGACGTGGCATTACATAAACAAAGCAAATTCCTAAATTTGTCCTACCACATTACTGCACATAAATAAGGGATATTTTAAATAGGTTGGTCATTTTGTTATTAAAGAGCGATTTCTCAATGGGTACTTTACAATTTATGTATATTTAGAAGTAGATCAGTCACTCGTTTCTGTAACTTTATTGAAAAATTTCTCACTTGAAAAAATTATATTCATGTCTTATTATAAACGTGGTAACAGATAAATTGATAAATATATTCACTATTATTTGATCCACTTTAGCTGACTCTGGGTAAAAGCATATGACTGAAATACTTTCTTGTGAGATATTACTCACATTAGATACAGAAACAACATGCTAGTTCTGTCTGGTCCTTTTAGCTTTATATTCTTCAGCGCATGTTGAGTCAGTTCTAAAGTCGAGTTCTGCAACAAGCTGCAGACTAGATACAGGTAAAAGGCCTGTATAATGATAACAAAACTTTTACCAGTATAATGATGATGACCAAGATGAAAACGTGAAAATATCCTTCACAGTACACAACATGGAGAAAAAAGATTTTATTTCAACTCAATCATTAGAAAAATTCGTTTCAGAAAGAAAACTAAATACAGACTAGTTAAAATGGCTAAAAATTAAAATGTTTTATAAACTAATTTAAAATAAAAAAGACGACAATAACAAAGTAACTTATGCCACTTTTAAAATAAATGGCTCAGTTATTTGTAAACAAAATTTGTTTTGTTTTTGAACTTTCAATAATAAAATTGAACTGTCAATTTATTGTAGGTTTAACGTAGGTTTTTCCTACTTTAAAGTTAACAAAGGTATGTTAAGATAAAAACGTTTTATGAATAAATTTATGACGTTTTTTTCATAACAAATTTATCCAGCTGCTAATCCATTTTTCGCTAATGTACTTTTAAAAAATTTGCCAAAAATAAAAATAAAACAAAAATGTTGATTAAACTGATTTAAACTTTGATTGTATTACAAAGAGAAAAGTTCGGCAGTTTTGAATGAAAACTGATATCCGGCAAATGCCCACCACGGACACACTGACAGATGTCGATTATATCATCAAAGTTTTAAATCACTTTTTAGCAAAATGGCGGTCCTATTTCGTTAATTACATCACGGATTTTGAGTTTGAAGGCTGAAATCGATGTGATTGGCTCCGTATAGACTCTGTCCTTAACATAGCCCCACAAAAAATTATACCGTGGTGTTAAATCACACAATCTGACGGCATTCATACTCACTGGATCTGGACCATTAATTGTGTTCATTGTGAATGATTTGACCCACAAACTCCTACCAAGTCCTCGAAACACACAGCCACCACGATACTCCCGAAGGGCCTACCTCAATAATCAGTCAGAAAACAGCGAAAAGGCTAAAAAGACAAATAGCGGAACTCTGGGGCTTTACTGATTCCCGTGGAAATATAGTGAATTTTCCAGTTGGCTCCTTGCTAGCCTAAGGGGACTAGACTCCCTTTTACTCACGCAAGACACAAGTCTAGATGGTGGTGTGATCCATAAAGACTTATAAATGTGACAGGGAAACCACATTTTAGTGACGACATTGACGTCGTGAATAATAGGCCAACATTGAGTTTTTCGCATCTCGCAATAGCGTTACCGCAATTCTAGCCAGAATTTCCTCCAGACCACATAGCGCAGCATACAATGAGTCTCCTCAATAATCGCCCTAGGATTTTCAGATGCCCAAATGCTGCAATTTTGATACTTGACATACCCTAAAAGTGAAAATGGGTTTCGTCTGGAAAAATTATATTCGCTGAAAAACCAGTGGTTATTCCTAAATGAATTGAGCGAATCTACGGCGATGTGCAGCAGCTGAACCTTGTAAGACTTTAAAATCAAATCCTTTTGCAAAATTCGGCATGCTGTGGTTTTGGATAACTTCAATAATAATAATTGCGAACTTCGAGAAATTGACAAATTTAAGATTACTTCAACACTGTCGCGACTGCAGTGTTTTCAGTTGAACGATGATGTCTATTAAAATTTAACCAACAAATTCTTAATAGCGGTCTCAGAAGGACCATTATGTTGTTCGAAAATATCACGAATTTTACGAAATGTAACTTTAAGAGAACCGCCATTTAGATAGTGGATTTTAATTATTTTAATGCGATTTATGTGCGATATAGAATTCATTGTAACAACTGCCAATGCATCTGCTAGGAATGCGGCAAAAAACTAAATTTCAAAACTGTAAGGTTGTTGGTATTGCTACAATTGAAAACCAACCTTCTTGTTGAAAAACCTGATTGATATACTACTCACTGAATTCTTAGTGTTTAATTATCCACACTAACAAGCTTATTGCTTATTTTATATATATAAATACTGACCATATTTTTGTCTTAATCAGTAATGTGTTAATGGACATTATAAGGTTTCAAAACATCATTATCAACTGAACATGCAGATTTTAAAATATCTTGTTATATCGAGACAAATACACTATGTGACCCTTTTTAAGAATTTTATTTATTTGTAATTATATTTTGACTCGTCGAGGCTCTTTTTTCTTTGCTAGTTTCTTCCTTTAAATGATTTTTTTTAATTTTTTCAATCAGCGGTTACAAGTTTTTAATCTGATATTTTCAATTTAGTTTTCCTCTTTCCTTTTTTGTTTGTTTTTTTTATTCACAGCAGGATATAGCCTGCGCCTGAACAAAACTCCACTGCATCACACATTGTTTTATAGATGATTTAGGGTTTTTTATTTATTTTTCCCTCAACTGACCACAGTTTATTTTGGAATTTAAATATATTTTTTGCTTTTGGTTCTTATGATAATTTTACATGTGTATTTTATGTAAATTTTATGCTTGTTGTTGTTATCTTGCTGCTGCATTTATTCCGTATCTTTTGTATAATTAATTAAGCAACATGTGTTTAAAAAGCCGCAATTGGTGGAAATGTAATTAAAAATTAATACTTTCATGCTGAGTTCTAAAGTCTACCAGCATCATGCAAATCCAGTCATCAAACGGCATCTAAGATTCTGGTCAGTGGTAAAATATTTTAACTGCTACTCGTACTACAATCAATAGTGATGCTACACATCGAGTGGACACTGAAAATATATGGTGTAAATGAATTTTCTCCCAGAAAATATTTTATGAGAGAAAAATTAAAGAAGTGTTTTGATAATTTAAAATTTTTTAAAAAATTGTTTTCTCAAAATATTTTATACAAATTTTTTCTTTAAGCACAAGATCACATGCCCATTATTTGCAATAGGTAATGGCTGTAACCGACTAGCTGAAGGCTATTGCAGTATCAGAGTTCTAGCACTGTCTCTAGCTCTTTGAGGCTTCAGAAAGAAGATAGTTTGAGGGTGACACTATAAAATTGTAATTTTATTTGAATCAAAGGTATATAAGTAATCATTCTCATCACTTAACTTACAGACCTCGTATATAGTTCAGATTTTAGTGTAAATTTAGTATCAGCCAAGAAAATGGCTGATGCTGGGTTAAAGGTAACACTTCAAAAATCTAAAGCTCTATTCAGAAATATGATGAAATTATAGTCACTGCATTTAAAAGAGATAATATTTTTAATTCAGAAAATTACATATTTAGTTGTTTATGGGTTAGTAAAACAAAAAGAATTAAATAAAATTAAATAAACTAAGTTAGTATTCTGCAAATTTTTTACAAAAAATATTTATTTATAAAAAACAAAGGTTACCACTCGCTCAAAAAATTTTACACGAATCAATAAAATATTGTTACGAATGTGTCTTGCTCAAATTTTAAAATAAAATAATTAAGCAATAAAGCAAACTACTGGTTACAAACTGCGTAGAAGTTTATACACACGTAACTACAATTTGATGTGCTGTGTACTAACTACCTGGCTTGCAAGAAACCAAAATATATGTATGCTGTTTACCACCTAAACGCGCAAGACAAAAATTAATTTTACAATAACAAACATGCATGTTATTTACCATCTGCGTAGTTTTCTAAGAAACCCTTTTCTACAAAAGACAACAACAAATATATTGAAATAAATCCCATGCAGAAACCTTATCAGCATAAAAACAAAAACAACCATACACACAGCCATACAGGCGCCTATACATCGAATAAACAACATACAACAACAAAATGTGATACAAAGGGAGTAGAAGATTCTTGAATCTTGTAGACTTTAAATGGACAAATATAAATAAGGAGGCGTCTGAGTGGACAATCAGTCAAATTAAACCTTATCAAGTAAAGACGTGCATTTTAAGTAAATTGTTCTGATGTGTAAACTTTGTGTAGTTAAAGTAAATAAAATTGTTATAAATTTAAAACTTCTAAAAACTGGTGTTTTTTATTTTGCAATAAAGAACTCACAACAAAACATTTATAAAAGGTATAAAAGTAACAATATTTATTAGCTAAAAAAAAATTAAACTAAAATTTCAAAGCTATTGTGATTAAAAATATTTTTTTGATCAAGTTAGTTTTACTGAAAAGTATTTACTTAAATAACACAAGACAACCTTGATACAGTACTCCCGCCCTAGTAACAACGATAATTCAAGGTAGAGCAAAGGTAAATAACGACCTGAATGAAGTTTAATTCCATCAGTATTTTGTTCGGTTTCTGTAGGAAGTCCTTTGTTATTACTGCTTGAGTTTTCATCTGCATCTTCTTTAAAAATAAACGCTGGGTTGAGGTGGTCAATAGATATAAATTTTTCCTTTCCAGACATAAGGCATTTCAAAATGTTGTCATTACGGCTTATCACCTTATCACAGCGACATTTCTAACAAAAACATGAATGCAAATTTTCAATGTATTTGGTACAAAATGATTATTTATACACTGATGTAAAGTAGATTTACATTTTTTCACAGAATTGTATTACCCATTAATTATTGCTAGTAGATCCATTGCTGGCTTCTAAAAACTCACCAGGAAGACGTAGTTGCGTCCCATATATCATTTCTGCAGGAGAATAGCCAATGTCTTGAGTAAGTGTTGTACGTAATCTCATTAAAACTAGTGGCAAATTATCAACCCAGTTTTGTTTAGCGTAGAATTGTAAAGCTGCTTTCAAAGAACGATGCCATCTCAAAATAAGCCCATTTGCCTGGGGATAGTATGGAGTTGTATGCAGAACTTTTACTCCAACTCTTGAAATAATGAGCTTTCAAATTGCCTTCCCTGATCAGTGGTAATTTGGGCAGGTACACTGTAATGTGAAATCCATCCTTGTAGTAAAGCAAATGCAACAAATTCTGCGGTTATATTTTCGAGTGAGATTGCTTCTACCCTCTTAATAAATCTATCGGTACAAGTAAGAACATACCTGTGATTTTTGCAAAGTGGTAGAGGTCAATACTGAGGTATTTTAGACGTTGACTAGGAAGGTCAAAATTACCAATTGGGCTCTTTACGGAACATTTGATTTTTATTGATTGATTTATGAAATTGTTTATACACTTCTCTTTTCCTGAAAATGCCACCCAATGGTGGGGCGAAATATTTTAGTTTTTATAAATAAAAAATTATTTAAATAATTATTAATCTTTGTAGCGGTCTTTTTAAATAAATTTAACACTATATTTTTTCGATATTTCACTTCCAAATTATTAAAAAAAAAAAAGAAAAAAAAATATTTTCCTGAAGAAGCTTTCCACAGGAAAGCGAAATATCGAAAAAATATAGTGTTAAATTTATTTAAAAAAGACCGCTACAAGGATTAATAATTATTTATTTAAAAAAAAGAGGTCGAATAACAATAATAATTAAAAAATTATTTATAAAAGATTTAAAAGTGCAATTTTCAATATATTAACATTTTTTGCTTTTTCCCTTTTTTAATTTTTTGTTGCCTTCGATTTTAGAGTTAAGAAATTAAAGTATTTTTTCTCTAAGTGTATATTTAATGATTTTCAAGTTATTGTCTTTAAGGCTTCAGTAGCATTTTTACCTTTATCTTATCTGACAAATCTTGTCATATCTGTGTGTGTGTGTGTGTGTGTTGGTGTGTATGTGGTTAAACTTAGTTTGGTTAAAGCACAGGTTGCGGTTTAAATTAGACAAAAAGGAAAATATTTTAAGCCTTTTCTCTAAGTCCATTTTATGGTAAATTTACAATTAAAGCTGCAAGCCGCAAAAACAGAACGACTACGCTTTTTACTTGACTTTATTTAATTTTCACTTGTGCACAGAATTTTTTAAGTTATCTCAATAATTTAATTTATTAAATAAGAAATGTGAAACATTTGCCACAGAAGGGCAACAGTTTCCTAATGATGAAAAAATCGACAATTAATTAATGATGGTAGTTGTCGTTTTTATTATAACTAAACTGCTAAAATTGTGTGACTTGACTTAACAGATTTTGTACAGTGACAATGGTTTTTTCGCTGTCTATCTTAATTATTTTTTCTCACTATCATTATCAGTGATATTTAATTTTAATGTTTTACTTTTTGTTTATTTAAGATGCTTAAAGCAGTCGTATTGGCAACTTGAATTTACTTCTGCTTCTGAATGATGTTGCGGTTGAATTAATTATAATTTATGTTTAATCAAGATTTGTATTTTATTAAATAGGATGGATATCATTTGTGATAAGTTTGATTTTAAATTTATAAGCAAATTAAATGTCGCTTAATATTCTTAAACGTGGAAAAATATTTTTCGTTACTAATGATTTCGATTAATCTTTAGGAGGGCTAAAAGCCAAAGCAAAAACTCTCATTTCTTTGTTGTGTATTCATGTGATTAAGACAAATCATTTTGTGAGAGAACTAGACTCACTTAACCTACTTTTAGTATTAAGTTGTTTGGAGTTGGTCCGTCAGTAAATGCAATGCTATTGTCACACCTTCCGGTGAAAATCGTCCTTACTGCCCGTTTGTTTGTTACGATTGGCAAACACTTTCGATGCAATAACATCAGTATCGAAACGCGTTTTAGATAGTACTGAAGAGTTAGGACTAGATCTGTTAGTAAAGGGCTTTTCAGCAAGAAGTTTGTTTCTAAAACAAAAAACAAAAAATTTAGACCAAGATGTTCAAATTTCATTACAAAATGAAAAGTTCCGCAATATTGAATAAAAAATGATACCTTGCAAATGTTCACCACGACCACGCTGAAAAATGTCGATTTTTTCAACAGAGTTTTTAATCATTTTTTTTGGCAAAATGGCGGCTACATTTCGTTAAAAATGTCACTGAGTTTTAACGCCGAAATCGATTAGAGTAGCTGCGTATGGATACTGTCTTTAACACAGACAGACACAAAAAATAATCCAGTGGTGTTAAATTACAAGATCTGGCTGCCCACTTAACTGCTGATTGTCGTGAAATTATGCGATCGGGAAATTTGGTTTGCAATAAATTCATCGTGTCATTGGCTGTGTGACATGTGGCAGTGTCTTGTCGAAACCACATGTCAGTGATATCCATGTCATCAACAATACATCAAAATTGAGTTGTTAGCATCTCGCGATAGCGTGATCCATTGACGGTTACCGCATTTTCAGCCTCATCTTCGAAAAAAAACGGACAGAACATGCTTCGAGACCACACAGAGCACTATACCACACCAAATAAAACGTTGAGCATACATAGGCTCATCAATAATCAATCTAGGATTTCATTTCAGAAGCCAAAGTGCGACAATTTTGCTTTTTGACTGACAAGTGAAAATGGGCTTCGTCTGAAAAAATGATTTTTTCAGAAAAGCCAGCCGATTGTTCCTCATTGAATTGAGCGACTCTACGGCGATGTGCATGACAAATCGGGCTTAATTATTGCACCAGTTGAACCTTGTAAGGCTTTAAAGTTAAATCCTTACGCAAAATTCGCCATGTGGTGCTTTTGGTAAGCGAGGAATTGAAAACAACGTGGCTCACAGTTGTAACAATTTTAGTTGCACGACCCGGTCGAACACGAGTTGGTGTTCGCACATTTTATATCGAGTCTGTCGACTCAAATTCAACGACCAAATTCTTAATAGCGGTCTCAGTTGTCTGAAAATATCTCGAAATGTAACCTTAACACAATCACCATTTTCACAGTAGATTTTAATTATTTCAACGGGATTTTCGTGGGAAATTGAATTTATTGTATCAATTGCTAATGCGTCCACTATGAATATGTCAAAAAAATAAATGTCAAACCTATCATGTTGTTGGTGTTGCCACAATTGACCTGGGTGTAGGTATTTTTTATTAGGGAACTTTGTATTTATTTAGGTAAATTGCCAGTCACCTGGCATAATATTTTCGTCTTTTATTATCAGCTGGGTAAGTGTGTCTGCCTGAGGGTCTTTTTCATGTGACTAGTTTCGGTGTGACTAGTTTTAGGTGGTATTTATCTGTTCGTTTATAATAACATCACTATCAAGCCGTGTTTCAAATAGTACTATTACTATCGAAAGTACTTGCTAATCGTACCAAACGAACAGCCAGTAAGGACGGTTTTCACCGGAACACTAACTAATTTTGTTTAAGAGCATAAATATTACAGCTTCTTTGAGCATGAAAGAGCGTTTAGAAAAGATCAGAGCACATAAAAAAAAAAAACAGAGTAGAGACTTGAAGAAAAATAAAAAATGGTACTTAATTGGTTTTGTTTTTGTAATTAGGAGACCAAAATACCAACTTTAATTTTCATTAATAAAATGTTTGTGTGTATTATTTCTTGTTTAAATTAAATGTTGAACACACAGATGTTATCACTTTGATCTACATTTGGTTCCATTTATTTATTAACTCTAAAATCATATTTTAGGTTTCATTGTTTTATGCTTTTAAACGCCACTAAAATAACATTTGGTTTTATTTAAAAAAAAAAAACTATTGAATATCTTTCATCACAATGCTTTTATAAACTAAATTTTATAGCTCTTAATAAGATATTTCCTAAAAGATTTCATTTTTTCTTCTTTTAGCTCTTAAAAAATATAAAATATCCTCATTTTGAAATTTATATACTTTAAGAAAATGATGTGGGTTTTCTTTGACGAATTATTGTTTTATGTTCTTTTCTTCTGTGGCTGAGTTTTTTATGATCCCAACTATCAAGGAGATGTTTGTTGCTTGTTTGCGTTCTTTAGCTAAACCATCAGCGATAATAAATCTATAATTGTTAAGTGGAAGAAGATGAATTTGACATTTATGACACTTAACAATTACTAATGGATTTCTGTTTTTCTTTAAAGTTATAATTTAATAGTGATACTTCTACTAATGGCCTTATAAAACTATCTGTTTGAAGTGCTGAGTTTGAAGTCATATAGAAATTATTTAGATTTAATGAGTCTTAAGTTGCTGATGAAAAGTAAGACACCAGTAAGAACGTTGATTAGCTAAATGTCACTATGACAAGGTGTTGCTTATGAAAGTTTGAAAATTCAGAATCAAAAAGCATTCATTAGCGGGGTACTTAATTTAGAGAACAAACAATAGCACTTAAAATTTTAGAGTCAAGCCTGAGGAACGCAACATACTTCACTATCAATATACAAAACAATCGTGAAATAAGCCTCATTTAACGGGCTATAAACTTGTCCTATTAATTTTTGTCGTTGTTTTATAGGATAGGAAAATTTGAGATCAGGAAGTGAATTGTCCATCAAGTGATTAAATGTTAAGAAGTAAGCTGCCATCTCTTACCATTTTCTTAGCTAGAAATTGGGAATTTTTCGGCATGGAACGCTAATCTCTTAAGAAAGAACGTTAATTGTTAAATTTGCTGTCAAAATGGTGAAAATTTAATTCCATCACGTCATTAAATTCGAGAAGCTTTCCCTCATAATTAGGTTACTTTTGAGACCGCTGTGTGTAATTTAATCTCTGAATTCGAGGTCGACAGTACTTTTACTGACAATAGATGAAAAAACAATACACTTGTAGTAGTAAGGCAAACTGCAAAGTCCGATTCGTTTTTCTCATTGTTGCATAGGGCAAATTTGAGGTCTGTCAAGTGATTAAATGTTTTTTTTTTTTTAAGAGAAGTAGCACTTCAGGCAACAATGCCTATTTATTCCAGTACCGTGCTACATTCTTTAGAAAAGGGATAGAGAAGAAATGAAACTACCTGCCGTATAAGACAGCACAGCGACCAGTCACTATGCCTTCATCGCTGAGCAGCCCCACCTACAGTCAATTTTTATTTTTGTAGTGAAAAAAACAAGGTCTTCGTTGGGAATCGAACCCGCAACCCCCATACTGACAAGCTAGTATACTACCTACTAGCCTACAGGGGCACCTAATGTTAAGAAGTGAGCTGTGGTTTCTTACGATTTCTGCAGTAAAAAGACTTTTTAGCATGGAACGCTGCTGTCTTAAGAAAAAACCTTAAGTAGTGAAAATTTACTGTATCAATTTGTTACTTTCGAGAAACTTTTTCTTGTAATTAGGCTACTGCTGAGACAGATTTGCGTAATTTAATCGCTGCAATCGAGACCCACAGTATTTTTACTAACAATAAACCAAAACAATATGCTCGTAGTGCCCGTAATGAGGCAAACAAAGCCGCTTTACAACAAAGTTTTGACAATAAGCTTAAAACATCAACTTGTCAAAGTTCAAAATAAGTGTGCATCACCAGAGGCAATTTGTGCAATATTTTGTATAAAGGTCTTCATATTCACGCTTAAAAAGTTCAATTCATTCAAAAATTAAAGCGTGTGTAAATTGACTGCTTGAGAAACTGAACGAAAACAATGCTTTGATCATCAAAGTCATCTTTAGGCTTATTATCAATTAGTCAATTATGCAGACGAAATGAAATTGTCGCATAAGGGGCTCACTTATTCCACAAACAATCCCCGAAAAACTATTACGTCTAAAGAAAGTGACCGTATGGTGCGGTTTTTAGGCAGACGGCAACATCAGCCCATATTTTTTAATAAATGAGCATAGAAATACCGTCACCGTGAGTTCTTTGCTCTAAAAAAAAAAGAGAAAAATGTTTGTGCTACCAATTGTCTAACGTAGAACTTCGATGAACTTTGGTTTTAGCAAGACAGCGGTAAGTTTCAATTGTATAAGCACAAATACCATACCTATTTTTTGAAGAAAATCCTAAAAAAACAAGGTTTTTACACTTTCCCAATTCAGCGGGTTGCAACTTTTTTACGAAACCTGGTATCAAAACGAAACTGAAACTGAGAATGCAGCTAATATTTTACAATAATAATCTGATTATAAATAAGTACACTACGTCAAAAATACTAAGTTTTGGTCGGTCAAAAATAAGAGAAAGTAAAATTCCTAGCCCGATTTTCTCCCAAACCAAAAGAGGTAAGGTAGAAATGTACCAACATTTTCTGTATATATTCCCAAGGTCTACTTAAACTCAAAAACTAATAACATATGGGTAACAAATAAACTTTTTATGACATTTCCAAAAAATTTTATGCCCGAGGTACCCAATTCTTGGGGCATACTCAGAAGCCCCCCTTTACTCTATAGGGTCTTTCGTCCGTAATTTGAATAAATGAAATTTCATTAATATAGCTTATGTGGCTCATGAGGTACCGAATTATATAAAAAAAATGTTTTCAAACTACTGTGTGACGCTCTAATAGAAAAGCGACCTTGCTGCAAGATATGCTTAAAAAATTTGTGAAAAGTACGGACGTCTATCAACGTGCTAGGAGTCAATAATTGCCCGATATAATATTTCATTATTAATTACTGCATTCCTGCTTTACAGTGGCATGAACATAACTGAAGTTATCCAAAAAAGTTGTGTGTTTTAACCTACTTTACTTTCTAAGCTCAAATTTGCCTACCTATTAGTTCAAATCACAAATGAAAAGTAGACATGCTGAATAAATAGTCCAGAGGCTTCTGGAGATTTAAGTAAAATTACGTGTCAAAAGAATAATAGTTTGTACACAGCTTTTTCTGAATAAAATTCAACCAAAATCGAGAATTTATAAAGGGTCCGCCAAATAACTTTTTTTTTTGTTTGAAATGTTTATTTTTTATTTGGAAGAACAATCCTTCCGGTTAATAATAGAAAATAATTTCATACAAATGGCTGCCTCGGCTGGTCATGCAGTAGCCTACACGATCGGTCTAATTTTTAACTTTATCGATTGTGTGCATCTGTATTTCACCAATAGTTTCACGAATATTGTCCTTTAAAGCGTCAATTGTCTCTGGCTTGTCGGCGTAACACGTATCTTTGACGACATTCCACAAATAATAGTCCAACGGTGTCAAATCGCAGCTCCAAGGTGGCCACATGACATCAGCTCTGCGGCTGATAATGCGATCTTCACACATAGGCTGCACAAAATAAAAATACGTTCAACATGGCCCGATAAAAGATCGCCATTGACTGTAACGGACACTCCTTTCTCATTTTCGAAGAAAAATCGCCCAGTTATGCTTCTGGACCAAAATCCGCACCAAACAGTGACTCGTTTTGGGTGGGTCGGCTTTTCAATAGAAGCGTGCGGGTTTTCTGTGCCCCAAATGCGACAATTTTGCTTGTTTACATACCCGCCAAGATCAAACTGAGCTTCATGTGAAAAGATGATTTTTTTTTTTCAAAATCGGCATCTTCTGTAAGTCGAAAAACAAGCCCACTTAGCGAAGCGAAAACGCATTGGATGGTCAACTCCTGAACCAATTCGACTTTGTATGGCGTCATACCAAGGTCTTTATGCAAATTTCGTCTCAATGATGTCTCTGAAATGTTCAATTGTTGAGAACGACGGTGAATTGATTTTGATGGCGCTTCAAGCACAATTTCTGCTACAGCAGCAATATTCTCGGGTGTACGCACTGTTTTTGGCTTTTCAGGCTTTGGTTTTCGATGAGGATGCTAGTTTCTTTCACTTTTTTCACAAGATAACAAACATACGGAGCTGACGTTGCTTCTTTTCTTCGCAATTTTTGCACACATTCTGCAACATTACCATGATTTTCAAAGTAATGTCGCAATATTTCCCATATTTGTTCAACGGAAGGATAAAGCTAATTATCTGTCAAATCAAACATGAGCTAAGTGTTCACGAAATAAGCACTAGTTGAAAAAAAAACGTTAGATGGCGAACCCTTTAGCTAAATTATTGGCAAAGGGATTTTGAATTCATAGTTTTAAATTCTAATTGATAATTTGAAAGCCTGGAGCTTAATTCTTGCTTTTAAGTTGTCATCCGTGAAATTCGGCGAGAATTATGAAGTGTTTGTGAAAATTTATTAGTAAGAATTTTTTTACGTGAGACTGCTGACTTGATACATTATCGACTTCAGATTTTGTCTTACCTTAAACTGGATGATCATACATATACTCACCTCTCGGTATGTTCTGAAGATCAAAAGTCGTTTTATATTTACCCATTTGGTACACGCTTTGACGAAGTGAATGAAAATTCATTGATGAGAGTATCATAGAGATTGAGATTTCCAAAGACTGAACATAACAAATCATATAAATCTATCCACATGGTTGATTATAAACATTTTTTGCAAAAAAAAAAAGGGTTTGAATTTCCCATAGTGCGAACTTTTTGCTGAAATCTGGCCTCTGTTCTGTAACTAAAGTGTAGAATGTCTGCCATCCTGCTTGACATATAGATGGGGCTTAACCAAATTATATGAATTATGCCATATAGAGCAAAAGAAAATTAATTAATTACTAAATTAAGGATAACCTTTGCCAATTTCTCACTTAAGCTATAAAGCAGAAGCCCTGGGTACTAAAGTCTCTCGTGGAGTCTGAATCACTTGTAAATTTTTATATGCAAGATTTGAAATTCGACTAAAATATAATATTGGGTAATATCACTCACTAATCACTCAATGTTTAATATATTTTAAATTTAAAAGCATAACTATATAATGGCACATTTATAAATGGTAAATTCAAAAAGGTAATTTAAAATTGAATTAAATTTAATTTTAATTAAAAATTTTCGTCAAAATTATATTTTCCCGTTTTTAAAATTTTTAAATCATTTTTAATCTTTCACATTTTAAACGAAATCTTTAAGGTGTTGAAAGACAACAAGAAGCAATTTTCTTTAGCTTTCCGGCAACATCTTGTGTTTGTACTCGTACTCGTTGTAAGAAATAACACAGTAGCAATAACAAACACAACAGCAGCAGCAGCAATAGTAACAACATAAGTTTCATAACGACAAAAGCAACAAAAACAATAACAGCATATGATAACAACATTTCCATTTATATTCGAGTAAGTAGGTATCAGGCAATTAATCAAAGTCACAAACCGTAAAACATACAAACTAACACCCGAACTCAAACTTTGTAAGATTTTATACGCAAAAGTTTTATAACACAATAATGTCATTTTAAAGTAAGAGATCTATATATAAGTAAGTACATGAAGAAAGATAGACAACAGCAGCTATGCGGACAGACAGTTAGACAGTCTGAATGACAGACATTGTAGTTGTATAGATATTTCATCTTTACGATTGCAATCCAAAATAAAATAAACGAGTACATACAACTCACAACAATAATTCGAACATTCGAACATGATAGTCTGTAGGAATATGTTGGACGCATAAGCGAATAAAAACACTCACAACAACAGCAACAATACAAATTTATATAATTTATATAAATTGTATAACATTTTTCGTTCTCTCTTAACGAAAATGCAGGAAAATAAAATACCAGCCGATGGAAATAAAAGGTGGGGAAATACATTTTTTGCATACATTTACTTATTCATACATATAAAATCAAATGTTACAGAGATTGACAAAGTGGCAAATATGTAAGTGATAAATGAATGGCAACAGTGATATCAAAACGACAAAAATTAAAAAAAATATCGTTTTAACGTTTTAGATGTGAATATCATAATGCGGGAGTTTTCATGGATACAATGTAGTACGCTGGCTTTAAATTTCCTCAAGCCAGACTTTATATCGGGTTTTTCAACAAGATGTTTATTTTTTAATTATGATAACACCAAGAACATGATAGTTTTTACATTTAGCTTTTAGACGTATTCGTAGTCGATGCATTAGGAATTGATTTGGGTCGTCAGGCTCGACACAAAATGTGTGATCACCAATGCATATTCGACCGAATCGTTCTGACTGAAAACTGAAAACATCACAGCCACAGTGTTAAAGCATTTGTCACTTCCTCGCCGTTCTCAACAATTGGGGTTATCCAAAAGAATCACATGACTAATTTAGCGTAAGGATTTAACTTTGAAGACTTACAACTGGTACAACTGGTGCAGGAAATCAAGCCGACCGACAAAGCACCTCGCCTTAGATGCGCTATATACATTCAGAAACAACCGTCAGGGTATGTCAATAAGCAAAATTGCCGCATTTTGGCTTCAGAAAATCCTAAAGAGATTATTAGAAAGTCTTTGCATGCTCAACGTATCACTGTATGGTGGACTATGCAGTCTGGATGCATGAGTGGGCCGTTTTTTTCAAAGATGAGGCTGGATGTGCGGTAATGGCCAATGTATCACGCTATCGCGAGATGCTATCAACTCAACTGTGGCCTCTTATTGACGACGTGGATATCACTGATATGTGATTTCAACAGAACGATGTCACATGTCACGCAGCCAATGAAACGATCAATTTATTTCAAACCAAAATTTCCTATGGCATAATTTCATGACAATCAGCATTTAGGTGGTCAGCCAAATCTTGTGATTTAAAACCACTGGTTTATTTTTTTGTGGGACAATGATAAGGACAGGGCCTATACGGAGACAATCCACTTAAATTTAGCTTTAAAACTTAAATTCGTGAAGTGATTAACGTAATAGGACCACCAATTTTTCGAAACTAATTAATCAATTAGTGATTAACTACTCAGCTATTCAAACTCTTCAGGCATCACCAAACAAAACAAAATAAATCTTTAAACATTAAATTAAAAATTCCATTGCAGTTTAGCACATTGGACTTGCATGAAAAATATGCAAAGTCTGTTTTTCCGGTAAGAAGACTATATATATAACAATTAGAAATGTTTAAGGAATGTTGGTTTTGATGGGCGAGGTGGTACTTCGGGGTAAGACTAGATACGAAGTTAACATACCGGAATGAAATCCAACACTCGACATCAAAAGCGATGAAGTTAATGGCACAGCTCAGCCGACTTATGGCGAAGGCTACTTAGGGAAGCCTTCACCAGTATTCTCGCACAGATATTTGGCATCAAACATAGGGCAAAGGCTTTACAGTCGGTGCAAACCCCCGGGGGCACATATATATGGTCTTTGGAGATAGCAACAACTTAGACCTGTGCAACTGGGGGAAAAAGGGAGCCCAGTCCCCTGAAGTCAGCAGGGGTACAACTGGAAACTCGACTTTATTTCCACGGGAATCAGTAAGCTCGCAGAGTTCCGTTATTTGTCTCTTTAGATATTTAACTATTCTCTGACTGATTATTGAGGTTGGCCCCTATATAGGAGTATCATGGTGGTTGTGGTTTCGCGGCCCCATATCAGGTCTGTTATTTAATATGGTGGCCAGGATCATTTCGCCGTTAATGACACGCTAGGTGAATGATCCAGTCCAGTGAGCATGCTAGACATGTGTTCTGGACAGGAGTTGGAAAGTCTCCAACTCTTTAGCAAGGAGTGATGATTTGCAGCCCTGGTCTGGAATTATCGAAGTTGCAACTAGAAAGTTTTGTTGCATAGAATTATAGCTTCGGCTTCCTAGGACGAGCATGACGTTCCAAATTATACAGTGGTTTGATCCACCATCTGGTTAAGGCTTCATGGCCAGGCGCGGAGGTAAATCTAATCACACGTTTACAGTCGGTGCAGAGAACAGCGGCATTACTGGGTGCTTCTGCTTATCGGTACCTGCTATTCTGTGCTGGCGATAGAGCGTTAGAGAATCGTTTACGCTAGACGGAAATACTGCCTAGCAGCATCCAAAATAGCAGCCATAAAGGGGAAAGGAAAGGTGGAGAAGTGACAGACGCGTTAGAGGTGCGAAGACCACGGCAGGCGGATGTACCAAATGACCGCGGTTTTAAGTAAATAAATAAACAGGAAGAACGAAGAAGAAAATTTCTACTTAACGCAGGTGCTGTCTAGACACGGCTACTTTCGGAAATGCTTTCTATACTTTACGGCGAAATGCGGCACTTGCTTTTGCATTTACGACAGGGACGACATACTAGACGACGCCGAACACACTTTTTCTAACTGGCAACATTTTTCTGAATACCGCGCAGAGATGGAGACGCAAGCTGACCGGGCAACGGCAGCGATTAAAGTCGATAAAAAGGTTAGCAATTGCGAAAACTGGACTGCTGTGGCGGTATATGACCTAGACATAGTGACGATGAACCAACACAAGTTCAGTGTTCAAAGTGATTATATGAATGCAGGCTTAGTAGAACAGGGCCACAATGGCCAAATAGGGATATTCAAGAAGTAATGCGAGCGCAGTGCGCAGGGGGGAAGAAGTGGCAAAATATCCCGGTCTTAAAAAGGGATTTTAGCCGATAGCCAGAGCGAATTCCGGCATACGGCAGAATGATATAAACTTGTCGGCAAATCTGGCATGCTCTGGAAACCCAAAAATACAATTTATTACCAGTCTCTCTTAAAAATATTTTGATTTAAGAACTATTTAAGAACCACTTAAGATAGACAATAATTTTCATTGTCACAATATTTGCAAAAATTGTTAATACAACTAAATGAAAAGAAATACCAGTTACCAGCCTCTAAAAACCATGTTTGGTACTGAGGCAAAATCTACTATTTTGTAATTCATATTTTCATTGAATAAAAAGAAGCAACAAAACAAACGAAAACATTCATAGGATTATTTATGGTTATACCTGTACTTTTAATACTGCCGGCCAAACCCACCTTACGAACAGCATCGATTGTTGCATCCAAAATCACTGTCTTTAACATTCACAGCTTTCAGAAGAGCATGATGTTGCATCTGTTGTATTTGCATATGAATATTTAAATTATTTATACATTTAAACAAATATGTATAAGAAAACATGCATTTAAAAATAATATTTTGCTTTGTTTTGTTTTGTTTTTTACATTTTTCATTCTACTCTACATAGAATGTAACGAAATTTTCCATATGAAAATTAATTTTTATATTTGCGTACAATTTTCATCATTATCATCGTATGTATTTTTGCTAATTTACCAATTAGTTCAACTGTGAAATGGCGCCAAACAAATGTTCATTAAAAACAACGCCCGCCACCATCTCCCTTAGTCCTAACACAACCTACAGCAGTGACAAAAACAACAACAACAAGAACAAACAACTATTTGCAACACATGGCATTTTATTCAGCTTTGAATAGTTTTAACTGAACAAATATCTCTTTTTTCGTCCGTTAAAATTGTATAGCAAAAATAAACTAAAAAAAATCTTTTATTCAATTTTCATTTTATTTGCATTTTTTATTTTCAGTTTTTATCTTTAAACACGTCAAAGTGTAATAATATTTTGTTTTATCCATTTTATGATTTATACAAATTATGACATTTACATAATTTTTGTTTAATTTTGTCATTTATTTTTTGATTGTTGTTGTTGTTACTGTTGTTGTTATTGCTGCTGTTGTTGATTATATAGCTGCTGATGTTGTTCATTATTCATGTAACATTAAGCATGTGCAACTAACCATGAATAATAAGGCTCAAATATGTTTACAATAATTTCGTACATAATTTCACTTAATTTACTTAATGCAAAAATTTTATATTTTTCTCGTTTGCAAATTTGATCAAAAATTTTGATTTTCTTTCTTTATTAACCTTAAAGTAATTTCCGCTTTAATAATTATTAGATGATTTAAGAGCTTTCTGTAATAGAAAAACTTGTTTTTGTTATCAGTCATCATTTACACTCCAGTTGTATGTAATACAATATAATATAAAAGTATACACATTATGATTGAAATCTTTAAGCGAAGGCAACTTACTTAAGTGCAGTCTTGCCAAGATCTTTTAATATATTATTATTTTGTATAGTTATAAATCCGAAAATTATTTAATAATCATACTAATAATAATCACTTTTAATTAGGCTTAGGTTCATGTATATTTAAATTTAAAAATTCTTTAATAAATGTACAAGCACACATGTTAAACACATAATGTTAAACACAAGAAGCAGATTATCCTGGAACATTTCTTTGTATCGCTACATCCGATGTTAGCATGATTTACATTTATCCACTTAAGGATGTGTACATGTTGAATATAATCCATTTATTTTAAGTAATTAAAATACGAGGACACTGCCATCCACATTACCTCCATGAAAACTACCATCCACATTCCCTCAAACTACCTTTCCCTACACAAGTTAGTAGCTTTTAGACATACGATACACAGAATTAAAATAATCCTATTTACTCCAGATAAGAACAAAGAACCTGACACAATTTAGACCATAGCTAAAAACAACTGCTACAAGCCCACTACTATCAACCAACTACTTAGATAATACAACACTAAAAACAGGAATGAAGAAAACAAAAAGGCAACCGATACAATACGACGGCACACTTTTGCTCACACAGGATCAGAAATATGTAGATTAAATAACCTTGTTCACAAAGAAGATTTACTCACAGTATTAAAAAGCAGCAACTCTCTGATACATAATCTCAAGACTTCGATAGAAACAACTGACAAATTTAAATCCAGCAGAGTATACTGGACGAACACGAAAAACAAGATTTATACAACACACACGCTCATACGAACGAGGAAAAGAACTCTCCAACTTTGCATTACACCTTGACATTCATGGACAAGCACTAAGGGAAATAGATGAATGTGTGATATTACTTCATCCTAGCAAAAAAGGACAAAGTCTGGATATTCTTAAAAACATGGAAATCTACAAAACCAGAACTTTTAACAGTGGCAATATAAACGAATAAGTAGACACAATCTTAGACACAATTCTCCAATCACTAAAATTATTAATACACTCTAAGAAACGAAAAATACCCTCAGATGGACATACCAAGCAAATAATAAAAAATGGAAATATTAAGTAAGAAAGAGCGACCTAAACACAGCACTGTTTTTAATAACAAACCCAATACTAACTCTGCGGCATCTCCCGGTGGCACGCAGTCTTGAAGGATCTCTTCTTGACATAGGCCTTCGTTGTAAAAGGAGGCAGTAGACTCCTGGGCTAGCTTGAACCCGAAACTGAAAGAGACATTGGACTCTCGAAATCCGACTAGAGACTCATTACGCACACTGGTACCACGAAAACCAGTTGCCCTCGGTGCTACGGCTCTGTTCTGGTTATTGGCGAAGCCCCTCAGGAACAACGTAGTGGCTATTGTTTAATAGTGTTTTGAAGATAGTTCCCAAGAGATGATAACAAAAAGTTAAAATCTAAAAAATGTCCTAACTTACGCATGCAACAGGACTAGGAGTTAGATAGTCTCCAATTCCTCAGCTAGGAGTAGGAGCACGGCTCTGCATCGTACATTTGAAAATTGCTACTAAGGGTACTTGCTTTTTCCTGCATTCGATAGTAAGACCACCGTCACATTAAGGCTTCACAGCCAGGTGCTGACATTAACCCTATCACATTCTGCGTTGGTATCTGAAACGCGGCTTAATAATGAAGTTATCGCATCGAAAGAAGAATTGTAGGCGAACAAAATCCATTAAATTAAAAACCATTCCATGCAGTGGTTCCGGTTGTGATGAAAAATTAACATAAAATTGATTTAATTAAAAATGGCCTAAAGATATGCCATCACAGTGAATTTTACTTGAAAACTATAGATTATGTCTATAGAATGCTTAAAATTTTTCAAAGATGAATATGAAATAATGCATTTAATTCAGTTATCCTGCACTTGTCATGCGATATCCTTATATGGATCTTAAGTTACTCCTTCCTCAGATAGACTCTATTTTCATACTATTAACTTATAACTTTATGTGTCTTGTAATATATACTTAACTACCATTCTCCTTCGACGCCTTTTAATCATCATTAGAGTTAACAGAGATTTTACCTAACGCAAGTTCTTTTTATCTGATAAATCGATTTTCAAATGATTGACTAGGGACATTATTTCCCTGTATAATTAGTTTTTCCTTAGTTTTAGTGCACTCTAGTTGTAAGAAGGTTCTGCTAGGCCAATCATCAATCATTAAAATAAAAGTAAAATATTTTGTGCAGACAACTATAGAGCCGTTAAACTTGCTTCTAGTTTTTATAATATATTCTTACGATGATAATTTGTTTAACTTTTAACCGAAAATAATTATCAGTAACAAAGTAAACGAAATGACCTATTGTATGTTTTACAAACTGCACAGTTTTCTAAGAAATTGTATACACAAGACCACAAGAGCATGCTTGTTACAAATTCTCCCAAATAAGATAAATACCAGAAAACAAAAGCAACTAACAGAACCAACATGCGCCAAGTAGGCGTCTGAACTGAATACAAATAACAACAACAATATGAGATGATAATAAAGTAGAATATTCTTGTATATGCGAGAACTGTTTAAAACAGCTGTAGAGACAACAACATATTAAAGCATGTTTGTAGGCGTTACAGTGGTGAAGCTACCATCGTGTTTATTTTGTGTGAATTTAAAGTGAATAAACCGTTTAATTTAAAACTCTAAAGCGCCGTGCTATTATTTTTTTAATAAAAGAACTCAGTGTTACAAAACATTTATCCAAAGGAATTAAGGTAATAATATTTTCTATTACAAAAATGATTCCCAGCTTGTTGCGTTACTTCTTTTTGCATTGCAGAAACCTCGTAAAACCTAGCAGCCTGAAAAATATAGGAAAACCTGTGGATAATCTTACATATCTTGATGTAGTAAGGCATACTAGCTTTTAAAATCATAAAATCCTGTAAGAATACTTTTCTGAAGAATTAACACTAGCCTTTATTCCCTCTTACAAAAACGCCAGTTAGGCACACTACTTTCATTGTTTATAATTTGTGATTAAATGAAAGAGAATGAATGGATCTTATATTAATAAATGTTTTATTTAATGTCGGGAATAATGTATAGAATACAATATCAGATAAATATCCGCCTCTATTAGTCTCACAAATGCGAGCTCTTCTGAGCATATTTTTCATTACATTTTCACACATTTCACGCGGTATTTCATTTGATCAGGCGTTTCTGATTTGTTTGCGTAAACCTTGCTTTTCAGATATCCCTACAAACAGGAGTCCGGAGATGTCGAATCAGGTGACCAGAGGCCAATCAACATCACCATTTCTTGAAATAATTTGTTGTGAAAGGAGGTATCGCAGTAATTCGATTGAATTGATGCGACGTGGCACTTTTTTTTTAAGAGAAGTAGTACTTCAGGCAACAATGACTATTTAGTCAAGTACCGTGCTACATTCTTTAGGAAAGGGATAGAGAAAAGATGCGACGGTTGGTGAAAGTAGAAGGATAGTTACGGAAATTAACTGTCGTGAGCATGACGTCGAATTGAAACAGAAGGATTGTTCTGAACACTTCCTTGAGCAGCAGTAATGTCTTCTGATCTTACAGTACATTGTGGTCCATGTTTGGGCGTATTACCTACAGACATTCTTTCTTCAAAATCATTCACTACATAATAAATAGTGCATTTTGTTGGCACGTTGTTTCTAGAAAAAAAATTCACGTAACTTTCTCATCGTCACAGTAACCGATGATTAATTTTGAAAAAATATTTAACGTTGGTTTAATTGAGATTTTTCTACAACAAATTTGCCAGGTGTCTATTTTACCACTACCAAATATGAACAGTTAAGAATAATGTTTACCAAAATGATGGCAAAACAAAGAAGTTTACCTTCCCGGCGAGGACCAGATAGTTGCCAGCTGATAATATTAATTTTTTTCAAGTGTTTCGTTTGCTTTTTATGAACAACGAGGTTTTAGTGCCTAAATCAAAATTAAAGTAATTTATAATTTGTCTGAAAAAAACTAAAATTACTTGCACATAAAAACTCATTAAATTTTTTGTAAAAGTTTCCGTTGCAACTTTTCTTTAATTTGGCAAATTGTCTTTTATTATTCGTTAACGAATAAATCTACAAATGTTTCTTGTTCGCTGCGACCCCATAAATATATCTTCGTTCTGTAAAATCTCTGGCAATAAATTTCGCCTTTAGTCAAAGTTCAAAATATCATTTTGATTTCATACATATTTTCTTAAATGAATAAATGAATGAATGAATGAATGAAAAAGCAACTAGCAGATGAAACGGTATGCAAAAGAGAAATTTTTATTCTGTATTTCGTTACGTTTTTGTTCATCTATAAATGTTTAATGTACGTTTTTCTATTGCACTGGAACATGACACATTTTGCGGTGCATAAATTTTCGTATTTTTTTTTCGCAAGTTCAGTAATAAACCGAAATAAAATAAAAATACAGCAGAAAGATTGAATTATTGCAGCAGCAGCAGGTTTTGGTTGAAATCCATACATCATTGTTTGTGGAATTCGGTGGTGCATTCTTTCCTTCTTCTTTCTCTCTCTTTTTGCTGCGTAAAATATGCAGGCTGACAAACTCCAGTGAATAATTGAAGATTTATGAAGGAGCAATGGCCAGGAAGCATAATAACGTAAAACTTCCCAAAATAAAAATCAACAAATAAATAAATTTTTTTAAATCTAAAGGAATATTTAAAATTGTGTAACACTTCATCATGTTGTGCCCTCTTTGCTGCAAATTAATTAAATTTTTTTTTACAATCTCGTTTACGTCAACTGTTTTGATTCAGTTACCAAACAAAAAAAAAATAAAAAAAAATTGCAAGTGTTTAACCGGAAATTATCTCATAAAAGCAATTGGAATTTAATTGTATTTATTTCCTTTTTCAGAAAACGAATCTCACTTGTTGCTTTTTATCTGAAGTAACTAATCGTTTGCAAAAAAATACTCTCAATATCAATTCTCTATAGGTTTCTATAACACATTTCATTTGCTATTTGTATTTTTTTAACCCTAAATTTACAGGATGTTTTCCAAGTAACAACTTCAATTTACAGGAAATTAGATTGTAATATTGTATGATGAGACTGTTGATGTGATAAGGATAATGTCAGTATGAATGATGATAAAGTATTTAAACACTTCCAACAGGTAAAGTAAAATAGAAATAAAATCTTAACAGGATTTTGATTAAAGGGGGAGAAGAAAATTGTGTGAAAAATAATTTTTAGTTGTAAGAAAATACGAGAAACATGTTTAGGGAAATATTGTTTAACTTCGGGAATTAGAATTAGGGAGTGATTGATGGTTTCCCCTAAATAGCTAACAAGAAAAAACATGTTCTTTTATAACAATTGTAATCGAATTTAGCTAAATTTGAGATGGCAGGTTCAGGCAACCAGCACCCGTCAGATAACGAAATGCTGGAACAATAGTTAGCATGAAATCATTAAAGGACTTGCAGGCGAACTAAGCTATGTGCTATGCTGATACGGTAATAATGCTTTATGTATTTGTTTATTTAGAATTTGGAAGGCAATAAAGTTATATAGGCTTTGTGTATTTTACATGACGTCAGCTTGAATTTTTTCTGAATACCTCTGCGAGCTAGTAGTCGGCAATGACGGACTAAAACTCACTTCTCTAAATAACTTTTGCGAAAACATGTGGACTTTTTAAAATAATACCTAATTCCATGATGGCAAAGTATGCTTAAGCTATGTTGCAATATCGAACAATACCGTGAGTAAAATATACCTTACAACGTCTTCAAATTGTAATAATATTGTTATACACCTGCCAATCGTGAGAACACTCTTCGTTGCAACTGCCAGATTTTTGTTGGACGTTGTAAGTTCATTTTTTATTGGTAGATGTGCCTAAAGTAATGCAAATATTTCTACTGGCAACGCTGCCCGCATATAAACGTCAAACAAATATAACAAATACAAACAACAGTATCAAATTCTTTGCGTTATTCAAGTGAAATTTAATTAAATATGAGTGAAAATATTTCTATTGACAAGGCCTGCATCATGGATTGCAGTTGTTAAGCACGCAACACGCAAGTATCACTTTGATTGTTTTTTTCGCATTCGGGCATATTGACTTGCGCAGTACTTGCAAGCGTGCAGACATGATGCCAAATACATTTTAAATAATATGGCGAGCACGATTTAGCCGATAATTGAAAACACCTTGTACCATTGTGGGCCCGCGTGGACTATAGGGTTTTAAAAGATTATTACGCATAGCGAATGCATCGTTGGCCACGAGCACGTATGGAACTGGATAGTACCTGAGGTGGTGGTAAACTTAGATGGTTAGCATCCAGCGCTTGCCCAAACGTACAACGGTTAAATACACCGCCATCAGAAAATCTTTCATTGTGACCTGCGTTAACGTACAGAAATTTATATTCCCTTATATTTATAGAAAATGCTGCCAGCATTGGGTGGCGCATCCATCACGACATGCTTTCCGTCTACTGCTACAATGCAATTAGGAAATTGCTATAATTCATCAAATTTGCTACGAGTAAAGAAAATAAAATAATTTCCGACAATCCTTCTACTTTCACCACCTGTTTCATCTCTTATATATCCCTTTCTTAAAGAATGTAGCACGGTAATTGACTAAATAGGCCTGAAGAGCTACTTCTCTTTATTAAAAAAAAAATAAATGTAGTTACCCTTGAGATACGTATCCACAAGCACTTTGTAAATGGCATCTAAAACTTCTGGAATAATGAACGATATCGTTGCAATGACCCAAATTTTTCACCAGTAGCTAGGTAACGTAGGGTTAGCACGAGTCGCTCACCTGCTGAAATGCTTTTGCGCAAGTTTGTATCCAGCTTCTGAATATAAGCAATCACTAAATTAAGTAGGGTATCAAATTGTTCCAAGTCCATTCGTAAAAAATTGCAATAAAACTCCGGCTCGTCAATTCGTAGCTGGAAAAGCAGTTTAGCATAAAATCCCTGCTGCTGACGATGAAACACCCAATCTTTTACCCAAAATTTGCGGCGTTTCCTTGCTATTTTGCTTTTGTTATCGGTATCTTCTGAAACATAAGCAGCTCAAATCGTAAAAATTGCTATTTCTGTTTGCTGTTCCATATTATATTTTTTTTACCAACACACACAATTGACAATTAATAACTTCTGTCCACATTTTAAAATTTTCTGGCAATGCCGAACAACAAACAACAACGTACAACCGTATGAACTGACAATTTTTATTGGTAGATAAATTTATTGCCAGACAACTGTCTGGCAATGAAACTGTAAACTTTTCTAACTTTTTGTAGCCATATTGAATTTTCAGATCAAACAATGTTGTCAGATATGACAACCGTCTGTACATAACTTTAAAGATATATTTTAATACTGTTATGTTTATTCCGTTTAATAAACGCTTTTTTATTTTTACTTCTTTATAATAACACAGCATTTTAGAGTTTTAAATTAAGTTAAACGATTTATTTACTTTCAAAACACATAAAATAAAGATAAAGGTAATTTTGTTGCCTTTACTCACTGATGACTCAACTTAAATTGATTCATGTGCCCAGCAGTGGTGCTTATATAGCTGTTTTAAGCGATTCTCGCACATACAATAATATTCTACTTTAACATCACCCCATATTTTTGTTGTTATTATCTTTTAGTTTAGGCGCCTGCTTGGCTGTGTGGTTTGTTTTGTTCTGTGTTTATTGTTTTTGTTTTTTGTTATTTATCTTATTTAGTAGAATTTCTTGTTGTCGTCTTGTGGTTATTAGATTTCTTAGAAAACTACATAGGTTATAAAATGCGCAGTGGGTTGAATATTTTTTAAACTTAATAAATCAACTTCATAACAATACGATAAAAATACCTCCACCTGCCACTTTTTCTTTCTGTTAGAAGTTTTCGTCCTCTGGCAGTTTAGCTAAAATAAATTTCTCAAAATTGTGTGTTATGCTCTCAATTACTTTGGTATGACAACAGAATACGTACATTATTTTTCGAATTATCACTACGACCTATAATCTCGCTTTAGTTTGCGTTTTTACTGCGGGGTCTTTGTCGAAAACATATTTATTATCTTCCTCCACTAAGCCAGTACACTATGGCGTAGTAAAAATCATATCGTTGTTATACTTGTAGCGATAGAGATTTGAAACAGCCTGGTTCACTTAACACTAGCATAACATAAAAGTTCAAGTCGCCATATCTTCTGTCAAGCCAATCTTTAATTTCAGAGATTAAATTCTACATCCACTTACTCTTTTTTGTATTCTGAACATTCTATATTTGTATTCTATTAGGTAATCTATGTTACAGTTTACACTCTCTATAGTTTTCACTGTAGATCTTATATATGCTGATTTTCTAGTCTGAAGATTTATTAGCATTACAAGTCTAAGCTGCTTCATTAGACAGAGTACGAAAAGCACAGAAGACTCATAATTCAACAAGCATATACATATAATAAATATGATTACGGTCCGAGTGTATGGAATACGTATTTAGAATCTTAGCTTTTACAATCTCTGATAAGACTTTATCTTGCGCTGGATAACATCAAACATGTTTGAAGACCTTTAACTTATACACTGAAGATCATTTTTTAGTTAAAGAGTATACACTATTATAACCCCAAAACATTTGAAAGTTACGTTGTTATAATAGCTACCAATTAGAATCAACTCTGTTACGACTGGTCAAGGTTAATCCTACGGATGTAACTCAGGATCGCACACTTTGAATACAATCATTGATAAATCGTTTTACTTCTTATAGATATTTTGCCACAAACACTAATGGTGTATCAGGCAGGAAATCAATTATAGAAATCCTTTCAAGCAACTTAAGCCTCAAAACCTCATCATACGTAACATTCTATAACAATAGTCCAGAACAGAATAGAACTGATCCCTTGTGAGGGCTTTTTTAAGTCTATACTTTGTTCCTTTATCAGAATCGTTTATCAGGATTCATGTTGGATATAAATAAAACACAAGGATAATTAAATGACCTCCCACTACCAAATTCATTTAATAAATCTACAGTTACAACTACACCATACTCGTTTGCTCAATTTTGATAGAATTTTCCAGCAATTGCAGGAAGGATGCAGCTGTCACAACGAAGTTGATGGTTTTGACAATTGACTTAGAAGGAGGATAGCTTTTTAAATATCGAATCTTAATTATCTGTAAATTATGTTTTTTGAAAGGTCAATAATAGGGCCGGTCTTGTATTGGTTTCCTTTCCTTTGGTAAAGAAGCCAGCATTTTTGTTTAGATATGCTCCTTGACACAAATACATTTTAATTAGTGTAGTAAATTAGTCTGGGAAACATTTATCCTTTAATTTTCCAAGGATGATGGCTATATATCTCTTCATGAGCGTTTCGGATTGAAGCAGTAAGTTTTGCAGACGGAAGAAACTGTTCTACAATTCGGCTGATGGCTGATTCTTCTGAAGGTAGTGATTAGTACAAATAATAATTTCCCTTTCAGAAATTTGTAAGCAAAAATGCTTGTCACTCAATTTTCAACCTGTCGTCTTCATTTACTTTTCCAAAATGTCGAATTATGTGCCGAAAAAAAATGTGTTGTTGGGACGTCTGATAACCTTCTTTTATTTGAAGAAAATGGCTGCTGAAAGTTGTCGATTGGAGTACGGTCACTACGATACCAACTGAATTCGAAGACAAGGAGAGGGTTGGTCGGCTGCATGATAAGGAATTGGAAGCATTACTCGACGAAGATTGTTGTTAAATACAGCAAGCCATTTTGTAACGTTTGAAATCATTCGAATTCATTCAAAAGCAAGGAAATTGCGTCCCATATGCATTGAAGCATTTTAAATTTATTAGCGTTACGATCGCTGTGTTAACGTGTTATTTACCCAAATTCGAGGTTGCAGTATTTAAAGTACTGCTTAACATAAAAATAATACAATAAGCAAATCCTAAAATTCAACATCTTTCGTTTCTATTGAGATAGCGATAATAGGTAGCCCATGCATTGAAATCTCCTGTCAACAATGATTTCAAATTTATTTATCTCGATGGCTATAACAAAAAATTCCTTAAAACAGATGCTCGAGGTAATCCATAATGAATGCATGTACATATGTAAGCATGCATGTATGTATGTATGTACATAGGTAGTACCCCCCGGGGGCACATTTATCGGTTCTTATAGAGTACTCAACTATTTGGACCTGTGCAACTGGGGGAAAAAGGGAGCCCAGTCCCCTGAAGACAGGCAGGTGGTCAACTGGAAACTCCACTTTATTTTTACGGGGATCAGTGAGCCCCAGAGTTCATTATTTGTCTCTTTAGACTCTCTGGCTGATCATTGGTGTTGGCCCCTATATGGGAGCATCGTGGTGGTTGTGGTTTTGCGGCCCCATATCCAATGGTTTTCTATGGTGGCCAGGATCATTTCGCTGACAATGACACGCATGATGAATGATCCGTCCAGTGAGCATGCTTGACATGTATTCTGGACAGGAGTTAGAAAGTCTCGAACTCTTTAGCAAGGTGTGATAGTTTGCAGACCTGCCCCGGAATTATTCAAGTTGCAACTAGGTGGTATCTGTTGCTTAGAATTATGTCTTCGGCTATCTAGGACGTTTGTATAACGTTCCAAATTATACAAAGTGGTTTGTCCACCATCTGATTAAGACTAATGGTCAGGCGCGGATGTAAAACAAATCACACTCTGTACATAGGTAGTCCCCCGGGGGCACATGATAGGATTTATGGATCCTACAACTGCCATCTAAACTGGTGTCTTGCGGGGTAAAAGGGAGCCCAGTCCCCTTCAAGGCCCTCGTTTGAGTTTGTGGGTCCAATCATTCACAATGAACACAATGAATAGTCCAGGTCCAGTGAGTATGAATGCCGTCGTGTTCTTAAAAATATTAAGGAGTTGGATAGTCTCCAAATCTTCAGCTAGGAGTGAAAGCTGCGGCCTACTTCGGGCTTTCGAAATTGCTGCTAGGAGTGACCGGAGATTACACGTATTCGAAGGCCTTCTAGGGCGTGAATGGCGTTGCTGTTAATGATCCACCATCTGATTAGAGCCCACGGCCAGGTGCAGATGTAAATCTTATCACGTCATGTATGTAAATAGGTATTTAGGTATGAATATAAATTGCCGTTTTTTTTGGAGAATTCCGGCCATTTCGGTTATTTTTTTTTGTGTTAAGTAAAATTATTTTATAATAAAAAAATAAATTAAACATTTTCAACAAAAACTTACAAAAACGAATTATTTTAACCATTTGAAATTATTTGTGGAAAATTTGGTGACAAAAAATTTAAGAATAATATCGCTGCGAATATTGAAGTTTTTTTTCCGGGTTATAGCGATGCTTTCGGTCACATAGTATTTCCCTGTCCCAGAAATTGTGTTTCCTAAATGAAGTGATGTAACTTTTTTATGAAGCGATTTCATATAACTTTTTGAAAAGCAAAACACGACCAAGTTCACGTGTGCATTTGAAGTGATATAGTGAGATGACTGTGTACCAAATAAAAGAAATTAGACGTGTTCGATATATGTTGCTTACATAACCTCAATTTAATTTTTTTAGTTACGACAATAAGGTTACTAAAATTCCTAACTATAAACTGCTTTCTTTAAAATAACTCTAATTACCACATTTAAAGTAATAAAAATTTTATTCTCTCTTTCTATCAGAACACATAACAGGTTATTTACTTCTTTCGTAGTGCCTTATCGATCAGTTTGAAATATATAAATTTAGTTTCTTCATTTTAACTATATTCTACTCAAACTGATTCTTGGCACAGAATACAAATGCCATTAAGATCATCTGTTACAATATGCAAAAGCTTTTTCCAACGCAGGTTAAATTAAATTTATTGCAACTTCCTACATCCTACAACAATTTTTTTTCATATTTTTCCTTATTTATCTGGCGATTTTTCCCAATTACCAGTTATTTCTTTTCTTTATTTAACTACATTTTGTTCTCGTTTATCTTTTAAATTAACCGCAAATTTAAATTAGATTTTTCTTTTACAACTTTACTCTTATTGCAAAATGTTGCATGCCCTCGAACTAAACGCGTAAATGTCGAAAATAATAAAAATCTTTATGTAACATCATGAATGGAGGCAAGCAGGTGTCATGTTCTTCTTAAATAAGACGGTATAGAAATTCGAGTTAAATATTGTAAAAAAATAAAAAATTTAAGAAAAGAAAATGTAAAAATTGAATGTAGAAGAGAATTAACTATTTGACGTTTAACTGCTGAAAGGTAAAAAAACTATTTTGCATATAAACGAGGAGGATAGACGAGTTATTATCTGTGGAATTGCCAGGGAGAAATATATTTTTTATTTGTTTTATAAGATTCATTCTTCATTTCGCTTATTAAAAGGCAAGTAAATGTATAAAACATTTACAGTACTTGGACGACTTAGGTTTATGAATGAAAATATATAAATTGGTCTTTGTATATTAAAATTATGTTGTAGTACAACATAACACAGTTAGCCTAAATAACATAACATTATTTCATTATCATTAGACTATGTATTGATAACTCAATGCCAAGCGAAAACAAATTGATGGGATGACATTTTTTCTGTTTATTTTTCAATTGTGATAACACCAACAACATGATAGTACTGACATTTAGTTTTTTGACGTATTCGTTGTAGATGCGTTAGCATTTACTACAATGAATTCAATTTCGCCCGAAAAATGCATTAAAATAATTAAATTCCACTATGAAAATGGTGGTTCTGTTAAAGTTAGATTTCGTAAAATTCGTGATATTTTCGGACAACATAAACGTCCTTCTGAGATCACTATTAAGAATTTGGTCATTAAATTTGAGACGACAGACAACACGTGTTCGACAGGGACGTCCAACTCAAAACATGGCAGCTGTGAGTCACAATGTTGAAGCAGATCCAAATTTGTCAATTCCATTTGGGGTTATCCAAGACCACCACACGACGAATTTTGCGTAAGGATTTGCCTGTGAAGCCTTGCAAGGTTCAATTGGTGAAGTAATTGAAGCCAACCGATCATTTATATTGCAGTAGTTCACTCTATTCAATCAGATATAACCGGCTGGTTTTTCTGAAAAATTATTTTTTCAGACGAAGCCCAGTTTTACTTGTCAGGGTATTTCAACAAGCAAAACAGCCTGAGTTTGGCTTCTGGTAACCCTAGAGAGATTACTGAGAAGCCTTTGCATGCTCAATTTGTAACTAGATGGAATAGGGATTGGGCTGTTTTTTTTTTTTTTGCAAAGATGAGGCTGGAAATGCGGTAATGGTCTATGGACCACGCTATCGCTTGATGCTAACAACTTAATTTTAATCTATTATTGACAACTGATATTTGGTTTCATAGTCCCACATGTCACACAACTGATGAAACCATCATTTTATGGCAAACCAAATATTTCCCGATCTTATAATTTCATGACAACCAGTTAAGTGGCCAGCCAGATCGTGTCATTTAACACCACTGGATTATTTTTTGAGGGGCTATGTTAAGAACAGAGTCTATACGGAGCCAATAGAATGCACTTCAGCCTTAAAACTCAAAATTCGTGATGTGATTAACAAAATAGGACCGCCATTTTGTCAAAAAGTGATTAAAAACTTTGATGAAAAAATCGACATCTGTCAGCATTGTCGTGGTGGATATTTGGCAGGTATCATTTTTCATTAATAACTCTGCCGAACGTCTTGTTTAAAACTTTTTGTTAAAAAACCCTTTACAAAGACTTTGTTAGCTAGACGATTGAGTTCATGATAAAATTACTAGATGTCGCTGTTATAACTTGGGTAAAAGCATTCATGGGAAACGAGTGGTTTAGTGACGTGATAAGATTTACATTTTCGCCTGGCCATAAGCCGTAATTAGATGGTGGATCATTACCACTGTGAATACAATGTAGTGTCATCCTCGCCCTAGAAGGCCTTCGGATAAGTATATCCTCCGTTCACTTCTAGTTGCAACTTCAAAAGCCCGGAGCAGGCCGCAGCCTTCACTCCTTGCTGAAGAGTTGGAGACTATATAACTCTTGGTCAAGGACGCATGAAGCTTAATATAATTACGAACACGACGGCATTCATACTCACTGGATCTGGACCAGGACCATTCATTGTGTTCATTGTGAATGATCCGACTCACAAATTCAAACGAGGGCATCGAAACACATAGCCACCACGATACTCCCGGAGGGCCTACTTCAATAATCAGTCAGAGAACAGCTAAATGCCTAAAGAGACAAATAGCGGAACTCTGGGGCTTTACAGATTCCCTTGGAAATATAGTGGATTGCCCAGTTTTTTTTTCTTTTACCCCGCAAGACACAAGTCTACATGGTTGTGTGATCCATAAAGACTTATAATGTGCACCCAGTGGGGAAGAGTCGCTTAATGATAGATATTGTCGCCTATCCAAAGAATAAAAATTAATAATTTTGTTTAAAATTTGAAGATTTTTTAAATGTCTCTAATATCACTCACCACCTAAATACGAAACCGCTTTTCACAATATAATAAGCCCGTTTTTTTTATTAAATATATTATTCCCGCCTATCGTAAAAATAATGCAAATTTAAATACAACTATTTACATTTATCTCAAAGTTACTACTATTAAAGTATATAACACCTACCTTCTTCCACATACTGAAGTATTCATAAAATTTTTCATGCCCTCATGAATGCCAAATAAAAAACGAAAAACAAAATGAAAACGAAAAATAAAAAATAAAATGAAAAAAACAAGAAACATAAATAAGATTTATATTTTGAAATGGTTAAAAATGTATATTTAAAGCATTTATCTTAATAAAATGTTTGTTAATAGTTATACAACCTCAAAGAGGAGCATATATCAACGCCTTTTGTATCTGCTCCCAAGAATGAAATATTCAGTTAACAAAACAACAGCCAAGTTGTATTAAATATATTGTTACCTACTCCTTGCAACGCTTTGAAGGAAAAGAATTATGTTTTAGATAAAATTTCAACAGAATGCTGCAAGTAACTATTTGTTAACATCAAGACGCATATTTACGACAGCAACGAGACGTCTATATGTTTAAATGAGCAACTAATAAATTTCCTTAAATATATTTACAACAACATTAATTTATTTATTTTTTTTTATTCTGTTATTTTAATACCAAGTTTTCTTTCCTTCGACTTCTGCCCGCAAAAACACACATAACTCTGCCACATTTTATATGAGCTGCTAGAAAAATGTATTTAAGTGTTTAAAAAAAATCTTATTGAAGTCATAGACTAAACGGGAAATGGCAAAAAAAAAGAAAAAAATTATATTACCGGTACTTGTAGGGAAAACAAGACTTCAAACAGATGTTGTTGGATGAAGTGCGTAATTATTTCTACAAAAGAGCCAACACTTTATGAATACTATGGCATTAAACACATTTGCCACAGCTGGCTACAGGAACACATGCCTGCACATGCTGATAGCTGCAATTGTAGTCTTGTAGTCAGCTACTTAATTATTCTGAAACCGCCGGCGAAATAATAAACAGCCGATATTATAGAACTGTGTATATTGTTTGCATGCTGACACTCTATAGCACCCATTGCTGGTGTGGATGACAATAAGATACATAAACAAATAGTAACAATTATAATGGATCCGCCATCTAACTTTTTTTTTCAACTAGTGCTTATTTCGTGAATGGAAACACTTAGCTCATGTTTGATTTGACAGATAATTAGTTTTATCCTTCCGCTGAACGAATATAGTTGTGTATACGCTTGAACAACGCTGGGAAATATAGCGACATTACTTTGAAAATCATGGTAATGTTGCAGAATGTGTGCGAAGTAGAGAAGCACCGTCAGCTCCGTATGTTCGTTATCTTGTGAAAAAACTAAAAGAAACTGGCATTCTCACCGATAAACGAAAGCATGAAAAGCCAAAAAAAAGTGCTGTGGCAGAAAGTGTTCGTAAAGCGCCATCAACATCAATTCACCGTCGTTCTCAACAATTGAAGATTTCAGAGACATCATTGAGAAGAATTTTGCATAAAGACCCTGGTATGAAGCCAAGTGACCATCCAATGCGTTTTCGCTTCCCTAAGTGAGCCTGCGATCGACTTACAGAAGATGCCGATTTTGCAAAAAAAGTCATCTTCTCAGAGGAAGCTCATTTTGATCTTGGCGCGTATGTAAACAAGCAAAATTGTCGAATTTGGGCCACAGAATACCTGCAAGCATATATTGAAAAGCCGACGCGCCCAAAACGAGTCACTGTTTCGTGCGAATTTTGGTCCAGAGGCATAATTTTGCCATTTTTCTTCGAAAATGAGCAGGGAGTGGCCTTGGCAGTCAAAAGCGATCGTTATCGGGCCATGTTGAACGAATTTTTGTTCACAAAAACTGAAGAGAAAGATATTGGCAACATTTGGTTTCAACAGGACGGCGCTACGTACCACGCAGTCGAAGATACACTCGATGTTTTGCTCCATATTTTTGAAGATCGCATTATCAGCCACGGAGCTGATGTCGTCTGGCCACCTTGGAGCTGTGAACTGGCACCGTTGGACTACTATTTGTAGGGTGCCGTCAAAGATAAGTGTTACGCCGACAAGCCAGAGACAATTGGCGCTTTAAAGGACAATATTCGTGAAGCCATTGGCGAAATACAGCTGCAGACAATCGATAATGTGCTTAAAAATTGGTCCAATCGTGTAGGCTTCTGCATGGCTAGCCGAGGCAGCCATTTGAATGAAATTATTTTCCATTATTAACCGGAAGGATTTTACTTTCAAATAAAAAAAAAGAAATTTGAGAAAATTCAGTAGTTTTGTTTATAGCATTTAAAATATAAACAAAGTTATTTGCGGACCCTTTATTTTGTATAGAAGTGTTTTTGAATTTTTTCGTCAATGTGATGTGTTGGTTTAATAAAAACTCTCACATAATCAATTTGGCTTCAGATATAAGACTCTCGAAGAAATGGACATATAGATATGCTTTACCCAGCAGTACCAAATATATTTTTTTAATTAGTAATACAAACAAACAGGCGTCTACACTGAATAATAATTAGAACAACTATATGTGATGATTTTCTTGCATAGACGATAACTGAGCAAATCAGAATATATAAGCACCATCTGTTGGGCAATAAAATCATTTGTAGTGAAAACATTGGCGAGTAAAAACATAAAGATAATAAAATACTTTTTAGGCATTAAAGTAGTAAAGTTACCATCGTGTAAGTAAATAAATAGTAAATTTAACTCAAAACTCTAAGTAAGAATGTTAAAAAAAAAATTATTTTTAAAGGAATCTTACACAAATTAATGTGTATTAAATTATAATTAAAAATAAAAAACAATTGACCAAATCAGAAAATATATTTTGTTACTTTTATTCCTTTAACAAACGTTCTGTTTTTAGAGTTCTTTTATTGCAAAATAATTATAATTTAGAGTTTTAAATTAAATTACACCATTTATTTACATGTACGCATTTATGCACACAATAATATACGATGCTACACGATGAGCGGTTATCACCTGCATAAGCAAAATCTTTTTCGACATCATCACATAGAGTTGTTGTCATCATTATTGTGTATAGGCGCCCGTTTGTTTTTTGTTTTGTATTAGTTATTTATTTTCTGATTGTTTATTTTATTTCCTGGAATTTTTTTATAAGCATATTGTTGTTGTTTTGTCTTTATAACATTTCTTAGAAACTAGGTAATTCGTTAAAAGACATAATAAGTCATTTCATTTACTTTTTTAGTGCTAATTATTTTAAAAGTTAAACTAAGTACTTTTATTTGGTTACGGTTTTCCGTCGACCCTCGATAAAAGTAATTTTAACCCCGTCGGAAAATCCAAGCACATATCATTGACTAAGTACCTTCGTAACAATATTAACAATTAAAATCCCTCAGCAACTGTTTAGTATATTTTAGAGCAGACACTTGAAATTTTTGCGTATCTGTTTTTTTAAATAAGTGCCTCTGGTTATGGTCTACAAAAACCCTAATTATTGCAATTATTGTGTAAATGCTTTATCACTTTTTTGCTGAGTCTGTCTTAAATCTTGAGAATATATTAACAAAAATTAATATAGAAATATGTGAGGCACCAAATGAAATCCAGTTGAATGCTTACTACAGCAGCACAGGCTTATACTACAAATACAGTTCTTTGATATCTACCAGAAACGTCATAATGTTGAAAATTACTAGAAGTCCCATTAGAGAAATCTTTTACTTAAAAACATAGGTAATTGAAATTATCATAGGGTGTGAACCTATATACTCACTTTAATAAGATCTACCAAGAATAGAAGTAAATTAAGAATGACGTCTACATAAAAAGAATTTTTAGTTCTGTCTATTAAAGATTTCTTTGCAATTGTCCCGATTCTTCTTTGCATGTTTTTTGCTAACACAATTGAAATAGCTGTTAGTCCAAAAATACTTGAAAAAACATAAAAAAAATTTAAACATTTTATTAAATATGGCAAATTTTTTTCTCCAAAATAAGCGATTGTTTAAGCATTCATTTTATATGTCTTATAGTATTGGCATCACTTAACTACTAACTATCGCCTACAAAGATAAAAATGAGTTTAATTGGTTTAAATTGAGTACCCACATGCATTCTATTATTGCCAGATTGCAGCCACGAGTCTGTTGAGGTGAATATCTTCAAAGCATATGTCAATCGAAAATGCAATCGGTACTTGGAAGAAAGCAAAATGTTGTTGAATTTAAAAAAACAAATCGTTGCATAAGCTCGTTTTTTTTGTTGTTTGTTAAAGTATAAATAACGCCTAAATATTTGGTTGTAAATATATTTAACACATAGATAAATTCTTAACTACAGAATTAAATAAACCTTATGTCTTTTAAGTAAACGAATTCCGGGTAAAATTTGCTATATAGTTGGATTCTTAAATATAATATGAAATAATCTCCATTGGTTTTCAAAACCCTAACCCAGGGATAAATATACATAATCTCGAGACATCTACAGAAACAATTGACAAATTTAATTTCAGCAGAGAATACAGACTTACTTGTAGCTATAAACACGCTTATATAGGACGAACTGAACGAACACAAGATTTACAGAACACATACAGTCGCCCAAACGAAAAAGAGAAGACTCCAACTTTTCATTACACCTTGACACTCACGAACACTCACCAAGGGAAATAGATGAAATTAGGCCATTACTACATCTTAGTAAGAAAGGACGAAGACTAGACATTCTGGAAAACATGGAAATCTAGAAGGCAAGATCTTGTAACAGTGATACTTTAAACGAGCAGGTAAACACGATCCGTTATAAAATTTTCACACCACTGAAACTAATAATACACTCCAACAAACGAAAAACACCCACAGAAGGAAATATTAAATTGGCCCCGCATAAAATGCCAGGTGACGAAACCGTTTATCTGCATGAATAGATACCACCCTAAAAAAAGAATGACCTAAACCTAATATCAACTCTCCAATACTATCTGAAACATGGCTTGATAATGATGTCCTCGCAAATAAAAGCGCTCGCCGATGGTACCAAACAAATAGCCAGTAACAACGTCTTTTACCGAAAACAATGACAACAAAATTTTATTTACTGGTGGACGGCAAAAACTCTTTTGACTTAAAAAATTATTTTTGTGGCTCTTGTGTAAACAAAGGGCTTTAAGACCGATTTATTTTACCGAAGCCTAGAAAGATTCAAAAATTCGTCGAATTTTAAAGGAAGTTTTTTTGCAATGTTTCTAGGACTGTCCCCTTGTTAGTTAGTTGAAATTAACATTTTTTAACGCATAGACTCACACTAGAGCAATGCTTGTTGATTTTGAATATAAAAAAAAAGCTTAGCGGTGTATATCACATTCAGTTGCATTTTTCTTTTTGAAGTAAAGATAATTAAAAAAAACTCCATAATTTCCACAGAGACTTGGTTGGTTAATTTTATGGAGCACAGCATTTATTAGTTTATACTCCTTCAAAAAAAAGACAAGATTAATGTCGCAAGTAACTATAACCGATAAACTGACGTGATTACCTAATTTCTCGCACCTCATTTGCGGCATCCAAGTTACTGGTACTGGATTTTGAACAGCGAATGTAAATTTCGATGGCGAATGTTATGTGCCCCAACAAAGAATTCATAACAGATTTTCTTTTTAAAAAAATTAAAAATTTTTTAAACTGGGGGAGAGAGAGAGGGCGAGTGAGAAATACACATCGGAGGAGAGGGATGTATATATTCAATATTACTCAAGTGAAGACCAAGGAATTGCCCAGATACTAACAAGTATATGTATGTCCTCAGAAATAGCAAACTTGGGCAAAAGCATTAACGCAGAGGAAAATCTGGTCTAACTACAGCAGGCGAAGAACACTAATAAAAGAAGAAGACTTAAATGTAATTTATGTGGGTGTTGGGCTACAGATTTTCTATGTATAGCTAAAAACGAAACTAAGTTCTTACGATTAAAGAAGGTTCCTGAGGTTCAACCGTATTTTCCTTCACCTTAAAGTAGAGCTGCAAACTCATATTGCGTTTTTCAAAAAGCAGTTTGTTTTTCAATTGTGGCAACACCAATAACATGATAGTTTTGTCATTTAGTGATTTGACGTATTCGTAGTAGATTTATTGGCAATTGTTATAATGAATTCAATTTCGAACAAAAATCGCACTAAAGTAATTACAATTCACTATGAAAATGATAATTCTATTAAAGTTATATTTCGTAACATTTGTGATATTATCGAACAACATAAGCGTTCTTCTGGGAAGGCTATTAAGAATTTGGTCGTTAAATTAGGGTCAACAGGTTCGATACAAAATGGGCGATCAGCAACGCGTGTTCGACCGAGCAGTTCAACTGATAACACCGCAGCCATGAGCCATAGTGTTGAGGCAGATTCAAATTTATCAATTCTTCGACGTTCTCAATAAATGGGATTGACCTACAAGATTCAACTAGTGCAGGAATTGAATCCGACCGGCAATTCACATCGCCGTAAATTCGCTCAATTCATTCAGGAACAACCTGTTGGCTTTTTGTCAGGGTATTTCAACAAGCAAATTGAGGATTATGAAAATCCTAAAGCGATTATTTAGAAGCTTTTGCATCCGCTATGTGTTCTGGAGCCATGATGGAAATTCGGTAACGGTCAATGGATCACGCTATCGTGAGATTTTATCAACTCAATTTTGACCTATTATTGACGACGTGAATATCTGAGATGTGGTTTCAACATAACGATGCCACATATCACACAGCCATTGAAAGGATCAAACCAAATTTGAGCATAATTTCATGAAAATCAGCAGTTACGCAGGCTAGGCAGATCGTACGATTTAACACCTCTAGCTTATTTTTTGTGGGGCTATTTGAGGACAGAGTCTATACAGAGCCAATCGAATTGATTTCAGCCTTAAAACTCAAAATCCATGATGTGATTAACGAAATAGTACCGCCATTTTGTAAAAAAGTGATTAAAAGCATTGACGAAAGAATCGACATCTGTCAGCGTGTTCGTGGTATATATTAACCAGATATAATTTTTTTATTCATAATTGCCGAACTTTTCTCTTCGTAAGACAATAAAAATTTCATTGATCTTAATGTAAATTTTTTGTTTTATTTTGTTTTAGAAAACAAACTTCTTGTTAAAAAAATTTTTAATTAGCGGGAGAGAGAGCGGCCGACGCCGAAAGAAAGGGAGAAAGGGATGTATATATTCAATACTAGCTGTACGTCCCAGCTTCGCTCGGAAACTATTTGCTAATGATTAATATTTCATATGGAGTTAGAAAAAAAATTTAGTACAAAGAAGAAAACACACAAATTTTTCTTAATTTATTGTTTAAATAGTTCTGAAGGTAATTCATTAAAACATAAACAAACAAAAAAGGTAAGGATATATATCATTTTCAAGCTTGATATTAAACAATATTTTTTGTTTTTCTGTTGGGAGAGAAAATAAACTCTCGAGCATGCAACATACAATTGCCCGTGGAAAAACATTAGGATTCTAGGTTTAACCCACATACTTTTAGCAAGGCGAACGGGAAATTGGACTTTAATAGTAAATCACTTGGTATGACATAACTATTACCGCTGCAACCTTAAGCTGTAGGTTATGTGGTGGCATTCCCGGTAAGTCCAATGAAATCAGTAACTCTACGGGGTAGTTAACAATATTATCAGGGTCGGTAATGAAATCAATCGATTTATACGAATACCATTCGCCATTAATTAAGCTTTGGATTTTTAAATTTATCTAATCAACGTATTTATGTTTTGCAGCTAAAATAGCTCTTTCAACCAACCAAAGCAAGCAGTGTGTGTGAACAGTTTTGAAATTAGTTCGCCTTTAGATATTGTGAATTGGCAAAAACCCATTGGAAAAGAAATCTGGCCTGTTGTAGAGTCAGTCGGTATTTTGCCACTGCCAATGTGTAACAATATATAAGAATAGATAGATGTAGATAATCATTCAAATTTTAAGAAATGACTGCTAACAAAATCGTTCGCTTTTATTTTTTACTTTAGCAATAAAATTTTAGAACAAAAGAATTCTGATATTGGATTTTTCAGCGTATAACCGATATGTATATGTACGTATATTTCTTTAAAATTGCATCGAATAGAAAATTATTTTTTAACTTCAAAGTGAAGTGTAATTGTCGGTGACTTAATATTTTATTTTTTTTTAACCCATACTATCCAATATTTCAAGGCTTTTCTCTCTAATAAAAACTATGAATTTTAAAATTATGTGAATCAAATCGCACGAAAAATTTTAAAGCACGGATAATGTGCATACATGCATATGTCCATATGTATGTAGAATATAAATTCAAATTTTCACTTTTAGTACTATCCAATACGTCTAAATTAAATCACTGAGCACTGTTTAGGAATTTTATAAAGTTTAAACGTAGGTTAAGTAAAAAAATTGAGAAGTGAAAACGATTTATTTATTTTCACTAGCATGATTTAATACATAGCATATTGAAAAGTGAAAATAAAAACATGTATAAAAGAAATTAAACTTTTTCTTAAAAATGTGTTCTTCCAGTTGCTCTTTAACTTTTCCCATGCGAAGAAAAATTACTTCGAAATAAAGTCTAGTTATTGAAAACGTATCATGTTCGTTGGGCTCTCCTGGCAAATTCTGTAACATAAGCAAATCTGATGTTTATTAAAACGTATGTATGTATACGTACATATGTAAGTCAATTTTTTATATATGTAATTATATTTTTTTGGTATAAATTTATACACTTTAAGGAAAAAAATTTTAAAAATGAAACTTGAAATGCATATTTTACTAAATTAAAAACAAATTCACTAAAGAATTTGAACTTTATTGAAAAACATGCAATATATTTACATATTGATTTTATTGCGAATTTTAATTGAAGTAAGATTTTTTCCCCAAAATTGTGACGGTCTTATCTTTTAAAGATCTGGCAGCTATGTATAGTAATGAATTAAAAAGAATCTTCAAACATAAAAATATATTTTTGACTGTTGACATGTTAGAACAATGTTTGGTTTTGCCGAAGTTGAAGATGTTGCCTCTCTTTATTTGGTCTTTTATTTTGTTTTCTTTTTGTTTTGTGTTTTTTTTTTAATTTGATCTACGGGTTTTTTTAGCGTATGCTAAGAAGGGATACGTATGTTTGCACGTATACAAACTCATTAGCATACAAACAACCATGAGCTTCATCAAACCAGTTCGAATGAACATGTCGAGTCGTGAATAACTTATTTGTGTCTACAACAACAACAGAAGAAAATTAATCAATGAATTTTCTAAGTTTTCCGGAAAATTTTATAATTTTTTTTCATACAAACCATCTCCTGAAAATTTCGAATCGAATAAAACAAAAATCAGCCAAATCGCTCCGCCCTTCTCACGCCAACTCATTACATACATAGACCATTTCATTTTTATATATATTCAATATTACTAAAGTAAACGCCAAAAAAGTGCTTAGATATTAGGAAGAATATGTTTGTATTCAGAAGTGGCTGACTTCTTGCCCCAGTCAGCCATTTCAGCATTAACGCAGAACAAAATCCTTTGTGACTACGGAAACCGTTAAGAACTAATAAATAAACTAAGAAAGGAGAGTTGCCAACTCAAATATTTTTCTGATAACTTTCAGTATAAATTTGTTATTTTATCTATATTATGAAACAAAATTAATTACGTACATTTATTTTTTCATGGCAAAAAACTGACAAATTGCCATGCGAGTAATAAAATCATTTAATAAAGAGTTTAATGCATTTTATTGTAATTTTTTCTCACTGAGTGTTTAAATTAAAACTTTTATTATGGTACTGAAAAACAACGCTTTAAGCCCCAAAATTAATTTCCCACAAATCAATTGATTTTTCATTTATTGAATTTATTTTTCACAATCAATTCGTGCCATAATTTTTCCTCAACCATTTTTGCCAATAACAATTAAAATCGTTTTTCACAAAAAAAAAAAAAACTAAAAATAATTCATGTGTTAATAATACGATAACTCGTCACTTTTTGAAACCTGACAACAGGCAACTAAAAACACTCATTTAAAACAAAAAGTAGTAAAATGAAAATGACAATAAACAAGACAAGATAAAAATTACTTTAATAAAGGAAAATGCATAATTTTTACACCTCAAGAAAATATGAATATTTATGTCCACGTTTGTCACACTGTAAAAATATCACTCTTAAAAAGGAAATGCAGTTTTATGCGAAAACTTTTTACGAGGGCCAAGACCATAGGCTGACATAAATGGTAGACATGGGCATCATAAATGAGTAAAGCTATTTTTATATGGGTGAACAGCTGAATGAAAAGAGGAAGTTTTTAAATACTCAAAGTTAAAACATGATTAACAATCATAAGCTGGCCATAATTAACTGCAGTATGATGATAATGATGGTGATGATGAAAACTAAGGTAATGTTACAATTATTATGAAACTTATTACACACTTTTAATAGAATAGTAGAATGCAAGAATACCACCAACACCAACAACAACAACGAGAAGAACAGATTTAATATAAAATAAGTACAAGAAAAATTCATGCACTACAATGTCACTGCAAGACATTTTAAAGTAACTACAGTTGATGATGACAACAAAGATGATGATGAGAATAATGATAAAATCGGAATTTAAAAGTTTCCTTTTTAGTTGTTATAAATGAAGCCACTTCGTTTATATGAATTTATAAGTGTTTAAAAGGAAACATAAAAGAGCAAATTATTGCACAATGGCACCAACTTCTAAAATTTAGCAATAAATATTTTTAATGCAGAATGTTAACAAATTTCAATTTAATTTTAAGACCAAGAGTGCTTACGAAAAAAAACTGACAAAATTTCTAAACCATTATTTAAAGGCTCTGGGCAAATCGTTTTATACTTCGATGCTCTTCAATTATAATCTAGAAAAACAAGGCTCACGTCCTCCATAGTCTAAGATCACAAAATTTTTTTCTAAGTCTGAGAATAGTGTAGAAAATTAGGTAATGTAGACAGCCAAGTGAAACCCTCTTTACCTCCCTTTTGGCTTCTATAAGATTTATAAAGAGTTTTTAAATAAGAAGTTTGTTTCCTAAAACACACAATGATTAAAATTTTTATTGTATTGCGAAGAGACGACCACGCAGCCAGATGTCGATTCTTTTATTAAAGTTTTTAATAACATTTTGACAAAATGGCTGTCCTACTGCGTTAATCACATCACGGATTTCGAATTTTATGGCTAAAATCGATTCGATTGACTCCATCTAGACTTACAGCCCACAAAAAAGTAATCCAGAGATGTTAAATCACACGATTTGAAATTATGCGATCAGTAAATTTAGTTTGCAATAAATTGATGGTTTTATTGGCTGTGTGACATGTGGCACCGTCCTGTTCAAACTACATATCAGTGATATCCACGTCGTCAATACTAAACCAAAATTGAGTTGTTAGCTCCTTGCTAAATAATCGCTCTGGAATTTTCAGAAGCCCAAATTCGGAAATTTTGCTTGTTGACGCACCCTGACAAGTAATAATGGGATTCGTCTGAAAAATATTTTTTTCAGGAAAACCATCCGGTTGTACTTGAATGAATTAAGCGAAGCTACGGCAATGTGAATGGTCGGTGGGCTTCAGTTCCTGCACTAATTGAAACTTGTAAGGCTTCAGTGTCAAATCCTTACGCAAAATTCGCCATGTGTTGTTTTTGGAACGTCGGAGAATTGATCTGCTTCAACATTGTGGCTCACGGCTGTTTATTGTTTTCAGTTGAACGAACCAATCGAACACGCCTTGGTCTTCGCACATTTTGTATTGAGCCTGTCGACTTAAATTTAACCACCATTTCTTAATAGCGGTCTCAGAAGGAGATTATGTTGTCCGAAATTATCACAAATTTTACGAAATATAACTTTAACAGAACCACCATTTTCACAGTGGATTTTAATTATTTTAATGCGATTTTCGTGCGAATTTGAATTCATTGTAGCAATTGCCAATGCATCTACTACGAACGTCGAAAAACTAAATACCAAAACCATCATGGTGTTGCCACAATTGAAAAACAAACGTCTTGTTGAAAAACCCGATACTTACTATTGTGACCTGCTAAGATTTTGATCTCCATATTTAAAAATTGGCCTTAGTGAACATTTTCGCCCAGCTTTTAATGAACGTGGTAGCACCTTTAGCCTCATTAGCTGTTTTTGAATATAAGATATAAAAGTTAATTTAGTGTCTATCAAAATAACCAAATCTTAGATAACATCTGCCAATGGCAACTGATCTTTTCATAAAAAGTATTGAGCATCATTAAATTTTATATTGCAACAAGTTTGAAAACTAATTCAAGCTAATTCAAGTCATATAAAAACAATGATTGATGCGGTAGATAACTGAACTGAAAATTTTACCATCATCTGCATACATGAGCATTTTGGAGAATTAGATAGCGTTTGGGAGATTTTTAATAAAAAGGGAAAATAAAATTGTCCCAAGATGACTTATCCCGCGAAGAGATGTTTTTAAATAGGATATGTTGCCGGCCACATACCAATTGAATTATTATTCATAATGTTTGCCCTTTTATACCCATTTTGCCACACACACCTATACACAAACACACATTCGCCATATCGGCAGTCGATGTACACAACAGCCGGCGGCTGTATTCACCACAAACCGTCAGCTACTGCCTAAAATAGCTGTTGGCTATTTTAACACCAGCCTCTAGTTACACCATCCTGCCACATGGCGTTGCCTACCGAGCTGCCGTTAAATCCAAAATTAAAATTTAAAAATACTTAAAACTATTATAAAATGTCAACATAATTCATTAATTTTACAACTAATTTTGAAATGAAATAATAATTCATTTAACTTAATATTAAATTAAATAATGTACAAAAATAAATACACTTTTTTCTTAAAATATAAATATTAGTTAATATTAATGGAATAGAAATTCATGCACCGATGTTGATACACAACAGGAATTCATAGGAGCATGTGCCGCCGGCAATCAGTAGTTTGTTTTGCCAAAAATGACATTGGACTTTTGGCTTTGCAAAAATAAGTTATAATGCTTTACTAAATATCATCAATTTACTCATACACGTCATCTACCTCATTATCTGTAGAGTCTGTTTATATCTTTAACTAATTGTAAAGTTGATTCTTCGAACCAGTTTCAGAAAACCCTACACAACCAGTTTAGTAGTCATTTTTTTCATGTGCTCACATTACATTACCTATACCCACTGTGCTTCACATGTAATATGTACTGTTCCTGCCAATTTTTAAACACGGCTATCATGTCTTAAAATGCCTAGGCTTCTACTAATTAAAAAAAAAACTATTAAACCCTCGTTACCCAAAAAGGGTTATGCAGCTTTTAATTTTAAATTATGAAATTAAATTAGTTCTGTAAATAATTTTTTTTAAGAGAAGTAGCACCTCAGGCAACAATGCCTATTTAGTCAAGTACCGTGCTACATTCTTTAGGAAAGGGATAGAGAAGAGATGAAACAGGTGGTGAAATTAGAAGGATAGTCGGAAATTAACTGCCGTGTAAAGCCAGCACAGCGACCAGTGACTATGCCTTCATCGCTGAGCATCCCCACCGACAGTCAGTTTTTATTTTTGTAGTGAAAAAAAACCAACGTCTTCGTTGGGAATCGAACCCACAACCCCATACTGCTAAGCTAGTACACTACCTACTAGCCTACAGGGGCACCTGTAAATAATTTAAAATGTCTAACTGATTAGATTTAAACACAGTGGAAACACCCTTTAGTGCTTAAAATTAATTTTTATACCTGTTGCTTTAGCACACATAGAACTATATACTCGGTGTAAGTTTCCAGGGCTTTTGCTGTTATAAAGTGTCTTTTATAGAGGTATAGAACTTTATGTTGGCAACCCTTTTTTTACTGGGGATTATTTTTTTAACTCTCAAATGATTTACACTTAGTTTGGTTTGACATTTCAACATGAACAGACTAAACATCACTTCCAAATTGGGCCCAAAACAATATTTTAAATTTTCATAAGCGAATTTTGTTTAGCGATGAAACTTGCTTTTGTTTGAATGGATACTGCTGTATGTACAGTGCCGATTACCCTCAGGTGTATGCTGAGTTACCGATACATCCAGAAAAGCTTTCTGTTGCTTTAGAGGTTGGTGAAATCAGTGGTTCGTACTTCTTAAAAAACAATGCTGGTCAAAACGCTACAGTCAATGGTAGACAATAATTACGAACTTTTTCGTTCATAAATTCAACAACCATGATGTGCATGAGCAGTGGTGGCAACAACATGGCGCCGCATACCACAAATCTCGTGCCACAATATATTCATTGAAGAAAACATTGGTAACAGCATAGTTTTACTTTTATGACTCGCGTATTGTCCTTCAAGATTTCCCCCCCCCCGGGGGCACATTAATGGTCTTTATAGTACGTAACTGCTATCTAGATCTGTGCAACTTGGGGAAAAAAGGGAGCCCAGTCCCCTGAAGACAGGCAGGGAGTCAACTGGAAGCTCCACTTTATTTCCACGGGGATTAGTGAGCTCCAGAGTTCATTATTTGTCTCTTTAGACATTTAATAGTTCTCTGGCTGATCATTGAGGTTGGCCCCTATATGGGAGTAACGTGGTGGTTGTGGTTTCGCGGCCCCATAACAGTATAACGGTTATTATGGTGGCCAGAATCATATCGCTGTTGATGACACCCTAAGTGAATGATCTAGTCCAGTGAGCATGCTAGACATGTGTTCTGGACAGGAGTTGAAAGTCTCCAACTCTTTAGCAAGGTGTGATGGTTTGGAGCCCTGCCCTGGAATCATTAAAGTTGCAACTATGTGGTTCTGTTGCTTAGAATTATGTCTTCGGCTTCCTAGGATGCATGTATGACGTTCCAAATTATACAATTGTGTTTTGTCCACCATCTGATTAAGGCTACATAGCCAGGTGTGGATGTAAAACAAATCACACTATCTGTCCTTCAAGATTGTGGGGTTTAATGCCGCTGAACTTTTTTCTGTGTAGATATATGAGCTCGATAGTCTACGCTTGTAAGCCCGGAATGCTTAACCACTTATAGGTCAGCATTCGCCGCGTTATTACCGATATACGGCCACAAATTTTGGAAAATTCGAACTTCCACGTTAGATATGTCCGAACAACCTGTGACGATGATATGTGAGAAGTCATATTTAAACTATAATGCCAGAATATTATCTTGCGAATAAAGTAACTTCCATTTTAAAATTCTATACCTCTATAAAAAACAACTTTATAACCAAATAAAATTAAAGCCAAATATGTCAAAATCACTTATCTATAGGAATGCCCTTTAACTTTTTTTACTTCGTATTATCACTTTCTGTTGTAGCCAGCATTACTATACACTTTCATTGGAAATCAAAAGGGTGTAGCTGTAACGGTTTTTAGAGATGGAGAGCTGTGCAGCGACGCTAATGATGCGTCGTTTTCCGCTTTAATTATGGATCTTTTGAGTACAATTTTTTATTGTTTTAATGGATTTTTATACATTTTTATAATGTTATAGAATTTTTGATAAGGCTATTTCTAAGCGACTTTGTAAAGGTAGTCACAGCTATTTATATCGGAACATATTGCGAACTGCCTTTCGTATCAATTAGAAAGAAGACTTTCAAAATCATAATATAATCATAATAAATAAAAATATCACGGGCTAAATTGTAGTCTGAAATATGTTATTTTTTACATAAATAATTTATAAATATAACTAAGTTTATTAATAATTTAAAAAATATTTATATTTTAATTGTTTTTCAATTAAATATTTAATTAGGACAATTATATATTTCGTAAAATTTTAATCTCCAAAAAAAAATTAAATATTTTTTTTGTGTGAATTTAAATGAAAACTGAGCATACAGTTGGTCACCTTTCGCTTGTTGTTTAAGCCTGTCAAATTTATTTATCTCTACAATCACTGAATAATGTTTGACTTTATATGGGTAAAAGTGTTTACATGTATCTACACTTAAGTGACACTGACATAATATGAAGTGGTATGCTCAGTGTATATAAACAGTGTTTAACACATGAACACATGTCTATATGAATAACAAGTCTATTTTTTCTTTTTTTTATCTGCTATACGTTCTTCTCTGTTATTGCCTTTCTCAGATTATTTTTCTGTTAAAAAAAAAAAAAAACAAGGTGGCGCTATAAATGTGTGTTTGCTCCCTTTTTTTTGACAGGTTGTGGTTTAAAAAACAAAATGCTTTAAGAAAACTGTTTACAAGATTCAAGGAAAATCGTAAAGAACTGCGTATCAAAACACTGTGGTGATAGAATTTATGAGATCTTAAAATAAAATGAAATCATACATTAAAAGTTGTATGATCCCCTTTTAGATTTTGACTTAAACTTGATATCATTATAATAATAAAATTCAAATTTTATTTATATTTTTAAAAAATATGTGATGCTGCATCATACATTATAATGATCATTGTCATCGACAACGTCATCATCTTAATAAGCTGTAGCTCTAGGCATCTTTAGGATAATGATGTTGTTGATGTTTTTGTTGTTGTGTTTTTGTTTTTTTGAAAAGAGTGTGAAGTGTATCTGGAGTTAAAATCGAATAAAATATGAAGTGCAAACTAAATGGCCTAAAGTGTCGCAACAATCTTCGTGTTACTTGTTTTTTAAAATATAGCTCATCAATAATTGTAATTGTACCATAAACAGCAACATGTAGCAGTAAAAAATGAAAAATACTAATAGCGCTTCGAATATCTCGACATGTGCAGGCAAATAGAAAAATCATATTTTAGGGAAACTGGTTGCATTCTGAGGATTTCGATATACGCTGGCAGCAAGGGGCGCTACCATGGTTAATTACATCATTAAATTGTAAATCTGACCCAACTCAGCTCTAAATAACCGATATTCTAATATTATTAAGCCTTTTCAGGTAATTTTAAATGGAAATTATTTTTCTTCTTATTTTTAAAACGAAGCTTAACTTAAAATGCGCTAGAAGTTTGTTTTTCAATTATGTCTGCGAATACTAAGCCTGTTTGACCGGTTCGTTCAACTAAAAACATCGCAGTCATGAGCCCCAGTGTTGAAGCAGTTTCAAATTGTCAATTCCTCGAAGTTCTCAACAATTGGAGTAATTCCAAACCACCACATGGTAAATTAAGGGAAAGGATTTCACTTTGAAGCTTATAAAGGTTAACTGGTGCAGGAATTGAAGCCGACTGACCATTCACCTCGCCTTCACCTCTATTCGCACGATTCCATTCGTGATTCAGAGCATAATTCATGGTATGACCTTTGGGCCCCGCCTTCAACTGGTTTGGTCTATTAGCGAATGAATACCAATGACAAATAGTACTATCTTTTGAAAGAGTATATAGGGTTGAAACTTTAACAAAGAAGGTCACTTAGAAAAATAAGAATTAGGGTAGGAGGAGACACAACGTAGCCTTTTAGTACCTCTGAACTAATCTTGAAATCATTTAAAATCGTATAATGCGATTCCTTAGAAAACTCGATGTAAATCTAAAAAAAATATCACCGATACATGAAGCAACAAGTTTTGAAAGAATTGAATTATGCCACACTCTGCCAAACGCCTTCGAAATACTTAGAACATCCTTACTTTCTCCGGATTGATGTATGTTGGTGTATGATGGGGTTGCACCATTTTTTCAGAAAGAAAGCTAGCAAATCACATGTACAGTGCCCTTACGGTAACCATACTATTGGTCGCTAAGCAAGCTTTTGGGTTATAGGTATCTCACAAGATAAAAATTAATAATATGTTCCATTAATTTAGTAAGTGCAAAGCAAATTATAATTGGATGACAATTCTTTGGTTTTTATTTGGGTGTGGTTTTAAGTCGACACTCGTCAACTTTACTTTGTGAACAAACCAGTTATGGCTACTTGACATCTTCAGGAGTATAAAGAGAGCACATAGCGGAAACCGGTTTATTCACAAACTAAATTTGACGAGGGTCGACGTAAAACCACACCCAAATAAAAATAAATTAAACCCCGCCGGAAAATATACGCACATATCATAATTCTTTGAGTTGTTAGCCTCACGCTTTGGAAATTCACCGCCATAATGCACTGTACTGAAAAGTACTGCTAACGGACGCGCTAACGTCGAAGAGTACTCTTTTAAGAATCCCATCCGGCCTGCGAAACTTGTTGTTGTTGAGATGTGGTAAAACCTTTTTAACCGTTTGACCTCGAAAGCACATCTTTAGCTTAGGAACGGATACTCTGTCGAGCTCGGGTGGTGGTTGACTGCTTGCCGGAAAATATGAATAACTTGCAAGGTTTATCTACCGTGCCAATAAATATTTGGTCATAACCAAATAAGCATTAAGGCTCTAAGAGCGCCACAAATTTTTTCGCGCCTAATTACATTGGCACACAAAGATGTAGCCCTTTTGCGTAGCGAATCACTATTTGCGTTTTTGTTTTTACTTCAGATACTGCATACTTCCTCTCTTGATCTGATTGCATTTTTGCACGTCTGACTAAACCAAAACTTCAATCTAGTTTTAATCGAAATTCCTTTAGGTTGAACAAAAGTTTTCATTTCAAATAGAATGATGGTTACAAACGTTTCCGTTATAGCATCGACATTATTGTCCAAGAAATATAATTTCACTTTATTGTGTCTAATAAAAATTCGGTGAGCTCAGCCCAACGAGCCTTATCATATATATATTTTAAACGTTTGTTAGCTGATTTCGAAATGTTGCGAAGCTATGAATATGAAAAGGAGGCGTAGATGGTGGAGTGACCAAAGTTGTCAAGAGGTGCACAAACGCTAACTTTATACTTTTGGGGGGTGTGAAGTTAGAAAACAGTTGAGTGTATTACTTTGGTACCCTACAACACAAAGAATGTGTGTTGGCTCATTTGCTATTTGCGAAAGTGGTTGTTCGCGGCAAATAACTCAACATACTGGCCCACTGGCTTGATATCACTATCAATAACTACTTCACTGTTCGGAGATGTATGACGAATCTTCGATATTGCGTCGAAAAGACTTTGTATGACTGCGAGAATCTTCGATATTAAAAGACTTTGTGTGATTGCTAGAATTTTCGATGTGGATTGAAAAAGAATTTGTATGATTGCAAGAACCTTCTATATGGAGTCGGAAATACTTTGTATGATTGCAAAAATCTTCGATATGGAGTCAGAAAGACTTTATATGTGTTCTAGAATCTTCGATGTGGAGCCGGAAAGATTTTGTATGATTGCTAGAATCTTCGATGTTGAGTTGGAAAAACTTTGTATGAATGCAAGAATCTTCTATATGGAGTCGGAAAGACTATGTGTGATTACGACAATCTTTGATATGGAGTCGGAAAAACTTTGGGTGGTTGCAAGAATCTTCGATATGGAGGCGGAAGGAATTTGTATGATTGCAAGAATCTTCGATATGGAGTCAGAAAGACTCTGTATGATTGCTAGAATCTTCGATATGGAGGCGGAAGGAATTTGTATGATTGCAAGAATCTTCGATATGGAGTCAGAAAGACTTTGTGTGATAACGAGAATCTTCGATGTGGAGTCAGAAAGACTCTGTATGATTGCTAGAATCTTCGATATGGAGGCGGAAGGAATTTGTATGATTGCAAGAATCTTCGATATGGAGTCAGAAAGACTTTGTGTGATAACGAGAATCTTCGATGTGGAGTCAGAAAGACTCTGTATGATTGCTAGAATCTTCGATATGGAGTCGAAAAGACTCTGTATGATTGCGAGAATCTTCGATATAAAGGCGGCAAAACTTTGTATGGCTGCGACAGCCTTTGATATGGAGCCAGAAAGACTTTGTATGATTGCGAGAATCGTCGATAGACATTAATATTTACTCAAATTAAAATTAAAACTATAATTAATCTACTTTACCTGCAGTTAAAACAATTTTTATTAGAATTAGAAATTACTTTGAATTATGTGCATAGAGTGTACATCGATTTCTAAATTGACAACGAATTTATGCAAATCCCAATGAATAGTTAAAAATACAAAAGTTTTCATAAATTTAAGAGACCATCTGAAAAATATTTATTTAAAATCAGTAATAAAAATATTTTCTTAAAAATCCATTTGTTCTTTTAAATATTTCCTCATTATCTTAACTACTGCAAGTGGTGTAGCGTATGTATTATTGCTTTAATTATTTCATTTTAAATAAAATAGAATAGAAGAGAAAAAAAAAACGGATGGTGTCTAGTAACCTGCTAGCGTAGGATTAAGTTATATTTACTGACATATTTATACATGACCATTTATTACATCTCTTTATATCACACTCAATTTGTACATTTAACATGCTGTTCTTGCTAATGTGACTGGCTGGTTGGTTGGCTGACTGGCTGGCTGATCTCTTGTGTTGCGCTGCCGTTTATATTCTGCTGGTGTTATTATTATTATTATTTTAGTTTCATTTTAGGTGTGACATAAACATCACACTTTACGGGAAATTCATTCATTAATTTAAGCCTAGAGGGTCTAAGATTTCTTCTTTTGGATTTTGTTTTCATTACTTCATCTCTCTCACTTTGATAGAAAAAGCTTTTTGGTTTAGTTAAAGTCATATTTGTTTGAAAATTTATATTGTATGACTTTATTAAGCCTTTCGGCTCTGGTTTCAAATCCGTAAATTGAACTGAGACATAAAAAATGCTATGATGGTGATTAGATAAATATTTATGTTTGAAAATAAATATGTAAAAAAGAGGAAATGGTATTATTTCACTTTGTTTATTGATGGCAATTTTCGCAATCACAAATAATGGTTAAAAAATTTATGACCAACATAAAAAAGATGTTTGGTAAATATTAGAAATAAAAGAAATAAAATCATATAAATAATTTTGCGGAAACACAAAATTATGTGATTGTTATTTAAAACTGAAAAATTTAGAGGCTCTAAAAATATTCAGTACTTTTGAAAACGAGGATGGTAGCAGAAATATCCAATTGAGCGAAACAGAAAAAGTTGTGGGGAAAATGCTAATAGAGCGAAAAGTTTTAAGAAAGTCGGGTTTTTGTGAACTCGAAAAATGTCTTGTAAAAAAGACCCGCAGCTATAGGGATTCTTATAAGAAGACTTGTGTCTTCATCATCTATATGTATATACAAAAAAGAATTGGTGGTCGTTAGTCTCCTTAAAACTCAAGAATGACTGCACCGATTGATTAGTTTTTAGTGAAAGTCCATGGAAAGTTTAAACGGTTAGAAGTATAAATAATAAGAAATGGAAAATAGCAGAATAGATAATTTAATTTTTCCATACAAATTTTTTTTTTTTATTTTTTTTTTAAGAGAAGTCGTACTTCATATAGTCAAGGACCGTGCTACATTCTTTAGGAAAGGGATAGAGAAGAGATTAAACAGGTGGTGAAAGTAGAAAGATAGTCGGAAATTAACTGCCGTATAAGACAGCATAGCGACCAGTGACTATGCCTTCATCGCTGAACAGCCCCACTGACAGTCAATTTTTATTTTTTTGGTAAAAACAAACCAAGATCTTCGTTGGGAATCGAACCCACAACCTCCAGATTGACAAGCTAGTACAGTACCTACTAGCCTAAATAGGCACATGTTGCTAGCTGTGAAACATTTGATGTCTTTTCTATAAAATTGTCACTTGGTTGTCAAATATTTGTTAACAATATATGCTTAGATAACGAGCTGACAACTTAGTCTACTTTAATCGTAGTTTTGGTCAATAGATGGCGCTAAGCAGCAATTTCAAATATATTTTGGGCTCCTATATTTCCCTTAAATCCAAACGATTTTTAGGTTTGACATATCTGGGGATGTTTGCGTCATGTGCGCCGACAAATTTTGAACACTACTCTATAAATTACTGCAGAAATTTACAATGACACCTTGATAATGATAGAGAATATATATTTTTGAAGCAAATAAAGTATTGCCCTGTTTGGGAATCATAGCAGCCAATCGTCATATGTACGATGCATTAAACAACAATTTACAAAGATAACAACAGTACGACATTGAAGCTTTAGCTATAATAGTTCATACAAAAATGCGTAAAATAGAGTTCGTACAAATTGCATAAGATACTTTGATATAAGCTGTAAACAGGAATTGGCTTCCTTGATCCTCCCAGAGAGACCAAAAAAATGTTCTTACTTTCATTGCTTTACTTTTGGGCGAGTATTAGATCACAGAATAATGCAGAACTAGCGGTGGTTTCATCTGTTGCGACTCTGTTAGAAGGAAGCGAACTTAATATTCTGCCTTGAAGTAACCATTAAACATACAAATCAGCAAAGCACATCGCCAAAAAAAGCTCAATGGGCAAAATCCTACAGGTATGCAAATTTATTGCTTGGGACCAAATATTTTTGGTAGAGCTTCTCTTCTCTTAATCAACTGTTGCTGAGGAGGTAAAGGCACATGACTAAAATCACTTAATTTGTGGCGACACGTAAAGACATAAATATAAGTTCGCAGTGGATACCTCGATCGGCTTCATCACACTACACAAAGATTTCCGCCACATCATAGACTCAAAAGAGGAGCTTATTTAGAGTGTTTTGTTTTCAGATATAGCCCAACAGTTTAATAATCATAATTGGCTGGGAAAACGAGCGGCGGCAGAAAAATAAAGATATCGGTAATCGCAAACCAAAGACTTAGAACTTTCCTCTAGGACAGTTTCCTTCCTTTAAATCAGTTGGCAACTTTATAAACCAGAACGACATAGTGAACTATCCTGAGAAGTTTTTAAATTAACTACAATTGCCTGAACTATCACCTAACAATTTGAAGTTGATAGCAGGATCAGCTGTCATGTTGCGTAACCTCGACTGTGTAATGGAACAAGACTGGCTGTGAAAAAGCCTTTGAATAACGCACTGAGGCGAGAATTACTAAGGCAAAATAAAAAGTAGGAAATGTTTTGATCCCGCGCGTACCAATGATTCTATCGTATTTTTCACTTTTGTAATAATTACAAGTTCCTTTTGCTATGTGCGTAACCGTACCCAAATAAAAATAAATTCCTTTTGCCTGATTTAAGTTTTTTTTTATGCAAAAGTTTAGCTTTTTTATTTATCTGTGAGTCATCACGAAGTCTGCCAGGTCAACTAGTTTGTAAATAAACACAATAAATAAAATTAGAGAAATAAACAACAATCAAAATAATATTCCCTACCTCCCCACTTTACAGCCTTCTTAGATATCAAGACTATGCATAGTAGCGATCAAGATCTCTATTAGTGATGAGTGGCTGGCGTTAGATATATAAGCCCAGTTTTAAGTCCTATCTTTATGTGACGATGACCAAACGTTAAACAAATCATAAACTGCTTATGTGCTTAATAAAAAAAATTAGGATTAGGATTTCAGGAACCTTACGCAGTAATTTCAAGATTTTTGGATTTTGATTAAAACATTGACTTTCTTTCCAATTGAGGTTGGCGATCAAAGTTCGATCGAATCATGTTTAACTCTTAACTCTCTTTCATTATCTCCCATCAATGGCTGCTAAACACAAACTAAATTTAGACAGAAGTCAGCTGATAGTTGCCAGTTTCCAGTTGCCATTTCAATCAATAGCCAGGAAATTCAAAAAGTTACGGAAGCTATGAGTGTCGTTCTTAAGCTTATATAAAAAGTATAAAGCAAATTCAAAATATGGGATTTTAAGGCGTTGAAAAAGGAAAGGTTAATGCTAAACAAAAACTGTTATCATTGTAATTGATGAGAAGTATAGACAATTTAGCTAGTTTTAGACAATCTAGCGATTTAATCTCTGTTTTAATTTTTTCATGTTCTGTGCTTGCAGCTCTTTTTCAGGCATATCATTAAAGTAACTATGGCAAGGAGTCCATTAATTTCCCATTTAATGCTGTATTTACGAATTGCAGCTCATATATGGAAAATGAGCAAGGAAAATCGAGTAACCTATTTTGCGAGCTATATTATTTAATAGAAAGATAATGCACATTAGAAAGAAATCATGCTTTTTGGGGTTTTTATGAGAAAATATAGCTAAAAGATACTGTTACGTTTAATCCTGTAATAAACATTTTGTTGTTTTAAGTTCTTTTATTGCAAAATAATAACACAACACTTTCGAGTTTTAAAATTAAACTACACGATTTATTCTCTTTGAATACACGCATAAATAAACACGATGGCAACTTTCCCACTGTAACGCCTGAAATAAGATTTATTATTTTTATATCTTTACATGAATTCAACTGTATTGACAGCATTTCAATGTTATATAACTGGCATATTGTTGTTGTTATCATCATTCAGTATAGGACAGGCACCTATACTGTGACTGTGTGTTTTGTTTTTGTTCTGTGTTTTTTTTTTGTTGTGTAGCTTCTTTCCAGGAATTTATAATAAGCATGCTGTTGTCGTCTGGCGTGTATAAGATTTCTTAAAAACTACACAGTTTTTAAAAGACACAATAGGTCATTTCGTTTACTTTTTTTACTGGTAATTATTTTCTTTTAAAGCTTAAACAAAAATTTTGCTTAACAATACTGATGTTTCTATTGCAACCCGGTGACTTTATCTCTAAATTCTAAGGAAATATTTAGGCGGGCTTTCTTTGAAATACTCTTAAAATTATGAATTGTTTGTTATGGAAATTGTTTAAAAGAATTAATAACATTTTTATGCTGAAAAGCATCTTTTGAAATAACTGCCAAGTTTTACCCTTTTCGTTTGCAAATTATTATTCACCCCTTTGCGGAGTAACAAATTTTATATTTCCGTTTATTTACTTTGAAACCGCTGCCTCCAAAAGGGAATAGAAAAAGAATAGAATAGAAAACGAACTGTTTTTTCGTTTACCTAAAAATATGCAAATGTTAAAAGGGAACAAATAACACAATTTTGATTTAACACTAAGTTAAATTTTATGTTCGTTCCCCTCTTTTTTACTCGAGGGAATCTGCTGCGCTCATCATCATCATCACCATTATTTCAATAGCAAGTGAGCAAAATTATGAGTATGTAAAACGTTTCGAAGTTGTATGAATGTTTCGTTGGAATTTAAAATTTGTATCAGTTTTGAATTTTTGAATTTATAATGAGAAAATGCATACCTTTTAAATAATTATCAATCATTGATTTTATAACAGGTCTTTGGTTTTATTTAAACCCCAATAATATACAAGAAATATAAGGGTTAAATATGCGAAAGTTTCTCAATTTTGTGAAAGATAAATTAAGAATAAATTGTCAAGCTTAAAAGAAGGGGGATGTAAAGAAAGTGAAGTAATTGAAAATGTACGAGTGTCCAAATAAAAACGGGAAAAATTTTAAAGAAAATAATTTGCTGTATAAAAAATATTTCATCCTATTGGTGGCCAAAGTTCTATCTGTCAAATAACTGTACCAATTTAAGATCCACGTACACATGCACTCACAAATGAGATTACTGACATGGCTCGCGAACAGTAATTTGAAAACCCCTTTTTCCAAACCCCCTAAAATATTACCAGAGTAAAATTTTCACAGCAGGTTTATAATTAGGGCCGCCTAAAAATGGCAGGGTATTTTGAAAGTGATGCCATATTTATAAAAATACATACATACAAAACATATGTATGTGCCCTCTAGCAGCAAGTAGAAATATTGTATTTTTAATTAAAGGGTGTCTCTTTGTTAGGGTGATTTTCTTATACTATCTTGTTTTTAATAAACAGGCACTTAAAGTTTAAGTATTAAAGGGGATTTCAACAAGAAGTTTGTTTTCTAAAACAAAATACTATAACGAATTTACATTAAGATAACTAAAATTTTTATTGTATTATGAAGAGAAAAGGTCGGCACGACTACGCAGACATAACTGGATTAATATTGCTATTTTCTGTCCTAAGCTGCTTTTTTGTACTCGAAGGCGAGAGCTTACGATGCGAATGTATCATTCTCAAGCCGCGTTTTAGTTTTCACTGGTGAGCCATCTTCTTCCATCAAAGTTTTTTCGCAATATGCTGGTCCTATCTCGTTAATCGCATTACAGATTTTTTGTTTTAAGGACAAAATAGATTTGATTGGCTTCGTACAGACTCTGTCCTTAACACAGCCCCCAAACAAATAATCCAGTGGTGTTAAATCAGAAAATCTGGCTGGCCGCTTAACTATTGATTATCCTGAAATTTTGCAATCGGGAAATTTAGTTTGCAATTGATTGATTGATTGATTTTATTGGCTGTGTGATATGTGGCATCGTCCTATTTAAACCGCACATCAGTGATATCCACGTCGTCAATAACAGTCCAAAATTGTCGTGTTAGCTCCTCGCGATAGCGTGATTCATTGACTGTTACTGCATTTCCAGCCACGTCTTCAAAACAACCCAATCTCGCCTCCGGAATACATAGCTTACCATACAGTGACACGTTGAGCATTCAAAGGCTTCTCAAAAATCGCTCTGGGCTTTTTAGAAGCCCAAATGTGGCAATTTCACTTGTCGACATACTCTTCCTTGATATTGGATTCCTCCGAATGAATGATTTTTTTATAAAAAACAGCCGGTTGTTCATGAATGAATTGGGCGAATCTACGACGATGTGAATAGTTGGTCGGCTAAAATTGCTGCAGCAGTTAAATCTTGTAAGGCTTCTGCAAAACTCGCCATGTGGTCATTTTGGTTATGCTTCAACATTGTTTTCAGTTCAACGACCCGGTCGAACAGGCGTTGGTGTTTGAAAAACCCGGTATTATATCCGCTACAAGAACAAGTATAAAAAATTTTAAATAAAATTAGGGTGTGCTCTCATGGTGACAAAATTTAAAGCTATTAATTGGTTGTTACCTTGATATGTGGGTATTTAAAATATATACTCAGTATATGTAGATATATGTCCCCTATAAAATGAAGTGGAAATAATAACTTTAAAAATTAAAGGGCCATGGTTTTCACACATATATCCTATCTTCTAACTCGTTATACATAGACGCTTGAAATTTGCAAATAGTATATGTGGTATGTCTGCTATAATAACCAGTACAAAAATTTTAAATAAAATAAAATTACACATATACCAATAGTGACGATATTTTCGCATATATGAATTTAATTTTTAATCCGTAATAGGCTGATGACTATAAATTTTTGTTGTTTCTTACAAGTTCCGTATTAAAGGAAGTATAAGAAATTAAACTTAAGAAGTTTGCTAAAAGTCACAATACTTTCAGAAGGTCTTATCTTTAAGGTAATATACGTTAACTATCCTAGAATACTTTAAACATAAATATTTTATGATATTCTCATAAAATTATTATTATTCTTATTATTAAAAACACGATGCTGGCCAGACCGTTACAGTCAATGGTGATTGCTATAGAGCCATGATTTCTAAGTTTTTCGTTTATGTATTAAATAACTATGATATGCAGTAGATGTGGTTTCAACAAGTTGACGCAACATGTCACACACAGCTCGTAGCTTAATAGATTTATGGAAAGAAGTGTTTAAAAGTCTCATAGTGTCATGTTTTGGACCCGTAAATTGGTCTACAGGATGGTGGGATTTAATGCTGCTAGACTATTTGCTTGGAATAGATATGCTATTCCACGCTGATTGACCACTTGGGGCCAAAATTCGATCCGTTATTGCCGATATATGACCATAACTGTTAGAAAACGTCATCGAAAATTGGACCTGCAGATTAGACTACATCCGAGCCAGCCTTTTCAGTCAAACTTATTTATATTATAATCTCAGAAGATTATATTCGAATAAAATAAATATTATGTCAATTTACAAAATTCATGTTTGTTTTCGGACCAGCACTTAGGATATGACCCCTACTGATGTAATGCATTGTGCCAGAACTAATTAATTTAAATTTTTCTATATTGAAAGTGACAGGAGAAAACTGTGAATTGTTCTGCTTAAAAACGAATTTTTCCTGTAATGCGCAGTGTGAATCACCAATTAACCATGAACGGATGAGCTCTTAATAAAAAGCATGTTAAACGCAAAAACGTACAGGTAACGAGAACGTATTAGGGAACACGTTCTCGTTATCTCGTTCTCGTTAGGGTGCTTACCATACTACTAACGATGAAACAGTGATGTTCAACTCGTATTGCATCCATGCTCTAGAGAATCAATAGAGTTAGATGCTCTACTGTCCGCAATGAGCCTCGTGGCCCTCTCTTGTACACGGTCAAGCAACTCCAAGTTAGACTTTAGGGCGACAGCTCTTAGATAAAAATTGTATTGCATTTTTGGACGGATAAAGATGGTATAAACAGTAAAAAGATCAGATGGAGTAAAGTATCTTTTACACTGTTTTACAAAACCCACACTGTTTTACTTAAGTCATCGAACTTCACACTAGATTTTCATGCCAAAAATATCAAGATCTTTCGATTCGTTTTTATTTGGGTACGGTTTTACGTCGACCCTCGTCAAATTTTATTTGTGAACAAATCGGTTTCGGCCATTTGCCATCTTCAGTGTCCTCTTTATACTCTTTTGATTCCTTAATACTTCTATCAGCCATAATAACAGATGCAGTATCATTTCCGAATACCCATCTATGTGTAAGCATGCAACATTGAGTCTTACTGGCATTAATACGGACGCTATTCGTATGACCCTATTTGGAGATATTTTTGCCAGATCTTGATTAAGCATATCGTTCATATTTTGCCTTTTGGAACGCATCTCCAACTGGTTCGGCATATTACTAAATGACAAATGGTGATGTCATCTGCGAAAGTTTGACAAAAAAGGTAAATTAGAAAGATAAGAAATAGAGTAGAAGAAATAACGGAGCCTTGCGGTGGTAGTGGTCGTTCAACCGAGAATATACAGCTGCTATATTCTGGGTTGAACGATCACTACCACGGAGGTGTTGAAAAAGATTCAAAAACATCGATCGACATTATTCAATAATTTGTATCCGAATCTTCTATTTGAAGGATTAAAAGATCTACCGGAACCAAAAATTAAAACCAGCTTACAAAGCATTACGTTGGCAATTTGTTCCTTGGGTCATCGAAAAAGAATAGGAAGATGAGAGTTTTTTTAACAAAATAATCAGCCCCCAGGAAGGCCATTTTCAGCTCAACGACTATATCAATAAATTGAATTGTCGCATTTGGGATATAGAGAATCCAAGAGTTATCTTAGAACAATAATTACATCCACAAATATTAAGATTATTTATTTGAAAACGAATATGGAAATGCGATTATGGTCAATGGAACACAGTACAAAGAGGTGATCCGGGTGTTGCGGTGGAAAATATAAACAACAATATATGAAAGAGAAAATATAAATCTTTTAAAAGAAAAGTTCGATAATCGCATTATTTCCCACGATCATGCGAGTTAACACCTTTAGAGTTTTCTGGTTTTCAAGAGTTTAAAATAAACATTACGGCAAGCAACATTGAGTTCTACAGCCATTAAAATCGACTCTATTCGCAAGACCCCATTTGGAGATTACTGCGATTGAGCGTGTCATTCAAGTTTTGCCTTTTTGTACCCCACCTCTAACTGGTTCGGTCTATTACTGAATGAATACCAACGACCATGGCCCTGTCATCAACGTAAGAGTTTATAGGTTTGAAAGTATGACAATAAAGGTCATTTAGGAAAATAAAAAATACGGCAAGAGAAAGAACGGAACCTTGAAATTACCTTGAACTTATTAGATGAAATGTCATCTATAACAACTTGTATACTGCGATTCCTGTTTTATTCCATTTCAAACTTATTATTCTTACGAAAAGGGTTGATAAATATACTAATACCTTCCATAGCGGATTTTAGCCTTGTTTATTCTATAATTGCTCGTATAATAGCTAAAATAGCAAGTAAAAGGAGTAAAGTAAAGTTTTCCATTAAATATATTTTGTTGTTTTTCATTTTTGTATTTTCTCTTCAATCACAGCTGCTTTTATTTTTTCAAACATCGCTTTTTGAATAATGTAATTCTTGAAAGAAAGTTTTAACTCATATTTATATATTGTGTACTACGACCAAGCTAATTTAAACCTTTTATTTCTTGTTTTTGTTTGTCGTACGGCAATTATTAAAAAAAAGCTAGAAAATACTTTCTTTTAATAGAAATTCTCCTTCCAACATCAGCAGAAAACCTTTAAAACGCACGCACATAAAGAAGAAAAGTTACGTGCTGAATATGTTTCACAATTTGAATTACAAACTCATATGCACGAGTGCGTCTGTGTGTGTGTATGCTTTCTTAAAATTCTTACTCATTCACAACCATAAATTTTTGAAAAAGTTTCCAGTTACAATTTATTTTAAATAGCAAAATGCACGTGTTTTTCGTCTGTTTGATTTTTCATTTAATTGGGTCACAGGGGATCTTAAAGTTGGTGTTTTTTGTTTTTGCTCCTCATTTTTTCCATCTGTTCCTTTACCATGTTCTTTAAACATATTTTTTAAATGACTATTTATATAGAAATAAAGAAAAACTTTTATTGATTTTTAAGACTGTTTTAATAATATTTACACATCTAAATTGTTCTTAGGCACCAAATACCACCAAACCAAAATCATTTCACTTTTTACATTTGAATAAGAAAAGCGAAAACCTTTCAGAAAATTATTTGAATTTGAGAAAAACACATGTCAAAAAATTTATGATTTAAAATAGGCGAATTGCTGGTAGTGAAGCTAACTGTCGGTAGGGTATATGGTTCAAAGAAAAACTTAAACGAAAATTCCATTACTTAAATTAGAATAGATGGCTTTAAGTTCGCTATCATAAAATATTCAGAATGATTTTTTGGATTTACATCAAGAAAGAACTTAGAACTTAATTAATAGCCCATGGTGACTAGGTATCACTAGAAGATGTACTGAAAAAATTACTCTTAGCGAAAGTGTTTACATTTTTAAATATTTTTTTAAACAAAATGTAGACGATCTCCTGTATTATCACGACATAAAAATGTCCTTATTTCGAAATTTGCAAAATATTTTATAGTGTAACGATATCCACTATACGCGAAAGAAAGGAGAGCAATTAACCTTTTTTTTATTTAAATTCGTTACGAATTAGCTAAATTTTGAATTAATATTTTTCACAACATGACAGAAGCAAGTCTCCCCCGTGGGCACATTGATATAATTTAACGGAATCTCACCGTCATTACATGTAACAACGGGGGTAAAAGGGAGCCCATTCTACTTCAAGGCTAGCAGGAGCCAACTGAACAATTCCACTATATTTCCACGGGAATCAGAAAAGCCCCAGAGTTCAGCTATTTGTCTTTTTAGCCTTTTAGCTGTTCTGTGGCTGATTATTGAGGTTGGCCCTTTGGGAGTATCGTGGTGGTTGTGGTTTGGAGGCCCTCGTTTGAGTTGTGTGGGTTGGTTCATTCACAATGAATTGCCCGGGTCCAGTGAGCATGTGTGCAGCTGTGTTCTTAAATGTTATTAAGCTTTATGCGTTCTGGACCAGGAGTTAGATAGTCTCCAATTCTTTAGCAAGGAGTGCAGGCTGCAGCCTGCTACGGGCTTTTGAAGTTGCAACTAAGAGTGACTGATGGATATACGTATCTGAAGGCCTTCTAGGGCTACATTTCATCCACAGTGGTATAATCCACCGTCTGGGTTTGGCTTCCACAGCTAGGTACAGACGTAAATCTTATCACGAATGACATGACTACTCCATGCTTTCTTTGAAAAACCTTTTTCTACCAGCTGTCTTTCGAGTTGATATAAATTATTCGATGGTGACGTAGAACTTAGATGGCCTGGTATAATTTACAAGATATGTAGTATCTTGTAATCGACCAAATGCTACAACGGTATCATCTAGTTTTGTCTCATAGGCAGCGGTGAAGTCACTCTTAGACAGTGCTGCAGGAATAAGGACGAGGTGTCGCTGTCTTATTGTTGGATGCACTTGGAACAATAGTTCTCCATCTAGGTCTTGAAAAAAATGGATAATAGTTTGCAGGAAATTTATAGAGATTATACGCTAATATTCCAAGATTTTTCCCATTGTATGACATTTCACCAACTGATTTGAACATCTCAAATTTTCAACGTGACCACCATACAGTTGATGGGGTTTTTTTTCTTAAAGAACTGTAAAATTTTTCCATTCGCTCGATCCCTATAAATTTCACGCATAAATGCTGTTATGGCAATATTACTGCCCATCATGGGCAGTAATATTGAAATATAGAAAACTACTGAATCTGTTATACTTTTTAAAAACTAAGTGTAGATTAAATGTTAGCATGCATTCTAGTTTAAACACATCATTAATTTCACCGGAGCTACCGCCATGTGCCCCTAAGGATATTATTAAAAGTCAAACCCAGACTTCTATCGAAGCTAATTATTACCGATGTAATTACTGAAGACTAATTCATTGCAAAGTGTGATACAAGCTAAAATATTTCCGTGATATTTCCATTTATATTTTCTAAACTTAAAAGGTCTAGAGTTGTTGGGGAATGATTCTAATTTAACAGGCGGTGTAGTAGCTTGCGTGGATAGTCTTTGCATTGGAAGTTGTTGTGGATTTGGTATAGTAAATGCTACAACTATGGGTGGTGTATTATGGTTATCATAAGTAAACGATGCTGCAGGGTATTTTTGTAATAGAGTACTTCACAGTTTTCTGATACAGAGCATACGCTGGTTATTTGCGTAGTAAGAAACTGGTTTTCAGAATATTTAAGTGGCGCGTTGTGGAAACTGCAGGTGTGTTGAGTTAAATTATTTACTGTAGTCGTACTATTAGTTGTAGTGAAAACAGCGTTTCGTAACTTAATTCCCTGATAACAAATCTAACCTCTTCATCTTTTACACCGGCTTCGTCATATTGCTGCCCATAATTTACTATAGCAATACTTGCGTGCTTTTTTGCTGGTATATTATTAGAAATTAGAGAATGAGTTGGCTTTGGATGTGACAGCATAAGCACATCCTGGCTAATATTGGGTTTGTCCTACAATTTTTTGGATTCGTTACTAAGGACGCCTCTAGATTTAGAGTTGTTGTTTCCTCTAATTTAATGTAGGCGTCCTCACCAATGCATTTAACAGATTCATCCTTTTCGAATATTATAGCATTTAGCTTAGCTGACGTTTTTTCGCTTATTAAAAAAATAGTGCTAGTGGTTTCCAGTGTTTTCTCTATGGTGGGTGCTATTCAATCAGTTCAAATGAATTAGGCTGATATAAATTTCAATTCAGTTCCTATTCAAATTAATTTCAATAAAAGTGAATCTATATAGTGAATTGCAAGTCGTTTTCCATTCAAATGAATTTGTTAAAGTGAATTAAAATTCATTTTCAATTCGCTTATACCGAGTTAAAGAATACAACATGTTTTAAATTGCGTAAAAAAGCCAAGCAACCGAGCAATACAAATAATGGGTATCCATAATTAGGGTACCATTTTAATTTTAAGAAAAAAAAATAGATTTGCCTTTTTTAGATAATAAAAAGGTTTTATTTCAGTTGTCCTTAAAAATTAAAAATTGGTCAAGTAATGGGCTCAAAACCTTTTCTAAAATGAATGTAAGTGGTTGATGTTTGCTCCGTAATGTTTATTTTAAGCTCTTGAAAACCAAAAAACTCTAAAGGTGTTAACTCGCATGATCGTGGTGGCAAATTTACTTCTCTAACTTTACTCTACTTCTCGAACTTTTCTTTTAAAAGATTTATATTTTCTCTTTCATATATTGTTGTTTATGTTTTCCACCGCAAAACCCGGTTCACCTCTTTATACTGTGTTCCATTCACCATAATCGCATTTCCATTTTCGTTTTCAAATAAATAATCTTAAGATAACTCTTAGAACAATAATTATGCGACAATTGAGCATGAAAATGGCCTTCCTGGGGACTTATTATTTTGCTAAAAAAAACTCTCATCTTCCTATTCTTTTTCGATGATCCAAGAAACAAATTGCCAACGTAATGCTTTGTAAGCTGGTTTTAATTCTTGGTACTTTTAATCCTTTAAATAGAAGATTCCGATACAAAATATTGAATAATGTCGATTGATGTTTTTGAATCTTTTTCAACACCTCTGTGGTATTGATGGTTCAACCCAGAATATAGCAGCTGTATATTCTCGGTTGAACGACCACTACCACCATAAGGCTCCGTTATTTCTTCTACTCTATTTCTTATCTTTCTAATTTACCTTCTTTGCCAAACTTTCGCAGATGACATCACCATTTGTTATTCAGTAATATGCCGAACCAGTTGGAGATGGGTTCCAAATGGGCAAAATATAAACGATATGCTTAATCAAGATCTTGCAAAAATATCTCCGGATGGGGTTATGTGAATAGCGTCGGTATTAATGCCAGTAAGACTCAATGTTGCATGCTTACGCATACATGGGTGTTCGGAAATGATACTTCTTCTATTATTATGACTGATAGAAGTATTAAGGAATCGGAAGCCTTTAATGTTCTTGGCATGAAAATACAGTGTAATGTTCGATGGATTAAGCATATTCCAGCACGTGTAGTTCATCTCCTAAGAAGAATAAATGGTGTTTCTATAATGAAATATTACAACCAAGCTGATGATGATAACACGTTTTACTGGAATGTTTCCTCTATCGCATTTTGTTCTAAATACAATTACAATGAGACCTTAATTTTTGATACCCGTTATTATGAATAAACATTTGTTGTTAAAGCAAAGTTATGTAAAATTTCAATTAAAAATATTTAACTCTGAGTAAAATAGCGTTGCTGTCTTTTGAATATATAAATTCAATCTCAATCAATTTTTTTATTTACGTCTTTGGTCGCAGAAATAATAGATTGGATTGGATTGGGATTTTCTCTGTTATAAGTCTTTCAATTAAAAAAAATATTATTTCTGTGTTCGGTGGGGAGCCCCATAAAAGAAGCAATGTAAAGTCGGCCAAGGCCGCACACATTAAACTAGTGAAATATAGTTTTTAGCCGTTTTTTCGATTATGAAATTATTACAAACAAATACAGTGCAGATGAATCTAATAATGTAATGAAAATGCATTATTGTACCGAAAATTATGCCATGTAAATTATATTTTGTTGTAATAATAAATAACGAAACTAATAAATAACTTAAACAACAACAAAAATTGTTGTATAACAACAATAACAATTATGTTGCAAAATTTTGTTAAATATAATTAAATTTCTTTCTTTGAAATCTAAATCTAAACTATTAATAAAACCCTTTTCGACATTTTTTTTCATTATTTAATTTACCTTCAAGGAAATGAAATTTACTTGTAAAGTGCTGCTGGTTAATTGTTTTTCACCCTTGAAAAACTGACTCTTAATAGCATCTTTCTTTTTAACTTTTAACACTTTATATCTCTTAATGGTTTCTAGAAGAGGATAGTATAAAAAAAAGGCTCTAAATGAATTGGTAGAAAAATGGAAAAAAGTAAGAATAATTATTATAATAATTTTTAAATGGCGGAAAAAGTTTTTCAAACCGACTACGGCTTAACAATTAAAATGTAAAAAGAAAAAAGTAAAAAACAAAAAGTTACAAAAGGAGGCACAACGATAAAGGAAATATCGAGTTAATTTTTATAATATAATTTTCTTCTAGAAAAAATACTAAAAGGTTTTAATTATGAAAAATAAAAATGTTAAATAGCAAAAATTATAAGTTAAGTGGAAGGCGATAGAGAAAATCTCATTTAAGTTAATAAAGTAAGCAACTTTTTATTTGAGTACCACAGATGGAACAACAAATGTATTTAGTTGTAACAACTGCTTATTTTATTACAGTTGAGCGTATTTTAAGAAGTATAAGAATTATAATAACGTAGAAGTCTTTTTCGGAAGTCAATTATCAGTAGTATATTAATTTACATTTAAATGATATGTGCGTATATTGTCCGACCGGGTTTAATTTATTCGGGTATGTTTTTACGTCAACCCGCGTCAAATTTGGTTTGTGAACAAACCAGTTTCGGCTATATGCCATCTTCAGTTTTCTCTCTATAGAGTATAGAGAGTATAGAGAGAATAGAGAACACTGAAGGTGGCATAAAGCCGAAACTGGTTTGTTCACAAACCAAATTTAACGCGGGTTAACGTAAAATCATACCTAAATACCTTTAATTAATTTCAAAAACGTTTAAAATTGCAAATTATCATAATTTGAGAACTAGAAATATTAATTTAATTTTCTCTTAAATTTTCTATTTTTTTCAAATTTGCTTTAAAAATATTCACCAAAAGATCCATATTCATATATATGAAATAGAACTTTATTGCAATAAATATAATAAAATTGACTACAGCCTCATTAAAAAATAATTTGGTTTTTTCTAAAGTTTTAACATTTAATCTAGAAAAAATTTAACTAGCGAAACAGCAATCAGTAACTTTCAAAAACTAAATAAGCAGAAATATTTTTTACACAAAAAAGGTTCTTAATATTCCAAAATATTAGTAAATAAAATTTTGCATTTCGAAAAGAAATGCTAACGAAATACCACATTTTCGCCAAAAAATATCATTAACAAATAAAATACAATCAAAATCTATTTTTTAGAATTAAAATTACATTTTGCTATTTTAGCAAAAACGTAGGATTTTACTAAACTATTTATATTTTTTCCAAGGTATTATTTTCTCTTTAAAATTTCATAAAAAAAAATTAAATGTTGCAAAAATTCTATTTTCAATATAAATTATAAATTTTGCGGAAAACCGAAATGATAATAATAATAATAATAATAATAATAATAATACGAAAATGATTTCTTTAAATTTTAAAAGAAAAGAATTATATGTAAAAAAGGAAACGAAATGATCTATTGTGTATTTTACAAACTCTGTACTTTTCTAAGAAATCTTACTCCAACAACATGCTTATTATAAATTCCAAAAACAGCAGAAACTGATATTTTCGAACAACATAGTCGTCCTTCTTAAACCGCTATTAAGAATTTCATAGTTAAATTTGAGTCGACAGGATCGATATAAAACGTGCAAACACCAAACAATTGAAAACATCGCAGCCGTGAGCCACAGTGTTGAAGTAGATCCAAATTTGTCAGCTCCACGATGTTTTCAACAAATTGGGGCTATCCGAAATCACCACATGGTGAATTTTGCAGAAGGAATTGAATCTGAAGCCTTACAAGATTCGACTGGTGCTGGCATTGAAGCCGACAGACCGCTCAATTCATTCTAGAACAGTCGGGTGGTTTTTCTGAAAAAATCATTTTGTTTTTTTTTTTTGCAACAGCATTCAGGAGATGACCCCTACATATGCAATGAATTGTGCCAGAACTAGGAAATTAGGTTACGGGAAGGAGGAAAGAGGGAGTAGTGTCTGTTGATATTCAATTTGAACTTTTCCAGATTGAAAGTAATAGAAAAGTTCGGAGGGAGGTGTTTATTCCACATATGGACTGTTCTGCTAAAAAACGAATTTTCCCGGTAATGCATAGTGAATCGCACTATGGCCAATCAACCATAAATGAAACGAAAATCGACTTAAATACAAAAACGAGCGAGTATCGGGAACAAATTCACTAATTTCATTAGAGCACTTACCATTGTAGTAACGATAGAACAGTGAAATACATCCCACATTACGTCGATGCTCTAGAGAATCAATACACGAAGCCCATTTCAACTTGTAAAGGTATTTCAACTAGCAACTTTCCCGCATTTGGGCTTCTGAAACTCCTAGAGTGATTAACTTGTCAGTAAAGGTGTACTATGTGGGCTGGAGGCGTGATTGGGCCGTTTTTTTTCAGAAGATGAGGCTGGAAATGCGCGAACTGTGGGTCACGTTATCACGAGATGCTAATAACTCAATTTTAGCTTATTATTGACGACGTGGATATCAATTACATGTGATTTCAACAGGACGGTGCTACATGTCACACAACCAACGAAACGATCAATTTATTGCAAACCAAATTTCCCGATCACATAATTTCACGACAATCAGCAGTTATGTTGCCAGCCAGATCGTATGATTTAACACTACTCGATTATTTTTTGTAGGGCTATGTTAAGGACAAAGTCTATATGGAGCCAAACGAATCGATTTCAGCCTTGAAATTTAAAATCCGTGGTGTAATTAACGAAATAGAACCGCCTTATTGCCAAAAAGGCATTAAACAGTTTGATGAAAGAATCGACATCCATTAGAGAGGTCGTGTTGGATCATATTTATCATATTTCATTTATAATTGCTGAACTATTCTCTTCGTAATACAATCAAAGTTGGAATCATCTCGATCTAAATTTTTTGTTTTATTTTGTTTTAGAAAACAAATTTCTCATTGAAAAATTCTTTATTTATAACAGGGTATTGAATATTTGAAATATAAGTGGTTTTATGTGTAGTTGGTTATAAAGTATTATAAATAATAAATAACTAAATTATGTAATAAAAATAGAGAATAGAACTAGAAGTGCTGTGTATCTAGCAAGACGAAAAGGAAAATATATTATTATAAGAAACAGGCTGTAAACGTACGTTTAAACAAATAAATATGCAATTACAATCACAAAATATACCTTTGGAAATGAGTGTGTGACTATATATGTATGTGTACCTATGTGTGTGTGTGTGTGTATGTAAGATATAAGAAAAACTTAAGACGAATTGCAAAGGAAGTAGAAACAGTTTCGAAATATATTCCAACTAACTGTAGCACTAATAGCAACAATACACACACACCTTCAGTATCTCTCACTCCCCTTATAACTTACTTTATTCTACTGTTTTTATACTTAAAAGCAAAAGTTTATTAAACATGAAACGTGATTATATTTTTGTTTCTTAAAACCGAAAAAGGTTTCAAAAACATAAAAATATTTCCATGTGTCTGAGAGTTTAATTGCAAATGTCATTTATACAAGTTCTTATAGATATTTATGAGAGTACAAGTATATTTATTTAAAAGAAGTATTACCATACAAGATTAAAACAAAACCAAGAAACCAAGAAAACAAAAAGTTATAATTAGAAGCCAGTTAAGTTATTTTGATAAGAAAACTCAAAATAACTATTTATGTCTTTTAAGATAATTGTAGAAATATGATATTAGAAATTGTTTGTTACTTAATATGTTATGTGTTTTCCTTCTTGTTTTCTTAAATACATTGACGTAAGCAAAATGTTACAGTGTGACTAATGATTTTGGTTACATAACAAGAAAGTGCTTTTTTTTAAGTTTTTAACTTTTAATAATTTTGATTAAATTTAAGCTAAATAAATGTTTTTTAAAGGTTTTTAAAAGATTACGAAACAGTTTAAATTAGTGTTAGAATAGCGAATAGAACTGTGTAAATTTTCAAACATTTGAGTTCTTTGTTTTTAAAACAGGCCTGGGGGCATATTACAGTACTCGATCTCACTTGAAATTGACGTTAAATTTCCATTGATATTTCGATCGAGGTCGTAGGTTATAATTTGCGAAATTATATTATTCTGTTTACCGCTCACAAAATCTAGAATCAATATTTTCTTAAAAGGATTACAAAAAAACCATGGAAATTAATTTTAGAATAGAAAACAGAGCTGTAAAAAGTGTTAAATATTTGCAGTGAAGTTTATTGTTTTGAAAACAGGCCTGGAGCATACTACGGCACTCGATCTCGATCATTAAAATTACATTAAAATTCCATTGATATTTCGATCGAAATCGTAGATTTTAATTTGCCAAAATGGATTGTTATGTTCAAGCCCGACAAAATTTGGAATCAGTCGTCTCTTATAAAAATATTACGAAGAAAAACAATTGAAATTAATTTTAAAAGAGGGAAGAGAGTTGTGAAAATTTTCAAATATGCTGTGTTGTACATTATGGACCTTGGTATGATAAATAGTAAAAGTTAAAGTTCGGTTTTCGCGGTCCTCTTTTTAAATAAATTAAAATACTCATTTTGTAGTCTCTTTAAAAGATAAAGTATTTTATATCTATTTTCCAATATTTCGACGCCCTACTGTCTTGATGACAAGACAACAGCGTAAGCACCAATAACCAGAACAGGGCCTAGCCCTTGTGGTACTAATGTGTGCTTAATAATAAATCACTATGAGTCATATGTCTCTTCTAGTATCGGGATCCCGCTAGCCGGAACGACAGGTGCTGCCTTTAATATCCGGAGGCACATGTAAAGATGGAGAAGAGACCCAATAAGACTACATGACCACAGGCGGGGGGGATGTGGTCACGCAGGACTATTGTGGAAAAGGCTGGAAATTTCAGTAAAAATCACATTTCCGTGGCCATTTGATTATCGCCTAATTAGCTCTGCTAGAAACCTCAATACTTTATGTAGATAAACTTAAGATTGCCATTCAAACAGGTTTACTAAATGAGAAGTCAAAAAGTGAAGAAAACGAAAAGGTTAACCAACAAAGCAATAACAAAAAAAATTATTTAGTTGTCCCTGTTATCTTTGGAAATCGTTATTGAGCTTTAGAAACACAAGGTATTTGCTATGAATTCTAAACAAACTGACTCAATTTCCCTACTTTTAGCAAAAGATAATAAAATAAAACTTAATATTTTAGATTGTAAGGATTTTTAATTTCTACTCACTAAATATTCTTCCTCTTCTTAGAGAGTTTAAATTAAAAAAATTTCTTCTCAAATATTTCAAATTAAATTTTCTATAAAACTTTCTTAGTTCTTTATTGCAAATAAACTTAAAACCGTAATGGCAAACAATTACTAGTGTCATATCGTAAACGTGCTAAGAATGACAAATAATTTTAAAACAAATATCTCCAGTAAATACAAACAGTTTTATGTAAATTCACATTATGGAAATCAAAACTTAAGAGTCATGTTGGGTTTTGTTTTCTTAGAATTTCAGCTTAACTTTTTGTTGGCAAATTAAATTTAATAATACCTTTATAGACAATTTTTCATTTAATTTCATGTATTACATAACAACATTATTTAAATCATATATGAGGTAAAGCTTTTAAAGGTTTAAACACAATAAATCCCTAAAAGGATTTAAAATACATGAAAAAAAAGAGAAAAATCAAATTAAAATGAAAAATTAAAACTCACAGTAGCAGGAATTAAATAACTAAATACTTATAAATAAAGGGTGAGCCAATTTTGAATTTTTCACTCTAATTGACTCTTGTATATGAAAAATAAAATAAGTTAAGCTGAAAATATTATTTTATAAATAGATTTTAGAGTTTGATAGAATAAATTCATATAATGATTGGGCGGTTAGGAAGTAAATTGGCCTAAAACTTACACTTTTAGTTAATAACTTTAGTTTTATTAACACCAGTATAAAAAAGAAATATGGGAATCTGACGTCGAGCAAATGTTTACCTCTAACACGTTGCTTCCGCTAATTTTACAAGAGTTCAAAGCACACTGTTTGCCCACCCATATAGTTATTAGCGTCTTTCCATTAGGGCGGCATAGTCAATTTTGAGTATGATGATGATGATTGACGCATTTTAGGCAAACTTTCCAACTTTAATCTTTTAATCTTTGATTTGGTATCAGTGAAAAAATAATAAGCAAAAGTCACTAACAACACAATAGAGTCTTGATATTTTACGCAACTACCAGAAGACGAAACAAAGGATCAATTGAACATCGTAGTTGCTGTTCCACTAATAGAGTTAAAAAAAATTTAAGATTTTAATAGCAAAAGGTACTTTTACGAAGGTATAGAACTTTAAGTTGGCAACACTTTTTTTAACAAATGGTCCTTTTTCAGTTGTTAAGTGATATAAATTTCGTCTGGTTTGGTATTTTAACACGAACAAACTGGCTTTTAAACAAAGCTTCCAAATTATGCAAATATATATTGGGAATTATGGGTGATTTTGTCCAAAATACACCATCCCGATTTCATAAGCGAATATTGTTAAACGATGAAGCTCACTTTTGTTTGAACGGATATATTAATAAACAAAACAGCCATATTTAAGTTGATAATAATCTTCAATTGTGGGGCTAAGACACTGTTACACCAAAAAAAGCAGACTGTTTGATTTGCTTTTGGGGTGGTGGCTTCATTGATCCGTTCTTCTTTAAAAACTATAATGGCCAGAAGGTTACAGTCAATGGTGAATGCTATACAGCCATGATAACTGACTTTTTCGTTCATCAATTAAACAATCATTGACTACGATTGACTTAATAAAGTAAATGTTTAGTACTGCATAATTTCGTGATAAGATTTACATCTGCACCTGGCTGTAAGCCTTAATCAGATGGTGGTCAAACCACTGTGGATGAAAAGCAGCATCATTCTCGCCCTAGGAAGCCGAGGACTAAATCTAGCAACAGGTCTTTCCTAGTTGCAATTTCAGCGGTTCCAAAGCAGGGTTGCAAACCACTACTCCTTGCTGAAGAGCTGGCGACTATCCAACTCTTGGTCCAGAACACATGACTAGCATTCTCACTGGATCCGGATCACTCACCCGTTAGTGTCATTAAAGGCGAGATGATCCTGGCCCACATAATAAGTTCATGCTTGGGGCCGCAAAACCACAACCACCACGATACTCCCGAAGGGCCAACCTCAATATTCAGTCAGAGAACAGCTAAAAGTCTAAAGAGACAATTAGCGGAACTCTGGCGCTTACTGATTCCTGTAGAAATAACGTGGAGCTTCCAGTTGACTCCCTGCTTGCCTTCAGGGCACTGGGCTCGCTTGTACCCCTAGCAGCATAGGTCTAGATAGTCAAGTATTCTATAATGACCGATAAATGTGCCCCCGGGGGGGAGTAACTGCATAATTTCACGTCGACATCAATAACCCTGAAGCGATTGACCAATGGACCTTCATATTAAACTATGTCCAAAGCAACCGTGGCGGTCATACGCCACAAGTCATATTTAAATTATAACGTTACAATAACGAAAATTTCATTTCAATTTAAAAAATTCAATTTTGTTTTGTTCCCTTTCAAAGTTCTATACCTCTATCAAAAACATATTTTATTAAATAAAACACCGGATATTATAACAAAGTAATTAGTTAATTCGCCTCTAATTAATTTATTATTATTTTCAAATTTTTTCTAAAGTTTCTTTATTAAAATTTTTATAAAAATTTTATACAAATATTTGCGGACAATTTTGGCGATCTATGAAGAGAATAGTGGAAAAGAAAGCTGTGGGTTGTGTGTGGACTGCGTTTAGCCAAATTATTATTAATTATCTATATTAAGATTTTTATAATTAAACAAAGTTCCTTCCCCCTCCCGAGGGCACGCAGTCTTAAGGGATCTCTTCCCAATCTTGACGCCAGTCGCTCGGGCTAACAAGAGCCACAAGCTGGAAGACACATAGGACTCTCAGAGTCCAGACAGTGACTCCTGGTGACACACTAGTGTCCCGGGAAAAAGTTGCCTGCAGGGCCACGACCCTGTTCTGGTTGTTGGTGAGGCCCCTCGAGTACTTACGCAGTGGCTATTGGTTGCTTTTAAAATGCTTCCGAAAAGATGTTAACGCAGGTCTAACATTCAATGTTCTAGCTAGCGCATGCAACAGGGCAAGAAGTTGGATAGTTTCGCAACTCTTCAGCAGGGAGTGGAGGCATGTTCCCGTTACCGTGCATTCGAAAATGCCTACTAAGGTATGTGTATGCGCCTTAGGGAGCGCATGGGTGTTCTTCCACAACCAGTTGCAAGATCAACGTCAGATTAAGGCCAAACGGCCAAGCGCTGACGTGAAACTTATCACATACGTGTACACAACCTAAAGTAGATGCATGAGAAGAAGGCTGATAATGGATTTAACTAGATCCAGAAAATGCTACACTACAATTTGGTGGTGTTTAATTTTTTCTGAATAAAACTAAAATTCCAAACGAACTTAAGCCAATTTAATCAGATCATTTTTTCATTACTTTTCATCCATCATTAAGTTTCTCTACAAATTACATTAAAATGACTTCCAACGGAAACAATTCTCTAGAAAAATTAAAATGAAAAGAATAGTTTGATAATGGTTACCGTGTCTTTGAATAAAAGGTTTCTTCAGTTTGGTTGGCTCTTTGCTTTGGTTGGTTAAATGTAATTCTTATTTAATCAATTTGACTTAAAATATTAGACTTGAGTTCTTTATACAAAATGGGGGTAAAAACCACTGATGAGCTTTATGAGCCATAATGAAAAGCCATATGGGTATATTTTTCATACAATAAAACTTTTCAATTTGTTAATAATAAATATTTTAGAAGAATTTCATAAAATGTTTCGGTTTGAGAGTCTAGTACAATTAACTTAGATTTATTTTTTATAATTTTTTAACTAATAAAATTTTAAAAATAATTAATATTCAATTCATTTTTACATTAAATTTTTTTACAACCAACAAGATCGTTGTGCTTTTCATCTACACCTACTGGTGCAGAAATTTTAAATTTGTGTATTGTAATACAAAACTCCCTTAAGCATTAAATTAGCGACTCTTATCATACCTTTACGACTTTTGCAATTTCAAACAATGGTCCTCTTAATGTCATTCTTTACTAAAAATAAAACATTATTAAATATTAGACGTTTACCTTAATTAAGATCTAACAAGTTTGCTGTCCACTGAGTATAATTATTTTTTATTATTTAACTATAAATATAAAATTCCTAGATAAGTATATATAAGAAGGTAGCTCAATAAGTCTTTAAACAAAATATTAAAAAATTGGCAGGGTATGAAAAAATATTAACTTTATTTATTTTAATAAACCTTTTGTTATATCGAGTTCTTCTATTGCAAAATAATAGTGCTAAATTAAAATCAACTATTTATTTACTTTTAATACATACAAAAGAAACACGATGGTAACTTTGTTGTCTTCACCCCCAGATGACTCAACATGAATAAATTCTATTTGCCTAGCAAGTGATGCTAATATAGTTTTTTGAAGCGGTTATCGTATATACAAGAAATTTTACTTTAACATCACCCCACATTGTTGTTGTTGTTATTATTCAGTTTTTGTGTTAGTTGTATTTGTTTTCTGTTGTATCTCATTTTGTATAATTCCTTATAAGCTCGTTGTTTTTGTCTTGCCTGTATAAGATTTCTTAGATTTCTTTTGCAGTTTGTAATCTGACAGTGGGACGTTTTACTTAAATTTTAACTGATATATATTTTCTTTTAAAGCTTTGCAAATCTACTTCATAACAATATATAAAATGTGCTTTGTATGTTCAATATTTTTACTCCATCTGGCATATTTTTGTATGAGCTTCAAAAATAAAGAAGCATTGAAACAATGAACAAGGAAAAATATATTTGAATAAAAGTTTCCTCATGATCAGCACCACTTTTAAATAAATGCATTTTCTTACATACTGCTATGAGTAATAAATCTAGTATTATTTTATTAATATTATTGCATTCCAAAATAAATTTATAATTAAGATAAGTTTTAAGTTTAATGTTATTTGGTTGATTATAGTAATTGCAATATTTTGGAAAATTAAAAATACTGAATGTTTTGCTTTCATTATATACCTTAAGTAAAAGATAGCACATGCTAAGAAATTATTAAAAAATATATATGGACATAGATGCAATCATGGCTTTTCTTAATACTTCATAGATTCAAATTTAGTGTAAGGGGCGATGGACCTTAATTAGTAAAATCTGTTTCCGAGTAAGCTTTTGACAGAGTGCCTACGATTTGCCTAACTTCTTTTGGGCTATTTTTCGTTAAAGCATTTTTAAAGGTATTTTTTTATAAGAATCGTGTAAACTGTAGCACCACAATCACATGAGGAAGTGACTGTCTAACTTTTGACATTTACAGGAAACCAACTACGACCACATTACCTCGAAACATTCTACCCAACATGAACTAGTAATAGCATTTAGACTTACTCCACGTAATTACAACAAAGAACTCGACACAATTTACACCATCGCTAAAAACAACGACTACAAGCCCACGACTATCGACAAATTGCTTAGACAATACAACACTAAAAACAGGAATAAAGAAGACAACTGATACAACACGATGACGCATGTTTACTTAGACAGGACCAGAAATAGAACGGTTAGCTAACCTTTTTCCCAAAAAAGTTAACTCACAGCATTAGAAACTGGCAACACTCTGAGCTATAACCTCAGGACATCGATGGACACAAATGACAAATTAAGTTCCAGCGAAGTAGGCAGACTTACGTGTACCTGCAAACATACTTATATAGAACAAACTGGACGAACACTAGAAACAAAATTTCAGAACATATACGCTCGTACAAACGAAAAATAGAAGATTCCAACTTTTCATTATACCTTGACAGACATGCACTAAGGGAGATTGATGAACGTATAACATTACTACATCGTAGTAAAAAAAGACAAAGACTTAACATTCTGGAAAATGTGGAAATATATAAAACAAGAACTTTTAACAGTGAAATTGCAAATGAGCAGATAAACACGACCTCAGGCAAAATCTCCACACCACTGAAACTACTTATACGCTCTAGCAAACGAAATATACTCTCAGAGAGACGCTCTAATCTAACAAATAACATAAGATGGAAATATTAAATTAACCCCACATATAATGACAGGTGGCGAAACTATTTTCCTGTATAAATAGATACACCCTAATGAAGGAACGATCTAAACCCAACAATATTTAAAGTAACAGACCTAATCTAACTCCCCAGTGCTATCTTAAACTATCTTATGTTAATGCATCGAAAGCGCTTGCTGATCGTACCAAACAAACAGCAAGTAACGATGATATTCACCGAAAGGAATTACAGCAATATAATTTTTCTTTAAAGTCAAATATATTATAGGATATTAGAGATGTGAAAAAAAATGTGAAGATATTATTTTTTCACGCGCTCTACTGAAAGGATTAAATTTTATTAAATCTGAGTACCGTTTTAGAAAGTTAAAAGCCTTAAACATATTTTGAGGAGCACGAAATGATTAAATTTAGTCCACTGCTGCTTCCTTTGTACCTAAACTATAAGGATACTAAGAGATGGTCTATATGGCTTGATTTCTCCTCTACAATTTGGATGATAGATGTCGATTCTTTCATTAAAGTTTGTAATCACCGTTTTGGCAAAATTGTGGTCGTTAATCACATCACAGATTTTTAGTTTTAGGGCTGAAATCGATTCGTTTGGCTTCATATACACCCTATCCTTAGCATAGTCCTACAAAAAGTAATCCAATGGTTTTAAAACCCACGATCTGGCTGGCCACTTAACTGCTGATCGTTGTGAAATATTGCCATCCCGAAATTTGCCCTGCAATAAATTGATCGTTTCCTTGGATTTGTGAAATGTGGCACCGTCCTGTTGAAACTATATGTCGGTGATATCCACGTCTTCAAAAATAGGCCAAAAGTGTGTTATTAACCTCTCGCAAAATTCGCCATGTGGGGTTTTGGATAAACCTAATTGTTGAGAACCTCAAGGAATTGACAAATTTGCATCTACTTCAACAGTGCGATGTTTTCAGTTAAACGACCTGGTTGAATATGTGTTGGTTTTTTCACGTTTTATATCGAGCCTGTCGACTCAAATTTTTAACAGCGGTCTCAAAAGGATGATTATGTTGTCCGCAAATATCACGAATTTTACGTAATGTAACTTTAACAGAACTAACATTTTCATAGTGAATTTAATTATTTTAATGCGATTTTCTTGTGAAATTGAATTTATTGTAACAATTGCCAATGCCTCTACTACGAATACGTCAAAAAACTAAATGTCAAATCTATCATATTGTTGGTGTTGCCACAATTGAAGGTCAAACTCCTTGTTGAAGAACCCGATACTGGACTTATTACAGTTTATTTTTTGAAAGTCTACACTGTGGAAGGTGTTTTACGACAATTGCTTTAAAAAAGTACAAATATTTGCTTTTAATGAAGAAGTCACTCTCGCAAAATTTAATTAGTAAGGGATTCAGAGAATGCTAGATGCAATAACAAAAAAAAATGCGTAAAATCTTTTTTCTGTTTTTGTAAGGATTTACTGAATTTCACTCGTATTTAAAAAAAAAAAACTTTAACAATAAAAATCAAATGATTTCAAACATTTAGCTCTCATTGCTAACATCCTACAATGTCATTATTAATTGATAAATGATTTTCATTTTATAAAAGGCCAACAAGACGTTTAATTATTTCGAATACGAAATTAAGAAAAAGATATTTGGAATGAAAATGTGGTGGAAGAGCAAACAAAGTTTTTGATTTTCACTTTCATATCCAACAAGGGATTATAATTATGACTCTTAAAACATTCTTTTAGTTTTAGTATTAAATTAGTTGAGTTCAAGGCTTAAAAATGAAAAAAAATTACAAATAATAGAAAATGACTTATGCGTGTAAAACCAAAATACTTGAATATTTAAAATGTTTGGGGAAACTAAAACGACAAAACAATAAACAAAAGCCTCATGGCTATTATAAGTGTGTTGCATTATGATAATAGGTAAGATTAGGTTCGACAGGCAGCTTGATTTTACAGGATATTTGGGTTCATATGCTGATTATCTGTGTTACCAACAAAATAAATAAAGAGTGAGGAGGGATTCCGTATTCTTCGTTCTGGTAACTCCTTTTACAGTTATTGTTTCGAAGAACTATCCTCCTCACATGGAATCCTGCCAGACAGTGTCCAGTTACTGCAGCAAGCAAGTCTCACTGTTGCACTTTTAGCATCCGCAGTACTTCGATTTAATGAGGATCCAATTGTTGTGACAGTCAAAAACATCAAATCATTAGACCATTCGATCTGTAGTATATCAAAAAGAGCAGTGCTACAAAGCTATTAGCTAGCAGAGCAGGAGTTGTGGCTAAACGTACAAATAGCTTCATTCACGAAGGTCATATATAACACAGTTGACTGTTAAATTGTACGTCATCACATTAAATGCTGACCAGTATTTAGAGAAGAGATACGATAAGTGATAGGATGAACGTCGCACCTGTCCGCGAGTCCTTAATCTGATGTTGGGCTTACCACTGGACGTAGAAAAAAGCGCCCACCCAAGCTCTAAGATGCATATACACTAGGTGCATATACGCCTTTTAGAGTACACGATAGCAGGGCATGCTCACTCTTTTTGCTGAAGAGTTGGAGACTATTCAACTCCTAGCACTAGATATTAACTTTTTTATTAACATCTCCGGAACTTTCCTCAAAGCCCAATTAAACCGCAGCCATCATGATGCTCCCCGAGGTGTCTCACCAGAGTGGAACGTTTATTGCTCAAAAGTCTCCGACTTTTTACTACATAAATATCAAAGGAGGACAGTTCAATTCTTGATATTTAATAATTTGACAGGCAATTTACTTCCTAACCTAAAATTGCCCACTCTACACTTTCCTTCCCTACCACAATTATTTCTATATGTACTCTATATTATATTTCTATATTACTTGTTGTTGTTTATATTGGCTTATATCACTATTTTGTCATAGATGGTGATTTTTCCAGTGTGTTGATATCTTCTTTAGCCTTTGCCTCTGGCAGAAGTTTAGCTTTGGCGGTGATCCAGCTTGAGCATTTATATTTATTTTGTATTTATTCCTGCTGATGGTCGTACTAGCCAGTTATTACAGCATCATATATAGAATTACACATAGAGCTACGATCCACATCCCTGCTACAAAGGTCTCTATTTGCTGAAAACTTAAATTTGAATGTGAAGAAGCTGTTGAGGCAAAAAGTACTCTTGGTACTTTATAAATAGAGACAAAACAAAAGGCAAAGATAGCAAAAGTAAGTTGCCGTTAACAGCCAAAATATATCAACTTCCACTTTTGTGCCATGATTATCAAAATAGACTGTCTAAGAAAATGCCACATCTAAGATGTGAGGGAAGACACTCAAAATCGGTACTTACAGCAGAACCTGTAGTGGGACGTTGTCGAGAATGTTGCTACGGATGGCTATAAAATTGTTGTTTGCTATTTGTTGTCGTAGAAATAAGTGTAGAGCTGGCATAATTTGTGGGTAGAACGCCCCCTACGAAAGTCATACTGTCGGTCGCTAAGTAAGCAGTCGGACCCCAATTACCTCACAAGATGTAAATTTGATTACTTTCCATTACTTTAGATTTTGCAGAACAAATGCCTCATCCTTTGTGGGGATTGGCGTTACATTAGCAACCTGCCAACACTTTGGAAATTCACTGGCGTAGTACAACGTGCTGAAGAGGGCTGCTAAATGGACGCATTAGCATCGAAGAGCACTATTTCAAGACCAGTGCTGGAACCCCACCCCGCCCAGGAGACTTGTTGATGTTAAGATCTTTTAAAATTTTTTTAATCCCACGAACTTGAAAAAATTTTGGGAATGATTTTTCGTCATCCCGCGTCAAACTTGCTTTGTAAACAGACCGGTTTCGGCTATGAGCCGAGTGTTCTTGTCTCTATATAGAGAGAAACCGGTCTGTTTATAAACCAAATTGGACGCGGGATGACGTAAAATGATATCCAATTAAATCAAATCCTGACGGACAATATATGCACATATTGAAAAAATATCTTCGGTTTAGTAACGGATACTTTGTCGAATTCGGGCGGAGGTTAATTGCTCTCCAGCAAATAATAATTATTTGCAAATACATCAGCCAAGAGGTTAGCTTTATCAACCGGGTCAGTGAATATTTGGTCATTCTTTAAAAGAGTAGGAATTGAACTACAATTATCCGTTACTCTTTCAACAAATGATCCAAAGCTCTTCCTACCCGTAGGAGTAGCAAGAATTTTAGCACGAAGGCGCTCATTGTATAGATTTTTCTCGCACCTTAGTACATTGGCACACGAAGATGTTGCCCTTTTGCGTAACGAATCAGTATCTGGGTTTATTTTTCTATGCCAGATACTGAATGCTTCCTCTTTTGATTGATATAATCACAAATGGCCCACCACATTGTGTCAGAATAGGGCGGTAGCCCTGCGGGCAACTGGTTCCGGTAGTAGCAGTGTGTGTATAATAAGTCACTGGTTGGACTTTGCGAGTGCTATGTATCTTCTAGTTTCGGGCTCTTGCTAGCCCAAGCAACTCGTGGCGCCTTTTACCGCCGAAAACACATGTCAAGACGGTCCCCCCGGGGGCAAATGATAGTTTTTATGGATCCTACAACTGCCATCTAGACTTGTGTCTTGCGGGGTAAAAGGGAGCCCAATCCCAATCAAGGCTAGTAGGAGTCAACTAGACAATCTACTATATTTCCACGGGAATCAGTGGCCCGCAGAGTTCCGCTATTTGTCTCTTTAGGCATTTAGCTGTTCTCTCGCTGGTTATTGAGGTAGACCCTTCGGGAGTATCGTGGTGGCTGTGTGTTTCGAGGCCCTCGTTTGAGTTTGTGGGTCGGATCATTCACAATGAGCACAATGAATGGTCCAGGTCCAGTGAATATGAATGCCGTCGTGATCTTAATTATATTAAGCTTCATGCATTCTAGACCAGGAGTTGGATAGTCTCCAACTCTTTAGCAAGGAGTGAAGGCTGTGGCCTACTTCGGGCTTTCGAAATTGCTACTAGGATTGGCTGGAGGATATACGTATTCGCAGGGCTTCTAGTGCGTGAATGGCGTTGCTTTTCATTCACAGTGGTTTGACCATCATCTGATTATGGCTCACTGCCGGTGCAGATGTAAATCTTATCACATCATGTCAAGATGGTGGAGAGATCCATCAAGACTGCGTGCCTCCGGGGGAGGCGAAATTTGATGTATTAAGGAATATTATTGCGGCGTTACTTTCGAAACAAAGATAAGTAGCACTGTAAGATATTTTGTGCTTATTCAATCAGCTCGCCGTGTTTGCAATGGCAGTCTAAAGATCTTTCTTATGCTAAAATATCGCTAAGCAGAATTCACTATCAAATGTTGTGCCTCACTAGGAAGCAACATTATAGTCAAGGAATGCTCTGAGGAACAATACTTAAAAATATTCCGAATGATATTTGGGAATCCTGTAACGCTAATCTCTGTTTTAATGCACTTCTAACATTCAGTATAACTGCCGTATATAACGCCAGTTTCCTCCTTCCAGTGGATTTATTGGTTGTGCTGGGCAAAAAGCGTCTTTCTACACATTGATCAAAAAGCACCTGATATTAAGATTATTAGAGATGAATAGACAATAATAATCGAATTCCCAAAAAAGTGTAAAATAATTCTTTATTAAGCAAAAATTATTTAAAATGTACAATTAAATATTTAAAAAATTTTTAAAACAAATACAAAAATTTAAACAAATTCTTTGAAGAAGTAGAATTAATTTTGTAGTTACTATTATCCCCTTTAATTAATTATCTACACTTTTAAAATAATTAAATTAAAAAAAATTTATTTTCAATTTATCTTAACATTTCAGCGTGCGCAAACAAAAAGTTATTTCTACAAAATATTTTATAATGGAAAAGGAAATATTTGTGATAATTTCCTTATATAGCTTTCACAATTTATCAAAATATTTTAACAATTTATTTATCAAGTTAATAAAACTGTAAGTGCAAGTAAAACAATATGATTTTCTATATAGAAAGTTTTTCTAAACTTTAAAAAAATAGAAACATTTTTCAATACAAGAAAGCAATTTGAAAAACTCATAGAACTGAATTTAAATTGCAAATAATACATTGTAGTCGTATAACTGAAAATTTTATTGTATGCAAAACACACACACATACACACACATGCATTAACATACAGTGAATTATTTTAGTTTTGTATAAACAATATAGTAAATATTGTCGTCAAAGAATTTTTATTTGTGCAATTTGTTAGCATTTTTATATTAGGGGAGCTCACAGTCTATGACGTCAAGCAAAATGAGAATACATAGAAAACATAGATTTTCTAATTGCAAATCGGCAATTCGCAGCGGTGCTCCTTGGGATTTGTTTATTGTTATTGCGAAAGCGAGAAGCACATGAAATTGAAGTCACTTAAATGAAAAGGGTACATCCTCTCCTTTACATTTGCCACATTCGGCATCAACTTTTTTACGAAGGGTCTGGTTCCGTTGCACCACTTGGGCATGTTGAAATTCCGAAGGAACAATATGGCGAGCCAACTTTCAACGTCAATACATGCGGTGGCATTCCAGGAGGCTCCAAAGAATTGAAAAATTCGACTGGATAACTGACAGCTCGGTGCTCTTCTGTGACTCTGTCAATAGATTTGTATTGTGTGACCGCTCCAGGAGTTTTCAATTGAATTTTATGATTGATGCGATTGCCGTCATCATTCTTGAAATTATTGGCAATATCCGAAAAAACTACCTTTTCAAGATTTCGAATTAATGCCTGAAATTGACAGAAATTTGGTGGGAACGATATCTCGTGGGTTTCTGGATCCACCGGAATTTTGTCATCGCCCATATTCAAAAGCTGCTTGGCAAATATTTGTGCAGAAACATTTCCATGTAAATGCACACGCATACTAGTGGTCGACAGTGTAATTTTCTTCACATGTCTCTAGAGAGCCGATTTCTTCAAGCACGAGCTTAGCTCATCTGCTGCTGTTGATCTTGGACTGACAGGCAAGATTTCATGGAAATCACCAGCGAGCAGTATCAGAGCTCCACCCATTAGGCATTGATTGGCTCGCAAAGATTATGATCAAGGGCCTCAAGGGCTTTGTTGTAAGCCATCGTACATGCATCAAAAATGATATCTTGGAACGTTTTCAACACTGTGACCATTCCTGATATTTTTCCGATGTTCCCAAGAGGAACCTCGGCTATATTCAAATTCAATGGCAGCTTGAATGCCGGATGCGCCATACGTCCTCTATCGAGCAGTGTTGCCGCAATTTTTGGCGATGCTACAGCTAGATCAATCTCATGTTTCATGCGAATTTCAGCGAGAAACAAATTAAGCAAAAATGTTTTCCCTGTTCCTCTTGAGGCATCAAGGAACAAAAGACCACCATTTCCGGCTCGCATATGCTCCGTGATTCTATTGCACGCAAGTCGTTGGTAATTTGTTAAGAGTATTTTCTGAGTCTTCACATAAACTTGCAGCGTATCAATGTCGCATTGCATTTCTCGCAACATATCTCCGCCGATAGCATCATTTCAACCACGCTAAAAACAAACGACGAATATGCACTATGGCGTCCAGCAACAATTCGAATTGAAATGTTTTTTTCGTTTCAAATTGACTCACTAATTACAAATCACTGCCAAAGTCACAATCACAATTTGTTATTATTGAGGAGACTGTAAAAATCACTAATTATTTTCTACTGCCGTTGAAATCAATTTTATTGCAAGGTCAACGAAAAAACTATGTTGCTGTATTGCTGCTGTTGCAATGTTTTAATAGAATCAGAATCAACGAACTTTGGCGTGCGCAGAGTTATAGAACAATGCTTTCAAAAAATGTTTCCACAGCGCCATCTAGTGGCGATCTACAAAAAAATTGATAGTGAAGCTTCATCACTGTAGGTGGCTATATAATGAAAATAAGCCCAGAGTAAATTCATTGGATCTATTCATCCATTTCCGTGATCGTCACCTGATAACTGATAATACGATTTGTGAAATCAGTGTGCAAAATATTGATTGCTTGATTAGCTGTGTGGCATGGTGAAACCTTCTGAAATAAACATTATCCATGATCCTTGAAGTAGCTAATAATTATAGTTCTGTAGCGCTCGCTCTTAGCTGAAATGGCATTGTCATGTGATATTTTGATCCTACCACTCCAAATTCCATATCAAGCTGGCACTCTCTAGTATTGTGATAACTTCTCGACAGTTCTTTTCGTTGAAATTGCTTCCCGTAAAGAATGATTTTTAGATCAAATTTTCTGTCTAATTAAAGCTTTTATAACATTAGAGCTGTGAAGCCACAATGTGAATAAATCTTTGTTGGCTGTGAATTTGCTGTCAATAAGCTTTCTTAACGAATAATTTGCAACGCGCCAAGTTTTTGACAAGCCTGTATAACGAATTTTTTCCCAAGGTCTTTCATACAGCAAGCGTGACACGTGCTTAGCCTTTTTTGAAGTAACGCACTGTTTAGGCAACAGACAAATTACTCACTTTAGAAATAAGTTTCCAATATTGCTTAAGAATTAGGCGACCTAATTTATGATACTGATTGATAGTGAATATCTTGGATGGAAAAAAATATATCTATGTCATTCGCTACACTTTGAATCGTATAACAATTATGTTGGCTATGACATAAGTATTATGACTTCTCTTTTTCGAATTGTAGTCTCCAAAGTTAAGAGAAATGATTTATAGAGCAATTTTGCTATCCAATTGAAGCTTTTATAAGATTAAAGCTGTAAACCAGAAATGTAAATGATACTTTGGCGGCTGAACTTACTTAGCGAATTATTTGGGTCTCGCCAAAATGTTGATGTTGATGGCGAAGTTAAACAACGGCCCCAGCAAATTTAAACATTAGCAAGCCAGTTCCCCCCGGGGACACATGATAGCCTTTTTGGAGCCTACTATTCCATCTAGACTGGTGTCTTGCGGGGTAAAAGGGAGCCCAGGCCCCTTAAAGGCTAGTAGGAGTCACCTGGACAGAGTGTGATTTGTTTTACATCCACACCTGGCTATGTAGGCTTAATCAGATGGTGGACAAATCACTATACATAAATTGGAACGTCATCCTCGTCCTAGATAGCCGAAGGCATAATTCTAAGCAACAGAACCACCTAGTTGCAACTTTAATGATTCCAGGGCAGGGCTGCAAACCATCACACCTTGCTAAAGAGTTGGAGACTTTCCTACTCCTGTTCAGAACACATGTCTAGCATGCTCACTGGACTAGATCATTCACTTTGCGTGTCATTATCAGTGAGATGATTCTGGCCACCATAATTTTCATAATTCCCTTATGGGGCCGCAAAACCACAACCACCACGATGCTCCCATATAGGGGTCAACCTCAAAGATCAGTCAGAGAACTATTAAATGTCTAAAGAGACAAATTATAAACTCTGCGGCTCACTGATCCCCGTAGAAATAAAGTGGAGTTTCAAGTTGTCTCCCTGTCTGACTTCAGGGGACTGGGCTCCCTTTTTCCCCCAGTTGCACAGGTCTAGATAGTCAAGTATTCTATAAAGACCGATAAATGTGCCTCCGGGGGGGGGGGGGGGAGTCACCTGGACAATCCACTTTATTTCCACGGGAATCAGTGAGCTCGTAGAGTTCACTTTAGCCATTTAGCTGTTCAATGGCTGATTATTGAGGTTGGCCCCTATATGGGAGTTTCGTGGTGGCTGTGTGTTTCGAGACCCTCGTGAGATTTTGTGGGTCGGATCATTCACAATGAACACAATGAATGGTTCAGATCCAGTGAGTATGAATGTCGTCGTGTTCTTAATTATATTAAGTTTCATGCGTTCTGGACCAGGAGTTGGATAGTCTCCAGCTCTTTAGCAAGGAGTGAAGGCTGCGGCCTACTTCGGGCTTTCGAAATTGCAACTAGGAGTGACCGGAGGATATACGTATTCGAAAGCCTTCTAGGGCGAGGATGGCGCTACATACTATCCACAGTGGTTTGAACACCATCTGGTTAGGGCTAACTGCCAGGTGCAGATGTAAATCAAATCACGCAATTAGCAAGCCAGTATTACGAATTTTTTCCCAGGGTCTTTCATACAGCAAGCGTGGCAGGTGTTTAGCTTGTTTTGTAGAAACACACAGTTTGGGTAACAGACAAATTACTAACTTTAGAAATAAGTTGCAACACTTCCCACTATTGCTTAAGAGTTAAGCGGCTTATTTTCTTTACTATCACTGTGATACAGACTGACAGTGAATATTTCGGACAGAAAAATAAATGTGTGTCACTCACTACACCTTATATCATACAAATATTCTTTTCGTTCCAGCAAATCAGTACTCATGGAGAACTATGAAAGCTGTTCACCAATAAGACTTTATGTCATGTTGGCAAAGGTCTCTAGTAATAGAAACTAAGGCGAAGGGTTTGGGGGAAGAACAGCTGAGGCATATTTGTAGGCCTTAAATGTTCTATTCTTTAAAGTAAGGTTGTTGCTCATTGGCTAGCTAAGTTACTTATCACTGAAAGTATTAATATTCTATTAGAATATTGCTGCAGCACATAGGCTGGCTCGGTGCTAAATTTGGAATCATTTTAGACTTGGAGGTCATAATTAAAATGACTCTCTTCTGAATAAGTTTAATTAGAAAGCAATACTTTTCATTCTGTCATTTATTTTAACAACTTTCAGATCTCAAATTAACTCTTCATATCATTGACTCTCCTTAATCCTTATTTCAATGGATTTATTTGTTTAAAGTGTAGGACTGCATTTGTATTCCATTTGAAATTGTATTACGACATTATTTTATTTCTTTTCTTCAAATAAGCAAATTCATTTTATTTAAATATTTTAAGATTTTTAACATGTTATATTGTTTAAGTTTTATTTATTTTTATAAACATCCTCACATATATTTTTGTTTAACATCATTTACTTACTTCTTTCTTTGATGTGCCTTTTATTGTTGCTGTTAGATTTCAAATGTTTTCTATCTTCAAACAATTGTCTTTATAGTGAATTTTGTGACATGTAAAAATATTTGTAAAAATTGTAAAAAATTTGTTAAATTATTTAAATGTTGCCATATAAACAATTGTTAGCATTCAAAGTATAAAAGTTAAGTTTGTCAATTTGTAGTATTACGAATTGTATTTTAAATATGTTGAAAGATCAACATTTTTTAAGGGAAAGTGGGTGATTTGTAAAATAGATGCTCGCAGAAAGCCATAAGAATAAAAAAAGCAAAAGATTTGTCTGTAAATTAAATAAATATTAAATTACTGCTTGAATGGAATCCTAAGCCTAACTTATATTACTAAACCAAACAAAATATGCTTGTTACGCTTTCATATTTTAACTACTTCACCGACCGTTAGAAAATTTTGTACAGAGGTTTTCCATGATTTGGAAAATGGCCTAAAGTATCCTTTATCCAAAAAGGTAAAACTATCAGAATATTATTTACAACATTTTTAAACAATTTTATACTAGCGCATAGTAGTCCAATTATATTTTGTGATATATTTTTGCAGCACATATATTTAGAAAGAGACTGGGATGTTTAAAATTTCGAACCAAGCATAATTTCAGGTCTTAGATATAATAGAATAAAATTTTTGTCCAATAGACTTAATGGCTGCTTTAAAAGATAAGTTAAGATTATTCCGAAGTCATTCTCGAGGAATGTGAATTAGAAATCGCGTTAGATGACAGCGATTCCTGTGTAAAAACCCAGCCATCCACACTGGTGTCAGACAGCAATAATGTTTTTGTTAGTCTATAAGTTATAGATTTTATCAGTCTGATAAAACTGACCGCTTTTACATTTCCTCCTTGCTTTTAAAATGCAATAACCAATCGGCGTAGGGGTTTTTAATTCAATTATCTTATCAGTGTGTAAAAATATTATAAAAATTTTAACTTCTTAATTTGTTTGTAACTACATTTTCCCCCCTTTTTCTCCATCTTATTGAATTAGATATTGTAACTGCAAGTCTAGAAAGCCAACATTATAAGCGAATTGTCAACTTGGGTAAGAACCAACGACACCAGATGCATAATTCTCATCCTATCCGGTATCGGTAGGTACTAGTGGAAATATTTAGCTAAGACGATTCCGTCACATCAGAGAGATTGGATGCAAGAAAAGCTTAAGATTATTTTCGACTCTTTTAAGGTCCGATATTGAAGTTAAAAAATTTGGTACATAAGTTGAAGCCCCTTGCCCCCTTGATCTATGGCAAACGGCATTTGTATATAAATACTGTTACGTTTATACCTTTTATAAACGTTTTGGTGTCAGTTCTTCATTGCAAAATAAATAACAACACATTTTATAGGTTTTAAATTAATTACAAGTGTATTTACTTTAACTACACACAAAGTTGACACTACAGAACAATTTACTTAAGATGCACATCTTTACTGCACGAGATTTAATTTTACACTGACTGACTATCCACTCAGACGCTGCCTTTTATATTTGTCCACTAGAAGTCTAGAAAAATTGAGAATCTTCTACTCCCTTTCTATCACATTTTGTTGTTGTAGTTATATTATTCATTCAATGTCTAGGCGCCTGTAGGTCTGTGTGTATTTTTGTTTTTATGCTGATAAAGTTTCTTCCTGGAATATAATTTAAGATAGTTGTTGTTATCTTGTGTACATAAGTTTTTTTAGAAAACTATGCAGTTAATAAACAGCATACCCGATTATTGTTGTTTTGCATATATAAAATTTCCATGCAGCTTGAAACTAGAAAGTTGTTATTGCTTTGCGTGCATAAATTTTCTTAGCAAGCCACGCAGTTAGTAAACAACATATTCAGTTGTTTACTTTTTTAACTAATTATTTTCTTTTAAAACTTAAGCAAGATGCATCCGTAACAATATGTTTGCAACCGGTGTCTTGAAATTTTTCCTTTCTGGCAGGTATCGTGGTGCAGTATTATGCGATGAATTTAAGGCCTACATACAAGGAATGATTACTGGAATAGAAAATGACAATAAGCAGGGGCTGTATATATAGATTTAGCGTGTCTTTAATATTTGAATAGCCTAAAATTGTATCATTAGCTTCTAAAGGGTCCGCAATTTAACGTTTTTTTTCCAACTAGTGCTTATTTCGCGAATGGCTCATGTTTGATTTGACAGATAAATAGTTTTATCCTTCCGCGATCGACTTACAGAAGATGCCGGTTTTGCAAAAAAAAATCATCTTTTCAGATGAAGCTCGTTGATCTTGGCGGGTATGTAAACAAGCAAAATTGTCGCATTTGGGGCACGCATACATTGAAAAGCTGACGCACCCAAAACGGGTCGCTGTTTCGTGCGGATTTTGGTCCAGAGGCATAATTGGGCCATTTTTAAGGAGTGGCCGTTGCAATCAATGGCGATCGTTATCGGGCCACGTTGAACGAATTTTTGTTCACAAGAATTGAAAAGGAGGATATTGGCAACAGGACAGTTTCAAACAGGACGGTTTCGAACAGAACGCCGCTGCGTGCCACACAGACGAAGCTGTGTAGCTTTGTTTTTAGCATTCAAAACAAAAAAAAAAGTTATTTGGCGGACCCTCTACAAAATCTAAAGGAGAAGCATTAAAATTTGGCACTTGTAGGAACTGTGACGTAAATTTCTTTATGCTGAGTATTAGAAGGCTTAAAAGCAAAAATTCCGAAGTAAATGTTTATAACTCAGAACAGAAACAAAACTAAAAAATAAGAAACATAGCAGAAAATGTACGGACGACGATACTACTCCGGAACTGAGAGCACCGGCTTAATAGTCCAAAAGATTTTTGTATTCTTTGTAAGCGTGTGCTAAAGGACATATAACGACGCAACATTGGATTAACTGAAGAGTAACTGAAAACTGATAGACACTTTGTTCCATGAAGTAGAGAATTATTGAAGTTCAGAACTGCATAAGACTTGGATAAAGATAAGCGTATGCTTAGACTGTACCCAGAACAGCATCAAATGAAATCGCACAAAAACCCAATACTGGCTGGAATTAAATCACTTTGGATGAATTTGGAAAGAAGAACGTGACTCTAAATGAAACGTGTAATTTGCAATGAAAATAGTCGATATCCCTGATACATTGGTCTAAAGTAAAATCCGTTTGCGGTTTATGGAACTAAGTAGTCATGCGAAAAAATTAATTCAAACAGCAAAATTTCTTTCTCGTTTCTAAAAACTTGTAGTAGAATTGTAGAATTTTTCTGAAGTGAAATTACAATTAATTAATTTTAAAACTGGACCTATTTCTATGATTTCGTATATGAATTTACCTACCAGAAGTATTTGAATAACCATAACAGATAGTTGATTATGCATCTATAGTTTTAAATCCAGATCTAAATATTTATTTTCCATCCTATAACTTTAACTATTAGCAAAGGTCATCCCCTTAGTTCTGGTCTTATGTAAAAAAAATTCGTAATTGATCAGCAGCAAGACGAACAATACAGAAAGAGCATTAAATGAAATAGGAAATGCTACACAGGATTGTTTTTAAAATGCCCATAACTAATCAGAGCTCTTTATATTACCACCAATGAGATAGACTAGCTGTCACTCTCATAAAGTGAAATTTAGTAAGCTCCACTAATTTTTATTTTTGCCCTAATTTTAGAAAATTCGAAATACGACTTGTGATAGGTGATAAATTAGGAAATTAAAATCACATACGATTTTACTAACATTTTTTGTCGAGTGTTTTAAATATTTAAAGAAAATTCCTTTTAATACAAATGTAGAAATATCTTATCATATTAAGTATGCAAATGTATTGTTATTTACTTACACTTAATATTTGCTATTTTTCAACAAAGGAAAAAAAATAAAAATACTTTCATTCCAAACTCTTACTTTACAAACGTATTACTGCAAATAAATTTAATATTTAAAGTACCAGACATCTGTTCACATTCCTTTTTCATTAAGAAGTTATTTATGCTAAAAAAAAATTAAACAAATAAATAAAATTTAATTTTTCTGTTTCTACATTCTGCATACTGCAAACTGTTGAGTTTTTTTATTTATTATTTTCATAATTAAAAAACCATTTTTATTTTCTTTTTAAGTTTTAGAAATTTTCCTTCTGTTTATTTCAGTTTTGTGCTAGATTGTGATTTTGGTGAGCCAAAACGAAATTTTTCATATATTTTGTGTGAACATATTTTAGAATCTGTCTGTTGTTACGCTTAATAAGTCAATGTCTTCTTAGGTGAATTAAAAAAAATACATATTCGTCCTCAAAAAATAAAAACTTCTTTTAGTTCACCGAAACAAAAGTGGCAAAGAATTAATTTAAACGTGTTCATTTGATCACTATTAAACATTGAAGGGAGTTTCCTACAATCATATGCAAAATGGCGATCCTACTTCATTAATCACATTACGTATTTTGAGTTTTAAGGATGAAATCGATTGGATTGGCTTCGTATAGACTCTGTCCTTAACATAGCTCCACAAAAAATAATCCACGATCTCGCTGGCCACTTAACTGCTAATTTGGTTTGCAATAAATTGATCGTTTCATTGGCTGCGCGACATGTTGCACCGTCCTGTTGAAACCACATGTCAGTGATATTCACGTGGTCAGTAATAGTCAAAATTGATTTGTTATCCTCTAGTCATAGCGTAGTTCGCATTTCTACCTTCATTTTCGAAAAAAAAACGGCCTACTCACGCCACCAGACTGCTACACAGTGACACTTTGAGCATGCACAGCCTTCTCAATAATCCTGCTAAGATTTTGAGAAGCACAAATACGCAAATTTTCCTTGTTGACTCTGACAAGTGAAAAAAAATATTTTTTGGAAAAACCAGCTCGATGACCCTGAATGAATTGGGCGAATCTACAGTGATGCGAATGCTCGGTCGGTTTCAATTCCTGCACCAGTTGAACCTTGTAAGGCTTCACAGACAAATCCTTACACAGAATTTGCCTTGAGGTGGTTTTGAAAAACCCCAACTATTTCGAACGTCGAGGAATTGACAAATTTGAATCTGCTTCAACACTGTATCTCACGGCTGTGCTGTTTTTAGTTGAACGACCCAACCAAACACACGTTGGTGTTCGCACATATTTTATTAAGTCTATCGACTTAAATTTTACAACCAATTTTTTAATAGCGAACTCATATGGATGATTATGTTATCCGAAAATTTTACGAATTTTACGAAATGTATTTTTAACTTTTTTTTTCGGACCAGCACTCATGCAATGCATTGTGCCAGAACTAGGAAATTAGGTTACGGGAAGGAGGAACGAGGCAGTAGTGTCTATGGACATTCAGTTTGTATTTTCCCAAACAGAAAGTGACAGAAAAGGCCTCAGGAGGGATCTTATTCAACATACGGACTGTTCTGCTAAAAAACGAATTTTCCCTGTAATGCGTAGTGTAATCAACCACAAATGGATGCGCTCTCAACGAAAATTGTGTTGAACGCAAAAACGTGCGAGTATCGGAAACAAGTTCCCTAATTTCATTAGAGCCTTTACCATTGTAGTAACGATAGAACAGTGAAATACATCCCACATTGCGTGGATGCTTTTAACTGAACAACCATTTTCATAATGGATTTTAATTATTTTAACATGATTTTCGAGGTAATGTTAAGAACAGAGTCAATAGGCAACTAATCGAATAGATTTCAACCTTAAAATTTAAAATCCTTGATGTGATTAACGAAATAAGACCACCATTTTGTCAAAAAGTGACTAAAAATTTTGACGAAAGAATTGCCATCTGTCAGCGTAGTCGTGATAGACATTTTTCAGATGTCATTTTTTGTTTTTAATTGCTACGAATAGGTCAAAAAACTAAATGGCAAAACCATCAAGGTGTTTGTGGTGCTACGATTTGAAATCAAACTTCTTGCTGAAAACCCCGATATCTAAAAAGACTACTTTCTTGACCACTATCTATCTGCGTTATTCCAGCATGTTTATAGGCACTCTTTAACTCCCTTTCATTCGTTAGCCATAAGAAAATTTCGATTAAGTATTGATTTCTAATTGTCGGCTAACAATTTTCTAGACTGCGGTCACGCACTGCATTTAAATTCAAAACTCTTGTGCCTGTGATCGTCATTGCAGTGGTTTCTGAAATTATACTACCATTATAGCATCATATTCGGAGAGTCCTGCTTGTAGTTGCTCCCGCCATCTGTTCAAATATGTCATTCCATTCGGGATCATTCCTGCTAATATAAAACCAAGTTTTTAAAAAGTATAAAGTTTTAAATTTTACCCACAAATATAACGTTTGTATGGAACCCCTACATATTTCCTTTTAAAAAATAGTTTTGAATTATATTTTTTTTAATAAGTTTCAGAGTAGTAGACTTCGAACAACTTCTAAAATTTATGGAATTCTTTTATTGTGAAATCAAAGCCACAAAAGAAAATTGTTTTTATTTAACATCGCAAATATTTTTGTTTTTCATACAAAATTCCCCATACAATGTTATTTTACAAATGCTTTCGATTATTTATTATTTTTTCTTCCATTATTCGTTTACAATTTCTCCACTGTAGTACTGCATTAAAAAATCTGCAAATTTAAAGTAAATATTTAATTTATCTTTCTACTTGCAATACCTTTATGCGAGTGTGTTCAGCCCAACACTTAAACGAGTGTTAAAAGACATTTTCTGGAACACAGCAGGGAAGACAGGATAAAAATGCATATAAAAATCAAACAAGCCAACATCAAGTGAATTTTTTAATGTCTTAAAGGAATTTCTTTTGATTCCACCGCTTAGTTTAACACTGACAAGTGTCGAAATATAATTCAACTAGACACTGCAACAGATTATCCATTGTAAATGAAATGAAATGTTCGATTGTTTTTTTTTTTGGTTGCCTTCTTCAAAGATGACATTTTCTTTTTTTGTATATTTAGTGGTACACATTTTTTTGTACAACTCTGAGCCAGACGCTGGGTGTTTGTCTGTTAAAGGCAGATGTTTAAGAATCGTAAGCAATAGAAATTTATCAAAGAAATGAACGCATAAATATTGTTGGCATATAAGACATTGAAAGTGGTATAAATATTAGGTAGTTAGGCATTTTTTACACCCTACATACAAAAAGTATAAGAAGCATAAATTGTGATTAAAATTTTCACGAAGGAATAGAAGTTTTATCTGAATCACTGGGTTGTAAACGGCAACTTGATGAACTGTGTATATCTTGACTTCATCTTGTATGCGAAAATTATACTCAAGGGTTTTTCAGTAAGAAGTTTATTTTCTATGAATAAAAAATAACCACCACTACTTAATCGCTTTCTGTCAAAATGGCGGTCCTATTTTGTTAAACACATCACGAATTATAAGTTTTGATAATGAAATCGATTCAATTGGCTCCGCATAGACTCTCTCTTTAAGATTGTCCAACAAAAAATAATCCAATGATGTTAAAGCACACAATCTGACTGGCCACTTAACTGCTGATTGTCGTGAAATTATATGATAGGGAAATTTGGTTTGCAATAAATTTACCGTTTCATTGGTTATGTGACATGTGGCACCATCCCGTTCTCACTAAATGCCAGTGAAATCCACGTCGTCAATAATAAGACAAAATTGAGTAGTTAGCATCTCGCGATAGAGTGATCCATTGACTGTTACCATATTTCGAGCCATATCCTCGGAAAAACATTCCAATCACACCTCCAGACCACGTAGCGCATCATATAGTTACACGTTGATCATGCAAAGGCTTCTCAGTAATCGCTTTAGAATTTTCAGAAGCGTGATAAAATTTACATCAGTACCTAGCTGTGTAAGCCATAACCTAACGGTGGATTAAACCACTATGGATAATTTAAGCATCTCCCATGCCCAGGAAGCCTTTGGATGTCTCTTTCCTCCAGTCACTCCCGGTTGCAACTCCAAATGTGGCAATTATACTTGTTGACATACCCTGACAAGTGAAAATGGGCTTCGTTTGAAAAAATTATTTTATCAGAAAAACCAGCCGGTTGTTCCTGAATGAATTGAGCGAATCTACGGCGATGTGAATGGTCTGTCGGCTTCATTTCCTGTACTAGTTGAACCTTGTAAGTCTTCAAAGTCAAATTCTTTCGCAAAATTCGACATGTGGTGGTTTTTAATAACCCCAATTGTTAAGAACGTCGACAAATTGACAAATTTGGATGTGCTTCAACACTGTGGCTCACGGCTGCGATATTTTAAGTTGAACGACCCGATCGAATACGCGTTGGTGCTCGCACGTTTTTTATCGAGCCTCTCGACTCAAATTTAATGACTAAATTCTTAACAGCTCTCTCAGAAGGAAGATTATGTTGTCTGAAAATATCACGTATTTTAGTTATTTTAATACGATTTTCGTGCATAATTGAATCCATTGTAATAATTTCCAAAGCATCAACTACGAATAGGTTAAAAAACTAAATGACAAGCCTATTATGTCGTTGGTGTTCTTGTTGAAAAACCCATTATAAAACCCATTAAAATAACTGCCTAAGCATCACTTGCTTGGCAAATTAATTAATTCAAGTTGAGTCATCATTTAGTTAAGACAACAAAGCTACCATCGCGTTTATTTTGTGTGTATTGAAATAAATAAATCGTTTAATTTATTTTAAAACTTAAAAGTGCGGTGACATTTCTTTTTAATAATAGAACTCCATATAACAAAACGCTTATTAAAAGGAAGAAATTTATCAATAATAATAATATGATGCAACTGTAATCATAATCTGGCAATAGTAATCAAATTAATGCACAGCACTTTGTATGCTGTAAAATAATTTTTTTAAGACATTTTCGGTAGCAGGTCTCTTTCTGATGGTCTACATCGTAACTTGGAGCTAATTGTTCTTTATTTTAATGCGTTTTTGGTGCAAAATTGAATTCATTGTAACAATTGCCAAGGCAACTACTACGAATACCTTAAAAAGCTCAATATCAAAACTATCATGTTGTTGGTGTTGCCACAATTGAAAAACAAACTTTGGTTGAAAAGTTGGATGTAGGGTTAAGGAAACACTTTATAAATCCCAAAACAGATCGGATAGATATTTTTAGCTATTTTTATTCCGATAGTATATTTATTGCAAAATTATTCATTTTACCTTTCAGAACAACAGCATCCAATTTAAGAATATTTTTTTTAAATTCTTCCAGAAAATAAAATGGCTTAAGATTTTACTACATTAGAGGTTACCAATTCTAAAGAATGATTAAGCGGTTTTACTAAATAATGAATTAAAATGGAAAATCATAAGAAATCACTTCATGCATTTGGTGTGCTGACCACAGCCTTAAAATTTTATTATAACAATTTCGCTTTAAACTAATCACACATAACCATGTCAGCGTAGTAATTTTAACAAATTAACCCATATATTTAACTAGCAAAGAATAAAAGAAATTGTTAAATTTTCCAAAGTAGCAACATAAATTTGCAACAGTTAGTTTCAAAGCAAGTAAGAAAATGAACAGCCAACAATCCAAATAAAATTTATAAAAAGAAAAAAAACATTTAGCAGGCATAAATATAAAATGTTTTGTAGGCACGCGACTTGCTTGATGTGTCCTTGTGTCACAAACAATAAAATCCTTAAAGCTTGCAGCAACTACATATCACACGTGTTAGCAAAATATAAATGTGAACATGACCATTGTGACATAAAATGTAAGATTTTGTTTCACTTTCCTCCATGCGACATCTTCAAATATTCCGCTTGTCCTTGTTCAAAAATAATTCGTTAACAAAAAGGTGGTGAAAACAGGTAGAGAGGTTGAATATTTAAAACATTTGTTGGTGCTTTAAAAAAAAAAATAAGTTAAAGCTTATTTGTCACGCACACTTTACAAGTTCTTTTTAGTTTTTGTTGTTTTTTGTGTTATTCTTTAAAACTTTTTGCCACATTTTGCGGCAACATTATCATGCATACTACAATGTTTCATTTAGCCATGTGATAGTATGTGTACGAGTATAATTTTTTGTGGCAGTTTTATTGTTTTCTACTATTCTTGTTATTTTTATTATTATACTTTCATTTATTATATTTGCAACCCTGTTAACACGTAAGTTTATGTTGCACTTGTCTATTTAAAATTTTTTTATATTTTTTTGTTCTTATTCTATTTCAGTTGTATTCTACTGTTGTTATTCATCATAGAATGTGTGAAGAATAAAAATAAGTACTTTGCAGGTAGCTTTTTTTATTATACGTATAACACAAATTTTGTTATTATGTTTTTAAAGTATCAACAATATTAAAGTTATAAAAATAAACAAATTATGGTGACATTATACAGATATACGAAATGTAGAATTTTTTACTTCAGTTCCAGCTGATGAATTACAAAACTTGAAACACGATTACAAATGGTCATATTAAACCAAGTAACAGCAATTTAAAGTATGATAACATATAACAATACATATCACAATACGACAATTCACATCATAAAATAAGTTAACATTACTATAACATAACATCACGTAATACAAGTTTACAGCGGCCCTGACACTGCGAATGAACAAAGTTTGGCAGAGTCAGCATAACTGGCTATTTCAACATTCGCATGTCTTTTGCACGCGCATTCGGCCTAATTCAATAATATCGAATTACATTCGATGAACTTTTATATTTGATGACGAGGCGCCTGCTAGTGTCAATGAAACGTACAGCAGAACTTTTTAGGTGACAGAAGTAAGTTCTTGGAGTCAGTCTTGGTTGCGTGCTCGCTTAAGTCATAAACGCTATGACTTAAGTTTATTAATTGTATTAAAAGAGAAAATATAAATAAAGTGTAAATTTCAAAAGTAAATCCCGGTGTAATTTTATTTTATAGACACAGTTGTCCGCGCCTCAATTATGTTTTCAAGAAACTCTGGGTAAGATTTCTTAATTGACATATTATAACACAGCATAACAATAAATATTGTGCCAAGACATTTCGTAACATAATTTTAAATTATACAAAATTTATATAAATAACATAACACCACGTACATTTTATAACTTAACAAAACCTACATAATATAACCTAGCATAACCTATCATATCATAAAAAAACATATCGCAACATAACCTAAAACAATATTTATATTATAACTTCACACAACACAATCATTATATAAAATATATCATTATATAAAATATCATAACATAGCAAAGGGTGTTTTTATAGAAATAAAGAACTTTGAAATGTATTTTTTAAACTTGATATAAAATTGACTTTATTCAAAAGATAAACTTCTGCCTTTATAAGTTAAATATATCTTCTGTCAGACGCTCACCATAAATGGCTGTCACGTAGCCTAATGCAGAGTTTTAATTTTCATTGAATTTTTTTTAACATTTATGGACATATATCAACAATAACGCATCGAATATTGTTCACCAATTCGTCTATCGTCATTGGCTTCTATATTCTCACAGAAAATAGTCTACCGCCGTTAAATCTTACAATGTTGAAGGTAAATTTACTGGTCTGAAACATGAAGCTATTTGGCATGTTGCGCCATCTTGTTGAAAACAAAACAGCTGTACAATGCCGCCTTGTTAAAACCACAGCTCCTGCAAAGCATAGTTGTTCAATTGAGGAGCGAAAAAATCAGTAATCGTTGCTTCATAGAGATTGACTGTAACGTTTTGACCACCAAACAGCATACCAAACAGCTTTTTTTATATAATAGTGTCTCAACATACACTGAAGGATTATTATCACTCAAAATACCTCCCCTAGGAGGCATATCTCTTGACGGAATCCCACCGTCATTACATGTGTCACCGCGGGTAAAAGGGAGCTCAGTTCCCTAATAGGCTAGCTGGAGCCAACTGAACAATTCCATTATATATCCACGGAAATCAGTAAAGTCTTAGAGTTCAGCTATTTGTCTTTTTAGTCTTTTAACTTTTCTCCGTCTGATTATTAAGGTTGGACCTTCGGGAGTATCGTGGTGGTTGTGGTTTCCAGGCACTCGTTTAAAAACACAATTTATGGTCCAGGTCCAGTGAGTATAAATGCCGTAGTGTTTTTAAATATATTAAGCTTTATGCGTTCTGGACCAGGAGTTGGATAGTCTCCAACTCTTCAGCAAGAAGTGAAGACTGTGGCCTTCTCTGGGCGTTCGAAGTTGCAACTAGGAGTGAGTCGAGGACATACGTATTTGAAGGTCTTCTAGGGCGAGGATGACGCTAGAATTCATTCACAGTGTCATGGTACTGACGTAAATCTTATCACTCATACTTCAGCTTTGTTTATTGATAAATTTTCACAATTTAAAAACGTTATTTAGGCTTTATTCCATTTATGTTAAAATATCAAACCAAACTAAACATAAACCACTTAACAGTTGATGAACGGCAAGTACAAAAGTGTTGCCAACTTAAAGTTCTTTATGTCTTTAAAAAATACCTAATACAACGTAAATAATGTATCATAACAGTTCTCCCGGGGCACGCAGTGAGATGGATTTTTTAATGTGCCTTCGAGGGTCAAAAAAACGCCGCCAGTCGCTTAGGCCATCAGCAGCCTGAAACTGGAAGAAAATAAAAATGGCCTCTCAAGGTCCGACTAATTAACTAGAAGGTTTTGGTGAGGCTCCTCGGGAAGAAATGTGGTGGCTGAGTTTTGAAAATCGGTTGGTTGTTTTAAGTATAGGAAGAGATGTTGCACATGTAACATCTGATGTTGGATGTTGCACATGCAACAGGACAAGTAGTTTGATATTCTCCGACGCTCGACCAAGGAATAGGGGCACGACCCTGCCTGCTGTGCTCTTAAAATTTGCAAACTAAGGCGTGTATGCTAGGTATTTATATACAGGGCGTCAGTCAACGCATTGTATTCACCCAGTGATAGGACCGCCCTTAGATTGGAGCCAAACGTCCAGGAGCTAACGTTAATTTAAATCACATAGCTTAGTGGTATATATCATAGACAAAACTGGGATAATATAACATAACAATAAACAACGTTACATATGTAACGTAATGTAAGAGAAAACATCATAATGTAACGTAACAAAATATATGCAATATGAAAGGTCATATTAAAAGGTAAGAAAACTTGTGTTATTTATATTTAGGCCACAATAAAACTTAATGTTATTATCTAAGAAATTTACAGCAGACATAGTAATATATGCTATGAGTAAATTTCCTATAAGGCCATCTAGAACCAATGTTACCATATTGACACATTTTATTTACTATTTAAGTCGCTATAGTGAACCAGCAGCAAATGCTCTGCTCGGATTCTGAAAATAGCGTAATACATATGAAATTAACTCTGCTATCGGGATAGCCTTAATTTAATTTTATTTTGTCTTATCACATACCCAGTATAAATTTAGCATCTACCTTAAACGCTTTTAAGGATAGTCTATATTCAGTTTTTTATATTGTTCACAACTTTCTAATTGCGAACATATTATAACGTACCACTTAAACCTGCCTACTAGGCTTGAGCCAAAAAACTAACGTATTGCAGTTGGGAACCACATAACAATGAGAACATCCTTTATACTTAAGTTTAAATTTTATGTAATCGGCCTTATAGTGCACGTAAATACTTTTGTGTTAATTTATTTAAATGTGTTTATTAAATTGAGTTCTTTTATTGAATTTAAATTAAAATACATGATTAACTTAGATCAGCTATTAACTTATTCGCGTTTATACCTGCAAATGTACACGATGGCAACCACCACTTTACCACTTTGACGCCTAAAGGCTGATTTATTATCTTCATGCCTTTACTCTACGTTTACTCTACTCAACGTTGACACTTGTTTTTACCTAACAAAGGAGAAGCTTATACCTTCTATTTTGAGCGGTTCTTGCATATATAAGAATACAAGAATTCTAACTCAACATTATCACATATAGTTATTGTTTTTATCATTATTCGGTGCAGACGCCAGTTTGAGTTTGTTTCTCTTTGTTCTGTGTTAGTTTGTTTTTGATTTCTGCGTGTTTATTTTATTTCGTGGAATTTTAAATAAGCATGTTGTTGTTATCTTGTATTCTTAAGATTTTTTAGAAACTTCTTAACTTGTAAGCAGACATAATAGGTTATTTCCTTTACTTTTTTTTTGGAGATAATTAGTTTCTTTTATAACTTAAAATAAGCATCTTTAAGACAGTAGCTTGTCTGCCTATTTCGGTTTAAAAAATCTCGCTATAGCTCACATGGTTTCAATACACACTGACTATTGCTATTAAAATATAACATAATTATTGTACTTTTGAAATACCCTTTATTTTATAGTATTTGCTGCTGTAGCGGTTATAGTAATAATTTTCCTATGAAAATTTCAAGAGTAAGTAATGGGTAGAATACTGTGCTAAAAATATGGGACTGTGACAGACGTACAGACAGGGAAATGGGTACGGAACTTAAAAAAGGAATTAATTAATGCTTAAATGATTATTCATTCTTACTTATTTGAGCTATTGCTATATTTACCTTCTGTTTCACATTTAGCTTGCGGGAATATTTTCATGTTTCTGTGCTAAACAAACTAAAAGTCTGTAGATTAAGTGTTTTTGAAAATATTTATTGATTTGTGTTCGTGCTGTATTATTGTCTGCTATCAAATTGTTAAGGTTTTGAACAAAATTGCAAACAAAATAAAAGAAGAACAGACGTGAGAATTTTAAAATAGCTTAAGAATATATACTTCGCAACAAAATACTTACTAAGCCAAGAACAATATTTTATTTTGACTTAATTTATGATACTACTTTACTTTTTGCTAACCAAAAAAATAATAAAAACAACAACAAAATACCTTTTGACAATACGAATCCACTTAACAAGCTATTAAAAAGATTATATTCATTTTTATTCCGTTGTTGATTCTTTCTTGTCTTTTGAGATTCGATTTATTCTTTTACACTTCTTCTTAAACAAAGTTATCAAAAGTTATCAAAAAATCAACATCACGTACAAAAAACAAAAATTTGTCATAAAATACTTTTGTATCTGCTGGCATAAAAACAAAAAACAGAAATGGAGAATAATACGAAAAAAATGAAACGAAAACACTTTAAGCCGAAAAAGTAACTGCTAAAAGTCTACTACGACAAACTCATGTTGCTGTAAAATTAAACACAAACGTGTCACGATTTACATTTTACAGGTGATTTGCCACATTTTAACGATGAAAATAAAAAAAAAATGCTTAAAGTTAAAACAACAACAACAACAACAAAACATTTTAAAGGCAACACAATTATAGACAGCAGAATTTTGAGTTGTAGCTGAAACCATGTAAAAAATCCTTGAAAGTAAAAACATAAAGATAACCAGGATATTAAGTTCGAAAGAGTGGAACATTATTCTTAATGTATCCATCGAATTGAAATAAGTACCAAATGCCCAAAAATTATACTATCTTAAAAATTACTCATATTTCTTTCTCAGCAGCAGAATAATGTAATTTGGATGACACAAACTCGTTAAGCAATTTCAAATATTTCAAAACTTTTCTCTCATTGTATATCTTCTATACAAAACCCTTCAAAACCCTTTCTCTTCATAGTGATAAGAAAATATCGTCAAGTACTACTGGTCTGTGAGTTTCATATCTACAAATGTAAAGAAAAACCTATTTTGCATGCCAGAATTTTTGGCTTCCTAGATATCTAAATAATAATTGGCAACCCTTTGCCGCTATATATGTATAACATTTTTGTTTGTGTGGTTCTTTGTGTGTATGTGCGTGTAAAGTAGAAGAGAACGGAAAAATTATTAACTTACACCTTGTGCATGAAATTAGCAGCAGTTGGCTGCATGTTTGTTAAATACATCATGAGTATGAGTTCAAATCCCAAAGGAGCCTGTAATCTTTATAGCTACTTTAAGATATTAGTTTTTAGTAACTGCAGTGCTCGCGGTGGTAGTGGTGTATAAAAGACAAATTCATGTAAAACTACACTTAAAAAATTCCAAATACTCGATTAAAAAAGAAAACAGCAATTGTGTAACTGTGGTAGTTTACCTTGTCAATCAGATGAGATGTTTAAAGACATCACTATGGTAAAAGCGAGTAAATCCTGGTGAAAAATTCTAATGAGGAATTATTAAAATAAGACAGCTGATACTAAGTCAAGAGTGTGAACAAGTTGTGCCTGATTCTGGATGGCTACAAACATTAATAATGACTTAAAAAAAGACTTCGTGTGATGCGACTTCCTTCGAAGCAACACAGTTTCACAAGGTAAATTATTAAAAAGCTATAGTGCTACAGTGTAAAAAATAGAAGAAACAGGAAAAAGTGCCTCTAAAGAGTAGACAAAAATTAAATTTTCGTGTTTACAATCAAAAACTTCTCTTCGTTTTACAGAAGGAACAATGGTACAACATTTTTGACAAAAAACTGATGCCATACTTAATGTACTTATAACTTATCTATACCAATTTTTAATTAATTGACTGATTTCTAACAGCACATATGGAAACATAACTGCCATATCGCTTGTATTTTCCAAGTTTTGCATTTTAAAAGCGGTCCCATCAATAAACGGCGTACATGACAAAATTATTGATTTATGCAATGAAATGATTAAGTCAACTTTTGGGATTCCCATCATAGCTCGGAGATCCCCATGGGGGCACATGATAGTTTTTTTGGAACCTACCATTCCATTAAGACTGATGTCTTGCGGGTTAAAAGGGAGCCCAGGCCCCTCAAAGGCTAGTAGGATTCACCTGGACAATCCACATATTTTCACGGGAATCAGTACGGCCCAGAGTTCACTATTTGTCTCTTGAGACAATTAGCTGTTCTCTGACTGGTTATTGAGGTTGGCCTCTATATGGGAGTATCGTGGTAGTTGTGGTTTCGAGACCCTCGTGAGAGTTTTTGGGTCGGATCATTCAAAATGAACACAATGAATGGTTCAGGTCCAGTGAGTATGAATACCGTCGTGTTCTTAATTATATTAAGCTTCATCCGTTCTGGACCAGGAGTTGGAAAGTCTCCAACTCTTTAGCAAGGAGTGAAGGCTGCGGCCTACTTCGGACTTTCGAAATTGCTATTAGGAGTGACCGGAGGATATACGTATTCGATGGCCTCCTAGGGCGTGAATGACGTTTGCAAATTATTCAAGTGGTTTGACCACCATGTGATTATGACTACCTGATCCGTTCAGATGTAAATCAAATCACATCATAGCCCGGAGACGACTAAAAGAAACATACAAGAAGGCTTAGTAAGGAACAGAAGCTTTAACTCTGTAGTAATCTATCTCAGAATATCCAAACTTATAATTTTCCTAAACGGAAACCTCCTTCTTAAATGGGACAAGCCAGCAGTCCTTTATTAAAAGAAATTCAATTTCGAAGAATGACTTCTAAAAATTTAAATCCGATTTAGTGAAAGATTTCGCAAATTTCAGAGTATAGAATAAAACTTTACAGTTTCCACTAAAAGCAATTAGTTTTGAAACTGACACGTCTTCTTTGGGTCTCATTAATAATACCTGAAAAGGAATTGGCGGCAACAATTGTTTGCGCACAAATTAACCTTTAAACATTAAAATTACAAGGAAAGAAATATCCTATTTTCTAATCAAATAAAAACTTTCTACTCTTAAAAAAAAGTGACTTAGAAACGAAACCTTTTAAAAACTAATTCAAGACTTCATTAAAAGTCACAAAAATTTCTTTAAAACAGTAAACAGGGTTAGTTTATAATTTAAAGCGTGATAAATATCGCTCTGTATTGATTAAGATACAAGTTACTTACATTTATTTTTAATTAGTGTATCCTAAGCTTGCTGTTCCTATTGGCGACGGGAGCCGCCGTCTTTAAATATATTCCACCCGAAACACTTTTTCAACTAGCGGCCATTTTGTTAGCTCTCAAGTGATTTATGCCTAGTTTGGTTTGACACTTCAACGTCAGTCCCCTACGGGGGCACATTTATATGTCTTGACGGAATCTCACCGTCATTACATGTGTCACCAGGGGTAAAAGGCAGGGAGCCAACTGGATAACTCCACGTTATTTCCACGGGAAGCAGTAAGCCCCAGAGTTCAGCTTTTTGATCTTTTAGCCTTTTACTGTTCTCCGACTGATTACTGAGGTAGGCCCTTCGGAAGCATTGTGATGGTTGTAGTTTCGCAGCCCTCTTAAAATGATTAATTAGCCAGAATAATATCACCTCTACTGAGAACCAAGGTTGAATGATGCGGATCCAGTGAACATGCTTCTCATATGTTCTGGACTAGGAGTAGGATAGGCTCCAACTATTCAGCAAGGAGTCTAACACTTCCGAAATTGCAAGCAGGAATGACCTTTTGTATAGAGTGGGGGTTGGCGGCCCTGTTCCGAAACTTACAAAATTGCAACTAGCAATGACCTCGTGCATAAAATTATGTCTTCGGCTTCCTATAGCGTGAGTGTACGCTACATACCACCCAAGTGGTTTCATCCACCGTCGACTATTTGCTGTTTATAGAGTGGGGGTTTGCGGCCCTGCTCTGAAACTTACAAAATTGCAACTAGCAATGACCTGGTGCATAGAATTATGTCTTCAGCTTCCTACAGCGTGGGAAGTGGTTTCATCCACCGTCGACTATTTGCTAACACAGCTAGGTATCCACGTAAATTTTATTACGCACTACAACGTCAGTAGCCTAACGCCTGAATAACACCTCTAAATTGTGCCAATTGGGCTTAAAAAAAGTTTGCTTTTAATCCCAATTTTGTCAAAAATTATCGAATAGTCATAGCGATAAACAACAATAAACAAAACTGACATATTTCGAGTGATGATAATCTTCAGTTTATATTGAGGCACGGTTTCATCCAGAAAAACTGAATATTTGGTGTGTTTTAAAATTGTTAGATTCATTGGCCCATACCTCTGTAAGAACTATGCTGGTCACAACTTTTAGTCAACAGTGCAATGAAGCCATAATTACAGACCTTTTCTGTCATCAGTTGAACAACCCTGATATGCAGCATCTGTGGTTTCGATAAGACGGTTCAACATGTCATTAAGGGAAACGTTTGGTTACAGCATACGCTTTAACGCCGCCAGACTCACTTTTGAACACGGTAATAAACAAAAGTGACATATTTCGAGTGATGATAATCCTCAAGTTTTATTGAGACACTGTTACATCCAGAAAACTGACTGTTTGATGTACTTAATGAGCTGGTGGAATCATGTGTCTGTAACTCTGTAAAAGTAATGCTGGTCCGAACGTTATAGTCAATGATGACTCTATAGAGTCATAATTACTTGTTTTCTTTCGGTGTCAAGGGACATCAGCTTAAGATATATTCCTCCTGAAAGACATTTTTAGTTGACAACTATTTTGTAGGCTGCCAAGGTTCAGCCTGATTGTGTAAGTTGGGCCTAAAATTAAATTGACGTTGATCATGATTTTCATTAGTGAGTTTTCTTAGCGATGAATTTAACTCTTGGATATGGCAATTAAAAATAAAACAGCCATATTTCGAGTGATGATAATCCTCAAGTGCATGTCATCGATATATATCCAGACAAATTTTTTGTTTGGTGTGTTGATGCTGGTCAGAAGGTTAAGGCAATGGTCGCTGCTATAAAGCCATGATTCCTGACTTTTTCTTTCATTAATTAAACAACCATGATGAGCAGGGGCTGTGGTTTCAACAAAATGGCGCAATAATTCAAACGTTTGGTAACCGCATAGTTTTACGTTTCGAACTCGTGAGTTGTACATTAAGATCGTGTGATTTAACACCGCTAAACTATACACTATGAGGATATGTGTAGTTGCTGGTCTACGTAAATAAACACGAAACGATTGAATACTTGGAGGACAACATTCGGTGCGTTATTACCGCTATCAGGCCACAAACGTTGGAAATTGTCACTTAAACTTGAACCTCCAAATTAGACTACATCTGAGCCAGCGGTGGCAGTCATATGACGTAATTAATATTTGAATTTGTTTCCAGAAAATTATTTTTTGAATAGAGTAAATTGCATGCCAATTTAAAAATTTTGTAATTAGTTTATTCCATTTTCGTTATAAATCGTGCTATTGATGCTATGTGTTTTGTATAGATATTGAGTGCCGATTTTAGACGTCTATGCCTGGAAGAAGATTTATTGAATGTGAATGCCAAGGAAGACATTTGTCTAATGACTTCTAGAGATTTCTTGATCTCAGGCCTAGTAAAGAAAGTTCACAAGTTTAAGCCATAGTGTCGACAGATACTTTATAAGAAACAGAAACAAACGGTCTAGGAAGGCACATACATTTTAAATTCTACATAAGATTCCGGCCTAAGGCCCCTTACTCGCTGAAGGAGGATATAAGTAAATATTAGACGACAGCCACATATTCATTGAAAGGTCCTCTATAACCAATAAACAATCAGAAATTGTTGCTACAGAAAAAGCTAAAGGGAAAGTATCAACTCTTCTTAACAAACTTTTTCATTTACAAAATTCCAGGTAGATCGATGCTTAACAAAAGAAATTTATTATTCTTAACACAAACTTTTAATGGCTTAAAATACAAAGTTTTAAACTTTTGGCAGCAATAGAAAGAATGCTAAATTTGTTCCTTTTGTAAATCACAAATATTTGGTTTTATAATTCATTTAACAATTTATTGTTAACAATACCATTGAGTATAATAATACTATGGTTATTTTTTAGGCTGTTATTTGTTTATAATACTATAAACAACAAAACCAATTTAATACTCATCCCAAAAGTATTCAAAAGAAAACATGAATTAAAATGTATAAAAATATTGTCACTTTTGGCATTGATTGTTATCAGCTCAACCAACAATTATGAACTTTAACAGCTGGAGTTCTTGGCACTTGACACATTTTAAACAACAGGCTGAGAACGGTTTTTTCTCTTATTTTTTTAGGCTGTAAACAAACAAAATACCTAAAGGCAGCAACTACGTGATTTCATTTACAATAAAGAATTAAATTTTTATGTTTGTATAGGACTTGCAATACCCCAAGGTGATATAAGAAAAGCGAAAAAAATAAATTGTCAAATAGAAATATAAGAAAAATAAGATGTCATAGTTGACTAAGGCGAATATTTTGTTGCTACTTTTAGCTACATTTGTTTTATCGCTCAAATATGATTTAATGGTTTCATAAATTTAAAAAAATTTTTGTGACTTCGACTTCGGTTTTATATAACGATATTTAACTAACGATATTTGACTTTACTTTATTTTATTTTGTTTTAGAACTAAAGAATATTTAAACATTTTTGTTAAATTTTTGCCGTAATTTTTCCGATCTATTTTATTATTTTCGTTTTTTACAGACCTGTCCTGCTCACACGAAAGCACCATCGTTTAATAATTTATTAATAGTTTTTGTTGGTTTGGCCTATTTTCTAGCTTTAAAAAACGTTAATTGTGCTAGTTTCCTTTTAAATTAAATATTTTATGATATTCTTATAAAATATTTATTATTCAAAAATTAAAATATATTATTGAAAGCATGTACATATGGCTATTTCGCTGCTGCTCATAAAGCTTTTCAGTCGATTTTACCCAAATTTTGTATAGGAAACTCATGAGTCTTATATCTCAAGCCAAATTTATTAAATAAAAATTATATTCAACCAACAAAGCAAAATAACACACAAACTCACAAAATTTTTATACAAAAAAACATTAACAAAATTAGAAATTTTTTATTTGTTGAACATGTTTACAAGCTGTCACGAAATGAAAATTTATCTATAGTGAACGTAATTGAGATATCTGAACTCGATGGCAACATGGTGATGTTCTTAGTTATGTGCTTGGATTTTCCGACGGGGTTAAAATTACTTTTATTTGGGTACGGTTTTCCGTTCGGCAAACAGCCGAAACCGGTTTATTCACAAACCAAATTTGACGAGGGTCTACGGAAAACCGTACCCAAATAAAATGTTCTTAGTTCTTTTGGATCACAGTAAGGCGTTCGATGCGTTGGACCACTCGATCTTGGTAGAAAAACAACAACAATTTATTCATTTCTCAAACTCAGCCTGCAATCTTATATCCTCCTAACTTGCCGATCCATCTCAGGTAGTATGAGTTATCGGTAGAAAATCTTATCCGTTTGAGGTTAATAGAGGAATACCATAAGGCGCTATTTTGGGACCACTTCTTTACTGTTTTTATACAAATGACTAATCTGATGTTGCTATCAACATTAAAATGCATATCTTAGCTGATGATGTGCAGATTTATAATTGGAGTAACGTAAACGCTGGTTCCATCTACGTGAAAAGAATAAACGATGTAAATATATTCCCCTGTCGAAATCTAGGAAAACTTTTCATAATATTCATGAAGAAATTGGTGGCAATATTATAAAGTGCATGAACTCTGCATCTAACTTGGGTGTAGTTTTTAAGGGTAGACTAACATGGACTGATCATATCAACACTGTAATTGGCAGAGTTTCCGGAAAGCTTGGCACCCTATGCATGTTATTGGCGAAGGCTTATCTGATGTCTTCACACCTTTACGGCTATGAAATTTATGGTAATGTGACAGTACAGACTGGTGCATATATATATTTCAAAAGGACCACCGCGATCACATCTCACCTTACTCTAAACTTATTGTTGGAATAGCATTTGAGGATCTAAAATGAAGGTGCCTAATTTTTTTGCACAGGACCATAAGATCGCAACAACCAACATATCTATCTGATAAAACAGTTTTTTAAATTTCAACGTGGCCGAAATTCAATCCAGAGGAAAGACAATAGTCTGCTATTTCAACGACAGTTCTTCTTTTGTACAGCCAGTCTTTGGAACTCTACCATACCATATTCAGAAACTTGGCAACGCCTGTTGGTTTAAAAAGGAGCTACTTAAATTTTTTTACTAATTTATTTTCTTAAACACTACTTTTTTAATATTAACTAATTTTTATCTTGGTAGCTGCATTGACTATGCTATTGTATATGTTTTCTTTACTGTATAAAATGTTTTACAGTATCATTTGTACTGTAAGTTATAAGACATCCATATTGTTATGCTAGGCGACTTATAAATAAATGAAATAAATGAGAAAAATTGTTTATTTTGTAGAAATTTTATAGGTTTAACCATTTCCTCTGATTTAAATGGTTTTGAATTTTTGGCTTTACAGCAACACTGAAAATTCATAAGAAATTGCTAGATAATTAAAAAATCGCAAAACATCGATATTACACATTTCCAGAAAACATTTATAAAATTTTCAAAAAATTGTAGTTGCCAAGTTATCGCTATTTCCAAAATTGAATCACCTCATCTACTTTTTGATTATCGTCCTATTTTAATTTCAAACGCTACTTCCAAAATACTAGAGATGTAATTAAAGGAATAGCTTCTTAATAGCTTCTTTCATCAGGTGATTATTTAAATCAATACCAATCGCAGTTTAGGAAGCATCATAGCACCGCGATATTAATGTTAAATTGTGTTAAAAATATAAGAAGTAGTCTCGGCTAGAAATTAAACACACTGTTTATATTTCTTGATTTTAGAGAATACGATTCCTTGTCTCATAGCAATTTGGCTTTGGCATATCAGCCTGATGGATGGCCATAGAAAAGACGAAGTCGAATACTTATTTTAACATGACTTACATTAAATAGTAGAAAATCAAGTTAAAAAATTTTATATGAACGATATGTAACTTCTAAGAATTTATTTTTCGAGACTGTTTACATCAGTGGAAATTTTAGTTAAAAAATTATAGTAAACAAATATTAAAATCTAAAACGGGCATTTGTATTTTATTATTACAGTCGACCAACCTTTAGCGACCACAGTGGAAGCTTAAACTAACAAAATGGAAATAATAAATATAGACATCACTTACGTAGAATATTTAGATTTATATATAAAAACTGTGTAACTTCTACAAATGTACTAGTTCAACAATCTTTTACGAAATTGCTTATGTCACGTAGTGGGAAATTGAAGTAAGACAGTTTGTTTCTTTGATCTTAATAAAAACATTTACAACTTGGTTCAAATGTTTCATTAATTTAAGAAGTCTATAGAGGTGTACTAGTTTTGGATCATTTCTATTTATCATTCACATAAATAATTTATGCCCATAAGATTAAATTTTGTAGGTATTATACAGGTATAATAAAGGAATGGTTGTAACTTTTTAGGGAAGAAAGACTTACATCGAGTAACGTAATCCATTAAAAAAAAATACATTCGACTGTGTCGCTTCTATGGCCATCCATCAGGCTGATGTGCCAAAGCCGAATTTTATGCTATATTAAAATCGAAAGAAAACCTTCTTAACTTAAATCTTTTAAACACTCGATGCAAGTGCTTTTTCACAGATTTCTACTAAACTTAACTTGACTTTTTTTGCATATTATAAGATATTAGATATATAGTTAGATAACAACTTAAAATTGTATAATCTCTGAAATTAGTTTTATTCTGAGGAAATTATGCAACATAGATATTGTTTACCGAGCAAAGTAAAAACGTGTGTTGCCATGTCAATATGTCTTCCATTATTATATTACGGCTTAGATATTTATTCAGGCATATTACACACCACTCTAAAGAGATTAATAGTTATTCCAGAGCATAGTTTACTACATCTTTGACCTTAAATTTAAATCATATATACATATGACTTCGTACCCTATTAAACTTCTGCAATGTGCCTTTGGGAGTTTTATTTAATTGAAACTAATGCTTTAATTTTACAAGGTTCTGAAATATGGAAAGCCTGAGCATCTCACAAATAATTCTTGTTACTCTCTAAGAGCTAATCATGTTTTTTAAAAATGTTTTTAACAAAACCTTTAAGGAAATTACCTTATTATCTTTCAACATTTGTACAGAAAGAGGGTTTTATCTTTCTATATTATTTGTTTTTAGAGTCTTAAGTTATCTCTGTAGCTGGATTATTTCGGTGCCAGGGACCTACAATCTATATTAAATAAATTAATAAATAAAATTTTTGAATTTATAAAAATCTGAAAATGTGCAAAAACAGTAACACAAGAACATTTTATAAAATTTTCGAAACAAAATCCCAGTTTCACAATGAACACCCTTTTCTTTTTTAACGTTTCGTGTTTTATTAAATTTTTATAAATGCAGCTAAAACCAAGAAAGTTAAGGCTTCCTATGCTTTGAAGTGCTAGTACTATTAGGGATTGCCGATTGGCCGTAGAGAGCAAACATAAAGAGGTATTAGGACCACTAGTGCATTAAATTTATTTTAAGTTTTTTAGCCAGAGCTACAGTGAAAGAATTAGACGAACTACTAAAAAAATAACTAAAGTGGCACTTAAAAATAAAAAAAATAATTAAATTTTCGTTTATACAATAAAAAATTTCTCTTCAGTTCACGGAAGGAAAAATTTAATAACATTTTTCAACACAGAGCTGATGCCATACTTAGTGCACTCATAATATACCCACTCCAATTTAAAGAAAAGACGCTATAACTCCAGAGCGCACGAACTGATTCCCACGGTTTTGGTTGGAAAGGCCTCGGGCTCCATGAGGTTTATAGCAAAGAAAATTCGGGAAAAACTTCAAGAGAAAAGCAGCAAAACAGGAAAAATCATTTTTCACATAGAGCGCCATCTCTGATACATAGCATGCACTACAGCGGCACCAGTACGTGGTGTGAGAGTATCCCTCACAAAAATAAGTACGTTCGATATGCAAATATAATGAAGGATTGATTCTGATTGAGGATCAATGCTTGACTATTGCAAACAAGCTACTGATTAAAGTAGGAATGATCGCGCCAAGAATTAAATCGAGACCTGCAATACAATGTTGATACATTGCAGGAATTCGTTCGAAATAATACGAAACATTTATGCAAATGGTGGACAATAATACTGGTGGTCTATTCTTCCTGGACGCACCTAGAGTAATAGGAATAATATTTGTGATTTCATTAATTTTGGCCACTATTCGATCAAGATCTGACATAGCTTTGGCGTTAGCATCATCTGGAATTGTGGCGACTCTTTTAGATGACGGTCATACTGCACGTTCTGCGCTTAAATTTCCACTCAATTTAAACACAATGAATACACCAACATGGAATATTTCCCGATCCAGTGCAATGGGAAAATTGTTGATGCAATGCAAGCTCATTGTGTGAGATGAGTGCACAATGACACATAAGAAATCACTTGAAGCATTTAACTTTACACAGACGTTGCCAGTAATCCCCCGTGCAACGCCTGCAGATGAATTGAATGCTTGCCTGAAGACCTTTGTGAAATAACGTAAAAACATTATCGCTAACTACTAATATGAGAGTTCAACTTAAAAATGATCAAAGTGCTGCACAACTTTCCAAACAACAGCTGGATTAATTACTCTTACCAACGACTTTTGCCGATTTGTAGACTCTCAATTAGCTCTTATTGAAAATGTTTTCCCAAACATTAGTGAGAATTATCATAATTATGCTTGGTTAAGTCAACGAGCAATTCTCGCCGCAGTGTACATGCACTGAATTTCACCATTCAATCAAAAATCGATGGCGATTTGGTGACATACAAATCTGTTGATTCCATAATATATCCCTATGATGCAGTAAATTATCCAATGGAGTTTTTAAACTCTCTGGAGTTACCAGAATTTCCACCACATAACTTGCAACTCAAAGTAGGTTCAGTTATTATAATATTGTGTAATTTGAATCCACCGCGACTTTGCAACGGTACTCGACTTGCGGTGAAAAGACTTATGCCAAACTTTATTGAGGCTGCCATTATTAACGGAAAGTACTCAGGTGAAAATGTATGTATTCTTCGAATATCAATGATTCCGACTGATCTTCCGTTTGACTTCAAACGATTGCAATTTCCGGGTCGCCTTGCATTCGCTATGACAATTAACAAGTCGCAAGGCCAATCGTTTGGTGTTTGCGGGATAAATTTTGAAAATCGTTGTTTTTCACATGGGCAGCTATACGTTGCGTGTTCAAGAGTTAGGAAACCATCCGCTTTGTTTGTGTTAACGTCAGACCAAAAAACAAAAATGTGTGGTTTACCAAAGAGCACTTTAATGGAACGGATAATTTGCGGGCACGTATTATGCTTCGAGTCAGTATTTACTTTGGATTCACTTTCATTTTTTACTTAGAGAAGTTCAACCAAATTCCATTTAATTTTTTTAATCAAATTACTGTTGTGCAATGAAATAAAATTTTTCCTTTTCAAATATAAAACAAAAAAAAATGTTTCTTCATCTTTTAATCCCCAAACGAAATGTTACAAAAAACGAAGCCATCTGGTGGCGAAACAGAGTTCGACGGGTTTGTTAGTAAACTTTAATTAATTGTTAGTTTGTAACTGCGATATCGCCTAAGTTTTACGTTTCAAAAACTTTCCTCTCTGTAAAACAGCGTACGTAAAAAATTCACGACAAAGACCGAAATCGCTTATTTATTTTAGTGTTTTGATTAAGTGAACTTTTGCTTCCGCTATCATGGACTGGAGAGGACTGAAAGAGACATACAAGAAGGAAAAATAATTTTTAATTCTGTAGTAACTGAAACTCATAGTTTACATCAGAAGAGCTTATTGGCAACATCAAGGGATAGATGAAAGTAACATACACTAAATGGTGTAGCGGTCCTCTTGCTTCGAAATGTGTGGAAGAACATAAATAAAGGCAATGGACGTCAATGGACATCTTATTAAACTTCGTTATACCCATTTTAGTTTCAATAAAAAGATGTAAGAGAATATAACGCTTCTCGGTAGATTATAGCTAAGACGTACTGACTTCTAAGGTGGCTTTTCATAGATCTTAGTTAAGAGATACTGGCTCCTAAAGTGGTGGTCAATATAATAAATGAAAATGCACAAGGAGGTTCAAAGGAATACAAAAGGTTAAGGGAACTCTTGGATGGAAAATTATCGTTTTATTTAGTTTGTTTTGCAATTTGTTTGGTATACGGTTCAATAAAAATTTGGCACGGCTTGATATAAGTGGGTTTATTTGCTATTTTTTGCACCTCAATGGCCAGCCAATTAAACTTGGTTATACTCATTTTAATTTCAATAGAATATAATGATTCTTGGACGACTTTTAGTAATTTACTGTTAGCGCTTGCTGGGGCTTAAAGTGGTGGTGAATGTAATAAAAGAAAATGAATAAAAAACGTTAAATTGATATCAAGGATCAAGGGTTTCTTCGGTGGCAACTGTTGGTTTGTTCAGTTTGTTTTAGGTTGGGTGCTTTTAAGTACAAAATCAATCGTTAAAACGGCGCAAAAAATAGTCGACTTCCAGTAAATGGTGAATAGATCTAAAGACGGCAATATAAAATCCAAGTGCCAAAATATCACTAAGAATATCTTATTCTATTAAAGATATATTCCGATAGAGATCCTTTATTTTAATAAAATAATAATGCCATTTATTTAGTATACGGTTCAATAAAAATTCGGCAGAGCTTACTATAGTATTTGTTATGTTTTTACTTTGTTGAAAGAACATTCATTCATTATTTCAAAAATATATTCAGACAAAGATCCCATATTTTAATAAAATAATAATGCGGTTTGTATGGTATACGGTTCACGAAATGACTTACAGTAGTAGTCTTGTTTTTACTTTGTTGAAAAAACATAAGTGGAGGCAATGGATCTCAATGGCCATCCAATTAAACTTGGTTATACTCATTTTAATTTTGATAAATATTTGGTGGTGATTCCCGGTAGACTTTTACTAGTTTACGATTAGGGGATATTGGGGCTTAAAGTGGCGGGAATGTAATAGGAAGAAATCAACAAAGAACAGTAAATGAGTATCAAAGTTTAAGTTTATTTTGGGTTTGATGCTTCTAAGTACAAAAGGAATTATTAAAACGCCACGGAAGACTAATAGACTTCCAACAGACGCTGAATAGATCTGAAGTCAACAATATAAAATCCAAGTGCCGAAATATCACCAAAAATATCTTTTTTATATCGAAGATATATTTCGATAAAGATCCTATATTTTAGTAAAATAATAATACCATTTATTTGGTATACGGCTCAATAAAAATTCGGCACGGCTTACTATAGTAGATTTATTTGTTATGATTTTACTTTGTTGAAAGGATATTATACGTAGGAGAAATGGACCTTAATGGACATCCAATTAAATGAAAAAAAGCTCAAATTAATATCAAAGGATAAGAATATTCTTGGTTTGTTTGTTTGTTTAATTTAATTCGGATTTGGTGCTTTTATATACAAAATGAATTATGAAAACGGCCCGGAAGACTAGTAGACTTCCAGTAAGCGGTGAACAGATATATAAGATGACAATACAACCCGAGTGCCAAAATACCGTATATCCGATAAAGATTCTATATTTAAAAATAAATAGTAATGCGATTTGTTTAATATACGGTTGAGATAAAATTCGGCACCACCTAAATTTGTCCGTTTTATTTGCGATTTTTTTTTTAAATTGTGGCAAAAATTATGACAAACTAATTAGCTGGCCCTTTTTTGATGACAACCTTTTTATTTTTAACATTGTTTGTTAAAAAATTATAAGTTGATTAAAATTTAATATTGATTTAAGGTTTTTCTAGCGAATTCAGGCGAAAGTGTGCTTACGAAAAATTAACAAAAATTTTCCAAAAACAAATTTATAAACCTTCAGATATTTATTTAAGGTAAATTGATATTGATATTTACCTTAACTAATACAGATTTCAAAGAAATTTTCTATACCAAAAGACAATTAAATTTAAGTATAAAAAATTATCTTAAAGAAAAACTTTTAATAAAGACAAATAAAATTACAAATTTATTGCTGTAATAAAAATCCTATTCAACTGGTATTATTTTTGATTAAATATTTTAGCTAGAATTTTTTTATTTTTTTCTTTGAGCAAATTTTAAAAATTATTACTCTACTTAAGCTTTGCACAAAAAGTAGAAGGCAACAAAAAAGAAACCCATAAGTTTTCGGCTTCCCTTTTTTGTACAAGATTTCGCCAATATCAATCTTAATTGCCTTAATTTCGTTTTTCGCCCCAGCAAATCGCAACTCTTGGTATAAAATCTTTTTTGCAAATAAATTTTCGTTGTAAATCTTCTTAAACAGCTAAATCTTTTATCTTATTTAGAGTGTTATTTTTCTTTTGCCTTATTGCTTCCAACAAATGGCCAAATTGAAGAAATACAGTTGAAATAAAATAAAACTGAAATCATATGTTACATATGTACAATTTAAATGGTCTCAATCTGAGGCTGTTCTTACATCTGCAGATGTATGTTGGCATCCACCACAAGATTTTTGTGGTTGTCTGGCCATTTGGTTTCTTTTTTGTCGTTTTCATATTTAATGGCAGTGGCGGTGGCGGTGGCGGTGTTGGTGTTAGTATAGTTGGCGGTGGTGGAGTAGTTGAAATTGCAATTGCATTTCGCCAAGGGCTTAACTGATTTACAAAGGCAAAAAGGTAAGAAAAATCACAAAATTGGCTCTAAATCAAAAAGTCAACTATAGTATATTAAAAACAAGTAAAAAATCTACTTTAAAGCCTTGATAATATTGTTGCTGAAAGTTATAAAACTAAGCCAAAAAAACAGAAAATACCAGCCAGCAAAATATTTGCTATAAAGAATTTTAAAGCTACGAGTGTGGTTTGGAATAGTCTTTGACTAGGTCACACACAAATTACATCTGACTGATTTCTTAAACTAACAATCACCCCACCGTACATTTCTGGCGCTTTCAAGCCCAACACATCTTTGAAAATTGTGTCCTTTCATCTCCATACAAAGAGCTAACCTATTCAACAACAAAGACCCACTACAACCAAGAGCCGATCCAACTGATAAGAGAACATCTAAAGGATTTTTCAACAAGAAATTTGTTTTCCAAAACAAAATAAAACAAAAACTTTGCATTACGAAGAGAAAAGTTCAGCAATTATAAATGAAAAATGATATCTGGCAAATGTCCACCACGACCACGCAGACAGAACTGAATTATTTTATCAAAGTTTTTAATCACTTTTTGGCAAAATGCCGGTTTTAGTCCAAATCACGGATTTTAAGTTTTAAAGCTGAAATCAATTTGATTGTATCTTTATAGCCGCTGTCCTTAACATATGCCCACAAAAAATAATGCAGTAGTGTTAAATCACACAATCTGGCTGGCCACTTATCGGCTGATTGTCGTGAAATTATACGATTGGGATATTTGGTTCGAACGTTTCATTGGCTGCATGACATGTTGCATCTGTTGCAACTACATATCAGTTATATCCCCCACCGGGGGCGTATTTATCGGTCTTTATATAATACTTGACTATCTATACCTGTGCTGCTGGGGGTATAAGGGAGCCCAGTCCCCTAAAGTCAGCAGGGGACAACTGAAAGCTCCACGTTATTTCCACGGGAATCAGTAAGCCCCAGAGTTTCCGCTATTTGTCTCTTTAGACATTTAACTGTACTCTGGCTGATTATTGAGGTTGGCCCTTTTGGGAGTATCGTGGTGGTTGTGGTTTTGCGGCCCCATACAGGTATTGTTTTATGATGGCCACCCACTAGTGAATGATCCAGATCCAGTGAGCATGCTAGTCATGTGTTCTGGTCCTAGAGTTGGATAGTCTCCAGCTCTTCAGCAAGGAGTAGTGGTTTGCAGCCCTGCTCGTGGTGGCTGTGGTTTCGCGGCCCCAGCATGAATTGATTTATGATGGCCAGGATCATGTCGCCTTTAATCACACCTACTGGTGAATGATCCAGATCCAGTGAGCATGCTAGTCATGTGTTTTGGACAGGAGTTGGATAGTCTCCAGCTCTTCAGCAACGAGTAGAGGCTTGCAGCCCTGCTCTGGAACCGCTGAAATTGCAACTAGGAAAGACCTGTTGCTAGAATTAGTCTTCGGCTAGGACGTGAATGATGTTGCTTTTCATTCGCGGTGGTTTGACCACCATCTGATTAAGGCCCACGGCCAGGTGCATATGTAAATCTTATCACGAAATCAGTTATATCCTTGTCTTCAATAACAGGCCAAAATTGAAAGGTTATTTAATAATCACTCTAGGATTATCTGAAGCCCAAATGAGGCATTTTTGGCTGTTGACATACCCTGACAAGTGAAAATGGACTTCGTCTGAAAACATGACGTTTTCAGGGAAGCCGGTTGTTTCTCAATGAATTGAGCGACTTTACAGCAATGTGAATGGTCGATCGGCTCCAATTTCTGTACCAGTTGACCCTCGTAAAACTTCAAAGTCAAATTCTGATGCAAAGTTCGCCAATATAGTGGTTTTGAATAACCCCAACTGTTGAGAACTTCAAGGAATTGAAAAATTTGAATCTGCTTCAGCACTGTGGCTCACGGCTACGAGGTTTTCAGTTGAACAACCCGGTCGATCATGGACGATTATGTTGTCCGAAAATATCACAAATTTTACAAAATACTTTAATCTTACAAAATACTCCTCTTCGAGAACTTTTTTTAATTAAGCAACTACATATTTAAGAAGAAGAATGTCATAAATCAAGAATAACGATTTTCAAAATTAAATGCAAAAAGAAATAGTTGTTGACTTTAAAAATACTATGAGTAAGAGGATTTGCTTAAATTTCTATTAATTTTTGAACCGCCCTCGTTTATGCTTAGCAACCAGACAATTTTTAAGAAATAGTCAAGATTTTTTCTTTCCTTTACAAAAAAAATTCAAGTATTTCAATTGTAATTGTTGCAAGCTGCAATATAAATGTTGCATGTTGGTGTAGATAAATAACTAAATAATAGAATAATAGCATAATTGATGGACTTTAAGTACAGCCACTTAAGCTTATTCACACCTTAAGGTAACAACAAAATCTAAAGCAACTACAAGCTGTAGCTGTACAATTTTTTGTTTTTTTTGTTTCTAAGTCGTCTGTTCAAAAGCCAAGCTAACTGGAGGGAATAATGAAAGTAAGCGGGTGTAATTTCTTTTTCATGTTTTTTCACCAATTGCAGTCAATTTTCAGCAATTTTTCTTTTACTTGTATATTTCAAATTTATTAGAGCATAAAATTGGATGATTGAGCATATGCCTTTGTAAGTTTATACTTTTCATATTATATAATATTTATGTTTATTTTTTGTTAAATTTGAAACGCTAATTTAATGGAAAATTTTTGTACCAGTCGACTTATAAAGGCCCTTTTGGTATTTAAAATTTATTTGTTAATATTCTCATGGTAACAGAAATTTTTGTTTAATAGAAACCTTCTAAAAAAAATCAAGAAGCAAGATTTCCTTTGAAGCCTTATAAGTCTCAACTGGTGCAGGAATTGGAGCCGAGCGACCATTCACATCACCTCAGATTCGCTTATTTCATTCAGAAACAATCGGCTGGCTCTTCTGAAAACAAAATTTTTTCAGACGAAGCCCATTTTCACTTGTCAGGCTTCAATAATAAGCAAAATTGCTGCCATTGATCTTCTAAAAATCCTGGAGCGATTATTGAGAAGCTTTTGCATACTCAAAGCACTACTGTATGGTACGCTATGTGGTCTGGAGGCGTGATAGGACTGTTTCTTTTTCAAGGATAAGGCTAGAAATGCGTTAACGGCTAATGGATCACGCTATCCCGGGATGGTAGCAACTCAATTTTGACCTGTTATTGATGACGTGGATATAACTGACACGTGGTTTCAATAGCAAAGTGCCACATGTCACACAGCTTCTACACTGTGGCTCACGGCTGTGATGTTTTCAGTTGATGTTCGCATATTTTGTATCGTATCTGTCGACTCAAATTTAACGACCAAATTCTTAATAGCGCTCTCAGAAGGACGATTATGTTATCCGAAAATATCACGAATTTTAGGATATGTAACTTTAACAGAGCCACCATTTTAATACGATTTTCGTGGGAAATTGAATTCATTGTAGCAATTGCCAATGAATCCACTACGAATACATCAAAAAACTAAATGTCAAAGCTATCATAATGTTGGTGTTGCCACAATTGAAAAACAAACTTCATTTTGAAAAACCCGATAAAAAAATTTATAAAAACTCATTGAAATTTTGCAAATAAACCAACCAAATCATCGCTCCTAATGAAGGGTATAGAAATATAAATTGATTTTGCCCTAAGATTACAGCAACGAAATAATATTAATAGCACATTCACATATTTATTGACTTGCAAACCGTATTATTCAATCCAACATTTAACAAGGCAATAAATTTCCTAATAAGCAATTTAAGTTCTACCAACCACAAAATAGTAAAATGGGATACATTTTCATTTTCTCATTTTAAATTGATTAAAATAGAATGTAGAATATAGAAAAAAGTGAATATTTTTTCCATTGTTGTTATTGTTATAGAATAGAGACTTATGTCTGCCACATCTGGTAAACCAAGAAATTATTGCTACTTATTGGCATTTTATCATCACACTCATCACATTTCTATAGTTACAGTGTCTTGAGAAAGAGAGAGGAATTACAATTACAAAACTTAAGGTTTTTCCTTTAGCTGGAATTCTTCTGGATTTTGAATATTTATATAAGACTTAAGGAGTATTCAACCACAAAAGTAAAAGCAAAAAGAAATTGTAATAAGAAGAAAATAAATATAAATACAAGCATTTGGTATCATTAGATTGTATTATTTGGTTTGCTCAAGTAGAATATTTCCAACTGTGCTGAACAAAATTATCTTAATTGTTGACAGTTAAAATGTACAGTAGGTTCTTAAACATAACAAACACTAAAAAAACGCCTAAGAAATAAATATTTTAAAAAGTTACTTATCTTAGGAAAAGTACCTTAAAAAATATCTTTAAAAAAAGGCCTGTAACAAACGAAATTTAAAAAAAAAATATTTATATAAAATAAAGTAGCTTTTTTAGAGAGTTCCTTTTAACAAGGATATGTTAAAAAAGAAAAAACTTTTTATAAAATATTCCAAAAGAACGATTAATTAAAAAGTACTTTTGAAGTTTTTTTTTTGTTTATTTTTATTTTTTTTAATACCAGTTTTTGAAAAGAAGCATGAACTTTAAAAATTATTGCTATCTAAAACAGGTACTTTTGAAAAAAGTACTTTTCGAAAAGTACCTTTACCAGAAAATACTTTGGCTAATTAATTAAAAAAAAAATCTGAAAAATAATCGCCTAAGAAAAATGCTTTCTTAATAAATTGCAACAAAAAAACTACGCTTTTACCTGCTATACCACAAACGGACCTTTAAACAAAACAAATTTAAACGAGACAGCACAGTTAACAAAAACCCCTATAAATGCCTGTTATAAATAGAGCCTTTTTTTAAAATTAAAATCTTATCAGGGTTGCTTTGAATTTTATAATGTTTATAAAAGTACTTTTGGCAAGAAAACTTAATGCAACTGAAGGGGACTCAGCTTATTCTTAAAAAATTGCAATAGAAAAATTAAACATGCAACTGCTAGTTCAAAAAAGGGCCTTCAACAAAATAATTTCAAACGCGGCAGTTTTAAAAAAGTACACTTAACCAAAAATCATAGAAAATTTCTCTCATACATAGGCCCTTTTTGGAAAAGTACTTTTTACATAACGTAAAATTTAATAAAGGTTGCTTTGAAAGAAAGAGAGTGATACAAATTTTTGGAAAAGTACTCTAATATAACTGAAGATAAAACACCATCTTATTGAAATGGAAAACAATAAGTGTATTACAAATCATTTGATAAAACCATTTTTAAAGCAGTTTTTTTAAAAAGGAAGTATTTTTAAAAAAAAACTGTAATTTTTTGTTTTTAAAAATCATTTAAAAACAAACTTTGTTATCTTAAAATTTTCCAGCTGAGCACTTAAAAAAATATATGTAAACTATTTTTAAAAAATGTATTTTTTTAAAGTGGAAGAATTATTAAAAGAACGTTGTACAAAAACTGTTTTAATAATCATTTAAAAAGAAACTTTGATATCTAAAATTTTTCAGGCAGAACCCTTTAGGTGAACACTTTAAGAAATATGTTTAAGCTGCTTTCAGAAGATTTTTTTTTAAAGAGCAAGATTTTTTTAAAAATCATTTGGAAAAAACTTTATTATCAAAAATTTTTGCAGGCAAGACCTTTCAGCTGAAAACTTTAAAAAATAAAAAAATTTGTTAAAACTACTTTTAAAAGAAGTTTTTTTTAAAAAGAAGTAGTCTTTACAAAAGAACATTTTCCAATAGAGATTTATAAAAATCGTTAAAAAAGAAACTTTATTATATATTTTGTTAAACTACTTTTGAAAAGGTTTTCTTTTTAGAAAAGAAGTACTTTTTGTACTTTTTCAAAAGGTGTATTTTTTTGAAAAAAGGTTTTTAAAAATCATTTTAAAAGTAACTTTATTATATAAAATTTTCGCAGCCAAACTCCTTCAGGCAAACATTTGAAAAATATGCTTAAACTACTTTTAAAACAGTATTTTTAAAGAAGAAGTGCATGTAGGTACATGGTACATGTTTCAAAAACTGTTTTTATAAATCATTTAAAAAGAAACTTTATTATTTAAAATTTTGCAAGTAGAACCCTTCAGCCGATTACTAAAAAAAATGTGTTTCAACTGCTTTTAAAAGAGGTTTTGTATAGAAAGAGTACTTTTTGAAAACGGACATTTTATAGAAATTGTTTTTAAAAATCTTTAAAAAAAAACCATATTATATACAAATTTTGCAGGTATCACCTTTCACTAAATACTTAAAAAATTGTGTTTAAACTATTTTTAAAAGGTGTTTTGTAAAACAGAAATACTTTTTAAAAAGGTACATATTACAAAAACTGTGTTTAAAAATTATTTAAAAAGAAACTCTATCATCCAAAATTTTTCAAGCAGAACATTTTAGCTGAACAGCTAAAATATGTACAACCTAATTTTTAAAGAGGTTTTTAAAGAACATGTACTTTTTAAAAAGGTCCGTTTTATAAAAATTGTTTTTAAAAGTCATTTAAAAGTAAACTTTATTATAAAAAATTCAGAAAATGTGTTTGAACTACTTTTAAAACATGTTTTGAAAAGAAGAAGTACTTTTTAAAAAGGTACGTATTATAAAAAATATTTAAAAAACATTTAAAAAGAAACTTTATTATCTAAAATTTTTCAGGCAGAACCTTTCAGCTAAACACTTCAAAAAATTTGTTAAATCTAATTTTAAAAGAGGTTTTTAAAGAACGAGTACTTTTTAAAAAGGTCCGTTTTACAAAAATTGTTTTTAAAAGTCATTTAAAAATAAACTTTATTATAAAAAAAATTTCTAGATAGAACCCTAAAGGCGAACACTTCAGAAAATGTGTTTGAACTACTTTTAAAAGAGGTTGTGAAAAGAATATGTATTTTTTAAAAAAGTACGTATTACAAAAAATGTTTTTACAAAACATTTAAAAAGAAACTTTATCATCTAAAATTTTCATCAGGCAGAACTTTTCAGCCGAAAACTTTAAAAAATATGTTAAAAAATGGATCTTTAACAAAAGTACTTTTTAAAAAAACTGAAAAAAAGAAATTAATATTATTAATGTGCCTTTTTATGAAGGTACCTTTAAGAAATTCATTTCTACTAAAAGTATCTTTTAAGCACTTTTTAACCAGCAGCAGTTTAAAAAAATATATTTGCCATAGGAATAAATGGAAAAATTTAATGCCTAAAATATAAAAAATAATTTTTAAAAAAGGTGTTTGTTAGAAAGCTTTTATGAAAAATGAAAAATAAAAACCAAAAAAAAAAATATCAATCTTTTGATAAATGAATCTTATAAAATAAATCTCCCTTTGAAAAATTATTTTCTAACAAAACCTTTCTTTATCACACCCACCGTACAAAACACAAGTTTTGTACGTTCTATTGGCCAACAAATGCTATCATGTCATATATTGTGTATGGGCTTCTATATAATTATATGTAAGTTGGGTCGTATTAGCATATTAAGCTATTTATAATTTACGGTCATATGCCTGAATAAACATTAAATAAGTTTAACTTTTTAAACAAGCATATGTAAGGACTGTCAAAACGTATCTGGATATTATTCATTCTTATTTATTTAATTTTTATGAAAGAGAATTTGGTTTGTTAAAATGTCATAAAGGAGCAGGTTAGAGCTATGTGTGTATGTATGTAGATATGTATGTTTGAATGTATGCATATCTTTCAGTCAAACCATCTGTCATTCTGCTCTGGCATCGGGTGTTAAAAAGTCAAAGTGTTGACAAATGTTTTTACAAAATCCTTGTCCTTTTTTCGGTTGAATTTATTTGGATGTTATATTACAGTTTTATAGTTTACGAAAAATATTTCATGGAAAAGCTTTAAAAGAGTATAAATGGAATATACAGAAAACACTTTTATGTTTCGATATCAATACCATTAAGCAAATCAGAATTAAAGTTTTTATTTAACAAGAGACGTAGTGAAAATTGCTTACGTCGTGCTAAGTCAATAACGTAAAGGAATATATGAAGTTAATTAAAATTTATTATGTTTATGGGTTAATTCCACAAGTAGTGTACATGAGCTTTTCTTTTTTTTTTAAGGTTTAGGAATTCATTCTCTGAAATTGTTTACTTGCATTAAGATTTGTGCAGATTGCGAAATTACTTTTAGTTTCTTTAAAAAAAATTTGTTTTGCTTTTTTATTGCATTTTGGTGAAATATTTTCCGGAATGTTACTTTTTACAAAAATTTACAAAACTAAGAAATTAATGCAAAAATGTTAGAATAAAGCCTACTATCGCATTCATTCACTTATTATTTACTAGCTTTGGACGTTTTTCTTAAAAAAAAACAAAAAAAAATAGCAAAAAATTATTTTTCGAAGAGATTCCAATTATTTTTTTCCTTTTATAATTCAAGAATTAAAAAAAAGTAATTTTTTTACAAAAATTTGTTTTTGTCCAGCTTACATTTAAAGTAACAAATTTGCTTCAAGCAATTTGGAAGAAATTGTTGTATTTTGCTGGAAACTTGAACAAATAAAAAGTGACAGTACGGAATTTTTTGTGACAGTAAAGAAAATCCAATTTAAATTTCAAGTGTAACTGTTTTACTGTCGAATTTAGTTTAAAATTTTTGGATTGAAGCTGTTTCCTGTACCTTTCCTTTCGTTGTCTAACTGAATTAAGTTCCGATACGCTTATTTGTGAAATAGTAAATGGTTCTTCATCAAGCTCCATATTCGAAGCATGTGGTAAAACAATCAATGCAGGTTCTTCATGTCGCACTAAGGCCTTATTGGCACGCTTCCGTTCTCTATCCATAGCTCGTATAGCCTTCAGCATCTTCCTCGGCATTTCGTTTCTTTTCAATTTTTTAGAATTTCTACACATAAAAAAATATTAAAAATGTCCTAAATTTTCGAAATATAACGTGTACCTTTCTCTTTCTTTTTTTTGTATTCATCATCACGTTTCTTGTCTAATTTTCTTTTTTCTCGATAACGTTTTGCTCTTTCAGCTCCCGTCAACTTTGCCTTTGTTTTAACCTTTAAGATTTTAGAAGAATAACAACAACAATAGTCATTCAAAGTAATATAACAAATTATCTTTACATCAAAAGAACTACAGTATTGAAATCAATCAGAATTTTCGAGAAATAAGCTTTTAAAATAAAAAAAAAATTTTTACTTAAAAGTGACAGTAAAGAAATTTGTGATATTTTTTTTTTTCTTCTAAAAAGTTATTTCACGGAAAATAAAAACAAGAAAAAGTGATCAAAACTTTGTAATATATTAATATACATTTTTATTTATTTTATTTTTTACGATATTTTATTAAATAACTGTGTGACAGTACGGAAATTTTTAGCTGTACTTACCATCGTGCGATTATAAATTCACTTGAAAACACCAAATAATTGATTTTATTATTTTATTTTTTATCTTAATCAATTAGTCGTTTGTATAAGCAAAAAGAAACTTTATTATAGATATTAATTATGCTCATTAGAGTCGCAACACTTTAAGTACTCACATCCCTATTTCGCATACTATTTCTTTAACACTTGCTTAACAATACTTAGTTGCAGCTCTTCTCGATACAGTGGCAATTTAAGATGTTGTTGAAATCTCAAGTGTAATAAAACATAAATAAACTATTAGGGATGCCACTAATTTAAAAGTATTGAATACAGAAACCCGACAATCTTCAACGATGGAAATTATATCGGGTTTTTTCAACAGGTGCCCCTGTAAGCTAGTAGATAGTTTGCTAGTTCGATTTCCATCAAAGACCTTGTTTTTTTTGTCACTAAAAATAAAATTTGAGTAGTCACTGGTCACTGAACTCTCCTTTACGACAGTTAATTTCCGTAACTATCTTTCTACTTTCATCATCTATCTCATCTCTTCTCTATCCCTTTCCGAAAGAACGTAGCAAGGTACTTGACCAAATAGGCATTGCTGCCTGAAGTGCTATTTCTCTTTATAAAAACAAAAAATGGTTTGTTTTTCAGTTGTGGCAACACCAACAACATGATAGTTTTGGCATTTAATTTTTTGACGTATTCACAGCAAATGCATTAGAAAATTTTGCAACGTATTCTATTTCGCACAAAAATCGCATTAAAATAATTAAAATCCACTATAAAAATGATTAAAATGTTAAAATTACATTTCGTAAAATTCGTGATATTTTCGGATGACATATTCGTGCTTCTGAGGCCGCTATAAAGAATTTGATCGTTAAATTTGGGTCGATAGGCTCGATACTAAATGTGCGATCACAAATCCATATTTGACCGAATCGTTCAGATAAAAACATCGTAGCCGTGAACCAAACTGTTGAGGCAGATCCAATTTTGTCAATTCCTCAACGTTCTCAACAACCGAAGATATCCAAAACCTCCACATGGTGAATTTTGAAGGAGCAACTGATGCAGCCGACGAACGAAGCCTATTTTCACTTGTTAGCAAGCAAAATTGCCGCATTTGTGCGACCTTTGCATGCTCAAGTGTCACTGTATGGTGCGCTATGTGATCTGGGCGCGTGATTGGACCGTTTTTTAATGAGGCTTGAAATACGGTAACAGTCAATTAATCACGCTATCGCGAGATGCTGACAACTCAATTTTAGCCCATTATTGACGGCGTGCCATATGTCACACAGACAATGAAACGATCAATTTTCTCGGTAGCATATTTTCACGACAACCAGCAGTTAACTGGCCAGCCAGATCGTGTGATTTAACATCATCGGATTATTTATTGAAAGGTTATGGTAAGGACAGAGTCATACGAAGACAATCGGATCGATTTCAGCCATAAAACTCAAAACCTGTGGTGCGATTATTAATATAGGACCGCTATTTTGCCAAAAAGTGAATAAAAACCTTGATAAAAGAATCGACAGCTATCAGCGTTGTCGTGGTGGACATTTTCCAGATATAATTTTTAAGTTATAATTGCCGAAATTTTCTCTTCGTAATACAATCAAAATTTTAATCAAATTAACCTAAATTAAAAAAAATAAACTTCTTGTTGAAAAGCGCTTTAAAAAACTTGCATATAACCATCCCGTTCTTTTGTAATTTCTAAAACAATAATACGTTTTTAAAAACGCTGTGTCCTAGTATTTCACACTAACGAAATTCCATTCAGATAGATATGATTTTTCAAAAACCATTTGAAAGCTGGGGAAGCTTTCTTTCAAAACAAGATTGCATCAAAATCAAGGTTTTTATTAGCTTGACATATTTCTCAAAAGAATAGCATAGTTATAATTTTACTTTTGCCATCAATAACATAAAAAATTCGTTGAAAGGAAAAAATTACTTTATACCTTGCCTTATCTTCATCCTTATCTTCTTTTGGACGTAAGTAGTGTGTTTGATTAACATCTAAAGAAAATCGTAAAAATCAAATGATTTTTTCAATAGCCAGCTCAAGCGATTGTAATCAGCCACCTGTCACCTCATTTAGACTACAATACACTCATATACGTTTTCGTCGAAACTTCCGCTTCCGAAATTTTCTTCCGAAGATGCGTAATATTTTTGCTATAAAATCTAAAGTGTTTGCTTATTCTATTCTTCTGCTAGAGTTGACATACTCTCGCATCTTTGAGAACTCTGCTTGCCTTCCTTTGTGCTGATCCCTGAATTTGTTTTCTTAGCGACAGCATAAGATTGTATTTTAACGAATAGGACTACATACTTAACATACGAGATCTGTAAATTAAGTAATGAGCGAAATTAAGTAACGACAGCGTTCGTTCGATCTGGCAATACCGGAAGCGCTAGGCTTGGAGGGAAGGCAGATGAATATGTTGTTTGCCTTTAGTGCAGGTTTGACATCGCTCGAGTCATTTGGTCGTCAGTAGCGATTTCTTTTGTGAAACAGTTTTTTCTGTTGTCTTCTAAAAATTAATGACATCAGCTTCGAACAACGGTGTGCTATCAAGTTTTGCTTCAGGCTTCGTTAAAGTTCAACGGAAACTCTTTTTAAACATCAGTACGCCTACGTTAATAATATTTTGTCAACAACCCAGGTTTTTTGGTGGTTTAGGGCATTTGCAGAAAGAAAAGAATTAACTAAAAATGAACCATGAAGCGGAAGGCATTCATCTTTAAGAACCCATAAAAATGTCGACAGAAATCGGGATCTTGTGCATTTAGATCGCCGGTTGACAATCAAAATGATCGGGGAAGAGATAAACTTGACTCACACCATCGTTCATGAGATTGGGGATGAAAAAAAATTGCGCAAACATGGTACCAAAAACCTTTCGTAAGACCAAAAAGACGGCAGAAAGGAAAGGTGCCTTGATTTTTTGCATTCAATTGAAAATGACTTTTATTTTCTGGAAGATGACAAGTTTTGGTTTCTTGAATAGGAAACAGAAACCAAGCACCAGGGCATGGAGTGGCACACTTTAACTTCTCCAAAGTTCAAAAAAGCAAGAATGACCAACTGAAAGATGAAATACGTACTGATATTTTTCGATATACACGGAATCGTTTACAAAGAGTATGTACCTGAAGGCCAAACAGTCAGTCAACACTTTTACCGAAATGTTCTTGAAAGACTGCGTTTGGCTCGATTTTCTTTGAAAGCGCATCCATTTGAGGTCGATTGGCCATTGAATCGCTCTATGCATTACAGGGAGAATTTGTTTTTTAGCAGAACAGTTCGCATGTAGAATAATTTCAATCCAGAGGTCTTTTCTGTCACTTTCAATATAGGCAAATTCAAATTGAATGTCCACAAACACTAGACCCTCGTTACTCCTTCCCATACACTAATTTCCTAATTCTGATACAATGCATGCAGTACATAAGTAGGGGTCATCCCCTGAGTGCTGGTCCAAACGAAAAAAAAAATACTTCGAAAATGGGTCTCATTTGTGTGAGGCCTAACATTAAGAGCAACTGGATCTTGCATCACGATAATGCTCCTTATCACACAGCAATTGCAATAAACGAGTGTTTGGCCAGTAAACACATTCCTTTAGCTTCTCAACCTCCATATTCACCTGACTTAAGTCCATGTGTTTTTTTTCGTTTTCCCGAAGTTAAAAAATCATTTTAAGTGAACTCATTTTGGGACAATTGAAAATATTTCTATAGCTGTAACCGTTCCTCAACTGTTCCTTTTTTAACAGTAAGTATTTAGAGACCGTAAGCACGACAAGGTATAAGACTAGCTTAAGTAGAAAATAATACTCCTTTATAACTACAGCAGCAACTACTGTCACTTATGTCTCTCGTTTGCTTTCGATTAAAACTATTGTACATTTTAATCGGCACTACTTACAAGCGTACAGGCTCTAGAATATTTCGCTCTTTATTTTGTCCAATTTCTTCCTTTTTTCAATCACCTCCTCTGAACATTCTATGGTGCTTACGCCTTTTAAATTCCTTTGGTAACAATCACGGCCCCTCAGAAATTTTGTTATTAGGTTCTATCACCAAAATTGCTTAACCTCAATCTTATAAAAATATAAGAACTTGTTTATTTATATCCTGTATTTTAAATCCTGTAATTTTAGATCTATATCTTAAATATAAATATAAAGATATTGAAAGCTTTGAATAATTTACTTGGCGTTAAAAATACATTGTGATGCTGGGTGTGACAAACGCATTTTCCAAGTCCCAACATAATCAGATTGAAAATGTAATACGACAACTAAGTATGAGCCAGTGCTGTACATACAAAAGTAAACAATTATTTTAATGGCTAAAATCTCCAACTATCTTCAATTCCCTTTATTCCAAAAAAATTCAGTCCTAATTGGCAGCTCTATTTGTACATATATACAAAAGGACTTCTTTATAAATTTATATGACAAGCGTTCATGCAATGAATAAAACAGCAACAGCCTTCCGTATTTAAGTTGCAAACTTTATTTTATGTCACAGTTGATTTATGTTTATTGCCGTTCGAAGCAATGAAAAAATACAAATAACATGTCATGTCGTTATTGCTTTTAAGTTTTGAATTGTTTTTGAGTGTTTCTTTAGTTGTAAGTAACTCTTCTTTATAAGTTGAAATTAATTTTATTATCAACTACACTGCAAGAATTAAATGCATAAAACAAAAAATTGATGAATACAAAAACCAATATTTTAAAAATCAAACTTTTCGTTAAATTCTTTTCAAAAAGTACTTATTTATGCGCGCTGCTAAGCATCCATTATTTAAATCGAATTTTATTTTCAAAATGTACATTTTATAAAATATGCTTCAATAAAAATTACTTTAATTTAATTTAAATAACAAAAAAGTTCCCTCTTTAATACCAGCTCGGTTTAAAAATATATTTTTGTGCGTGGTGACCTTAGTAAGTTTTTTATGATACACTTATTTTGACAGATTTTTTTATAACTACAAAATTATTTCAGTAAAAAAAAATTTTTCTCAAGAGCTTTTGATCGTTAAAGTACTTATTTTAAGGGTGGGTAATTTTTAATTATTTTTTTTATCTCAACAAGTGATTTTTCACCCTGCACTTCTTTTTAAATATGTTGTTTTTAGGAAACCTTTTACTTAAAATTTACTTTTTTAGAAAGTACTTAATAAAAGGTACTTTTAAGATATACTTTTATAACTTATTTAAGGGCATTAGTAAGAATACATTATTTAAACCGAATTTAACTTTTTGGCTATAAATAAAATATGTATTTTTTTAAATATGGTCCAATAAAAATTCCCTTGATTTAATGTAAATATAAAAAGTACTTTCTTCGAAAAAGTACTTTTCGTTAATAAGCTTAGTTTAACTTGGTACTTTTTTTGGAGAAATTTGTTTTAAAGATTTTTGTATAACTAAAAAATTATTTTTTTTAAAGAGAGTAATTTAGTCAAGAGATAGAGAAGAAATGCGACAGGTGGTGAATAACAGGTGGTCGTATAGGACAGCTCAGTGCCCAGTGACTATGCCTTGATCATTGAGCAGCCCTACTGATAGCCAATTTTTATTTGTAGTGGGAAAAACCAAGGTCTTTGATGGGAATCGAACCCACAACCCTCAGTCATGTAAGCTAGCACACTACCAACTAGCCTACAGGGGCACAGGCGGTCTTGCTCCTTTTGTGACCTGGTTGTTCACAACCCGTAATTGTCGAAGTCTCTTACAAAACTATAAAGCTATAAAACCGTAAATTTGTGAAACGTAAGAACTAAAAAATTATTTACGTAAAACGTTTCGTTCTGAATGTAGAATTATTTATTTGAAGGGTAATTTTATATTGTTCCTTTTTATTGCAGCAAGTACTTTTTTCAATGTGCACTTCTTTTTTAATATGTTGTTTTCAGAAAACGTTTTAAGTGCTTTTTACTAAAACTTTACTTTTTTTAAAGGTACATTTTTAAGAGATAGTTTTTCATAAGGTACCTTGTTAAAAGGTACTTTTAAAAAGATATTTTGTGCTGAAACAAACTTCTTTTAATATAATCTTTTCTAAAAATTTTTAATATTTTTGAAATATTATAGAATAGAGGTACTTTTCGTTTTTAAAGATCTGCCTCATCTTTACTTGGATTCTTACTTTGTGGCCTTACAAGGTAAGAATCCATTATTTAAACCGAATTTAATTTTTTGGCTATACTTTTAAAATGTATATTTTATTAAATATGCTTCAATAAAAATACCCTTTTTTATTATAAATAAAAAAACTTCTCTCTCCAGTGCCTTCTCCCAAAAGGTACTTTTTGTAAATATGCTTAGTTCAACTTAGTAAGATTTTTTTGAGAATTTTTTTTAAAGATATTTTATAAATAAAAAAATTATTTTCATACAAAAAAACTTTTCATTAAGGGCTTTTACTTGTAGAAGTACCTATTTAGAGGGTAATTTTGAACTGCTATTTTTTTATCGCAACAAGTATCGTTTTAACGTGCGTTTCTGTTTTAAATATCAATATTTTACTTTAATCAAAAATTTACTTTAAATGGTGGTTTTTTGAATGGTACTTGGTAATAGATACTTTTTTAACAGGTACTTTTATAAAAGGTGCTTTTTTAAAAGGTACTTTTCTTTGAAAAAAACTTTTGTTGTTTTGTTTTAACGTGTGTTTCTGTTTTAAATATGTTGTTGTCTTTAACAAAAATTTACTTTAAATGGTGGATTTTTAAAAGGTACTTCTTAAAAGGTAGTTTTTTAACAGGCACTTTTTAAAGGTACTTTTCTTTGAAAATATTTTTTTTGTATTTTTAAATTATTCTTGAATAAAGGTGTTTTTCGTTTTGAAAAATCTTTTTTCATCTTTAAAATAGTCTTATTAAAGGTACTTTTTTTAATTTTCTTTAAATTATACAAATTTAATTAAAAACTCCTTTTTTAAGGTATTGTTTGAAGTTTGCAAAAAAATATTTTAAATAAAAAATTCTCTGGGTGCTTTTGATTGGACGTTTTAGGGAGATTTTTTTTTTAATTATTTTTGTCTATTTTACTTTTTAAAAAGCATTTTTATGAAGAACTTTTGAAAGCGGGTATTTTTTAAAATTGGATTTGGTTTCAGAAAGTACTTTTTTCAACACAAAATTTATTTTCTAATATTTCAGAAAGAGTCCTTTTGAAGTATATGTTTTTAAAAGTTATATTATTCAAAAATACATGAGGCAATTTTGCACAAAGAAATCTTTTAAAGCCCTTTAGAGTTGCCCTTCTTTGAACAGAGATTTAAAATAAATAATTTTGTAGATGTTCTCAGTGTTTTATTAGCACATTTTGAAGAAGCTGTTTAGCAATAAATTACTGGAGTTCATATCAATAAATTTATGTGGTTACTTAGCTTTTTTGCTTTTTAATGTGGAAACAACTATTCGTACAGTAGTCGCTTTTTTGATTGGTTGCAACAATTTTTTATTGATAAGTTGTCAACATATTTAAAGTAACAATTTGTTTTAAAAAAAATTTGTTGTGTTTCTTCTCTACAGTCACAGTTGACTGCAGCTCATGTAGCTGCAATATGTTCTTTCCTACACTGTTTTCTTTTGCCCAAAACGGGTTACAACTTTTATTTAAAGATATAAAATTGTCTTTGTAATTTTATTTTCTTTTTATTGATTTGTATTTGTACTTCATAAAAACTTTTATGAATGAGTTTTCAATTTTGTATGTTTGCTTGTTTGTTTGTTTTTCGGCTGCTTGTCTGGTTGTTCTTGTATCTCTTTACAGGGTTTTGTGTACAATTAGTACGTTGATCATTTTGAAAAACTAATTATGGCAATTAATGTGTCAATTGATTGTTAATTTATGGAGTTGATTTTCATTTTAATGACTTTTTGATTTGGTATCGTAAAGGTTGCATTTATTTAAAGGATTTAATTGCGAGAGATTTTTATGGCTGAAAACATTTTAAATTAATTTGAATGAGTTTTTAATTGTAAGGGGACTGCTAAAATATTTGTGTTTAACATTATTTCAATTTTAGATTACCATTAAGCAGAAACTATTTATAAAATGCTATTATTTCTTTTAAGAAGATTAATATTAAACAAACAAATCATTGTTTCAAGATCAATTTTAAAATAAGGATTTTATTAAAAAAGGATTTTCATGGAGCCAGTTGTTAGAGAGACTTTGATTACCCAATCCCCTATGTGAAATAAGTGATAAGACTTACGTCAGTACTTAGTTGTGTCAGCAATAATCCGCTGGTAGATCAAACCACTGCGGATAATATGTAGCGTCACGCTCGCCCTAGGAAGCGGTTGGATACGTATATCCTCTAGTCACTTCTAGTCCCAACTTCAAGCTTATAGCTGGCCGCCACCCCACTGCTTGCTTAAGAGTCGGAGACTGTCCAACTCCTTGTCCAGAACACTTGACAAGCATGCTTACTGGATCTAGATCATTCACCCTTTGTTCTTGGTCTAAAGTGAGATGATCCTGTTCCCTTAATTATTTTATTGGAGACTGAGAAACAACAACAACGACGATACTCCCCGAAGGGCCAACCTCAACAATCAGACAGCGAACAACTATAAAGGTGAAATTTGGGGCTTACTGATTCCCATGGAAATAACGTGGAGGTTCCTAGTTCGCTCCTGCTAGCCTTTAGGGGACTGGAGTCTCTTTTACCCCTGGTGACACATGTAATGATGGTGAGATTGCATCAAAACATATCAATGTGTCTCCGGGGGTCCCCAAAATGAAATTCATAATCACTATAGAAATTTTAAGAAATCCACAAATAATACTAATTCTAGGCTAATTTTAAGGGTAAAAATTTTAAAATTCCAGCCAACGTGATCTGTGACTTGCTTACAGATTAACATAAATCTTCTACACATTTAAAATTTTATAGTAGAAATAATAATGATTTTCCTAAAACTAAGGATCAGAGAAGTAAGTATAGAAAATCCCTTTAAAAATAGATTTTAAAGCAGAAATAAAGGGCTTTTCAACAAGAAGTTTGTTTTCTAAAACAAAATAAAACAAAAAATTTTGATTAAGCTGATTTACATTTTTATTGTATTATGAAGTTTGGCGGTTATGAATGAAAAAGGATATCTGGTAAATGTCCACCACGAGCACGCTGACAGATGTCAATTCTTTCATCAAAGTTTGTAATCACTTTTTGGAAAAATGGCGGCCCTACTTCGTTAAGCACATCACAGATTTTGAGGTTTAAGGCTGAAAATCGATTCGACTGGCTCCATATAAACTCTGTCCTTACCATCGCATCATAAAAAATATTCCAGTGGTGTTAAATTTCCCGATCTGGTTGAACACTTTACCGCCGATGATCGTGAATTTTTGTCATCGGGAAATTTGGTTTGCAATAAATTAATCATCTCATTACCTATGTGATATGTGACACAGTCCTGTTTAAACCACTTCTCGGTGATATCAACGTCGTCAATAATAAGCTAATGTTAATTAATTCAGTTGTTGGCACCTCGCGACCGTTACCCCATATCCAGCCTCATCTTCAAAAAAAAGCGGCCCAATCACGAGGACGCCTGCACACCAATATACAGTGACACATATTATACAGTTATACGTTGAGCATTCAAAGCCTCTTCAATAATCGCTCTAGGATTTTCAGAAGCCCAAATGCAGCAATCTTGCTTGTTGACCCTGAGAAGTGAAAATAACGTTCGTCTGAAAAAAACCAGCTAAATGAATTGAGCGAAGCTTCAATTCCTGCACCAGTTACACCTTGTAAGGCTTCAAAGTCAAATCCTTGAGGTCATCAGGTGGTTTTCGATAAAACCAACATTGTTGAGAACGTCGAGGAATGAACAAATTTGAATCTGCTTCAACACAGTGGCTCACGGCCGCGATGTTTTCAGTTGAACGATATGGCCGAACATGCCTTAGTGCTCGTACAGTTTGTATCAAGCCTATCGACTCAAATTTAAAGACCAAATTCTTAATAGTGGTCTCAGAAGGACGATTATGTTGTCCGGAAAAAACACGAATTTTACGAAAAGGAACTTTAACAGAACCACCATTTTCATAATCGATTTTAATGCGATTTTCGTGTATCTACTACGAATACGTCAAAACACTAAATGCTAAAACTATCATGTTGTTGGAGTGGCCACAAACTTCTATTGAAAAACCCGATATACATGCTTTCAACATTTTTATTAGTTCATTTTTCTTCTCTTTTATTTTTTAAAAAGTTTTATCCCTTAACATTTATTATAACAAATGTTTGGCATTTGTTTAAACTTTTAATTAATTATGGTAGAATTTAAAGACATTTCATCACCGGTTGTGCTTTATTTTTAAAGTTTTATACAATTCTGAAGAATTCTTCTTAAAAATTCTTTATTTAAAAATTCAGGTCATTTTTAAATATTTGAATATAGATATTTTTTAATACCCAGCAACATGTTTTGTCTAACAATTTTATCCAATGTCACAATGTCACAGGGAAATGTCTCTTTAGTTTCTCGTAGCTATAAAATATTTTGTTATTTGTTTTTCATACGTCATTCCATTTTTTGGAAGGCTTAATTAGCAATTTGTTTAAAAAATTTGTTTAAAAAAAGAGTTAATAACTATTTTAGATGTTTATGGCTACGCACAGTGGTTTGAAAACGTTTTTTTTATGTTTTTTGGGAAACAAACAAACAAACAAACATTTTAAAGAGGCTAAGAAAAGGTGTGTCTAAGCAAAGTTATGGATAATCGGCCCCTTAGGATAAAGGGGGGATTCTGAGTGTGCCTCCAATTTGGATACCTCGGGCAATAAATGCCATAAAAAGCTTATTTATTACTCAAATATTAAGAGATTTTGAACTTGCGTACACCTTGAAAATATCTACTAAAAGTATGTGTACATGTTTAAGTTGCCTCTTTTATTTTGCGCCGACCTTGAATCAGCAATTTTGACGTGATGTACTTATTTATGTTCAGATTATCATTCCAAGTTTTTGGCTGTATTCTTAATAAAATGTTTAATAGAAGAGTATTAAACTTCGTTCTAACCGCGTGTTTCGCTAAAACGTTACAACCCTCTAAATTGGACAAAAAATCTGCCCTTTTTTAGGATTTTCCCCAAAAAGGTGGTATAGTTTTCTTGCTTATAAATTTGAAACTACCTTCGCTACAAGTAAGTTTTGGACTATTATAAGACAACCTATAGCAAATACGAATAAAAGAATAATTGCGCCCAAAATTGTAACGAATCACCCTCCAGGCCTATCCAAACATAGCCAATTTTAAACAAAGCTTATGAAGTACATCAAAATTACTCGGAGTGCAAAGCACTAATTGAAAAAAACTAAACAGATTATTAAAGCTCCATCTCTTGGCTACATACTCAAAAACGGATTTGAAAGCTCCATAGTTTACCAAGCCATTGTGAGCATTTTTATATAAAAAAACATTTTTAAGGAATTTATGTGTTAAAATAAAAAAAATTATTACAGACTCTTTGGTACATTTTGCTGTAAAATTATTTTAAAAAATGTCGATCATTTTAAATTATGTGCCAATTCAAATTCTAATTTTTTTTTTCAAACAACCACTTCAACGTTAAATTTACAATTTTAAAAGTAAATGACATCTAAAAAGTGCTACGCGTAAAAAAGTGTTAATATGCCATCTATTAAGGGAAAAGAATATATACTTAAGCTGTAGGAGCTTCAAGAATCTCGCCTTCTAGTGAAGTTTTTCTAAGTAAAAATGAAAATTTTGCTTTAATTTATTTAGCTCCTTTTTTAACTGTTTTACTTTTGGCAAATTAGCTATTTTGCAATTTCACTTCTGACAACAGCTGTTATATTTCTTCCTTCGATAAACGTGTTGTTGTATTGAGTTCTTTTATTGCGAAATAATAATATAGCAGTTAAGAGTTCTTAAATTAGACTTGCACTGCGTATTCACTTTAATAAGCACAAAAAAAAAACGATGATAACCTTACCACTTCAACGCCTAATAGATGCTTTCCTATTTTTGTATCTTTACTCAACAATGTTTATACTTGAACTCGCTTCATTGCTCAATAGATGGTGCTATATATCTGTTTTGAGCGCAGCTTACTTATATGCTAGGAAATTCTACTTTAAAATCATTACCTTTGTTGTTTTTATTTATTTTTTTTTGCTTAAGTTATTTTGTGTTATATTATTATTTATTTTGTGCATATATTTCTTATAAAGTAGCTAATTTGTGAAAAAGACACAATAGTTGATTTCGTTTATTTTTTTAATGATAATTACTCTCTTTTAAAATTTAAACAAAGCATTTTCGCAATAATATTATTTGTGATTCCTATCTCTTATGAATTTTCGATCATTCGATGAAATCAGAGATTTCCCTTTAGACGGTTTTAGTTTTTTGAGCCATATTTAAGTTTCAGATTAAGTCATTATTTTAAGACTTATTTTGATTAAAACTTCCTTTAATACGATTAATATTTAATTTTTTTGGAATTAACCATTCTTTAAAAAAAAAAATACTTTTTTCATTTCGCTTAAATATTTTTTTTTAATTTTTTGAAAAAAATTTTTTTTTATTTCCACATTTTTTATAAAGTTCTCACAATTAAAATTTTAGTTTTTTAATTACATTTTTGTGTTTACATTTTTTTTATTTATTTGTTATAATAAATTGTCGTTTAAGTTATGCTTAGGTTCACTTCTTTTGTTAAAATTTATCTTCAATCATCTGTTATCTCAAAAGGTTTTTGCTGGGTTGCTTTAAAACTTATTTTAATGTAATAAGAAATTTTTTACTAAAAAATATAATAAATATAAATAAAAGTTGCCTATCCAATATCTAAACATATTTTTAAGTCTTAAAAAGTAAAAGAAAAATGGCATTATTTCTTAAACAAATGATTTCGGTTTATTTTTAATAAATCAAACAAATTTTATCTTAGAAATCTCTTAGCAGCTCTGCTTCTCTATTCAAACTTATTTAAATTTAATTATAAACAAAAAAATAAAAGAAAATCCTTAACAAAAAATCACAAGTGAAGTCAGATAAATGCTCCAGTTTTATAAAATACAACTGATTTTACCTTGAAATTCCTTATTGAATTTCTACAGAAAGTAAATTAAAATTGGAACTTTAAATAAAAATGTATTTTTTTGCGTAAATTTTCAAGAATTATTGTTTCTCTTATATGAAGAGAAGAGGCCTCCTATATTTTGTTTTTTAGTTTTCATAAAAATAATAAACTTTAGCTTTCATTGTTAAGAAAAATAAAATTAAAAATTTAATAAATATATTTCTTGTATTTAAATTTAATTTTATATTTTCTGTTGAATGTGCTCCAGAATTTTGTTTAACTTTAAGAACAATGAAATGATTTCAAATTAAAATGAAAATATTTTGAACATTTAATTAAAAGAGAAAACCATTGCCTGGAATTGTCTTTCAAACACCAGATGTAGCTTTAAAGGAAGCAAAATTTACAACATAATAATATTTTAATGCAATTATTAATTTAACACGGTTTGGATTTTTAAATTTTTAAATTGCACTAATTTAATTCTAAACTACTACTCGATAATTTAAAAAATTAACTCTTTTATATTCAAATATTTATTTTTATAAAACTGTATTATAAAATAATTTGTTTACCAGATTGACCACAAAACGCGACCTAAATTTTTTGGTTTCAAACCAATATCAAATACATGCAAACAAACCACACGCTTAAGTACACACCACTTCTTCTTACCCATTTAACTTGCATATGATGAGAGAAAGAACAAAACATCAATCCATATAAAATATAAATTAATTGTTTTTAGCGCTTGCCATTGAACAATTATTTTACAGAGGCAGATATGTTTTAAAAATGAATGAATATATTATGGATGTAATCAATTATAATGGCCTTCATCTCTCATGATACTGAATTGATATTATGGTAAATGTGTTTTGATCTCATTAACATTGCAACGAAATCCCTTCAATTAAGGAGATACATACACTAATTCGCTGTCTTAGAGGTTCACGGGAATGATTACATAAAGGATGAAAATATTTCTTTGCTAATTTAGTTATGCAGATGATTTATTAAATTTAAATAAAAAAAAGTAAACGGCATCTTACAATTTGGGCAATTTTCTAGGAAATCTTGTACACACAGAACAACAACAATATACTTATGAGAAATTCTAAAAAATAAGTAAACAACAGAAAACAACAACAAATATCACAAAGCAAAAGGCACAGCCAAGCGGGCACCTAAACTGAATGATAACAACAACAATATAGAGTTATGTTAAAGTAGAATATTCGAAAACCGCTTAAAACAACTATATTAGCACCACTTGCCTGAGCAAATGAATTAATTCAATTTGAGTCATTAGGGAGTGAAGACAACAAACTTACCATCGTGTTTATTTTGTGTGCATTGCAAGTAAAAAATCGTTTAACTTAATTAAAAGCTCTAAACTATTGTATTATTATTTTTCAATAAAAGAACTAAAAATACAAAAAAAATTTTTATTAAAAGGAACAATATTAAAAATTAGTTAGATCTTATAAAATACACACATTGCAATGAATACTAGAGAATTTGTTTTAAAAAATGATTAAAGCTCCGTGATATTTACACAGCTATCACTTGACTGTGTTGAAATTATACAAGTCTAAAGCAACCGTATAATCGAATTTAAGCGCAAAATTGAGAAAAAGTCAAAAATATTTCAATCCGCTTAAACATAGACAAGGGTAGGATAAAAAAATTTAATTTTTAGTTTTAAAAGCCGGATATCTCTTAAACTATTAATGCTAAAAAAATGTTTCGCAATTCGTTTTTAAACGTTTATAAGTAATATCTCAAAATTCGAAGGAAAAAAGTAGAATTCCACAAAGGTTTTTAGGTTTTTCATACACAAGGTCAGCGCTAGTGTAAAGAATCGAAGCGTTGGCTCCTTAATCAATATACCGCCCAATATAAAGGATCCGCCATCTAACGTTTTTTTCAACTAGTACTTATTTCGTGAATGGTAACTCTTAGCTGATGTTTAATTTGACAGATAATTAGTTTTATAATAATTTAGTTTTCACTGAACGAATATTGTTGTGTATACGCTTGAACAACGCTGGGAAACATTGCGACATTACTTTGAAAATCGTGGTAATGTTGCAGAAAGTGCGCGAAATTTGCGTACGGATTTTGGAAGAAGAGAAGCACCGTCAGCTCCGCATGTTCGTTATCTTGTGAAAAAAGTGAAAGTAACTGGCATCCTCATCAATAAACCAAAACGTGAAAAGCCAAAAACAGTGCGTACATACGAGAATATTACTGCTGTGGCAGAAAGTGTGCGTGAAGCGCCATCGGCATCAATTCACCGTCGTTCTCAACAATTGAACATTTCAGAGACAACATTGAGACGAATTTGGCATAAAGACCTTGGTATGACGCCATGCAAAGTCCGATTGGTTCAGGAGTTTCAACAAAGTATCCCTTTTCGCTTCGCTAAGTGGGCCTGCGATCGACTTACAGCAGATGCCGATTTTGCAAAAAAAAATAATCTTTTCAGATGAAGCTCATTTTGATCTTGGCGGGTATGTAAACAAGCAAAATTGTCACATTTGGGACACAAAAAACCCGCACGCATACATTGAAAAGTCGACGCACCCAAAACGAGTCACTGTTTGGTGGGGATTCTGGTCCAGAGGCATAATTAGGCCATTTTTCTTTGAAAACGAGCAAGGAGTTGCCTTTGCAGTCAATGGCGATCGTTATCGGGCCATGTTGAACAAATGTTTGTTTACAAAAATTGAAGAGGAGGATATTGGCAACATATGGTTTCAACGTACCACACAGCCGAAATTACACTCGATGTTTTGCGCCCTATTTTTGAAATTCGCATTATCAGCCGCAGAGCTGATGTCGTTTGGCTACCTCGGAACTGCGATTTGACACCGTTGGACTATAATTTTTGGGGTGCCGACAAGCCAGGGACAATGGATGGCTTAAGGGACAATATTCGTGAAGCCATTGGTGAAGTACAGCTGCATACAATCGATAATGTGCTTAAAAATTGGACCGATCATGGAGGGAACTGCATGGCCAGCCATTTGAATGAAATTATTTTCCATTATTAACCGGAAGGATTGTACTTTCAAGGATTGTACTTTATAGCATTTAAAACAAAAAAAAGTTTTTTGGCAGACCCTTTATATTCAATATTCAATCCTGTATAATTTTTCGCAGATGGCAGGACCATTTGTCATTCATATTCATTTAATAATAGACCGAACCAGTTGGAAGTGAGTTCCAAAAGACGGAAAAGGAATAATACGCTCAAACACGATCTCGCGCCGATCTCCCAATGGGGCCATACGAATAGCGTTGATTTTTATGCCCATAAAACGCAACGTTGCATGCTTACGCATAAATATGTGTTCGAAAATAGTGCTGCATCTGTTACCATGGATGATATAGGTATTACGGAATCGAATGCTCTTGATGTTTAAGGCATGAAAATTCAATGTGCTGTTCGATAGACTAAACACACCACCTATATCCGTCCAAAGATGGAATACAATTCTCATGTATGCGGTGGCGCCCCAAAGTTTATTTTGGAGTTTCTCGACCGCGTACAGGAGAGGTCCAAGAGGCTAATTGGAAACGGCAGGCTATCCAATTCTATTGATTCCCTAGAGCATCAATGCAATGTAGGTTGTATTTTACTCGTTATTACAAAAGTAAGTGCTGTAATGAAATTAGGGAACTTGTTCTCGAAACTCTCACATTGTTGCATTTGACTTTATTTTCGTTGAGAGCGTATCCATTTATGGTCGATTGGGCTAATAGGGAAGATATTCATTTTGACTGCGTGCTCCCAGGATTAACGATAGAGACATGTGGCAAATGGAAAAACAGATATCGTAGCGATATTAACGGGTGCAAATTAAACTGATTATGCTAATAATGATCTTCGTCACGAAGAGCCGCAATGGCTTTGTGTTGCATATATTTATTTAATTTAAAGTTCAATGGGTTTAAAAAAAACACCCGTTACTTGCATGCTTGTGATTAGATTTCCTTTCCTGGAAATCAAAAGCACCACAAATTATTCGCAGAAACATAAAAATAACTATTTATAAATGAAAGCGAAATTTCATTTTTTTCTTGATGTTTTCATTTTTGCAAGATATTATTATTTTGGTTTAATCTGCAATCGACAAGCTGATGCTTGTTACGTGTATGTATGTATGTAATGAAAACAAAACTGCTTCATTGTTGAGGTTGACTATAATACATGGACATTAAAAAATGTAAATACAGGCACACACTCACTACCTGTCGTGCACAAAAAATTAATCAAACCAGGAACCGTTAAAATTACTGAGAACATAAAACAGTGAGTGAGGGAGCATGAGACAGAATCAATGAATGGCCCTAATTGTAGGCTGTTGTTGTTAGTTTTTGCTGCCTTTTTAAAGCACAATCCCTGATGTATAGTTGTGAACATATAAATACACTAAAATAAAATGTAATGGCATGTACAGTGAGGCTCAGTACGTTTGCAATTGCAGTTATTGCAACATTTGTGACATTCTGACAGCAGTAATAAATTTATAAGAAACAAAATTAAGGTAACTTAAAATTTCGCTATTCATCATAATTGAAAGAATAAATAGAAAATAGGTTAGACTTCATTGCATTAATAGCAGCTTAGACGTTTCTCTCGCATACCCAAATAATATTTTTCAGCTACGTTGAGATTGAGATATTTTTCATATCTTGTCTTATATTCGTTCTTTCTTTATCGAATTTAAGAAAACCTCAAAGTATGCTATAGTTATTTAATTTAAATACATATTACGAAGATGATTTATTAAGTTTAAAACAAAAATAATTATCAGTAAAAAAAGTAATCGAAACCATCCACTGTGCATTTTACAAATTGAGTAGTTTTCTAAGAACTCTTATACACACAAGACAACAACAACATGCATATAAGAAATTTTACCACATAAGATAAGCAACAGAAAACAAAACAATTTTTAAGCACATTATTGATTGTGTGCTGCTGTATTTCACCAATGGCTTCACGAATATTGTCCTTTAAAGCGTCAAGTGTCTCTGGCTTGTCGGCGTAACACTTATCTTTGACAGCACCCCACAAATCGCAGCTCCGAGGACATCAGCTCTGCGGCTGATAATGCGATCTTCAAAACATCGGCGCAAAACATCGAGTGTAGCTTCGGCTGTGTGGCACGTAGCGCCATCCTGTAGAAACCAAATGTTGCCAATATCCGCCTCTTCAATTTTTGGAAACAAAAATTCGTTCACTATGGCCCGATAACGATCGCCATTTACTGTGACGGCCACTCCTTGCTCATTTTCCAAGAAAAATGACCCAATTATGCCTCTGGACCAAAATTCGCACCAAACAGTGACTCATTTTGGGTGCGTCTGCTTTTCAATGTATGCGTGCGGGTTTTCTGTGTCCCAAATGTGACAATTTTGCTTGTTTACATACCCGCCAAGATCAAAATGAGCTTCATCTGAAAAGATGATTTTTTTGCAAAATCGGCATCTTCTGTAAGTCGATCGCAGACCCACTTAGCGAACCGAAAACGCATTGGATGGTCACTTGGCTTCAACTACTGAACCAATCGGACTTTGTATAGCATTAAACCAAGGTCTTTATGCAAAATTCATCTCAGTGATGTATCTGAAATGTAAAATTGTTGAGAACGACGGTGAATTGATGTTGATGGCGCTTCACGCACACTTTTTGCCACAGCAGCAATATTCTTGGATATACGCACTGTTTTTGGCTTTTCACGTTTTGGTTTATTGATGAGGATGCCAGTTACTTTCACTTTTTTCACAAGATAACGAACATACGGAGCTGACTTCTCTTCTTTCAAAATCCGTACGAAATTTTCGCACAACATCTGCAACATTACCATGATTTTCCGAGTAATGTTTCAATATTTCCCAGCGTTGTTTAAGCGTACACACAACAGTATTCGTTCAGCGGAAGGAAAAAACTAATTATCTGTCCAATTAAGCATTAGCTAAGTGTTACCATTCACGACATAAGCACTATTTGAAAAAAAATGGGTGGCGGACCCTTTTTAAAGCTATCATAAGATCAGTACGGTGTACAACAAGTAATTCGTGCATAAAAATATTACAACAAAACCAGTATAAAGCTTTGAGAACTATAGTTAAGGCTCCCTGGTTTCTAGCCAACAAACGAATCAAAGAAGATTTACGAATTCTATATATAAGTGATGAAACAAAAATAAATTTAGTACCCGTTATCGGTCGAGACTCAGTAATCACTCCAATACTCCCTTTTAAAAATGAATTTAGCAAAATATAAAACATGTTATTATTAAGTATATAATGTGTACACTTACATATGTATATATGTATATAACTGTTGCATATAACGCTTAGGTACTAAGCTGTTTAAGGCTTAATAACACATGTTAAGTTTTAATGTTTTATTTGTATATTTTTTTAAACCATTTCCTTAATATCAAAAAAACAGATTGTAAATAAAATGCAAAAAAAATATTGTTGTTGTTGTTTATTATTATTTAATTTAGGTGTCTGCTTGGCTGTGTGTTTTGTTTTCTGTTGTTTATCTTATTTGGCAGAATTTCTTATAAGCCTGTTATTGTTGTTATTTTCTTTTAAAATCTAATAAATCATCTTCGTAACAATTTAATTAAAATATTAAAATTTCATCTCATTTTTAATACCCTGTTAAATAACATCTTTATAGAGAATACAATTTTACTGACACTACTAAAGCTGCTGGTATTTGTGAATGTAAATTTAAATGATAATGGCGGTGATTTGTTGCGTTTGATTAATATTATGGCCAACCAACAAATGCCAACAACTAAAAATATTCGCAAAGGAAAAACACACACACAAAAATATTAACAACCTCAAACTGTAATGAAATAACGACATTTTGCAACTAAAATTGTTATCATTTGTTGTGTTACTTTTGTTATTGTGCTTGTTTGGTTCATTCGCTCTGTATCTCAACGATTACAACAATTAATATTGTTCTAATTACAAAAAAAAAATTCTGTTGGGAATTAATTTCAGAATTTAATTAGAGCAGACCAATTTTAATGATATTTATGTGTGTTTTTAGGTGATGTTTGTGAGTTTAAAATAAAGTAAAATTTGTGTGCCTTCATGTTGCAGCCATGGAAATAGATTAATGCTACGTAAATACAGTTGAAAGGATCTAAACTATTCTATGAAAATAAATAATTATTGCAAGAGAATTAAGCATGTTCTGTTGCAGTTTCCAGAAATTATTTTTTCTGCTAAATTTAATTGAAAAAATGCTTTAAGGGTTTTTAATGAGAAAGTCTGTTAGGATTCAGTTAAAAAAGATTAATTAAAATTCGAGAGCATTTAAATTTCAACAATGTCTAACAAAAAACACTATCAATATTGATTAAGTAAAAGATGATTTTCATAACTCCATCAGCTATTTTCCTAAACTAGAGATCTAGGGTTGTATTGTTGATATTTTTCCGTTTAATTTTACTTCCCAGAATACCTCGTATTATACCTTATTTACTTTACACTGATGTACTCATACAAATTACTGGCATTTCTATTCCTCGTTCTAATAGAAAGAAACCATTTCAGTCTGCTTTATTCACAGTTTTGAGCTGCCAAAATCAAGTGGCAGTTGCTCAATTAAAGCATGGCTTCTTGATATCAAAAACATCAAATTGAAAGGCAAAAGTCCTGAGAAAGTCCTGAGTCTGAAAAAAAGAATATCTTAAATTAAGAATTTTAAGCCACTGCAATAATCCATGTACTTGGGACAGAGTCATTTATCATACGATAAATAGTTTTGATTTACAGAGTGCTAAGGAATTAAAATTATTTATTTTTATAAATAGCACACAATCAGGAACATAGAAAGAAGGTTCAAAATTTTAAACACAAAAGGGCTACAGTGATCTTATTTAGACTTTTGTTTTATACTTTTATATATTTTTTAAGTTTAATATAATTATATAAAACCTTAAACACGATACTGGTTTAAGAAATTTATTATTATATATAAAAGGTTATTCAAGAAGAAGTTTGTTTTATAAAACAAAATAAAATAAAAAACATAGATTAAGATGATTAAAATTTTTATTTTTTTTTTCAAAGAGAAAAGTTTGCCAATTATGATGAAAAATTATAATCTGGCAAATATCCACCACGACCACGCTGGCAGATTCCTTCATACTATTTCTTTACTCACATGATTTTGAGTTTTAAGGCTGAAATCGATTCCATAGACTCTGTATAGACTTTGTCCTTAAGATAACTCCACAAAAATAATACAATAGTGTTAAGTCATACGATCAGTCAAGTGCCCATAACTGCTGATTGCCGAGAAATTGTGCTATCGGGATATTTGATTTGCAATAAATTGATCGTTTCATTGGCTGTGTGACATGTGGTACCGTTTAGTTAAAACCACATCTCAGTAATATCCACGTCCTCACTAATAGTCCAAAATTGAGTTGTTAGCATCTCGCGATAGCGTGATCCATTGACTGTTATTCTATTTCCAGCCTTATCTTCAAAAAGCGGATCAATTACACCTCCGGACCACATAGCGCACCATAGAGTGACACGTTGAACATGCAAAAGCTCTTAATATTCGATCTAGGATTTTCAGAAGCCTAAATGAGGCAATTTTTGCTTGTTGACATACCCTGACAGCTAAAAACGGGCTTTATCTAAAAAAATGATTTTTTCAGAACAACCGGTTGTTCTTGTATGAATTTAGCAAATATACGGTAATGTGAATGGTCGGTCGGCTTCAATTCCTGCATCAGTTAAACCTTATAAGGCTTGAAAGTCAAATTCTTACGCAAAATGCAACATTAGATGGTTTTGGATGACCCTAATTGTTAAGAGTGGAATGATAGGAATTGATAAATTTAGATCTGCTTCAACACTGTGACCCACGACTGCGATGTTTTCAATTGAACGACCCGATCGAACACGCGTTGGTGTTCGCAGATTTCGTATTGAGCCTGCCGACTCAAATTTAACGACCAAATTTCTAATAATTATCTCAGCAGGACGATTGTGTTGTCCGAAAATATCACGCATTTTACGAAATGTAACTTTAACATAATCACTATTTGCATAGTGGATTTTAATTATTTTAATGCCATTTTCATGAGAAATTGAATTCACTGCAACAATTGCCAAAAAAACTAGATGTTAAAACTATCATGTTGTTGCTGTTGCCACGATTGAAAAACAAACTTCTTATTAAAAAACTTTAATATAAATTGTTTTATTCTAAAATATATTAAATATAACAATACAGTGTTATGAAATAAAATTAAAAACCTTTATACATCTGTTGTAACATGACTTAAGTTTAACGTTTCTCGTTTACTCGTTATTACTATATTAACGCTAAATATATATGATTTTTGATCACTAGGAACAAAACAGTGTCCAGAATTAATAATTGAATAAAAGAAAATAGATGAAAAGAGATTAAATAGATAATAATAGGACTTAATAGAATAGAGTATATCAGGTGTTTTTTTAGAGTTATAGAATTTTAAGTTGGTAATGGCGGCGATTTTTTGTTTATTTATTTATTTATTTATTATCAACTGTCTACGGAATTTAACATCCTTGCAGACATTTTAATTAAAATACAATATAATTATCTTAAATTAATTAATAATAAATACTAGCTTTACATACAACATAAAAATTTGCTCAAATTTAACATACATACAATAAAAACAAATTTTGTAAAAAAAAAAAAATATACATAAATGCAAACACCTAGTTGTTCAGGTAAACTAATAAGTTATTCCTTATTGCGCTTACTGACAAATTGTAATCTACGAAATTATAATACTTATTAAAATCTGCACAAATTCTCCTAAAAGGGTCCGCGTTAGCATAATTGGCTCGAAAGAATTCCACTGCTAAAGGTATAAAATGTCGTGTAGGGCGTTGCGGTACATTTAGAGTAATCCTGTTTAGAGTAATCCTGTGAATGAGTAGAAACATCGCCAATTATCACACCAAAAATGAACGAAATATTAAGTGCTGTTCTACGACTCCTTAAAGTTGGTAGCTTAATAAGAGAAAGTCTAGCTGAAAAGGCAGGTAAGTCCAATGGGTTAAAGTTCAAACCACGGAGGCAAAAAAGCAGGAACTGTTTTTGAACAGATTCGAGAACATCTGAGTATTTTTTATATATAGGGTCCCAAATGACGGATCCATACTCTAGAATAGGCCTGACAAGGGACATATAAAGGCTTTTGGTAACGTATGGATCATCAAACTCTTTAGCCCAACGTTTCACAAATCCAAGTACACCTCTAGCTTTGTTTGCTGTCAGATTGATATGTGCAATAAAATTGAGTTTGGAGTCAAGTAGCAATCCAAGATCAAGTATTTTGTCAACTTCCTCCTAATGATGGTCATCGATATAGTAGCCTGCAGTTATCGGTTTCTTTCTAGCAAAGCACATATATTTACATTTCTTAAGATTTAGCTCCATACGATTTATTCTACACCAGTTGTGAAAAGAGTTAAGGTCACTTTGGAGGCGTTGCTGGTCAGTTACTTGACAATAAATAAGAAAAACTTTTACATCGTCAGCATACATCAAAATATTGGATGATTGAATGACATCAGGCAAGTCATTAATAAATACCAAAAAAAGAAGCGGCCCAAGGTGGCTTCCCTGTGGTACTCCAGATAGAACCTTTATGCATCTAGAGGAGGCGTTATTAAAACGGACCATTTGTCTCCTATTCGTTAGGTAAGAGTAAATCCATTTGACAGTTAAATCGGCAAAACCTATTAATTCCAATTTTTTCTTTAGGAGGATATGATTTATTTTATCAAATGCCTTGCTGAAATAAGTATATATAACGTCTGTTTGTTGTTTTCTTAAAAATCCACGATGTATAATTGTTGAAAAGTGTAAAAGATTTGTTATGCCAGAGCATCCCTTCCGAAATCCATGTTGATTGTTGGTTATCAAACTTGATGTATGAAAGCATAAATGTCCAGTGATAATTTTTTCAAATAATTTCAAATAATATGGTACTTTTCCTGAAATCTGGAAGGATTCTTATATTATTCCTTTATTTAAATCAGGTAACAGGTCTGATATTTCAAATTACCGTGGTATTGCAAAATTAAGTACTATTACTTAATTTTGCAAAATTAAGTACTATTACTTAATTTTGCAATACCACGGTAATTTGAAATATCAGACCTGTTACCTAATTTAAATAAAGGAATAATATAAGAATCCTTCCAGATTTCAGGAAAAGTACCATATTTTATTGACATGTTGAATAAAATTTCCAAAGGGATGGAAATACTTTCAGCACAATTTATCAAGATATTGCTGGGGATGTTGTCAGGTCCACAATTATATGAAAATTTAATCCTTTTCAATTCCTTGGAGATTGTCAAAATATCGATAAATGGTATATTAATCGTTTGAGATTTTGCAATATTAAATGGGTACTTAAAACATTCATCATAATCTGCAACTGAGTAATTTGTCGAGAAAAAGTCAGCGAATAACTTGCATATAACAGTTTCGTCACTAGATTCGGTTTGTTGGAACTTTAAAGTAGAAGGGAATCCATCTATTTTCCTTTTTTGATTAACAAATCTGTGAAATGCTTTTGGGTTGCGTTTTAAATTGACTTTCAATTTGTGCATATAAATACTATAAGATAGTTTGTTAAGCGAAGAGTATGTAGCGCGACTAATAGAATACCTTAAATAATCAGTAGAATCACCAGACTGTTTGAATTTTTTATATAGTCTGTTCTTCCTATTTTTAGTGTACGATAATTGTTTATTGTTCCAAGGAGGTCCAACCTTTTGCTTGGTTATTTTTTTCGGAATACAAAGATCCATAAAGGAATACAACTTATTGTAGAATGCTTTAGTCATTTGATCCATATCAGTGCAAGATAATATGTTATTCCAGTTAGTATCCATTAAGAGTTTATTTAATAAACTGTAATTTGTATTCTTAAAACAGAATGTCTTTGTATATGAAGGCACAACAGATTTGTTTGGAATTGAACCCAATATTTCGATGGTAGGATGGTAGATATCCTCGGGTGTTATTATAGGTAAGGAGCGCCTAATATAAAAATTGGTAACATCATTTACGAAAATTAAGTCCAGTAACCTTGAGGAACTATTTGTAATGCCATTTAGTTGGTATAAACCCAAATCGTATAAAGTGTTAAAAAATTCTGCACTATTAGAACCGAACGTAGTTTGAACATAATATTTCTCTTCCGGTAAATAGTTCCACGATATTGAAAGTAAATTGAAATCTCCAAAAACTAAAATTGAATCATCAGTAAATGCTGACCGAACAATAGATTTAATAGATTCGGCGTGTAGATTATATATTTGCATTGGAGAAGATGGTGGTAAATAAGAACATGTTATAAACATTCGTTTATCACTGTTTTTTATCAATACAGATATAAATTCAATGTCAGAAACTGAGTCAATTGCAACAAGTTCAGATGACAAACTGCTAGAAACTGCAATAAGGACTCCACCTCCAGTAGTTTTACTGCCACGATCACGTCGAAAGATATTGAATTTATTGCAAAGTATTTCAGAATTTAAAAAGTTGTCGCTAAGCCATGGTTCAGTAAATACCAAGATTTGTTGTTCCAAGTTAAAACTTTCCATATATAATGACGAAAGTTTTGTTCTTAAGCCGCGAACGTTTTGGTATACGATAGATATACAATCAGATATACTATTTAGTTTTTTGGAGGATCAATTTTCTGTTGAGGAAGGATAGCAATGTTATCTGCTCTGTTTCTCGGTGTAAACTCGCGAACAAGTGTATTGTCTGGCCAGAAGTTCGGGTCCAACTTCTGTACTTGTATACTGATATATCCACGTCTCTTCCAATTTTATTCCTCAAATAGTATTGAACTGCTTCAACAGTAGTATCACTAGCCAGACGAGATACAAAAATGGATCTTCTCGGAGGAACAGCTCGTAAAGGACTGTGAACTACCACATTACTACCAGATGTTCTTGTTGTATTGACATTATTTGTTGAAATTGCATTCATATCCGGTGCGGCAATTAGATTCGATGGTGTTGCCGACATAGAGCTCTCATCAATGATTTCTACAGTATTTTGGGTAGTAGGTGCTGAAGAATATGTAATTATAGGAAGAGTAGGCGATTTATTTGTAGCTCTCTTTTTCTTCGGTGAAGATTGAGTTTGTCAGCTATTTAGTTTAGTTTGTTATTTTTATATGAATAGACTTCATGTGTAAATTGAGCTAAAAACAAGATTGCCGTTGATTTTGATTTTTATAAGCGAATTTTGTTATGCTATGAAGCCCACTTTTGTGATTTTCATCGCTAAACATCCGTGGTCCGAAGCTTACAACCAAATTTTGGCCTGTTATTGACGACATCGGTATCACTGACATGTGGTTTCAACAGAACGGTGCTATATATCACACAGGCAATGAAGCCGATTAATTTATTGCAAAAAAAATTTCCCTATAGAAAAATTTTACGACAATCAGCAGTTAAGTGGCCAGCCAGATCGTGTGATTTACTATCACTGGATTATTTTTTGTGGGGCTATGTAAAGGACAGAGTCAATACGGAGCCAATCGAAGCCAAGCGAATAAAAATTTTGATGAAAGAATCGGCATCTGTTAGCTTGGTCGTGGTCATAATAGACATTTTTCATTCATAGTTGCGAACTTTTCTCTTCGTAATACAAAAAAATCTGAATCATCTTAATCTAAATTTTTTGGGTTATTTTATTTTAAAAAACAAATTTGTCATTAAAATCCCCATTTTTTTTAAATAAAACTTGTTTTGTCAAAAAATAGAACAGTTAAGCCTACAGCAGGCAAATACATCTCGGAATAAGATAAAAGGTATTGAAATATCTCTTGCATTATGATGATATATGACCAACTGATTAAAATTTGTTGAATATTCTTTACTGCAATCATCTCCTTTTAATTAAGGATATAATTTTCAATCTGAAGTAACTCTACATTAACTATTTTTCTAAGTCAATTTATATGCATCACATGTCCAACTCTTTACATACGCCCTATATTAAACATTAACTACTGTTGTTTCAATTATTTGCAATCATGTCTTAATAGTTTATTTAACGATATTTTGAACAAAAAAAAATAATAAAATTAATATGTACTGCTGTTTTAAATTACTTTCTCAAAGAGATAATTACATACAACTTAATGTATATTTTATAAAATGACATGTTTTTGCATGTCCCAATAGAGAGTAATTTATAAAAGAAAAGTAACAAAAAAAAAAATTAAGACAAAAATGTTGTTTTCTTTTTATCTTCTTGTCATGAAGAAGACTTGTTTGTTTGGTTTATGTATTTACATAACTTTTCCATTAGCTTAGAAGACACACTGTTGTGGCATGCGTTACGTTAAAGTAGTTAGAGAATTTTATGAGGATACTAAAACTCCTGCTTAATTGCAATGTTATTATTTTTATTATATTTCTTAACATAACTTGTTGCTGCAAGTATTTAATTAAATTATTTGTGTGATTTTATCATATTTTTTGCTTTTTCTTGGAAATCACAATTTTATTTTTTATTTTAAGTATATTTTTTTTTAATTAGCATGTGCAAGTTTAAATTATTTAATTAATGTTGTATATGTTTATTATGCAGCAGAGATATAAAAAGGGTGTTTTTATACAAGTATATAACTTTAAGTTGGCAACACTCATTAACTGGTGTCCATTTTGTCGGCTGTCATATGATGTTTAGTTTGATTTGCCATTTTAGCATTAATAGACTGACGCCTTAACAATGCTTCCAAATTGTACAAAATTGGCCCATAACAAGATCCCTTTTCTTTGAAAGGAAAACAGCCACATTTTGAGTAACGATATTTGCGCATGTTATGATACCATTACATGAAGAAAACCGGAGTGTTTGGTGTACTAAAGGGTCCGCCATCTAACGTTTTTTTTTCAACTAGTGCTTACTTCGTGAATGGTAACACTTGGTTCATGTTTGATTTAACAGATAATTGGTTTTATCCTTCCGCTGAACGAATATGGTTGTGTATACGCTTGAACAACGCTGGGAAATATTGCGACATTACTTTGAAAATCATGGTAATGTTGCAGAATGTGTGTGAAAATTGCGTCAGCTCCGTATGTTCGTTATGTTGTGAAAAAAGTGATAGAAACTGGTATCCTCGTCTTTAAACCAAAGCGTGAAAAGCCAAAAATAGTGCATACAGCCGATAATATTGCTGTTGTGGAAAGTGTACGTGAAGCGCCATCAATATCAATTCACCGTCGTTCTCAACAATTGAACATTTCAGAGACATCATTGAGACGAATTTTGCATAAAGACCTTGGGTATGACGCCATACAAAGTTCAATTGGTTCAGGATTTGACCATCCAATGCGTTTTCGTTTCGCTAAGTGGGCTTGCTTTTCGACTTACAGAAGATGCCGATTTTGCAAAAATAATCATCTTCTAAGATGAAGCTCATTTTGATTTTGGCGGGTATGTAAACAAGCAAAATTGTAGCATTTGGGGCACAGAAAGCACGCATGCATACATTGAAAAGCCGACGCGCCCAAAACGAGTCAGTGTTTGGTGCAGATTTTGGTCCAGAGGCATAATTGGGCCATTTTTCTTCGAAAATGAGAAAATAGTGGCCTTTACAGTCAATGGCGATCGTTGAACGAATTTTTGTTCACAATAATTTAAGAGGAGAATATTGGCAACATTTGGTTTGAACAGGACGGCGCTACGTGACACACAGCCGAAGCTACACTGGATGTTTTGTGCCCTGTGTTTGAAGATCGCATTATCAGCCGCAGAGCTGATGTCGTTAGGCCACCTCGGAGCTGCGTTTTGATACCGTTGAACTATTATTTGTGGGTGCCGTCAAAGATAAATGTTGCGCCGACAAGCCGGAGATAATTGACGCTTTAAAGAACAATAATCGTGAAGCCACTGGTGAAATACAGCTGCACACAATCGATAATTTGCTTAAAAATTGGACCGATCGTGTAGGCTACTGCATGGTCAGCCAAAGCAGCCATTTGAATGAAATTATTTTCCATTATTAACCGGGAGAATTGTACTTTCAAATAAAAAAAAGAAATTTAAGAAAACAAACCAAAAAGTTATTTGGCGGACCCTTTATATGGGTTGGTGCAGTCACGGTCAGTACTTCTTTAAACTGCAAAACAAAGCATTACAGTCAATAGTAAACACTTTACGTCCATGATTACTGACGTTTTCGTTAATCGATTACACAACCATAACGTGCAGTAACTGAATTTTGAACAAAACTGCGTAAAATGTCCTCCAACTCGTACAACAATTGATTTATTGAAGTAAAACTTTGGTAACCCTATAGTTTTACGTTTCCGACCCGTAAGTTCATCATCAAGATCAAGCGATTTAACGGCTCTGGACTGTTTTTTACAGAGATATGTAAAGTCGCAAGTCTACGCCGTTAAGTCATAAAAGATGTAATTCTTGGAGGCAGAAATTATGGAAAAAGTCCTAGAAGCTTAGACGTTTAGCTTAGGCTATGTTTTAAAGCCAGCCAGCTTAGATTTAAATTATAATGCTAAAAAGTTATCTTTCGAATAAAGGTGACTTTATGGCAATTTAAAAAAAATCACATTCGGATTATTCCATTTCAAAATTTCTCTTTAAAAAAAAACCCTATATATCACTTTACAGGAGTTTAAGTATTCAGAAGGGAAAAAGCAATATATTTAAACTTTTGAGACTGATCTTGCTGATCTTAATCCAAAGTAAGCATGAAGATTTTACCCTTTACTTCTGCTTTCACCATCTGTCTTATCTTTTCGCTAGTCTTTCCTAAGAAATGTGCCAAGGTTACAGGATAACTAAATGCATTGTTGATTCTTTACTTTATCCGATATAGAATACGACGCTAAGTGTGGAGTGGCGCACACTGGGAATTTCGCACAAAAAAGTCAAATTATCAACATACTCTTCATGCATTACGCAATGATATTTTGAAATTTTTGGGCTAAATGGTGCAATAAAATCAAAAAGAATTACTCCGATCTGACTGCTAGTTGTTTTTTTATAGCCGTCTCAGGCTCAGTACTTGTATGTTTTACTGAACCAACTTAATTTAAACCTAAGAATTTCAAAATGAATATTATTTCATTATGTGAGCAAACGTTTTTCTTTTTTTTTTTTATTTAAAGTAGGATATTTCAGTACAATAAAACTGAAAAAATAAAATCTGCAGAGACATAAATTTTTTTTGTTTGTTTATTTTTATGAACATATAAAAAAAATCCGTTTTTTTCTCCAAACATTTGGACCTGTAATTTTAGTCATACTTTCCCACAGTTGTAAATCACAACTAATACATTGTCTCATATCAGTTTTAACAATTTTAATCAATTTCAAGTGCCACCATGTGCCGCCTCCCAATTTGTTACACTACACAGTACAACATTTTTCAGCTGATTGATTCGCGACTAAATTGTGATAAGGCCTTTTTGTTTAACATAACTCAAGAACCACTAGTCGAATTTTACTTAAACAAATTTAGAAAAATCAAGAATTATAAGTACTTTCATCTGTTTATATAACGTTTCACTACACAAGCAACAGTTTCGAAGTTATAAATAAATTTATGAAGAAAAAAAATATATTTTGCCTAAAGAGTTAATTTTTTTTTAATTCATAAAAAATCCAAAACGGTAAAAAAAAGTCAAGTCAGTTTTGATATACGCAAAGTCGTATAACCTATGAACAAAATGAGACATAACTCATGAAAATCGATAAACGCGTTTCGCTTTTGCACAATTAAGTAAAGGTATAAATTTAAAAAATTTGCAGAGATATGCACAAAAAAACATTGATTTTTTTATGATTCTCAGAATTAAAAAAAATTAATAAGCAAAAGATTATTTGAATTTTATGAGTGGGGTAGCAAAGTAATAAGCGCTAATAAGTTGAAGTGATATATCTCCAGATTTTTTAATTATAACTGAAACTAAGGCTCAAGAGTTTTACGACAATGGAAAGTTTTTCTATTTCACATGGGGTTTTATACTCGAAGCTTCTGGAGTTTGACAAAGACAGAACAGAATTAAAACAGTTTTTGCAACAACTGCACGTTGGCTTAAACGAAACTAGAGCATGTGAAAGGCTTTTACTCTAACTTCAAACAAAGATGGCAGGATTCTAATCGTACGAAGTCGCGATTTGAAAAAAAGAATACAAAATGGCTTGAACGCACATTCGACTGCACCGTATGATGATAACATCAAATCCCATGTTTCATATTTGACGCCTTTATTTAGCCAGAAAAAGCATAGCGTTATAATCAACGAAGGCTCTTTTAGAATAATAAATTAAAAATAGATTTAAAATAAATAATAAATTAAAAATTAAAAAAAAACATTAAAATTTTTTTTTTAGTTATGGCTTTTTACATTGCAGGTAACGATCGACATTTCTTTAACTTTCGTTATTTTGATTACTTTTGTGTATTACTATCTAAATAAAACTAAATTTGTGATGAAATCATTACATTTTTTGACAAATATATTTTTTTCCTCACCTCCATACAAAAATTCCCAGTGTGCGGCGCCCCAAAATCTATTTTTATGTTGCTCCACCGTATACAGGAGGGGGCCAAGAAGATCAATGGTGACAGTATGGTATTTAACTTTATTAATTCTCTTGAGTATTGATGGTTGTAATTCACTGTTTTATCGTTACTACAATGGTAAGTGCTTTAACAAAATTAGGAAACGTGTTCCCATTGCTTGCACGTTTTTTCTTTTAACATGCTTTTTTGTTGAGAGTCCAGCCATTTGTAGTTGATTGGCCGCACTATACATTACAGCACAGTTCGTGTGTAGATTAAATTCCCTGCAGAGGTCTTTCCTATCGTTTTCAATGTAGGAAATTCCAAATCGAATGTCCATAAACACTACTCCCTCTTTCCTTCTCCCCATAGCTTAATTTCATAGTTCTGGCTCAATGCATTGCGTGAGTGCGTGAGTAGGAGTCATCTCCTGGGTACTACTAGTCCAAAAAAAATATACCATCTAATCGATTATCGATTTTTCATAGGTCAGTCAGTTACAATTCCTGCACCAGTTAAACCTTGTAAGGTTTCAATTTCAAATCCTTACACAAAATTCGCCATGTGGCGGTTTTGGATGACCCCAACTCTGGAGAACATCGAGGATTTGACTAATTTGGATTTGCTGCAATAATGTGACTCGCGGCTGCAATGTTTTCAGTTGAGCGACCCGGTCGAACATGCGTTGGTGATCGCACATTTTGTATCGAGCCTGTCAATTCAAATTTAACTGACAAATTCTTAATAGCGGTGTCAGAAGGGCGATTATGTTGTCCGAAAATATTTCGAATTCTTTTTGGTTTTTTTTTTTTTGTATAAAGAGAAGTAGCACTTCAGGCAACAATGTCTATTTATTGAAGTATCATGCTACATTCTTTAGAAAAGGGATAGAGAAGAGATGCGACAGGTGATGAAAGTAGAAGGATAGTTACAGAAATTTTATGACAGAGCCACCATTTTCATGGTAGATTTCAATTATTTTAATGCGATTTTCGTGCGAACTTGAATTCATTGTAAAAATTACCAATCCATTTGCTACAAATACGTCAAACAACTAAATGTCAAAGCAATTATGTTGTTGGTGTTGCCACAATTGAAAAGCAAACTTCTTGTTGAAAAAGCCTAAATATATTTTTTTTCACACTGAATCCCACAAATACATTCTATTTATATTTAAGCGGAGATTTCTCCGCACAACAATGTTTTTTATATTATTATTTCAACTTAAAAGCAGCCATAAAAAACTAGCAGCGTCTGTTTAACTTAAATTAAACTGTCTACTAGACTGACCTATAAGCCTGCTGCTGTTGGTGACTGTTAAATTAAAAAAAAAAATGTTGTTGTTGTTCCACACTATTTAAGCTGTAGGATGTGATGGAGGCTTGTAAGATTTTCCTATTACGTTATATAGCATAATTAATTTTCATTAACTTGTTTGGCATCAAGTCAAAAACACTACTAACCAACAACTGAAATTAATCCCACCATAAGCCCTGCCAACACTTAAGTGGAACAGCACAAGTGTAACAAAAAATGAAAATCAAAAAAGGAAATAATTTTATAGCCAACCTTCAAACTGTGGAAACAAAACTATGAAATCTTATAGAAAATGGTGGCAACGATATATATAAAAAAAGGAAATTAAAACGACACAAAAAAGTTTTTATGTTTTATTGAAAGTTTTTTGTTTTAGTCAATTTACTTTCGTTTATTAAAATATTTACCACTGTGACTACTTAAATACATACATCGGCAGGTTTATATACAACTTTATACAATTTACTGGCCGTCTGTCTCCCCACCGTCCATTAGCAGCAGTAGTTATTATTGAGAGTTGAATATGTATAAAGACGAAACAAAAAAAAAAAAAAAAAGAGAAGAGAAGAAGAAGTAAACATGTTGTAAAGTTTGCTTGTTTAACAACAAGTTGGCGTTAACAACATCATGTCAAAGTGTTCGTCTTGTTGTATGCTGGTATTGCTATCGTTGCTACCAACCACTAGCAACTACTTCCACTTCAACTGTTGGCAATAAGTTGTATTCAAGTTTGTTATTGGTAGTTGATGATTCTTAATAATTTTATTTCATTTTAATTCTTGGCTTCTCTTACATTTTTGCCTTTTTTGTTTTGGTTTATTTTGTGTTATTTCTTATTTGCCATTTTCATAATTACTTACGAGAAGTATAACACTTCATATACAATATTATCAAGTGTGGGTTGTTCATGTTACAGCTACATTAAGCAGCAAGACAATAACAATAACAGTAGAAGTAGCAATAGTTAACTGAAGTGCTGTCACAAAAACATCTTGGAACAATCAGCCAACCAACCAAGCAGCCAGCCAGCCAGCAAACAAACAACTTCTCTTTAAACTACTTTACTTGTGCTATTGAGACATTTGCCACTTACAAATGAAAACTTATAGACAATCATTCAGTCATTAAGACAGTCACTTTGTAGACAAATAATGCGTGTGCCAATACGTAAAAGAAAGTTAATGAAATCAAAAGTTTGAATATTTTTTTAATTTGCAAAAATTAACAAAATGTGTTATCGAATTCATGACTCATAAAGTTGGTATAATTCTGATATTTTCATGAAGAATGTATGAAAAGCTGCTAGCATTTGGTTTAAGGTGGCTGTTTGTTTGGTATTAACAGCGAACGTTTTCGATGTAAAGACATCATTCTCAAGCCGTGTTCCCAACTGTACTGGTGAGTCAATGTTTCGGTTTAGACAGTTCTTTTTTTATTATGATGCTTGTGTTTCTTGATTTTTTATCCACTTATCAGTTGGCCAAAAAAATGTTTAAAAAAAGACTTTTTAACAAGAAGTTTGTTTTCTAAAAGAAACGAAAACCAAAAATTTAGATAAAGACGCTTCAAATTGTTATTGTATCGCGAAAAAGAAAAATCGGCAATGATATCTGGCAAATATCTTCCACGACCACGCTGACAGCTGTCTATTCTTTCATCAAAGTTTTCAATCACTTTTTGGCAAAATGGCGGTTCTATTTCCTTAATCACATCAGGGAGCTCTCTATTGACTCTGTCCCTAACATAGCTGCACAAAAATTAATCCACTGGTGTTAAATCACACGATTTGGTTGTCCACCTAACTGCCGATTGCTGTGAAATAATGCGATCGGTATATTTGGTTTGCAATAAATTGATAGTTCCATTGGCTGTATGAAATGTGGCACTGTTCTGTTGAAACCATATGTCAGTGATATCCACGTTGTTAATAATAGGGCGAAATTGTGTCGTTAGCATTTGTTATAGAGTGATCCATTGACCGTTACCGCATTTCTAGCACCATCTTCTTCAGATCACACAGCGTACTATACAGTGATACGTTGAACATGCAAATGCTTCTCAATAATCAATCTAAGATTTCAAGAGACCAAATGCAGCAATTGTGCTTGTTGACATACGCTACCCCCCGGTTACCCCCCGGGGGCACATATATGGTCTTAATGGAGAGCTACTATTTAGACCTGTGCAACTGTGCAAGTCAGCAGGGGTACAACTGGAAACTCCACTTTATTTCCACGGGAATCAGTAAACCGCGGAGTTTGTTATTTGTCTCTTTAGACATTTAACTGTTCTCTGACTGATTTTTGAGGTTGGACCCTATATGGGAGTATCGTGGTGGTTGTGGTTTCACGGCCCCATATCAGTCTATGGTTCTATGGTGGTGGAAATGAACCCATTTCACCTTTAATAACACCTACCTGGTGAAATGTTCCAGATCCAGTGAGCATGCTAGAAATGTATTCTGGGCAGGAGTTGGAAAGTCTCCAACTCTTTAGTAAGGAGTGATGGTTTGCAGCCCTGATCTGGAATCATCGAAGTTGCAACTACAAACTTCTGTTGCATAGAATTATAGCTTCGGCTTCCTACGACGAGCATGACGTTCCAAATTATGCAGTGGTTTGATCCACCATCTGATTAAGGCTTCATGGCCAGGCACGAATGTAAATCTAATCACACAGTTGTTGACATACGGTGTCAAGTGAAAATCGGCTTAGTCGGTTGTTCATGAATGAAGTAAACGAATATGTTCCTGTACCAGTTAAAACTTATAAGGCTTCAAAGTGGATCTGCTTCAATATCGTGGCGCACGGCTGCAATGTTAAACATGCATTAGTTTTCGCACATTTTGTATTGAAACTCAAAAATAACGACCATATTCTTAATAGCGGTCTCAGAAGGATGATTATGTTTCCTTATTTGGGTACGGTTTTCCGTCGACCCTCGTCAAATTTGGTTTGTGAACAAACCGGTTTCGGCTATTTGCCATCTTCAGTGTTCTCTTTGTACGAGTACAAAGAAGATGGCAAATAGCCGAAACCGGTTTGTTCACAAACCAAATTGGATGAGGGTCGACGGAAGACATACCAAAATACGGAAAGATTAAACCTCGTTGGAAAACTTACACACATATCAGATGATTATGTTGTCCGAAAATATCATGAATTTAACGAAATGTAACTTTAACAAAACCACCGTTTTCATAGTGGATTTTAATGCGATATTCGAGGTTGTGTTAAGGACAGAGTCAATACGGAGCCAATCGAATCGATTTCAGCCTTGAAATTCAAAATCCATGATGTGGTTGACGAAATAGGACCGGTATTTTACAAACAAGTGATTAAAAACTTCGATAAAAGAATCAACATCTGTCAGCGAGGTCGTGGTGGACATTTACCAGATATAATTCTTTACTCACAATTGCCAAACTATTCTCTTCGTGATACAATAAAAATTTGAATCATTTTAATCAAAATTTTTTGTTTTATTTTGTTTTAGAAAACAAATTTTTCTTTGAAACCCCCTTTACTTTAGTACGATGCAAACTAAAGTCTTAAAAGCCATAAAATAATTTTAGGAAACTATATAACTTTTAGAACGGCAACAAGTTGCAGAGCGACAGGGAGTTTTCTATATATTTTTTTTCAGACTTAAATATACAATTTTTGTTAAAAGACAATAATTTTCCATTGTAAAATTAGTTATTTTTTGCAAACTGACGTTTTCTCGTACTTTGCAACAAACGTTTATTGCTATAAATTTTTAAACAAATTACGTATCCAATTATTATATCCAATTAACATTTTTAACAAAAAATTAATAATAATCATACTAAAAGTATACTCCTGTAAAAGAGGCAGGGCAGAGGGAGCTGCGTCATGTACAGTTCATTTCCTCTCAAATAAAAATATTATTAACACTGTGGTATGCACACAAATATAATTTTTTAATTTATTTTATTAATTAAACAGTTTGATATTATATTTTTTAAATTTTATGTAACGATTTATAAAGGGAACAAGGAAAGATAACATTGGGTTGTAAGTGAATTTCATCAAACCAAAATTATATTATTTGGTTATGGATATTCCTCATATTCTTTTTGTTAGTTGTTTACAATCTATACGACCCATAATAGATGGAGACAAGAATTCCGATGAATAATACAGCTATCCGTCATATGCTGCCCAACACGCTGCTGGCAGCTTTTTCCTGTATTCTTTAAAGCACAACCCAAAATTGTAAAAATTTTTTTTTCTAAATAAAATTTCAGAAATTAAAAGTAGAATAAACTTAAACCAAGTTGCTTACTAGCGTCTCCTATTTTAACAAATTGGCTTATCGACGGAGTTCGAAAAAAAGGCTTTGTAAGCTGGCATAATTTTTTAAATCGATTTGAGTATAACAAACAACTACTTCATATAGAAGATCTAAAAATTAAGTACCCACATGATGAGGTTGGACTCTTTCGTTGAACTTATATTGTTTATTTACCTGCTACCTACATACTACTTCACAGAAAGAATGTTCGATCTGATGACTACTCTCCAAGGGGAGCTTTTCAGTTTTTGTATGAGTTTAAAAAAGCTCACCTTGAAGATTAGTCATCAGGTCGAACATGCTTTATGTGAAGTATTTAGTATGATAATAGAATATATTTTCCCAAAATGTGCCCTAATGATATTTCCCCTTGATATTTATTTTATAAATTCAATTAATTCTTGTCGACCAGTTAATTTTTGCCAGTACAAGCCGAAAAGTATGCAACAATTTATTAACATAAAATTAATAATTAATCTGATTATAAAACAAGCAAAAGTCATTCGTTTAACAAATATATCATTAAATAGCAATGAATTATTTATCTTTATTAATTAAGTTAAAAATAGGGTAATCAATTTTGTAATAAAAAAAATTAAAAATTTAAGCAATATAACATAAAATGGCATTTAATATTTTTTTTAATGTTAAAAATATATTCCAGCAATTGCAGGCCACAAAACAAAAAGCGAAACTCATAAATCCCTTAAGCCGTATCTTGAATTTTATTACATTATTATAATTAAAGCTATATGTTTCATATCTAAGCCGGTATAAATGGATTTTGCTTTAAAAGAAAAACACATTAATCATACGCTTAATTATTTATATTATTTACATTTTCTTTACAAAACGAAATTAAATATAAGTTATATTTATTATCTTTAAATAATCAAAACAATAATCATTTGCCCAACTACCCTTGTGACACACATGCATACTTACATATTTAATTTATAATTATCGAGAAAAAATCATACGCATTGTTGCAAAAGGGGTTTTTAATAATCCTAAAAATATGCAACATTTTTGCGTATTATTGATTTATTTTTAATAAATATATAAATCATGTGCTTTAAAACTAAAGCCAATACAAACGTATGAATAAACACCCCAAAATATATATGTTTTAATGCTATAATTTAATATGTATTGCAATTTAGATATATTAAAATAAATTTTAAATAACACTTTTTTATTTAATCAAAATTACCACAATTTGCAGAGATAAAAATTTTATAAATTCTTGTAAATTTAATTTAAGTTTTTTAATTTGTTGTTTGTTCATAAATTAATGCAGCTATTTATTCCAGCTTCCCCCTTAACAAATACATTAAAAATTATTATTATTATTTTTACATATAATAACAGTGCATTACATTATAGGTAATATTATTAAATTAGTTATTAAAATTAACAAATTTAATTATTATACCCGTTGCCATAATAATCATTATCACAAAATATTAATTTATTATTTTTTATTTTTTTACAGATTGATTTGTACTTACTTTAAAGCAGAAATTATTGTATTATTAAATAGTTAAACACTTAAATTTAATAATTATATCGAAAGTAAAATTCTAAAACGACAAACATCCTAAATGATATGCACTGCAAATTTGAAGAGAATTTATTTAATTATCGAATAAAATGCCCAAATTAATTATTCCAAATTTCTTAAAGGTGAAACGTACAATAACAACCGTAACTAAAATATATGCTAAAAATCACTGACATCAATAAAAACACTAATATATGAAATTTCGGTTGGGCTTAAATATATATATATATATATATATATATATATATATATATATATATATATATATATATATATATGATAAAATTTAAGCAGAGTGCTATAATCAGATATATACAATTTAGTGAAACTTCTGCACAGTTTCATCATTATTAAGCATTGTTTCTAATTATCTACAGATAATTCCGTTTTAGAAAATTTTTCACTTTTCAGAGACATTTTATAGAAAATTTTCTGTGGCCAAAACAAAAATTATACTACAGAAATTTTCTATAAGATGGTTGTAAGGCGATACAAAAACTTGTTTGGGTAAATAGCAAGGTGATAGGAAATTTTCTATACAGAAATCACAAAATTTTTTAACACAAAAATTTTAAAATTAAAAATTAGTTTTGTGGCCTTTATGACCTACAGGAACATTTTTCTATGGAAATACATACATAGAAACATTTTTCTATAGAACAATTTTTCTGTGGCCATACATACATGCAAAAATTTTTCTATTTATATTATTTTGTTATTAATTTTTCTATAGAAAAAATTGTGTGTGGCCATACGTACATACAAAAATTTTTCGCTAGAAAAGTAAATAAATTTTTCTCCAGAATAATTTTTCTACAGCAATACATACATACAAAAATTTTTATGTGGCCATACATACATAAAAAAATTTTTCTCTAGAAAAATAAATTAATTTTTCTCTAGAAAAATTTTTCTATGGCTATACGTACATACAAAAATTTTTCTTTACAACAATAAATAAATTTTTCTCTCTTGAAAAATTGTTCTATGGCCATACATACATATAAAAATTTTTCTTTATATTTTATTTTAATATTATTTTTTCTATAAAAATATTTTTTTGTGGCTATGCCTACTACAAAAATTTTTCAATAGAAAAATTTGTCTATGTCCAAATGTACATACATGTTTCTATAGAAAGGTTTTTCTGTGCCCATAAATAAAAAAATTTTTCTCTAGAAAAATAAATAATTTTTTCTGTGGCCATACATGCATACATGCATACATCTGTATAAAAATTTTTCTGTATAAAAATTTTTCTCTTTAAAAATTTTTCTGTATAAAAATTTTTCTATATAAAAATTTTTCTGTATAAAAATTTTTCTGTATAAAAATTTTTCTGTATAAAAATTTTTCTGTATAAAAATTTTTCTGTATAAAAATTTATCTGTATACAAATTTTTCTGTATAAAAATTTATCTGTATACAAATTTTTCTGTATAAAAATTTTTCTGGATAAAAATTTTTCTGTTTAAAAATTTTTCTGTATAAAAATTTTTCTGTTCAAAAATTTTTCTGTTTAAAAACTTTTCTGTTCAAAAATTTTTCTGTTTAAAAATTTTTCTGTTCAAAAATTTTTCTGTTTAAAAATTTTTCTGTTCAAAAATTTTTCTGTATAAAAATTTTTCTGTTCAAAAATTTTTCTGTATAAAAATTTTTTTGTATAAATATTTTTTTGTATTAAAAAATTTCTGTATAAAAATTTTTCTGTATAAACATTTTTCTGTATAAAAATTTTTCTGTATAAAAATTTTTCTATATAAAAGTTTTTCTGTAAAAAATTTTCTATGGCCATTCGTACATACATACAAAAACTTTTCTGTTTTTCTATCGAAAATTTTCTGTCTGATTGTTTCTGGAGGTTCTGTTATTAATATTTAATTTCTATAGAAAATTCTCTGTGGCCGTACATAAATTTTGCTATAGAACATTTTATGTTGGATTTTTTTGGTGGTCCCCTTATTGTTTTTAATTCCTGAAAACGGAAGATTTTCGATTAAATGATACAGTTAGTTATTCCAAGAAAAGAATCCTTAAACTGTTTTTCTTTCATTAGTATGCATTATATTTTAAAAACCATTAATTCGCTGTTAAATATACTTGTGTACATGTTTACATTTCCATGTGTATGAATGAAGCATATGTTTATATAATTTTTGGCATTCTCTATTTTCCTATTGTAATTGTTTTTCTTCTTCTTCCTCTTCTATCTCATCAGATTTGTATTCGTTTTCCTACTGAACATGCCGACACTTTAATGTTTTTGTATTTCTCACATAATTATAAACAGCTGTTTTCAAAGTTGTTTAGTTTTCGCTGTTCTGTTTACAGTTTGTTTTTATTCCAATGAGAGCAAGAGAATATTACTCACTAGCTGTAAATAGTTAACATAATAAAGTTAAAGTTACTTCCAGTAAGAGAGCGTCTTAACAATTCGCTCTGAGAGTTTATTTTCTTATAATGAGTTCTTATAGCATGCTAGAAATTTGTAGTAGAGGGAGAAAATTTTATATCAATGCTATTTCATAGAAATAAAATCTCTAAGATGAAATATAAAAACTAAATACTTTAGATAATTGAATGAAGTTTATATTTTAAAATAAAAGAAATAATAATAGAGATAAGTTACTGCTAAGATAAAATTGCGTAACAAAAACTTTGGACTCATTAAATTAATTTAATTAATAAACAGGTAAAAACACCAGCAACTGTAAAATAAATCATTCCGACAATTTGCTCTTAAGCTTAATACCATTATTTTAATAACGACAAATAACTATCTATAGAAAAGTATTTGAAACTTGTTTTTCTATAGAAACAAATTCGTCTTATTTATTTGTTTTCTACTGGCAGAAAATTGGGACAAAATGTTTACGTTAACAAAATGATAACCAATTTTTTAAGTGAATCTAGAAACATGGATGACAGTATAATATTCAGAAAAAACAAATTTGGGTCAACATTTTTTTGAATTAAATTTGAAAAATTGGGACAAAATATTTCCTTAGTTAGAATTTTAGAAACAATTTTTTTAGTGAATTTAGAAACAAAGGAGGGCCGTATAATGTTTAAAAACAGAATTTTGGGCTATCATTTTTCTAAAGACACATATATGGATTTAAATTAGAAAATTGGGACAAAATATTCCTTATAATAACAAAACTAAAACCAATTTTTTAAACAAATCTGCGGAAAAAGACGGGGGCAGTATAATGCTAAAGAAACAAATTTGGACTAACATATTTCTAAGGAGACTTAATTGAATTAAATTTGGAAAATTGGCAGTAACAAATATCGAACAACTTTTTTAAGTGAATCTAGAAACAAATATTTACATTTAAAATAGAAAATTGGGACAGAATGATCCTTGCGATAACAAATTTAGACCCAATTTTTTAAGTGAACCTAGAAACAAGGGAGGACAGTATAATGTTCAAAAAACAAAATAACATTTTAATAAAGACGGTATGCGGATAAAATTTGGGACACAAATTCAATATACAGTAAAACAATAAATTTTTACAGTATAGTTAGGGAATTTTTTTTATTCAAACGAATTTTGGAAAATCTATAGAAAAACTATCTATCGAAACATAAGGAGGGCCATATCAGTTGATAAAAAATTATTTTCGCTGATTTTAATTTCTATGGAAACAATTTCCTATAAAAGTAAATAATACTACAGAAGATGTTTTCTTCGAAAAAATCAGCAACAAACTATTTTCTTTACAAAGTGATTAAAAGATAAAAAAAATATCTCACAAAAAGAAAATTTGGGACACTTAAATTTGTTATTGAAGCAAATTTTACAAAAGTAGTTTTCTACAACAGTCGATTGTAGAAATTATTATTTCTATAAAAAATAACTTTTGGGACAAATAAAATTATATTGATATAAATTTTGGGACAAATTTTATTCTACCGAAACATAACGAGCGAAATTTTTTAATATAATTATATGTAGTACAATAACGACACGTATGTGACAAATTATTTTAAACATGAAACAAAATATTTGATATATAAAGTGATTAAGAGATAAACAATATCTCACAGAAAAAAAATTGGGACACTTAAATTTGTTATTGAAGCAGATTTTGCAAAAGTTGTTTTCGATTGTATAAGTTATTACCTATAGGAATTCATTTTTGGGACAAATAAAATTGTATTTATATAAATTTGGGACAAATTTTATTCTACCGAAACATAACGAGCGAAATTTTCAATATAGTTATATGAAGTACAATAACGGCATGTTTGTGATAAATTATTTTAAACGTGAAAGAAACTATTTGCTATATATAGTGATTAAGAGATAAATATTATCCAAGCGAAAAAAAATTGGGACGCTTAAATTTGTTATTGAAGCAGATTTTGCAAAAGTTGTTTTCGATTGTACAAGTTATTACCTATAGGAATTCATTTTTGGGACAAATAAAATTGTATTTATATAAATTTGGGACAAATTTTCTTTGTCGAAACATAAAGAGCGAAATTTTGTATTATAGTTATAGGTAGTACAATAATGACATGTTTATGACAAATTATTTTAAATGTGAAACAACCTATCTGATAGGTAGGGAAATTTGGGACAAATCTTATCCGGTTTGATGTTATCACAATAAATTGAAGATATTTGCATTTATATGGAAACAATTTTGAAAGTTATTTGTATAACAAATAGATTTACAATTTTAAGAAAATTTTCTTGTATACTGATACAAGCATATTTGGGACAATTTTTTTAAATAGAGCCAATTTACAATTCATGCAACAATTTTAAGGGATTAATAATTTTGGACGAATTTTTACTTATGCAAGATTTCTTTATAATATAAAACATACTTGGATATAATTACATTTAATAGAAACAAATTTTTTAACTACAGCTAATTTATACAACAATTTTATGTTATGGGATAGTTATATTTGTAGGAGGCAATTACGGTACTTTTTGCTTCTATTTTTTAAATTTAAAAAATTTTTAATTTTTTCTTTTTTAAATTAAAATTTTTAAAAATTTTTTATTGAGCCATGGCAACGCCTATTTTAAAATAGTTTTGTAGCAAAAATATATATTAAATTTTATTTAATTTTATTCTATTCTGACAAAATTGGAACTATTCTTAAATTTTAATACCACTTTATGACTACGAAATCAAAAACAAAAAATTATTTTTTTAATTAACAAACAAAATCTTATTTCAATAATAAACTAAACATGCTGCTCTTTTAGCTGTAGCTCACCTAAGATGAATAAAATAAGAATTGAAAAAGGAATCATTTTTAGCATTAAAACTTATTAGTATTCAATAATTGCACTTTGCATATTAATTAAGCGTAATAACCAATCATATGCTTTTGCTTAAGATATTTGACTGACAACGCCGATCATGCAGACGACGAGGAAGACAAAGATGATTATAATGATGATGATGATGATGAAGGCAGTGTCTTTGGTGTTTGTTTGACTATTAATGTTTATTATTTGTTCGAGCATCTTGTTGTGGTTGTTATTGGTAGCTGACGGTGGCCTCCGGCAATGCTGGTGGTTCATTGCCGTTCGTTCGTTGTTTAATAGTTGTATATTTCTTACTCATACGTAACAATCTTTAGTGGGACGCATTTACATGAAAAGAATTTGTATTTTCCTTAAGAAGGTATTTTTCCATACAAAAAGACCTGTAAACATTTTTTTGGTTTTTTCTTTCTTTTTTGCTAAAAATTAATATTCACAGACATTACGAAGCTGTTAAATAATATTCTTGAAAGTACCAAAGCATATAAAAGGGAATTTTAATATTAATGTATTTGCATAAATTATGTGTGTGTATGAGTAGGTGTGTGTATGTGTTTTTGTTCGTCATGTTAAATTAAAATGTTTAATAAAAATTGCATAAAATTAAAATGAGTTCATTACAAATAAAGTAATAAACTGGAAGTTTAAGTACTAAAGAAAAAACTTTTTTTTTTAAAGTTTAAAGTTTGAATTCGAACGATGTGCTGCTTATTAGTAAGGACAAAGTTTTTATTAATTTTGCTCTACTGTTTTAATAAAATAAAAAAAAAATTATTCAATATTTCAAGGCTCGCAAAAAGTATTCTCCTTCAATAAAAATGGTTCAAGAAACCTGTATTACCAACTCTTTCTTGAGAAGCGACCTTAAAAACAAAAAAGGAGCAAAGACCTTTAATAAAAAAAAGAGCATCGAATAAAGGATCTTCTTGGTCCTCTTGCTGGTATTTCGTGATAAGATTTACATCTGCACCTGGCCGTGGGCCTTAATCAGATGGTGATCAAACCAGTGCGAATGAAAAGCAGCGCCATTCACGCCCTAGGAAGCCGAAGACTTATTCTAGCAACAGGTCTTTCCTAGTTGCAATTTCAGCGGTTTCAGAGCAGGGCTGCAAACCACTACTCCTTGCTGAAGAGCTGGAGACTATCCAACTTCTGTCCAGAACACATGACTAGCATGCTCACTGGATCTGATTAAAGGCGAGATGATCCGGGCCACCTTAAAACAATACCTGTATGGGGCCGCAAAACCACAACCACCACGATACTCCCGAAGGGCCAACCACAATAATCAGTCAGAGAAACAGCTTAAAGTCAAATAGCGGAAACTCTGCTGGCTACCTATTCCCGTGGAAATAACGTGGAGCTTCCAGGTGACCCATGCTGCCTTCAGGGGACTGGGCTCGCTTATATAGTCAAGTATTTTGTAAAGACCGATAAATGTGCCCCCGGGGGGACGTCGCAGAATATATGAAGCAAAATAAGACTGAACACCCCTTCTCCAAACAAATACAGGGTGTCCCTCGGGAAGGTATACTACTTTGTTTATAATTTTTCGATTAAATGAAAGGGAAAGGATCTTATATTGATAAATATTTTATTTAATGTCGGCAATTATGTATGGAATACAATATTAGATAAATGTCCGCCTCTGTTAGCCTCACAAATGTGAGTTCTTTTGAGCACACTTTTCATTACATTCTCGCACATTTTACGCGGTAATTCATTAATTTCATCACGAATATTTTTTGTTAAGTTGCTCAAGCGTTTGTTTTCCTTAGTTTGCTTGCATAAAGTCCGTAGCAGTCAAATCCCACGGCCGTGGAGGTCAATCAACATTGCCATTTCTTGAAATAACTTGTTGTGGAAAGAGGTGTCGCAGTAATTCCATTGTAATCCTGGCTCTATGTAATGTGGCACCGTCTTGTGGATACCACATGTTAATCAAGCCCAAAGCATGCAGTTGTGGTTTTCAGTCATATCACGATATCAAAGAAGTAAGGTCCACTGATTCTTCTTAACCAAATTGCACACCAAACTGTTACTTTAAATGGATGCAAACGTGACTGTGGAAAAATGAAATGTGTCTCCTCACTCTTTATGAATTTTTCATGAAAATCAAGGTTGTCATGGATGAGCTGTAACGACCTATTGGCAGGTGTACGGCGGCGTAAAAGGTCTTGTGGAAAAAGCTCTTGTCAACTAATTCTTATATGGAAACAAATTTCAATCCTTGTGCAAAATTGTAACCAAAGTTGTTTTTTGAATACCAAGCTCTTGAGCACGGCTTTGAATTGAAGTTGGATTATTTTGAACACGTTCTTGAGCAGCAGTACGTTGTTGTCCATGCTTGGGCCTATCATCTACAGACTGTCTTTCTTCAAAACCATTCAATCACACACGATAAATAGTGCGTTTTGTTGGCACCTTGTTTCTCCTACAAATTTCACGTAACTTTCTCATTGTCACAGTAAGCGATAATTGATTTTATTAAAATGTTTTTAAAAATCAAAACATGTTTGTTTATCGCATATTTTTCCATAATTATATATAATTGCCTATTTCACGACTGCCTAACATGAACTGTCAAGATTGAAGTTTACCAAAATGGCGGCAAAATAAAGTAGTATACCTTCCGGGCGGATACCCCATAGTTTTATACGTAATTTATGTTTAAGTTCAACTCATATTGACTTATTCAACTTCATCATAGACGAACAATGCCAATACCATTGTGCTGTTCAAGCGTCTATATACGATGACTTGCCAGCGTTTACAGTTTGTTTGAAAGTTTTGTGATGCTAAAAAACACTAAACATACGAGGTCTGCAAATTAAGTAATGAGACTGATTTTTAAAATTTTTTTTTATTTAAATAAAATTACAATTTGATATTGTCACCCTCAAAATAAGTTCCTTCTGAAGCCACACATTGCTGGAGACGGTTATTCCACTCATAGCAGTGCTGGAACTCCGATACTGGAATAGCCTTCAGCTGCTCGCTCACAGCCAATTAAATGTTTTCGATTATCCCAAAATGAGTTTCCTTGAGATGATTTTTTAGCTTCGGAAGGCGGAAAAATTCACATCATAAAAAGGTTTTAGCAGATCTCAACGTCAACATGTCTCCTGGGCCGGATGCGATACCAGCACTGGTCCTGACACAGTACTCTTTGATGCTAGCGCGTCCGTTAGCTACTCTTATCAGCATGTTATATCATGCCGGATAAATTTCCAAGGTGTTGGAAGGTTGATAATGTAACGCTAATCCCCAAAAATAGGGTGAGGCTAACAACCCTGAATTACCGCCCAATTGCGGTATCTGGCGAGATACCTGGAGTCCAACAGCTTGCTTAGCGATCGATAGTAAGGTTTCCATTGGGAGCGCTCTACGGGCGACTTGCTGGCTTTCCTATCGGAACAATAGTGCAAATCTGTACATCATTTCGGAGAAAGTTTGATAAGGTGTGGCATGATGCACTTACGTCAAAAGTTGCTGCTTTTGGTGTCGGTGATAATTTCTCCGGATTTATATCGAGTTTTCTCAGGAATCGCACTATACGAGTTGGTATAGATGAAATTTCATCAGACGAATTTAAGATTAATTCAGGGTTACCGCAAGGTTTCGTTCTTTCTTCTAATCTATTTTTTATTTTTCTAAATGATCATCTTTGTCAAACTTTTAACTCTTTATACTCTTTCGCAGATGACAGGACTATTTGCCATTCGTATTCATTTGGTAATAGACCGAATACGTTAGAGGTGAGTTCCAAAAGGCGGAACATGATACGCTTAATCATGATTTCGCGGCGATCTCCGAATGGGGTCGTGTGAATAGAGTCGATTTTAATGCCCGTAAAACGCTTACGCATAGATCTGTGTTCGGAAGTAGTACTGTATTTACTATGGGTGATATACTTAGGTATTATGGACTCAGAAGCTCCTGATGCTCGTGGCATGAAAATACAATGTGATGTTCGATGGACAAAACACAATTTTCAGGTTTCTAAAAAAGCTTTCAAGTGCCTTGGTTTTCTAAAACGGTGTAAGAGATACTTTACTGCATCCGATCTTTGTACTATGTATACCACCTGTATCCGCCCAAGGATGGAATACAACTCTGATATATGGGGCGGCACCCCAAAGTCTGTTTTGGAGTTGCTCGACTGCGCCAAGAGGCTCATTGGGGATGGTAAAATATCCAACTCTATTGATTCCCTAGAGCATCGACGCAATGTAGGTTGTATTTCCCTGAATTATCGTTACAACAATGGTAAGTGCTCTAACGAAGTTAGGGAACTTGTTCCCGTAACTCGAACATTTTTGCATTGAGAGCGCATCCATTTGTGGTTAATTGGCCTGTTAATCACACTACGCATTACAGGGAAAATTTATTTTTTAGCAGAACAGTTTGTATGTGGCATGAACTTCCTCTAGATGCCTTCCCTCTCACTTTCAATGTAGGAAAATTCAAATTGAATGTCCGTAAACACTTCTCCCTCTTTCCTCCTCCCCATAATCTAATTTCCCAGTTCTGGTACAATGGTCGGAACAAAAAAAAATATTGAAAACCTTGAGGAATGTGACTGGAGTAAAGAGTTTTCTTGTTGCTGATAAGTGTATAAACGCGATTGGTAAAGGATTGGTAACTATTTTCAGTAGGCTTAGCATATGTTGATTTTTCATATACGCAAAGTATACTTTATTTGTATATTTGAATTCCTCATAGTATACTTTTTAACACAAATTTTTCTTTAATTTATAATTTTAAGTTTTTCATCAATAAAACTTTAAACCGTTCAGATGTTGTACGGGTTATTTTTTCATTTCAATATCTTAACAAATGAAATAAAATAAAAGAAATGTAAACAATGAAATAAATGTTTCCTTACTATATTGTCATCATTGCTGGCATTGCGAACACATATCAGTTTCGTAATGCAAAGTAAAACTTAATGCTAAATTACTCTCATAATGATAAATGTCAAACTGAAATGGAAAAATAAAACTAATAACTACAAAATCAAAAGAAAATGTATGACTGCACAAACATAAATTGACATGATGGTCACAACAGTTTCAGCATAAAATTAAAAAAGCAGTGAAAAAATAGGATATCGACCAATAAGACAAATAACACATATTGAAATGTATTTTAACCAGCAAGCTGTGTTTATGTGTCTGGATATTTTAAGAAATGTTTCCAATTTTTTGAAAGCTAAAGCTAGGCAAAGATGCAATGTTGCATAGAGTGGTTGCCAAATGATAGTAACAGACCAACCAGTAAGAAATCTCAACAAAAGTCTTAAAACTTTTGTTTGTTTGTTTTTACTGCTGGCTGTATGAAACTGGTAGCAGCCACAGCAGTTAAGCTCTGCTCTGAGCAAATCGATTTATAGAGAATGTGAATGGGAAAAATGAAAAATTACTAAACAATTGTTAAACATTAACAAATGCCACCCATTAATAATGTTGCTATATTGGGTGGAAGTAAGAGTTTATTCCTTAAAAACTGAGAAAAAATAATAATAAAAAGAAAAAATTTTCTACACAAAAAGACACCGTTAATAAAAAAAATTTCTATGAAAAAAGGGAAGTGATTATTACTTTCTGAAGGGAAAGTCTATGCAAATTAATAAGTTTTCATTAAGAAACTTCTTATTTCAAATAAAGAAAAAATTCTGGTAATTAAAACTTTCTGTAGAAAAAACTACCAACTTTACACTTTCTATTAACGAAAATAAGAGAATCTTGCTGGAAAAATTGTCTAGTAACTGTCTACTATTAAATCATGATAAAGAAAAATTTAAGAATAAAAACTTTGAGAAAATTTAATTTTTCCATAGAAAAAAATTCGTCTTTATAAGAAATTTTCTTTAGATAAAATTAAAATAAATTTATAAAAAAAATTTTAAGTAAATTTTTTCTAAAGAAAAAAAATTCTCTATTAAATATCATTCTCTATAGTGAAAACTGCTAGAATTAAATGGAAAGATAAAATCAAAATATTTTTATCAAGAAAACTTTAAGTCAATTTTTTCTAAAGAGAAAAATGTGTCTATCAAATAAGATGTTCTTTAGTGAAGATTACTTAAATTAAAAAATTATTCTAGCAAAACCATTTAATCTTTCTCGAAAACTTTCTAGAAAATTCTGCGGAGAGAATTACTGGTAAGGAAAATCAATTTATTAAAAATTTACCGTTAATATAAATTTTCTAAAAACAAAGTTATTATAAAATTTTCTCTCCAGAGAAAATCTATGCTAATTATAAAGTTTTCTCACAAAGAAACTTCCTATTTCAAATAGAGAAAAATTTCTGAACACTTCTGGAATTATAAAATATTCTCGAATAACCATAGTTAAGGATCGTTCTGGAAAAATTATCTGTCAATTTTATTTTATTATTTTACAGAAAGAATTAATGGTTTTTAAAAAATTTTCTGTAAAAGAATTTATCGAAAATAGTCTATCTAAAAAAGTCACAGATAATACACAATTTTCTACAAAAAGGAGAACTGCTTATTAAAATTCTTTCCAGAGAAAATCTACTTTAGCTATAAAGTTTAAAAAAAAAAACCTCTTATTTTAAATATTTCTATAAAAAAAAAGTTCTATAGGAAAAATTTTCATTTATATAGAATATTTCTGGTAAATGAAAATATTCCTTTAACACAATTGCAGAAAATACATCTCTTTATAATTGTGATTTCAGGAAATTATACAACTTTTGTAGTAAAATTCCTAAGTACTAAAAAATGTTTCTTTTTTTCTTTTCTGAAAATGAATTCTTTCTACAGAAAGAAAATTTGTTAATTACAAATTCCATTTATAGAAAAGGATTGATAACTAAAAGTATCCAATAGGTGCCCCTGCAGGCTAGTAGGTAGTGTACTAGCTTGTCAGTATGGGGGTTGTGGGTTCGATTCCCAATGAAGACCTTGTTTTTTTTCACTACAAAAATAAAAATTAACTGTTGGTGGGGCTGCTCAGCGATGAAGGTATGGTCACTGTGCTGTCTTATATGACTGTTAACTTCCGTAACTATTCTTCTACTTAAATCATCTGTCTCATCTCTTCTCTATCCCTTTCCGAAAGCATGTAGCACGGTACTTGACTAAATAGGCATTGTAGCCTGAAGTGCAACTTCTTTAAAAAAAAATATCCAATAGAATAGTTATTGCAACACAAAATTTCTCGTTAATAAAAGTATTCTTTAGCGAAAGTTTCTGTTAAATAATGTTCTAAAGTAAAAGTTGCTGGAAACTAAAAGCCCATTTCCACCATTTAAATAATTACTACAGGATCCGGGTCGCTAAAGAAAAAACAAAATACTGGTAAATGAAGATTTTCTGTAAAAAGATCAAAAATTATTAATAGAACTTCCTGCAAATGGCAATTTTTCAACGAAAACTATTTCCAGTTACTATGAATTCAAAATTTAATATAAAACGCTATCAGGGCATAAACAATTTTCTATAGAGAAAAACTATAGGTAAATAAATATTTGTTAAAGCAAGTTTTTGGTAGCTAAAAATTTTCTATAACGCAAATTTGTGGAAATAAAAATATTACTATTGCAAAAAATCTAGTAATGTAATAAACGCTTTGTTTTACTGAGTTCTTTATTGCAAAAAAATAATACCAGATTTAAGAGTTTTCAAATTAATTACAAATTTGTTTGCTTTAACTACACATAAAGTAAGATTTGTACGTAGTCACTACAGACCAATTTACTAAAGTCCTTACTTCACAAGGTTAATGTTTTAACTAACTAACTAACTACTTAGATGCTGTCTTTTATATTGGTCCGCTAGAGGTCTAGAAAAATGAAGAATTTTCTACTTCCTTCAATGTTGGTCTGTGTGTATTTTTGTTTTTATGCTGTTAAAATTTCTTCATGGAATTTATTTTAAGATAGTTGTTGTTGTCTTGTGTGTATAAGATTTCTGAGAAAATTGCGCAGTTAATAAACAGCATACCCAGTTATTTCATTTACTTTATTACTGAATTATTTTCTTTTAAAACTTAAGCAAGACGCATCCGTAACAATATTTTCAAAGGGGAAAATTTCTGGTGATTTAAAATTTTTCATTTAGAACATTTCTCGTAAATAAATAGTTCTTGGAGAGAAAATAATTACCATTATAATTTTTGCATAGAAAAAATTCCTGGTAGCTGGTTGAAAGAAATTCAAGCAACTAATTTTTATTTTTATTATTTGTAGTTTTCTGTATAGAAAATATATGTTTGAAAATAATTCAAACTGTCAGCGTTTATTGTGCTAGATTTCTTTAAATATAATATAATATAATAAATATGATATTCGCATAAATTAATTATTATTAAAAACCAAATGGAAATATGTTAACACTGTTTTTGTATAAAATTAATTATTTTATTGTATTTTTCTTTGTTGGTTGCATATAATTCTTATATAATCAATATGAGCTTTAAAATAATTAAGTTTTCTACAATAATACTTGGATAAAATCTACTGATGGGTTATAATAAGAGCAGTAGTGAAATGGCTAAATGAATACGCTTTCCCCATAATAGTACATTTAAATTCTTTGATTAACTTAAAAATGATACCAAATCATAATTTATTATGTCTTCTAAACTGTTATTGCAAAGAAAGTACTTTTTCTCTAACCTAAAATAATTGAAATATTGAGCATAACCAAGATTTAAAGGACTTTTTTCGATTTCGATTTTTTCTTCAGCATTAATATTCTTGAAAAGAAAAATAAATGAATGAATAAATGGTTTGTTTAAAATATGAATTTAAGTCTAGTAAATTAAAATCGTCGTCCAGCAACACTGCAGGTATAATGATGACAACACACTTCAATGCAGCGACTTGGCAAATGACTGGTCATTAAAATGAACCGGGCGAGTTTAGTAGAGTTTTAAATATAACTCATCATATATTTAAGGAAACTAAAGGAAAAAGGAAAACTACTTGACGTCATATAAATGAATATCTGTGACTGTTCAACATGAATGACAGCTTTGGAAGTTTGTTAATATTTTTTCTGTGTTGTTGTTGCTGTTGTTTGTTGGTATTGTAATTTTATTTTTATTTATTGTCAAGCGTGTCCATTATGACAATGAGATATGGTTTTGCGAAAAGTACAAGTTTTAAGAAAAATAATCATAAAGAATTAAGTTCAAATATTACACTGTCACATACACACATACATATAAACACATACACAAGCAATTATATGCCAAGTAACACATAAACAATTGCATGCATTTTTTATCTGCAAAACACATATACTTGAAGCAATAAGCGACAAAAATAGTCAGTTTGAACACACAGACAGACAGACAGCCAAACAGACAGTCAGTTTCATTTCAAACACATTTATTTTTATGCATTTTTTAATTTTAGTTTTAAGAAAAAAAAAAGAGAAAAAAATTAAAGAACTGACAGTGACTAGACAAACATTCGCATAATGATTGCCATTTCGTACCTCAAAAGATTTAGTTTTAGTTGTTTGTTAATGTTGTCCGTCCGCCTCTCTGTCTGTCTATCTGTGTGTCCAAATATATGGCTGTCTATCATTGTATATTTTCGTTGCGTCTTTTGTTGTTCTTTGGTGGCATATTTACAAAAGAAACGCGTAATATACATTACGTTTCTATTTCAATTCTTTAAGTCATTAATCATTATAATTATTATTGTATTTATACACACACACATTTGCAATACTTTAGAACAGAAAAATATTTAAGTGCATCAATGCATAGTATTACATTTTATGTACTGGTTCTTCAAAACTGAAAAATCTAATATTCTTACCCTAAAAAAATTAGAAATAAACTCGGGCAAAATTTGAACAATAAAGAACTCTAGACTAATATTGTTTTTAATAGTAAATTAGCTTTACGTTTCAAATACTTAATGGAACATTTTTTATAAATTTTTATGTTTTATTTTAATAATCTTTAAAAATCCCAAAGAATTTTTAAATAAAAAAGAGTTTTTTTTAATTATGATATTTAAAAAAGAGTTTTGCAAAGAAAATTGCAAAATTTTCTAAACATTTTTGGCAAAAATTTTATGATAGCTACATCGTCCAAAATAACATTTTGAACGGAGCAGAAAATTATTTAAAATAACAACACATTTATAAAAACGTCCTCAAGTTTTTTTTTAAATATTTTATGTCAGAATATTTTAAATATTTTATTTTCTTACAGAAAACTTTTTTTAACGATAGCAAATGTCCTACAGAATTTTCTAAAGCGATAGCAAATTCCCTTCAGCTACTTTCATAAACAAAATTCTCTAAAGCGATAGAAAATTTCCTACTGAAATATTTTCTAAAGCCATACTAAATTTTCTATAGAAAAATTTCTAAGGCAACAACAAATTTCTTAGACAAAATTTTCTAATGCCTACCGTTTTTGTTACAGAAATTTTTTTTTAAAGCGATAGCAAATTTCCTACAGAACATATTCAAGACGACAGAAAATTACCTGCAGAATATTTTCTAAAACGATAAAAAATATCCTTTAGAAAGATTTCTTAAGCCATGATTTCTCTAGAAATTTTTAAAAACGTCAGAATTTTGTCTATATTAATTTAAATTTTTCTATTCAAAAGTTTTTAGCTGTGCAAATTTTCTGCACAAATGCATTAAGTGATAGAAAAGCTTTTTTAAGTGACAGCAAATTTTCTATATAAAATTTTTTTAGTGACAATAAATTATCTATATAGAAAGTTTTTTAAACAACTGCAAATTTTCATAAATATTCTTTAAGGTAACAGAAATTTTTCTATATGAAATTTTTTAAGTGACAGAAAATTTTCTATATAAAATTTTTTAAGTCACAGCAAATTTTCTGTACAAAAATATTTTTTAAAAAACTGCAAATTTCGATAGAAGTTATTTAACGCAACAGTAAGTTTTCTATATAAATTTCTTTAAGTGACAGTAAATTTTCTGTATAAAAATTTTTATATGACAGCGAATTTTTCATATAAAAATTTTTAAAACAACTGCAAATGTTCATAAATGTTCTTTAAACAAAAGCGAGTTTTCTATATAAAATGTTTTAAATGACAGAAAATCTTCTAAAAGGTCCGCCATCTAACGTTTTTTTCAACTAGTGCTTATTTCTTCAATGGTAACACTTGGCTCATGTTTGATTTGACAGATAATTAGTTTTATCCTTCCGCTGAACGAATATGGTTGTGTGTACGCTTGAACAACGCTGGGAAATATGCGATATTACTTTAAAAATCATGGCAATGTTGCAGATTGTGTGCGAAAATTTCGTACGGAATTTGGAAGAAGAGAAGCACCGTCATCTCCGTATGTTCGTTATCTTGTGAAAAAAGTGAAAGAAACTAGCATCCTCATCGATAAACCAAAGCATGAAAAGCCAAAAACAGTTCGTACACTCGAGAATATTGCTGCTGTTGCAAAAAGTGTGCGTGAAGCGCCATCAACATCAATTCACCGTCGTTTTCAATATTTGGACATTTCGGAGACATCATTGAGACGAATTTTGCATAAAGACCTTCGCATGACGTCATTCAAAGTCCAGTTGGTTCAGGAGTTGAAGCCAAGTGACCATCCAATGCGTTTTCGCTTCGTTAAGTGGGCCTGCGATCGACTTACAGATGATGCCGATTTTGGAAAGAAACATCTTTTCATATGAAGCTCATTTTTATCTTGGCGGGTGTGTAAACAAGCAAAATTGTCGAACTTGGGCAACAGAATATCCGCACGCATACATTGAAAAGGCGACGCACCCAAATCGAATCACTGTTTGGTGCGGATATTGGTCCTGAGGCATAATTGGGCCATTTTTCTTTGAAAATGAGCAAGGAGTGGCCGTTACAGTCAATGGTGATCGTTATCACACCATGTTGAACGAATTTTTGTTCACAAAAATTGAAGAGAAGATATTGGCAACACCTCAACAGACGGCGCTACGTGCCACACAGCCGAAGCTATACTCGATGTATTGCGCCCTATTTTTGAAGATCGCTTTATCAGCCGCAGAGCTGATGCCCACCTCGGAGCTGCAATTTGACACCGTTAGACTATTATTTGTGTCATCAAAGATAAGTGTTACGCCGAAAAAGCAGTGGCAATTGACGCTTTAAAGGACAATATTCGTGAAGCCATTGGTGAAGTACAGCTGCACACAATCGAAAATATGCCTAAAAATTTAACCGATCGTATAGGCTACTGTATGACCAGCCGAGGCAGCCATTTGAATGAAATTATTTTCCATTTTTAACCGGAAGGATTGTACTTTCAAATAAAATAAGAAATCTGAGAAAATATTCAGTAGTTTTGTTTATAGCATTTCAAACAAAAAAAAAAATTATTTGGCGGACCCTTTATTTAAAACTTTTTAGTGACAGCAAATTTTATGAAAAAAATTTTTAACCGACAACAAATTTTCTATATAAAATTTTTTTTAGTGACTGCAGATTTTCTACATAAAATTTTTAAAGTTAAAAAAAAATTCTGTATAATTTATTTTTTTCACTATAATTAATTTTCTATAAAGAATTTTTCTAAGGTGATCAAAAACAGTAACAGCAACTATTTTATAGATAATGTTTACAGTGAAGGTAAGGTTTCTATTGGAAAAATGTTTTTATAGCTACACAAAATGTTCTACAGGAAACAATATAACAAATTGTTTAATGCGACAGCAAACTTTCCAAATTTGATTTTTTAAAGCAACAACATATTTTAAACCAAATATCTTTTACAGGGACAGCAAATTTTCTACATTAGATTGAAATTATTACTGAAATTTTTTAAAATTAAAATCAAATGAACTAGAGAAGTTTTTGCAAATTAAGTTTTCTGCCATAAGATCGCAATACAATAAAATTTTCGACAGAGTTTAAAATAATCGAATTCTTATAGACTAATTTGTAATTTTCTTTAAGAGAAATTAAAATTTTTGCCTTAAATTTTCATAATGAGTAAGTGCCATTTACTATGGAAAATTTTTTTAATGTGACTGGATAATTCATATCAAACAACTTACAGCAATTATATTCATGTAACCGAATTTTTAAAGTGTTAGTAATTGTATAATGAAAAGTTACTAAAATATACCAAATATTTGTAGCTGAAAATTATTTTGTCAGAAATATTCTGTATGGAACATTTGCATCTTGGGTTTAATTAATTTTCCCATAGCACTGAACATTATTCTCCAAAATATCCTTTAGCTATATGATGGCATTTTAAAAAGATTTTCAACTTTATGCGTTTTTTGTTTTTTGTTTGGTTTGTCAACTGGAGTCACACGCAACAACATTTCAAAATTTATACACATATGACATCGAAAGTTAAACACATCTTAATAAATTAACTCAAAATAATGCTTTTTGTTAAAATAAATTGCAAATCGTAGAGTTGAGAAGAGATGATTAAAAAAAACTACAAAAAACCACAAAAAAAAGAACAACACACAGCAAACTTTAACTACCGCCTGCGTGAAATATGCAAATCAATTCAATTTAAACAACAACAGTTTGCAACAACACACAAACTATCAGAAAAAAAAAAATATAAATATAAAAAAGAAAAAGTCGACAACTTTTAACTAACAATGCAACACGCAACATAGCCAACCAACTAACCAAACAAACAATAACAAAAAACGAAGACTACTATTTTGAACGGCCATATAATCGACAAACATGCAGACACACAGCATCGTGCAACAAACACGTTACATACACAAAACTAAAGAGTGTTGTTGCTACAAGAATTTTAATCAAGCGTTTAACACTTAAATGATTTCTACGTTTTTTCTTCTTCTTCTTCTTCTTCTTCTTCTTCTTCTTTTCGTATTACAGCAAAAGCCTGACTTGGTTTTTGTATGTCATTCAAGTATTCACAATGAGGAGAACTACGGCTAAATCCAGGCAACAAGATGAAAAACTTATTAAACGAAAACTTTAACAAAGAAATGCAAACATAGACAGAACAACAAAAACAAAAACAAACTGCAAAAGTAAGAATTAAATACAGCAAAACAATTTTGTATCTTTTGCATAAATTAACTTGCAACTTGAGCATAAACATGATTCTGTTTACATTTCGCCAGATTTATAGATATATTAGATCGACAGATATAAGATGGAATGGCTGGCAATATAGTCAGTGGTCAGTGATGTTTCCAAAAGGAGCCTGTGTATACATTTCATCTCTTCTTCTTTAGATAGCCTTGCTATTTGTTACAGAAGATTTTATTTAAATTTTGCTTGGTGCCACAAATTTCGCTTGTAATAAAATTGGCTTCGTGCAGGAAAAAATTTTTTAAAAAATTCACTTCTCCCGACAAAACTTAATAAATTGAAAGAGAGGCAAAAATTTCTTCAAAACATTTAGTTTAGCAACAACAATGTTTTAAACAAATTTTACTTCGTCCGACAAAATTTTACTTAGCACGACAAAATATTCCTAAACAAAAAAACATTTCTTTCGCCCGAGAAAATATTGTTGTAAATATTTTTCTTCTTCCGACAAATGTTTTTTCTTTTTCAAAATTTGATTTGTTTAACAACTTTAAAAACTTTGCTATTTTTTAAAAATATTGCATTTCTTTAAAAAAAATTTTTTTACCCAGCAAAAGTTTTTTAACAAATTTTGCTTCGTCCTTCAAAATTTTGCTTAGCACGACAAAATATTTCTAAAAAACAGTTGTTTTGCCTGGGAAAATATTCTTTTAAACATTTTTTTTCTTCCGACAAATATTTTTTCCGAAATTTCATTTGGCTGACAACTGTAAAACTCTGTTGCGTCCGATAAAAATGTGGTTTTCTTCATAAACACTTAACTTGATCTGATTAGGGCTTCTCTACAAGGTTTGCTTTCGTCCGACAAAAGTTTTTTTGTATAAAAATTGGGCTTCGTTCCATAAACATTTCTTCAAAATTTTGCTTCTTTCGATAAAATCTGCTGTTATTAAAATTGGCTTTTCCAGGAAAAAATTTTTTTTAAAATTTCACTTCATCTGAAAAAACAGCCCAAATTAAAAAGGATGTAAGTGGCCTGGCGTACGTTAGGCCAAGTAAAGTTTTTTTTAATTTCCTTTAAGAAATTTAGTTTAGCCCAACAAATGATTTTTTAACAAATTTTGCTTCGTCCGACAAATATTTCTTCAAAATTAACTTACAATTGAGAAAATGCTTTTAAAAAATCTCACTTTGCACGACAAAATTTTGCAAATTAAAAAAGGACGTATTACATCTACTGTATGCTATAGGGAGCAAAGTTTTTTAAATAAAATTGCTTTGTACGGTAAAAGCTTCCATAAACAATTTTGTTTTGCCCAACAAAATGTCTTTTAAAGAAATTTGCTTCGTCTGCTAAAATATTATTTTGTATATTTTTCTTCATCCGACAAAATTTTTCTAATCATAACAAAATATTTCTAAGAAACAACTGCTTTTGTCAGACAAAATATTTTTATGAAAGTTTTTCTTCTACCGACAAATATTTTTTCCGAAAATTTTATTTGTCTGATAACCATTTTCTAGAAAACTTGCTGCATCCAACATTGACTTGTTCTGATTAAAGTTTTTGTAGAAAGTTTGGCTTTGTCCGACAAAGTGTTTGTTTAGAAAAGATTTTTTTTTTTAATTTTACTTCATCCGATAACCCTTTACAGATTAAATTAGGGACGTGCGTTATCTGGCATACGCTATGAGGAGCACAATTTTTTAAAAAAATATTGTTTTGTACGTCAAAAGTTCTTTTAAAAAATTTATTTAAGCCCAACAAAATATTTTTTTAAACAAAATATTATTTTGAAAATTTTTCTTCAACCGACAAAGTTTTGCTTTGCATGACAAAATATTTTTAAATTTCTAATTTTTTTCCTTAGGCAAAATATTCTTTTGAATGTTTTTCTTCTATCGGCAAATATTTTGTTTGACAACAAATATTCTAGAAAACTTTGCAGCGTCCGACAAAATGTTTTTACTTCCTAAACATTTGATTCATTCTGACTAAAGTTTCTCTATAAAGTTTGGCTTCGTTCAAGAAAAGTTTCTTTAAATACTTTGGCTTCATTTGACAAAGGTTTCTTTAAACAGTTTGCTAGTTTAGATAGTGATTTGTTACAACCGAAAAAGTTTCTTCAAAAAATACTCTTCCGATAGTTTTTAATTTTTTAATTTGTCTTTTTCATAATTTTGTGTCCCCTGTCGAAATGATTATAAAAATATTTTGCTTCATCCGACAAAGTCTCTTTAAAAAATACACTCTCTTGGACAAAAAATATAAATATAAAAATATTTAGTTTCGTACAGTGAAACTTTCTTCAAAGAAAATTTTACTCGTCCGAAAAAACTTGATAATGAAAATTTTGATTCGTCCGACAAAAGTTTTTTAAGAGAATTTAGCTTATATGTGCGTAAATTTTCCGACGGGGTTTAATTTACTTTTACGGTTTGCAAACGGCCGAAACCGGTTTGTTCACAAACCAAATTTGACGGGGGTCGACGGAAAACCGTACCCAAATAAAAGAATTTAGCTTCTTTAAACATAAGTTACTTAAGAATAAAAAATTCTTTCCTTGTCAGACAAAAAGATCTGCAGACCTTTTTCTCCAGCCAGAAAAAATTGTTTCGAAAATTAGACTTTGTCCGACTTATGAAAAGTTTCTTTCTACAATTATTTTTATCACACAGGATTTTTTTTAAATATTTACAGAAATCAGAAGTTTCTTTAAAATTATTTTTTAAAAAGAACACATCTATTGTAGAAAATGTTTTAAAGATATGATGGGCTATATAATTTTTAAACGGACTTTTCATCTTGCCAAAATTTTAATAAAACTATTCTTGTCCAAAGAAATATTAAAAAAAAACGAGACTTAAAAAAAACAAATTTTAAAAAGATTTCGTACAAAATTGTTTATTATTTGGCAAGAATTTTACAACAAATTTGTTTGAAAAAAACTCGGGATTTGTCAAAACTTAAGCTTAACAAAAAATCATTAAAGATGAAAATCTTTTAAGGCGCTGGCTTATTTCTAAACATATGACTCGACTTAAATCTCTTCAAAAAGTTTCTCAAACATTATTTTCACTTCCAAACTAACAACAACTACATTCTCTATAGTGGTATTTGATGAAATCTTCTTCCACAGCAGTTTTTATGATCGTTGATCATTTTTCATCTGCATGTACTAAAATTTAATTTTACTTTATTTTTTATTTTTTTTTTTTGATAACTTCTTAATACATGTTTGTGCACACTTGTGTTTGTTCACTTCAGTTTAAATGGCATCCAACAAATGTTTGTCTTGCGTTGCCAACACGCCATGCTTGTACTGTTTCTAAGATTTTGTTAAGTGTTTTATGATGGTCTTCAGTTGTATTTGCATATGTATGTATGTATATATGTTTGTTTTTAAATGTGTATGTATTAAAGCACTGAATTAACAAACAAATATTATTTAAATCCTTTAACTTGTATTCTTTATCTCTGCATAAATATATTTTTCTTCGTTTTTTTTTTACTTCTTTCTGGACCTGAGTTTTGCCTTGTCAAATTTGCATAAATTGTATTTCTTGAAAACAAAAAATAAACAAATCCTAAATATTATAGATTATAAATTGTGATTTGCAAATTTTTTTATACTTTATTTCTTTTGGCTTGACTTGAAAATTTATATGCAGAAATTTTTTAATCTCTTATATCGCAAACTAAAATAAATTTAGTGGCAAATTAAATTTTAAATTTAATATGACCAAATAGTAGACGGCTTACTTTATATCAAATAACACATTTTTTTAAATTTTGCATAAAACATATAAAAATATATGACAATAAAGCTGAAATTTTCTTAAATAAATTTTACTAAATATTACAGAGTGTGATTTGTTTTACATCCGCACCTGGCTATGTAGCCTTAATCAGATGGTGGACAAACCACTATAGTATAATTTGGAACGTCATACATGCGTCCTAGATAGCCGAAGGCATAATTCTAAGCAACAGAACCACCTAGTTGCAACTTTAATGATTCCAGGACAGGGCTGCAAACTATCACACCTTGCTAAAGAGTTGGAGACTTTCTAACTCCTGTCCAGAACACATGTCAAGCATGCACGCTGGACTGGATTATTCACTTTGTATGTCATTATCAGTGAAATGATCCTGGCCACCATAATTTTCATATTTCCCTTATGGGGCCGCAAAACCACAACCACCACGATACTCTCATATAGGGGCCAACCTTAATGATCAGTCAGAGAACTATTAAATGTCTAAAGAGACAAATAATGAACTCTGCGGCTCACTGACCCCGTGGAAATAAAGTAGAGCTTCCAGTTGTCTCCCTGTCTGACTTCAGGGGACTGGGCTCCCTTTTTCCCCAGTTGCACTGTGTCTAGATAGTGGAATATTCTATAAAGACCATATTTATATGCCCCTGGGGGGAACTAAATATTACAGAGTTTAATATCGAATTTAAGTTTTCGTTATAAAATTATTTTTTTTATTTGACAGTATAAATTTTACATCAGTTTTATATAGTCAGCTATAATACGATGAGATTTTTTTGTCATCCAGTGTATTTTCTTTTATCTGACCCGCGAAAATTTCAATTAAAATACTTTTTTTTAAAACGTAAAAATGTATAAATTTATAAATTAGCTTCATCAAAAATATCAACATAAATTTTTACTTAAAACAGATCAAAATATCGATATAATTTTTTCAACACATTAATATTAATCCGAAAAACGTACAAATTTATGCAGCTGTTTTGATCTACAAAACAGAAAAAGACATCTCGTAATTCTGTAGTAAATCTTACAATTTTTATCATCTGTAAGAACTCCATATATTTTTATCACCTAACAAAAGCTTATGAAGAAGTTGGTTTTGTCGACAAAAATCAGCACCCAAAATTTTCTTGTCATTTCAGCGAAATTTACATAAAAAATTTTTTTGTTATTTCACAGACATTTTCATGGAATATTTTCTTTTCACTTGACAGAAAATTTCACACAAAAAAATTCTAGTCGTACAATAGACATCATTCCACAGACATTTTTGCCGACAATTTTCTCATCATTCCACAGAAATCTATAATATAAAAATAAGTCCGGTTTTCCTTCCTGGCGCTATAACTCCAGAACGCACGAACCGATTTTGCACGGTTTTGCATTCGTTGGAAAGGTCTCGGGCTCCGTGAAGTTTATAGCAAAGAACATTCAGGAAAAATTTCAAGAGAAAAGCAGGAAAACAGGGAAAATCATTTTTCAAATACAGCGCCATCTCTGATACATAACATGCACTGCAACGTCACCAGTACGTGGTATGTGAGTATCTCACACGAAAATATGTACGTTTTATTTTAAGTAGATGGCGTCGTGCACTAAGTCGCATATATACTGTTCATCCTAGAAATGATGAATGTTTTAATTTGCGACTGCTGTTGGTAAACGTACGTGGACCAAAATCATTTGCGGATTTGAAAACTGTGAATGGCCACCAATTCCAAACATATCGAGAAGCATGTCAACTATTTGATTTGCTGCCGAACGATTCTCATTGGGATTTAACACCTGTGGGTTCAGTTGTTTCATCAAATGCGTGCCAACTACGAATACCATTCGCTATTATAATCACCACATGTTTCCCTTCACAACCAATTCTGTTATGGAACAAATACAAAGACGACATATATGAAGATATCTTGCATCGCTTGCGCATTCGAACGAATAATCACGACATGCAAATAACCGATGAAATATATAATGAAGGATTGATTCTGATTGAGGATCATAGCTTGACTATTGCAAACAAGCTACTGATTGAAGGAATGATCGATCGATGCACGTTACATTCTACCAAGAATTAAATCGAGAGCTGCAAACAATGTTGATACATTGCCGGAATTCGTTTGAAATTACGTGCCGTTGCTGAATGAACAGCAAAAACAAATATATGAAATATGTATGCAAGCGATGGACAATAATACTGGTGGTCTATTCTTCCTGGACGCACCTAGAGGAACAGGCAAATCATTTGTTATTTCATTGATTTTGGCAACAATTTGATCAAGATGTGACATAGCTTTGGCGTTAGCATCATCTGAAATTGCGGCGACTCTTCTAGATGGCGGTCGTACTGCACATTCTGCGCTTAAGTTGCCACTCAATTTAAACACAATTGATACTCCAACATGCAATATTTCCCGATCTAGTGCAATGGGAAAGTTGTTGATGCAATGCAGGCTCATTGTTTGAGATGAGTGCACAATGGCACATAAGAAATCACTTGAAGCACTTAACTTCACACTGAAGGATCTTCGGCGAAATAACAACATCTTTGGCGGCGTGATGATATTGTTGGCAGGCGATTTCAGGCACACGTTGCCAGTAATTCCCCATGCAACGCCTGTGGATGAATTGAATGCTTGCCTGAAGGCATCACCTTTGTGGAATAACGTAAAAACATTATCGCTAACCACCACTAATATGAGAGTTCAACTTCAAAATGATCAAAGTGCTGCACAATTTTCCAAACAATTGTTAGCTGTTGAAAATGGAAAAGTCCCAGTTGATGCGACAGCTGGATTAATTACTCTTACCAACGACTTTTGCCGATTTGTAGACTCTCAGTTAGCTCTTATTGAAAATGTTTTCCCAAAAATTAGTGAGAATTATCAGAATTATGCTTCGTTAATTCAACGAGCAATGCTCGCCCCAAAGAATAATGATGTACATGCACTGAATTTCACTATTCAATAAAAAATCTATGGCGATTTGGTGACATAGAAATCCGTTGGTTTCATAACAAATCTCGATGATGCAGTAAATTATCCAACTGAGATTTTGAACTCTCTGAAGTTACCAGGATTTCCACCACATAACTTGCAACTCAATGTTGGTTCAGTTATTATGATATTGCGTAATATGAATCCACCGCGACTTTGCAACGGTACTCGATTTGGGGTGAAAAGACTTATGCCAAATTTGACTGAGGCCATCATTATTAACGGAAAGTACGCAGGTGAACGATTGCAATTTCCGGTTCGCCTTGCGTTCGCAATGATAATTAACAAGTCGCAAGCCCACTCGCTTAGTGTTTGCGGGCAGCTATACGTTGCGTGTTCAGGAGTTGGGAAACCATACGCTTTATGGATGTGGTTTACCAAAGAGCACTTCAATGAAACGGTTAATTTGCGGATTCAGTATTTACTTTGGATTCACTTTCATTTTTTAGTAAGAGAAGTTTAACTAAATTACTGTTGTGCAATGAAATAAAATTTTTCCTTTTCAAATATAAAACAAAAAAAAATTTTTCTTTACCTTTTAATCCTCAAACGAAATTTTACAAAAAACAAAGCCAAACGTGGCAAACGTGGCAAACGTGGCGAACGGGTTTGCTAGGTTTTATATAAAATCATCATTTCATAGCCATTTTCATAAAATACTTTATTGTCATTTCACAGAAACTTTCACAGCAAATTTTTTTTTCATTTTACAGGAATTTTTATAGAAAATTTTCCTCTATTTCGACAGACATTTTTGCAAAGTATATTCTTGTTATTCTACAGAAATTTGTACAGAAAATTTTGATGTAATTCCACAGACATTTTTTACAGAAAATTTTCTTGTCATTCCACAGACATTTGTATAAGAAATTATCTCGTCGTTTTAAAGGCATTTCTTACAGAAAATTTTTTACAAAAATTTGTAGTGAAAGTTTTGTCGTCACTCCACACACATTTTTATTAAAATTTTTCTTGTCATTCCACAGACATTTTTACAGAAAATTTTCTTGTCATTCCACAGACATTTGTATAAGAAATTATCTCGTCGTTTTAAAGGCATTTCTTACAGAAAATTTTTTACAAAAATTTGTAGTGAAAGTTTTCTCCTCACTCAACTGGCCAGTACGCAGAAATTTTCATAAAAAATTTTCTCCTCATTCCACAGACATTTTGACAAAAAATGTTCTCGTCATTTCACAAAAATTTTCATAGAAAACGTTCTCGTCGTTCCACATTAAACGAAACGTTTCATCAAAATTTTGTTTGTTATTCAACAAAATGGTTCGTAGAATATTTGCTTTGTTCAGATAATTTCTTTTTCAGTTTAGAAAACATTTCTTAGAATTATTTCAGTTGAGTTAAATAAATGTTTTCGTAAAATTTTTTATTTGTTCATTATTTTAATTATTTATTTATTTAATTATTATTTATTATTTTTTCGAATTCGATCAACAAAAGTTAACTCAGAATAATTTTCGTTAAATTTTTGTATAATTATTTTCTTTGTTCTAGAAACATTTTGTAGAATTAATTTCTAAAATTATGACAAAAGTTTTAGTAGATTTTCTATTGCAATCGATAACATGATTTTTTTTTTTTTGTTACTTTCGTCACTAAAAAAATTTTCTACTCTGGCAACAGTTTCAATAAAGTTTCCTTAAAACTCACACTTTATACGTAATGAGATGAAGAGAAGTTTCCTTTGCCTTAAAAAATAAAAATATTCTATTTTTTAGTATTATCTTCTCTGCCCAACTTTATCATTTTAATAGATTTTAATGTTATACACTTTAGTGTATAAAGCTTGGGGTAAAATTTTGTATATTATTATTTATATTAAAATACAAGACCTTAACTTGAAATAAGATAAGAAGAATTGGATTTCAAATAAGTACAATCAACAAATATTTATTTAGTTTTTAATGTTTAGAATTTGATTGCCTAGAAACTGGAGCAACTATAAAGCAATTTTTGCTTTCATTTCATGCAACGCAATCCATCACATGTAATCCAAAATGAATCAACCTCAAAAAGTGTGCACAAGTTGGTAGATATATGTAGAAACAAGCGAAAAAGTATCTTCACTTTTTTTCACAAGGGATTCCTTTGCTTTCAAAAAAAAAGTAAGAGAATCGTATTGGTTTTGGCCACACAACAAAAAACAACAAAAATATCTTGTTGCCTGAATATCAATGAAGTTAAAAAAACAAACAATCAACCTCATCATCATCACCATAATAGGAAAAAGCAACAACCATTCAATCAACCACAAATAAAAAGAGAAACATTTATTCCATGGCCAGGCAGCAAGACAGGCAAACAGACATACTGACAGAAAGACAGACCGGCAGGCAGGCAAGCAGGAAGACAGGCGTGAAGTTAGATAGTCAGAAACTTTATCATTTTTCTCTGTATATTTAAACTAAAAGTGGAAGTGTTAAACGAGCGTAAACACCAAAAAAATATTCAACTTTACATTCTAAATAGTAAATATTGAACATGAAAAAGAAAACCGAAAAATATAAAATTAAAATTCTAAAAACGTTTAACCCTCATACGTTGCTCCATTGAGAAGAAAAAAATACACAAACTCTTAGATCCATACACCAATATGCATTACGTTTTTTGTTTTGCTATCACATAAGTCAAAAGAAATGTGAGTTGCAATAAAAATGGTGTTTTAAAAGAAAGTAAAGGGTTTCAAATCCAAGACTGGAAATAATTAATCTTCGCTTATGACATTCAGCCCCGTTAGTGTTTCGCTGTATTTATAAGAATGTTTTCATTTCATTTTTCTTTAAAATGTGAATAAAATTCAATTTAAGCCTTTATTATGTTACTGTTGTCGATGCTAATTAAAATAATCTCCTGCTATGTGACAGATTGAGAACCCTTTCGAAACTTAATACAATTAATTGTTACTAGATGAGACCAGATTTCAAGGACATCTTCAGAATATCTCACCCCTTAACAAATTGTTTTCAGTTTCTTCTAATTCAAACTGCATTAGAAAGCAATAATAACTGCATTGGTAACATTTCACGTAAGAAAAAGTAGGTTTAAGATAACCAGATCATTAGAAATAATGTCGACTTGCACAACATATCCCATATGGTTTGTGTCAATAATAAAATATATAGTATTGTCACGTTTATTCCTTTTTAATAAACGTTTTGTTATATTGAGTTGTCTTGCTGCAAAATAATAACCCAGCATTTTACAGTCTGAAATTAAATTAAACGATTTCTTCACTTACAATACACACAGAATAAACACGGTGGTAACTTTGTTGTCCTTCATTTGTTCTCGCATATATCAGGTTTTTCGCAAAGAAGATTGTTTTCCAATTGTGGTAACACCAACAACATGAGAGTTTGGACATTTAGTTTTTTGACATATTCGTAGTGGATACATTGGCCATTGTTATAATGAATTCAATTTCTGCTTTGTACTTGTGATATGTCTGTGAGTAGTACTATCCATGCTTCAACATTTGCCGATGAAACGGCCTGCCTTAGTATTTACGAAGACCCCCGTGTGGCATCTCAAGTTCTTCAGAAACATATTACGCATCTGGAATTGTGGTTAAATTTATGGCGAATAAAAGTAAAAGAGGAAAAGTGTGTCTACATAGCTTTTACTTTAAAAAGGGAAACTTGTTCCCCTATTCGTATAAACGAACAAATTATTCTTCACCATTTGCACGCTAAATATCTTGGCATAATCCTTAATCGTAGGCTTACATGGAAATACCACATTGACACAAATCTTATCCAAATGAAAATCAACTCTAAGCCTGGACTGTAATGCGTGATTTGATTTACATCTGCACCGACCGCGAGGTCATAATCAGATGGTGGTCAAACCACTTAGTTGATTGGACACCAACTACGCCCTAGAAGGCCTTCAGATACGTATATCCTCCAGTCACTCCTAGTAGCAATTTAGAAAGTCCGGAGTAGGCCGTGCCCTCACTCCTTGCTGAGGAGTTGGAGACTTTCCAACTCCTGGTCCAGAACGCATGAAGCTCTTATTTCTCAAGAACACGACAGCATTCATACTCACTGAACCTGAACCATTCATTGTGTTAATTTGAATGATCCGACCCACAAACTCACACGAGGGTCCGAAACCACAACCACCACGATACTCCCATATAGGGGCCAACCTCAATAATCAGTACAGAGTACATCTTTGCCTTAAGAGTACAAATAGTGCACTCTGCGAGCTTACTGATTCCCGTGGAAATATGTGGATTGTCCAGGTGACTCCTACTAGCCTTTGAGGGGCCTGGGCTCCCTTTTACCCCGCAAGACACAAATCTAAATGGAATAGTAGGTTCCAAATAGACTATAATGTGCCCCCGGGGGAGCCTGGACTGTAAGTACAAGTCGCTTCTGAACCAATATGGTGCTATGGAATTCAACTATGGGGCACTGCTTCAGCTTCAAAAGTACAAAAAATTCAACGCCGACAAAACAAAATACTACGATTAATTACATTAGCTCCATGGTACATGCGAAATTCAATTATACATCGTGATTTAAATATTCTACTTGTGACAGCTGGAATTGCTCAATACGCAGGCAAATATTTAACTAAACTCGAGGGCCACCCGAATCCCCTTGCTCGAAATATTTTTAATTATTAAGGTCACATCCGATTAAAAAGGAGGGACACAGGCGCATTAGTCAATAACGTTCCAAATGGAGTCTCTTAAAAATAGTTTTTACTTTTTTTTTTATTTTTTTATTGTGAGAATTGGTTACGATATTATTTTAATTGCTGTCACTAGGATTATGTCTGACACTGGTCGGGCCTAATAATCATGTACATATAGATTTAAGATTTGAAAACTTGTTGATAGTTCATATTATTATGAAGATAAAATAAATAATTTATATATGAAAAAAAAATTTCGCACGAAAGTCACATTAAAATAAATAAAATCCACTATGAAATGGTGGTTCTGTTAAAGTTACATTTCGTAAAATTCGTGACATTTTCAGAAAAACATATTCGTCCTTCTGCGACCGCTATTAAAAATTTTCCCGTTAAATTTGAGGCGTTAGGCTCAATACAAAATCTGCGAACACCAACGTGTGTTCGACTGGGTCGTTCAACTGAAAACATCGCAGCTGTGAGCCATAGTTTTGAAGCAGATACAAATTTGTGAGTTCCTCGACATTCTCAACAATTGGGGTTATTCATCACATGTCGAATTTTTGCGTAAGGATTTGGCTTTGAAGCCTTACAAAGTTCAACTGATGCAGAAATTGAAGCCGACCGACCATTCACATTGTCGTAGATTTGCTCAATTTATTCAGGAACAACCGGCTGGGTTTTCTGAAAAAATCGTTTTTTCAGACGAAGCCCATTTTCACTTGCCAGCTTATGCCAACAAGCAATATTGTCACATATGTGCTTCTAAAAATCCTGGAGTAATTAATGAAAAGCCTTTGTCAACGTGACATTGTACGGTACGCTATGTGGTCTGGAAGCGTGAAGATGAGGCCTGGAAATGCGATAACAGTCAATGGATTATGCTATTACGAGATGCTAACCACTGAATTTTGGCCTATTATTAACGAAACGGATCAACCGATCAATTATTCCAAAACAAATTTCCAAATTGCATAATTTCATGACAATCAGCAGTTAAGAGGTCAGCCATATCGTGTGATTTAACACCACTGGATTATTTTTTGTGGGCCTATGTTACCGACAGAGCCCTAAAACTCAAAATCCGTGATGCGATTAACAAAATTTGATCGCCATTACCAAAAAGTGATTAAAAACTTTGATGAAAGAATCGACACTTGTTAGCGTGGTCATTTTTCTCTTCGTAATACAATAAAAATTGCAATCATCTTAACCTAAATTTTTTATTTTATTTAGTTTTAGAAAACAAACTTCTTGTTGAAAAATCCTTTACAAGAATATTCTATATTACTCCAGATTGTTATTGTTATTATTATTCAGTATCGCCTATACTGCATGGCTGCGCACTTTGTATTTGTTCTGTGTTAGTTGTTCTTTTGTTCTTTTCTGTTGTTTATCTTATTTCGTAGAATTTCTTATAAGCGTATTGTTGTTGTCTTAAGTGCAGAAGCTTTCTTAGAGAAAGTTTACTGTTACTTTTTTACTGGTAATTATTTTCTTTTAAAACAACAAATCATCTTCGCTTTGGTTATTAAAACTTAGCACGAGGACACATTTCTTCAATCAATAATGGTTAATTTTATGCCTAAAAAAGATGTTTTTCGGGGAAGTCTATTGAACTTCTTTCTTTTAAAGAAAACGGCTGCTAAAAGTTGTCGATTGTTGGTAAAAGCTTACCGTGAACATGCACCGATCCAAGAAACTTGTGAACAAAATTTTGTACGATTCAAAAATTGGTCATTTCGGTACAGAAGACAAGGAGAGGCTTGTTTAGTTGAAAAAATTTAAAGATTGGAATCAATACTCGACAAAGATTGTTAACAAATGCAAGAAGAATTTGCCTTGTTATTGGCAGCTACACACAAACCCATTTTTCTACGTTTAAGTGTATTGGAATTCAGTGAAATGCAAGGAAATTGCGTCCCATTATTCGACAGACGTTGAAAGGCATTTTTATATGTCATAAATGATGCTTGAACGCTATAAAAAGAAGTCATTTTTGCATCATATTGTAACCGGTGATGAAAAATCGACACATTACGATAACCCCATCTCTATCCAAGACAATTGATTCCTGTAAAGAGAACAATCAACGAAAAGCGACTAGAATATTCGATCAGATACCAGGCCATAATCTTTCTCAATACAACGATCGAACACATCTGGAAAACAGTGAATGAAAATTATTGACTTGACCGCCTTATAGCCCAGATCTTACCCCTTATGACTAACATTTGTTCCGATAGATATAGACCTCCCTAATTGGAATATGCTTCGCTTCAGAACAGGGTACCAGAAATTAACTTGATTCATGCTTCACCTCAAAAGCGCGGCAATTCTCTTGGTGCAGAATCCATATGTTATCAGAAAGATGGGAAAAAGGAGTGGCTAACGAAGGACAATGTTTTGAATAATGTATCAACTCATATTTTTATTATTAAAACTACATTTTCCAAGTAAAAATCAGCATTATATGTCAATAAAAAGTTTATAATTTTATTGTTAAAATACCCTTCACCAGACGTCCTGCAATATTCTTTTCCGAACCCATAAAATATGTAAATGATGGATGATTAGATGATTATATCAGGTGTCAGAAAAGTTAAAGTTGGTTAGCTGCCAATTAATTTATATTTAGTTTAACTTGGCATTTCAACATAAATAGACTGATGCCGGAACAGCATATTGGGCCCAAAACAAGATTTTCGTTCATTTTCGATTTTCATAAGCAAATTTTTCTTCTACGATAAAGCTCACTTTTCGTCGAATGGACACGTCAATAAACAAAGCTGCCATATTTGTCTTGATGATAATTTACGAGTGTATGTTGAGACACTGTTACAACTAGAAAAGCCAACTTTTCGTCGAATGGACACGTCAATAAACAAAGCTGCCATATTTGTCTTGATGATAATTTACGAGTGTATGTTGAGACACTGTTACAACTAGAAAAGCCAACCGATTGGTGTGTTGTATGGGCTGGTGGAAACACGATGCTGGTCAGAAAGTTACTCACAATGGCGACCGCTATAGAGCCATTCTAATTGATATGTTCGTTAATCAATGGAAAATCCATTATGTGCGGAAAACCACTTCAACAAGCCGGTGCAATATAACACACAGCTTATGCCACATGATTTATTTAAAGAAACATATAGTCATATATTTCCGACCCATAAATTGTTCTCGAAGATCGTGCGACCTAACACCACCAGACTATTTTCTGTAAGGATATGTAATGCCGCTAGTCTACGCCGATAAGCCCGAAACGTTTGACCACTTGGTGGACAATATTTGCCGTGTTTTTACCGATATAAGGCCAAAAATGTTGGCAAGAGTCATAGAAATTTGGACCTCCTGATTGGACTACATCCATGCCAAGCCTGGCGTTCATATGCCAGAAGTCATATTTAAATTATAACACCAGAAGGTTACTGTCGAGTAAAATAAATTTCAGGTCAATTTTTAAATCTTTATTTTATTCCATTTCAAAATTATATACCTCTATTAAAAACACTCTTTATAATTCTTTGAATTGTACACAAATTTGAAGTTTACAACAAAATTGGCTATTTAAGATTATAATAACCATATTACTATTGCAGCTTTATAAGTGAAGTTGAAGTTGGTTTGATAAATATCATTTCTAGAATACCAAGTACTCGGGCTTTCAATGAGGTATCAAAATTTCGTCAAAGAAAATATTAAAGTTAAAAAATTATTAAACGTATTTTCAGAAACGATAATATTTCCAAAAAATTTTTATGTCATTAATTCTATGTTAACCCTATTGAAATCTGAAAATGTTTTGTTATTTGGCGGCCTTTTTGTCAGCTGTCAAGTGATTTATGTTTAGTTTCTTTTGGCATTTCAACCTGAATAGACTGACGACTGAACAACCAAGAAAAGAGATAAAGTGGAAGTCCTTAATAATGTAAATTCATTTAACAGACCCATATTGGGCTTTTCAATAAGAAGTTTTTTTTCCAAATGTGGCAACACCAACAACATGATAGTTTTGACATTTAGTTTTTTGACGTCTTCGTAGTAAATACATTGAAAATTGCTACAATGAGTTAAATTTCGCACGAAAATCGCATTAAAATAATTAGAATCCGCTGTGAAAATCGTGGTTCTGTTAGAGTTACATTTCGTCAAAGTCGTGATATTTTTGGACAGCATAATCGTCCTTCTGAAACCGCTATTAAGAATTTGATAGGTAAATTAGAGTCGACAGGCGCGATACAAAATGTGCGAACACCAACGTATGTTCGACCGGGTGGTTAAACTAAAAACATCGCAACCGTAAGGCACAGTTTTGCAGCAGATGCAAATTTGTAAATTCCTCGACATTCTCAACAATTGTGGTTATCCAAAACCATTAGATGTTGAATTTTCGCGTAAGGATTTGACTTTTGAAGCCTTACAAGGATTGACTGGTGCAGAAATTGAAGCCGTTTAGATTCGTTCAATTCACTCAGGAACAACCGGCTGCTTTTTCTGAAAAATTTTTTCAGACGAAGCTTGTCATGGTATGTCAACAAAAGGTGCCCGTGTAGACTAGTAGTACTGACAAGCTAGTGTACTAGCTTGTCAGTATGGGAGTTGTGGGTTCGATTCCCAACTAATACCTTGGTTTTTTTTCACTACAAAAAATAAAAATTGACTGTCGGTGGGGCTGCTCAGCGATGAAGGCATAGTCACTGGTCGCTGTGCTTTCCTTTACGGCAGTTAATTTCCGACTATCCTTCTACTTTCACCACCTGTTTCATCTCTTTTCTATCCCTTTCCTAAAGAATGTAGCACGGTACTTGACTAAATAGGCATTGTTACCTGAAGTGCTGCTTCTCTTTTAAAAAAATCTAAATTTTCTCATTTGAATTTCTGAAAATCTTGGAGCGAAGAAGACTTTGCATGCTCAACATGCCACGTTATGGTGCGTTTTGTGGTCTGGAAACTGGAAATGCTGTAACGGTCAATGGATCACGCTATCGCGAGGTGCTAACGACTTAATGTTGCCGTTTTAATAACGACGTGGATATCACTGGTATGTGTTTTCAACAGGACGATGCCAATTATCACACAGCCCACGAAATGATCGATTCATCATAAACCAAATTTCCTGATTGCAAAATTTTACGACAATCAGCAGTTCAGTGGCCAGCCAGATCCTATGATTTAACATCACTGGATTATTTTTTGTGGGGATTATGTTAAGTTTTTAAAACTCAAAATCCTAGCTAATGATTACCGAAATAGGAACGCCATTTTGCTAAAAAGTGATTAAAAACTTTGATGAAAGAATAGCCATTTGTCAGCGTGGTTGTGGTGGACATTTGCCAGATTCATAATTGCCAAACTTTTCTCTTCGTAATACAATAAAAATTTGAACCATTTTAATCGAATTTTTTTTTTGTTTTATTTTGCTTTAGAAAACAAACTTCTTGTTGAAATACTCTTTAAAATCATATTTAATATGTCCAGTGAAATTTCACTCTATTACTGTGTGGGGAAAAAAAGCAAGTTTAAAAATTTGAAAAGACGAAATATAATTTTCAGCACCTGACTCAAATTAACGCAAGATTTTTTCATGTAGAAATTATACAAGTTATACTCGTATACTTGATTTGCATGGATACTAAAAGTTTAATTTTATTTATCATCCATCCATCCTGCTGCGTTTTCCTCAAAACTTTGCAACAGTTTTAAGAAGATCACAGTATTTTTTGCTAAAAAAAAAAACTTTTTGTAATTTATTTTGTAAGCAGCAAGCACATGCTGCAATATACTGCTGGTTTTCTGATGATTTGCAAATACTACGCTCTCAGCAGCTACCTTTCGCAGTGTGTGCGAGCAAAAACACAAACGCGAGGAAATTAAAAGAATTCATGCGTTAAAATTAATTTAAAGATATTTTTTATTGAAAAACAAGAAAACGAGACATTTAACCTCATACGCTGATTTGCACAAAGCCGAAAGGAATATAAAAGATGTATAAGTGTGTGTGAATATAAGTTTGTATGTACGTACTTACATATATATGCTGTCTGTTTATTCCTTATAGAAACAAGGAAAATAAGAGAAAGTATTTACACACACAAACATATTTATTTATTTTTATACAAGTTGAAGACAACATCTTTGGAATTTTTATTTTATTACACAAAAACAAAAAGAAAAAAACAAGAAATCCATATTGAGTGAAAAAAAATTCAATACTCATTTAACCTCGAATCATAAAAAATAAATTTAATTGAAATTTTTAGCAATGATGACTTTTCTACTCACAACAAGTAGTTGTTGCATAAAGAATTTTTATGGCTTTTTATTGGTATTTTGCTTCTTATACAACAACATTTTTCCTATTTCTTACAAAGTTTATTTCTTATAATCATTTGCAGGCAGGAGTTTGTAGCCAGAATTAAATACAAGGCCTTGTTCATAAAACGTTAATTATTTTATGGCTGGTTTATTGATAAATTTTATTACCTTGGTACATGACTATTTCATTTATTTGCCACATTTTTCTATGATTTTCATTTTATTTTGTTGTTTTACTTTTTGATTACATGCTTGTATGCCTGTATGAGGTTGCTGCTGTAAGAGATTATTAGTGATAGCTTTGCGATGTTGAGAAATTAATTAAATTTTAAAATATAAAATAAAAATCATTATATCCATTTTACAAATGCCAACAAGTTTATTTTTTAATTAAGTCCAAAAGATTTCTAGATAGGAAATTAATTTTAAATCTTTTTATAAAACGAAAGCAAAAAAATATTTCAGTGGTAAATTTTATATGGCCAGGTATGGCAAGCTGATAGTGTTTTCTTATCCCTTGTTTTACCTTTTTCATGTCTGAGATAAAATATACTATTTAAAAATCTTACCGATTTCTGCAAACTTTTCAAGAATTTCCGTTTTTAAAGAAACTATAAAAATTTGGGTATGATTTTACGTCAACCCATGTCAAATTTGGTTTGTGAACATACCGATTTCGGCTATATGCCATCTTCAATATTCTTTTTTCTCTATACTCAAATATTTATTTAAAAAAACAATTTTATTTTGTTTTAATCATTTTTTAATTTAATCTACGTAATTTATATAGAAAATTCAATAGTCTTATATTGTAAGCCAAATTGATTAAATGAGAGTTCTCATTTAAACAACACGGGAAAGAAAAACACCTCTATACAAACACACAGCAAACATGTCGAAAACAAAAATACTTTTAATTTTTGTTTTTGCTGTGTGTTTGTATAGAGCTGTTTTTGAGTTTGTTTTTGTTTGCTGTATTGTTTAAATGAGAACTCTCATTTAATCATTTTGTCTTACAGTTGGTACACATGTTTGTTTACATAATTTCCCTCTCTTCAGCTGTTTATAAGTAATAAACATAACCTATGTGAGTTTGTCAGTTGTACGCGCCTGATTGCTATTGAAATTATTGTGTGAAGTTGATTTTAAAATTAATTTAACTGCTGATCTGAAATGCCTCGAAAGTGTGTAAATTCCGTCGATAGCTTTTGCTATATATGTGGTGAAATAACATTTTTGGCTCAGAAACGTAAAATCACACCTATCGTTAAGACTGCCTATGAACATTGTTTTGGTGTGAAAGTTGGGGACCAAGATAAATCATGGCCTCCCCATATATGTTGCAATTCTTGTTCCGTCATATTGCGAGAGTGGCTGAAAAATTAAAACCGGGCAACGGCTTTTGCAGTACCTATGGTTTGGCGTGAGCCCACCAATCATACAGACGACTGTTATTTCCGCTTAACTGCTCCCATTAAGCATGGTTTATCTATGAAGAAAATATGAACGGTTAAATATCCTAATCTCCCATCTGCTCTTCGGCCTGCACCACACTCAGACACTTTGCCAGTCCCTTCTCCACTCCAAAACTATGAAATTTTAGAGGAAGGTGATAAAGACTGTGTAGAAGGAGCAACCCATCCTTCTACATCTTATGACCCTGATTTTGAGGTAACCGATATGTCTAGTGATCCGCACAGAATTAGTCAAGCAGAGTTGAGTGACCTTATAAGAGATCTTGGCTGGTCTAAGGAAAAGGCTGAGCTTTTAGGGTCAAGACTACATCAGTGGAATCTTCTAAAACATGATGTGAAAATATCTCAGTACAGACAGCGTCAAAAAGATTTGCTTCCTTTTTTTGAGAAGAAAGAAAACCTCGTAGTTTGATCTGATGTTAATGGTTTGATGAATTCCTTGAATTTGGATCACACTCCATCTAAATGAAGACAGCTTAAAAGCTGTACTTTTGCATAATGGAAATTACCTACCTTCTATTCCTATAGGTCATGCAATTCACACGAAGGAAACTTATATAAATATGAAAACACTTCTCCAATCAATCAAATATGAACAACACAGGTGGCAAATCTGTGGTGATCTGAAAGTCATTACTGTACTCCTAGGAATACAATTAGGGTTCATCAAAAAATGTTGTTTTTTGTATCTGTGAGACTGTGAGACAGTCGGCATAGAAAATGTCACTATAAAAAAGTGAACTGGCCTACACGAGACCTAAACCCTAATGAGAAAATTGTAGTTGACGAGCCTCTTGTAGATCCTAAGGATGTACCCCCCGGGGGTACATATATGGTCTTAAAGAAGAGCTAGTACATAGACCTGTGCAACTGGGGGAAAAAGGTAGCCCAGTCCCCTGAAGTCAGCAGGGGTACAACTGGAAACTCCACTTTATTTCCACGGGAATCAGTAAGTCGCAGAGTTCGTTATTTGTCTCTTTAGACATTTAACTGTTCTCTGACTGATTATTGAGTTTGGCCCCTATATGGGAGTATCGTGGTGGTTGTGGTTTCGCGGCCCCATATCAGTCTATGGTTCTATGGTGGCCGGGTTTATTTCACCTTTAATAACACCTACCTGGTGAAATGTTCCCAGATCCAGTGAGCATGCTAGACATGTGTTCTGGACAAAAGTTGGAAAGTCTCCAACTCTTTAGCAAGGAGTGATGATTTGCAGCCCTGCTCTGGAATCATCGAAGATGCAACTAGAAAGTTTTGTTGCATAGAATTATAGCTTCGGGTTTCTAGGACGAGCATGACGTTCCAAATTATGCAGTGGTTTGATCCACCATCTGATTAAGGCTTCATGGCCAGGCGCGGATGTAAATCTAATCACACAGATCCTAAGGACGTTCTGCTTCTCCCATTACATATTAAGTTGGGACTAATGAAAAACTTTGTCAAGGCCATGGACAAGGAAGGGCAAGCTTTTAAGTACTTTAGAGCAAAGTTTCCCAGGTTAAGTGGTGCAAAAGTCAAGGAAGGCATCTTTATTGGGCCACAAATCCGTGAAATCGTAAATGATCCGGCTTTTGACATGATTTTAACAGGAAATGAAAAAAGAGCCTTTAAGGAAGTTGTACATGGGTTTTTAGGTAAGAAAAGAGATGATAACTTCACAGCATTGGTTAAAGAGCTTCTTCAAGCTTTCCACCAATTTGGATGCAATATGTCCTTAAAAATTCATTTTCTTCACTTTCATCTTCATTTCTTCCCACAAAACTGCGGAGCTGTGAGTGACGAACATGGTGAAAGATTCCATCAAGAATAATGGAACAGAGATATCAGGGCCGTTAGAATGCAGCAATGCTTGCAGACTACTGCTGGTCTGTGTGTAGGGATGCTCCAGAAGTGTTTTATAAAAGACATGCTAAACGACAGCGATCTTGCAATGCATCGGATTGGTTTAATTGAAATTTGGTGGTCCAAACTTCTTTTATTTGTCAAAACACTAAGAACAATGTTTTTTTTATCACATTTGTACTTAAAATATTCTAACAGAAACATAACAATATTGCTTTACTTTCACTTTTCACGTATAGTATAACTCTTCTTTAAGATTAAGTAGTGTGTATCTCAAAAACCAGAGCTAATATTTCATTATCATTTTCGTTTTTATCACCCCAAAATGAGTAGAAATTTTTGTTGTGCAGTGTAATTTTAATAATATTAAAATTGTATATTTGTAATTACATAACTAAATTATAGTAAAAATATTAATTATAATTATACTGTACTGTATGTAAAAGTAGCTTTCATTCTGTTATAATTAAAGTTATAATTATTTAATAAAAATTATAACTATACTTAATATTATATAATTATAGGGGCATAGTTAAACTTAGTACTCGCCTTAACTTTTTGAAAAAATCATAACGAATCAAATTTGTCATTAAGTGTCATCAATTGTATCGCCTGCTCAAGATGGTTTTCGAAAAGGTTGCTCAACAATTACAAATCTTTTACATTTTACAACTGTTATTAATTGCGATTTATTTAAAAAAAAAGCAGACTGATGTTATATACACCGACTTTGCATGGGATTCACACTTGACTCTTTAAGATGGATTTCTTCTTATTTGTTGAACAGAATTTTTTAATTTATAATTATAACCCGGATCATTTCTTTTTGCAATTTGATTTAGATGCGATTATTTGATGGTACAAAATTAAGCTTGTGCAGCAGTATGTGTTTCTTTAGTAGAACACATTTAAATGGTGAATATGTCTTGAACGATGGAATATTGAACAAAGTTGAACTTCTGATCTGGGTGTCTTACTTAATTTTAAACAGAATTTTAAACGTCATATATCATTTACGGTGGATAAATCCCGATCTGCCTTGGGATTTATAAAACGCTGGGCTAAGGATTTTATTGATCCTTATATAACGAAGCAATTGTATACAATTTAGTTCAACCTATTTTGGAATATGGCTCTATAGTTTGGGACACAACCTACAATGTCCATATAAATACTGTCGAACAATTTTTGCTCTTTTGCCTTCGTGGCCTGAATTTTAATATTTACCATTTTATAAATAGACTTGCTTTAATTAAACTTCTGATGCTTAAAATGATGCTTAATCTTATTTAAGGAAATATATCAATATGTCAATTTTTAATAAATAATATTTCTTTTAATGTTCCATCACTTCCTACAAGTAATTTTATCCTGCTCTCCGTACAAGTGTATAGAGTTAACTATGCTAACTGGGATTCCTTATTAAGAATTTTTTCTGAATTTAATAAATATTACAGATTTAGTGATTATTATCAGAACATACATACTGTTAAGAAAAGTATTGTTATCCTTTTGAATAATTGTAATGCTGTAAAAATGTATTAAATATTGTTACAGTCCTTAAGGATATTCAATATCTATAGACTAAGTTAAATAAATAAATATATATAATGTTAATTATTATCATAATACAAATATAATGGATTTTATTACTATATTGTAGTGATAATTATATTGTAATTATACTATAAATATATAATTATATCTATCGTAATTATAGAGTATGTCATAATTATTATTATAGATATAATTATTCTTAGAATTAAAATTATTAATTACAATAAAAAGCAAGTGTAGAAATAATAGCGGTACTCAAAAATGATTGCAAGTGGTATTGCAACATAGCAAGTGCAAAATGTCGTTGCGTTTTTATTGCACACCAACAACAAAATACACAGACTTGCACTTGCTACACCATTGCGATTTTGCTAGACTAAAAATGGTATAGCTTTTTTCGTATTTTATGTTTCAATATTATAATTAGTGATGCCAATTTAAATTTACTAATCTATTAAAATCGCCCTATTAAATTAAAAAAACAACAAGATTGGCACCACTAACATCCACAGCTGACAATATAAATAAACAAGATGGAAAAAATTAATTTAAACATGAGAGAATTAAAAAAAGAACAAACAAACAAGAAATAGACACCTGAAGAAATAAAGTCCATTCTAAATTATTTGGAAGATGTCGAAAACATAAAGGTACATATGTATGTGTAAAAAAAATTAATATAATATTAGCAATTTTATTATTCGTGCTTGATTCCTTTAAATAAATATTTCATTATATTCTCACGAAATATTTATTACAAAAATTTTTATTAAAAAATAAACATTTTATGATATTCTCATAAAACATTTATTTCAATAAAAATAAAAAATATTTGAAATGTATTACTGCGGGGGAGAGCATATCCATATTGCAATTTCACTATTGCTCACATAGCTCATCAGTGAATTTTACCCCAATATTGTATAGAAAAACCTAAAAGTCTTATATCTAAAGCCAAACTGATTCCATGAGAATTTTTTCATAAAATCAACATAGCATAGACAACAAGACTCAAAAACACTTCCATACAAACACAGCAAAACATTTCAAAACAACAAAAAAAAAACACATTGTTTATTTTCAATCATTTCTACATAAGGGTTGCCATTGGAAACCATTCGTATGTAATTTGAAAATTCAGAAAATAAAAAATATTTGTAAATAATTTTACAAAATTTCTAAGAAAGCAACGGGCACATGCAATGGAAATAAGTAATTTATTCATCGGAATCATTTTCAATCTAAGCAATTTTATTATTCGTGCTTGATTCCTTTAAATAAATATTTCATGATATTCTCACGAAATATTTATTACAAATATTTTTTATTTTCTGAATTTTTAAATGACATACGAATGGTTTCCAATGGCAACCCTTATGTAGAAATGATTGAAAATAAACAATGTGTTTTTTTATTTTTTTGTTTTTTTTTTTGTTGTTGTTTTGAAATGTTTTGCTGTGTTTGTATGGAAGTGTTTTTGAGTCTTGTTGTCTATGCTATGTTGATTTTATGAAAAAATTCTCATGGAATCAGTTTGGCTTTAGATATAAGACTTTTAGGTTTTTCTATACAATATTGGGGTAAAATTCACTGATGAGCTATGTGAGCAATAGTGAAATTGCAATATGGATATGCTCTCCCCCGCAGTAATACATTTCAAATATTTTTTATTTTTATTGAAATAAATGTTTTATGAGAATATCATAAAATGTTTATTTTTTAATAAAAATTTTTGTAATAAATATTTCGTGAGAATATCATGAAATATTTATTTAAAGGAATCAAGCACGAATAATAAAATTGCTTGGATTGAAAATGATTCCGATGAATAAATTACTTATTAATATAATATTTTCAAACTTTATGCATTTAGGTACCAACTGCACAAATATTTTACAAAAAATTAATTGAAAAATGTAATATTGACGCCAGCTGGGACCTTATAAGATGGAAAGTAAGATACCTCAAAAGTACTTACAAAAAGGCTCAAGACTGGCGTAACTCAACTGGAGCAGGCTTACTAGAAGGCAACACAGGAATAGAAAGCGTAGAAGGTAATTTTAGTGTGTTTGTAAAATGTGACAAAATAATAAGTACATAATTTTTTATAACATTTTATTTCTTTTAGCAAAAGTTTTGAAAATGTGTCCGAACTACAACCAGTTGTGCAGAATTTTTGGGGAAAAGAAACAATCGCAGATGGCATATGAAATTTTGGATACTGGAGAGCTCACACAAATGGAGTTAAACAGTTCAGAGACGTCAGGTGTTTTAGGTGTGGCAGAAAATTGGATCAAAAATTCCGCGACGGCAAGACATTGCAATGGCAATATTTTCTTCAAGCTCATCCAACACTTCTTCCGCAGCATTGTCATTATCAAGCAGCTCTAAAAAATAAAGTAAAATGGGTACTGAACGTATATATCAACATACATACATATGATAAACATACCTTCCATATAAATTGATTCTTGAACGGCATCTTCTATTATTGTTTCAACAATACTTTATTTTAATGTCTTTCGCGGCATTTTGAAAATAAAAAATATTTTTTTAAATAAATAATGACAATCAGTTGTTACTTAAAATGCAATAAGTGTTGCAAAAAATTGTAAAACGACGCTCACAAATGATGACAAAAGCAAATAGTTGCAATACAAAATCGCACCCATTTTTGAGTACCGCTAATAATAATTATAATTATTACCACTATAGTAATAATAACTAATATAATTTTTATTATGCTGTGAAACGGCCACATGATAGCTTTTGCATATCAGATTTAAAATTTTTTTTAGCAATAAATAGCTTATGAGAATGTGATAAAATATTTGTGTTTAAAGGGTCCTATTAATGTAGATTAACTTAAAAATAATTCCAAATAAAAAAATTATTTAATACAATTATTTTTTTTTCTTTTTTTTCTAATTTCCAACGCACCATGTTGATAACAAACAAATTGGTTATTTAAAAAATTACACTCAAAACTTTCCGTTCTGGATAATTCAAAACCATTAAGCCTAAAAATTGTTTAGTTTGCAATATTTGTGACTATAGTTTATAAAAATAAATGACACAAATCTTGAAAATAGTGTTGGCCTTTTTGATTTTTCTTTTTCCTTTGCTTGGAAAATTTATAAAAAGTTAATCAAAATATAACTCTCCTTTCATTATTAAGATTACAAGAAAACACATGTGATGGATAAATAGATTTTATGAAACCAGTTTCACAGGTTAAAGATAAAAATCAATAATTGGAATATTATCTCCATTTAAGTGTTACTTTTCATTAATACTAAAGCACATGAAAACAACACTAACGTAAAAACTTTATTGAATTTTTTTTTTCTTAACAGATAATTTAATAAATAATCAGTTAACTAAAGAAAAAAATAAATTAATTTCATATTATATAAAAATTAAAAAAAAATATATAAATAAATAAATTACTTAAAATGAAATAAAAAATTATTATTAAAATAAACCACTGCACTATATTTTGTTTAACTCTATTTTTTTATCTTTTTAGTTTCGGAATGGCACAGGCAGGCATTTTTCGTTAATGTCTTAATCCAAGTGCCATAACGATTGACGCGAGCATAAACCCCAGGATAACCAGCCTTGGCACAACCTTCACCCCATGAAACAACACCGGCTAATTGATGTTCTCGTGTGCCTGCTGCTACAATATGCAGTGGTCCACCGCTATCACCTTGGCAACTGTCTTTTTTGCCTTCTTCAAAGCCAGCACAAAGCATATTGTCAGTGATACGAGAAGGTCCATAACGACTTTTTCTGCATTCGTCCTGTGACATAATGGGTACTTGAACTTCCTAAGAGTAAAATGGAATTGATTATTATATAAAGAATATGCTGAAGATTTCAACAAATACTATGACAAAGTGCATAAAAGAGCTTAATTGACTTCAGATGCATCTTGGAATAACCATTCAATGTTGCCTACAAATTTTATTTATTTGTTCTTATACTTCCTTTTAACATTTTTTACAGATTTTGTGTCGTAGTTAGTATTAATGTGCATTTGTAGCTTTTATAGTTTTGAACTGCTATTTAATAAAGGGGACAACTTATACCAATTTTTACTTTGAAGAGAAGGATGGATGAATTCATGGGTACTTCTTATTCACAATAATAATATTTATTGCATCACTGAAATTTCTTCACAACACACAACAAATTAAAATTAGTAAATCAGGAATACAGACAACATATAATCACAAACAAATTGCAACAAACGACAATTCCACAAGAAATTGATAAAAATTCCAAAAAATTACGAATAAATTTTTAAATCACTAGGAATCTATAACTTTACCAAAAATCAAATTTAAACAAATTTATGAAAAAAAAATTTTTTCCAAAAATAAATATCTATTATTTAAAATATAAAAAGGTCGATTAAAAAACTAAAAAAAAAGTTAATTTTCCAAAAATAAAAAAATTGATTTCTAAATTTCGTCAAAAAAGCTGAATTTTACCCAAAGTAATCGAGATTACACAAAAAAATCGAAAATCCCCAAATTCCCAAAAAAGCAAATTGACGCAACAATTAAAAATTTCTATCAGAGATATTTAGAAGTCTAAAAAATTCTAACCTAATAATTGAAATTTCTTTAAAAAAAATCTAATTAAAATCTTAACTAATAAAAAGTGGAAATATATATGGAGCGCCCTTTAATTTAAAATTTTTTGTAACTGTAAATCTTTTAGTAAATTTCCATGTATTTTTTTTTTTATTTAAAAAAAAGAAGCACTTTAGGCAACAATGCGTATTTAGACAAGTACCGTGCTACATTCTTTAGGAAAAGGATAGAGAAGAGATGAAACAGGTGGTGAAAGTAGAAGGGTAGTCGGAAATTAACTGCCGTATAAAGACAGCACAGCGACCAGTATGCCTTCATCGCTGAGCAGCCCCACCGACAATCAATTTTTATTTTTGTAGTGAAAAAAACCAAGGTCTTCGTTGGGAATCGAACCCATAACCCCCATACTGACAAGCTAGTACACTACCTACTAGCGTACAAGGGCACCTAAAATTTTCATGTATTTGCCTATAACAGCTTTAAAACATAGTGTCACATAAGTGAAAAGTACATTTTCTGGGAAACACCCTATAATTTGTATTTTAGAAGTTTTTGAAATCTGTGTAAATCTAAAGTGTCTAGCTATTACAGTTCTAAAATTAGTGGACAGTGGTTGCTGAAAAAGCGGACAGTCTGATATTAACAACAGAACCCTAAAAAAATAGCGGCTAGAGTTGAAGAATAATCCACTAGCTAAATTTTTATATTTGAATAATGCGAACGATACTGAATTTATAAAAAACGACAATTACTTTTGCGTGTGATTATTCGCGATTATTCGTGAACAGTGTATACATAAGTGTTCTACACTACACAATTCTAAGTGTTCTAACTTACGAATAGTGAGGAAAAGGGGTCTTTAAGAAATATTAACAATAATTAATCGAAAAAATTTTTAGTCAGGCTCAAGTTCGTATTTTTCGAAAAAGGGTTTGTAAAAGCAGCAATGCGCTATTAAAAACAAACTCTAAAACTTAATAAGTAAAAGTTCACTATATTGAGAGTTTTAATTTTTAATCAGCCTATTATCACTAAATTTACTTATGGCCCGAGATCGCGAAATAGTCCATAAAACCAAACAACATGTGAGCTAAAGTTATCAAAACTAGGTTTTATACAGCGATGTAATTATAATGAAAGATATTTTTGACTTTGCAAGAGAAATGTTGCAACAAATATTATCGACATAATCGGCTTAAAAATATTGGTAATTCCCCGGGGGAATCAACAAGCAGGTGAAAGCAATAATGAATTCATTCATTGTCATTGTTGTTCTAAATTGCCAAAGCCATTTAAAAACTTTATATAGATTTAAAAAAAGTTAGTTCAAAATGGAAAGCCAGAGCGAATAAGAATAAATTTGCCACTATTAGCTGTACAAGCTTCGCTTTGGTTCTACCCCCAAGCCATTATGTTATTCTTTCTTAAAAAAAAAATATTAAATAATTCCCGATATCTCCAGTAGATTTTTTGATAAATATTAAAAATAGGAACATTCTCACCTGCAGAGTATCCGATGTTGGACCACCCACTCTTAAAGCACCCCAACCGGTCACTGTTCCCGTTTCACCCTTAAATGATTTACCCGGTGTTGGCAAACAAACTGGATGCATTATTTCCGTCATTTCTATCGGTTCATCTAGTTTTATAATGGCAATATCATTATCATAAGTCCGGGCATTATATTTTGGATGTGTTATAATTTCCGCTACTCTACGATCAATTTTTAAGAAATTGGACATTTTACGATCATGTTCTAAGAGGCGAACACTAATGCGCTCACGTCGAAAACCATAAACACAATGAGAGGCTGTTATTAGAAATTGATCATTGATAAGAGTGGCTGCACAATAGAAACGTCCACCATATAATAACATAGACATCCAGGGATATTGATGAACCTCAGTTTCTTGGCCACCAACAATACGTTTTTGGGTATTTGCAATACCACAAGAGCAGTCGCTACAATTACGGGCTGGTATTAAATCTGGTGCTGAAGTGGTCGTTGAGGGCATAATAGGCGTGGGCGAAGGAGTAGGCTTTTGTGTGCTTGTAGTGGTGGTTGTAGTTCCAGCCGTAGTAGTGACCGGTGGTGATGTTGTTGATATCACCTCTGGCCGAATGGTTGTTTTTTCTGGATTAACAGTTGTTATGCTGCCATGTGTGGAAGTTGCCGCTGTAGTCGTTGTAAAGCTGATGGCTGCACCATTCAAGGAACCTGTCAAATTCGAAAAGTTTGGCCTTTGTGGTAGTAGAGATAAGACCCATTGAACAAATGTATTTTGCGATTGTCTTAAACTTTGTTCCTGCTCCTCATTGATAGGTGTAGTCTTGTGACGAACTCCTTGCACTGAGACCGATAATATCAATATCATAAAGGAAAGTGTTAAATTTTTAGTATATATTAACATTTTATTTAATTAGCGTATTAAATAAATATGAAATAGTTTTTTTTTAATTCTTTTTATAAAATTTGATTTTAAAAAGACCGTTTGCAAGCGTGCACGTTTTAAAACTGACTGTTACTGTTGATATTGTCTTTAGTATCAGGGAGCTACAAAATGTCTTTTTTATGACTTCTTTCACTTTAATTGAAATGAAAAATGAAAATAACAACAAGTCGTTGTGAAGACTCTCTCTTGATTACTAAATTACACCATTTCCTACTTGAAAGAATTTATAAAGCGATATAAGAAAAAATTTATTTTTTTCTACAAAAATGTTTAAAAACACTTTGATTTAAAAAAAATCTCTGAATTTATAAAAATTCAAATACATTTAATTTGAAAACCTAAGGAAACAGTGTTTCTCAGATATGTAAATTGGAAATTTGTTACAAAAATATTTCTATTATAAAAATTAATTCAATTCGCGGTCCTTAATCACAAAAAGAAAAAATCACTTAAAATTGCTAACAAAAACAACATAAAACTTACAAGTTAATAAAAAAAGGGAGAATTTCGAAAAAAAAATTACAATATATAACTCACGAAATATCCCCACGAAAAAGTCGTGGGCTTTTATTCTACATTTGGGAAACAACTTATTTCAACGAAAAATCGCTTAATAGCCCAAAAACGCTAATTACACATAAACCCGATTTATGCCTATTATATAATAATAATAGAATAATAAGAAAAAGCTGAGTTATAAAGTGTTATTAGGACCCGCACTCAGAGTATGAAACTTGCTCATGCAACGCGTTGTGCCATAACTAGGAAATTAGATTTTAGAAAGGAGGACTACTAAAAAACGAATTTTCTCACAATAAAATAAATACGATGGTAACCTTGTTGCTTTTAAACACTCAAGATTCAACTTGATTTAATTCACTTGCCGAGCAAGTGGTGCCTTTATAGTTGTTTTATGCGCTTCTTGCATACCAGAATATTCTACTTTAACATCGCTCTATATTATTTTTGTTATTATCATTCAGTTTATGCACCTGCTTTGGCTGTGTGTGTTTTGTTGTGTTAGTTGTTTTTGTTTTCTGGTCTTTATCTTATTTTGTAGATTTTCCTATAAGCATGTTGCAGTTTATTGTCTTGTGTATATAGAATTTCTCAGAAAACTATGCAGTTTGTAAAATGCACAGTGGGTCTTTTACTTTTTTTATTGTTAATTATTCTCTTTTAAAACCTAATAAATCATTTTCGTAACAATATATTGCTTCCACTGAGTATTACAGCGCGATATGTGATTCAGCAGCATCTGCCTTTCAAATGTAAGGAGAATTGCGGAAGAATATTCTTAATAGATTATTTCTAGTAATTTTTTAACCACTGTACATTACACTTTGTACAGTTATTAATTTTAAAGTCCCTTAATAGAATTACTATCACCAGATTTTTAAATTCAAGTTGGTACCTATAGAATTATATTTCCTCAAGTATCCGTCACATGCGTTTATACTGATAATAATCGTCTATTTTAAGTGGATATATATTTTTTTTTGCGGAAACAGTGTAACATGTCAAGATTCCTGTCATCTTGTTTTTACAACTTGTTGCTCTTTTTTTTTTTACATTTTTGTCTTGTACCTGCCTGTGCAGCGGTAGCTGTAGCGCTTTTGAGTGGGTGTCTATTGCCCAGTTTTTATAAAGTTTGCTTTTTTTAAATCAATTATATTTTTTTTGCAGTTGCCACTTAAGTGGCGAAAGTTTTATTTTATACAACTAATAAATTTTGTTATTTTTTATATTGTTGAAACCAAAAAAAAAAAACGAACATTTTTGCCAGCAACAAAACAATAATAACAACAACACACAACACTCACTATTGGTCATCTTTACGTGAAGTGTTTTGTTAATAAGTTGGCGTCATACGAACGTTTGTATGAATCAATACTAAATGGTTTGTTTGCAATTACAACAAAATACTTATGCCACATACACATAAAAATAAACATATAAAAATAAATAAATACGAGGGTCGTACTGAAATTGTATATATATATATATATATATATATATATATATATATATATATATATATATATATATATATATATGAACGAAATTTTGCCTTAATGTAAATAGACGACATTTGCCTACACTAATCACACATTTAAAATGTAGCAGCTGATCTGGTTGTTCCACCTTCTACCCAGAGGGGCGTATGTATTCATAGCAGACGAAATCAATTCTATTTAGTTAAGTTATATGTCGACTTTTTAATGTCAGAACTCCATTAGACATTATTAATTCGGAAATATCTCAGAGACGGCAGTTTAACAAGTTATATAAATTTTTTTAAACTTTTTGAATGTTCGAATTATCAAAAATCCGAGCCTAGTTTTAAATGGGTTAATGTGTGGCTGTATTTATAAAGTTATGTACTTTTTGGCTATTTTTGGAACTACGAATTTTCAAAAATCTAATTCCATATTCGGAAATTCAATTCAAAATTAAAAATAATAACTTAAAAACTCATGTCTATTTCGATTTATAAGAGTTGCCATATCGGGCTATATCAATACAAATTCTTGATGATTTAATGGTTTTAAGCTGTTTAAAAAAGCTTAAATTTTCACACAAATATGGTCCCGATGGTATTCCGAGATACAATTTTTAACAAATGTGCTATTGCACTGGTAAGACCTCTTACAATAATCTTAGACTATCATTGAAATTTGGTTATTGTTTCAAAGTATTAAAGGATTGTTTTATTATTCCATTATTTAAATCTGGTTGTACAAATAATGTTGCCAACTATAGAGGTATTGATTAACTTAACGCTATACGTAAACTTTTTGAGAAAATTATTACTGATCACCTTTCCCATTAAGTATCATCTATATTAGATCCTGCTCATTATGTTTTTAAAAGTGGTTCATTTGGAATTAATAAGGCTCATCAATCGGGGATTTTTTCAATAAAAAGAAACTGACGGCTTTAGTAAAGATTTTAAGAAGCTCAACCAAAAGCTTTTAATAAAGAAACTTAACCTTATGAGATTTACAAACAAGTGTCTTATATGGATGAAGTCATATCTGTCAAACAGAGCTCAAAATGTTCGTTTTAATAAGTTTACTTCCAAAGAAATTTTTGTTTCATTTGATGTGCCGCAGATTAGCCATCTGGATCTTTTATTATTTTTATTATTTATTTATTATTATTTTATTATTTACCCAAAGCCATTTCTCAAGCGTTCTATTCTATGCAGACGACGTGAAGATATTTCAAATACAATCGTCTCGCTGATCATATTCTCCTAAAAAAGGACTTAGATGCAGTTAGTTCTTGATGTAGCATTAACCTTATAGAGCTAGAGCTTAAAAAGTAAAAATATATGTGTCTCTTCCGGAGATGTCATACAAACGTGCAATATATTTTAAACGGTCATAAACTGATTAAAGAGTTCTAGAGCTGATTAATTTAAATTAAATTTTATACAGAATATTTCGTTAACCACTAATAAAACACGTGCATTTCTTGGATTTATAAAATGCTGGACAAAGAAATTTAGTAACATTTGTATACTTATCTAGACAAACCTACGCTGGAAAACGGCTGAATAATTTGGGATTCAATTTATAAATGGAATCGTTGCAAAAACAGTTTTTGTTGATTTGTCTTCGCATCTTATAATGGAATCCCTTAAGCCTGCCATTATGCTAGCTCTCTCTAGCATCAAGATATTATATCTCTGTTTAAGGTATTTCCCCCTAAACGGAATACTTAAATCCACTGCCAGTTACCTTGCTTTACCACTGCTATTTAATAACAATTATTTTTGCTTTTTTTTGGCATAGATGGGATTTGAACTCATGTCTTATGATCTGCACTCACCTCTACCATTTCCAAAACAGCATAATAAACTAAGTTTAGTTCAATTTGATGGACTGTAATTTTTAGCGGTTTTAGTTTAGTTGCTCTTATAGCTTTGGCCCGCTTGATAACGGTATATATACATATACAAGGTATATATATATGAAGGTATATATATAAAGGTATATATACAAATGTATATATGCCTCTATAGGCTAGTAGGTAGTGTACTAGCTTACCAGATTGGGGGTTGTGGGTTCGATTCCCAACAAAGACCTTGGATTTTTTTCACTACAAATAAAACTTCACTGTCGGTGTGGCTGCTCAGTGATGAAGGCATGGTCACTGATCACTGTGCTGTCTTATACGGCAGTTAATTTCCGTTACTATCCTTCTACTTTCACCACCTGTCTCTTCTCTTCTCTTCTCTATCCCTTTCATAAAGAATGTAGCACGGTACGGTACTTGACTAAATAGGCATTTTTGCCTGAAGTGCTTCTTCTTTTACAAAAAAAAAATATTAAGCAGCTGCCTAAGCATGTTTATTTTATGATCTGATTTCTTATAAAGAATAAATAATTAATAATAATAATTAAATAATAAATAATTAAAAACTTATATGAAACAAACGTTAAACTCTTATCAAAAATTTATATAAAATAACCTCAGAAAAGCTGAGTGCTTCTCAGAAAAACGTTTACGATGAGTCGATCAATATCACTAACTTTCTTAAAGCTTAAGGAAGAATTAAGCAGCTAATATCTATAATATTAAATCTAATTGGTACTCCTGCTATAACACTGACAGACAAATTGTAGTAGAATTGCTCTAATAGAGTAATAATAACAAAGCAAAATAGGGTCAAACTCCTTTGTGTCAACTTTGTCGAAAAAGGCTGCACCATTCGAAGTTAAGATCCTGCTACTTTTTAAAACGTTTTTGTATCGGAGTTCCCTCTTTAATTAAATACCAGAGAAATCGTATTCTCATATCTCCACTATTGCTATTTAATCGTTTGGCGGTGTTAAATCTTTACTTAAGAAACCGCAGTTCCCAAGCAATATTGGTCGAACTAGAATTTATGTGTGCTATAGAACAGCTTTCCAATAAATGCAAGTGTTATTTGTATAAATGTTATGCATTAGACAATTAATTAAACCCATGACAGCCATCGTATTTCACTGCATGTAAGTTTTAATACAATTGTATGTGTTGTACTAGTATTTCATAAATTTAAAATTAAATAATCCGATTGTCTATATATATTTGAGTAGTATTTTTGGAGTATTTTATTTTATTTATTTTATTTTTAATTATTTATTTATTTATTTTATTATTTTTTTTTTTTTTGTAAGAACCCATATTTGGAATTTTCGTTTAACATATACCAGCTGACTATAGTTTTATAATTTTATTTTTACCTTTTTTTTGTTGCTGTGAATTTTAATTGATTTATGGCAACGTTTTGTTTTTATATCTCTGCAATTAATTTTTTTGTTAACTCAGATTTTTAAATTATAAAATAAATAAAAAAAAAGGTGGGCCTATTGATACGTTAAATTATTTCCCATTTTGTAAAATAAATAAAACTAGAAGAAACTGCCAAAATTGGGTCATTAACTTTTGCACTTTAAAGAGCTTTAATTTGCTCTTACAGTTCGGAACAAAAGTAAGTGGATTTATAGGCGCAATTAGATTTTTTTTAATTATAAAATGTTCAATACAGTTTATTAATTAATAAGAAATAATAAAGTTTTATTAAGCAAATAAAATATTCAAGATGCTTTAAATAATTTTCTTTAGTGAAAGCTATTTTTGGTCAAGCTTAAAGAAGATATTTTAAATATAAATTAAAGCAAAAGAATTAAGCTTTCAAAAAAATATCCTAAAGATAGTAGATAAGCTATTTGGTATTAACTATTCTATTCTTGTAATATATAAAAATGGTTTTACCCTGCCGCCTCTTAGCAGGATTATCACTTAGATCTAATATTAGAGATATTAGCTGGTTACTTCCGCCTTAAGATTTAAGGCGGTATTGGCTTAACATAGAATTATCTATTGTATAATTTTATCTGAGAAGCACTCAAATTTTCTGAGTTAATTTTATATGAGATTTTTTTATTGTCCTTTTTTTTTAAAGAGAAGTAGCACTTCAGTGCTACATTCTTTAGGAAAGGGATAGAGAAGAGATAAGATAGGTGGTGAAAGTAGAAGAATAGTTACGGAAAATAACTGTCGTATAAGACAGCACGGTGACCAGTGACCATGTCTTCATCACTGAGCAAGCCCAATTTTTATTTGTAATGAAAAAAAACAAGGTCTTTGTTGGGAATCGAACCCACAACCCCCGTCTTTTAAGCTAGTACACTACCTGCTAGCCTACAGGGGAACCTTTAACGCTTGTAATATAGAAATTAATTATTTATTATTCATAATAAATCAGGTGAGAAAAACAACATGCCTAGACAGCTGCTTAATATGTGTGTACACCCCATTATCAAACGGCCTAGAGTTATAAGAGCAACTAAGCTCTAACCAATAAAAATTACAATCATCAAATTAAATTTAGCTGAATTTTTTATTATTCTATTTTGAAAATATCAGCAATAGTGGCTCTATTAGTAGAAGAATGCGCAGATCATAAGACATAAGTTCAAATCCCATCTATACCAAAAATAAAGAAAAAATAATTATTGTTGGGTAGCAGTGGTAGAGTGGTATTGGTATTGGGTTTAAGTATTCCTTTAAGTATTACCTTAAGTAGAGATAGAATACCTTATTGGTGATAGGATTTGCCATCTTAAAGTTTTCTTTATGACTGAAAAAGTGCACCTTGAAAGCTTATAGCAACGGATGGTATTTAAGGTACTCCAACAACCATTAAACTGATTGTTATGAAAACTGCTAATCAAAAACCGATAAATATTAAGCTATAGAAGGAGCAATGAAGCTGATGACAAACCCTGCTGCCAGATTTGTGGATCTTTTAATTTATGGATTAAAATTGCCAATTTTTCTAAATAGCCAACAGAAAGTATCCTTTGCCAAGTTAATCTAAACAAAGAAACTGCTAAGAAATAATCCCTCAGGCAAATGAATGGTGCCTTAATTTTTTGCATTCGATTGAAAATGACCCCAGTTTTTAGAACGTAGTGACGAGACCAGGGTGTTTGAAGATGACCCAGAAACCAAGCGCCTGATCATGGCAAGGCTCAAAAAAGCAAAGATGTCAAAATTAGACATCAAATGCCTGCTGATTTGTTTTTTCGATATCGACGAAATCGTTCAAAAAGTATTTCCGTCAAGACTAAACAGTCAATAAACACTTTTACCGGGAGGTTCTTGAAAGACTCCGAAAAATCGTCACTCGTGTGATACCAAACATGAAGAACAACTAGGTGTACAGATCAGGATATTGCTCCTTATAACACCGCATTTTCAATAAACGAGGTTTTTTCCAGTAAAAACATTTCCGTGGCTCCTCAGCCTCTTTATTTGCCTGACTTAAGTCCATATGATTTTTTCCTCTTCCGGCAGTTTAAAAATAATCTCAAGGAAACTAATTTTGGAATAATCGAAAACATTCAAATGGCTGTGACCAGCCAACTGCAGAATAACTCAGTATCAGAGTTGCAGCACTGATATGAGGAGTAGAAGAACCGTCTTCAGAGCTGTGTGGCGTCAGAAACAAGTCATTTTGGGGGTGACATTATTAAATTGTAACTTTATTTGAATAAAAAGAATTTTAATAATCAGTCTCATTACCTAATTTACCAACCAAATTAAAAAGAGGAAACTAAAAAGTGTTGTGTTTAGTAAGGATCAAGTACATCAATAAATTTCTTTTCAAATTATAATTCCCATAAGAAGATAATATTTAAAAATATATATTAAAGAAAACACAATTAAATAATATTTCTCTTGAAATTTGCTTAGAACATAAATTACTACATCCAATATAATGGATATAATTGAGGTTAGGCGATAAATTGTCTATTAAGTGATTAAATGTCGATGTCATCTCTTGACATTTATTTAATATAAAGTTACTGTCTGGAGCAAAGAATTTTAATTGTGAAAGTTTCTCGGTATCACTTTGTAAAATTCGAGCAGCTTTTTGTTGTAATTAGGCTCCTTCAGGCAGCGCTGTACGTAATTTAATAGCTTAATTTGAGGTTTTGTTGCTGACGATAGCTCGTAATTACCGTAGTATTGTACAACAAAGTGTTGAGAATAAATCTGAAACATCAACTCTTCGATATCAGCATTACTACAGGTACTTTGCATAACATTTTAAAAAAGGTCTTTATCTTCACGCTTATAAAGCTCAACACGTTCAAGAATTAAAGCTGATCGAACCGACCTTTGTATGCGTCAAGCGTTTGTGAATTGATTGTTTGAAGAACTAAACAAAAACAAGAAACTTTTCTCTTTAATAATTAGGCCTATTTTCAGGATGTTACGTACACAAAGAATATTGTCGCATACGGGGCTCACAAGATCCACAAATGATCCTCAAAATCCATTACAACCATAGAAAGTGACCGTATTGTGCGGTTTGTGGCCAGGCGTTATAATCGGCCTGTATTTTTTCAAAAAGAAGCAAGGAAATGCACGCCGTCAACGAGATAACCACAATTGGCTAATGTTAACATCAATGAACTGTGGTTCTAGAAGGACGACGCCATAAGCCACTTAAACAACTCAGTTATTGCATGAGAAATTTACCGTTCGAGTAATTTTGCGATTTTGCGGTATCAACTAAGCGCTACGTTCTTGTAGTTTAAAGCCGCTATATTTTTTTCTTTCTGGGACAATTTGAGAGACAGGGTTTACGTCAACAACCCACAAATAACTAACGCTCTGAAAAATGAAATTCAACGCTGCGTTGACGTGATAGCCGAACCTTTCTTGCAAAAATTTTTTTTTGAGAAGCACGGACGTCTGCTGACGCGTTGGAGAAGGTTATTTACCCAATATTATTTTCTAGTATTAAAATCCCAATTGCTATTTAACAGTGATATCAATAAAACTGAAATTATCAAAAATAAAAGTGTGTGTTTTTAACCAATTTGCTTCCTAACTTCAAATTTTCCCACCTGATAGTATGAAATATAAAATTACAAATTTCGAGAGTGTTTTCTCCCTTAAGAACTTAAAAATACGTTGGGAAATTTTTTACTATTATTTTTTCTAGTTTAAAAAATATTGCATGTTTTTTTAAAATTTGCCAATTTCACACTAAATTTATTTGACAACAGTGGGTCCAAAGAAAAAGCGCTACAAAATTACTATTAAATTATTATTTTATAAACACTAAGTACTATTAAAGCCTAAGAATTATATTAATAAAAAAAAACAATTATTACAATATTAAATATAACATTTACACAAAAATTCTGAAATACAAATTTCTGTTAAAACTAACCTCGTTTTAGTCTAGTATTTTAAAGAAAAGAAAACATTTTCAAATATTTCACATCTTCATTACATTGAGATTGAGATTATGAAAGTATAGGAAAATAATAATCATTTGAATTTGTTATTTAAAACTGAACAGCTGAAAGCCAGCTAAAACTAGATGAGCATAAGTTATAACACAAACAAATACAGGTGGCTGGACAGACAGCAGTCAAATAGATAACCAGCAATGTGAGCCAATTGCAAACAAATCTATTCGATATGATGCTTGTAGATGACTGTTACGCTTCAGGTAATTTCAAGTTCAAATATTATTATCACGTTTTAATATTAAAAACAAAAAAAATAAAAACAAATCACAAAAAATATAACAAAAAATCGATTTAGCAGTAGAAAAAGCTTAAAATAAATATTGAAAGAAAAATAAAAAATTATTTTATGTCTTCTTTTGCAAATTTAAAATTTATTTATGATTATTTTTTAAATTAAGTACAATTTGGTTTTAAAATATTTGGCACTGATATTCACAACTTCATTAATAGAATTTCTTTAATAATATTTTGATCACTCTCATTTTAAAGGAAAAGGGTATGCTCAAGGTCTTACCAGCCTACAGCTGTCGACGCGAGCATAGGTTTCAGTATACAAAAGATTGCATATGGCAGCATTATTGTTAAAATTCATTTCGGCCACTTTGAATTCGGGATTTATGGCAATTTTCAAAGTATACGAGCCGGTATTTAGTTCGGTAATATCAACCCATTGGCAGTCCAAATTGTATAAATAAACATCAGAGCAATTGACAGAAATGCCTGCAAAAAATCAAGAAAATTAAATTCTTTTGAGTTTAAAAAATTAATTTAAAAAGTTTTGTTGCCATTACTGTCAATCTTTGATGACTACTTATTCGCTATGAACGGCGAACGTTTTCGATATGAAGATATCATTCTCAAGACATATTCTTAACTGTACTAGTGAGTCAGTATTCGGGTTTAGGTAATTTTTTATAAGCCCGACAGTTTATAACACAGCTTGAGAATGATGTTTTCACATAGAAAGCGTTTGCCGTTCATACCAAATAAGCAGCCATCAAAGACGAGAAGAAATGACAACAGTATATTATTTACTAGCGTAAATCAAAACAACTTAAAGAGTAGTGCCTGATTTGATTTACATCTGCACCGACCATATAGTCATAATCAGATGGTGGTCAAACCACTTTAATGATTGGACATCACCCACGCCCTAGAAGGCCATCGAATACGTATATCCTCCGGTCACTTCTAGTAGCAATTTCAAGAGCTCGAAGTAGGTCGCAGCCTTCACTCCTTGCTAAAGAGTTGGAGACCTTCCAACTCCTGGTCCAGAATGTATGAAGCTCTTTTTTATCAAGAACACGACAGCATTCATACTCACTGAACCTCAACCATTCATTGTGTTAATCCGAGTCACAAACTCTCACGAGGGTCCGAAGCTACAACCACCACGATACTCCCATATAGGGGCCAACCTCAATAATTAGCCAGAGAACAGCTAAATGTCTAAAGAGACAAATAGTGAACTCTGCGGGTCACTGATTCCAGTAGAAATATGTGGATTGTCCAGATGGCTCCTACTAGCCTTGAAGGAGCCTGGGCTCCCTTTTACCCCAAAGACACCAGTCTAAATGGAATAGTAGGTTCCAAAAAGACTATCATGTGCCCACGGCGGGAACTTAAAAAGTAGTGTTTGAGAAGATTTTTATAAACAATTAAAAGTTTTGAATATCTAGGATTCCTCCATTATTTCTTAAAATTTAAAACTTCACAATGGCTAAGACTTAAACGACCACCCCTCGGATTTTTGCGAATCTCACTTACAAATCAGAAAGTATATAAATATAGACTGGAATTTTAAGAAATGTTAGATCGCTCGAATGCGATGGCTATTCTGTCTAGTGGCGTCACTGGCTTTGTTGAAGTCACGTGTTGCACAGATCGCTTTATGTTTTAAATAACATGCCTGAATTTTATTATTTGCAATCTCTCACAAAGAGTAGAGATGACCTGCTTGATACGATCGGGGCTATAAGATAGTTCAAAATCAATTAAAACACATAAGGAAACTGAGTAGCAGCAATGGCTTGCCGCTGGTGATCTTGATTTTGTCTATTGCAGCAATTTGAATTGAGTTATTCGATCAAGTGTTGAAGACAAAATTGAAAAAGGTGCAGTATTTATCGGAAATTTTTAATACCCCCAGAGCTAATGGAAGCTAAACACTCAAATATTTTATTCTTTGGTCAATTTATTATGGTTTTAAGCAAACTGTATTAATTCTAAGAACATTTTTTAAATTAGCATTTTATTCCTTTCACAGTGGCAGAAATGGAATAAAAGACGTTAAGCAGAGTATTCACAAGTCATTATGACTTAAAGAAAATTCAAGATCATAACAAGCAGTTGGAAAGTGTCCAAACAAATGTACATTTTGAAAAGTTTTATAGGCAGGTAAAAATATTTCCCCTCTACCTTTCAAACCCAGATAGACTTATAACTCTCATCTATGGTATGCCCTATTATTTAGAAAATTTCGTAGCAATTTCCCTAATGCAATAGCGGACTCTAATATATATTAAATTCCAAAAAGTATTGCACCCACTAATTGAAAAGAAGGTTCGTCAAGCAACTTTTTTTTCTGTCAAATAATTGAAACACGCGAATGGGATTTTAACCAGCCAGCCACTGTTTTAAGTTGCATTGTATGCGACTAACAAGACACTATGCAAATTGTAAGAAATGGGCTTCATCACATGGCTCAATTATGGTTATATAGTGATATTCCAATATTGTTTTATACTTCTTCTTTTGTACTCATCAGTCAGATTGTCTAATATTTGGAAAAAATGCCAGATGCTGTAAACTTATTTTCTTTGCGAGCTTAGAATGGTATCAAGTTTTCACAATATAAGTTGGATAAAATCCGGGATAACTTTTACGTTTTGCTTCCTCAATTTTTGACAAATACATTTAAAGCATTCAATTTGAATCGCTTCTTTAGTCCCAGCCATTGAAAATTTAGCCTGCTTATTGTATAGTGTAACATATAAAGCGCCGATGCAAGGTGTGCTTAGTTCATTTACAATGGCCTAGTTTATATAGCAGTGAATTGCTTGTTTTTCGCTTGATCATTGCTCTTATAACAAAAATAAAACTGACAAAATTCATGGATAACATTTGTCACACCTTGCATGTTATTGATGATAGTTTTTTTTTTAAATTTTAAAATTATAAGTGCCCATAAAAAACTATAAGTGTCTGCAGCTTAAACAAGTGATATTTTAGTGGAGAACTCTCTAAACAATAAGACCTTTAAGGATGTCTAAATATTAAGCTCTTAATAGTTAAAGCTCAAAAAATAACATAATAACAATATGTCATTGTATCCTTTACTATGGCAAACTTGAGGTTGTTCTATCCTAAATTTGTCACATGAGTCTCATAGGATTTTTTCGGATTATGCTTAGATAGTCATACATCTTAAAGTATGCTTTCGTAGCAACGATTGATTTGGCATTTCAAGCAAATTTACGGTTTCAATGCCAATAATAGTTCTGATTCTTTTTTTATTTGTTACACCTTCCTGTTAGTTGTACATCATAATATCGATATCATGACCTTTATTGTACCAACCACAGTTTTTCAAACTTTAAAGCTCTTAACATCCCTGTAATAGAACCGATCGGTTCTAAAAGTATTTTAGAGTATTCGTATTACAACAACGTGAAAAGATTTACATCTGTAACTAGCCGTAAGCCATAACCTGATAGTGGATCAAACCACTTAAGTGATATTACATGATAAGATTTACATCTGCGCCTGGCTGTAAGCCGTAATCAGATTGTGGTTAAACCACTGGGAATGAAAAGCAACGTCATTCACAACCTAGGAAGCCGAGGACTAACTCTAGCAACAGGTCATCCCTAGTTGCAATTTCAGCAGTTCCAAAGCAGGGTTGCAAACCACTACTCCTCGCTGAACAGCTGGAGACTATCCAACTCCTGGTCCAGAACGCATGAAGCTTAATATAGTTATGGTATTTATACTCACTGGACCTGGACAATTCATTGTGTTCATTTTTAAATGATCCAGCCCACAAACTCCAACGATGACCTCGAAACACACAGCCACCACGACACTCCCGAAGGGCCTACCTCAATAATCAGTCAGTGAGCAACTAAGAATCTATAGAGACCACTAGCGGAGCTCTGGGCCTAACTGATTCCCGTGAATATATAGTAGATTTTCCAGTTGGCTCCTTGCTAGCCTAAGGGGACTGGACTCCATTTTACCCCCGCAAGACACAAGTCTAGATGGTTGTGTGATCCATAACGACTTATAATGTGCCCCCCGGGGGGCGGGGGACACTTGAGTGATATGTAGCGACACCCATGCCCTAGGAAGCTGTTGGGTATCTCTACTCTTTAATTATTCCTAGTTGCAATTTCGTGGGCTAGGAGCAGAGCCGCCACCCCCACTCCTTCCTGAAGAGCTGGAGACTTTTAAACTCCTGGTCCAGAACACATGACATAGCATGCTCATTGAACCTGTATCATTCACCCTGTGTTCATGGGCAAAAGTGAATGAGGCCTGCGAAACCCCAACCACCACGATACTCCCCAAGGGGCCAACCTCAATAATCAGTCAGAGAACAGCAACAGCTGAACTCTGGTGACCTTACTGATTCCCGTGGAAATAAAGTAGAAGTTGCGCAGTTGGCTCCTGCTAGCCTTTAGTGGACTGGACTCCTTTTTTCCCTCAGGTGACACATGTCTTAATGGTGAGATTCCATATTATATTGATGTGCCTCTAAGGGGAAGTATTCGTACTACAGCAGAATTTTTCATTTCATATAAATCTGAGAACTTTGTTTTTTTCCATTACCCCTCTTGAGAGCATATGGCATCCACTTGGCACCGCCATCTTGTTCTATTTAGCGTTATTCTCTTTGCATTTTCGCAAGTGAGGTTGCATTGTCCAAGTTTTTGGACCACAAAATGATGCCACGTATTCCTTGATTCTTGCGAGTTCCAATCGAGGGCCATTCGAGGGCCTCTTTATTCGGACCATTAGGCGTGTTCTTCACTTATCTTTTACAATAGATTGATGTTTGATATTCTGTTTATTTAGAATGTTCTGCATTTGATCCTAAGGCACTCGTTTACGTATATTAGTAATCCTTGTGTGATGTTGGAGATTACCCTAGCTTCGCATCCGTAGGGCATGCTGTATTTTACACATGCGTTGAATATGCTTAACTTTGTTTTCGTGAAACAAGCGACTGTTCTTCCCTACTGATTATAAGTTTGGAAATATTGGTTCCGCCATTCTAAGTCTGTATTTCACGTCTGCTTCTCCTCCACTATCTGTAGTCATTATATCATCTAGATAGCAGTAGTTGTCTACGAAGTGGACAAGGTGTTGGTGGTATTAATCTTCATGACCTCGGTCTCCTTGACATTTATCTACAGTCCTAATATTGAAGCTAATCTTACAAGAAGGTCTGCCTTAGCTTTCATGTCGCTGGCATTGTGAGATAGTAGTTATACGACGAAGTCCATGTCTTAGAGCTGACGTGTTTAGCTCCAAGTTATGTTCGATCTTTCTGCATAGATTTTTTTAATTAAAGCATCCAGCACAATGGTAAATGGACGAGAGTGGACAAACTTTTTTAACGCCAGTGTTGGTGTTGAATGGCTCTCTGGTTAACTCGCAATTGAGTACTCGAGAACTTTGTTTAAACTTGCTAAATTTGTTTAGCAGCTTTACTAGCTTCACTTAAAAAATTTGCCAAAGATAATACACCCATTACTGAAAATATTTTATGTGCTTTTTTTAGAATTTCACGCAAATGAAGTGGAAAAATATTTTTCTATATTTAATAAACAAGAAGCCAGAAACATTTCGCTGCTAAAAAATATGGAGCCGGATTCATATCGTATCTTAGCAGGAATCGTACAAACAGTTTTACATTTCACACTAACTTCTGGTATGGACTTTAAACAACCTTTAGTGAAACAGAGTACCATACTTTAATCGTAAAAATATTTATAAATCCCCCGATAACATATTAAAATATGTCAATATTTTCAAAAAACTGACGCCAAATTGGAAAGCATTCCATTTGAACACAAATAACTTATATGATATCTTTTCTTACCCTGATCTCCGAAATTTGCACAATTATATTTTTTAGGTATGCCCGGCAAACATTGACTATCCTCAAGACAAAATGAAGCCTTATGACCCTGTGCCACTTTATTGCCAGCCAAATCGAAAATATCAAATGTAGCAAATACTTCCATGCTGTGATAATGCCTGACATTAAATATAAAATAGAAAATTGAAAAATCTTGGTTGGACACATCAACATCATCACATCACTTACATATGACACATGTGCCATTCCCACAAACTCTTATCCTTGAATGGTCGAAAATCGGTGTTACCAGCATTCAAGGCACTAGCAGTAAATTTTAATAAACGTCTTGTAGTATAACGCCAATTGGGATCGTCACGTTGTATTTCATAGGCTTCATTAGCCACACAATTCTCTTCCATAGCACACTGTAGCAGAACCATTGGTCGATCTTCCAAATGGGCAGTGTGTTCAATTTCATAAAAATCAAGAATAAGATCTGGTGCTAAATGATCACATATTGCTACGGCAACATGATTGCGAGTACCATGACAAGCGGGTGAGCTACGCAAATGATCATGATGCAAACACTGACTTAATGAGGTTTCATTGCCATAACACTCAGTACCACTGATCATTGGTGGTGATATATCTAAGCCACCAAAAAAATCTGTTTGTAAAGCTTCACGGGCATAACCTAAATCCAATTCTTTACACACAACATTAGCTTCTAGGAGAGACCAGCCATCAGAACAAATAGTACCCCATTTGCCACCATTTAAACGTACCTCTACACGACCCTCGCTATGAGTTCTACCACCTCTTAGCCGTATATCCATTCTGTGGGTATAATGTATTCTATATTTAGGTTCATAATATTCAGGTCTTTCTTCTGGTTCTGGTTCTAGGCCAGCTGGTGCCATACATATCACTCCAGCTGCTTCACTAGGTTCGCAATCATGTACACCCCAGCCATCAAAATGGCATTGAGTCAATTCTTTTTCATGACCTTCACAATAGAGATTGTCCATCCAAAAACGCTTCTTGGCTGGGCCAAAATAGCCACTGTGTGTTATTTTTCGAAGGCCAGGATAGCCAAGTTGTTCGCAAACAATTTCACCTTCTGCAGCATCCCATTCGTCATCACAAACTGAACCCCAGCGGCTGTTGTGTAAGACCTCAATGTTGCCTAAAAGAGTTAAAGAGATTTAAAACAACTTCGTTTTTTATTTCGACCGTTTGTTTGTTTTTGGCTTAAGGTGTCACACAATGAACAACTTTAAAATTGTGGTTATTAATTTAACGACATATTTGGAAATTGGAGCAATCAAATTTTTTCTATCAAATACTGAGGTGGATTTTTATTTATTTTATAACAACAAAAATGCTTTTTATATTGAATTTAAAAACGTGAGTAAATAAATGAAATTATTTTATAAACTTTTAAGCAGCTTTTGGGATAAAATTTTATTAAAAAAAAGATAATTGAAATAGATTAGGAGACAACAGGAATGTTTAAGTGCTTAAAGTTCTAGTATTAAATTTAATAGTCCTCTTCTCCAGTCAGAAGCTGCTAAATTTAAGGAAAAATATTATTTTCTAAAATAATATTTCTAAAATAATATTTTTAGGAAACCTAAGCCTACAAATTATTGTTAATATTCCGTTAAAATAATAAACTTTTTAGAGTTCTCTTTTGGACACTCGGGTGTTAGATTTTTTAATTATTTCCTGCCATTTTGCATATGCTTCTTTATTTGCTTAAATCCCCTAACAAAGCTTTGAATTTAGAAAGAAGATAAATTATATTTTTATTAGAGCTTAGGTTCATATCCCAACATAAATTCTAGTTTATAACTTTATTAAAAAGGAAAAGTTTTTACACATTTTTTTGAAAATGAAAAAATGAAAAATTATTCTAAGCAGAATTCTCCGCTACATTTGCCTCATCAACATTCATAATCAATCGATATCAAATTTGCGAAGTCCATGAGTAACCCAAAGCTCTTTTGTAATCCTGAATCAAAACATATATTTGTGCTTGATCAACCGACCCTCCCGACTGTTTAGCAACGAGTACAATTTAAGTTTTCCTTCCTGTTTTCTTCACATGAAATTGTATGCTGCACCATCATTGTACTGATTGTTGTGAAAGAAGCATAAATACCCACTGCTTTGTAGATAATAATTTAATATATTTTATTTGAAATTGAGAATTTTAGCGGAGAGGAAACCATAAGTCAGTGATATACACACCAACAATGAGTTGTAAGCATCTCGCGATAGCATAATCCATTGGCCGTTATCGCATGTCCAGCCTCATATTTAAAGAAAAACACACCATACAGTGACACAATAATCGTTCTAGGATTTTCAAAAGCTCTCACGATCTGGCTGGCCACTTAACTGCTGATTGTCGTGAAATTATGCGATGGGGAAATTTAATTTGCAATAAATTAATCGTTTCATTGGCTGTCTGGTATATGGCACCTTCCTGTTGAAACCACATATCCACGTCATCCACAATAGGGCAAAATTAGGTTTTTAGCATATTGCGATTGGTGATCCACTGACCGCTACCGCATGAATTGAGCGAATCTACGTAAAATCCTTAGAGAATAGAAAAAAACGGGACCTATTTATAGGAAAATGATTGTTGCCGTCTTTGTAATGCAGTTATGTCTTCTTTTGCCTTCAAATTGAATAAAATTATTTGAGGAAGGCGAATATACTCTAACACTTTCTAGAATAATAATTCTAATTGTTCCCACTTGAATCGACACCTTCAACGGAAATTGAAATGACACATGACAAATATAAGGAGGAATTTGCTCAATAAACTTCGATAGCAGAGTGTGTGTCTGAATTAAATGGCACGAATAAATGGCACGACCACTAAAGGACATTGTGACGCCTGAAATCATTGAAATTGGGCAATCCATCGTGCAAACATACGTTTGATTGTTCTACAATTATGGGTGATATAGTGATAAAGAAAGAATTAAAAGCTCTCGATGTTTTAAAGAGAAGTAGCACTTCAGGCAACAACGCCCATTTCGTCAAGTACCGTGCTACATTCTTTAGGAAACGGATAGAGAAGAAATAAGACAGGTGGTGAAAATAGAAGGATAGGTACGGAAATTAACTGTCGCATAAGATACCACAATGACCATGCCTTCATCACTGAGCAGCCTCACCGACAGTTAATTTATATTTTTGTAGTGAAAAAAACCAGGGTCTTTGTTGGGAATCGAACGCACAAACCCCGGTCATATAAGCTAGTACACTACCTACTAGCCTACAGAGGCACAATGTTCTTTATATGAATATTCAACGCCAATGTTCGATAGAACAACCATATTGTTTTAGAATCTTTTAAGTGATTTGGGGGTAGTGGAGGAAATATTTAACTCCATCTGACTCCTTACCAGCTCCAGCTTTTTTACACCCGGTGTTTTATTGATTTTTTTAAAGTTGCTCTACCGAGTATAAGTTAGAGTGAAGAAAGTCTGTTTTGGCAGCAGGACATCTAGCTCTATTGAGTCTTGATCCAATGTTGGAAGTGTTTCCTTGTTTTATCGTTACTACAATGAATGTGGTCTGATTAAATCAGGGAACTTGCGTCTAAAAACTGACAGTTCATGAGCGCAAAACTTTCATCACACAGAGCTCATTACTTTGTGGTCAATTGGCCAGCAAATCGTACTAACGCATAGAAAATAGAGAGAAATCATTATTATTCTTTGTAGAAGTTGTTTCTCTCACTTTCATTGTGCAAAAATTCAAATCGAATGTCCACAAACACTACTCCTTCTATCCTACTTCACACAAACTAATTTCGTAGTTCAGGGTCATCCCCTGAAAAAAGGTCTCAAAAGATTAGACTTGAACAGTTGAGTTGCCAACTGATTGAAAATAGTGTTTAACGTTTATCTAACTAATATGAAATGAAACATCCGCATTCACAATGACAAACAGCGGGCAATGGGTCTTCACTTTTTACCATTATTAAGGACGCTCAAATGCAAAAGATATTTGCGAAATTTTTACTTGACCGAAGAGGCTGTTCCCCTTTTCTTAACCGTAGACGTACGTAAGTTACATTCTACACAAATCAAAGGTCGTGTAAAGGAGAAAAGGGTCATGTTACGGCGACGGTTTCTAAGAAGTAAGTCGATGATTTTAAATAGAAAACACCAAATAAATATAGTTTATAGTGAGCAAATAGCTTCGAAAAAAGTACAGATCAGTGCACTTGGTGGTGAAAACGAGTGCTATTCAAGCATAATTATCTTCCGGCTGACAAATGTGTATTTATCCTGGGTAAACTGAAACTATTGGGCTGTCAAGTGTAACCTAAACAGAACTGCCAGTTGTCCAGCCAAATCTTAAGAAATGTCCTTGAGGTAGGAGTCGTTAATAAGATGAAAGGAATATCCGAAATAAACGCAAGCCTAGCAGATTTTAGAAAATCGATTAATTGAAACGATTAAAGCAATTAGAAAAGGATAGACTCATTATAGCGATCCTTAGAATTTTTAAAGAATTAAAGTGTTTTCAAAAATAACTACGTGAACTTTTCAACCTGCCTTTCATATGCCTTTCAAAAAGTTTTTATTTCTTTTTCACTTAATCATTTTGCTTGGATTAAAACAAATTCAATCAATAAATTTTATATATCTTTCTACTCAAATTTTGTTAAGCTTAAAGTAGTTGACATGTGTTTATTTGAAGGTTTAAAACTTAGTTTTTCACTTCTCATCAAGCAACTAACCTTCATAATCCACATCCCCACCTACCAAACGTATGGCACCCTCTTCTTTATTTAAAGTTTTTATATATTTTTGCACTAAACGTTGACGTTCGAGGCGAGCCTCCTCTAAGGAATGATGTACCACAGCATGACATAAAAAGACTTTTAATATTAATGTTATAACAATTAACCAACTTTTAGGAGAAGTTAGCGAGTTCATTTTAAAAATTTTGCACTTCTTTTTTAAAATACTTAAATTGCTTTTCAGCTTAAAGGACAGATGGAATTATAATTTATAATATTTATTTCCCCGATCACTTAGTATTGTAAGACATGTATTTATTTAAAGACTACAAAATTGAAACTAAATTTTAGAATTTGAAATTGTATAGAACTAAAGCTGGTCATTCGATTGCAAAAGGCTTTTGCAATCGTATTTTCGTTTTTGTTTTTTATTTTGCGTTTTTCGAAAAGTTCTAAAAAAAAAAAATTAAATGATTTAATGTTGTTATACTTAGATCGCTCTTAAAATTACAAAAACAATTCAATATGAAACAATAGTGAAAAAACAACAAACAAAGTCAAAAAAACAAACATGCAACAAACACATGTGAGTGTTTGCGTATCGTTTTCTTTTGTAAATAATATGTTAAATGATTCTATTTAAAGTCAAACTGTCGTGTTAGAGAAGCTCTTTAAAAAACAAAAATCGAATTTCGAAAAAACAAAACAAATAAAATAATTTGAAAAAATAGATTAAATACAAATTAATAGATCCCCCAACAACAAATAATTAAAAGCGAACTGTGAATGATTTTTAGATAGCGGAACCGCTTTTATGTTATGTCTCAAAAAGTTTTTGCTAAACGATGACGTTATATTAAGCTTTTGTCAGAGATTATTTTAATTATTATTATTATTATTTCCAATTATCACTTAATGTTTTCTTAAAAATAAAGATTAGCCAGATCTCAGTAATTTTATATTTTGAAAAAATTTTTATACATTTTTCAAGGGTGCAAAAGAGAATTAAATATAAACGCCTAAAAGTATGCGGAAATTAATCTTACAAGACCATCTGACTTCCAAATAGATAGGCAGGCTGACAAAGCTTAATCGAATCCACAGACAAAATCGCAAGGGGACACACTAATCTACATTCTAGAGGTTTCTTGTAACATGTTTAAAGATGTAAGGAATCATTTGTATAACTACGATAGCTAAGGCAGACCCTTTTGTATTAATTATAATTCTCCTTCTTGCTGTTACGCTTAATCTATACAAACTTTAAGTCCCTGTCTATAACGGTCAAAATCACATCTTTTATGGAAACACTCTTTATTTTAAAAATTTTTATTTTGCGATAGGGACAAATTTCTTCAAGTACGATACTTAAGAAGCAGCCATTTATAATAATTTTAATTATATTTCTTGCTGTTACGTTAACTCTATGCAAATTTCAAGCCCCTGTTTATAACGGTCAAAATCATATCTTTTATGGAAACACTCTTTATTTTAAAAATTTTTATTTTGCAATAGGGACAAATTTCTTCAATTACGATACTTAAGAAGCAGCCATTTATAATAATTTTAATTATATTTCTTGCTGTTACGCTTACTATATGCAAATTTTAAGTCCTTGTTTGTAATAATCAAAATCACATCTTTTATGGAAACACTCTTTATTTAAAAAGTTTTTATTAAGCGATAAGGACACATTTCTTCAACTACCATTCCTAAGGGGGACGCTATTATAATAATTTTAATTGTATTTGCCGCTACGTTTACTCTATGCAAAATGCAAGCCCCTGTTTATAACGGTCAAAATCACATCTTTTATGAAAAGACTTTTTATTTAAAAAACTATAATAAAATAAATAAACTCCAAATAAAATATTTAAGTTCAATAGCGTAATTTTTATGTAACAGAGAAGAACCATGGAAATTGAATCAATTTATCAAAGCATATAGAAACAAAAAAAGTTTCCTAAGGGAATTATAGCATACTTTAAGGAGATTTCTATAGTTTCCACAAAAATATTCTTGGCAAAACGTAAAGTATTTTATAATTCTCTTTTATAAGTCTCTTTCATTTCAAAGGTTTAAGTTATTACGAAAATGCTTATCACTAAAAAATTAAAGTGAAATGACCTATTGTGTCTGTTTACAAAACTAACATGAAATCCTATGAACGCAAAACAACGAAAACCTGCTACAATAAAATTCCATGAACTAAGAATAACAAACGCAGAACAAAAAGATACACAACCAAAAGAACACCTATACAGAATAATAATAACAGCGTTATCTATATTTGACGATGTCAAATTAGAGTTTTCAAGTAAACGATAGAAACGGTTCCTTTCTTGGGCAATAGCACCTGTGTAAGTGTGAATGTTGTCGAGTAGAGACAAAAAAGTTGACCACAAATAGACTTTCACTAGATTAAGTTTAAACTATGAATAGATCACTATTAGACTATGATTAAACTATGAATAACATATGACTAGACTATCACTATAACCTGAGTACTACAAGACTTTCAGTAGACTATTGATTAAATACTAATAGGGACATTACAAGAATATTACATAATTATGACTAGACTGTGACTTTCATTAGACTATTACAAGGACTTGAGCTACACTAGAATAAGAAATGAATATATTATGACTAGACTATGAATAGACTATAATTAGATTTCAACTTGACTACAATTAGACTTTAACTAGTCTAAGTGTAAACTTTAAATAAATCACCATTAGGCTATGATTAAACTATAAATATAATATGACTACTTATGTCTGCTTAAGACAAAATCTTATGTACACAAAACAACGACGACATACTACAATTAAATTCCATGAACTAAGATTAACAAACGCAGAACAAGAACAAGAACAGCGTCAAATAAGAGTTTTAGACGATGTCAAATTAGAGTTTTCGAGTAAATGATAGAACCGCTCATAACAACATACAAGCTCCCTCTCTCATAGGTAATGACACCTATCTAGGTATGAACGTTGTTGAGCAAAGACAAAAAGGGTGACCACAAGTAGACTTTCACTAAACTAAATTTAAACTATGAATGTATCCCCATTATGATTGAACTATAAATATAATATGACTAGTCTATCACTATAATATGAGTATTGCGCGACTTTCACTCTACTATATAATAAGATATAACTTAATTACGATTGGAATATGTTAAGACCATTATTGGACTATTGTTAGGGCTTGAGCTACTCTACAATAAGTAATGATTATACTGCAACTAGACTATTTAATTATAACTAGACTTATTATAGATGGAATAGACTTAGACTTATTACAGATGGAATATGACTAGACCAATGACTTGACTGTCATTAGGCAATGGTGGCTAGACTTTGACGAAGTAGACTTCACCATACCAAGACTATTGATGGATTGTATCAAGCCTATGAGAAGACTATGAGCTATTTACTACTGTGCAATGATTCCTGTATAAGTTCTCTAAGCTATGTCCAAAGTTTCGTTAGAATACAATAAGCTTAAAACATGATTCAGCAATTGCAATGTTTTAACTATGACTCGACTCTAACTTAACTAAAACTAATTAATAATGATACCATAAATATAAAATACTATAAATAGGAAATATCTACATACGAAAAAAATTCCACGTTGTCATTTCGTGTACAATTAACTTTTCGGCTACAAATAATATATTTATAAATAATGCCCTGGAAATATTGTTATACAATTTTAGAATTTTTATCTAAATTTTAAGAGTTATAAAATCTTCAAAAATCTTATTAAAATGCCTTTATTGAAATTATTATGGCCCTACCACCCTTTAAGTAACAATTCACGCTACTCTATTTCGCCTTAATTTGCTCAAAAAGCACCCACAACTGACGTTCATAAACCAACATGTTTATGCATGCATTTTACTATAAACTTCATTTATTGTTATTCTGGCTGACTTTATAGCGGCAAATGATGACAATGAAGAGCATGACGACAATGGAGAGCATGATACGGTTGTCAATGGTTGAGTGATTAAATATGTAAAAAAAAACACATTTACACATTTTAAGGCGGATGTATGAAAATATTGACAGACATGTCAAACAAATAAAAATATTTACACTATTGCGCTCAGAGAGACTGAAATAAATTTAGTAGATTAAAATTCTTAAGGGAGACTAAAAATGAAATAAACGCAAATTTTTAAACAGCCAAAAAAAAAAAATTCAACAATTTCAAGATAAGAGTATTTAAATTAGTAACGAATAATAAATTAGGCTGTGTCGAATAAAATTCACTTTAAAAATAATTATTTTCGTGAAATATTTAAGCGAAATCGTATTGTAATAATAAATTTTCTTAATAAATTTATTGGGTGATTATGATGAAAAAATCGTTTTTTATTTTTATTTTCTTTATTTAAGCTGTTAATTTACATACAAATAATATACATGTTATTACTGCCTACTTTAAGGCTGCTAAACTTTATTTAATATGTTAAAAAAAATTTTTCATAACCATCTATTGGGAGTCATTTATCAAAGTATATTTTCCTTTTGTTTACTTTTTTACATAATTCTACAGAGAATTTTTCTAACATGTGCAATTATCTATTATTTTATTAGTACAAATAAATTAGACTTTTTTTATATTTTAAAGCATACATTTAGGCATGATAATATACTTGAATTTAAAAGCATATTTTAAGTTACTTTAAAAATTAGATTAGATTTATATGATTTCTGTGAAGCAGTATTTTTGTCTCAATAAACGCAAATAAATGACATTCTCGGCAAGAAAGTTAAGGATATCAGCTACATGTGTATATGTGCCGGAAACAAATTGCTATGGCCTCAGTTGCCTAGTTATGTCGTTAAAAATTAAGAAGGAGCATGATAAGGTTTTATCCGATTTTTTGTGTAGCAACTAACCAGACAATTTAAGCTGTTAGATCTTGTCAATAATTTATAAGGTAGCGAAAATTGAAAATTCATTTTAGAAACCAAAAATGCAAATTTCTCCAAACGAAATAGATTTGACAAAAAGTCATCAAAAATATAACACTGATAGCCAGGAAAATTATTATTTTTGCGTAATGCAGGTGTACCGCGGATTAGATGTTAGTTAGATTTGTCATTTTTACCTTATGTCATGTCTGGTGTTTCCTACACAGATCATCTAGATTTTTACTTATGTCTTCTTCTTTAGTGAACTCGATATCTTGTATAAGCCACCGTTATTACTAAAACACTCTGTGGGTCCCTTGAGCCTTGCAATCACGACATCTATTGATGAAAAGCTAGCTCTAGGACCATTTCTTTATAAACAAATTAACATTTATTCATTTATTCCTGTGTCTTTCTATTTAAGAAACAAGCACAGTTATTGAGGCCAGTAATCGTGTAGTTACTGATGTTTCCCTGTATTCCGTTTACTTACACCACTCTTGTGGTAAAAATAACAATTTTTTTTAGTTTTTGTTGTTGTTTTAGCTAAGACACAAACCAATACTAGTAATGAAAAACATTCAATTTTATCACTGTTTTCTTAGGTACACAAAAATTCGAAAACTAAATGAAAATGGGTTCCAAAATGCATCACACGCTCAATCACGATCTCACCACAATCTCCAAATAGAGCCACGTGCCCCTGTAGGCTAGTAGGTAGTGTACTAGCATTTCAGTGTGGGGGTTGTGGGTTCGATTCCCAACGAACACCTTGGTTTTTTTCACTACAAAAATAAAAATTGAATGTCGGTGAGGCTGCTCAGTGATGAAGGTATAGTCACTGGTTGCTGTGCTATATTTTATAATTTTCGACTACCTTTCTACTTTCACCACCTGCTTCATTTCTTCTCTATCCCTTTCCTAAAGAATATAGCATGGTACTTGACTAAATAGGCATTGTTGCCTGAAGGGCTACTTCTCTTTTATAAAAAAAACAAAAAAAAAAAAATAGGGTCACGTGAATAAAGTCAATTTTAATGCCCGTAAGACTTTATTTTGCAAGCTTGCGCATAGAAAATAATGTGCATCTGTTATTATGGGTGATATAGGTATTACGGAATTGAACTCTTTTCATGTTCTTGGCATGCAAATTCAATGTGATGTTCGATTGACTGAACAAATTTTTCAGGTTTCTAAAGAAACTTTCAAGTGTTCGGTTTTCTGAAACAGTGTAAAAGATACTTCACTCCATCCGACATTCAACCGTTTATACGACCAATAACCGTTCAACACTAAAATACAACTCTCATGTAGGGTCCAGCGTCCATAGTCTAATTTAGAGTTGCCAGACCGCGTCTCCTTGGAGACAGTAGGGTATCTAACTATATTAATTAAAATCTAGAGCATCGACGCAATGTGGATTGTATTTCACTGTTTTATCGTTACTACAATTGTAAGTGCTCTAATGAAATTAGGGAATTTGTTCCCATCACTCCCACTATTTTGCGTTTAACACTCTTTACGCTGAGAGCCCATTCATCTGTGGTTGATAGGCCGATGAATTGCACTACGCATTACGGCGAAAATTCGTTTTTTAGCAGAACAGTCCGTATGTGGTATAAACTCACTCTAGATGTTTTTCCTGTCACTTTCGATTAGGAACTTTTAAATCGAATATGTACAAACACTGCTCCCTTTTTCCTTCTCCGGATAACCTAATTTCTTATCTCTGACACAATACATGGCATGAGTAAGGGTGATCTCCTGAGTGCTGGTCTAAAGAAAAAGGCTTTCATTCGGTTCAAATTTAAAACCTGCAAATAAGGTTAAGTATTATAGAAGAAATTCACAAAATAAGTTGGAATTTCACAAGAAAGTCATGAGTCATTGCGAAAAGACACATTTTAATTCCAGCGGTTATTATATTTTATTAAAGTGTACGACACATGAAATGCCATCTTATTGTCTTCTTGAGTCTATTAAAAACTGGTTATTTTACTTAGATATATTTTTACTGAATCGTTATTCCCTAGCTGTAGCATAAAATCATTGTTATTGTTATGCTTATTATATTTGCCTACTTTTAGGCTGTTAAATATCTTTAACTATCTGTCTGTAAACTATGTCATAATAATGATTATTTTATTTCCACTAGATTTAATTTTCATCTAAATTGCCTCTTAAACGTTAAGTTAACTTAACACACACAAACTATTTAAGTTATAACAAAAAATAATGAAATAATAAACATAAATTATATTTTCATAAATCCATAATGAACTCATTACTAACAGATATCAGACACATTTCAAATAAAATATATTGAAATATAGTTTATGATCCACTAAGTAGCATTTTGCTTTCCGCAACTATGACAAATTTTGCGCGCGCAAAATGAATTATTTCAACCACATGTTTTATGTATTTAATTTTTATTATTTTTATTTATATCTATTTTTCTTTTTTCTTGTATCATTTTTATACTATTGTTTTAGGATTGTGAGTTATTCAACAAAAAACAAAAATACCGCTTAAATGAGTTTAACATGCAACAGCACTATGCGCGTGTACATTTTCAGAGTCAAGTTCATTTATTTTATCATTATCTGTCGATTGGTTTAAACATTATCGTGTTATAAAAGCCTTTGCATTGTTTTCTACAACAAAAACAAAATTATCAAAAATTTTTAATTTTATTTTTCTTGTTTGTTTGTTTGCTTCCATTATTTCGTTAGATATGGGCTAATGATTTACTGATTAACATTAATATAAAATATTTTTTTAATGATTTTTGCAATCTTATTTTTAGAAATATTGTTTTTTATTTTGTTTTGTAATCGAAATCAATTATGTAACAAATAGTAAAAAAATGTTTTTAATGACATTTTGTGTAACAAGTCACGTAAGCAATAATTTTAATATCGGGTATTTTCGACAAGAGTTTTGTTTTTTAATTGTGTGAACACCTACAACATGATAGTTTTGACATTTAGTTTTTTGACGTATTCGTAGTAGGCGCATTGGCAATTGTTACAATGAATTCAATTTCGTACGAAAATCGTATTAAAATAATTAAAATACTCTGTGAATATGTTGGTTCTGTTTAAATTCCATTTCATAACATTCGCGTTAGTTTCGGAGATAATAATCGTCCTTTTGAGACCGCTTTTAAGAATTTGCTCGTTAAGTTTAAGTCGGCATGTCTGAAACAAAATGTGCAAACACCAACGAATGTTCGACCGGGTCGTTCAACTGAAGACATCATAGCCATGACTCACAATGTTGAAGCAGATCGAAACTTGTCAACTCGTCAACATTCTCTAATATTGGGATTATTCAAAACCACCACAAGCGAATTTTGCATAAGGATTTGACTGTTACCAACTATATACATCGACGTAGATTCGTTCACTTCATTCAGAACCTGAAAAAATACTTTTTTTAGATGAAGTCCATTTTCATTTGTCAACAAGGAAAATGGCCGCATTTGGGCTTATGAAAATCCTACGGCGATTATTGAAAATTTTAGCTCGCTGTACGGTGTCACTATACGGTGCGCTATGTGGTCTGGAGGGTTGATTGAGCCGTTTCTTTCGAAGATAAGACTGGTAATGCGGTAACCGTCGATGGGTCATGTTATCGCGAGATGCTAACAACACAATTTTGACCTATTATTGACGACGTGGATACCACTGACATGTAGTTTCAACAGGACGGCGCCAAATGTCTTACAGCCAATGAAACGATCAATTTATTAAAAACCAAATTTCACGATGGCACGATGGTGAGATCGTGTGATTTAACACCACTGGATTATTTTTTGAGGGGCTATGTTAAGAACAACATCTATAAGGAGCCAATCGAATTGATTTCAGCCTTAAAACTCAAAATCCGCGAAGTTATTAGTGAAATAGGGCCGCCATTTTGCCAAAAAGTGATTAAAAACTTTAATGAAAGAATGGACATCTGTCAGGGTGGTGGTTGTGGACATTTGCCAGATATCATTTTTCATTCATAATTGTTGAATTTCTCTCTTTGTAATGCAATAAAAATTTGGATCGTCTTAATCAAGAAAACAAACTTCTTGTTGAAAAAGCCTTTACAATTAAAATTCCTTTAAATGGAATTGAATTTGTATATCGCTTTTTGAAAAAACTCTATATTATTTTAGTCAACTGTCTTTCACTAAAATGGATATTTTTTATTAAAATGAAGAAATATTTTTGATAATACTACAGCAATAACAAAGCAAAGAACCCAACAACATGGTTAATCAAACCAGTACATATTATCTTATGACTGTAGGAGACCGGTTGAAAAATCTTTCAACCAAGGGATAGACAAACAACAATTTAAAATAAATTCAGTTTGAATTTTACACATTTTTTCTTTTAAATTCCATGTTATGAATGGCTTAGTTTACTTGGCTACTTGATTCTTACAAGTTATCAATTAGAATTGATCCACTCGGTCTGGTGATACTAGCAGTCAAGTGTGAATTACAGTGAATAGTCCCAGATCATGCCGTCGAACTAAAAATGTTAATAAGGTCACCAAAGCTATTTTCTGTAATAGATCGGATGTTGTATTTGATAATCACAAATTTCGTTTCGATACATTAAGCGGAAATTTACACCGAATTATTTTTTAAATAAACATGTATTATTCTTTTTAACACATTTTCTATATATATAAAAGAAAGTGATGTTAGTTACTACGCTTATAACTCGAGAATGCCTGGACCGATTTCGGTAATTAGCACCAATTCGGACAGGTCTCCGGCCAAATAAGAAGAATACACAAGAAAATTTTGGAAAATTTCCCAACAAAAAAAATTATGAAGAAAATTCATTTTCACATACATTTTTTTACAACGCTATCTTAACTCAAGAATCCATAAAAAAACATGATTGTAAATGCTATATTGCCACCAGATGGCGTTGTATGCACACTTGGCAGATGCAATGACATATGTTAGTAGTCAAAAAAGTCATGAAAAATGTGATTGAAGCAAAAATTTTAAAAGAAAAATATAAGGGCGATGTGTTGAAACCACGCATTCCTATGATTCCTCCAGATTTGCCGTTTGATTTTAAATGGCTTCAGTTCCCCATACCTGTTGCTTTTCAATGATCCCTGTTTTTTGCACTTTCAGTTATATGTATCACGTTCACGTGCTTTGTTTTTCAATACCGCGAACCAAAATCGATCAAAAAATGTCGAAGAAATGACTTGCAAAGCAGTCACGGGCACGCTAGTTTTAAATATAAAAGGTCGATTAAAAATAATAATTATAATTTTTTATTAGTTTTTCTCTTTAAAACTTGTATTTACATCAATGTATGATTTTCTTTCAGTGAATAATATATTGAACACACTAACATTAGATTTATAAGAATTCTCATTACCAACATGACGCAACAATAAGATTGATCTCACTGACTGTTTTAAACAAATATTTTTCACACCACCATCAACAACACATTCGAATGGACACATACCCTGAAACCGGCGGCAAGAAGCAGTCTTTAGATGGCATTATCTTCATATATTTCTTAAAACAAAATGGCGGCTTTCTACTCTTAGGCTATCATGTAAAAACAAGATCCATGAAACTTTACAATTTCTTTAAAATTCCTCAAACTTTAACTTTGTTTAGCGATAGAGATTACGTATACACCGCCATAAGCCTTTTCATTCTGGGTTAAGGTTAAAATAAGCAATATTTGCACGTCAGAGAACAAAGAAAGCTATTTGGGTATCTAAGATGGATAATTAAGAGAAAGGAACAGTGAAATCATTTGGCGCGCAAGAACTGAGTAAGAGATCTGGGCTACAGTGACTCAAAGAATGGAATGAGGGAACATAAGAATTTTTTTACTTTAATTAACAAGAACGACTTGAGGAGAGTGATGAGTACCCAATTTTGGGCAAATAAAATCAGTATATTTCACGGATCATTTATTATCAGATATACCTCAAATGGCAAAGAATAACTAGAAGAGAACTTCTCGGGACATGCATGTTTCTTAAGACTGAGAAAAATAATGAGTACCCAAACTTGCTATCAGGCAGTGGAATACGAAGTGTTCTAAAAAACTTCATATTCCAGTGCCTTGATTTTGCGCAAATAAGATTAATATATTACTCAAATTTGCTTCCCTAACGGTAGCGCTTGGGGCTGCCAGAATTTCTTCTTATTCCACTGCTCTGATTTTGAGCACATAAGATCAGCATATTTCCCGGATCATTTAATATCAGATATAACTCAAATGGCAAAGAATGACTAGAAGAGAAGTTTTTGGATTTCTAATGACTCTTAAGTTTTCCTTTCAAGGGCTTTAATAGTCAAGGAGTTATAAAAACAAAGCTGGTTCTATTTCTACTGTAAGCAAACTGTTTCCGTTTTTGAGTTTGACATAAACTATGATGCTCATAAAACACTAGACTCTAACAACAACTATAAATAAAATTGCTGATTTTCCTACAGAAGAAGAATACAGCTCTCTTTTTAGATTCACATATTAAAGCAGACATATCATGTCTATATTTTCATAATTCTGATAAGCAACATTTTTTTTGTCAGTTTAGAACAAGATTGAACTGAAATATGTTTCATTCCGACATAATAGTGTCCATGAGCTTGTCTGGAGATAAAACCTACTAAGTGATAGTTCTATTTCAATCATTTATTTAAAAAGCTCTTTGTTTTAACAACATGGGCTTAATTATTGAAGAACTATTAACAAATTAAATTAAATTAATTTACTCTGCAGAACTACCGGACGATGATTACTAATACAGTAGAAGGCTTTACTAGATAAAAATTATAATGTGTAATTAAACATTAAAAAATTTACGAAAAGTGGTAAGAATCAATTAACCATATTCACTTTTTACTATTATTTACGACAATGGTCATTCCTAAGTAGAACTTTAAATCGCGTAAATGTTTTGATTTTCTAACTCTGTGATATAAACTACTATATGCCTCGAATATTTTCTATTATGTTAAAAACAAAACATTATTCCTTAAAAATTTAACTATTTATATTTTTGATAATGAATTTCGAATGTCTCCCTCGTATATGATTAATATATAGAAGCTTGTTAAAAAATATTACACACGAACCAATGAACACAAATTAAAGTTATGTAACTGCATCTATATTCAAATGCGACATTATATTATGCCAACAGTAATGTAGTCAAAGAAGAAGACAAAGAAAATTAAATCCAAAAATTTATTGCTATGACAATGTACTCATATGTACTGGAATTATGTAATAATTTAAGGAGCATCTTTATTGACACAACCTATTGAAGAACACGTGAATATTATAGTGTTCCGAATGAGGCTATTAAGCCACCGTCATAATTCTTTCATTTTACTTTTCTGTGACACTTTCTTTATTCTTTTTATCTCCTCGTTCTGTGGGTTTTGCTGGATCTGTAGCAATCAGAATTAAAAATGTATATGACTATGACGCAGGCAAAATATTGTGGTCTCTGATGAAATAAGAACTTGCAATACAACCAGGCATTTCTTATTTTAACCAACCTAGTCACAAATGTGAGTAACTAAGGTTATCCTATTACTTATCTTACTACCTAGTGCTATACGCAAATATTAAATTAATTATTTTCCCCTTTTACTTCAAAAGTTCCTAAGACATTTCATCCATTGCTCCAATATATTGGCGACTCCTTCATCAACTAATCTACAAGTGTTTTCATTTTTCTTGCTTAAACACCTGCCTTCCATAGCGGCTACTTGACCTAAATTTTTATTATAAATTCACAGTGCAGATAAGAGCTAAACCCATCGCCTTACGATATCCATGATATTTATAAAAAACAGATACGAACGTAACTACCGGATTTATTCAAAATTTGTTTACATTCACCAAATCATCTTCTTAAAAACATTCCCTCAACTCAAACAACATCTTACGGATATGGGGAACTTTTAGTTCTAACAAGTTAGTTTTTAACAAGAAGTTTGTTTTTCCATGGTGGCAACCCTAACAACATGATAGTTTTGACATTGAGTCTCTTGACGTATTCGTTATAGATACATTGGGAATTGTTAAAATAAATTTAATTACACAGAAAAATCGCATTAAAATAATTCAAATCCACTATGAAAATGGTGGTTCTGTTTAAGTTACATTTCGTAAAATTCGTAATATTTTCGGACAACATCTCGTTCTTCTGAGACCGTTATTAACAATTCAGTCGTTAAGTTTGAACCGACACGCTCGACAAAAAATGTGCCAACGCTTCTTCGACCGGGTCGTTCAACTGAAAACATCGCAGCCGTAAGCCACAGTGTTGGAGCAGATCCAAATTTGTCAATTCCTCCACGTTCTCAGCAATTGCGGTTATTCATGGTCTTACATGGTTCAACTGGTGCAGAAATTGAAGGCAGCCGACCATTAACACATCGCCGCAGATTCACTCAATTCATGCTCAAAAAATCGTTTTTTCAGAAGAATCAAAATTGCCACATTTGGACTTCTGAAAATCCTAGAGCGATTATGGAGAAGCCTTTGCGTGCTAAACGTGTCACTGTATGGTGCGCTATGTGGCATGATTTGATCGTTTTTTTTTCGATGATTAGGCTGGAAATGCGGTAACGGGCTATCGCGAGATAACGTGATAAGATTTACATCGTTACCTAACACAATGATGGATCAAACCACTTGGGATGATATGTAGCATGCACCCACGTCCTAGGAAGCCGAAGTATAATACTATTCAACAAGTCATTTCTAGTGGCAATTTCAAGAGCGCGTAGCAGTGCCGCCACCCCCACTCCTTTGTGAAAATTGGAGACTTTCCAACTCTTGGTCCAGAATACATGCTCACTGAATCCTGATCATTCACCCTGTATTCTTAGTTAGAAGTGAATAATCCTGGCCCCTTAATCATTTAATGAGGGCCTGCGAAACCACAACCACCACGATGCTCACCGAAGGTCCAACCTCAGTAATCAGTCAGAGAACAGCAAAAGCTGAACTCTAAGGCTTATTGATTCCCGTGGAAATAACGTGGAAGTTGCCCAGTTGACTGCTGCTAGCCTTTAGGTGACTGGAATCCGTTTTACCCCCAGATGGCACATGTCTTAATGGTGAGATTCCATTAAGACATATCAATGTGCCCCCGGGGGGAACTGTCGCAAGGTGCCAATAACTCAATTTTAGCGTGTTATTGACGACGGGGATATCACTGATATGTGGTTTCAATAGAACGGTGTCACATGTCACACGCTTCACACATGAAATGATCTATTTATTGCAAACCGAATTTCCAGATCACATAATTTCACGACAATCAGCAGTTAAGAGAACAGCCAGGTGGTTTGATTTAATACCACTGGATTATTTTTTGTGGGGCTATGTCAAGGACAGAGTCTATACGGAGCCAATCGAATCAATTTCAGCTTTAAAACTCAAAATCCGTAATGTGATTAACGAAATAGGATCGCCAATTTGCCGAGAAGGAATTAAAAATTTTGATGGAATAATCGATATCCGTAAACGTGGTGTGGTGGACATTTGTCAGATATCATTTGTCACTCATAATAACCGAACTTTTCTCTTTATTATACAATAAAAATTTAATTCATCTAATCTACCATTGCAAAATTTAACCTCGCAGATTATTGTTACCATGCAAAACAAAGGCACCCCTCTTAGCAATTTTACAATCACTAACTTTGTAAATTGCTCCTTTGGAAAAGATATCCTTTTCTTTGTACAATATACACACCTTGATTGGTTACACTTCAGCAGGAAAGTGCCCCTGTAGGCTAGTAGGTAGTATACTAGCTTTTCAGTATGGGGGTTGTGGGTTCGATTCCTAACGAAGACCTTGGTTTTTTTCACTACAAAAATAAAAATTGACTGACGGTGCATCTGCTCAGCGGCGAAGGCATAGTCACTGGTCGCTGTTGCTGTCTTTATACGCCAGTTAATTTCCGACTATCCTTCTACATTCACCACCTGTTTCAGCTCTTCTCTATCCCTTTCCTAAAGAATGTAGCACGGTACCTAACTAAATAGGCATTGTTGCCTGAAGTGCTACTTCTCTTTAAAAAAAAGGATGAAATCATTAAAATTAAAACGCTTCTTGGTGTTTAAGTAATTAAGAGCATTAATACGTTTTTACGTTATTATAATTTACTAAGCATCATTTATAACTCCAAACTAAATCTTATCCTTAACTCAAATTTATTTACAAATATAAAAATCCCTAGAAGTATGCTTTTCATTGTATTAAACAAATATAAAAAAAGGAAAATATTTTCAAAATTTGGTATGCAATTTAAAATTGCCAAAAAAAAGTTATTTTAATTTATATATATAAAATATCCAAATAATAAGTCTTATGAAGATTATTTCATAGAAAATTCCAAATGAATATTAAATAGCATATGTAAAATTTTTCATAAAACTTAAGCATAAAATAGAAACCATAAGGGTCACAAAAGTTAAATGGCAAATTGCTCAAATTGTAGTTTTAAAAATGCAAACAAGCAAGAATGATTTAACCAAAAGCCTATAAATATACTATAGTTAAATAAAAAATTAAATTATAGTAAAAGAAATTGTAGGTCTTGTAAAATTTTTCCCATAGGCTTTTAAGTTGTTTAAATATCCAAAATAAATGTATAAATAATTTGTCTTAAATTGAATTTTTGGTATTAATAATAGAGATTTAACATTGTTTGCAGCCGTAAGGTATGCAGTAGTTTATTATTCATTTTTTTCTTTTAAATGTATATATAATATAAGATTGATAAGAGTTTGTATATAGAATAATATTTTTTCATGATTTATGCAAATCCCATATTTCGGAGAATTATTGTAGATTTTGTATTCTCTAAAAGTTTTGTGTCTTTAATATTTTGTTGTTTTATTACAGCATCTCAAGCAGAGATGTCTATGCGTCTACTACAGAAAACCAAGAGAATTTAATATAAATGATGATTGCTTTTACTTAAATATATATTTTGTATTTTCCGAATTTATTTTATATATGTATTATAAATGTACGTGTGTGTGTATGCATACCTATATTTCTACATTTTTTTTTTGTGTGTTCATATATCTCTTTATTATGTACATGTTTTCATTCATTCACACATGTGCATCCTGAAAGCAATACATCATCAAGTGGTAGTGGAATTACAATAACACAATGTTCGTTTCAATTTCTGTTGCAACAGCTTTATGCAGTAAAAACGAGCAATAACAAAGTGTACAATAAAGTCAACAACATCATACAATAGTGAAGCAATAACAAACGGATATCCGGAAATACATATATTCACACGTTCTTATACTTTGTGTTCAAATACCAACTACTACACATGATGCATTATAACATTTGCTCATTGGTAAGAGGAAGATAAAAGAGTGTTTGGATCAGAAGGACTCAAATACATAAAGAAATCATATTTTAAACAATTGCTAATATATTCGAACTACACTGAAAAAAAAAATGTTTACTGCACGTAATAAGAAAAATATCATCAAGACTTGATACTAATTTGTACATTTGGGATGTAAATGTATGCCAAATTATTGCTTAATTCTGATTAATTTCGTGAATTCTCAATAGGTCATACTCGTAATTCAGCGGAAGCGCTAAGCCGATCTTATGAGTTTCTGTATTTCTAATTCGATATGTCGGACAATCACATCATTATATTCTCCAATTATAATTATTGACATTGCTCTCGTTCAAAGCAAGGCTCCTTCTCTTCGCCAAGTATATTTTTGGCCTTGAAACTTTGTCTGCTTGCTGGGATTTTAGACTGACTGACCTATTAAATGCCTGAAAGTGGCCAACAAGATCTTTCGAAGTCTAACCAGTAGCTAAGAGCGAGCATCAAGGGAGCCAGTAATCCGCAAGAACGACGTTCCAAGTGCCTAATATACAATAGGCTGTTTAGAATATAACGCTGTAGCTGTGGTTTAAATCCTAACCGTAGCGGCCTTCTTGCTAATGCTGTTGCATTGGTACAGAATTAGACATAACTTTTTATTAAGCATTAGAAACTTTATCTCGCCATTCATGCGCTAAAGGTTATTGTTTGTACAGCTACTATGTGTCCAGACGTCGATATAGATTAATAATGCAATTACGTCTATTTCTTTTAACAAACATTTTGTCATTTTGAGTTAATTTATTTTTAAATAATAACACAGCACTTTAGAGTTTTAAATTAAATTAAACGATTTATTTACTTTCAATTCACACAAAATAAACACGATGGTAACTTTGTTATCTTTATTCACTGATGACTCATCCTGAAGTAATTCATATACCTAGCAAGTGGTGCTTATATAGTTATTTTAAGCTCACATACCACTTAAAACAACTTTATTCTACTTCAACATCACCCCATGTTCTTGTTATAATCAGTTTAGGCGCCTGCTTGGCTGTTTGTGTTGTTTGGCTCTGAGTTAGTTGTTTTTATTTCTGTTGTTTACTTATTTGGTAGAATTTCTTATAAGCATGTTGTTGTTGTCTTGCGTGTATCCCCCCCGGGGGCACATTTATTAGTCTTTATGAATTACACAACCATCTAGACTTGTGTCTTGCGGGTGTAAAAGGAAGTCCAGCCCCTAACAGGCTAGCAGGAGCCAACTGGGCACTCCACTATATTTCCATGGGAATCAGTAAAGCCCCAGAGTCCCGCTATTTGTCTCTTTAGGCATTTAGCTGTTCTCTTACTAATTATTGAGGTAGGCCGTTCGGGAGTATCGTGGTGGCTGTATGTTTCGAGGCCCTTGTTTAAGTTTGTGGGTCAGATCATTCACAAGGAACACAATGAATGGTCCAGGTCCAGTGAGTATGAATGCCATCGTGTTCTTAATTACATTAAGCTTCATGCGTTCTGGACAAGGAGTTGGATAGTCTCCAACTCTTCAGCAAGGACTGAAGGCTGCGACCTGCTTCGGGCTTTTGAAGTTGCAACTAGGAGTGACCGGAGAAGATAAGTATCCGAAGGCCTTCTAGGGCGAGGATGACGCTACATTTCATCCACAGTGGTAATGATCCACCATCAGATGTAAATCTTATCACGCATATCGTGCGTGTATAAGAGTTCTTAGAAAACTACGCAGCTTGTAAATACTCGTTTCGTTTACCTTTTTACTGATAATTATTTTCTTTTAAAACACAATAAATCATTTTCGTAACATTATTTAAAGTTAGAGCTAAACCCTCTACTTAAAAATATAACTTAGGGGTTACCAGTCACCTGGTCTTGCAAAGAGCTGAAAATGGTTTAGATGGATTTTCCAAATCTGAACAGTAGTTAACTACTGGCGCCTCAGGAATCGATAGTGTTAAGAAAGTAAAGCCATTTTTCTAGTTTTATTCAAAATACTTTGAAGAGAAACATGGTAGCTCTGGTTTGAGATACCTTCTCCGCTATTAAGAGATTAAATTTATGAAGTAAATGCATAGTCCTGACATGCTAAGGGTTGTTTCTCCGATAACTGCTATGCGTTCTGAGCGAGTCACGAGTGCACTCGAGTGTTAACATGATAAGATCTACATCAGTACCATGCTGTGTGAGCCATAACCTAGTGGTAGTGTAGTGTGTATATTTTATAGCGTGTAAGATTGTGTCGCGACTGCCATGCTTTCTGCTTGACATCGTACACCCCACATTTGGTTGTGGTGCGATTACACGCATTGAAATAATCTCATGTATGGGAATATGCAAACGTTGCAGCACAGGGTGCAAACGCTGCATATTCCCACAGGTAAATTATAGTTATATTAGTGTATAAGTTATTTAAAAAATTGTAATAATATAGAAGTAAGTTAATCATAAGTTAATAGAAAGAAAACTGAACTGATCGCTCGCAGTCCGGCCGATCAAAATAAATAATAATAAAATAAATAAAAAGATAATAGTTTTTTATTTTAAAGTGGTTGAAACCACTGTGGGTGATATATAGCGTGCACCCCCGCCCTAGGAGGCCGAAGCATAATGCTATACAACATGTCGGTCCTAGTGGCAATTTCGGGAGCACGGAGCAGTGCCGCCACCCCCACTCCTTTGTGAAGAATTGGAGACTTTCCAACTCTTGGTCCAGAATACATGACATGGCATGCTCACTGAATCCTGATCATTCGCCCTGTATTTTTGGTCAGAAGTGAATGATCCTGGCCCTTTAATCATTTAATGAGGGCTTGCGAAACCACAACCACCACGATACTCCCAAAAGACCCAACCTCAATAACCATTGAGAGAACCCCCACAGCTGAACTCTGGGGCTTACTGATTCCCGTGAGATATAACGTGGAAGTTATCTCGTTGGCTCTTGCTAGCTTTTAGGGGACAAGGCTCCCTTTTACTACTAGGTGGCACATGCCTTAATGGTGAGATTTCATTAAGACATATCAATGTGCTCCTGGGGGGGACATGGTAAGAGCTAAAGGCTTAAGAGAGGTTATGCCTTTATTAAGGATACAGATATAAACATCAAACACAGTCTAGTGATGCCCATCATACCGCCCTACTTTGAAAGAGTATAGATTTAACTAAGTATTTCTAACGCAATATTCAAACATTTCATGTGAATTTGGTGTTTATTGCCGCTTTATATCAAGTAGGCCAGTTGTAGTAAAATTTGCTATCCATTGTTAAACTCAAGCATCCTGCCTTACCGGATAGCGTTACAGCTACTCTGTTTATTTCCAAAAACCCGTCAAGTAGAGATTTTCTTTTTTTTTTAAATGCTGGCGTAAACAAATGTCTTGCAGGTCTTATCTGTGTCCACTAACATCAGCTGAATATATTCCTTAATGTTAGGGAATATCCCTGATTAGATACCTAAAAAGTAGAGGGCAGATTCTATCGATACTTTTCTGGTATAAATATTTTGTGATACCCGGAGGTAAATGATTTTCTAATGTACACATCAGTAATCTTTTCCAGCATCATATGGAGAATCTTAGAAAAAGATATTTTTCTTTTCATGGAGGGAAGGTAAAATTATTGATATTTTTCAACTAACATCATATGGATATGAGATTATGGAAGGCCTTTGGGTACTATGCTGTACAGTATATGCAGCCCAGGGTTGATATAGTATATATAGTATGTGTACCTCCTTATGGTATGAAGTCTGCCAGGAACTTTCTGCCAAAAAAAAAACCTCTCGCGCGATATTCCTGTTAATTTCTTCTGCATCTACTTATGAGCATTAAAATACCGAAGTTTTCAGTTTCAAGTTTCATCATCTCTTAAGAGGCTTTAGAGTATTTTAGAAAATTATTTAAAATGTTTATTTTTTCTATTTTAAATTGTTGCTACTTGCAAACTAATTCAAAATTATAACTAAGTTTTCTCAGTGTTTTAAATCTTATAAAAATTGCAACAGCTTTTTAAATTAAACTGAAAATTCACAGATGTTCTGACAAAAATCAACACCAATGCTCTGATGAGTTTAACAACAACACGAGTATTAAAAAACAAACGAAAATCATGTTGAAATCAATGATAAACTGTTAAAGATAAAAATTTAAAATTCATGTCTAAAGCGAAGACATCATGTGAAAAATTATATAGAAAATAGTTGCAAGTTTTAAAATACTATACAATTCAATTTAGTATCAATTAAGATGCAATTAATTATCTAAAATAACAAATTTATTTTCATATTAAATTTTACAAGAATCTATTATTCAAAAGTTTGTGAAAATGAAATATTTTTGATAAAATTTAGGTCAAGAAAGACAGTTTTAAAGTACCTGATGTTGCGGTTAGACTTTACTTTAACACTTGAAAAATAAAAAGTTAAATATAAAATTCATAAAAAGAAGGGAGATATAGTTTTCGCCATGTGGGTTTCTAAAGAAATTTTATTTTTAAAATATTAATATTTCTACTCAAATCAGTAACCCATAAAGTAGGCTTTAATATTGTTTTAATTACTTAAACTTTCTCTTAAACTTTTTAAAAAATGTATGGTGCCTTTCTAGATGTTTTGTTGCAACTTGCTTAAACTTAAGTTTATTTTCAAACTTACAACATTCTTTGAGGAAAATAATGTTAACCCAGTTTTTTTTATATTTTGATCTTAAAACATGCTTTAATTAGTTTCCTTTTATAAGCCACATAAAAAGGTAGTGTTGGTTTGTTTTAAAATTCTATAGTGGTAGTTTTTTTTTTATTTATAAACTTTTCAACCTCTAGATGAGAGCATTTCTGTTACTTAACCTCAAAAGTATGCTAAAAAAAATGTTTAATATTAAGCCTGAAAGTATGAAGTAAACTATGAAAGAAATTGTTTTATATAAAATATATTTTATTGTATTTTGTATTAATAAATATAAAATTAAATTATTTAATTTAAAAATATGAAGTTTTTATACTTGAAAACAGTAGTATCAAATAACAATCTGCAAGGAAATAAATCTTTGGAAACAAATTTTTGCAACAATTTATTTTTAATTCTTATCTTGCAACAAATTTTTAAGAGTTTTAAAGTATTCGCTTTAGTGTCTTATTTTAAATGTACACACATGATGTGTTAATAAGTCAACCAAGACATAAGAGTGAAATTGCAGGAAATATATGGAAGCACACATTACCTTTTTTGGAAAATATGTCTCCCTCTTTGGTAACTGGTATATATGTTTATCACTTCATTACTAGGGGCATATGAAAATCAGACATGAACTCGCGGAATCTCTTTATATAACATTTTTTTTTTTGAAACAGGCAACAATGCCTATTTAGTCAAGTATCGTGCTACATTCTTTAGGAAAGGGATAGAGAAGAGATGAAGCAGGGGGTGAAAGTAGAAGGATAGTCGGAAATGAACTGCCGTATTAGACTAGTGACTATGCCTTCATCGCTGAGCAGTGGGGCTGCAGTCAGTCAATTTTTATTTTTGTAGTGAAAACAGCTAAGGTCTTCGTTGGGAATCGAACCCACAACCCCCATACTGGCAAGCTAGTACTCTACCTGCTAGCGCACAGGGGCACCTATAAAAACTTGCCCAAAATAAACACCTTTTATATCCATGATAATAAACTATTAATATATGTTAACTGATGATAAACATTTCATGTGTAATGTATCACTACTTTTGGTGCTAAGTTTGGCAAAATTTTAATTTGGACAAAATATTCTAATCTCCAGCCAGCCTACAAAACCTATAACAAAGCAAATATTTTCGGTCCAGCGTAATAATGTTTTTAAAATACTTAATTGCGACCTTTCCTTCTAACTTGCTCCTATTTCAATGATATAAAGACTCCTCTGGACAAGTTCATACATTAATTATTGTATTATTTCACAACATGATATGTGCACATAGAGAAAAAAGAACACTGAAGATGGCACATAGCCGAAACTGGTATATTTACAAATCAAATTTGACGCGGGATGATTTAAAATCACACCCAATTATTTCACAACTTCTTTAGAAAACTGGAGGCTCACAGAAAACTAGGTTTTTGTTATATTTCAACAAAGCACTGATTTGCAGGATATTCTAGCAAGGCTGAAAGCTTTTCCTTTGATATGACAAAAGTACTATCAAGTGAGTTGTTTATCGTCGGTTGAAATGTTAGTATTGTTACGAATATATTTCGTACAAGTTTTAAAAGAAAGTAATTATCAGTTTAAAAGTAAACGAAATGAGCTATTATATCATTTTACAAATATTCTAAAATATCGTATTAACACAAGACAACAACAACATGCGTTATTTTAATTCCAGGAAAATATAAAAAAAAACCAGAAAGCAAAACCAACTAACAGAACAATAAAACACACAGTCAAACAGGTGGCTACACTGAATAATGATAACAACAACTTGTATATGTAAGAAGCACACAAAATAGAATATACAAGCTCCATCTGCTGTGAAATAGAGTTATTTGAAGTATAAAAGTCATCGATTAAAGACACAAAGATAATAAAGCAGCCTTTGAGCGTTAAAGTGGTAAAATTATTATCGTGTATTTTTGGATGTATAGACGCGAATAAAAGTAAATAAATAGTGTTATTTAATTTAAAACTCTAAAGTGTTGCGTATAATTATTTAGCAATAAATGAGCTCAATCAAATAAACGTTTATTAAAGGAATAAACGTAACAACATTACGTTAAGGTGCCTACATTATTCAGTGTAGGCACCTATTTGGATAACTCCAACTGTTGAGAGCGTTAAAGAATTGATTGATCTGCCTAAAGACTGTAGCTCACGGCTGCGATGTTTTCAGTTGAACGGCCCGGTCGAACACGCATTGATATTCGCACATTTTGTATCGAGCCTCTAATTTAACGACTAAATTCTTAATAGCGGTCTCAGAAGAGTCCGTAAATATCACGAATTTTACGAAGTGTGACGTAAACAGAACTGGCATTTTCATAGTGGATTTTAATTATTTGATTGCGATTTTCGTGCGAAATTGAATTCATTATAACAATTCCCATTGCATCTATTGCTTATATGTCAAAAACTAAATGTCAAAACTATAAAGGCCGTGTCAGATAAAACTTTGTTGCTTTGCGTGACATTTGAAACTTTAAAGCAAAAGCGTAAATCAAGTGGTGTATGTCACAATAAACTTTGACAACACTCATGAATAATAAAAGCCGGGTGTTGTCAAAGCGCGCAAAAAGTTGAATGTTGGTCAACTTTTCGCTTTGCGCTGCGTCAAAAGTGCTTTATGTGGCAACTTTCATACATTTACGTACATTTTAACTCAAATGTCAAAGCGAAACTCTGACGCAACGCAAAGCAAAAGTTTTATCTGACACGGCCTTAATGTTGTTGGCGTTGCTACAATTGAAGAATAAACTTCTTGTTGAAAATCCCGATATTAAATCTTATCGCCTTAACATGGATATCTTAAAAATTATAACAGAAAAATTAATGATCCTCGATAAGGACAGAAGCGAAATTAAATAGCGACTTTTTAGGGATGTATTTGTACTAGGGAGAATAATTAAGTTCGGTGTAAATTGAAATCAGCAACTGTAGTTCCTTTAAATAGTAAAAAAATGATTCTTTACAGATCAATGAAGGAGTTTTTCATATAATTAATAAATTGTACAACATTGCGCCGTAAAAGGTTTTTCGTTTGTCTTTAATCTTTGTAAGTTAAGATTTTTAATATTCCAGATCCAGTTCCACTAAAAAGTTTGTAAATTAATATTAGCGAGGTAAAACATTTACTGCCGCAGGTTCGTGGATATCTGTGACTTTTTGACAGATATTCTGAAAATAGATTAAAATTTAGTCGGATGAAGAACTATCGAATACCACTGTGAGTGTGAAAATTTTCACTTGCGGATGTTGCTCGATATATGGAAAGCAAGTTTATGTCAAAAAATAATTTCGACAGGAGGAGGATAGGCCAACCAAGCCCAATTAATTATTAATATTAGAATTTAAAATTATTTGTTGCACTTTTTGAACTTGTGTAAATTATATAACAAAGATTCTAACTCAGAGCTCCAATTCCAAATTGTCAATAATTTTATGCATTTATTTTGCACACATCCATCGGAATAGAAAAATTATAGAGAATTTTTAATTTATTCAGTGTCTTTAAAGACACATGAAAATTCTCATTTGTATGTTAATGTTTGCAACTTAAGTCAAATAATTTGTCATATTACTTCTCTTCTAACATCTGCATGAAATAAACATTAAACAGCCCAAAAAAACATATAATAATGTTGGTTTTTAGGAACACGAAAATAGACATATAATTCACTCTAAGGAATGTTTTAAAAATGATGTTGAAACTTTTTTATGGCATAAAACTATTTAAAAAAGAATGCAGCGAATGTGTTAAATAGTTTAAATACACTATCGGGGTTTTTTTAAAGTTGACAACAATTTTTTAGCCATTTTGTAAGCTTAATTAGGAGTATAAACTAAGCAAGCGAAAAAGAATAATATTGTTTAATAGCATTATGATGACTCAATTTGAATTAATTCATTTGCCTAGCAAGTGGTGCTTATGTAGTTGCTTTAAGTGGTTCTCGCATATACAAGAATATTGTATTTTACTCCATGCTATTGTTACTATTGTTATCATTCAGGTTACACGCCTGCTTGGCTGGGAGTTTTGTTTTTGTTCTGTGTAAGTTGTTTTTTTCTGTTGCTTACTTATTTGGTAGAATTTCTTATAAGCATGTTGGTGTGATTGTCTTGCGTGTATAATTGTAGGTAGTTTGTACAATGCGCAGTGGGTCGTTTACTGTTTTTTACTGATAATTATTTTCTTTTGAATCTGAATAAATCATCTTCGTAACCATAGTATTAAATTAAGCAATGAAGCCGCAAAAAATGACACAAAAACAATAAGCTGGTATCGGAAATGGTTAAAGGGACAAGTGGCGTAATCATGACAGACAATTAAGTCCTCTAACTCACGCACACTTAAAATTGCAACGTCAGCAACTTAGGTGTAAAATCTTTACTTGCAGCTTAATCTGGACGCGTTTCTTTAGAATATTTAAGGCAGAAAATAAAAAAATTAGTTAGCTGTAATCAAGGTACCACATATTTGCTCTAATTATAGCCGAGTTAAAAATATCTTTTGAGCGAAGTGAGAAGTAGGTAAGAGCATACATATATATTTATTTTATCGATTATCAAACAGCACATTAAGGGTAAGTGTCTAGCCCTTACTGTTAGAATCACTAGGAAATAAATATTTTAGAGATCCCTGTTACTAATCAAGTTCACAACTTCAATTCAACAGTCTGAAATTTCTTTGACTTGCAAATTCAAAAAGTAGCAGCACAATTGCTTGCATCCAATGAGGAATAAGAAGTGTTATTTTGTTAATTTCTTAGTCTAAGCAAATCCCTCTACAGATTTTTGTAGTTGCTTTAAAAATAAATATAAAACTTAAACTCTATACTAAACTCTATACAAAACTATCGTATTTGGAGTGATGATAATCCTCAAGTATATTTTGTGAAATTCAGTTTTTCTAGATGTAACGGTGTCTGAACGTTTGCTGTGCTTATGGGATCATTGCCCCGTACTTCTTTGCAACCAATAATAGTCAGAGCATTACAGATAATAGTGACCGCTTTAGTGCCATGATTACTGACGTTTTCATTCAACAATTAGAGAACCATGATGTACAGCAGCTGTGGTTTTAACATGGTGGCTCTAATTGTCACACGGCTCTCACCACAATTGATTTAAGGAAATTCTTGATGACCACATAGTTTCATGTTTCAGAACCGTGAATTGGTCTCGACGATCGTACGATTTAACGTCGCTAGACTATCTACTGTGGGGATATGTGAAGTCGTAAGTCTACGCCAATAAACACAAAACGATATACGGCTACAAAAGTTCGAAAAAGTCATCGAAATTTAGGCTTCCGGAATAGACCACGTCCGAGTCGTGGCGGTTATATGCCAAAAGTTTAAAATACAATGCCAGAAGATAATCTTTAGAATAAAGTAAATTTAATGTCAAGTTAAAAAATTTAACTTTGTTTTGTACCATTTGAGAAAGCACCCTTTGTTTTCATCCACCGCATACTCATAAATTTAGAAATTATTTAAAAAAAAATAAAACTAAAGAAAGGAAATAACAGACTTTAGATGATAAAACCATCGTCTACATGACATGAAATGTTGATGAACATTTAAAAAACTTCGATTATATTTCCTTCAAATTGAAACAAAAGAGAAATTTTCTTTATTGTTTGGAGTCATACAGAAACCTGTAAAATTTCTTAAAATTATTTCCATGACTTTAAAAAAAATTCTTATTACGAAAAACTATAGTTTTATTCTGTTTTTTGTGTTATTTATTTGTCTTGTACAGACCTTCACCGAATTTCTTGTAGGTTAAATTACCACACTAGTGCAAGTGCCTGCAGCTAGAAAATATGCACTTTAAATTAAGAATTGTTTGTCATTTATAGGCACAGCGGAAGCAGGAGCGGATCTGTAAGAAAAATGTGTTACGCGATCAATATGCTATTGTGTTGGAAGATAGCGTGCCACAAAATCTGTGCGATATAATTTAATCATGGCCCTATCAGTCCTAATGCCTTAATATCTATTTATCGTTGTCATTAAAGGCATTGATAGTTATATAACCTTTACGTTATAAAGGGTTTTTGCAACAAGCAATTTGTTCTCTAAAACAAAATAAAAGAAAAAATTTAGATTAACATGGTTAACATTTTTATTGTATTACGAAGAGAAAAGTTCAGCAATTATAACTTAAAAATGATATCTGGCAAATGTCCACCACGACCACGCTGAGAGATGTCGGTTCTTTCATCAAAGCTTTTAATCAGTTTCACATCACGGATTTTAAGTTTTGGAGATGAAATCGATTCGATTGGCTCCATCCTTAACATAGCTCCGCAGAAAATAATGCAGTGGTGTTAAATCACACGATCTGGCTACCCACTTAACTGTTGATTGTTCTAAAATTATGCGATCGAGAAATTTGGTTTGCAATAAATTGATTGTTTCATTAGCTATGTGACATATGGGACCGTCCAGTCGAAACCACATTTCACTGATATCCACATCATCAATAATGGACCAAAATTGAGTTGTTAGCATCACTAGATAGCATAATCCATTTCCAGCGTCATCTTCGAATAAAAAACGACCCAATCATAACACATAGCACACCAAATAGTGACACGTTAAACATGCAAAGACTTCTCAATAATCGCTCCAGATTTTTAGAAGCCCAAATGTCGACATACACTGACAAATGAAAATGGGCTTCGTCTAAAAAATTCATTTTTTACAGAGAAACCAACCGGTTGTTTCTGAATAAATTGAGCAACTCTACAGCGATGTAAATGGTCGGTCGGCTTTAATTCCTCCACTAGTTAAACCTTGTAAGGCTTCAAAATCAAATCTTTACCCAAAATTCCCAATGTAGTGGTTTTGAATGACCCCAATTGTTAAGAACGTCGAGGAATTGACAAATTTAGATCAGATATCGCTCACGACTGCAATATTTCCAGTTGAACAAGCCGGTCGAACATGGTTTGGTGTTCGCAAATGTTGTATCGAGCCTGTCGACTCAAATTTAACGACCAAATTCTTCATAGCGGTCTCAGAAGCACGATTATGTTATCCGAAAATATCATAGTGGATTTTAATTCTGTTAATGCGATTTTCGTGCGAAATTAAATTCGTTGTAACAATTGCCAATGAATCGACTACAAATTCGTCAAAAAACTAAATATTAAAAGTATCATGTTGTTGAGGTTGCCACAATTGAGAAACAATCTTCTTTTTGAAAAAGCCGAGCCTATGTTAAATGCACCTATTTAATTTTTAGTCTTACTGTGATACCACAAAAAAGGTATTTCATCTATAGTATCAGTCCTCCCATTTCAACAATTGTTTAATTGCTAAAATAAATTTGTTAGTTTATAATGCAGTTTAAGAGCACTGTCTCAATTCTTATTGTTTTAAATATTGGCAGATATTCAGTAGCGTTTCCCCTCAAATCATGCTGTTAGCTACAGATGATGTAATACTAAACTACTACTATTTTCCTCTACAATTTCAGCGCACATGAATCTGAATCATTAAAAATGTTTTGTCTAAATGAAGTCTCGGAATTTATAGCGGCCATGCAAAACAATATAGCTCTTATTTGTGTATTTCTAAGAGTGCATGTTAAGGGGACTATCTCGACACAACTATGCTCGTAGTATTTCGTGACTACTATAAAATATACGTATTAATTTGTATCGATATTTAGGAATGTTCTGCTGAAGCATATGTGACTGCAAACAGTTCGCCTTTAAGTTTCAATTGTCTTCATCAAGACTACACTTTTGGGTAACTTTGCTAGTGTGTTAAGTATGTCGTCTCTTTTTACATAAATTGATCTCGATAAATTGATACTTGAAAGAAGTGTCTTAAAATAAATTGTATAAATAATTTCTACACCATGTGAAAAAAATCTTTTGCAGAATTCATCACACAGTAGCCAGAAAAGGACCAAACAAAAATATATTAATATATTAATGTATAAATATTAATATATAAATATTCATGCATATTAATATAATATATACTATAAAACTATTAATGAATCTAATACTAATTGGTGTTGAGAATCTAATAAGTGGTGTTGAGAAAAACAGGGTAAAAATCTTGGTATCCGAATCAAAAGAATATATGAGCCTTTTAAATAAAAACTTAAAATAATTCGTCTTTCTTTAACTCCAATACACAAAAAGCAGTCGGTCTAGGAAGTGACCCTTAAGTGAAACAAACAAAATCTTTCGCTAAGATATTTTTACATTTCATCAAATATTAGTGAGAAGATTATATGATTTATCAATCATGATCATATTATGATTATGTTTCAACACACTCTGTTACCACTGCGGTAATTTTGTTTGACTAAAATGGAGAAATATGTTCACCTCATTATTAATAAAAATCTATAGATGTACTTTTAAATATTTTTTAATCTCATAGATTTTTTAATAGTTAAAAATGGTGCGCACAAATTAGAATTAAAAGTTGAAAAAGTTATAACCACTGTGGCTGTTCTTAAAGAAACGTTTTTAGGCCTTAAATTTTGGGCCACTTTTTTTAACATTGCTCAAAATAACACGAACAAAGTTAAGTAACTTTTTGTAGCTCTACGGACTACCAAAGTGACTTTGGAGACCAACAAACAGGTCCATTTCTGAGAGTCAAATTACCATTAAATATTAATTTCATGTTCACTTTTCACTTCATTAAATAGAAAACGGCCATTGATTTTTAACATTCCAGCAAAATAAACTTTTTGAATATTTTAAATATTCTTAATGGAATAGCAAATGTACTAATTACAAATTTAAAATTTTAAGCTAAGATTTTAAGTTTTGCTAAAAGTAAAAGTTTCTCATTTCCCTATTCCCTTCCACACTGCATTTAATACTTAGTTTTTTGAATATTTTTTAACTAAAAACATATAAAAAGTATTTTAGTTCAGTTTAGTATACATTAGAATTTATTTATTTATGAACCCTAACAATATGCTATAGTTTTCTAAGTTAAACAAATACTTGTGCTACCAAAACTATTTCAAATAAAGTTTCAAAAAATTTTTTTTTTACATTTAAAAGCTAAAAGAAGTTTAATGGCTAGGAAAATATTTAAAGAATTTTAGAGTACCTTAAGAAAGTAAAGCCTTAAAATATGCAGCATATTTGAAAACAGAAATAAATAGAGAGAGAAGTTTAATTGAGTAAGAATATTTTATTTGGGTCATTACGTTAATTTAACAAAAAAAAATGTTTTAAAAGAATTTTTTTTTTTTCGTAAAAATAAAAATAAACAAAAGTTATAGCACAATAAGTGACTTTGAACCATATATAGCTGTACTGTGGATTTGTAGAAAACTAAAAATCTAGTTCGTTTAGTTGTAATATTTGATGTTACTTTAATAGCCTTTAAAAGAATTTTCATTTTGGTCTTAGCAATTTTCATTTATTAAAAATATTTGTGACTATTTTAAAAAGTGCATAAAAGTTTGCTGATAGTATACTTTTAAAAAGCAGTGAAATAGAAACAGTCTGTATCCTATTCTATAATAAAAAGGTTATTATTATTGAATAATTATTATTATTTGATAGTTCTATAATAGCCTATTGGTTTTTATAGAAAATACATTCTTATTTCTTCTTTTATATTATTTACTTTATACTGATAATAAGGACATGAAACACATACTACCACAAAATAATCTCATACACACTATTATAATTTAATTTAATACAATACAATAAAATGAACCCAATTTAAAGGTTTGGTTTAATCAGACGTGCAAAAATGCAGTAGATCAAGAGAGGAGGCATTCAGTATCTAGCATGGAAACAGAAACGTAGATATTAAGTCGCTACCCAAGAGGCCGAGCATGAAAAATTTCTGTACGAGAAGCCCCTTCGCTACTCTTTTGGGCAGCAAAGTTTTTTCTACTCATTGTGATAGCAAGAACTTTTGGTCACTTATTGAAAGAGTAGGATAATGTTAGTTCTTCAATTCCGGTTGACTGCAGGAGAGCAGTCTGACTTGCTAGCTTTCTTTTCGGAAACGGTGCAACTCCCCATATCAATTCAGAGAAAGTAAGGTCGTGGCTCTAGATATTTCCAAGGCATTTGCTAGAGTGCAGCATGATGCACGTCTGTCAAAACTTGTTGCTTTTTGGAGTCAATTATAATTTCTCTAGATTTATATCGAGTTTTTTCAGGATTCGCTATATTGAGTTGTTATAGGCGGGATGGGATAGGCTCTTTCCCCTACCCTGTATCTTATTTTCCTAACTGACCTTCTTTGTCAAACGTTCAACCCTTCATACTCTTTCACAGATGGCAGCAATATTTGTCATTTTTTGTATTGATTTAGTAATGTATTGATTTTTGATTTTTGTATTGATTTAGTAATGGACCAAAGCAGTTGGAGGTGGGGTCCAAAAGGAAAAACATGAATAATAGGCTCAATCACGATCTCGCAGAAATCTTCGAATGGGGTCGTGAGAATACCGTCGATTTTAATGCTTACGCATAAATGTATGTTCGGAAATGATGCTGCATCTGTTATTATGGGTGATATAAGTATTAAGGAAATGAAAGCTCTCGATATCCTGAAATACATAAAAATCCAATCTGATGTTCGATAAACTAAGTACATTTTTTAATGTAGAAAAATTCAAATCTAATATCCTTCTTCCTGCTCTCCAAAAACTAATTTTCTAGCTCTGACACAATGCATTAAATGAGTAGGGGTCATTCTCTGAGTACAGCTCAAAAAGAAAAAAATCCGAGACACTATAGTCCTACTCAGAAAAATCACAAAATGAAAATGCTACTCAAATTGTAACTCTGGTCATTATTTTCCGTAAAGAGCCAACTGTTATGGACGAAACTATACAACTTTTGGATAGACTGCAAATTATTGGTAGTAGCTTTTCCAGCAATGGTAAAGAACGAACGACTTATCCAGACAGTTTATGTTTTTCACTGAAGTGAAATCAATCCCAAATTAATTAAAACACGCATAAAAATATGCGGATGTTATCAAAAGGTTTCCTGATTTCCCATGAACTTATGAAGCTGTAGAGATAGTGAAAAAAAAAACACATCATAATTCTTTGACATTAAAGATGTGATACAGATTAGCGTCAGTATCTGGACGTTTGGTCCTAATCTAACGGTGGTCTTATCACGGGGTGATTGTAACGCGTCCTCAGACGCGTGCAAACCTAGATGTATACATGCCTTTCTAGCAATTTTTAAGAACACAGGAAGCATGCCCCTGCTTGACCCTTTCCTTGCTCAAGAGCCGGAGACTTTTCTACTGCTTACTTGCTGCATGCGTAACATTGGCCATTCGGAGGCTTTAAAAAACAATGGATTTTAAACCACAGCCACCATGTTACTTCCCTAGGGGCCTCACCAGTAACCGTAACCTGTGAGAGAGAGGCTATTTTTATTTTTCCTGCCAGCCCAGGCGACTGATGCCGTATTTTACCCCCAAAAGTTTATGGCAGGATGGGGAAGAGAACCATCTTGACTGCGTGCCCCTAAGAGGGCGGGGAGAGAGTGTTTGGCACTACAGCAAATTAATCGAGTGGAATGCTCTTAGTCATTAACGTAATAGTTCGATCCCTGCTACTGTCGTTCGTGTATGGCATTAGAACTTTAAAATGATTTAGGGTATATGATCACCGCGGATGTTCTTAAAGAAATGTGTTTTACATGTCCGAAATTGGCATTTTTTTGTTTCGGACCAGCACTAAGAGAATGACCTCTGCACATGCAATGCATTGTGCTAGAATTAGGATATTAAGTTATGGGGAGGAGAAAAGATGGAGTAGTGTTTGTGGACATTTAATATAAACTTTCCTACATTGACAGTGACAGGAAAGGCCTCCGGAGGGAGTTTATTCCAATATAGACTGTTCGGCTAAAAAACGAATTTTCGCTGTAATGAATAGTGTGATTCCCTAGCCAATCGACCACAAGTGAATGCACTCTCACCGAAAATCGAATTAAACGCGAAAACATGCGAGTGACTAGAACAAGATCACTAATTTCATTAGAGCACTTACCATTGTAGTAACGATAAAACAGTGAAATACATTCCACATTGTGTCGATGCTGTAGAGAATTAGTAGAGTAGTGCACTACTCACTACTCTTCGCTTGGGCCAGCACTCAGGGGATGACTCCTACTCATGCAATACATTGTACCGCCACTAGGAAATTAGGTTATGGAAAGGAAAGAGGGAGTAGTGATTGTGAACATTCCGTTTGAATTTCCCTACGTTGAAAGTGAAAGGAAAGGGCTCTGAAGAGAGTTTATTTTACATATGAACTGTTCTGCTAGAAAACGATTTCTCCCTGTAATGCATACAGTGATTTACTGGCCAATCAACTACAAATGTATGTGCTCTTAACAAAAATCGAGTTAAACGGAAAAACGTGCGAGTTTCGAAAACAAGTTCGCTAATTTTATTAGAGCACTTACCATTGTAGTAACGATAAAACAGTTAAATACAACCCACATTGCGTCGATGCTCCAGAGAATCAATAGAGTTTGATATCCTACTGTTGCCAGTGAGCTTCTTGGCGCGCTCCATTAGTAGCATGTCAGGGAAAAATTAAAAATATTGGCCATCAAGGCTTCAATAATTGCCGCATAAAGTATTGACCATGTAGAAAATTATGTCGAGGTGTCAAAACGCATGGCCTGGGAGGCCAATTGGCAGATTTATTTATAAAAATCAATTAAAATCTTAATTCTGGTTTCAAAAAGTTGACATTTGTGGTTGCCACATCGTCTTAGTGCCGTTCTATTCAAGGCCCATCTTATCCAGATTAATTTCCCAAATATAAAATTATGTTGATTGTAACGGGGCAACTGCCTTTACCCAGTAATAACACTAGTGTTCAAACCAAACTATTCATTTTTTTAATGCACCAAAGTCTAAGGAGTCTGTTGTACATTTTTTCCTCCAATATGAGACAATTTTGTTTATTACAATAACAGATTCGTTTAACCAAAAGTTAATTTCATAGTTAAACACATATATGCATCTATATGTTGAGTGAATTCGATAATAGGCTTTCGAGATAAATCGCGTAAATTTTTGAGAGCATCGTACAAGAAATATTATAAAAACATGATTATTTAAAACAGCTGTGGAACAAACAGCTGGTAATACCTTACATTAGAAAGATGGCACTACACTCTTCCTTTCAAGCATTGAAATTCAATCATGCATTGTGAAAATATTTCTGACTTTTTTAAAACTCTTGAAATAACTATAATTTAGCATTCCACTTTTTCTTTGTTATCAAATTTTCTTATCGAGCTTAAACTTGCTATACTCCTATCATCTTACAATTTCATTTCATTTTCAACTGATTGTTTTTCTAGGTTTAAGTTGACGATTTCGTTAAATCTTTGTTGTCTTCTTTTTTTCTTTTTCTATGCAGTTTTCTTTGTTGAACATACTTTTTCCATCTTTGGTCATTGCAATTGCAGCATTATGGAAAGGAAAAAACGATGTTTTTTTCTTTAAATTAAAATTGCTTTAGTAATTTACACTCGTATGCACACACGCACACATATTCACTGAGAAAGCTGATCCAACAGCAGCTAAAGAAAAAAGAGCAAAAATTGATACTTAAACGCAATAATATGAAATGGAACATACGTGTCCATTACTAAAATGCAACATTAAATACGAAAATGTATTACAGTGTCACTTTAAATAAATGTAGATAATGAAACCAAAAAAAAAAAGAAATGTAAAACGGTTTTATTGTGAGAAAAATTTTCTACACATATAAACAGTGGCAGCTCTAAGCCAGGGAAAGCAAGTTCTTCCATTGACTCGCATCTAAGTTAAATGCATAAGATTGATATAAGAAATTATGCGAGATATATTAAAAAGGCTTTTGGCCAATTCAATTACACTGCAGAATAGAAGTAAAATAATTTTTTAATACGCATCTACAATATTTGCAATCGTGAGTGCAAAGCGTGTGAACGTGAATTTTACTTTTTCTTAAAAAGCAAACAATAACAAACAAACAAAAATATATACCAACACAGTTCAAGAAAATTAAAATAAATTAACAAACCAAAAAAAAAAAAAGTTTATAAAAACAAGAAAATTATATCATAATTTTGAAACATTATTGCCGCATTGATATACACACTGTTGTGCGGTTTTTTTGACAGTGTTTTTGTAGTGCGATTAATGACACTTACTTTTGCCGTAGTGACAAGATTTTTGCATTAAGGGAGAGCAGACGATCTAGCGTTCACATCGGTATATATACCGTCGCGATCGGTCCGCGCATCGCTTAGAAAACAGCAGATTATAAATATAATTTGTAATATATAATCCCTGACTTCTGCGCCGTGCTTTTTGTTGACGGCGGTGTGTTCTGGGCGACCAAAGCATAAAGCTGGTGTTTACTCGTGAAAGTGGACCAATTGTGTTGAGACGAGTGCGGCTGATATAGATTTTGTGAAGACATTGTGTTAACATAAAATATCGGTATTTCCAAAACAGATGTGAAATTTAAAATAAATACAGCCAAAAAAAAAGGAAGGAAAAACAAAAATTTTTGTACTAGAAAATTGTTAAACAAAAACATTAAAATAAACAAGAAAGCTGGGAGATACTCTTATGAGTACCTCAAAAGCAAAAAACTGTCAAGTAAGTACTAACGGCAGAAATGCTTATTTAACCCTTAGCGCTGAAGACGTAAACGAAAACAACACAACGAAAAAAATTTATGATAGTCTGTATCTAACAGCAAAGCAACACTTTCGCCTTCGTACTAGTTCACTACCGCAAACCAGTGAATTATTATCGGTTCCAGTGCCACTCAAATCGGCAACTTCATCCGCGTCGGGTTCCTACTCTTCAGTTAACGAAGCTGCTACAACTGCTATCGTCATCGAAAAACCTAAGATCCAAGTGGGAATGGATAGATACCTAACGGTTACCAAACGTGGGCGAAGTCCCAAATCGTCCCAGGTCGCATCAGTTCGAAAGTTATCGAAAAATAGTGACGCCGCCTCAGTAATTTCTCAAAATCGATTTTCTTTGCTACAAGAAGACAACGAGAAATCTGTCTGCACAACCAAAACCTCTAAACCTCCACCGATCTATTTGAGGGAAAAAAATTCAAACGCCCTTGTTAAGAAATTAATTTCGACTATTGGTGATAAAACGTTTTATGTCATGCCAATAAAACGTGGCAAAATTGATGAAACCAAAATACAGGTTCACGAAGAGGCGAATTTCCGTGAAGTGGTTAATGAACTTGAAAAGAGTAAATTAAGCTTTTACACATATCAGCTTAAAAGTGCAAAAGGTTTGCAAGTTGTAGTAAAGGGCGTAGATCCAAGTGTTGAACCAAACGAAATCAAAGGTGCCCTCATTGATCAAGGTTTCAAAATTAAAAATGTCGTAAACATAATTAATAGGGAGAAAATACCACAACCTCTGTTCCGAGTAGAATTGGAGCCCAACGACGTAAAACTGAAGAAAAATGAAACGCACCCAATTTGCAATATCTTCTGCATAGAAAAATCACGGTAGAAGAACCACGCAAACGTTCAGGGCCCGTACAGTGTCACAACTGTCAAGAGTTTGGGCACACAAAAACATACTGCAAACTTCCATCTGTTTGCGTTATATGCGGAGAATTGCATGCAACTGCTAGTTGCAATATACCTAAAGGGGAAACAAACCTTAAAAAATGCAGTAATTGTGGTGGTAATCACACTGCAAACTACAGAGGTTGCCCCGTTTATTCTTTCATAAGACAGGGTGCAACACCGGCACCTAAAGTTACATCGGCCCAAAAACAGCATATTTTATCTACTTCGTATCCCCAAATGGTCCGACCAATCAATACTCATGTATCGTATGCCGACGCCGTAAAAATCAACACTGTTCCACCAAAAAATGTTCCATCAGCAAATACCAATGCAGACGCCAACTCAAGCTTCAATTTTACTCGTCTTGCAGCTACTATTGACAACCTTGTGCAGACAATAAACAATTTCACAACTAGTATGACTAGCATGATGCAACAAATGCTGCAAATGCAGACTACTTTGCTTCAGGCAATCGTAAATAGAAAATGAATTCGTTGAAAATATGTTTCTGGAATGCAAATGGCATTCGCCAACATAAAAACGAACTCGAATACTTCCTCACGGAAAATAACATTGATATCATGCTGGTCGCTGAAACGCATTTGACTACAAGAGGTATTTTTAAAATTAATGGATTCACATTTTATGATACAAAGGATCCGAGAGGAAGAGCATGCGGCGGCTCAGCAATTTTAATAAAGTCTAGACTGAAACACCATTTTCTAGACAGCAAGCGTGTGGACTATTTGCAAGCCACAACTATTTGTGTTGAAAATCTTTTTAATGATATAGTAATATCATCGGTCTACTCTCCTCCCAGGTTTTCAATAACCGAGGAGCAGTATGAAAAATTTTTTAAAGGTCTTGGACCATGTTTTCTGGCAGCTGGCGATTATAATGCGAAACACAATTACTGGGGTTCGCGCTTATCTACACCTAGGGGCCGAGCATTGTACAACGCTATTAGCAGTAATAATTTAGATGTTGCTTCGAGTGGTCAGCCTACATACTGGTCTACTGACGGACGAAAAATTCCGGATGTAATAGATTTTGCTGTCACAAAAAATATTTCAAGAAATTTAGTCACAGTAGAATCTTCCATGGATTTATCTTCGGATCATTCTCCAACCATTGTAACTATTTGCAGCCCGCTTAGAAGACATTTGTTTTTTCCTGATACAAATATGATCAGTCGCATCAACTGGTTGAGTTTTAAAAAATATCTCAGCAGCCATTGTTCGGAGAATATTTTGTTAGAAACAAAGGAGGATGTGGAGTGTAGCCTTGCAACTTTTAGTGAAAATATTAAACAAGCAGCACAGCTTGCAACAACTAAACATCCGCAGACTGCTTTAGGTCACATATATTCTTCAGACATTGAACGTCTCGTAGCGGAAAAACGAAGAGCTAGGAGAGATTGGCAACAACACAGATCGCCCCTGCAGAGGCAGAGACTTAGAGAATGCACAAAGCGGCTTAGGGACTTACTAGCATATGAAAAAACTGCATCTTTTGAGAAATATCTGGAAGGCCTCGATGCTACACCAAACTCCAATTATTCTTTATGGCGTGCTAAAAAAAACCTTAAAAGGCCCGTTGAGTACAAGCCACCCCTACGTAATATTAGTGGAGATTGGGCAAGAAGGGACGCTGAAAAAGGTGACTTATTTGCCGATTACTTGAAAGATGTATTCACCCCACACATATGTACTGATGATGTTAGTTTGCCAAGCGTAGTTGGATTACCCCCTCGACCCTTAAAGTTTAAGTTGCGTGAGGTACAAAAACTAATTTCTGAAGTAAATCCGAAAAAAGCTCCTGGTATGGACGGCATAAGTAAAAAAATGTTGAAGGAGCTCCCCAATATTGCAGTCAGAATCATGCTATTCATTTTTAATGCCATTTTACGGCTTGAATACTATCCTGACCACTGGAAGATTTCTAAAGTTAAAATGATCCAAAACCGGGTAAAGACCTAACCAAAACCGAGTCATATAGGCCCATAAGTCTATTACCAACTATTTCAAAGGTTTTCGAAAAGTTGCTTATGGATAAATTGTCTCCAATGCTAAGGGAGAGTGGGTGTATCCCAAACCATCAATTTGGTTTTAGAAGTAGACATAGCACAATTGAGCAAACCCATAGATTGGTTCAGGTGATAAGAAGGACTTTTGAAGAGAAGAAGTATTGTTCAGCTATTTTTATTGATGTTTCCCAGGCTTTTGACAAAGTTTGGCATGAAGGTCTATTTCTTAAACTGACCGCTCACTTGCCTTGTAATATGAGCAACCTACTGAAAGGCTACATAATTGGACGAAAATTTGCTGTTGTTGAAGGAGACTTCGTAAGTGTATCCAAACCAATTTCCTCAGGTGTACCACAAGGTAGCATTCTTGGACCAGTTTTATATTTGATATATACCTGCGATATGCCTGTAAGTGAAACTGTCCACACTTCTACGTTTTCTGATGATACAGCGTGTCTAAGTTCGCACGAAAACTCCTATCAAGCCTCAATATATCTTCAGCAACATATAACTCAGTTGGAGTTGTGGTTAAAATTATGGAGAATTAAAGTGAACGTTTAAAAGTGCATTCATGTGACTTTCACCCTGCGAAGAGATAATTGTTCACCCGTTCAAATCAATAATCACATTGTTCCTCACCATAATTATGTGAGATATCTTGGTATATATCTTGATCGTCGCCTTACATGGAAACATCATATTGACTCAAAGCTTACACAAATGAAACTTAAGCTAACACAATTACACTGGCTCATTGGCAGGAACTCGAGACTTGGCCTAGATTGCAAACTTCTAATTTACAAGAGTATTCTGAAACCAATATGGTCTTATGGAATCCAGCTTTGGGGCACTGCCTCAGCTTCAAACGTAGATAGAATCCAACGTATGCAAAATAAAATTTTACGGTTGATAACTTCCGCACCATGGTACATCAGAAATTCAAACATACATTGTGATTTAGACATACCGCTGGTGACTACAGAAATCATCAAATACGCAGGCAAATACATGATGAAGCTCGAAGACCATCCTAATCCCCTTGCTCGCAATATCTTGGATTATAGTGGACATAGCCGATTAAAAAAGAGGGATACCGCAGCTTTAATCCTCAATGCTATAGACGATACATCTTAGGAATATTTGCTTTGTTTCTTTTATGACAATTTTTTTTTTTACCCAAAGGTTAGGCCTGACATGGTTGGGACTAATCTAACTTTTTTTAGAATTTAAGTTTTTAATACTTACTGTTAGTTCTTTCATAGAAGATACAATAAATAATTTTGAGAGTGGAAAAAAAAAATCTACAATATTTTGATTTAATTTCTTATAGGTATTCGGTTCATATGAAACAATACTTTGGCGGTTAAATATTGTTCCATTATTTCCTTAAATTAACATTTTGTTATATTGAGTTCTTTTATTGTAAAATAATAATAAAATACTTTAGAGTTCTTAATATAGATTACACGATTTTTTTCCTTTTATACTCCCCAAAAAAATACACGATGGCAACTTTTTCAGACAACGCCGAAAAGCTGCTTTATTATCTTTATGTTTTTACTTCAACTAATTCTATTGATTAGCAGATGGTGCTTATATATCAAGAAAATTAACGAATTCAAAATCCTTCCATGTTGTTGTTGTTATCATAATTTGGTATAGATGCCTGTGTTTGATTATGTGTGTTTTTGTTCGCTGTTAGTTTATGTTTTCTGCCGTTTATTTACTGGAATTTTTTATAAGCAGTTTGCTATTGTCTTGTGTGCTTAAGGTTTCTTAGAAACTATGTAATTAGTAAACAGACACAATAGGCCTTTTCGTTTACAATATTTCACTAATAAATATTTTTTAAAACAAACAGGACGAAAAATTAAGACCAGATTTAGGGAACACATTAGAGACTTAAACAAAAAACTACGAGAACCAAACTCAAAAACATTTGACGGACGAATATTAAATGAACAAATAAACACTGCTTCGGACACAATATTTGAACCGTTGAAACATTTTTACAGGAAAACAAACATTACACCAACACAAAAACGTTACGCAGGTGCACAAGACCAAAGCAATAAAGAACATCATAAACGTACAATTACAGATTATTATGTCACATAAAAAAAAGAGAAAAAAAAACCCAATAGGTTCACACATAAACGAAAATGGACAACAAGCATGATCGTAAAAGGATTTAGTTAGAAAAAAAGACGAATGCAAAAGGGAGCGACAAAGTAGGTAAAAAGAGACAAACGAAAAAGGAGAGAGAGATGCGGGCAAAAAAAGACAGAAAGTGACGAACGCAATAACACGAAGGGAGACACGAACTATATAAACACAACTGACAATAGAACGCAACTAGTACGAAAAGAACACTGAGGATGGCAAACGGCCGTAACCAGTTTGTTCACAAACCAAATTTGACGAGGGTCGACGGAAAACCGTACCCAAATAAAAGTGAAACCTTATTATTTCCTTTTATCAGCCCATAAACGTTTTTCTCTTATATTATGGAAATACGGATTAAAGAGCCATCGGTTATGGGAGCTAACTTATGTGATTTAGTGTCGTTCCCCTTTTTGTTGTCTCCCATTGGGTAAGCTAATTTTGACCTTGTCTTTGTGGATCTGCAGTTACGCTGGAAGAGGTCGACCTTATCACTGTTGAAGCACTTGTCGCAGTGATTACTCCTTTCCTTCAGTATCTCCATGGTCATCTTTTTTATCTTGCTCCTTTCATCTACGCTATGGTGTGTATGAGTCTCAAGACGTCGCAACTTGCAAACCTATGACTTTGAAATTACCTTTGTGGTTCTCTGGGCCATTGTTTGTAAAAAGGTTTCTTCGAGGGATGTTTTCTGCGCAGCCCCGCACCATTTTCAAATGCTTCAGTTCATTTTGTTAAACACATCAATTTAGTATTTTCTTATCCCACTTTTGAACTATTTACTGTAGGACAATTCATTTTAAGCTCTATGCTAAATGTGACTTTTATAAACTATTTCTTGTTTTTTGCTTAATCAAGTAAAAAAGTCTCTGCAGTAAAAGAGGAAAGATAAAACGAAAGAGGGAAAAATATTGCACAAAAATTACAACTACTGCATATTACCGCTGCAATCATTTCTTGATAGAATGTTACACACACACACACACACACACACATACTAACGTAGATTCATATGCATGATTTTATAAATCTGCTGTTGAAGAAAGTCAAGCAGTTTTATAGAAATGCGTTTCTTTTGTAGATTTAATCACATGCGCAGTTAAGTCAATTACAAACAGAAACCTGCAACAAGAAAAATTACAAAAAAACGAGACGAACAACAAACAAAAAAAATGTTAAAACGCCGTAATGCCATTTGTATAATGCTTGCCACCAAACAGTTTATGCTACAATCTAGATTTACTTGTGGCATCATATAGTAACTGCATGTGTTGCAAATAAACTGCTCTTTAGAGAGGCGCACGTTGATGAACCAAAAACTGGAAAAAAGAAAATAAAACTTTTTTCAATTCAAACCAGTTAAACATTCGAAAGCTCTTCGTTGTGAATATTTTGTTTTTTTTTTTGTTTTGTCTTAACATCCCAGTGACAATCAGCCTGTGTCGTAAAAAAATTGCCATGGAGATTTAAAAAAAATGTATACAAATTTTTTTATAAAAATAAATTTTTTTGTTTTTGTAACATACGCTTGGAATTAATTATTTATATCTAACAAGATAAAACGTTTTAATACACATGCGAAGATTACAAGATAAAACCAAAATTTAAATGAATTTAACGCATGCTTTTCCATATGTAAAAAATTAAGTTTTAAAAATAAAAAGGGGATTTGAATTGTTTTCAATTTTATTTTTATTAACTGAATTGGTTTTGACTCCAAGTTTATATAAATTAATGGGTTTTTCTGAAAGAAGTTTTCTTTTTAGTTTTCTGACGTCTTCGTAGTAGATACATTGGCAATTGTTACAATGAATTTAATTTCGAACGAAAATCGCATTCTAAAAATTTCTAATAATTAAAATCCTCTATGAAAGTGTTAAAGTTACATGTCGTAAAATTCGTGATATTTTCGGACAACATAATCGTCTTTTGGGGATAGCTTTGAAGAATTTAGTCGTTAGATTTAAGTCGACAGGCTCGATACAAAATTCTCAATTCTTCGACGTTATTAACAACAGGGGTAATCCAAAACCACCACTGTCAATTTTGCGTAAGAATTTGACTTTAAAGCCTTACAAATTTTAACTGGTGCAGGAATTGGCCGACCATTGTTATCGCCGTAGATTCGCTCAATTCATTTAGGAACAACCGGCTGGTTTTTCTGAAAAAATAATTTTTTTAGAGGAAGCCCATTTTCACTTGTCAATATGCAAAATTGCCGCATTTGGATTTCTGAAAATTCTAGATCGATTATTGAGAAGCCTTTCCATGCTCTGTGTGGCTGTATGGTGCGTAATGTGATCTGGAGGCGTGATTGGAAGATGAAGGCGAAAATGCGGTAACTGTAAATAGATCACGCGAACGAGAATGCTAACAACTCATTTTTGACCTATTATTGACTACGTGGAATCACTGACATGTTGTTTCAATAGAAGGGTGTCACATATCATACAACCAATGAAACGTTTCCCCCCGGGGGCACATGATAGTGTTTTTGGAAACTACTATTCCATTTACACTGGTGTCTTGCGGGGTAAAAGGGAGCCCATGCCCCTCAAAGGCTAGTAGGAGTCACCTGGACAATCCACATATTTCCACGGGAATCAGTTGCCCCAGAGTTCACTATTTGTCTCGAGACAATTAGCTGTTCTCTGACTGCTTATTGAGGTTGGCCCCTATATGGGAGTTTCGTGGTAGTTGTGGTTTCGGACCCTCGTGAGAGTTTGTGGGTCGGATCATTCAAATTAACACAATGAATGGTTTAGGTTCAGTGAGCATGAATACTGTCGTGTTCTTGATAAAAAAGAGCTTCATGCGTTCTCGACCAGGAGTTGGAAAGTCTCCAACTCTTTTGCAAGGAGTGAAGGCTGCGGCCTACTTCGGGCTTTCAAAATTGCTACTAGAAGTGACCGGAGGATATACGTATTCGATGGCCTTCTAGGGCGTGGGTGATGTCCAATCAACCAAGTGGTTTGACCACCATCTGATTATGACTATATAGTCGGTGCAGATGTAAATCAAATCGCGCACAACAAATGAAATGATCAACTTATTGCAAACTAAATATCCCGATCACATAACTACACGAGATTCAGCAGTTAAGTGGCCAACCAGATCAGAAAGAGTCTATACGGAGCCAACCAAATCGACTTTGCCAAAAATTGCTATCATTTTTTATCCATAATTGGCGAACTTTTCTCTTCGCAATACAATAAAAATTTTAATCAAATTAATCTAGATTTTTTTATTTTATTTTCGAAAACAATATTCTTGTTGAAAACCCCTTTATTACGCTTTACAACGTCTAATAATAAAGGATAATTAATGATTTTTTTCTTCGCTCGGGACAGCACTCAGGGGATGACCCCTACTCATGCAACACATTATACCGCCACTAGGAAATTAGGTTATGGTGAGGAAAGAGGAAACAGGGAGTAGTGTTTGTGGAAATTCGATTTGAATTATCCTACGTTGAAAGTGACAGAAAAGACCTCTGGAGGAAGTTTATTTCACATACAAACTGTTCTGCTAAAAAACGAATTCTCCTTGTAATGCGTAGTGCAATACACTGGCCAATCGCAACAACGTGCAAATAATGGGAACAAGTGCCCTAATTTCGTTAGAGCACTTACCATTGTACTAACGATTAACACATTAAAATATGGGCTAGAGATAAATTAATAGAGTTTAATAACCTATCGCATCCAATAAGCCTCTTGGCCCCCTCCTGTACGCGGTCGAGCAACTCAAAAATAGACTTTGGAGCACCGGCCCATACATGAGGGTTGTATTGCATCTTTAGACGGATATAGGTGGTATAAATAGTACGAATAGCGAATGGAGTCAAGTATCTCTTACACCGTTTTAGAAAACCTAGGCTTTCAAGCTTCTTTAGACACCTGAAAAATGTGTTTAAGCCATCGAACATCATACTGAATTTACATGCCATAAATATCAACAGCTTCCTATTCCGTAATACCTATATCATCCATAGTAACAGGTGCAGCACTATTTTCGAACACAGATTTATGCGTAAGCATGCAAGATTGCGTCTTATGGGCATTAAAATTGACGCTATTCGCATTACCCCATTCCTAGATCGTTGCAAGATACATGCTCCGCCTTTTGGAACTCACATCCAACTGGTTCGGTCTATTACCAATTGAATACGAATGACAAATGGTGTTGTTATCTGCGAAATAGTAAATAACGTCAAAAGTTTTACAAAGAGTAGAAGAAAGAACGGAGTCTTGCGGTATCCCTGAATTAATCTTGAACTCTTCGGATGAAATCCCATCTATAATAACTCGTACTGTTCGATTGCTGAGAAAACTCGATATAAATCTAGAAAAATTATCACCGACACTAAAAGTAGCAAGTTTTGACAGAAGTCTTCAAGCCACACTCTATTAAATGCCTTGGAAATATCTAAAGCCACCACCCTACTCCCTCCGAAATGACGTGATAAGGTTTACATCTGCACCTGAACGTAAGCCTTAATCAGATGGTGGTCAAACCACTGGGAATGGAAAGCAACGTCATTCACGCCCTAGGAAGCCGAGGACTAATTCTAGCAACAGGTCTTTCCTAGTTGTAATTTCAGCGATTCCATAGCAGGGTTGTAAACCATTGCTCCTTGCTGAAGAGCTGGAAACTATCCAACTCCTGGTCCAGAACACATGACTAGCATGCTCATTGGATCCGGATTATTCACCCGTAGGTGTGATTAAAGGCGAGATGATCCTGGCCCTCAAATCAAATTCATGCGAGGGCCGCAAAACGACAAACACCACGATACTCCTGAAGGGCCAACCTCAATAATCAGTCAGAGAAATAGCTAAAAATCTAAAGAGACAATTAGCGGAACTCTGGGGCTTACTGATTCCCGTAGAAATAACGTGGAGCTTTCAGTTGTCCCCTGCTGACTTCAGGGGACTGGGCTCCCTTATACCCCCAGCAGCACAGGTCTAAATGATTAAGTAATCCATAAAGACCGATAAATGTGCCCTCGGTGGGGACTCTCTTCGAAATGATATATGGATTTGCACCATTGTTCAGGTAGGTAGAAAAGTTGTCCGTAGAGCGCCCCCTAAGGAAACCATACCGTCGGTCGCTAAGTAAGCCGTTGGACTCCAGGTACCTCACAAGAATAAAATTAATCATATTTTTGCCATCATTGATATAAACAATTAAAATTGTTATAAACTCTTCGAGTTGGAACTGCATTTCAAAAATTATAAATTCGATTACTATTTTTCCATTAACTAACTTGGTTGCAAAGGATAGATTAAGCATTGTTTTGCGCTGATAGCGTTGACAAGCTGATTTATTTTAATCTGCAACGATAAGATGGTAGATGAACTCTATACTGCCATGTTAAGCCTGCTAAGCAGAAAATTAGAAACTATTTCTGAGCCGTTTTAACATGCTTACTATGCACATTATATTATGAGTTCATATTACGCAACCATATTCCATAATTGGTCTTACAAGTGATGTGTATAACAGTTTTGTTATGAACTCTTTAGCCCACCCTTTAATAAACGCAAAAACACTTATGCGCATAAAATTGAGATATCTCTCGTTTTTAAATGGACACGTTGTTTCCGATCAAATAGATGTGATAAAATCCATTATGGAGATATTTTTTTGTACTTTTAATATAATTTTTTTATTAATAAAAATGTTATAATGGCTTCAAGCATTTCCCTTTTTAAGGACACTTTTGAAGTACTAATGCAAACATTTTAGAACTTAAATTTTAATTAGAAAAGAGTTATTTTTAATTTATTTCCTTTCATTTTAAAGTTTAGCACATCCTTAAAGTTTTTTCATAAAGGTTTTAAAACGAAAATACGAACTTGTATCTGACTAAACAAAATTTTGTACTTCGAATATGAAACTAGATTTTGCAGAAAAATTTTGGGCTTCAATTAAAGAAGAGAAATTACAGAATTTTTAAAAATATTTATTTTTATTATAAAAAAAAACTATAATTATAAAAATTAAAAAAAATATTGAGAGGTAAACATTTTTGTCACTTACTGTAGAGTACCATCTAAATCAATACAAAATACTTAAAACCACTTTCTCTACAGGGATCAAACAACTCACACCTCAGACATGTTTGCCTGTTCGTTTAGCACTTTATAGCAGTATGAACAGTTTACAGTGAATACTTGCGTGTATTTGAAAACAAACATTCGCTCGCACACACACACACACATATAACACATGTGTGTCTATATAAAACAATTTTTGTGCTGTGTATGGCGTGTGTTACTGATTGTGTTCAATACTTGTTAAAATTCCAATAAAAGTTTGTAATTGACATTTGTCTTTGTTGTATATTTATTGTGAACAACAATTCCAGTAATCAACAACAGTAATAGCTAAAGCAGCAATAGCAGTAGCAGCCCCAGCTTCTATCAACCAACGGCAACATGCTACAAAGCTAACAACAGCAATTTGGGAAACAAACTAAATCATCACTTTAACATGGAACAATATAAGAAAACAAAAACAAACTCGAAATCATCAATATGAGGGAGTTTCCAAAAAAAAAAAACAAAAAAAATATAAAAGAAAAAAGTTTCAGAGGAAAACATGTTGTGTTACCGCAAAACATGATTAACCATGTTCTAAAATGAGAAAACGGGGTGGTAAAAATGGTCAAAATACTACTGGCCGCTTAGTTAACTTTTCAATAAATAAAATGAAAATTTTATAGAAAATGCTTAGAGCAACAACAAAAAAGTTAAATAAGATTATAAAACTTTTCTTTTCAAAGAAAGTAAGAGAAAGGTGTTTGTGTCACTAACGGAAATATGGTTTTCTAAATTTACAAATACTTTTCGAAGGCTTAAATTAAACTGTTTGATTGTCTTTTAAATGGAGAGTTTGAAAACCATTTTTTTTATTTTCTCTATCATTGTAAACTCTAACAATTAACAGTTAAGATCAAATAATAGCAAAATAAAGGATAAAGTGGATAAGTTGTTAATGAAACTTTAAGTAGAAACTAGATGGACAGAAGACTCTTCCCAAAACAGATGGCTGTTTAGATTTGGTGTATTTTAATTCCTTTCCGACGGCAACAGCTTCAACTTTATTCAAGTTCCTGGTTCGCAGATGGTATTTGTATAAAGGGGTTTTAAGCAAGAAGTTTATTTTCTCAAACAAAATAACACAAAAAATTTGGATTAAGATGATTCAAATTTTTATTGTATTACGAAGAAAATGATATCCGGTAAATGTCCACAACGACCACACTGACAGGTGTCGATTCTTTCATCAAAATGGCAAAATTGCGATTCTATTTCGTTAATCACATCACGGTTTTTAAGTTTCAAAATCATTCGATTGGCTCCGTATAGACTTTGGCCTGAACATAACTCCATAAAAAACAATCCGATGGTGTTAACTTACACAATCTGACGGGCCACTTAACTGTGATTGTCGTGAAATTATGTGATCGGGAAATTTGGTTTGCAATAAATTGATCGATCCATTGGCTGTGTGAGATGTGGCACCGTTCTATTAAAACCACATGTCAGTGATATCCACGTCATTAATAATAGGCCATAGTTATTAGCATCTCGCAATAGCATGATCCATTGACCGTTACTACATTTCTAGGCTCATATTCGAAAAAAAAACGGCCCAATAACGCCTCCAGATTTCATAGCGTACCATACGGTACTAAGATGCAAAGGCTTCTTAGAAGCCCAAATGCGGCAATTTAGCTTTCCTGCAGACCCTGATAAGTAAAAAAGGGCTTCGACTGAAAAAATGATTTTTTCAGAAAAACCAGCCAGGTGTTCCTTGATGAATTAAGCGAATCTACGGCGATGTGAATGATCGGTCGGCTTCAATTCCTGCACCAGTTAAATCTTGTTAGGTTTCAAAGGATTTGCCTCACGCAAAATTCGCCATTTGGTGGTTTTGGATAACCCCAATTGTCGAGGACGTCGAGAAATAACAAATTTCGATCTGCTTGAATACTGTGGGTCAAGGCTGGAATGTTTTTAGTTGAACGACCCGGACGAACACGCATTAGTGTTCGCACATTCTGCATAGAGACTGTCTACTCAAACTTAACGACAAAATTATTTTGTCCGAAGATATCACGCATCCTAGTAGCAATTTCGAAAGACCGAAGTAGTCCGCAGTCTTCACTCCTTGCTAAAGAGTTGGAGACTTTCCAACTCCTGGTCCAGAACGCATGAAGCTTAATATAATTAAGAACATGCCGGCATTCATACTCACTGGACCTGAACCACTCATTGTGTTCATTATGAATGATCTGACCCACAAACTATCAAGAGGGCCTCGAAACCACAACCACCACGATACTCCCATATAGGGGCCAAACTCAATAACCAGTCAGAGAACAGCTAATTGTCTAAAGAGACAACTAGTGAACTCTGCGAGCGTACTGATTCCTGTGGAAATATGTGGATTGTCCAGGTGACTCATACTAGCCTTTGAGGGGCCTGGGCTCCCTTTTACCCCGCAAGACACAAGTCTAAACAAAATAGTAGGTTCCAAAAAGACTATCGTGTGCCCCCGGGGGGAATGCTTCGAGATATGTGCGCATATATAGGGTCCGCCAAATAACTTTTTTTTAAATGCTATAAACTAAACCAAATGTTGCCAATATCCTCCTCTTCAATTTTTGTGAACAAAAATTTGTTCAACATGGCCCGATAACGATCGCCATTGACTGTAACTCCTGAAAAATGAGCCAATTATGCCTCTGGGCCAAAACCCGTACCAAACAGTGACTCGTTTTGGGTGCGTCGGCTTTCCAATGTATGCGTGCGGTATTTCTGTGCCCCAAATGCGACAATTTTGCTTGTTCACATACCCGCCAAAATCAAAACAAGCTTCATCTGAAAAGATGATTTTTTTGCAAAATCGGCATCTTCTGTAAGTCGATCGCACGCTCATTTAGCGAAGCGTTGTTCAAGCGTATAAACAACCATATTCGTTCTACGGAAGGATAAAACTAATTATCTGTCAAATCAAACATGAGCTAAGTGTTACCATTCATGAAACAAACACTAGATTAAAACAAAAATGTTAGATGGCGGACCCTATAGTTTACAATTCCAAACTTGTTTTCCCAAAGGAGGACTGTCGTTGTAAAGCAGATAGTTATAATAAATTAATAACAAAAAGTAAATGCATTTACGAGATCTTTCTAATCGGCCAAAAACTCAAGTCAAGAAATGCTTAATAGTTTTTTGGCATCGACTTTTTTCTGGTACGGGTAAATGCCTGTTTAATAATGGAAATTATATCATTACGTTTATACCTTTTGTAAACATTTTTTTGTTACTGAGTTCTTAATTGTAAAGTTTAGTTTTTAAATTAATTACAAGTTTATTTACTTTACACATAAACTAAAATTTGTACGTTGGCACTACAGAACAATTTACTATAGAGGCAAGTCTTTACTTCACGAAGTTTATGTTTTAACTAACTAACTAACTAACTAACTATCCACTCAGATGCTGTCTTTTATATTTTTCCGCTAGAGGTCTAGAAAAATTAACAATTTTCTACTCCCTTGGTATCACATTTTGTTGCTGTTATATTATTTATTCAATGTATAGGCGCCTGTTGGTCAGTGTGTACTTTGTTTTTATGCTGTTACAGATTCTTCATGGAATTAATTTTAAGATAGTTATTGTTGTCTTGTGTGTATAAGTTTTCTTAGAAAACTACACAGTTAGTAAACAGCATATCCAGTTGTTTACTTTATTATTTAATTGTTTGCTTTTTAAACTTAAAAATAAGATAAATCCGTAACAATATTAATACAACAATTTTTATGAGCGGCTACTTTCTTGCTGGTAAGTATAAAATCAAGAAGTTCTTTGGTTAAAATTTCTGCTTAAAAGGCTTAAAACTCACTGACGTGCAATAGAATAACTTGCATGAAAATTTGTGTACACTACATGACGACAAGAACAATAATGCCGCATATGCTTTACTAGAATAGATGAATATTCCAAAGTCATTCTTCATTAGATGCAGGGGGTATGCAAACATAATAGTGAATACTGCATACTTTCCTTATGCACCCTGTATGTATAAAACGTATTAGTGACCACATTTTAAAGTAAGGGGGAATATGATCGCTAGAGGAGCTTATCTGGATAACTTGTAACGCTAAAATTCCCGATGAAACACAGACAAAGTCGAATGGATTATCATTCTATTCTACATAAGTATACTTATTCTTAGACTGTAATTATCTTTATATTTTAAAGGCGAATAAATTGTTATTTTATTCTACAATTATTTTTGTTTTATATTTTATAATTAGATTAACGCCCTCTTTATGTGATGGTACAATTGGCGGCTGATAATGAACGCAGCAACCAGCTGTCATTACAAACTCAAGTGACTACATAACCTATTACTCTTGGTTATCAGACACTGCTTTCCATAAGTTTGGGTATGATTTTACGTCATACGCTTCACTATGCATAGTTTATGTTTGTAGGCACAACTATAACGTCAGTTAGCTTAAGCGTTTTTGCACAGCACACTCTTTCTAAGCAGTTTCTTCCATAAAAATGTTCTTTCTATATTTTGGTAGTAAAAGATATACACTTAAAGAACAATTATCGGAATCTTTATTGCATCGAGACCTGTTTTGATTATTAGCTAAGATAGTATGAGGCTTTTTGAGTAGCCTCCTGCTGTCTTAGTATTAAATTAGTGCATGTGATTTTACTCATGTAGTAATTTCTATAATTACTCGCAGGTTTGCTCTTCTTTCTTTATTTTTATGAACCTGGGAAGTTGTTCGCCTTAGGCTCCTTATTTAATCCACACTGTCTGATCCATTCACATGTGGACAAATACAAATAAATATTTGTTGGTCAGCCACCATTACCTTTTCCTATACATTCACTTGAATGCTATTTGTGTGTGTGTATGAGTGATGTACGTGTATTAAAACATACAAATCAAAAACACTATATGTAATTGTAGTAGTTATTGATTTGATAAACAAACACATGCAGAGATAGGCAGCAGGCAGGCAGGCGGACAAACAAATAAAGAAACAGAGACAGATTTTGTTTTTAACAGAGATGAAAGTAAATTTTCTATTTGATTTAAATGTTGACTATTCTTTTCTTTATGAATGTCTACGGAAAAACCAACCAAAATAACACATGTCTGCTCACGATAGCAATTACCAAATAACAAATAAACTTGTGTGGTCAATTGTAAAATACAACAACAACAAAAACAACAACTATTATAATCACAACTACAACTTCTACCAAATAAAAATCATTTACTTTAACAATAATTTTGAAGAAAGTTTTTCACAAAAAAAAAAAAAATAACACAAATTAATATTAAATGTTTTACATTAAAATGTAAAGCATACTTTGTGGCGCCTTGGCAGCAAAAGTTTTAAAGCATACTTTTTGTTTTAGTAGCTTTGTTTCTTAATTAAATGAGTTTTATTTTCACTACAGTTTTTTCCTTTATTAGCAACTTTTGCTACAGTTATATTTATTTCGTTACTCGGGTTATTTATTTAGCGAGATTTTTATTTTCTTGTTTTTTTTTTTTGTTATTGTGAGTTTATTTTGTACTATGGCTAATTAGCAGGTTTAATTAAATGTTGTTGCAAATACAAAATGCAAGTATACTTTAAGGTTTGTTCATCATAACTACTTTTTTTGCCTACTAGTTTAAAAACTCAAACAAATTAATAAGCTTAATGAGCAGTATAACTTAAACCAGCTGAAGAGAATAATATTTTATTAATAGTAGTAAATTAAGGAATTTAATTTAACATTTGAAAAAAATGGCACAAAAACATTGAAGTGGTTAAAAGGAAGAGGTGACGATCGAGAGACAAAATTCGATTAAACGTGGGGTAGGCAATTAGGTCAACATAACGTTGTTTTATTTTAGGGCCTATAACTTCACACAGTTAAAATTGCTCCTTTAGAAGGTTAGGTGTAAAATGTTTACCTGTAGATTAAACTGGAAACTTTCCTTAAGAACATCTAAGGTAGAAAGCAAAAAGACTACTAAGCTATACTCGAGGTATAAATAAAACACCTGATAATGGAGGTCCGTTTCAATAATAGCTTACTAAAGTTAACATTAAATACAATAAAAGTAACGCAAAATTAGTATCATGAAATCCGTGGCATATCCTAATTACCCTACTCATTTAAAGACGCTGTCTTTTTTAAACTGACGCTGATATGTAAAACAATAGTAGCATACAATACAAACATCATGTCAGGTTATTTCGCCACAGAGAAGCCACAGAATAGAAAACTTTGTGTTTTTCAGTTATAACGACAGTATTAAGGTTGTGCGTCTACTTTTTGTATACTTTGAAAACCAATAAAGTGGAAATTGCTTTTTAATAATATTTTTTAATTTATTTCTTATTCAGCACCAGGAAAGCTAAACGCAGAAATGAATCAAAACAAAAAATGACTATATGTAATCAAGATAATGCTCAGTTATATACTCTTACTGTTTGAATATCAACTATAAATCCTCTGGAAATCGAATGTTCCTATAATTATGGTAGCAACTTTTCTAATTTTCAATTGAAAAGCAAAATGGGTCTTAAGGCTTCGTCTTTGAAACTTTTTTAATTTTTCTTCGATGTGGAGTAACAGTTTTAAAGAAAAATATAAAATTAGAATAAAAACGGATCAAAGTAAAGACATTTTTCAATGCTTTTGTAAAAATTTTAAATGGACTTCCTGTACCGAAGTAAGTATATTAAAGCAGTTATCAATTTTGATACTTTAAGCATTTGGGGAATAAATAAGTCTTTGAAATTTTAAATATACTTAAGCATGAAATAATGCAAATCATTGGTTCTTTTCATTATCGCATAAAGATACCTTGCATTTTTTGCACATACACGAGTCCATAAATGCTTTTTCGTGGCCTATACGATCATAGCGTATGTCACTTGAAGGCTGCACTTGTACTCCCGACCGATATCTTTTGGATGTCTGGGGCTCTTCCTCTCGTCCGTTGTTATTGCTTGGTCTTCCTCTTTTGTTGTCAGGCCGACTTTGATACCGACATAAGGTGTCAACAAGTTCAGTTCTGCATTCAGCTAACTTCATTATGTCCTTCTGAGATCTGCCTTTTATTCTATTGGGGGTTTTATATGGTACCCAATCATTTATCACAGCCATGTCAAGCGAGTGATAAAACAGCCTCATTGTCCGTTTTCTAGATTTTATGTGTATACGATATTGGCCGATGAAGCTATTCATTAAGTCCACGCCTCCCATATGGGCATTATATTCTTTTATAACGCGAGGACAAGACACTTGAATGTTAGTTTTAAGTTTTTTGTCGTAGCGGGATATAGTACCTGCTGGTTCAGCGCCAACTTAAGTGGAAAGGAGTAAAATTTGCTTATTATCTTTCCATCTTGTTGCTGAGAATTCCACACCCTCAAAAGTGGTAATATTTTCATGGTAAGTTCCTCTAGGCACAGCGGGCTTTAAAATTTATTTTTTCTATGGCAATTTGCAAGACTTTCCAACCCAATTTTTTATACTGTGCCAAGGCAATTATTAGCGTTTTTGCTTAAATAATGTAGAATATATGGCAGTTTTGCCTCCATTTCGGTAAAATCTCATTTACTTATATGTTCTACACACATCCGATACAAATGTATCCACTAGCAGCTTTGCAGTGCTTCAACTCAGGAACGGCATAACTAGAACATTGAGATTTCGAATATAATTTCTAATCTTCTTAAGGTTATTTGAACGAAGTCGGATCAGTGGTTCAGGAACTACGAACTTCCAAATTCGACACCTACGTAAACACATAACCGTGATACGTTTGTAACACAACAGTTTATATCAAAATAAAATGCAACAAACCTTATTGAAATTATATTATTTTATTTGAAAAATGAAAATTATTAAATTACATATTATGCAGTCGCTATTGGTGATCGAATAATCAAAACACATTGGTTTCTTGCATTTGCCCCCATGCTTTTCTGAGTTTTCTACGCCGTTTTGTTTTTTGATCATGACACAAATAGCAAGAAATGCTGGTAAGTTTTGTCGTGTGGGCTGCGGTAGATATCGATGGTTCCGTGTTCAACATTGATTCTAGCGGTCGGTTGAATGCTTACTCAATCGCTTTGTTTTAATGGAGAAGTTTCGCCTGAATTCCCGATTTATTGCACGTGCTTCAATAATTGTCATATACGATACTTTAGCTAAGTTGCAAAGGAACTGCTTACGCTTGTTTGACATAGCAGGCTGCAGGGGGTTGTTCATTTCATATACTATATTTGCTAAAAATGCCTGTATATCAAACATGTTGAAAAATAATGACAATGGCCAACGCCTCGTCTGTCGTTGTATAGAATATTCACTGAACAATTGGTTCACTTGAACAACGCTACCCTTGGTCATATTATAAAATTCAATGATTTTCTGCTTCCCACCCTCAGCTATCTCGCCATCTTCGAGATAAAACGAGACAAAAGTAGTGTCACTGAATTACGTTTCCTTGGAGCATAAGAGCACATCGTCAACATTTTTGCTGAAGCCGTATAATGATGAACCAATTGGCCTGTTCTTATGAGCCTTCATTTCCACCGTAATATACATCTTGTTTTGCGCAAAGTTCCAACGATTGTTAGGTTCCAGGTGACAAGAAGTTCTGCAACTGGCACATACATTCTCGTACAATACTACGGCAAAGAACTTGTCGATTATGGCGCTCAATACCAACATGTGCCACAATTTTTTTTTTAATATTTACAGAAACTTGTAACTCCTCTTCATCCACTTTATCATTATTAGAGTCGGCATTTTCAAATAAATATGCCTCTTTTTTTTTTGCTGATATCTTTTAAAACAGGTAGAATATCTGAATCCTTTATACGTCGAAATTTTGTTTGTTTCGTGTTAACAAACAAAAATACATATGTCTTGAACTAGGTAGAATATTTGTATGAAACAAAAACTAAGACATTTGAAAAATATTAATACTGTTACGAATGCGTCTTGCTTGGGTTTTGAAAGAGGATAGCTAAGTAATAAAGTAAACGAAATAACTGGGTATGCTCTTTACTAACTGCGTAGTTTTCTAAGAAAACTTATACATGCAAGACAACAACAACTTTCTAGTTACAAACGGCGTGGAAATCTTATTTACATAAGACAACAACAACTTTCTGTTTATTAACTGCGTTGTTTTCTAAGAAAACTTATACACGCAAGACAATAACAACTGGGTATATGCCGTTTACTAACTACGTAGTTTTCTAAGAAAACTTATACACACAAGACAACAACAACTATCTTAAAATAAATTCCAGAAAGAAACTTTAACAGCATAAAAACAAAAATACACACAGACCTACAGGCGCCTATATATTAAATGAATAATATAACAACAACAACACGTGATACCAAGAAAGTAGAAAATCCTAAATTTTTGTAGACCTCTAGCGGACAACTATAAAAGTCAGTATCAGTTAGTTAAAAATAAACCTCGTGTGGTAAAGACTTGCATCATCTTAGTAAATAAAACGTATAAATCTTGCTTTATGTGTAGTTGAAGTAAATAAATTTGTAATTAATTTGAAAACTCTAAAATCTGGTGTTATTTATTTTGTAATAAAGAACTCGGAAACAACAAAGCGCTTATGAAAGTTATACAAGTAACAATATATATATATAAACTAATATTATAAAGCGGAAAGATTTGTTTGTTTGTTTCGAATAAGCTCCGACACTGCTAGATCGATTTCAAAAGATCTTTTGCCATTGGAAAGACACACCATCTCCGAGTAACATAGGCTATATTTTTTTGACCACACCCACTTTTCCGCCCACTATTTTATTTTATGTAAAATGGAGAACGGTTGGAACGATTTATCTAATTTTTATTTTAATTGTTCGTCATAATCTATCTTATATTTTTACGAATAGAAAAATTTATCCCGTCCACTTTTACGCCCTTTTTTCAAGCTAACCAAAATGGAGAACACCTTTAATTATTCAATTCGGATATTCCACTCAAATGATATCACATGTAGCAGCGGCGTAGTAAAATTTACTTTTTGTAACTGCCATTCCCATGGCTTTCCTCACATTAAATTAATTTCCTGTATCAGTACAGTGTATATAATAACTACTTTTGATTTGATAATATATAGTGCTTCAAAAATTGTTGTTTTATAATGGCATATTAATCTTTGATTTTTATATTTATTACATGCACTTATATGATTAACAATGCGAAAGATTCAGGTTTATCCTGTAACTAGGTAACTATAATAGGTAGAGCCTTAAAATTTTGAGCGTGTGACTTCTTATTAGTGTTTCGCAAAAAATAAGCTGGACTAGAATAGTGGGTGTGGCACCCCCCAAAACATCCCATCTCCCCTATAAAGAAATATTAATTACCATGTGACTTAAGAACGAGAATAGATAGACCCTTGAATTGTCAGAATTGGAATAGTGGGCATGGTAACTCCTATACAAAATGAAAACTTATAATTACAGATATTTAAAAAATTTTTTTACAAATAAACCTGCGCATAAGTGAGATTAGAGCAGGTGAACCAGCAATATTGCCTAGGCAACTATGATACCCGTGAACCCCTTACAAAGGCCATAAAATCTTAGGATTTTAGCATTTGTTAAAGAAACTTCCATATTAATGTGTGCTGTTTAGCGGAACAATAGCCAAAAGTGGACAGTGGATATGCTACCTCCTAAAAAAGGTAGCGAAGCGTACCGGGTATTGCTAGTAATTTATAAAATAATAAAATTTAACCATTTAAACATTATAAAAAACCGAAATAAGCACGCGTATCCCGGGAGTGTGGTCTCGTAGAATAAGTTGGGTATGCATCGGTACGGTTACGTAAAGTGGGAAACTGTGCGCACATTCCATGCGGAAACAGGTGTTTCTACAACATATTCATGCATACCTACAAATGGACAACAAAATGAAGTGAACTTTTTAATTAAATAATTAATTTTAAAAAAATAATTAATTCAAATAAATAAAAAGAAAAAATAAATTATTTAAACATTTTTTATTTTTTCTCATTTCTTTGTATGCAAAACATATTTTATTTGTTTTTAATAATTTCATTACATACTCTGTTGCATTGTGAACGTACTTTTTAACACTGATCTACAGAAATAGAAAAATATTTTTATTTTTAATTTCAATTTTTCTTGTAATTAAATAAGTAATTATACATTTTTTTATTTAGTGCTTTGGATATAAAAATTAAATTTATTTTAATTATATTTTCTGGTAAAATTTTATTTATTTAGGAATAAAAGGAAGAAATAAAATTCTGGCAAATATTCGAATACTATAAAAATTGCCAAATGTACAAAAATACGTTCACTTAAGTATATTAAGTCACTTCAAAAGTTTTTTCCGATTTATTAAAGCATTTGTCAAGTATTTCGTTTAATTTTTTCAATAGCTTTAGCCTGCTTTTGCAAATTATAAGTGGGCCTCAAGTCACCAAAAAACACATTTAGCCTTAAGACAACACATTCCTTTTATTAAGTCAATATAAATATATGTGTGTGTGTTTTAAGAAGATTAATAATCATAAATACGATCTGTTTGTAGTAAGAAATTAATTTAGCTTCAGTCGTTTTATATTTTTCAATTATTTATAGTGCTTTGCATTATTATACACTTCAAAAAGTGTTAAGTCCCTTGGAGCCAAAATCTACTCTTATTAAACATTTTTCTAAGTTCATACACGTAGTTTTTTATTTAACAATAATAAAAGGTGAAAATATTGAAATTTTAAGATTAGAACAGTTAATGCGATACTAAGCAACTACTCATTACTTGCTATTAGTATTAAATAAATTGTAATTAAATAAGTAGTTAATACACAAGCACATACGAGGTCTGTAAATTAAATACTAAGACTGGTAACTTTACATTCGATCTGGTAACACTGGAAATGCTGGAGTTTGAGGGGCAGCAGATGAACATGTTATTTACCTTTAGTGCTGAATTGACATTGCTCGAGTCATTTGATCGTCACTAGCACTTTTTTGTGAAACTGTTCTAAAAATGAGTGACATCAGTTTCGAACAACTGTGTGCTAACAGGTTCTGCTTCAGGCTTAGGCACAATGCAACGGAAACTCATGCTAAACTTCAGCAGGCCTACGCAGATAATGTTTTGTTTTTCGGAATTTAAGGCATTTTCAGAAGGAAGAAAATTTATTGAAGATGAACCACGAAGCGGAAGGCCTTAATCTTTAATCACCTATAAAAATGTCCACAGAATCTGGGATCTTGTGTGTTCAGATCATTGGATGACAGTCAGATTGATCGCCAAAAAGTTAAATTTGGCTCACAATACCGCTCATAAAATTTTGAGCAATGAATTGGAGATAAAAAAAATCTGCACAAAAATTGTTTTAAAAAACCTTTCGCAAAAGGATGTTAGAAAGGAATGGTGCCTTGATTTTTTGCATTCGATAGAAAATTACCCCATTTTTGTAGCGTGCAATTACTGCTGACAAGTTTTGGGTGTTTGAATACGACCCAGAAACCAAGCGCCAGAGCATAGCAAGACCAAAAAAACCAAGGATATCAAAGTCAGAGAGCAAATGCCTGCTGATTTATTTTTTTAGATATCCACGGAATCGTTCACAAAGAGTACCTGCCTCAAAATGACCCCAGTTTCTGGAACGTATCATTATTAGTGACGAGTCTAGGGTGTTTGAATATGACCCAGAAACCAAGCGCCAGAGCATGGCAGACCCAAAAGAGCAAGGATGTCAAAGTCAGAGATCAAATGCCTGCTGATTTGTTTTTTCGATATCCACGCAATCGACCACAAAGAGCACCTGCCTTTTACAGGGAGGTTCTTCAAAAACTTCGAAAAAGGGTCATTCATGTGACACCATGACATCAAGAAGAACTGGGTGTTCAGATCAAAATAATGCTGATCGTCACACAGCAATTTCAATAAACGAGTTTTTGGCCAGTAAAAACATTTCTGTGGCTCCTCAGCCTCAATATTTGCCTTCCTCTTTCCGAAGTTGAAAACTTATCGCAAGGAAACTAATTTTGTGGCAAACGAAAACATTCAAATGACTGTAGCCGACCAGCTGAAGACTAACCCAATATCGGAGTTGTAGCACTGCTATAAGGAGTGGAAGAACCGTCTTCAGAGTTACGTGGCTTCAGAAGTAAAGAAAGGTGACATTATTAAATTGCAGTTTTATTTGAATAAAAAGAATTTAATAATCAGTCCCATCACCTAATTTACCAACCTCGTATACATTCACAGAATTTCATATACTTCTTTTAATTATCTAAAACTAATGTCATTTCAACACCTTACCTGAGATACATTTTATTTTAAATTTTAATAGTTTATATTATTACTTCTGCTTTTACTACTGTAACTTGCTAATAGCAGGTAGTAAGAAGAGAAGTTTGAAGATAATAGCCCAAAGAATTTTTGCCACATACCATAGAGTCATAAAAACTTATATGCAAAAGGGTGTATAAAAATTAAATGTAAAATTATTTTTAGTGATATACATATATTCTTTTTATTTTTGTATGGACATAAAAGGCACTAAAGGCAAGAAGACAGCGGAAAGGTAGCCAGCCTAAATTTGCAAACTTTTTAGGGTCTGTGGGAATTGAAAATGTATTTTGGCTACGGCCCTTAAAAATCTTGTTGAAAAGTATGGTTACCTAAATACTGCTCTACATTAATTTCGCAACTAAAATAATAATATATTGAGAATTAGCGAATTAGTCCCTTAATTAGTTAGCTCCCATTTTACCAGCACTGGACAAAAAGATTTTTTAGCTGTCCAAGGGTGTAGCATATGGTGAAGCATATCATAGCATTCAAATTTAGGTTGCAAAGAAAACTGCATAATTATAGTATGATCAGAAGAATCGTATTATCATATCTCTGTGCCCCTGTAGGCTAGTAAGTAGTGTAATAGCTTGCCAGTATGGCGATTGTGGGTTCGATTCCCAACAAAGACCTTGATTTTTTTTTTACTACAAAAATAAAAATTTACTGTCGGTGGAGCTGCTCATCGATGAAGGCATAGTCACTGGTCACTGTTGCTGTCTTTATACGGCATTTAATTTCTGACTATCCTTCTACTTTCACAACCTGTTTCATCTCTTCTCTATCGCTTTCCTAAAGAATGTAGCACGGTGCTTGACTAAATAGGCATAAAGTGCTACTTCTCTTTACAAAAAAAAATCTCTGTAACAATACATGGCGGCGATAAACAAATTCTACGAAAAGAAATATTGGAAAAATTTCAGCCAAAAGAATTCGTCAATTCGTCTTATTTTATTTCTAAAATGTTCTTTATTTAAATTTGAAGTGTGAGTTTGAAACCACTCACAAATAAGACTATTTAAATAAAATTTTACCGCTTATTATGTAATTTTAAATAAAGGGTTTTTTAACAAGAAGTTTGTTTTTTACAGCAAAATAAAACAAAATATTTAGATTTAGGCGATTAAAAATTTTCATTGTATTACGAAGACAAAAATTCGGCAGTTAGAAATGAAAAATGATATCTGGCAAATGTCCACCACGAACACGCTAACAGATATCAATTCTTTCATCAAAGTTTTTATTCACCGTTTGTTAAAATGGCGGTTCAGTCCTTTTTTATTAATCACATCACGGATTTTGAGTTTTAAAGCTGATATCGAATTAAATAAATAGTGCAGTGGTGTTAAATTACGCAATCTGGCTGGTCACTTAATTGCTGATTGTCGTGAAATTATGCGATCGGGAAATTTGGTTTGCAATAAGCTGAGCGTTTCATTGGCTGTGTGATATGTAGCACCATCCTCTTCTTATCCACGCCATCAGCCTCATCTTAGAAAAAAAAATGCTTCAACCACGCCTCCAAGGCATACAGCACATGAAAAAGAGCATGAAAAGGCTTCTCCATAATCGTTCTGGGATTTTCAGTCAAAATAGGCTTCGTGTGAAAAAATGATTTTTCCAGAAAAACCAGCTGGTTGTTTCTGAATGATATGAGTGAATCCACAGCGATGTAAATGGTCGATCGGCTTCAATTCCTAAACTAATTTAACCTTGTAAGACCTCAAAGTCAAATCCTTATACAAAATTCGCCATGTGGTAGATTTGGGTAACCATAATTGTTGAGAACGTCGAGCAATTTTCAAATTTGGATCCGCTTCAACTCTGTAGCTCAAAGCTGCGATGTTTTCACTTGAACGACCCAGTCGAACACCAATTTTTGCTCGCATATTTCGTAGCGAGTCTGTTATTCTTAATAGCGATCTCAGAAGGACGATTATGTTGTGTCCGAATATGCGACGAATTTTACAAAATGTAACTTTAACAGAACCAGAAGCGGGGCGTAAACTCCCAGAAAAATTTTACAACTGAATTTTTACCTAATGATTTAATGTTTTATTTCTAGCTGCGGGACATTGTCCACACCTATTTGCTAAAAGCCATCCATGACGATATCGATGAAAATCTATTGTCAGTTATTGAGAACCGATCGGTTGCCTTGCAATATATTCGAAAAGAGGAGGAAAAACGGGTAAAAAGTTTCAATGAAAAACATGCCACCCCGAAGCAGTATATAGAAAATGACATTGTTGTAATTCAAAGTAAGGCACCATCTACCGGAGATTCTCGTAAACTTGAGTCTAAATTTTTTGTTGGCAAAGTCCTAAGGAATTACCTTTAGCTTATATTAGGCGTGCCCGGAGTTATATTTAAAAGCAGTAAATTCTTTTCTGTGAACTCAGCTACTAAAATAAAACCACCCTGGGATAGTTGCCTTACCTATAATGAAACTTCCGATGACTACATCGAAATTGAGGACAGTTTTGTGTTCGGATAGGCGGTGTTTCATTAGTTGTTACATAGACATGTCAAGAATTACAGTCAATTACTTTAATTTCTTCTTTATTTATTTAATTTTTAACTTCAACCCTAAAACGAATAAGTTTATATAAATATTGATTCAAATATTCCAAGATTTATTCGAATACTTGAATAAAAATTTACAAACTTTTGTTCAGCAAAATTCAGCAAAACAATTGACAACTCTCATGAGAGTACAATATATCAAAACCTTTTTTTTGATTCTTTACTTTAGTGTGTAACATTTTCCATCGTAAAGTTTCTTTCCTTATCTCTGTATTATTACTATTAACTATCTCAACTAAATTATTATTAAATTATATATTAAATTATTTATTAAAATTGTAACTATAAGAAATTGAATTTTCCATAGTTTTAAAATATTTTAAAGTAATGAATTCTTTTTTGTTTAGCGTTTTATTTCATTTGGACGCACCCTTTTCTCATTAAATGACAGTGGAAGAGAAAAATGAATAAATAAAATATTTTGTTTTTTCAATTTTTTATTAAATCACTTAAATTTTATTGCTGCATATCAACATATTCAATTTGAATTTATTTTCGAAAATAAATATTATTATACCTACATTTTTTATACTTTACTGTGGCTTTTTTTATTTCTTGTGGCACCACTTTATTCCCGTTTTTAACAACTTTGAATAAAAACAACAAAGACACTATCGACATTACAACAAACTTGGTTTTGGTCTCATTTATTAAGTATAAAAAAAAAACACTGTAAACTTCTACAAAGAAACCATAAGAAATGTTTTACGCATTGAATGTCAAGTGACTAAATGAATGGGGAAGGATAGCGTAAAAGAAGTCAAAGGGCTTTTATAGGAGTTAAAAAGAAGTGCTAAAATAAATGTAACAAATATATTTTTGAGAACATACTTTGTTTAGGTTTTAAAAGAAAATAACTAGCAGTAAAAAAAGTAAACGAAATGACCTATTGCGTCTTTTTACAAATTACGCTGTTTCTAAGAAATCTTACACATACAAAACAACAATAATATGCTTATTTTAAATTCCACGCAATAAAATAAACAGCAGAAAACAAAAACAAATTAACACAGAACAAAAACCAATTACAGCCAAACAGGCGCCTACATTGAATCATATTAACAACAACAATATGCGATAAAGTAAAATTTTATTGTAAATGCTTGAACCGCTCAAACTAGATACATATAAGCACCACCAGCTGGGCAATAGAGTAAGTTCAACTTGAAACATTGTTGAATAAAGCCATAAAGCCAAAGGAGTTGCAGTGGGTATGTTTTTGTGGGTTTTTCATTGCTTTCTACACCATTCCTTATACATCCTCAGCATGCTTAACCAATCAAAATCAGGGACACCAACTTATGTACATAAACAAGTTTTTAAAGCCATCTTCGATTACTTTATAAATCAAAACTTGAATTTTCTATATACTGATGGCTCCGACTCACAAAATTTCACAACATTTGCAGTTGTTCAACAACATTATGAATTGTGGGCACACTGATATCCACCGTTCCTCTTTTACGGCTGAAGGTTTAGCAATATTCATTGCAAACCAAGTTGCAATTAAGGATGATACGAAATACATTATTTGTACTGATAGCCTCTTCACTATTCTTGCTACCAGGAACATTAATTATGATTCCCGTTTGATAAACAATACACGCAAACTCTCATTTTCAATCAAAACAAGCTTCCATCACACGTGAGTATAGCAGGAAACGAATATGCTAAAGCTTCCGCTACTGATGCCGGAAATAGACCTCTAATAAATTTCTACATATGGGAACTAACTGATGCCATCACCTCAATTAATTCCCTATTGTTAGAATATTGTAAATCAAGATGGGATGATTATGAACATTTTACAACAAAAACCATTAATCCCCTTGGAATCAAACCAGTTTATCGAAAATCCTTTTCAGAAATCAAAATCAACTTATCCACAGCAAACTCTGGCACCAATATCTTTTTGAGTATAAAGCCGCTACACAGTGTTCAACCTTAGGCAAACACTTAACATCCACCATATTTTAAACGAATGCACACATCGCAGGCGTGAGACACAGTTTTGAAACAGATCCAAATTTGTCAATTCCTCCATATTCTCAATAATTGGGGTCATCCAAAATCACGACATGGCAAATTTTGCGTAAGGATTTGATTTCGAAGCCTTACAAAATTCAACTGGTACAGGTATGGAAGCCGACCGAATATTTGCATCGCCATAGATTCGCTCAATGTATTCAGGAAGAATCGGCTGGTTTTTCTGAAAAAATCGTTTCTGCAGACGAAACCCATTTTTACTTGCGTGATAAGATATACTTCAGTACCTAGCTATGTAAGCCATACCCCAAGGTGGATCAAACCACTTTGGGTGATATGTAGCATCACCCTCGCCCTAGGAAGCCACCGGATACGTATATCCTCTAGTCGCTTCTAGTCGAGAGATTGGAGCCACCTCCACTCCTTGCTTAAAAGTCGGAGACTATCAAACTCCTTGTCCAGAACAAATGACAAGCATGCTCACTGGACCCGGATAATTCACACTGTCTTAACGTCAAAGGTGAATGATCCTGCAAGACCACAACCACCACGATGCTCCCGAAAGGCCAACCTAAATAATCAGCCAGAGAACAGCTAAAAAGCCAAAAAGCTGAACACTGAGGCTTACTGATTCACTTGAAAATAACGTGTAGTTGCACAGGTGACACCTGCTAGCCTTTAGGGGACTGGGCTCTCTTTAACCGCCGGTGACACATGTAATGATGGTGAGATTCCATCAAGACATCTAAAGTGCCTCGGGGAAGGGAGGGGGGACTTTTCAGGGTATGCGTGATACCATGCTGTGTAAGCCATAACCTGATGATGGATCATACCACTGTGGATGAATTTTAGCGTCACCCGCGCCACAGGAAGCCTTCGGATATGTCTACCCTCCTGTCACTCCTGATCGCAACGCCGAGAGTTTGGAGCAGGCCGCATTCCTCACACTTTGCTGAAAAGTTGGAGACTACCCAACTCCCGGTCCATAACACATGCAAACTTACTAAAATTTCAGAACACAACCACAAACATGCTCATTGAAGCCGGATAATTGATTGTGTTCATTGTGAATGATCCGACCCACAAAACTATAACGAGGGTCGCGAAACTACAACCACCACAATACTCCCCCAAGGACTGCGTCAAATTCGATATTTAAAAATACCTTAATCAAATAGTAGTCAAACCACTGGGAATGAAAAATAACGTAATTCACGCCCTAGGAAGCCGTGGACTATTTCTTGAAACATGTCTTTCCTAGTTGCAATTTCAGCGTTTCCAAAGCAGGTTTGCAAACTACTACTCCTTGCTGAAGAGCTGGACACTATCCAACTCATGGTCCAGAAGACGTGACTAGCATGCTCACTGGTTCCGGATCATTCACCCGTTGGTGCTATTAAAGGCGAGATGATCCTGGCCCAGCAAATCATATCATGCGTGGGCCGCAAAACCACAACCACCACGATACTCCCGAAGGCCCAACCTCAATAATCAGTCAGAGAAACAGTTAAATGCGTAAAGAGACATTTAGCAGAAACTCTACGGGCTACTGATTCCCGTGGAAATAACGTGGAGTTTCCAGTTGACACCCTGCTTGCCTTCAGGGAACTGGGCTCCCTTATACCCCCAGCAGCACAGGTCTCGATGGTTAAGTAATTCATAAAGACCGATAAATGTGCCCCCCGGAGGAGGGGGACTTGTCAGGGTATGTCAACAAGCAAAACTGCCGCATTAGGGCTTCTGAAAATCCTAGAACGGTGCGCTATGTGGATGTTTTTTTTCGAAAATAAAGCTGGAAAAGCGGTCAATGAGGCACGCTATCGCGAGATGCTAACAACTCAATTTTGCTCTATTATTGACGGCGTGGATATCACTGATATATGGTTACAACAGGAGGGTGCCACACGTCACACACACCATGAAACAAGTAATTTATTGCAACCCAATTTTCCCAATGACAATTTTACGACAATCAGCAGTTAAATGGCCAGCCAGATCGAGTGACTTAACACCACTGGATTATTTTCTGTCGGGCCATGTTAAGGACAGAGTCTATACGGAGGTAGTCGAATCAATTCCAACTTAAAAACTCAAAATCCGTAATGTAATTAAAGAAATCTCCCGCTATTTTGTCAGAAAGTGATTAAAAACTTTGATAAAAGAATCGACATCTGTCAGCATGGTGGTGATGGATATTTGGAAGGATGTCACTTTTAATTTATAAATGCCGAATTTTTCTCTTCCTTGTTTTTTATTTGATGACTTTAATTGTAATATATAATTAAATTCAAATAAATAAATATTCCACTTATGTTATTTAGGATTCATTCACATAGTAGCTGCCAAGTTTTCATTTTATTTTACATACATTTGCCAACAACAACAACAATAACATCAATAACAATAACAGCAACACTAATAACAACCGTATTTTAAATTAAAAACTTTAACTATCTCCAGTTACTAACTTCTTGCATTGCGTACTATGCATATGAATGTACAATAGCAATAACAAGAACAACTACAATAAATTGCCACTACTAACTACAACATTTTGTTGCACGTAATTGTATAATAAAATTGTTTAAACCGTGTGCTTTTGTGTGACTTGGCATTAAACCAGTACGATGGTATTTCACTACGAATGAATTTTGCATTTAGATTTGGTGGCAGTTGCCTGAGTCTGCCAATTTTAAGAGATAGGCAACAGCAGCAGTAGCAGTAGCAGCAGCAGCAACAGCAGCAGTCTTCAGTTAAAAGATCTTTGAATTTTTTTTTTATTTTCTTTTATAAGTTTTATTTTCTTATAATTTTCTGTAGAGAATGTCTACCAGAAAATTGCTAAACACTTAGTTAAGTTGAATATGTTTTTTTTTTGTTTTTTGTTTTGTATTTGTTGTCATTGTTGTCGTTGCAGTTATTTAGATGCAGTTAAATTGAATTAACTTTACAAATCTTTAGTTAAGTTTTATATACGCCATTAAAAAAGCAACATACTGGACAACAAATCTTAGAAAAAATTGAGGAAATCAAATTTGGCCATCAATCTTATAAAAAACACGAGAAACAAAAAGACCTTTTCAAGTTGACAATGAAGACTGACAAGAGAAGCTACTTATCAAAGATTTATAATAAGAACTTTAAGTCGATAAAGTAGTTTGAAGTTTAAAATCGATTTTTATTTAATTTATTAAAGAATCGAACTCTGAATCTAAATTCTTTGAAATATTTGGCAAATAATGCGTAATTAGTACTTTCAGTTAAATATAGTTTTTGCAAAAAAGTACCTTTAATAAAAAAAGAACTTTAAAAAGAGTCTTTTCCATAAAAACATTTTACAAAAAAATATCTTTTGCACAAAATGTTATTTTACAAAAAAGTACTTTTTACCAAAAAGTTCCTTTTACAAAAAAAGTATCTTAAAAAAAGAACCTTTAACAAAAATATCTTGATTTCTTTTATAAAAGATTTCTTTATTTGTTGTATTAAATAAGCAAATCTTTCTTAAGTTAAAAAATATTTTTAAAAAGCGCCTTTAATGAAGAGCAAACAACAAAAGGGATTTCGTACAATTTTTAAAAAAATCAACTTTAATTTTTTTATATAAAAAGGTTTTTATAAAAAAGAGCATTTTTAACGTTATTATTGACAGTTGAAAATAATTAAACTCTATAAGTATCAAAGGCGTCTGGTACATCTACATGATGAAGTCAATTGAATAATTGCAAATAATTAATAGATAATTAATCGATTGAAGTGCAATTTTTTTCACTCAAATATTATTGTTCTCCACTATTCTAATTAGAATTAGTCATTTATATCGTTTCGTTCAAATCAATAACACTTTTCATCAGGATTGAAAAAAGTACCAAATAAAATTTTGTTAAAAATTTAGTTACAAAAAAGTAAAACTCTTGAAATTTTTTTTTTAATTCGATTCACGTAATGTTTTCTTTTCGAAAATTTAATTTTGTTCTTTAAAACTAAAATTTCTAAATTCTTTGATCGCTAAAGTCTTTTAAAAATCTTAAATTAAATTTCCTTGCAATCAAATTCAAATCGATCACTCTCCTTAATCTGTTTTTTGTATTTGGTACCTGGTGAATTGAAAAGTAAAAAAAGAATTTTAGGAAAGAATAAATAGTTTATTATAAATTTGTTGTTTTAACAAAAATACAGCTGTCTCTTTGGAATAAATTACCCCAAGATGCCACAATTCTTATTGAGAGCCGAATTGATCCGGAGCGAAGAGCCCATTGTCAAATAATAAGAAAAAAGTATTAAGTTGTTCAATTCAGTACAGTGGCTTTTTGATGAGATATAGAGTCGTATTTCTTAGTAATATTAGTAATATATAATAGGGTTACCAGTCTAAAAAAAGATTTTTAAGATTTTGAAGAAGAAGTGTGAAAAGCTGGCAGCGTGAATTCAGGGAAACTACAGTTCTTTATGATATTCGAATAATATATAATAAGAAAAAATCGATACACCAAGGCCGGCAGTGATCAGTGGTGGTTTTGAAAATGAACGAACAAATTGCAAAGCAAATTTGTCACCAATTAAAGTCACGAAGAAGCCACTTAAGTAGGAACAACAAGATGAGGCCAAAATTCAATTGAAACAACTGCTGTAGAAACTGCAAAGATGAGAAATATAAGAAATTAACAACTATGTGAATATCATGCATCATTCATCAGGAGGTTCACCATTTCACTCTTCTTAATATCCTTCACCTTTTTAACTTTTTTAAGCAGTTCTGACGGAGAGAAGTGCGAGAAGAAAACTCCTTCTTATTAAAGTAAATAAAATTTTTACTTAAACTATTTAACATTTTAGATATTAGTAAACACAACATAAAATGGCGCGATCACACATAGTGGAACAGGATAGAAGTGACATATCTAATATGAAATAATTTTTTATTTTGTATTTGCAGGCGCGTTCTTTCCCATTAAAAACGCTACGAAATTATAAATGATATGCAATACTTGAATAACATATTCTATCTTAACTTCCAGAGAAATTTATAATATCAGGTATTTTTAAATAGAGGTATATAACTTTAAGCTGGCAACACTTTTTTAAATGACTGCCATTTTTTCAGCTGTATGTTTAGTTTGGTTTGGCTTTTCAATATCTACATACTATTTTTTTAGTCATAGATATTTATATCAAAGTGCCTCTGTAGGCTAGTAGGTAGTGCGGGATTTGATTTACATCTGCACCGACTATATAGTCATAATCAGATGGTGGTCAAACCACTTAGTTGATTGGACATCAACCACGCCCTAGAAGGCCATCGAATACGTATATCCTTCGGTCACTTCTAGTATCAATTTCGAAAGCTCGAAGTAGGCCGCAGCCTTCACTCCTTGCTAAAGAGTTGGACACTTTCCAACTCCTGGTCCAGAACGCATGAAGCTCTTTTTATCAAGAACACGACAGCATTCATACTCACTGGACCTGAACCATTCATTGTGTTAATTTGAATGATCCGACCCACAAACTCACACGAGGGTCCGAAACCACAACCTCCACGATACTCCCATATAGGGGCCAACCTCAATAACCAGTCAGAACACATCACTGTCTAAAGAGAACAAACAGTGTACTCTGGGGCAACTGATTCCCGTGGAAATATGTGGATTGTCCAGGTGACTCCTACTAGCCTTTGAGGGGCCTGGGTTCCATTTTACCCCGCAAGACACCAGTCTAAATGGAATAGTAGGTTCCAAAAAGACTATCATGTGCCCCCGGGGGGTGGCTAGTAGGTAGTGTACGAGCTTGTCAGTATGGGGGTTGTGGGTTCGATTCCCAACGAAGTCCTTGGTTTTTTTTACTACAAAAAATTAAAATTGACAGCCGGTTGGGCTGCTCAGCGATGAAAGCATGGCCAGTGGTCACTGTGCTATCTTATACCACAGTTAATTTCCGTAACTATCCTTCTACTTTCACCACCTGTCGCATCTCTTCTCTATCCCTTTCCTAAAAGAATGTAGCACGGTACTTGACTAAAAGGCATTGTTGTCTGAAGTGCTACTTCTCTTTAAAAAAATAAATAAAAATAATATACTGACACCAGTACAGCACTTCCAAATTGTGTACATTTGTTCCAAAACATTATTGCCATTGACCCGGTTTTCTTAAGTGAATTTTGTTCAGCAATAAAGCTCACTTTAGGTTTAAATGGATACGATGTCAATAAACAAAACTTTTGTAAAGGTTGAGACACCCTTCATCCAAAAAACTGCCTTCTTATTGTGCTTGAACTATTGGGACGCATTTTTTTAAACAATGCTTCCCTATTTTAAGTTAATTCTCAGCTATATGTTTAGATACTGTTACATCTGGGGAAACTGACTGCTTTTGGTATGCTTTATGGGCTAGAGGACTCATTGATTCGTACCTCTTTATAAACGATGCTGGTTAGAACATTATAGTCAATAATGAACGCTACAGACCTTTTTTTGAGGTGCCCCTGTAGGCTAGTAGGTAGTGTACTAGCTTGTCAGTATGGGGGTTGTGGGTTCGATTCCCAACGAAGGCCTTGGTTTTTAATAAAAATTGACTGTCGGTGGGGCTGCTCGGCCATGAAGGCATAGTCACTGGTCGCTGTGCTGTCTTATATACGGTAGTTAATTTTCGACTATCTTTCTACTTTCACCATCTGTTTCATCTATTCTCTATCCCTGTCCTAAAGAATGTAGCACGGTAATTGGCTAAACAGGCATTGTTGCCTGAAGGGCAACTTCTCTTTAAAAAAAAAATATGATGTGCAGGAGCTATAGTTTCAATAACATGGCACAACATGTCACACAGCTTGTGCCAAGTACTCAGTTTTCTATGGTTAGACCACAAAAAATATTCCGACATCTTATCCTTAAGACAAAAGCAGGAAAAATTATAATAAATATATCACGGTATAAAAATATAGGGTATAGCATCAAGTTGTAAATTATATTAAAAAAATATTTTTAGTTCTTTATATATAAACTCATTAATAATGTCATAACGGATAATATATTAAAGAGCACATTGGTAAAATAAGCTATTCGAAAATTTTGACTTCAAGTAAGCAGATAAAATGATTTCCAGCAGCATAAATCGCACAGTTTATATATCAAATCTTAACACCAACAATAGCGCGAAAAATGTCTCGTCCACTAATGGAATTACTTAACAAGTTGTATGATTTCTTTAGCATCCTTCTGTTTAAAAGCTTTTGCACTCTCTATTAAAAATATGCAATTCAGCCAGAAGTAGCAGAAATTACTTTTGTTTAGTATTTAAGTTCATATCCCATCTACTGCTAGATTAGCAATAATAATTTTTTTATTGTACGGTTTGAGGTACATTTAAAGCTGGCATCTAACTTAGGGATAACTTCTGCTGGTATTACTTTAATAAATGGTTATAAAACCACTTAACACTAGAGGCTCTTCAGCCTTTTTCAAATTAAATTATATTTTTGAAAACTTGCTATCTATCGCTATTCTTTACCAGCTCTGTCCTCTAGTCTTTCCAGCTTGAATAGAAGTCATTTAGTCAAAAAATAACTCTATTATGAGGTTGCAATACCGAACGCTAGTGACAACCAGAGATAGAGTAGTGTCAGCTACCTCATATATCAACTTCGGTTATCAGATCTTTCGGATTTAATACCCTAAGCACTCTCCGCTCAAAAGAAATGTAATTTCGTCAAATAAAAAAAATTCCCCAAAAAGGCTCTCATTTGTTCCTATTTAAGAAACTATTGAAGAAGTTTCATACCTCTTCTCAGTTGAACGTTGTGAGCATGGAAACGTGGAGTCTTTAACTAATATAAAAGCTGTAGAGAGCAACTTAAAACTTATAATTCTTATACGTGAGGCCCTAGTGATATCTCTGTACCTTAGCACCTGAGCGGGCATTAATATTTGTGGGAGATATTTGGAATGAATGTTATATTCACTAGTTAATACAATTGCCTAAGAACCTAGACACTACAGAAACCTAGACACTACCTTGTGGCTTCACTCGTAACGTAACAGAATGAACTTTTTAAGCCAAAAAAGTAATTTGGGATATTAAACATTAAAGATCTGCAAAATGGGTCTAATCTATGAAATTTGTAAGCAAGAATGCACAAACAAAAATTATATTTTAATCTATGGGCTTCTAAAGAGTTTAGCATGCATGGATGCAACTATATATGATTTGTACAAATAAATTTCTCTTATCCCTTTTTTTTTTCAAAAGGCGAAATATGAATAATACGCTTAATCACGATCTCCGAATGGGGTCGTACGGATAAAGTGGATTTTAATGCCCATAAGACGCAATTTTGAATGCTTACGCATAGATCTAAGTTAGAAACAGGTGCACTGTTACTATGGGTAATATGGGTATTACGGAATCGGAAGCTCTTGGTGTTCTTGGCATGAAAATTCAATATGATGTTGTGATGGACTAAATGAATTTTTCAGGTTTCTAAAGAAACTTTCAAGTGCCTCGGTTTTCTAAAACGGCATCAGAGATACTTTATTTCATCCGCTCTTCGTACTGTTTATACCATCTATATATACATACATCCAAAGATGGAATACAACTCTCATGTATAGGCCGGCGCCACAAAGTTTATTTTGGAGTTGCTCGACCGCATACTTTATTGATTTTCTAGAGCATCGATGCAATGTAGGTTGTATTTCACTGTTTTATCGCTACTACAATGGTAAGTGCTCTAACGAATTTAGGGAACTTGTTCCCGAAACTCGCACGTTTTGGCGGTTGACCCGATTTTCTTTAAGAGTGCATCCCTTTGTGGTCGATTACCCAGTAAGTCGCATTACAAAGACAATTCATTTTTTAACAGAACATTTCGTATGTGGAATAAACTCCCTTCAGAGGTCCTTCCTGTCACTTTTAACGTAAGGAAATTCAAATCGAATGTCTACAAACTCTACTCCCTCTTTCCTCCTCCCCATAACCTAATTTCCTAGTTCTGGTACAATGCATTGCATGAGTAGAGGTCATCCCCTGAGTACTGCTCCGAGCAAAAGAAAAACAGAACCGAGTATTGAAATCTCAATTATTAGAGGCTCTTAAGATGTTATATTTTTCTTCATTTTTACAATGCTGCTATCATTATCCTTACTGTCCTTATTGTCGCATGTTTTCATAGAATAACATTTCTTTCAATGTACATTGCAAACATCTTTTTAATGTGTTATATATCATACTGTAGGGTAAATGGAAAAAGAAATATGCAGTAGTTAACTAGCGGCAAATTGAAAATTGATAACATTAATAGTAGATGTGTTTTTTTTTTGCTTAAAAATAGCGGAAATACCAATCGCTATTTATATATGACGAACTAAGATGTACTTAAGCTTACAAAATAAGTTACCATTGACAATTAGTATAAATAATTTCCACACTAAAGTTGCAAACGAAAACATGTTTCCAAGTTAATTAAAAGAAATTTCACATAACTAATAAATAAAAACTGTGAATGACACTTTTTAAAAGTCTAAAATTGCTAGAATTTTGTTCACGCGAACATCTAACAGTTGTCCTTCAATATCGTTAAGTATAAAGCAAAAACCTTCGTCACATTAATCCATTAACAAAGTCATCTGCAAATAATTAAGAATCATCTTAGAAATTAAATATTAAATAAGATTAAAATAAAGAAAAAAATATTTGAAAAAAAATAATGGGAGAAAATGCTTTAAATTATTGCCAGGGAGAAAATAAAACGCAAAATGCTCCTTCTTTTCTACTAAACCCTTGAAAAATTCAAAAAATTCACTAAAAAGTAAAATTTTAACAAGAAAACAAAGATACTTTAACCAAACGCATTACAATACACAGGGTGTTTTTATAAAGGTATAAATATATAGTTAGCAACCCCTTAGTAACTAGTGACCATTTTGACAGCCGTCAAATGATTTATGTTTAGTTTGGTTTGCAATTTCAACATGAATAAACGCCCTTGAACAACGCTTCTAAATGATAGAAATTAAACTAAAAACGAGAATGCGTGATTTGATTTACATCTGCACCGACTATATAGTCATAATCAGATGGTGGTCAAACCACTTGGTTGATTGGACATCACCCACGCCCTAGAAGGCCTTCGAATACGTATATCCTCCAGTCACTCCTAGTAGCAATTTAGAAAGTCCGGAGTAGGCCGTGCCCTTACTCCTTGCTGAGGAGTTGGAGACTTTCCAACTCCTGGTCCAGAACGCATGAAGCTCTTATTTATCAAGAACACCCCAGCATTCATACTCACTGGACCTGAACCATTCATTGTGTGAATTTGAATGATCCGACCCACAAACTCTCACGAGGGTCCGAAACCACAACCACCACGATACTCCCATATAGGGGCCAACCTCAATAACCAGTCAGAGCACATCATTGTCTAAAGAGAACAAATAGTGTACTCTGGGGCAACTGATTTCCCGTGGAAATATGTGGATTGTCCAGGTGACTCCTACTAGCCTTTGAGGGGCCTGGGCTCCCTTTTACCCCGCAAGACACCAATTTAAATGGAATAGTAGGTTCCAAAAAGACTATAATGTGCCCCGGAGGGAACTAAAAACGAGAATGCTTTTGATTCCGATTTTCCTAAGCGAACATTGATTAGCGATAAAGCCTACTTCTGTTGGAGTGGAGACATCAGTAAATAAAACCGCCGTATTTGGTGTGATGATATTCGTCAAGTATATGCTGAGGCATCGTTACATCCAGAAAAACTGAATGTTTGGTGTGCTTTATAGGTTAGTGTGAACATTGCTTCCTACTTCTTTGCAAACAATGCTAGTCAGTGGTGACCGCTATAGGATCATGATAACTGACTTCTTCTTACATCTATCGAACAACCATCATCTGCATGGCTAATGGTTTTAACAAGACGGAGCAGCATGTCATGATTTATTGAAGAAAATATTTCGTAACCGCCTAGTTTTACATTCTGGACCCATGAATTGGCCTCCAAGATCCGTGCTACATTACAAACAATGCTGGTCAGAATGTTACAGTCAGTGATGACATCTATTGAGCAACCGTAATCTGCTAGAGTTCCAACAAGATGGCGCAACGTGTCACACAACTCGTGCCTTAAATAACTTATTGAAAAAAACATTTGTTGACCGCATTGTTTTACAATTTAGATCAGTGAATTAGACGTACGATTTAATGCTACTAGACTATTTTCTGTGGGTTTATAGGAAGCCGATAAGCCCGGCTCATTGTTGCATATACATGGTTACAAATATTGGTACAAGTCATTGAAACACACAAACAAACAAAAATTGTTGGACTTGGTGTCGGTGACACTTTCTTCGGATTCATATCAAGTTTTCTCAGAAGTCGCAATATACGAGTTGTTATAGATGGGATCTAGAGTTTAAGATTAATTCAGGGGTATCGCAAGGTTCCGTTCTTTCTTCTTCCCTATTTCTTATTGTTATAATTAACCTTCTTTGTCAAACTTTCAACGCTATATACTCTTTCACAGATGACAGCACCATTTGCCATTCGTATTCATTTAATAATGGACTGGACCAATTGAAGGTGGATTGCTCAATCACGATCTTGCAACAATCTCGTAATGGCGTCGTGTGCCCGTAAGACCCAATGTTGTATGCTTACACATAGATCTGTGTTCGGCAATGCCGCTGCATCTGTTACTATGGGTGATATTGGTATTAAGGAATCGGAAGCTCTTATTGTTCTTAGCATGTAAATTCAGTGTGATGTTCGATGGAATAAACTCATTTTTTAGGTTTCTAAAGAAACTTTCAAGTACCTCGGTTTTCTAAAACATTGTACGCGATTCTTCACTCTATTCGATCTCCGTGCTATCTATACTACCTATATCTGTTCAAAGATGGAATGCAACTCTCATGTATGGCACGGCGCTCCAAAATCTATTTTGGAGTTGCCTGACCGCATACAGGAGAGGACCAAGAGACTAATTGGCGACAATAGAGTATCCAGCTCTATTGATTCTCTGGAGCATCGACGCAATGTGGAGTGTATTTCACTATTTTATCGTTACTATAATGGTAAGAGCTCTAACGAAATTAGGGAACTTGTTTCCGAAACTCGCACGTTTTTACGTTTAACTCGATTATCGTTGAGAGCACATCCATTTGTGGTTGAATCGTAGTACGCATTACAGGGAAAATTCGTTTTTTAGCAGAACAGTCCATATGTGAAAAAAATTCCCTCCGGAGGTCCTTCCTGTCACTTTCAATATTGGAAAGTTCAAATTGAATGTCCACAAATACTATTCCTCCTTTCCTCCTCCCTATAATCCTATTTTCTAGCTCTGGTATAATGCATTGCATGTGCAGGGGTCGTTAACTGAGTGCTGGTCCGAAAGAAAAAAAAATACTAAAAACAAATTTTTCACAGTACAATTTTATAGTAAACTGGGTTTAAGTTTTGGATCCTTCTAGACATTAGTTAAACGAATAATACAAATTTAAAGTACTATCATGTTTAGTCTTTTCATAAATGATTAAGTTCTTTAATTGCAAAATAATTGCGCACAACACTTTACAGTTTTAAATTAAATTACACGATTTATTTAGACGAGCTATTTACTTTTATATACACAAAGAAATACGATGGCAACTTTTTCACATTAACCCCCAAAAGCTACTGTATCAACTTTATGACTTCACTCAACAGTCACACCTAAACTGTATGTGCCTGTAGGCTAGTAGGTAGTGTACTAGCTTATAAATATGGGGGTTGTGGGTTCGATTCCCAACGAAGATCTTGGTTTTCTTCACTACAAAAATAAAAATTGACTGTCGGTGGGGCTGCTCAGCGATGAAGGCATAGTCACTGGTCGCTGTGCTGTCTTATATACGGCAGTTAATTTCCGACTATCCTTCTACTTTGACCACCTGTTTCATCTATTCTCTATCCCTTTCCTAAAGAATGTAGCACGGTACTTGACTAAATAGGCATTATAGCTGCCTGGGCGCTACTTCTCTTTAAAAAAAAAAAAGTGTTGCCCAAGAGAGGGAACCCTTATACTAAGCCTGAGTGGGTCAAGCATTCATTCGGGAACTTTAGAATTCACCTCACATTTAGATAACGTTGTAATCACTATTAAGTGCCCCAGCACGCCGCTAGACTATATTCACTATTAAGTGCATGGGTCTATCCTGCCGTGCGCTTTCCTGTTCTGTGTTTTGTTCTCTGAATGTTAAGTCCAGTTTATGGTAACTTACTGTAGAACGGCGTTGTAGACACAGTAGGTCACTTCACTTCTTTTTTTGCTGATAACCATCTTTTCGCAACTTAAATCAAGCAGCTTTGTAACACTATTATTCGCCCCACTGATTTCCAAGTAACTCTGTCTCTTTCTCCCTCTCTCTCTTTCTCTTGTTTCTCTTTGATTTTGGAATAAATTTTAACGCAACAATAGAAAATCATGTAATTATTGCAATGTTGCATTTGTTGCAGAGATGCCAATGCCTAATAAAATAAACTAGCTCACTTTGATCTTGTTCAAATTTTTACCCTGAGGGCTTTTTATTAGAAATTTGTGTTTGAAAGCTATTTCTTAATACCTTTTAAGGGTTAAACAGTTCTATGCAGTTATAAATGGCAAAGACATAAACAATGTTGATGAAACATATAATATGAGACTTATTTCGATCTTTAATAAAAATTACACTTTTTGGTTTGCAGTAAGAAAAACCCAAGCCTATTTTTAAAGACTTTCAACTAAACAAGATATCATGTTCAATAAAAAAACAGTAAATTTATCTCATTTATCTAAATTTAAGCTCCCAATATTAAATCATTTTTTATCTGTTATAACAAAAAACATAACAGCAACGAGTTTTATTATAAAATATTTAAAAGTAAAAAAAAAATCCAATTTATTATACATCATCATCTAATCTACTTTAATCACTGTCACTCAATTTTCATGCTAATCAACTCATTAAAATCTCTTAAATTATACGACAAAGACTAACAGCCACTATGACTTCTCTCTCTGAACAAACAGGAGCTGCGCCTAGAAGTTCGAAAGCAAAGGCAAAAATAAATCAACATCGTAGTGGCAAATGAACATAAAACAGTGATTTTTTAATGAATGTTCCGTTTCATTTGTTTGTTAGTTTAATTTTGTATAAAAAAATAAATTTATAAAAAAAAAAACACAAAAAAACTGACAACGAAACGATGAATTACAGTGATAATAGACGGCATAAATTTTATTACCATTTTGCCATTCGTACGTGCGTTTTTATGTTAACAATTTTCTGCTTTTATTCAGATATTTAAACCAAAAAATAAAAAAAAATAAAATAAAAGAGAAAAATTAAATACAAGATAAAATAAAGAAGAAAAAAAAACAACAGCAACAACTTAAATCTTAGTCTCGTTAAAAGGGCTTTATCTTGATTTTGGTGACAATCAATTTAAACTCAACGACACTGTGATTTACTACATTTCAGCCAGTTGAAAACATTAAGAGCTGCTGTATTTGTATGAAAGTAAAACTTTACCAAACGAATGACTGACTGCCTGAATGTCGAGATGTATTCCACTACTCCTAGTTTTTTGTTGGTGTTGCTGTTTATATTTTTGGTAGCTAAATTGGTTCTTTAGTTGCTTAAGCTGGTGCTGTTGTCGCTGATTTTTTGTAGCATAAAAATATAGTTGTTGCCTTCTACCTGGTTAACAACTTTAAAGCAAACAATCTTGTGTTACTACATTCGTATTTTTGAATTAATTCCTATTACAACAACACGCCTAAATTCATTTTTTGCTTAATTTAATTCTAAAGTGCTTATTACGAGAATTGTAGTTGGGAATTTGAGAGTTTAATAAGCAGAGATATTATACTTAGTCCTATTCTCAACTACATTTAAAGTTTGGTTATAAACTAGAAGTCATTTTAGAACCAAAAATATAGGTAAGACAAAACCCTTATACTAAGCCTGAGTGGGTCAAGCATTCATTCGGGAACTTTAGAATTCACCTCACATTTAGATAACGTTGTAATCACTATTAAGTGCCCCAGCACGCCGCTAGACTATATTCACTATTAAGTGCATGGGTCTATCCTGCCGTGCGCTTTCCTGTTCTGTGTTTTGTTCTCTAAATGTTAAGTCCAGTTTATGGTAACTTACTGTAGAACGGCGTTGTAGACACAGTAGGTCACTTCACTTCTTTTCTTGCTGATAACCATCTTTTCGCAACTTAAATCAAGCAGCTTTGTAACACTATTATTCGCCCCACTGATTTCCAAGTAACTCTGTCTCTTTCTCCCTCTCTCTCTTTCTCTTGTTTCTCTTTGATTTTGGAATAAATTTTAACGCAACAATAGACTAAAGTATCGATTAGACTCTAGTCTACGAAATAAACTATGGAGCAAGCTATAGCATTTTTGCCACAAGAAGTTTGTTTTGCAATTGTGTTAACACAACCAAAAACATGATAATTTTGACAATTACTTTTTTGACGTATTCGCAGTAGATACATTGGCAATTGTTACAATGAATTCAATTTGGCATGAAAATCGTTTTAAAATAATTAAAATCCACCAAGAAAGTGGTGGTTCTGTTAAAACTGCATTTCGTAAAATTCCTGATATTTTCGGACAACATAATCGTCCTTCTGTGACCACTTTTAAGAAATTTATCGTTAAATTTAAGTGTCGACAAGCTCAATACAAAATGTGCGAACACCAACAAGTGTTCAAACGGATCGTACAACTGAAAATATTGCAGCCGTAAGCCATAGTGTTGAAGCAAATCCAATTTACCAATTCCTCGACGTCTTCAACAACTGGGGTACTAGGTACGTTGGTACCTAGAGTGTATGCCATAAATGGACGATGGTCAAACCACTGGGGTGATAAGATACGTACATCCACTACGCCCTAGGAAGCCGAAGACATAACTCTAGCAACAGTCCATTCCTACTTACTATTTCAGAAGTTTCGGAGCAGGGTCGCCAACCCTCACTCCTTGCTGAAGAGTTGGAGACTACCCAACTCTTCGTCCAGAACACATGGCAAGCATGCTGACTGGATCCGGATCAATTTGTTCTGAGTAGAGGTGAGATGATCCTGGCCCCTTAATTTAGTTTATGCGGGCCGCGAAACCACAATCACCATGATGCTCCCGAAGGGCCAACAGAGCACATCTAAAAGGCTAAAAATCCAAAAAACTGAACTCTGGGGCTTACCCATTTCCGTGGAAATAATGTGGAATGGTCCAGTTGGCTCCCTGCTAGCCTTTAGGGAAATGGGCTCCCTTTTACCCCCGGTGACACATGTAATGACGATGAGATTCCGTTAAGACATATATAGGGTCCGCCAAATAACTTTTTTTTTTGTTTTAAATGCTATAACAAAAACTACACAGCTTCGGCTTTATAGCACTTCGCGCCGTCCTGTTGAAACCAAATGTTGCCAATATCCTCCTCTTAAATTTTTGTGAATAAAAATTAACGATCGCCATTGACTGTAACGGCCACTCCTGAAAAATGGCCCAATTATGCCTCTGGGTGCGACGACTTTTCAATGTATGTGCGCGGGTTTTCTGTACCTCAAATGCGACAATTTTGCTTGTTTACATACACGCCAAGATCAAAATGAGCTTCATCTGAAAAGATGATTTTTTTGCAAAATCGGCATTTTCTGTAAGTTGATCGCAGGTCCACTTAGCGAAGCATTGTTCAAGCGGAAGGATAAAACTAATTATCTGTCACATCATATGTGAGCTAAGTGTTACCATTCACGAAATAAGCACTAGTTGAACGTTAGATGGCTAACCCTTTATTTGCCTTAAAGGGGACAACAATTGGGGTTATCCAAAATCCCAAACATAGCGAATTTTGCGTAAGGATTTGATTTTGAAGCATTAAAAGGTACAATTCTAAAAGTACTAGTTTATTCATCCTTGGACCTTGGTTAATGGACGTACACTACCACCACCTTTTGAAACCCCTCAATATTCTCCTGTAACCGTTTACACAGTCATAACTACTTTAGCACCACAAAGGCCACCATTCGAAGATTGGCAACAGCTTAATTTGTCAAGCAATATTTGACATAGTAAAGCAAAATCCACAAAAGCAGCATCATCATCTTCAACGACATACACTGTTTCATCAGCATCTAGAAACTGACCATTCATGTAACCGTAGATTCGCTCAATTCATTCAGAAACAACCTGAACAGCAAGCAAAATTGCCAAATTTGCGCTTCTGAAAATCCTTGAGCACTTATTGAGAAGCTGTTGCATGCTCAACGTGTCTCTGTATGGTTCGTTATGTGGTGTGGAGGCGTATTTGGATGGTTTTTTTTTCGAAGAGGAGGCTGGAAATGCTTCAACGGTCAATGGATCACGCATTCAAAAGATGCTAACAACTCAATTTTTGCCTATTATTAACGACGTGGATATCACTGACATGTGGTTTCAAGAGAATGGTGTCACATGTTGCATAGCTAATGAAACCATCAGTGTATTGTATATCAAATTTCTCGATCGAATAATTTCACGACAATCAGCAGTTAAGTGACCAAACAAATCGTGTGATTTAATACCACTGGATTATTTTTTTAAGAACTATGTTAAGAATAGAGTCTATACGAAGCCAATCGAATCGATTTCATCCGGAAAACTCAAAATCCATGATGTGGATAACGAAATAGGAGCGCTTTTTTGCGAAAAAGCTATTTGCTAAAAAGTGGTGAGAGAATCGACGTCTATCACCATGCTCGTGGTGGACATTTACCAATTTAATCGATTTCAGCCTTAAAACTCAAAATCCGTGTTGTGCTTAACGAAATAGAATCATCTTTATCTAATTTGCTTTGTTTTATTTTGTTTCAGAAAACAAAGTTCTTGTTGAAAAACCCTTTATTATATCCAACTTGGATGATAATACAGAACAACCTGCAAAGAATACAATATCACTAAAACCACAAGCGTCCAATTTAAATACAGGATGGATATTGACAGTTATTGAATATGTCCCAAATTAAGCTTCAGAATTGTGTCCCAAAAATATGTGTTGTACTGTGTAATGCTCGTATATCAGGCACGCATAAATTGATAACATGTTCCTAAACCAACAACTCGTTTGTTTTCCTGGTATAATGAAGTGTGTTCCCTTAAATATTGACAGCATTATCTTACGCTAAGTGAAAAAGAATGAATATAATTTCACTGTACGATAATATTTTCATTTTGCTATAGAAACGAACCACAGACTGTCTAAAAATTATAATCTAAAAAATAGAGTCTTACTGTTTTAGTCTTAAATATATGTTCTCATTTAAGGTGTTATACTTTTTGCTTTCCATTTTTGGTTTGTAGTTTTTTTGTTCTTTAATCTGGTGATAAGAAAATTCTTTTTTTGCTCTTTTTCTGGGTAAATGTTAATTAACAGTTTAATTGCCATAATCTTACACAAGCAAAATTGATGAAGATAAATGTGTCAGCTAAAAGAAAGGAGATGTGATTGTACAATAACTAAAGGAACGATGTATTAAAACAAAAGGATGTTCTAAAATTATTTATTTAATTATTTGCAGATATTTTTGCACTCTTCCAATCGCTTTATACAAAAATTCGCAAGTAATTTTTTCTTTTTTGTTCTCCTGCTGAAGCGAAATATAGCTTTTCTTATGTGTGTCAGATAAAGAAATATTTCCCCAAAGAATTGAAAGGGTAAATAAAATACATTGGGGATTTTTTTCTGGGGGGAAATTTAGAATGTTTAGCGGATTTGAAATATAATTGAAACCGGATTATAATTTCAAATATATAACTGTAGCTTTAAACTTTTTTTTACAGAAGTATGACTTCAGGCAATAATGTCAAGTACCGTGCTACATTCTTTAGGAAAGGGATAGAGAAGAGATGAGACAGGTGGTGAAAGTAGAAGGATGGTTACGTAAATTAACTGTCGTATAAAGGCAGCTCAGTGACCAGTGACTATGCCTTCATCACTGAGCAGCCCCACCGACAGTAAATTTTTATTTGTAGTTAAAAAACAAAGGTCTTTGTTGGGAATCGAACCCACAACCCCCAGTCTTATATGCTAGTACACTACCTACTAACCTACAGGGGAACCTAATGGCCGCAATTAAATGCTTTACATCGTACTAGCCTCTATATCCCATTGTTTTAGGTTATGATTGTAATGAATATCTCAAAACACTTCCCATTTATCCCATCTCTATTGTCTTAAAATCAATTAATAAAAGATTCACTATAAAAAAGGGTTTTGAACAATTTGGATTAAGTTGATTAAAATTTTTACTGTATTACGAAGATAACAGTTCGGTAATTATGAATGAAAACTGATATCTGGTAAACGTCTACTACGAACACGGTGACAGATGTCGATTCTTTCATCGAAGTTTTTAATCACTTTTAGGCAAAATGGCAATCCTATTTTAATAATTACATCACAGATTTTGAATTTCAAAGCTGAAATGGATTTAATTGACTCCGTATAGACTCTGTCTTTAACACACAAATAAACCACTCTGCTAATTTTCCAGTACTATCTAAAACGCTGCTCAATAGCAATGTCATCGTATCGAAAGCTCTCGCTAATCGTACAAAACAAACAGCCCGTAACCACGGTTTTCACCGGAAGGAATGACAACCATACTTCATTTACTGGTGTAACGACTCCAACTTAATAACAAATATTAATACTTTTGTGTTATATTTGATTTTTCTAAAAATGTGGAGAAACTTCTTCTAGCAATGGAGGTGGAACAATCTATTTTAAGCCGACAAGGCATAAGTTCAAATCCCAACAGAGCCTAGAAGAGAACAAAAAGTATTTGTTGCAATTTAACCTGCCACAGCCTCGATTATTAAAGACAGCTACGTTAACGCAGATAGTTATCGAGACTATATAATAAAACAAGTAAATTGTGTTCTTAATTACAACATTTTAGCTAGAGAGGAAAATAATAACAGAGCAATAGTGTATGGCACTCGAAGTTGCGTTAAAATGGACTGGTTGGTAAAGTAAGAAATCGTCAGTTCGAGTCTTACTGGACTTCATGGAGTATTGTGATATGAATGGGTGCGCTAGCTTTAGGCTTTTGTGCATTCAGCAAGGATTAGAGGTTGGTATTTTTATGCGCATGCAGATGGCCAGAGCTACTAAGTTAAAACGTAGGACCATTACCAAATCACAACAAAAAAAACTTGTTCTGACATTTAGTTTTTTGACATGTCCGTAGGAGATGCAATTTCGCTCGAAAATCGCATTAAAATAATTAAAATTCACTATGCAAACGGTTGTTCTGTTAAGTCACATTTCGTAAAATTCGTCGACCGCTAAAATAATTTGGTCACTAAATTTGAGTCAACAGGCTCGATGCTAAATGTGAGAATACCAACGCATGTTCAACCGGATCGTTCAACTGAATACCTCTAAGCCATGAGCCACAGTTAATTGCTCGGCATTCTTAACCCTTGGCGTTGCCCAAAACCACTACATGGTGAATTTTGCGTAAGAATTTGATTTTGAAGCCTTACAAGCTTCACTTGATGCAGAAATTAAAGCCAACCAACCATTTACATCGCCGTAGATTCGTTTAATTCATTCTGGAACAATCGGCTGGTTTTTCTGAAAAAAATAATTTTTTCAGATGAAGCCCACTTTCATTTGTCAGGTTATGTCAACTAGCAATATTGTCGCTTTTGGGCTACTGAAAATCCTAGAGCGATTATTGTGGTGCGTCAAGTGGTATACAGGCGTGATTAGTATTTTTGAAGATTAGACTGGAAATGCGGTAACGGTCAATAGATCACGCTATCGCAAATGTTAACGACTTAATTTTGGGCCATTATTGACGACGTAAATATCACTGACTTGTGGTTTCAGTAGGATGGTGTCACGCAGTTAATCAAACGATCAATTTATTACAAACTTGTAGGTGCCCCTGTAGGCTAGTAGGTAGTGTACTAGCTTGTCAGTATGGGGATTGTGGGTTCGAGTCCCAACGAAGACCTTGGTTTTTCTCACTACAAAAACAAAAATAGGCTGTCGGTGGGGCTGCTGGTCGGTGTGCTGCCTTATATACGGCAGTTAATTTCCGTAACTATCCTTCAACTTTCACCACCTGTTTCATCACCATTTTTTTTGTTGCTTTATTCTATTTATCTTAACAATTTATAATTAACATTTCTATTGCCTCAACGTCTATGTCATTATTGAGGCGAGTTGGCATTTTATAATTCAATTCCCTTTCCTAAAAAAGGTAGCACGGTACTTTACTAAATAGGCATTGTTGCCTGAAGTGCTCTTTAAAAAAAAAATTACAACCAACTTTCCCGACCGCATAATTTCACGACAATTAGCAGTTAAGTGTTCAGCCAGATCGTGTGATTTAACACCATTGGATTATTTTTTGCGGAATTATGTCAAGGACAGAGTCTGCACAGTGAATCGAAACGATTTTAGCCATAAAACTCATAATTCGTGATGTGATTAACGAAATAGGAGCGCCATTTTGCCCAAAAGTGATTCAAAACTTTGAAGAGAGAATCGACATCTGTGAGCGTGGTCATGGTGGACATTTGCCAGATATCAGTTTTCATTCACAATTGACGAACTTTTCTCTTCGTAATACAATAAAAATTTGAATCAGATTAATCTAATATTTTTTGTTTTAGAAAACAAACTTTTTGTTGAAAACCCTTTTTGGACAAAGCAGGTAACTCAACAGTTCAGCAAATAATTAAAAATTTATGATAACTTACGAGCAAATATCAAAAGAGGCGATTTATTCTGTAAACTTTATGATTTATAATTTCTATTTAACGTAAATGTCAAGTAATTTTTGTGGTACCCTTTATGCAACTGCATATATAACTTACTTGTATTCGTTTAATATTCTTTTTATTTACTATTTATTTCTTTCTGTAGTTATTATCTCAACGTCGTCGTAAGGACTTTAAAAATCTTTTTTTTTTACATTCACACACTCAAAAAAATTGAAAAAGAAATATTCATTTCATTTATTACGTAAATAGAGTAACAATAAACTAGGTTAGTATTACGTCCTAGATAAAATTGGATAAAAGAAAATATATATAAATTTCCTGTTACTATTTTGTAACATTTAATATTCTATGTAATAGATTTGCGTTATTATTTTCCAGTACAAAATTAACTTGTTCGATGGAATTCTGTTTTATTTTTATAACACAAAACAGTAGTCATTATTGGATTGGGCTAAATGGAACTAAATGGAATTCCTTTTGTCTAGGTTTTTTGCTTTCTTTTGATACTTATAACAAAATAGTGTCTGTAGGACATTTTAATATGTCATACTTTGTTTTCATTCTGACTCATTTAATCCTTTCTAAATACCAAAAATATTTTGTATAAGAAGATTTTTATGTTATTGGGTTTTTAATAGTCATAGTATGAACGCTTTTATTTGACAATAAATTGCAGAAACAAAGTACGTGTCCACAACAAAGAGTTTTAATTTAAAACACTGAATAATTTGTATCAAAAGATTGCAGTTACTAAATTTAAATTCTTAAGCCAAGTCAAGAGAAAATTTATCAACATTTACTGTCGGCCTGATATGTAAGAATGCGCTCACTGGATTGCATTTTTTTCTTTCTAAATTTAATTCAACTCTACATAATAAGATCGAAAAATGCATGATTTTTAATAAAAAAAAGAAATAAACTAAAAATAAAAATTTAAATATTATAATTGATAATAATTAAATGATTAATTTTTAATAGTGCAAAGCCATACGCGTTTGTTCCTACAATAAACGATGTTTAATAAGCTACACATATTATCCATATAATGATTTTCATCCGCAGTTGCCATAAGAACAACAGAAAGAGAAAGAGAGAAAAAACATAATATAAGTTGGAAGTTCAGATTTAAGACATAAAAGCTTTCTATTCTATTCTTTTTTTTTTAAGAGAAGTAGCACTTCAGGCAACAATGCCTATTTAGTCAAGTACCGTGCTACATTCTTTTGGGAAAGGGATAGAGAAGAGATGAAACAGGTGGTGAAAGTAGAAGATTAGTCGGAAATTAACTGCCGTATATAAGACAGCGCAGCGACCAGTGACTATGCTTTCATCACTGAGCACCCCATCCACAGTCAATTTTTATTTGTAGTGAAAAAAACCAAGGTCTTTGTTGGGAATCGAACCCACAACCCCCAGTCATGTAAGCTAGCACACTATCTACTAATCCACAGGGGCACATGCCTGCTTGGCGATTTAGCCGCTCTTGTGACCTGGTTGTTCACAACCCATAATTGTGGAAGTATCTTAAAAAAACTATAACTTTACAAAACTGTAAATTTATTATAAATCGTAAGAACATTCTATTCTATTCTTGAAGCCAGAGCTTGAAAAGCTTCATATCAAAAAATATATTCTGTATTTCTAAAATATTGTTACGTTACTCCTTTTAATAAATGTTTTGTTATATTGAGTTATTTTATTACAAAACAATAATACAGCACTTTAGAGTTTTAAATTAAGTAAAACGATTTATTTACTTTCAAACCGCATAAAATAAAAACGATAATAACTTTGTCGTCTTTATTCACTGATGACTTAACTTGAATTCATTCCTTTGCCCAGCAAGTGGTGCTTATACAACTGCTTCAAGAGGTTCTTGCATATACAAGAATATTCTACTACAGCACTGGATGCACTGGGCTTGGTGTGGCAGATACACATGTGATTTTCCTGCGGGCTTGACATCGCTCGAGTCATTTGGTCGTCTGTAGCGTTTTTTTTTAGTGAAACAGTTTTTTCTGTTGTGTTCCAAAACTGAGTGACATCAGTTCAATGGTATACTATCAAGATTTGCTTCAGGCTTAGGCGCAGTGCAACGGAAACTCTTGCTAAATTTTTTTTTAGACTATAGAGACAGTGGTTTACCAAGAGCCCAGGTTTTTCGGTGGTTTAATGCAATTTCAGAAGGAAGAGAATTAATTGAAGATGAACTACGAATGGATGGGCCTTCATCTTTAAGAACCCATGAAAATGTCGACTGAACATGAGATCTTGTGCGTTCAGATCATCGGTTGACAGTTAGAATGATCGGGTAAGAGTTAAATTTGACTCCCACCACTGTTCATCATTAAAAATTATTCATTTTTAGTTCTTATTATGTAGACTGGAATTAAATTTAGAAAAAAATGCAACCCAGTGAGCGCATTCTTACATATCAGGCCGGCAATAAATGTTGATAAATTTTCTCTTGACTTGACTTAAGAATATAAATTTAGTTATTGCAATCTTTGGGAATGAGAAAAACTTGCCCAAAAATGCTTCCAAAAAACTTTTCGCAATACCAAAAGGCCGTCAGGGGAGAAAGGTGCGTTAATTTTATGTATTCAATTGAAAATGACCTCCATTTTTTGGAACATGCCATTACTGGTGACGAGTTTTGAGTGGTTGAATACGACCCAGAAACCAAATGTCAGAGTATAGAGTGGCACACTTCAAGCTCTCAAAGGACCAAAAAAGTAAAATATCAAATGCATACTGCTTTATTTGTCGAAATTCACGGAATCGTTTCTCAAGGCCAAACAGTCAATGAATACTTTTACCGGAAGATTCTTGAAAGACTTCGAACAAGGTTCATTCGTATGAGATCAAACATCAAGAATAATTGGAAGTTGCAACACAATAATTCTCCTTGGCCCAAAACAGTTTCAATAAACGAGTTTTTGGCCAGTAAAAACATTCCTATGGCTGCTCAACCTCCATATTCGTCTAACTTATGTCCATGTGATTTTTTTCTCTTCCCGAAGTTGATTAGTTCTTTTTCAATTTGTGAATGTATCTGTGTGTGTGAATGTGAAAAAATAGATTTTTAAAGTTCTTACGACGACATTGAAATAATAACTTAATTCTACAGCTCAAGGGCACCCATTTAGGAACAATCAATAACATTCAAATGGCTATAACCGATCAGTTAAAGACTATTTTAGTATCAAAGTGCCAGCACTAGTATGAGGAGTGTAAGAACCGCATCCAGCGCTCTGTATGGTTTCAGAGGGAAGTTTCAATATTAAATTGTATTTTTTTTTTAATTAAAAAAATTCAAATAATCAATCTTTTTACTTAATTTGCAAACCTCGTATATTGAGGTATTGATAAATACAAATTTAAGGAAAATTAGAGTGAATAATAGAGAATAGATGGGCTATAAAATAGATGGGTTAAAAAAAATCTACTACTGAAATCTACTGCTGAAATAAATTACGAATTTGAATTGGTAAGAGGGTTAACTGCAGAACAACAATTAAAATAAATAAGGAATTAAAAAAGAAGGAGTAGAAGCAGAAAGACGAATTTTAGAGGTAATAAGGAACGCATTACCATAACTATTGAAGGGAGAAGTTAAATTCGAAGCGTTTTGCGAATTGCGAAAGGCGCTGTCACGATCTGATTTTCTTTAAGGAGGATTTATTTGATGTGTTTTATAACGCCTTTTTGAACAAATAAACTTCTATTCCAAATCACACTTTTGTTTTTAGTTAAGTTATTTGTATTTAAGGTCTATTTTGTTTTCCACTAATAATAATGCGCACCCTATTTAGGAATAGAAAACTTTTCTTTAAGAGAGAGAGATGATATTTCTCTTCAAAATCCATTTTCAAAAACATGTTTTAATTAAAAAAAATCTATATAAATTCTTAAATTTATTAAAATTAATTGATTAGCTATTTAAAATTTCATTCTTAAAGTTATGTTTTTCTGAAATTTTTTAAAAGATTTAAAAAAAAAAAAATTAATTATACATTTTGAACTAAACTTTCAAACTTTATCGTCTTCGCTGGCGAAGAACCCTTTTTACTTGTTTTGTATTTTCAAAGAGGGAAAATAACTATTATTAGTTGAAAGTTCAAAATTATTAAAACTAACTAAAACATAAGGGTTACAGTGTACTTAAATACTTGCAACAATTTTATACACTACTACACTGTGAAGCATATTCGCACACAAACAAACTCTCGCCCTTTTATACACAAACCTAATTTCTGTTGCTTTTCAAACTGACTGACTGACTGGGTAAAGTTATTAGAGAGTAAACTTGTAACAAAATATTCGCGCCATCATAAAAACAAAGTACTTGTTGTCGCCTGGTTTTTGTAAACAAGCAACAGCAACAACAACAACAAAAAGTGCCATTAAAATATTTCAATGTTAAGAAACGTTACAAAACCATGAAAGAGAAATTGTGTTGTTTTAACTGCTGTTACATCCTTTTCTCTGTTATTTTATTTTTTTTTCGAACTAACAAAATTCCTGTCCTGCTTCATGGTGATTTGAAGAAGAAAATTGGAAATTATTTTAAGTTCTTAAGACCGCTTTAAGCTCTCTAACTACTACATACACAAATAAACAATTATTTAATTTATTCTCTTTTGACAGCTAAACACAGAAAGCAGAATTAACGGCAATGCGAAGAACAATTAAAAAAAGCCATGAAGAATATTACCATGGAATTAATAATGGCACAGTGGGTTAAGACAATTGAAAAATGTTAATAAAAAAAATTATGACTGCAAAAAACATCTATTTTATAAAATCCCAAAAATATTTTCCAGAAAAATTCCAAGAAATAAAGTAAAAATATTTCAAACTAACAATAAGTATTCAGATCTTAAAACTAGAATTTTCCAATTAAGTACAGCCACTGCTGGACAAAATATATATTTCACGAAGATAATTTATTTGCTTAAATTGTAGGCATCTTATTCAAATTCGACCAAGGGCCAAGGTGTCTCTCCTCTTCAATCGAATGCAGCCACTTTCGTTAAGAATGTTGCGGACTAGGAGGTTTGGAAAATATCCAAGCTTGTTTCTATAAGTTAGTGCGTGTTTGACAATCTCTTTTCTTACTAAGGGAACGTGGAGGTCCATATGAATATTGGAATTTTTGATATACCATGTGGCGGCTGTGATCATTCCAAGGATTTTATTTTGTCTCCTCTGTATTCTTTCTACCGTTGTCACTGAAGCAGTGCCCCATAATTGAATATCATAACACCAAAGTGGTTTTAAAATAGTCTTATATATTAGAAGTGTGCAGTCCAAGCTTAGTGTAAAGTTTCTTCAAATCAGCCAATGCACTTTAGCTGTTTTTAGTCTTCATTAAGTCAGTTTAGCATCTATATGGTTTTTCCAAGTCAAACGTCTGTCCAGGTAAATGCCGAGATATTTAACCCTCGAGTTTTGAGGTATGATTTGACCGTTAATTGTAACTGGTGCGCATGTTTGCCTACACAAGGTAAATGTTATATGAACACATTTTTGCTCATTGACTGCTATTCTCCATTTCTTTAACCATTTTTCCAACTTAAGCACATAAGTCTGAAAATGTAAAATTAAAGAGCATAGTAGAGCGTTTTTGATATAAATTTTTGTTTAAATAAACATTTTCGGGGATTTATAAAGCCAGTCTTTCAAAAGCCCCCAGAAATAATAATCCAGCAGCATTAAATCACAAGGTTAAGGCGGCCAGCTGACTTTGCCAAATAGAAAACTTACACTGCCGAAAAATTTCTCATACAATAACTGAACTTTATGGGTGGCTGTGTAGCTATTGGAGCCACCTTGCTGAAACCTAAGGCCACTCACTGATGTCAACAGTAGCAAAATAGTGGCCACAAAAAATTTATTATCATGGTTTCGCATTCACAGTGACCTTTCGATGGTGATTTTCGAAAAACTGACGCTGCCAGACTTTTAATTACTGTAATTACTAGGCAATTGAAATTTCGCCAAACATTTGCTACAAAAATTGACTCTACTTAGGAAGTATATTTGCAGTAAAAAATCGAAATCTCGCAAAATAATGAAAATTTCATATATATAATTAAGACAATAACTATTTGATGTTCATGGAAATTTTCATGCAACATGTAGAATTGCTACATATAAAGACACATATAGAAACACAGAATAACTCATAACTATAGATAGATAAATATATTGATAGATAGATTACGTCATATGCATCCTCGAACAAGACAACGCCGAACAAATTCTAAGACACAATAACATTGCATACATAATGGAAAAAGAACGAGACATTTACATTATCATGATATCACAATAACACAAGGAACTGACTATTTAATATTTAATATCTATAGAAAACCAACTACCAGGGACACTAACATCCCTATCACCTTAAACCACCGTACCCAATATAAGCTAGCAGTATTTAGACATATGATAGACTTAAAATAATTCCATTTACTCTACATGAGTACAACAAAGAACCCAACACAATTTACACCATAGCTAAAAATAATGGCTACAAACCCATTACTATCAACAAACTTCTCAGACAATACAACACTAAAAACAGGAATAAAGAAGACAAAAAGACAACCGATGTAACAAACTGGACAAACACTGGCGTTGTATTTGTAGAGATGCTATTTCTCAAGTGCAGGATATTTAGAATTCACTCGTATATCCAATAATAGGAAGCGAATGCCTAGCTAACCAATTCATTCTCATAAAACCACAAGGCAATTTCTTTTTGGTCTGAATGAAACATCATAATATCCTGACTGTTTGGTGTTCCTTATGGGCTAAAAGGGAGTCATTGGTATATACTTCTTCAAAACCGATGTTGCTCAGAACGCTGCAGTCAACAGTGACCGCTACAGAGCCATGATTTCTGGCCTTTTTATTTATCAGTTGGACAACTATGATGTACAGGAACTATCGTTTCAATAGGACAGCGTAATATGTCACACTTGACATATTAAGCTCATGTCATGCTTGATTTACAGAAGGAATCGTTTGATAACCGTATAGTTTCGAACCCTTTTGTGTGGTTATATAACTGCCTAATGTACTATAGATGACTTATGACTAAATATATACGTCATCCTTATGACTAACGATGGTTTTGTTGAAAAATGGGTTGTATTCGTTCAGTTTTTTAAACATTCAACTGACAAACATTCACAAACATTTCAACGAGTTGAACTTTTTAAGGGTGAATGTGAAGATTTTTATGCAAACTGTTGCGCAAAGTGCCTCTAGTAATGTCCATTTGTTGGGAACGGTGACGAGTATATATATTCCCAGCTCATTCTCAACACATTTTTGTACAGCGGCTATGTTTGTAACACTACGGTCACAAGAAGTGTATTGTTATATTCTATTATAGCAACAACGTGAGTATCGAATTAAGCGACAAAATTAGATACAGCGATCTGAGAAGGCCACCGATTTCGAGGAAAAGCCGCTCGAATTTTACGAAGTGAAACTTTCATCTTTTTTATAAAAAATTTTCGTAATTAAAATTTTCTATGTAAGTTTTTACTAAATTTTTGATATTTAGTATTATGACAGATAATTTACTACATAACCTCAAATTTGCCTCCCACCCTGTATAATCATAGACAATTGTTAATATATAAAAATCATAAAAATCAAATTTTATTCCTGACCTAAGTTTAAGAAAAAGTTTTTAAATTTTATATTTGGACAAGTAAAGAGTTTTTCAACAAGAAGTTTGTTTTCTAAAACAAACAGAAAAATAAGATTTAGATGATTCAAATTTTTATTCTATTACGAAGAGAAAAGTTCAGTAATTATGAATCAAAAATGATATCTGGTGAATGTCCACCACGACCACGCTATAGATGTCGATTAAAGTTTTTAATCACTTTTTGGCAAACTGTCATTGCTATTTCGTTAATCACATCGTTTTAAGTCTGAAATCGATTCGATTGATTCCGTATAGGCTCTGTCCTTAAGATAGCCCCACAAAAAATAATTCAGTGGTGTTAAATCACACGATCTAGTTGGCCACTTAACTGTTGACTGTCGTGAAATTAAACGATCGGGAAGTTGGGTTTGTAGTAAATTGATCGTTTCATTGGCTGTGTGACATGTAGCACCGTCCTGTTGAAACCACATGTCAGTGATTACCACGTCGACAATGGTAGACCAAAATTGAGCTCTTATCATCTCGCGATAGCGTTATCCATTGACCATTACGGCATTTCCAGCCTCATCTTCAAATAAAAATGGCCCAATCACGCCTTCAGACAACATAGCACACCAATAAGTAACATGTTGAGCATGCAAAGGCTTCTCAATAATCACTCTAGGATTTTCAGAAGCCCAAATGTGACAAATTTGCTTGTTGACATAGTGAACATTGACTTCGCTTAAGAAAATGATTTTCTCAGAAAAAGCATCCGGTTGTTCCTAAATGAATTGAGCGAATATACGGCGATGTAAATGGTCGGTCGATTTAAATTCCTGCACCAGTTGAACTTTGTAAGGCTTCAAAGTCACTTTCAAGTCATACGCAAAATCAGTTATGTGGTGCTGTTGGATAACCCCTTGAGAACGTCAAGAATTTGACAACTTTCGACCTGTTTGAACACTGTGGCTCACAACTGCGATGTTTTTAGTTGAACGATATGGTGTTAGTACATTTTGCATGGAGACTGTCGACTCAAATTTAACAACCAAATTCTTAATAGCGGTCTCAGAAGGGCGATTATGTTATCCGAAAATATTGCGAATTTAACGAAATATAACTTTAACAGAACCACCATTTTCATAGTGGATTTTAATTATTTTTTAAGCGATTTTCGTGCGAAATTGAATTGATTGTAACAACTGACAATGCATCTACTACGAATATGTCAGAAAACTAAATGTCAAAACTATCATGTGTTGGTGTTGCCACAATTGAAACGCAAACTACTTGTTGAAAACCCCGATATTTAGATGTTTGTTCATACGCACAAAATTAGATGTGAAAAACTTGAAAAAGGTGGTGACTGTTGGTTGTTGTTTTCTTCTTTCTTTGCTGGATTTGAAAATATAAAATCTTGGCATTTTTAAATTATACTCATTTCATTTTATGCTCTTAGTTATGCTCATACTTTAACAACTAAACAAAATTTTATACTTATTTTAGTTTGAAATATGGCATAGCAGTTAGTTAAGTTAAGAGTTGAGTGTGCAACCCTTTTGTTGTTTCGCGTATGTTTTTGATTACAATGAATTTTAAGTTTTAAATTGAAGTAATTTTCATTTAGCTAATTTCTCTTCTTAATTACTAACACACTTTACTTGCAGCAATGAATATTTTTAGAAGGATTAACACGAATGTTGCAAGTAAGGTTTGCTCTTCTCATAATGTCGCTATAAAAATTTTTCGTTTTCGTTTGATACTGTTTTCTTTGCTCCTTCTGTTAATTAATAATGCCGACATTTTGTTTGCTTTAGTGTATGATTGTATGTCGTAAAGCAACTTTGTCCGTTTAATTTGAATATTTAACTGCTCAATTTGAAATACTTCACATTAAGTCTTTATTGCTTTTGTTATTTTTATAGAAACTGGGAGTTGTTGTTATTCTTGTTGTTGTTGATTATTAACTACTTGCTATTTTCAGTTTAATGTATGTCAGTTGCACTTTTGGTAATTATGTCAATTTATGTTATTTTCAACGAACATAAAGTTTTGTTATTTAAATAATTTATTTTGATGACTTCAAATAAAGTTTATTTTAACAATTTGTTATTGTGCTCATACATTAGCCAGACAATTATGTTGCACTGCTAAAAATTTCAAAAAAAAATTAATAATTTATCACAAAGTTTGTATTCATGTTTAAACAATTTGCCAAACTTATTTGTAGCAGTTGGCATTTAGTAAACGGGTTGTAAAAAAAGTACTTTTTAAGTACTTTTTATACACACTCTATTTAATATAACTTTTAGTTATTTAAAGCTTATTTAAAGTTACTTTTAAAATTATACTTTTAAAAAGATGTCTTTAATAAAGGTACTTTTTCAAAAACTTAGTGTAATAAAAGGTACTTTTTTAACTCCCGTTAAAAAATGAACATTTTAAAAGTTTTTTTATATATTTTTTTGCAAACGGATTTTTTTGTATGACTTTTGAAAAAGTACTTTTTGTTGACTGTCCCTGCTTATAAAAAAATACTTCATTTAATGTACTTTTTATAAAAAATTTTTTTTTTATTTGTTTTTATCACAGGCAGTTTAAAAAAGGATATTTTCTTGAATGATCTTTTAGAGAAGGCAGATTTAAATATCACGCCCTTTTTTTCCAAGAAGTACTTTCATTAAAAGTTATTTTATCTAAAATAAACTTTAAATGTTGAAAGCTTTTAACATACATTTTTGAGAAAAGCTGTTTTTAGCCACTTTTCATAAAAAAATGCATCTCATTAAATATACTTTTCATAAAAAGTACTTTTCATTAAAAGTACTTTTCATAAAAAGTACTTATCATGAAAAGCTACTTTTTCATAAAGGACACTTTTAATAATATTACGTTTTTAATAAGCAAAATTTTTGAATAAAATTATTTTATTAGATGTCGTTTGCAAAAAGAAATAGATGCCCTTTTCTAAAAAAAAATTATTTTCATTTAAAATTATTCTTTGAAAAGGGCATTTGTCTCAAAAGGAATAATTTTCAAATGGAATTTTTAATAATTCTACTATTGTTACGAAAATGATGTTCTAAGTTTTAAAAGAAACTAATTATCATTAAAAAAAGTAAACGAAGCCAGCCACAGTGCATTTTACAAACTTCGTAGTAGAAATCTTATACATACAAGACAACCACAATAACATGCTATAAGAAATGCTTTAAGAAATTCTACCAAATAAGTTAACAATAAAAATCAAAAACAACTCACACAAAAAAAAAAACAAAACACACAGCCAAGCAGGCATCTAAACCGAACGATAATAATAACAACAACAATATGGAGTGATATTAAAGTAAAATATTCTTGTATGTACGAAAACGGCTTAAAACAACTATATAAGCATCCCTTGCTGGGTGAATTAATTCGAGTTGAGTCATCAGTAAATAAAGACTACAAAGTTACCATCGTGTTTATTTTGTGTGTATTGATAGTAAATAAATCGCCTAATTTAATTTAAAACTCACAAGAGCTGTGTTATTATTTTGCAATTAAAGAACTTAAAATAACGCAATGCTTATTAAAAGAAATAAACGTTACACTATATTAAGCATTTATAATGAAAAATACTTTTTTTAAAGGATTTTTACGAAAAATATACTTTTGTAAAAAGTAAGTTAATTATGCTTTCGAATGCGAAAAGCAAACAGCAAGAAATAAATCGCATGAAGTAATATAGATATGAAGTCATTCAAAAATTGTTCATTGACGCATTTTATTTTGCCGCTATTTTGGTAAACATTAGTCTTGATAGTTCATATTTGACAGTCATGAAGTAGACGCGCAGCAAATTTATTATGGCCAAACATTTAATCAAAATCAATCGTAGATAGACGTGAAAATTACGTGAAATTTTTGGAAGAAACAACATGCTAACAAAACGCACTATTTATCGTGTAGTGAAGAAAGAGGGTCTGTAGGTGATAGGCCTAAGCATAGACCATAACATACTGCAAGATCAGCTGAAACATTACTGCTGCTCAAGAAAGTATTCAAAGACATCCATCAATATAAATTCGACGCCGTGCTCAGGAGCTAGATCTTCAAAGAATAAATCTGGCTACAGTTTTGCACAAAGCTTTGCATTTTTTCATATAAGATTCAGTTGGCACAAGAGCTTCTTTCACAAGATCATTTACGCCGCCATACATATGCTAATAGCTCGCTCAGGACAACACCGATTGTCATGACAAAATCCTAAGGAGTCATTTGATATGTGAGTAAACAGAATAGTCGCTTTTGGGGAATGAGAAACCCTTAAATTATTCAACAGTCACCTTTGCATTCATTCAAAGTAACAGTCTGGTGTGCAATTTGGTCAGGAGGACCGATTTCGTGATGTGATTGAAAACTTGTTAACGCCACAACTGCATGCTTTGGGTTTCATTAACATGTGGTATCAACAAGACGGTGCAACATCGCATACAGCCAGGATTACAATGGAATTACTGCGTGACCTCTTTGCACAACAAATTATTTCAAGAAATATTGATGTTAATTGACCTCCACGGTTGATTTGACTGCTTTGGACTTCTTTTTGAGGGCATCTTTAAAAAGCAAGTTTATGCACCCAAATCAGAAATGCCTAAGCTACTTTAACAAAATATTCGTGATGAAATAATTGAAATACCACGTAAAATGTGCGAAATGAATGAAAAATGTGCCCAAAAAGGCACGCATTTGATGGGCTAACAGACTTTAAATAAAGCATTTTTATGTATAATTATAAACAAAAAAAATAGTACACCTTCCCGGCGGACATGACGTGATAAGATTTACATCTGCACCTGGCCGTGGGCCTTAATCAGATGGTGGATCATTACCACTGTTGAATGATATGTAGCGTCATCCTTGCCCTAGGAGGCCTTCGGAAACGGTCACTCCTAGTTGCAACTTCAAAAGCCCGGAGTAGGCCGCAGCCTTCACTCCTTGCTGAATTGTTGAAGACTATCCAACTCCTGGTCCAGAACGCATGAAGCTTAATATAATTAAGAACACGACGACATTCATACTCGCTGGACCAGGACCATTCATTGTGTTCATTGTGAATGATCCGACCCACAAACTCAAACGAGCACCTCAAAACACACAGCCACCACGATACTCCCGAAGGGCCTACCTCAATAATCAGTCAGAGAACAGCTAAATGCCTAAAGAGACAAATAGCGGAACTCTTGGTCTTTACAGATTCCCGTGGAAATATAGTGAATTGCCCAGATGGCTCCTGCTAGCCTTGAAGGGGATTGGGCTCCATTTTACCCCCGCAAAACACAAGTCTAGATGGTTTTGCGATCCATAAAAACTTATAATGTCCCCTCACACAATAATTTGTGCCACAATAATTTTGTGAACACATATTTCATACTATAGCGAGGTTTACTAGTTTTTGTAGTTGTTGTTTTATACCGCTGAATGACTCCCTCCTAGGCACATTGATATGTTTTGAAGGAATCTTACCGTCATTATAAGTCTGAACACGGGAAAAATGGGAGCCCAGTCCCCTGAAGGCTAGCAGGGAGTTAACTGGCAGCTCCACGTTAATCAGTAAGCCCCAGAGTTCAGCCACTTGATTTTTTAGCCTTTTACCTGTTTTTTGTCTGATTATTGAGGTTGGTCCTTCGGGAGTATCACGGTGGTTGCGGTTTCGCGGCCCTCATGAATTTGATTAAGGGGACAGGATCATCTCACCTTTACTGAGAACATTGGGTGAATGATCCGGATCCAGTGATCATGCTTGCCATGTGTTCTGGACCAGAGCTGAATAGTCTCCAGCTCTTTAGCAAGGAGAGGAGGTTGGCGGCCCTGCTTCAAAACCTCCGGATTTGAAACTAGGAATGACCTGTGGCTAGAAATTAGTCATTGGCTTCCTTGGGGGCGGTGCACGCATCATATCGCCCCAGTAGTTTGACCACAGTCGGGTTATAGCATATACACGCTAGGTACCGACGTAAGTTTTATCACGTATATCACCGTTGAATGACTTTTCTAAAATTGCGCCAAGTCATGTTATTCGAAATCTTAATATCTCAGAGAAGGTCGAGGACTACAATATTCAATATTACTATGGGGAGGAAAGAAATACTTTTCCGTTCTGCCCCTGCATTCGACTAGTTAGTTACTGATCTGAGGTATGCAATCAAAGAAAAAATTTTGTTTTCTAACATTAAATATTTCGCGTCCTATGTAAATTTTGCTTTATACTTGCACAATTTGAAAATTAGTATGAACCTGAGTTTGACTAATTGCTTTTAAAACTAATTTCTATCAAGCACCCAATATTAAAGCAGGAATATGGAAGAAATTCAAGTACTATTTCAACGTGACTAAACGTGGAGCTAGCTTACTGAGTCATTCAAGGGAGATCCCCGTTTGGCTGTATTAAAATTAGTATGGAATATAAATATTATTTTTTTTTATAATTTAAAGCCTTCTTTTAGGCTGTCTTATTTACTATTTTATATGGCATTTTTTCTAGCTTAAATTTTGTTCATTTTTATTAAATTTCAAAAGAAATTTTTTAATTTATTTAAGACTTTTCTTAATTTAAAATTTTATTTAAGAAACTTACTTATGTATATGTGTGAGTGTTTTTTTTTTTGTAAATATAATTTTTTTTTTCTTATTTGCTGCTTTTAAGTATAAAAGAGAATATGTTTTGTTTATATTTTATGCCAAATATCTTACAACCAAATATTTAATAATTTAAGAAGACATTTATTTATTAAAAGACTAGAAAACTGTTTTATTTTTAAAGGACTATAATGATTAATGAAGCAAATAATGTCAACAATATAAAAAGTAAAATTAATAGACTTTAGCGAAACAAAAAGTATAATAATAATAATGTATAAATCAGGCTTATAAAAATAAGCAATATATTTCAATTGTGTTTCTAGAAGGAAAAATATAACATGAAATTGACAAACAACATTAAAAGAGAGGAAAGAAATGGAAAAAAATTATTTTTTAAAAGATAGTCTTCAGAAAAATATAAATACAATAGAAAATGATCCTGATTACATTAAAAATATAAAAGTTTTTTTTTTCGATGTTTGTTGATTAATCACCGATAACAACTGAATTAAGATTATAGCTAGGTCTTAATATGGACTAACGCCAAGGATAATTCTTTTCGACATTTGGAAACTCAAGCGAATTATCTTGTATCAAACCTAAATACAAACATATTTTGGGGAGTAAGATAAAAATATGTATCAAATAAAAAAGTTAGTATTAGGCGATACCTTAATTAAATGTTTTAACACTTTTTGAAATTTTAGTAGAGATTTTTGGTACTGATGTCTTAATTGAACAGTAATTTTAGAAAACTTAATTCAGTTAAATTTTACTTCCTTCTGGATGAATACGTCAATTATCAAATCATTCGTATTCGGAATGAATACGAAGTGTATGTTGAGACACTGTTACATCCAGAAAACCTACTGTTTGGGGCTGGTGGAATCATTGGTCTGTATTTCTTTAAAGAAGATGCTGGTCACAGCATTACGGTAAATGGTGACCGCTATAGAGTTATGATTACTGACTGTTTCGTTCATTAATTGAACAGCCATGATGTACAGGAGCGCAACATGTCAGAATTCGTGCTACAATTGATTTATTTAATTCACATTTCGATTTCGTGAATTGGCCTGCAAGGTCATGCGATTTAACGCCACTAGACTATATTGTGTGGAGATATTTGAAGTCGCTACTACTTTAGCATAACAGTCATATGCCAGAAGTTATATTAACATTATAATTGTTGCTTTATTCCATTTCGAAATTCTATACCCTATAAAAAATACCAGCTTTTTATCGTTGGAACCAGTACTCACGGGGTCATCTCCTACTTATGCAATGCATTGTACCAGAACTAAGATATTAGGCTATGGGAAGGTGGCAATAGGGAATAGTGTTTGTGAAAAATTAATTTGAATTTTCCTACATTGAAAGACACAGGAAAGACTTATAGAGGGAATTTATTCCACATAAGAACTGTTCTGCTAAGAATCGAATTTCTCCTGTAATGCGTAGTGCGATTCACTGGCCAATCGACCACAAATGGATGCGGTCTCAATGAAAACCGATTTAAATGCCAAAATATACGAGATTCAGGAACAAATTCGCTGATTTCGTTAGAGGACTTACCATTGTATTAACGATACAACAGTGAAATCAATAGAGTTAAATACCCCACCATCTCCAATGAGCCTCCTGGTCCTCTCCTGTATGTAAATAGTGCGAAGATCGGATGGAGTGTAGTATCTCTTACACCGCTTTAGAAAACCGAGGCACTTGAAAACTTCTTTAGAAACTTAAAAATGTGTTAAGTCCATCAAGCATCACACTGAATTTTCATGCCGAGAACATTAAGAGCTTCCGATTCCGTATTATCTATATCACCCATAGTAACAGATGCAGCATCATTTCTGAACACAGATCTATGCGTAAGCATGCAACATTGCATCTTACAGGAATTAAAATCAACTCTATTCGCACGATCCCATTTAGAGATCGCCGCGAGATGGTGACTGAGCGTATTATTCATGTTCCGCCTTTTGGAACTCACCTCCATCTGGTTCGGTCTATTATTAAATGAATACAGTTGACAAATGATGCTGTCATCTGCGAAAGAGTATGTAGGGTTGAAAGTTTGACAAAGAAGGTGATTTAAAAAAATTAGAATAGGGTAGGAGAAAGAACGGAGTCTTTAATCAACCTTAAACTCGTCTGTTGAAAGTCCATCTATAACAACTCGTATAGTGCGATTCCTAAGTAAGCTCGATATAAATCTAGAAAAACTATCACCGGCATCAAAAGCAACGAGTGACAGAACGCCTTGGAAATATCTAGAGCCACCACCTTAATCTCTCTGAAATGATGTATGGAGTTACGCCATTGTTCCGACAGGAAAGCCAGAAAGTCGCCCGTATAGCACCCTCTACGGAAACCATACTGTCGGTCGCTTAGTAAGCTGTTGTTGCAGAACAAATTGCTATTGGGCGGTAAATTTTAGAGTTGTTAGCCTCACTCTTTTTAGGGATTGGCGAGAGTTTAACATATATTAAAAAATTTGATAGTTGGACATCTATGTACCGTACTGGAAGAACTCAATTTATAATAACTTTATATATCCTTTATAATTACTTTAGATTTTATAAAGTATTACGCAGCGAAGTATGATTAAATAGCTGGTTAAGCAGCTCAAATTTACAAACCACAAGATACATATCCACTTCGCCTAATAGATAATTAATATGGGTGTCAGAAAATTTGCACGCTCCTTTTGAGGAATATGCAACTATGGGATACTAGTGGAACTAGTATCAATCCGCACTGAAGTTCAAAACATTGGTTTTCGGGGTATCAGCTTTGTCACTAATATTTATCAGAGAAAAACATGAATGTCGAAAAATAATTTTCTGGAAATTTTAAACACTTTTGTGCAAATTGAATGCTTAACTAAGCTTATGATTACATACATTCCCATTTGTTATATCCAGTATTATACAATCTCAATATATTCCAATTCATTCCATGCTGTTCTTTTCACAAAAATGGCAACAAAAATCCAATTAATTATTTTTTAATGATTTTTACAAAAAACTGCACGAAAATATAAAAAAATTTAAGAAAACAGATTTTTTTTCATTTGTTTAAATTAAGAAGAAAATTAAAAATAGAAGAACAACTTATTACATTGATTCTACGAAAAATAATATAATTTTCAAGCATAAAAATATCTTTTCTAAGAAAATATCATTTTTAAAAATATATTTCAAGTTAACATATTTTCTTAATATTCTTCTCAAAATCTGTTTTAAATATTAAAGTAAATCGACCTTCAAATTCTATATAAAAAAAAATATTTTTTACAACAGCTTTTAGAAAAATTAACAAGAAGATTTCTTTCATTTCATTTAATTTTCATTTTTTTTTTTCATTTCACAGAAGTATCATTTCATTTTGCTGTTCATTACATTTATTACATTTATGAATATTTTAAAGAAATTGTTTGCCAACATGTTTATTAACAAAATGATAATAGACAACCAAACCATGAGCAGCTTAATAGAAAAAACAAAAATAACAAAAACAACAATATTAAGAAGAAAAAGAAATAAAGAAATCAACCCCGTTTGGATTTTTCAAGTTGCTTATTTCTTGTTTCATTTTAAAAGAAACCAGTATTTGTTTTCTTTGATATTAAGACTACTTTACTTTAATCTTCATTTTTGCCAAAGGAACAAATAAACAAAATCTAAATATTTGCTTAAATACGTAAAAATGTAAGGAAAACAAAATTTACCCTCAAATCGGCAACAGTGGGACATTGGAATGTAAAGTTAGAAAACTATTTTTTAAACGATTTTAATATTCAATATAAATGAATCTGTGTTAATCAAAGAAACCATTCCTCATGACCAATTTGAACTACATATCCATCAGTTTTAGCCTATCTAAACCCCTGTCACCTGGGTAATTCTGTTATTTTAACTGTTATTTATTTTATATTGCGTACATATTGTCGAATATTGCGTGAAATTGCCACATCATTCAAAAAGTTAAAAGCTTTCCAACATTCGTTTAAATTTATTGCTAAAAAATTGTCATAAAAATTAGATAAAAAGCTAAAAAATTAAAAAAAAAAATTAATTACAAAATTTATTATTGCTTGCGCATCAGTATTTCGCTAAAGCTTTCCGTACAGAGTGTGATGTGTTTTACATCCGCGCCTGACTATGTAGTCTTAATCAGATGGTGGACAAAACACTATTGTATAATTTGGAACGTCATACAGGCGTCCTAGATAGCCGAAGACATAATTCTAAGCAACAGAACCACCTAGTTGCAACTTTAATGAATTCAGTGCAGGTCTGCAAATCATCACACCTTGCTAAAGAGTTCGAGACTTTCCAACTCCTGTCCAGAACTCATGTCAAGCATGCTCACTGGACTGGATCATTCACTTTGCGTGTGATTATCAGTGAGATGATCCTGGCCACCATAATAACCATTATACTGTTATGGGGCCGCAAAACCACAACCACCACGATGCTCCCATATAGGGGCCAACCTCAATGATCAGCCAGAGAACTATTATAAGTCTAAAGAGACAAATAATGACCTCTGCGGCTCACTGATCCCCGTGGAAATAAAGTGGAGTTTCCAGTTGACTGCCTGCCTGTCTTCAGGGGCTCCCTTTATACCCCCAGTTGCACAGATCTAGATAGCTGTTACTTACCATAAAGACCATAAATGTGCCCCCGGGGGGGAAAGCTTTCCGTACAAATATCAAGCTAAACATTTTCAAATAAATAATTCTCTTAAAATTTCGTAAAAATATTTTGCTAAAAATTTTCACACCAATATTTCGCTAAAACTTTCCTTACAAATATTACGCTAAAAATTTTAATATAAATAATTCGTCAAAAATTTTCGGACATACATTTTGCTAAAAATGTTCATACAAAATATTTCGCCTAAAATTTTCATACAAAATATTTCGCCTAAAATTTTCATACAAAATATTTCGCCTAAAATTTTCATACATATATTTCGCTAATAAATTTCCCATAAAATTTTCGTTCAAAAATTTCGGACAAATTTTCAACTAAAAATTATCGTGCAAATTTTTCGTTAAACATTTTCGTATGAATTTTGAATTAAATAATTTCGCACAATTCTGTCAATATCAAATTTTAATTAATTTTGCTGCAAAAATTTTCAAATTTTTGCTAAAAAATTTTGCCGTCTTTTCCACTAAAAATTATTGCAACATTTTATTGTTAAAAAATTGCACTATAAATTTCAATTTAATATTATCGTACAAATTTTTCGTTAAACATTTGCGTATAAATATTCAATCAAAAGGTTTCGCACAATTCTTCCAATAATAAAATTTTCATTATTTTGTCTGCAAGGAGTTTTGTAAAACTTTTTGTTAAACAGTTTTGCAGAAATTTTTCAACACGAAAATTTCGCTAAATTTGTCGACTTAAAATAATCGCACAAATTTTTGTTTAAAAATGTCGCGATAAATTTCAACTAAAAATTCTACACAAATAATTCGTTAAAAAATCTCGCACATATTTTCAATTAAAATTTATCGCAAAAATTTTTTTTATTAAACAATTTCACAATAAATTTCAACTAAAACTTATCGCAAAAATTTACGCCTAAAAAAATTTCGTACAAATTTTTAACTACAAATTATCGAAAAAATTTTTTGTTAAAAGATTGCGCTACACATATCAAATAAAAATATTGTACAAATTTTTCGTTAGACATTTTTGCATTAATTTTCGCACAAACTTTTCTTAAAAAAATTTCGCACATATGTTCAACTACAAATTATTGCACAAGTATTTTATTAAAAAATTGCGCTATAAATTACAATTAAAAATTATCGTACAAACTTTTCGTTAAACATTTTCGTATAAATTTTCAATTAAAAGGGTTCCCACAATTCTTTCAATACCATAATTTTTATTATTTTTTCAAAACAAAATTTTCGCACAAACTTTCGACTAAAAATTTTTTATTTAAACTTCCAACTAAGAGTTATTGCACAAATTTTTCGTTAAAAAATTTCGCTAATATTTTCAACTAAAAATTATCGTACAAATTTTGTCTTTAAAAATCTCTCACACGTTTTCAACTAAAAATTATTGCACAAATTTTTCGTTAAAACTTTAATTTTTTAAAGTTAATTTTTTAACTAAAAATTATCGCAAATAATTTTTTTAAAAAATTTCGAAAAAATTTTAAATTATCGCACTAATTTTTCGTTACATATTTTCGAGTATATTTTCAATAAAAAGTTCCGCTAAAATTTCTAAACAAAAGTTTCGCAGAAAGCAACAACACAAGAAATTTTAGTTATCGCACGAGACATACTATACAATACGATAACCAATACATCACCGACATTATAGATATTGCAAAAACTATAAGAAAACAGAACTAGTTTCGATTTAAAACCACTTTTACAAATTACCTCGCGGACTAGTCATGAGGGCAACCCAACTTCAACCATTTTCATGGAAATTTTAATGCAACATCTCGAATTACAATAACTCTAACTGACTTTTACATAATCCACAATAGCATTACATACACAATGAAAAAAGAACAAGACATTTGCATTATCATCACAATAACACCAGGAACTGACTGTTTAAAATTTGACGTGTATAGAAAACGAAATACGACGGTCACTAGCATCTACATCAACTCGAACCACCTTATCCAACATAAGTTGGCAGGATTAAGACATGTGATACATAGACTTAAGATAATTCCACTTACTGCAGATGAGTACAACAAAAAACTCGATACAATTTACACCATAGCTAAACAAAATAGCTACAAATCCACTATTATCAACAAACTTTTTAGAGAATACAACACTAAAAACAGAAATAAAGAAGACAAAAATACAATCGGTACAACACGACGAGACATTTTTACTTACACATGGCTAGAAATATATAGATAAACCTTTTTCACAAAGAAGGTTTATACACAGGATTAAAAGCCAGAAACACTCTAAGACATAACCTCAGCAGACCGACAGAAACAATTGAAAAATATAGTTGTAGCGGATTATACAGACTTACTTACCCCTGCAATCATACTTATATAGAACAAACTGGACGTACAGTAAAAATAAGATTTACAGAATACATACCTTCATACAAACGAAAAATAAAAGACTCCTGCTTTGCATTACACCTTAACACTCAAAGACATACACTTAGGAAAATAGATGAATGTATGACATTACTACATCCGAGCAGAAAAGGACAAAGACTAGACATTTTTAAAAATGTGGAAATCTAAAAAACAAATATTTTTAAGAGTGACGACTACTCAACCACCTCAGACACAATTTTCATGCTACTACTCATACACTCGAATAAACGGAAAACATCCTCTAACGGCACGCATCCCTAGATAAAAATAAAAGACAGAAATATGGCAAATTAGTCCCGCATAAAATGCCAGGTGGCAGGCATTCTACCTATATGAGTAGATATGACTTTAACAACAGAACTACTTAAACCCGAATATTGGCTCACCAGTGAAGATTAGAACACTGCTTGAGAATGATGTCTTCACATGATGTCTTCAAGCGATTGTCGTTCCTATCGAACAAACAAAGACGGAAAATAATGACAACAGTATTTTATTTAATGCCATTTTTCACTAATTTTTGCATAAAATTATCACTAAACTCTTTTACATAAAGTAATTTCGACAAAAATTTTCGCACAAAATGTTTTCATCAAAAAATTCGCATACAATTTTGTCATCACAAATTTTCTCTATGACTTAAAAATTTAAGGAAAGCAAGGAGTCTGTCAATGTACTAACTATTTCTGTTGTTTAAGTTAAACAACTTTTGGTGGAATTTAATAACTAATTTTTTTTGCGGTTAGGGAAGACCAGGACCACTTTTGTATTGTTTCAGTCACTCTTTGATTTGCAGCACTTTCTCTATGAACGTCGCTACGTAGTTCCATTTGTCCTCATTTTCCAGCCTAAGGTTAACAATTTTTTCTGAAGATATTACCCCGACGATTTCTTCGATTGACCGTCGTTCCATACTCCATCTCTCGCACCTGAAGTAATTGTGCTCCGGGTAGTCAACATTATCGTCCCCATAGATGCATGTGCTCCTATCCGCCTTTCCCATCCTATGGAGGTATGACGTGATAAAATTTACATCTGCACCTGGCCGTAAGCCTTAATCAGATGGTATATCATTACCATTGTGGTATATAGCGTCATCCTCGCCCTAGAAGGCCTTCGGATACGTATATCCTCCAGTCACTCCTAGTTGCAACTTCAAAAGCCCGAAGCAGGCCGCAGTCTTTACTCCTTGCTGCAGAGTTGGACACTATCCAACTCCTGATCCAGAAGACATGAAGAACACGACGGCATTCATACTCACTTGACCTGTGTTCATTGTGAATGATCCGACCCACAAACTCAAACAAGGGCCTCGAAACACACAGCCCCCACGATACTCCCGAAGGGCCTAGCTCAATAATGAGCCAGAGAACAGCTAAATGCCTAAAAAGACAAATAGCGGAACTCTGGGGCTTTACTGATTCCCGTGGAAATATAGTGGATTGTTCAGTTGGCTCCTGCTAGCCTTGAAGGGGACTGGGCTCCCTTTTACCCCCGCAAGACACAAGTCTAGATGGCTGTGTGATCCATAAAGACTTATAATATGCCTCAGAGGGCGCTATGGAGGTGTTGTTGAAAATAGCCATGCCCAGAAAGTATCTGCGTTATTAAATAATTAATTTTGCCGTGTTCTCTATTCACCCACTTACGCAGGTCAGTTATTAGCGTCCCCGTCCATCTTTCGCGTGATTCATCGTTCAACTTATCCTGCCATCTTCGTATAGTCTGCACTCGTATCTCCCTTGTTTTTGTCTCCTCCAATTCGCCTCCTTGTGATTTAAAGTGTCAAAAGTTCGCTTATGATGAGAACTGTGGGCTCCGATACCGTGCGGTATGCCGATGCAACTTTTAGAGCAGCAGTGCTTTGTACAGCAACAAGCATCTTTCTCTGATATTTTTCCACTAAAGTATCAGCCCAGATTTCGCATCCGTATAGAAAAATCTACTAGGTTATTGTAAGCTTTCTTTTGCTGTAGCACAGCCCTCCGATGTTCGCCATCACTCTGCTAAGAAAAGTAGTTGCCCGAACTGACTTTGTTGTAAGCTTAAGGACTAATATTATTTTTAATATTTTATTGCATTGCATTTTTCCATAAAACTTAATTTGAAAGCTTTTAGTTTTTAAATTCCAATAATTAAGAAAAATTAAAAAATGCAAAATAAATTTTAAAAAATACGAACTTAAGTCTAGCTATTAATTTCGAATTTTTTAAAATATTGTTTTTATTTTAAAGTGTAATTAGATATGGCAAGATAAAAGCTAAAAATATTTTAAGCACGCTTTTATTACACACAGGCTGATATTGTACCACTGTATAGCTACTTAAAACCTGTGCTATTTGCAGTAAAAAAAAATATATTAAAAGAAATCAACTTCTTTCGCTAAAATTTAAGACAGCAAAACAAATTAGCGAAATCCATTACATTTCTCAACATTAAGCTTATTTCGTTCGAAATAAAAGACTTTAAAGCAGCAATAGAAAGAATGTTTGAATGAAAGTCAAAAAAAGCCAAACCATTCAGTCATTTTCAGCGAAATGCTAAATGAAAACCAGCTTATTTTATTCCACCTTTGTGAAACTTTTCATGTATATGTGTGTGTGTATGTTTATGAAGGTGTATTGGTGCGTTTTCGTTTCCATTTTTTGTTGTTATCAAGTTCTAATGTATTTAAACATTAAGAGAGATATAATAACAACTACGGCAGCGTTAACGAATAAGAAACTGTTTGCTGCTTTCTATGTTTTTTTATGAGCGCTTTCGCTGCGAATGTAAGCAGAAATAATTTTTTCATCATCAGACAAACATTAGGGTTTTATTTCTTATACATTCAGTTTATTGTCAAATGGAATCACAGTGATGGTCAATAAAATAACATTTATTATTTATCAAATCTATTTTTGATTAAGCTTTTTGTGGAAAACCTTAAGCTTTTAACCTGCGAAGGCTTTCATAATAATCGCTTTTGGATTTTGAGATGGCAATTTTGCTTGTTGACATACCCTGACTAGTAAGAATGGGCTACTATGGGAATGGGACTGAAAAAATAATTGTTTTAGAATAACCAGCCGGTTGTTTCTATATGAATTGAGCGATGTGAATGGTCAGTCGGCTTCAATTCCTGCACCGGTTGAACCCTGTAAGGCTTCAAAGTTAAATCCTTACGCAAAATTCGCCATGTTCTGAATTTGCGTAATCCCAATTGTTGAGAACCTTGAGGAATTACCTACTAGCCTACAGGAGCACTTGTAGGCTAGTGTACTAGCTCATAAGAATGGGGGTTGTGGGTTCGATTCCCAACAAAAACTTTATTTTTTTTCACCAGAAAAATAAAAATTAACTATCGGTAGGGCTGCTCAGTAATGAAGGCATCGTCACTGGTCACTGTGCTGTCTTATACGATAGTTAATTTCCGTAACTATCCTTCTACTTTTACCATCTGTCTCATCACGGTACTTAAAAAAAACAAAAATTGAGAGTTGCTTCAAAGCTGTGGCTCACGGCTGCGATGTTTTCAGTTGAACAACTCGATCGAAAACGCCTTGGTGTTCGCACATTTTGTATCATGCCTATCGAATCAAGTTTAACGACCAAATTCTTAATAGCGGTCTCACAAGAACGATTATGTTGTCCGAAAATGTTATTAAATTTACGAAATGTAACTTTAACAGAACCACCCCGCGAAATTGGATTCATTGTAACAATTGCCAATGCATTTACTAGGAATACGCAAAAAAACTAACTGTCAAAACTATCATGTTGTTGGTGTTGCCTCACTTAAAAACAAACTTCTTGTTGAAAAGCCCAATAACGAATATCAACTTAAAAACAAAGTGTACAAAATTCCGATGGTAAGAAAATTTCACTCGCTAACATTTTAAGGGAGAATTAAAACAACTACCAACAAAATGGATTTAGTCGCCTAAAGTGCCAGCTTAAATCATCGATCATATATTTAAACACATACAATCCCATTTTTGGGTATTGTTAGATATTTTTTGGGAATCGAGGCAAAACATTAATTCGAATCTAATTTTTAATGTCTTTTTTTATTGTCGTCATTCCTTTCCGCTTTACTGGCTGTTTGTTCGGTATGAACAGTGAGCCTTTTCGATGTGAAGACATCATTCTCAAGCCGGATTTAGTCGCTTAAAGTGCAAGCTTAAATCATCTACCATAAATGCAAAAATCGATACAACCCGATTTTGGGTATTATTAGATATTTTTTGGGAATCGAGGCAAAAAATTAATTCGAATCTAATTTTTAATATCTTTTTTTATTGTTGTCATTCCTTTCCGCTTTGCTGGCTGTTTGTTCGGCATGAACATCGATTTGAAGACATCATTCTCAAGCCATTTTCCAATCTGCACTGTTGCGTCTGTGTTCGGTTTTGGATAGTTCGTTTATTAAGGTCGTATCTACTCATGTAGGTAGAATGCCAGCCAAATGACACTTATGCAAGGCTAATTTTCAATATCTCCATCTTTTATTATTATTTAGGTACGTGTGTCCGTCTGAGGGTATTTCCATTTGTTCAAGCGTATTAGTAATTTCCGTGGTTTGAAAACTGTGTCTGAAGTCATGTTTACTTGTTTGTTTTTAATATCACAGTTATAATTTTTTTTGTAGATTTCCATGTTTTGAAAATGTCTAGTCTTCGTCCTTTTTTGCTAGGATTCATTCATATCATACATTCATCCATTTTCCTTTGTGTGTTTCTGTGAGTGTCAAGCTGTAAGCCAAAGTTTGAGTCTTCTCTTTTTCGTTTGTATAAGCGCATGTGTTTTGCAAATCTTGTTTATAATGTTCGTCTAGTTTATCCTATAGAAGTATGTCTGCAGTTACAATTAAGTTTGTATACTCTGCCTGAACTAAATTACTCAGTTATTTCTATCGATGTCCTGAGATTCTGTCTCCGACTATTGCCGGTTTTTAATGCCGTGAGCAAACTTTTAAGCCTATTTTGTGAAAAAAGTTAGTTTATCTATCTGGTCCTGTATAAGTAAAACTGTGTCATCGTATGTTGTTCCTTTGTCTTCTTTATTCCTGTTTTTAGTGTTGTATTGTATAAGAAGCTTGTTCATAGAAGTGGGTTTGTAGCCGTTATTTTCAGATTTTTAGCTTAACTATATAAAAAAATAAATTTAAAACCCTTCAAGATGTCGCTGTAGGCTAGTAGGTAGTGTACTAGCTTGTCAGTATGGGGGTTGTGAGTTCAATTCCCAACGAAGACCTTGGTTTTTTTCACTACAAAAATAAAATTTTACTGTCGGCAGGGCTGCTCAGCGCTGAAGGCATACTCACTGGTCGCTGTGCTGTCTTTAATACGGCAGTTAATTTCCGACTATTCTTCTACTTTCACAACCTGTTTCATCTCTTCTCTATTCTTTTCCTAAAGAACGTAGCACGGTACTTGACTAAATAGGCATTGTTGCCTGAAATGCTACTTCTCTTTAAAAAAATTAAACAAAAAACCCTTCAAGAAAATATTTATTTATCACGATAAACTTGGATATTTGTTTTCCTTTAATTCGATTTTGCAGTTAATAAAAAAAAGAAATAAATAAAAATTATTTTTGGAAATTTTCAAAACTTGTGCGGTATTGTTTGGTTCACACAATTGTGTGTTAAAATTTGCATTATTTGAATACACAACAAATTGTTGTTATTTTACTTTTTCCTGCTAGCTCTTTCTTTAACAGGTATTATTTTTGTAACTTTTTTTTTGTTATTTGTTCCCGTTTTCTGGTATTTTTTGAAATTTTTTGGGAATCGTGAAATAACCCTAATTTTAACCTAATTTCTGATATTTTTTTATTTTCAACATAAATTTCAATAAATTTATTTTAACTCTCTCAAGAACTTCAATAGGAGTTAGAGCTACCGAACGGTGTTATTTTCTATGGAAATGTAACTGTAAAAAACAAATAAAAAATTTTATTTTTTGGGATTTTAAAAGACGTGTGTAGTGTTGCGGGGTTCCCATAATTGTATACTAAAATTTGCATGATAACAATATATAACAAATTGCTATTATTTTACACTCTTCTGTTAGCTATGTTTTCACCGCAAAGTCTAATGTTTGTAACTTCTTTATATCTATTTATTTGCTACCTTCGACTACGTCATGTTAACGGTTTTCTTTAAGAAGAAACTGCTGTATTTTTGATGTCTCTAAAAACAAAATTTTTTTGTTTCTTTAACAGCCAACTGAAATTACAACACCCAAAGGTGTAATTGAATAAAATGAACATGAATGAAGAAAACATAAAAAGAATTTCAAAAATTACTTAATTTTTCTTAAGAGAAAAATCTGTTTATATGTTCTTTTTTGGCATAGATTTTATTTAAGAATATTCTTAGATGCGTTTAAGCCAGCGAGATAAAATTGTTAAGCAAAAACAAAAATTGCATTTTTTTCTACGGATTTTTTTTTATAAATTTCTTAATGTTAATGATTTCTTTTGGTTTTTTGTTTTCTCGTCGTCTTTTTTAGTTTAGAAGTTTTATTTAGTTGTTAATACAGTTCGTTATATAAAGATACTTTTAGCATTTGATTAAGAATGATTTTTTCTTGTTTTTTAGTTCTACCAAACGAGAAACAACTTTAAATTCAAACTTTCTTGCAGGTTTAATGATTGAAGGAATAACATAAAAGTTGTAAGAAGTTGATTTTAACCAAACTACGTGCTGTTAAGAATTTTATTGAGATTTTTAATTAAAGTCTTTTATAGTTAAGAAAACGATATCAAGTTTTATTATGCAATGGCATGTACTGAAACGTGTTGTGAAGCGCGATTTTGTTAGATTTTTCTTTGTTTCAAATGAAATAAGTTTCAATTATTAAAATCAGGCAGGCGTATGATTAATATTAATTGCAATAATTTTATATTAACGAGTTCTTGTTATGAAAAAATACATCAACCTTAAAATTATACTTCTATATTGAGATATAGATAGCAAAAATCAAAAGTGACAGGAAAGGTTTCTGGAGAAAGTTTATTTCACATACGGACTGCTCTGCTAAAAAACGAATTATCCCTGTAATGCCCAGGGGGATTCACCGGTGAATCAACCACAAAGGAATGAGCCCTTTACCAAAAAATCCAAAAACGTGGGAGTAAAGGGTAAAAGTTCGCTAATTTCATTAGAGCACTTACAATTGTAGTAACGAGAAAACAGTGAAAAACAACCCACTTTGCGTCGATGCTCTAGAAAATCAATAGAGTTGGGTACCCTACTGTCTCCTATGAGCATTTTGTACACCGTCGAGCAACACCAAAATAGACTTTAGGGCGCCGGCCCATACATGATAATTCCACGTATTCCATTTTTGGTCGAGTATAGGTGATATAAATAGTACGAAGATCAAATGGAGTGGAATATCGTGTAAACTTTTTTAGAAAACCGAGGCACTTGAAAGCTTTTTTGGATACCTTAAAATTGTGCTTAGTACATTATATTTTCGTACTAAGAACAGCAAGAGCTTCCGATTTTTAATACTTATATCACCCATAATAACAGATGAGCATCATTTCTGAACTCACACGTGCATTAAAGTCGACTCTAATCATATGATCCCATTTGAATATGATTCACTCATGTGATCATATTTTGCCTTTTGAAACCCACCTCTGACTGGTTCGGTCAATTACCGAATGAAAATGAATAACAAAATGGTGCTGTCATCTGTGAAAGAGTCTATAAGGTTAAAAGTCTGAATAAGAAGGTCATAAAGAAATAGAGTAGGTGAACGAAGCCTTGCATTTACATCAACATAAAGAATAATTCACAAAAGACGACTCTGAAATAGTTTGTACATATGGCTATAGCCGGTTTACTTTAGCTCCATTTTAAAACGATCACGTTAGAGAATATACAATAAGATGCACTTACCAAATCCCCAGCTTTGCTTGGATAAGCTATTGTTAAAATTGTTTTTTTTTTAAATTTTGTTCACCAGAACAGAATTTTAATTTTAATATTTTAAAAACAGCCGACTAGAGTCACAGCCGACTATAGTCCCAGCTGACTATAGTCCCAACTGACTATAGTCACAGCCGACTATAGTTCCAGCTGACTATAGTCCCAGCTGACTAAAGTCCCAGCTAACTATAGCCCCAGCTGACTATAGTCACAGCCGACTATAGTCACAGCGACTATAGTCACAGCCGACTATAGTCACAGCCGACTATACTCACAGCCGATTATACTCACAGCCGACTATAGTCACAGCCGACTATAGTCACAGCCGACTATAGTCACAGCCGACTATAGTCACTGCCGACTATAGTCACAGCCGACTATAGTCACTGCCGACTATAGTCACAGCCGACTATAGTCCCAACTGGCTATAGTCCCACATGACTATAGTCCCAGCTGACTATAGTCGCAGCTGACTATAGTCCCAGCTGACTATAGTCCCAACAGACTATAGTTCCAGCTGACTATAGTCCCAGCTGACTATAGTCCCAGCTGACTATAGTCCCAGCTGACTATAGTCCCAGCTGACTATAGTCCCAGCTGACTATAGTCCCAGCTGACTATAGTCCCAGCTGACTATAGTCCCTGCTGACTATAGTCCCTGCTGACTATAGTCCCAGCTGACTATAGTCCCAGCTGACTATAGTCCCAGCTAACAATGTGCAATGAATTTTAAAAAAAAATATTTTACTACACATACATACGCATGTAAAGGGTTTTTCAAAACGAAGTTTGTTTTCTAAAAATAATATTTTGCAAATGTTCACCACAACTATGCTGACAGATGTCCATTCTTTCATCACTTTTTGGCAAAAAGGCGGCTTTTGAGTTTTAAGTCTGAAGTCGACTCGATTGGCTCCGTATAGTTTCTGTTCTTAACACAGCCCCAGAAAAAATAATCCAGTGGAGTTAAATCACACGATCTTGCTGGCCACTTAACCGCTGATTGTCGTAAAATTATTTGATAGGGAAATTTGGTTTGCAATAAATTGATCGTTTCATTGGCTGCGTGACATGTGGCACCGTCCTGTTGAAACCACATGTCAGTGATATCCACGTCGTCAACAATAGGCCAAAATTGAATTGTTAGCACCTCGCGATAAAGTGATCCATTGACCGTTAACGAATTTCCAGCCTCATTTTCGAAAAAAAACGGCACAATCACGCCTCCAGACTACATGGCGCACCTTATAGTGACTCATTAAACATGCAAAGGATTCTCAATAATCGCTCTAGGATTTTCAGAAGACAAATGCGTTAATTTTCCTTGTTGACATACCCTGGCATATAAAAATGGGCAAAAAATTGAGTTTTTTTAGAAAAAAACTGAATTTTCCTGAATGAATTGAGCGAATCCACGGCGATGCCATTGATCGGTCAGTTTTAATTCCTGCACCGCTTGGTGATTTTGAATGGCCCCAATTGTGGAGAAGTTCCAAGAATTGATGAATTTGGATTTGCTTTAACACTGAGGCTCTCGGCTGGGATGTTTTCAGTTGAACGATCCGGTGGAACACGCGTTGGTGTTCACACATTTTGCATTCAGACTGTCGACTCAAGGTTTACAATCTAGTTCCTAATAACGGTTTTAGATGGACGATATCACGAATTTTACGAAATTTACGAAATTCGGGATATTTAAAAAAACCACCATTTTCATAGTGGATTTTAAATATTTTAATGCAATTTTCGTGCGAATACGTCAAAAAAACTAAATGTCAAAACTATCATGTTATTGGTGTGTTGCCACAATTAAAAAACAAACTTCTTGTTGAAAACCCCGATATACATCAAAGCACTACAAACCTCGTTTTAGCATAAATGCTACCGCGCACCAAAACTGATAACAACAACCAACAGTCAATGAAATTTAGATGTAAACATACCACAAACACAAGCATTTTGAAAGCTAAAACAAGTTCTCCTTTTTCATTTAGATTTATTAGGAAAACTAACACAAATAAATATAAACTCATACATACAAATCAAGCTGTTTTACATAATCATGTATAATTTTTATTTAAATATTTGTATGTTTGTTTAAATATTTGGCACATATGCTGCTCAATGTTTTCGCTTATATTGACCAAGTTTTGTGGGTTGTAATTCGTGTTCTTTGCCTAATGATAGATGTCAGCTACATGTCATGGTTAAGTATAAAAATATGTATAAAATAAACAAATTCTAGGCTTTATGATGTAAATGTGTTGTGAAGTTTGGTCGGCATATTTATATGTTTGTTAACATTTTGATTGTACTGTTTGTACTGTTTGTATGTTTGTGCTAAAAATGTGACATGTTTGTGGTTTGTAAATGTATTAAATATGATGATATAGTTTTTTGGATGTTAACACGCATATTGATATCCATTTTAGAAGTTCTTTGCTTTACTGATTTCACAACAGTTTTGTGTTGTAATTTTCAACAATTTATTGTTACATGATACAATCATTTTAACCGAATGTGTGGTTTTATCATTTTAAACATAAACAATGGATAAACATTTTAAAAATATAAATTCTATATAAAGAATTTTTATTGCAACGATTTTTGTGCACACTTTTCGAAAAGACTCCATTCGATTGGAATATCGGTACTTTCTTATTGGTAGCCGCCGAAACTGTCGACAAGTTCAAGAAAACTGTAAGTTCGACTTTGTACTATAGGTATAATATAGTCGTCTTTAGTCGTGAAGACTTAACATGCGATTCATACGACTTGATTTTAAAGCAGCTAATATTCGACTAAGCCAAAGAATCCCAATCTTTTTGTAGTTTTCACCCGATAAGTGATACCGACCCAAGCTATAACAGAAACACTCTGAAAGTATAATTTTCTTTAACTTTTATGTTAATCAAGCAATAATTGAAATTTTCACGTTCTTGAGCTAACAAATTCGTTCAGATTAAGGAACTTCGATTACATTCCTGCAAGTTTCGATCACAATAGAACTGATAACCGTAAAAATTCAGTATAAGAAGGACCATCAAAGAAAAGATTATTGTGATGACCAGCACAAAGCAATAGGGCACCATATTAGCGAAATGCAAGTTTGGAAAATCAATATATTTGTTAGCTTACACGGCTGTGTGGTGTAAAACTCACATACAAGAACTTATAAAGTAACTCGCTACTTTTCACAGGGATTGCTATTAAAATTTTGGACATCACGATAATAAAACCGTAACTAGAAAAATTGCAGCTATAAAACATCAAGAATAACCACAGCATGATGTCTGTTATAATCTAAATGGCCTAATGCATATATAATTGGTATTGGGTTTTTCAACAAGAAGTTTTTTTTTCAATTGTGGCAACATCAACAATATGATAGTTTTGACATTTAGTTTTTTGACGTATTCGTAGTAGATGCATTAGGAATTGTTAGAATAAACTCAATTTCGCACGAAAATGGCATTAAAATAATTAAAATCCACTATGAAAATGGTGATTCTGCTAAAGTTATATTTCGTCAAAATTTGTGATATTTGCGGAAAACAGAATCCTCCTTCTGTGACCTCTATTAAGAATTTGGACGATAAATTTGAGTCGACAGGCTCGATACAGAATGTGCGAACACCAACGTGCGTTCGACCGGGTCGTTTGCCTGAAAACATCGCAGCCATGAGCAACAGTGTTGAAGTAGATTCATATTTGTCAAGTCGCTGACGTTCTCTTTGGTTATCCAAAACCACCACATGGCGAATTTTTCGTAATGATTTAACTTTGAAGCCTTACAAGGCTCAACTGGTGTAGGAATAGAAGGCGGCCGATTTTGGAAAAAATTATTTTTTTAGACGAAACCCATTTTCCCTTGTCAGGGTATGTCAACGCATTTGGGCATCTGAAAATCCAAAAGCGATTAATCAGAAGCCTTTACATGTCCCTATATGGTGCGCTAAATGGTCTGAAAGAATAACTGAGCTGTTTATTTTCGAATATGAGGCTGGAAATGCAGTAACGTTCAATGGATTAAGCTATCGCAAGATGCTAGCAACTCAATTTTGGCTTATTATTGACGACGTGGATATTACTGACATGTGGTTTCAACAAGACGGTGCCACACATTATGAAATGATAAATTTATTGCAGAGCAAATTTCCCTATTGCATTTTTTGCACGTGCACGACAATCAGCAGTTAAGTGGCCATTTGGTGATAAGGCTTACATCATTACCGACCGCGAGGTCATATTTGATAGTAGACCGAACTACCTTGGTTGATATGTAGCGAGCACCCACACTCTAGGAAGGCGAAGCGTAATTCTACCCAACAGGTCATTCCTTGCAATCACTGAGCAGGGCCCCCACCCCCGCTTCTTGCTGAAGAGTTAGAAACTTTCCAGCTCCTGGTCCAAAACATATGACATAGCATGGTTACAGGTGAGATAATCCTGTCCCCTCAATCATTTCATGAGGGTCTGCGAAACTACAACCACCACGATACTCCCCGAAGGGCCAAATTAAATAATCAGTCAGAGAACAGCAAAAGCTTAACTCTAGGGCTTACTGAATCCCGTGAAAATAAAGTGGAAGTTGCCCAGTTGGCTACTGCTAGCCCTTAGGGGACTAAACTCCCTTTTACTCCTAGATGACATATATCTTAATGGTGAGATTCCACCCAGACGTATGAATGTGCCCCCGGGGGGCGCAGTGGCCAGTCATGTAATTTAATGCCACTGCATTATTTTTTGTGGGACTATGTGTGATTAACAAAACAGGACTTTGATGAAATAATCGACATCTATCAGCGTGGTCGTGCTGGACATTTGTCAGATATCATTTATCATTCATTATTGTCGAACTGTTCTCTTCGTAATACATAAATCATCTAAATTTGTTGTTTTGTTTTGTTTTAGCAAACAAACTTCTTGGAAAATCCGCTGTAATACATTTCCAGTCGTAAAGAAAAGGCAGAAAGTAAACCTAATGCCTAAAGCAAATTAACCGTCGGACTGCTGATCGTTTTCTCAAAAAAAAAAAACTTTAGAGAACCGTTTTTAGAGCTGCTCTAGGAATTCAGAATATAGCAAAATTGTTATGACTCTTTAAATTTTTATTAATAAGACCTAGAGACTGCTGAAAGAAAGGCAAGAAATAGCATCATAAATACCTGCTGAAATGTTGAGACTTTAGACGTTATGACGCAGCGGTTCCCACATCTGCGAAAAAAAATATTGTTTGGTCGTACCGCTAGATTTTCAAAAGGAAATATTTTTTTAAAAATATATTAAAATAATATTTGAAAACTTGTTCCTCCATTTAAATATACCTTCCCGTTTTATGTAGGGCAGCAATAAAGCTTCGGATTTTATAAACTAAATATCCTAAATATCCATGTACAAGTAACATGTTTTTACCACTATTGCGTAAATTAACTTATTACTTTGATATTCTGTGTCACTTACATGCAAATATATACGAATGTATACTAAAAATGTGTTAAAAATATGCTAAGTAAACTGCAAATTTAAAATCAACCAAATTTGTATAAGAGTATACCCTAAATATCTGGCCATCAGCCCCAGGGTGGCTATTTTACTTGTTACTCGTAGTGTTTGGAGATTAAATTTTATTTAAAGTATGTGAGCAATAAATAGACAAATATTTAAATAAGTTATAAGGAATGTCTTTATCTTGCGAAATGTGTAGTAAAATATTCTATAGCAGAAATTAAAGTATACACTTCTGGTAGAATTATTTTACCGTGCATTTTTTATAGAGCTATAGAACTTTAAGTTGGCATTGCTTTTTTAACTGGCAAACATTTTGTCAAGTAATATATATTTAATTCAGTCTGGCATTTAAAAATGAATAGGCGGACGCCTGAACAACGTTTCCGAGGGCTTAAAATAAGATTGTCCTCAATCACGAAACAAAATCGATTTTTTCTTAGCATTGAAGCTCACTTTTATTTGAATGATAATCCTCAAGTTTATGTTAAGAAATCGTTACATCTGTTGGATATACTTTATGGGCTGGTGAAATCATTGGACCCTACTTCTTTAAAAACGTTGGTGGTCAGAACTTTACAGTCAAAGGTGATCGCCGTAGAGCCATGACTGATAACTTTTATGTTCATTGTTATGTTGTAGTGTGCGCGGGCTCACGCCTTGTCACGTACCCATCACACATAGAAATAATAAGGTTTAGAATTACACAATTATTTTTAAGTTACATTAAATGCAGAAAAGTATAATATAAGTGATTTAAGTTATTTTAAATTGTGAGAAAATGCTTATTCAGCAACCCACACAATTTAGTTGTAATTAGATGCAAAACAATATTAGTAAATAAGAATATTTTTAAGTATAAATAAAGAATTCTGTGCCAACGAAGGGACAGATTTTATTTGACAGGCAAAGAACTTGCTTCGATAGAATCTCTAACTTTCGCACCTTTCGCTGAATAATAACAAGGTAAATTGGCGTATCTCCGCCGTATAAAATATAGAGGTATTGGGCGCTAGACGCCAAATTGATTAGTGTGTCCTTTCGCTCAAAAATAAAAGGATATAAATCGGCATATCTCCGCCGTATAAATATAGAGATATTGGGCACTAGACGCCAAATTGATTATCGTGTCCTTTCGCTCCAAAATAAAAGGATATTCTTTTTTTTGTTGCACTTAGAATCAAATCAACTAAAATACCAATATATCTACACGGCGATCCTGCCAGTATTGCAATATTATTACAGTGTCACGTTTCGGTAACGGCATAATTTTATTTTTTGGACCCGTGTATTAGTCTACAAAATCTTGCGATTTAACGGCGCTAGACTACTTTCTGTGGAGTATGTAAAGTCATTAGTCTACGCCGACAAATTCGGAACAACAACATTCGTCACTTTGTTGCCTACATACAACCACAAATGTTGAAATAAATCGAAAATTGGTGCTCAATATTAGACTTTGTCCGAGGCAGCCATTGCAGTCATATAGCAGAAGTCATATTTAAATTACACTTACTATCGCGTTTATTATAGATGTATACATCTTTAATTTGGCTATGCTTTGTTAACTGGCGCCCAGCCGTCAGCTGTCAAGTGCTATATATTCAATTTAATTTGGAATTGCAAAAAGAATAGAAGGACGTCTGAATAATGCCTCGAAATTTTGCAAAAGAAGATTCCCGTTGCTACCGATTTTCATAAACGAACTTTGGCGATGAAGCTAACATTTGCTAAAACGAATACGTTAATTAACAAAACTAACGTATTTGGAGTGATGATAATCCTCAAGTATATTCTTAAAAAGATGATTTATTAAATTAAAAAAAAAAAAACAAATATTAGTAAAAAAAAAGGAAACGAAGCAACCCACTGTGCATTTTACAAACTGCGTAGTTTTCTAAGAAATCTTATACACACAAAACAACAACAATATGCTTATAAGAAATTATACCAAATAAGATAAACAACAGAAAACAAAAAAAAATAACACAGAACAAAACAAAACACACAGCCAAGCAGGCACCTAAAGTGAATAATATAACAACAATATGGGTGATGTTAAAGTAGAATATTTTTGTATATGCGAGAACCGCCTCAAAGAACTCTATAAGCACTACTTGCTAGGCAAATGAATTAATTCAAGTTAAGTCATTAGTCAATAAAAAGAACAAAGTTACTATCGTATTTATTTTGTGCGTATTGAAAGTAAATAAATCGTTTAATTTAATTTAAAACTTTAACGTGCTGTGTTATTATATTGCAATAAAAAAACAAAACTCAATATAACAAAACGTTTATTAAAAGGAACAAACGCAACAATATGTTGTAATATCGTTCAGAAAAACTGACTGGTTGTTGTCCTGTATGGGCTGGTAGAATCATTGGTGCGTGCTTCTGTAAAAACTATACAGCAATACAGTCAATGGTAACCGCTATAGAGCCAAGATGTCTACCTTTTTTTCGTTCAGCATATTGAACAACAACAATACTGTACAGGAGCTATAGTTTCAACAAGACGCCCAAGCATGTCAAACTGCTCGCGCTATAATTGATTTATTGAAGGAAACTTTTGGTCTTCAGAATATTTTTTGTAGCGATATGTGAAGTTGCTAGTCTACGCCAAAAAGCCCGAAGCGATTGACAACTTGAAGAATAGCATTCACCGCATTATTTTCGATACACGACTCCAAAAGTTTAGAAAAAGTTATCGAAAATTGGATCTCTAAATTTGACTATGTTTGAGCCAGTCATGACAATCATATAACAGAAGTCATGTTTAAATTGTAATACCAGAATATTGAAAACAAATATTCATTTAATTTAACTTAAAATTCAAAAAAAATTTTTTTTATTTTATTTCCAAATTTATACCTCTACATAAAAATCTTTTATAAAGAGTCCTTTTTTGAATCATATTTTGCTAATAGCTAGAACAATCTTGGCCTATAATTCGTTAATTAATGCAGATATATCAGCATATGCTTGTGACTTCAAGCAGCTCCACAGCAAATAATTGAAATTTTATCGAAATTTGTTATCACCAAATTTTTATTTCAATAATCTTATGGTTGCAGTCTCCGTATATTTGTTGGCGCTATCTTATTGAAACCACATCTCGCCAAAATTAAACTCATCCATAGTTAAAACAAAAAATTATTTTTTATCTTGCGGCTTCATTTTATAAAAAATTAAATTCCATTAATTCCACCAGCGCTTAAACCACACCAAACAGTATATTCTGTTGGACAAAGTAAATAAGAGCCTGTGGATTGGTTGTGATGCCATATCGTATAATACCCAATCGGATGCTGCAGCGTCTTGTTGAAACTATAGATCCTGCAGAAAAAGTCAGAAATCTTAGCTCTATAGCGGTTAAGATTGACTGTAGCCGTATAGTTTTTAATGAAGTACGGACCAACGATTCCACCAGCCCATGCAGGATATTAAACAGTGAATTTTTTGGCTATAACAGGGTTTCAAAATATGGTTACGTTTATTCCTTTTAATAAACGTTTTGTTATATTGAGTTTTTTTTATTGCAAAATAATAACACAGCACATTAAAGTTTTAAAACAAATTAAGCGTTTTCTATTTACTTTCAATGCACACAAAATAAACAGGATAGTAACTTTGTTGTTTTTAAAAAATTGTAACAAAATTGAGACTCGCCACTGAATATAATTTTGTGTCTACAAACTGCGCTAATTGACTTTAAAAATAAAATCGAATAATCTGATAAGGTTGTTTAAAAGTCAATATATTCATGATAATTTCCCAGGGTGTACTAATTTCAAATGCTAAAAAGTAACAGAAGTGTAACCGAAGTACATTTGACAGTTTTCGCTTTTGTAACATCTATAGTTCAATTCGTAAATTCTGCAGTTCAAGTCGAGCAGAATGAGCACAAGAGTCTGTTGGACTATATTACAGAGAGCTAGCTCAACTTACTGATGACTGTTAATTATTTTACAGAACTGCAGCACCTGCCTATATTATCACACTTCTACATACTTACATACACAGTAAAACATACGAAATATTTCTACACTCTTCGATTTAATGACATGATTTATATGCATATTTTTAATACCTATAGTCACACTTTTAGCATATACAGTGACTAACACTGAAAGTCAGACAAATTATTGGTAAATTTTTATAAACTATTTTATTTCTGAAAATCTTTTAAAAATTTAATTAAGCATAAATAAAATGTTCTAATAAAACCATTGCCGTAAATTTTCCAACACGATACTTTAGAACTAATTTAAAAAAATCTAATATTATGGTCACACTCAAAGTCGGACAAAGCATAAAATTCATTTCAGTTATCGTTGTATTTGTTCATTTCTTATTATATTATTATCTCCAAATGACCGCTTCAGTTATTTGTTTTCGTAGTCTAGAAACAGTTTTCTAAAAATGTGAGTCTAGCATTGAAGAGCGAAAAAGAGTTATTAAGAATCACTTAGAATAATCGCAACGAAAAAGAACGCTTTGCCCAAGAGATGAGAAGTTTATAGTTTGTGACATATACATTTCCGCTCCAAACTTTCTACAATGGTTAAAACCAATTTCGGAAAGAAATGTACAAGCGGAAACAATAAGAAGAGTTTTAAGAAAAAACAAGTTCAATGGCCCAGTGTCTCGCAAGTCAGCAACAAAAATAGATAGTAACGCTTGGATTTTCTACGAGAACATAAAGCAAATTTTTTCTCGTTCTGAAGCACACTAAAATTTATATGTCGCCATTATGTGATGCAATTTAACGTCTGCACTTAGCCCTTTGACCCTAATATGACAGTGATCTTACTACTAGATAATTATAATGCGCCTACCCACGACCTAAGGCGCATAGACGTCTTAGTAGCAATTATTAAGAGCACAACAATTAGGGCCGTACTCTCACTCCTTGCTCGAGAGCTGGAGAATATCCAACTCCTTATCTTGTAAGCATCGGATATTTAATGATTATCATGCATAACATCTCTTCGGAGTCTTTAAAAAGCAACCAATTTTAAGCCACACATTTAAGCCACCACGTTACTCTCCGGGGCGTCTCACCAATAACCAAAACAGGACCGCAGCCCTGCAGACAACTGATTTTCGTGGTACTGGTGTGTCGAACTTCAAGATGCCATTTTTAATTCTTATCCAGTTTAATGCTCCTGATAGCGTAGGAGACTTGTGCCGCCTTTTACTCCCGAAAGCACACGTCAGCATGCGGCAGCGTCCATAATGCAACGTTTTGTTGGCTTTTCCTACAACATTTCAACGTCTTACAGGTTTTTTTTCCGAACGAAGGCAAATTTAATTTATTTGATTTTAATGGCCAGCGTTACATATGCAGTAAGCGCAGTCAAGAGTTTTTGCACAAAAATCATGAAACGTGGAGGCTTAAGGAAAATGCGCGCAAGTTGGGTGCTGTTGATAATTTTAAGTTTTACAAAACAACAACAACAACCCTAAGCACCCACCATTAATAGTAAAGAATTGGTCGGTTTACAACTGCCCTCAGGCTATCAAAACACCTGCACAAAGCCCAGATAAAAAAATAATCGAGCACTGATGGGACGAACTTGAATGTTGTATACAAAACAGTTTGTTCAGTAATAAAAACCAGCTAAAGCCGCATTACAGCAGAAATGGGACCAAAACAATATCTAATATGTGCAGAAAATGAGTGAAATCTATTCCAAAAAGATAAAAAATTGACTGAAAATCGACTCACCAGTACAGCTAAGAAAACACCGTGAGAATCCCCCCCGGAGTCACATTGATGGAATCTCACCATCATTACATGTGTCACCGGGGGTAAAAGGGAGTCCAGTCCCCTAAAGGCTAGCAGGAACCAACTGGACAACACCTCGTTATTTTCACGGGAATCAATAAGCCCCACAGTTCAGCTTTTTGGCTTTTTAGCTGTTCACTGACTGATAATTGCGGCTGGCCCTTAAAGAGCATCATAGAGGTTGTGGTTTTGCAGGATCATTCATTTTTGAGACGTTAACACAGGGTGAATGATCTAACTCCAGTGAGCTTATTTGTCATGTGTTCTGGCCAAGGAGTTGGATAGTCTCCGACTCTAAAGCAAGGAGTAGGGGTGACGGCCTTCTCCAAGCTCTCGAAGCTGCAACCAGGAGTGACTATAGAATAGAGATATCTGACAGCTTCCTATGACACTATATATCACCCAAGTGGTTTGATCCACCATCAGGTTATGGCTTACATAGCTAGGTACTGATGTAAATCTTATCACGCATGCCTTGAGAATGATGTCTTTACATCGTAAGCATACAGAACAAACAACCAGCAAAGACAGAAAGGAACGACAACAGTCATTTCGTCATCTTTAATATCATTTGCTAAATCGCAGATATTCCAGCCCAACTCAAGGGGCTGGAATTTGATACTTACGAGTTTCGCTCAAATTGAGATCTTTCCTGAATTTTTGTTAAGTTGTTAATTTAACTTTCCATTATTTTCTGATAATTTCATTATCCTGACATAATTTCATTATCCTTTTTATATATATATTTCTTAGAATTTTTTTAATTGTGTTATTTTCTTATTTAATATTGATGACGGTTAAATTTATACTTTTAGTGAAATTTTTTTTTTGTTTTTGAAAAAATGTGATCTTTTAATGAATTCTCCATTTTTATTTTTCGGAAGTTCCGATTTTGTTTTCGTCGAGAAATACAAAAGCATTCGTGCAGATATTTTGTCCATTTTATACAGCAAGTTTTCGAAATCCGTATCCGACAGGTTGTCCTAAAAAATCAAAATTGAATTAGAGATTGTTTTGACAATGCCGTTATACACATAATAGTGCATATTACGTCTGGCGTAAGAGGAATAAAAAGGAAACCTAAACTATGATTTTATTACGGATGATAATTGCTGAAGAGTATATTTATGGCAAGGTAAAAAATCGTTAAAATGTAGAATAAATATTTTAATGAAATAATTATTGTTGTGTTTAAGGCTGGTGAACTTTTCTATAGTTAATTGGCCGAATTTCGATGTGAGCCACTGTATGTATAAATGTGTGTGGGTAAAAGTATATTTTATTTATAATTTATAAACACATTTTAGTTTTGTTAAGTTTATTAGTAGTAAAGGCATCACATCGTATTTCATTTTATTACATTTAACGCATACCTACACACACACACATACACATCCTTTATACACATAAGTTGCCAAAAAAATTATTTTAACTAGGATATTCATAACTAACACATGCAGTTCATACTTTCATAAAAACATTCTCAATTTGTTTTTATTTTATGCTTTAATAACATTTATTATAAAGTGAAATATTTGCTTGTTGCAGATGAATATTAAAAACTTAGGGTGACATTAAACTATAGCGGAGTGTTCAAATAGAATTTGCAAATATTATGATGACCTTTTTAAATAATGTCATGGAATTCACTATAACATATTTTTTTAACCACCATATTGAAGTAACATAAATAATAGAAAATTAAATTAAGTCTATCACAATAAAAACTTATTAAAATTTCAAACTGAGAACAATAAAACCTTTAATCGCTGCGAATGCTTTTTTCTACGCCACAATTTCATATCCAAAAAAGTTTATGTTTAACGGACAAGAGTCTAAAAAATTCTAATTGGAGATTTCCTTTATATTACTTGGGAGTTTTGGAATTCTGTTTGTTTAACTTTTTACTTTTTCGCCTATTTTCTCTTATTGAATGAAACTAAATGCACACAAAGTTATTTATAGCTCCTTTGAAAGTTATTTGGAATAAATATCAGAAATCGGGAGGAATTTTTAATGACTTTGAATATACGCCCATTGTTGTCACTACAATGTTATCCCGGCTGTCACAGCCCTCCGTCTGAAACCGTAAGTGGTACATTACTATGGCCATTATAGCACCAAAGTGCAAAAAAAAACCTTAAAATAAATAAAAGGGTACTCCAAAAGTGACATGATAAGATTTACATCTACACCTGACCGTGGGCCTTAATCAGATGGTGGATCATTACTACTGTTGGATGATATGTAGCGTCATACTTGCCCTAGAAGGCCTTCGGATACGTATATCCTCCGGTCACTCCTAGTTTCAACTTCAAAAGCCCGGAGTAGACCGCAGCCTTCGCTTCTTGCTGAAGAGTTGGAGACTACCCAACTCCTGGTCCAGAACGCATGAAACATAATATAATTAAGAACACGACGGAATTCATACTCACTGGACCTGGACCATTCATTGTGTTCATTGTAAATGATCTGATCCACAAACTCAAACGAGGGCCTCGAAACACACTCCCAAAAGGGCCAACCTCAATTAATCAGCCAGAGAACAGCTAATTGCGTAAAGAGACAAATAGCCGAATTCTGCGGGCAACTGATTCCCGTGGAAATATAGTGGATTCTCCAGGTGGCTCCTACTAGCCTTGAAGGGGTCTGAGCTCGCTTTTACCTCGCAAGACACCAGTCTAAATGGAAGAAGTAGGATCCATAAAGACTATCATGTGCCCCCGGGGGGACTCCAAAAGTGACGTGATATTTATAAAAATATTGTTATTTTCTTTAACTGTGACAGCCAGACGCATCAAATTTGCACAATATTAATAAAAGTGTGGCCGCCATAGAAATAAGAACAAAAAATAAACCTTTAAATGAAAGGTGTCCTAATAGTTGTATTATTTTTAAGCACGTATTGATTCTTGTAATCTGCAATATAAACACCACTTTAATTTTATGTATTTTTCCATCTGCTAGAAGAATCAGTACAAAAAACTTAAATTTAAAGGGTGTTCTTATAGCAACGTGTTTTGTTTAGTTTTTTAACCGCACATAGAGTGTGCGCAAATAATTCAAGCAAAAATAATTAAAGGGTATTTCCATAGCACTGTAATATTGACGAATATGGCATTATCTTTTAAATCATTATAGGCAACCGTTTAAAGACTGCTCAGAATATATAAGTACGAGTATAAAAATATAAAATAAAACCTAAGTAACATGTACCCTATAGTAAAATGAATTTCATACATGCGACCTTAGTTTTTGAATCAACGACTATAAATTTATTCCGAGTATCCATATGAATGTAAAAACAAGTATAAAAATGAAAATAGAAACGTTTCTTAAATAAAAGGTTGAAATTTAAAAAATGTCCGATACATAGCATGGAAAACTTCATGTGTGAGACCAACTTGCACTTGATGTGGATATAAACTCTCCGCAATGTTCAAACTTATTTCACACTGAATTCGCAAATAAATTTTTGATAAAAAAAAGCGGCTTTTTTCGTACTATGGGTATGGTAATGAGTGGCATTTGTAGTATGAGTAGTAGTAGTATGAATAGTAGTAGTATGAATAGTAGAACTAGTATGAGTATGTGTAGTAGTAGTAACATAAGTAGTAGTAGTATGGGTATGAGTAGAAGTACTAGTATGAAAATGAGTAGTAGTAGTAGCATGAGTATGAGTAGTAATATGAGTATGTGTTGAATTAGTAGTATGAGTAGTAATAACATGGCTATGAGCAGAAGTAGTATGAGTGTTAGTTCTAGTATGAGTAGGAGTAGTAGTATGAGCAATAGTAGTATGAGTATGTGTAGTAATAGTTGCATGGGTAGTAGTAATATGAGAATGAAAAGCAGTTGTAGTATGAGTAGTAGTATGAGTATTAATAGTAGTAGTATAAGTAATAGTAATAGTAGGAGTAGTAGTATGAGTATGTAGTAGTAGTAGCATGAGTAGTAGTAGTATAAGCATGAGTAGCTTTTTTTCATTTTCATTTATTCATTCGTTTAGTAATTCATTACAAATATCTTTATATATGAAAAAAACAAACATTTTACGCATAAGGGGCCTTGCGAAACCGCTTGGGCTTGTTTGCAAATACACTATATAATATTGAAAGTCTAATCATACATAATTCCATACTAAATTCATGATACTATTTACGTTAAAGATAACGTTAATTCAAGAAATGTATCCAATGTAAGAATCAATCACTGACACTTTGGAGATATACTATTGTACTTCATAAAAAAACCGATTATAAACACTCCTGGTTTTGTGGTGGTTAGATAAAATATTAAAGATGTCTGATGGCGTCATATTGAATACCGTGGGTAGCACAACAGGCAGTGTCTTTCTTTCATAATTGTTTCTATATTTCGGGGTTTTAAATCTGCCCTCTTTGGTATTTATGTTCAATTTTTGTACAGAAACGGGTATCCTTGTTAAATTCAATGGTCACTGTTGTATAGTAAATACTTCTTATGTTTAATATTTGTAGGTCTCTTAGGGATCTATTTTCATTATTGTTATTTGAGACACTGAAGTTGTTAAATATTTCATTTGCTGACACATTTAAAGCGGTTAATGGGTTGATTGCTGCTGAGCCGGAAACATCATCGAAATTTTTCGTACTATGGATGTCCCTATTGTAGCCTGTTCCATCATAGTTCACTTGATAATTTCGACATTGTCTGGGTGTATCCAATATTTTAACTATTTGATTTTGAGACGTTTGTAGTTTTCTGCGATAAGTGGAGCTTTCCCAGGCTGAGATATTGTGTCGAATATGCGATTCCACTAGTGGGAAATATGCTTACCTCAAAATCGTTGTATTCGAACACAATCTGAGGTGATGTAACTTGTAGGAGGCTTTCCTTAATTTTCTCCTGATGTATTCAATGTGCTCATGCCAATTGAAATTAAGGTCCACGTTTACAGCCAGGTATTTGTAAAAGTTTGCAATTTCAACGGCCCTATTTCACTCTCCAACATGAGTAATAGTAGTAATATGTGTAGTAGTAGCAAGGGTAGTAGTAGTTAGAGAATGAATAGCAGTTATAGTATGAGTATTAATAGTATGGGTGGTAATAGTATAAGTAATAGTATGAGTAGGAGTAGCAGTAGTATGAGTATGTGTAGTAGTAGTAGCATGAGTAGTAGTAGTGTAACTATGAGTAGCAGTTGTAGTATGAGTAGTAATATGAAAAGTAGTACAAGTAGTATGAGTATAAGTATTAGTAGTATGAATGTGAAAGAGCTATATATTTGTTTCCCCTGTACCACCTGGAACTCTTTTACCGGTTTAACTCTTATCTAACTGCAACAGCTTTTAATATTATTCACTGTGTTGAGAAGAAAATATTTTTACTTCTATCCAGTTTTTGATTCAAATAACGCAACATATTTTTTAGACTTTCCAAAGTATTGACAACGTATCCTTGTACTCCAATTGTTCTTTTTGTAACCGCTTCTTCTGGCACTAAAACTATTGTTGAAAAGGTCTAAGGACTTTTTAGAGCTAAAGTAATTTCTCTATTAAACTCAGATTTGTCAGTAATGATGAGGCAAATAATGTCGATATAAAGATTTTTTATTACATGGAAGTGTTGCCGCTGATATAAAAATTTTCTACTTTTTAAGGTCGATTAGGAATTATAAATAATAATGAATACTAGTGATATTTCCAATGATGTAAATTATTAAATAATAAGGATTTTCGATAAAAATTTTTTAACCATGAAGTGCACTTTCTATTGAATATGAATGTTAGTAAAAATAATTGACACACGAAGTGCGAAATGCAAATAGAAAATATCCCTGTTTGTTGTGCTTGATTAGTCCTTAGAATCGTTGGCCAAATTACAGTGAGCTTTATAGTGAAATGGGTACTAATATCTATGCGCCTCAAACAGCTAATATTAATTTTGCTTACAAAGGGTGCCTGAAGGAGAGCATCATATAACCTAACTGCTTGCGAAAAAAGTAACTAAGTGAAAAAAGCATTTGAGCATTTGCCTGTTTTCAAATAATAAGTGGAATTTTAAATTTAATTGTATGTAATATATTCTATGTCGACGATACCAAATCTATCCTAGCATAGTTTAAAATAAAACGTAGGGAGTTGTTGGTGAATAGTAATGGCAGTTGTTATAAAAAGTAAATGAATATAGCCTCAGTGACTGTATGATCGAAATGATCGTATTGAAACTTTAAAGGCATAAAATTATATTTCCAATAAATCTAGTTTTATTGATTTGAAGAATTGTGTTTGCTTCTTTGAAATTAAATTGAAAGACGTTGTCCCTATTAAAGGCCCTAAATTGCCTTGTGGAAGCAAAATGTTAAAAATTTTAAGACCTTCATATTAAAAAATACAAATTAAAGATTTTCTTTGTAATAATATGAAGGAACACACAAAAAATTATTTCGTTATTAAAATATGAATATTTCGTGCTAAAGAAAAGTAGGTGTTTGTGAGAGTACTTACAAAGAAATTAAGGTTGAAGTGAAAACAGTGAGCAACAGAAAAAAGTTAAGAAAAAAAATATTTAAATTCATTAACACAGCAAGACAAAGAAGTTTAAACACAAGGAATTGTTTGGCGTAATAATCTTAAATTTAAATCTCCAATAAGATTTTGCGCTCACTGTAGTTGCTGGCAAGAAATGGCAAATGTCTTTAGTGTCGGAAAAAATTTACAAATTCAGCAGGGACATGCGTGCAAGGAATGGCATGCCAACACGTAATTAAAATATAATTGCAAGAAGTACAAAAAAAAGCAACGCAAACCGAAACTAAACATGAACATGAAATAACTGAAAACAAATGAATTAAATATTTTTTTGTAAAAAAGAAAACTTAAAGAATTTTTTTTTTAATTTAATACAATAAATTAAAAAAGGATTAGGAATTGAAATATTGAAAATCAACAATAAGATTATAGAAAATAAAAATAACGTTCTGAAACTCAACGAAAAAGTGAAAAGTGGACACTAGTTTGAAAAGTACACAGGAAGTTAAATATAAAAAATTAAATACTCAGCCATAAGAGAATTGAATTTACACACAAAGGATCTCGTAACACAAATGGGCCAATCCACAAATTTGAAATTATTTATGGTTTAACAAAAATAAGACAATAGCAACATCCTTTAAGCTTGGACTGTATATATTGCTTGTCTCTTCAACGTACGCAATATTTCATTATCTATGCAAAGTGGCTTAAAAGAAGAGTCTGTCTTTATGGGGAAACTCTTTAAATTTACTTCCTAAATTTGTCCTTATATATATAGACACAATGACTTCTGAGTTTAAATTTTAAGTGATTACCTATAAACACTTTAAAAATAAAGAACACTATTGGGTCACCCTTTTATAAGTAATTAATTTTTTACACAGATTGGAAAATATTCTGTGCAAATTTCAAAAAGTTTTAAACTCTTTAAAAGATTAAGTAACGTATCTATCGCTACGGCTTCAATCTTTTCATTTTGATCTTCAGTAGCTCCTGTCATTGTAGCCAGCATAATAATACAACTTTATTGCAAATTTCAAGTAACTACTACTGTTGTGAATCTAGAGATAGAGAGCTGTAGCACATGAATAGATGGAAAGATAAGAGACATTGTAGCGATAACGATACGATTACCTTTTTAAGCTTGGAATGAAGAAAGTTAAAAAAAATCGATAGGAAATCAGCTGCTGTAAGGGATGTGGCTCAATTTGTACAAATAACAGCTTATTTTATGTTATGCTGTCACTACTTTATTTTAAACAGATTAAAATTTATTGATAAAAATCCATGGAGCATAGATTACGAACTAGAAGGGACAGGGCCAGCAAAAAAAATTCCTAATGGCATCTCCAATAATATGCCCCTTATATTAGTAAAAGACAGCATGCTCTTAAGTTTGTATGTAGCTGTCTCTTTTATTTAAATTATTTAAAGGGGGTAAGAGATTTTATTTTCTTAGATTTTGGTTTAACAAATTTATGCAAATTGTCGCAAATATTTATAAAATTTATTCATTTTTTTTGCATTAATTTTCTAATTTTTGCGCCAATTTTTGTTAGTCAAGCTGGCAAGAAGTTAATCAGTGTGCAAGGAGGCAAGAAATCATGTTTAAAAAATGATTGCACATTTAATTTCAGCTAGATTGTGCCCTGGTCCTTCAATATTTCACCAGCCTCAAAATTGTTTTATTTAAGCTGCACTCACCTTTCTGAGTACAATTGTGCCAAATAAATAATTTCCATGCGCAGGCATCTTCAGGAACGCCCACTATGCTGATTATAAGTTTGCCTTTCCTTACGTAAGTATCTTCAGAAACACCATTGTACACCATTCTGAGTGCAATTTCACCACATGACTATTTCCATGCGTAGGTGTCTTCAGAAACGCACCATTCGAAGTACAATTCTGCCAAATTTATTACCAGTCACAGAAATACTTTCCATGCGTAGGTAACTTCAGGAATACTCATCTTTCTGAGAACAATTATGCCACACAAATAATTTTTATGCTTAAGTTTATTCAGGAGCACTCACAATTCTGAGTACATTTCTGTAAAATTTCCGTGAGTAGGTATCTTCAGAAACACTCACCATTTTGAGTAGAATTCTTTTCGTTTTTTTTACCAAACACACAAATTATCTTCACGCGAAAGTACCTGCAGGAACACTCACCATTCTGAGTACAATTCTCTCACATAAATAATTTCAGGCACGTTCACCACTCTGAGGACAATTCTGCTTAATTTTTACCAGTCACACAAATAATTTCTAAGTGTTCGTGGCTCCTGTAAACCAGAAAGCCCTGTAGGCTAGTAGAAAGTGTATCAGCTTATTAGTCTGGGGGTTGTGGGTTCGATTCCAAACAAAGATCTTGGTTTTTTTTACTACAAAAATAAAAATTGACTGTCGGAGGGGTTGCTCAGCGATGAAGGCATGGTCACTAGCTGCTATGCTGTCTTATAAGTCAATTAATATCCTTTAACTTTCACCACCTGTCTCAACTCTTCTCTATCTCCTTTCCTAAAGAATGTAGCAGGGTACTTGACTAAATAGGCATTGTTGCCTGAAATGCTACTTCTCTTTTGAACAAAACCAAAACAAAAAAGCAAATTGATGAGTATTTTATTTGCATCCAATACTTAAAAGCTTGTGTCCAGTTCTGCCTATTTTCCACCAGCCAAACAAATATCTTCCATTTGTAAGTAAGTGCCATTAAAAAAAGCCAATAAATCACATTTTGTTTTTTAACCAAAAATGACTCCCTTCTACTTATTTTCCAGCAGCAAAAAATAAATTTTACTACCGCTGTTTAGGGCCTCGTGTGTATTGTGGTGTATACACGGTTATGAAATAGCATATAAAGATATGTATTTAACACACTTTAAATGTTTATTAATTTTCACTTTATTTATTTTAATTTTGATCTAATAATCGGTCGCGCAAGCGGCTTGTTCTTGTTATACTTCATTCTACAATTATTAATTTCTTATAAGCTAACTTACTCACTAATACATATAAAGAATGCAAACATTGCATATTCCCGCACATGAGTTCAGTTTAGTATCGACAGGCACATTCCAACTGAATGTGGGATGTCCGATTGCATGCAGAAGGCATGGCAATAACGACACTGTCAAACACACTACACCTCCCTTCTTTTCAAGAATGATCAACATCTTTTGTTTGATCGTTCTTTTAAAATCTTAGGTAAAAAACAAAAATGAAAGAAAAAATTTTATGCAAATGAATAGGTCCCCCTTTTGGAGGAAAAATATTCTTATTACAAGTGCATAATAGTTAATTTCCCATTATCGGTAGTTATTCTGGTTAATTTTTGGTTCGAGCACTATATTCAAATGGAGGTCCCTTAGGATTTCATTCCCCTTATTGATAATATTATCCCCATATTATTAAATATTCTATCATCTATTGATAGACGTAAGGCTGTTAGACAATTGTTACCAGATATTTTTTCAAGCCTTATATAGAGGCGATCTAGATTAATATATCCATTAATAATGTAGTCTTCCAACTATAATTCGGAAAATACTTGTTTTTCTCTGTTTATCATTCTATTATGGGAAAAATACATCCGTGCATTTTCCCGTGCTCTTGGACAATTGTTAGCCCATATATGTTTTAACCAACCGAATCTGTGTGCTTTGATTCCTTATTCCACCCATTTATGCAATTGCTTTTGATCTCAATATACCCCAATTGAACTCAATACCTATTCATTTTATTATAAACTACTGGAGGGACTCGTAAGTATCGCAGCAGGATATAATTTGTTGTAAAATACTTATTCATTATATTATATTTTCATTCTAATAATTTTTTTTTTTATAAAATTTTGGAGACGCTATTCAAAAATTTTCAAGAATATTATTTTCTTGAAATTATTTTGATTTTATTATATATTAATTTATTTAAGTTATTACTAATTAATAAAAGTAATTTAAAACGATAAATTATTAATTATTATTATTAATAATTATTTATTTTATTTTAATTTATATTTTATTATAAACTACTGGAGGAACTCGTAAGTATCGCAGTAAAATATAATTTCCAGTAAAATTCTCATTTATCTATTATATCCCGGGTATATACTAATTATTTTAAAATAGTAATTATAAAAGAAGTGTACGTATGTTATGTTTTAATAATTTAATTTTATTTGTATTAAACTAAATTTAAAATTATATTTTATTATGAACAACTTCTAATAGGTAAAATTTTATTGTATTAAATTAAATTATAAAAGTCACTCAAATTATTAAAATAATAATAATAATCGTTGTATATTTTTATTATTACATTAAATTTAATTAAATTTTTTTAAATTAAAATATTATTTTGTTATAGCATATAAAATACATATTTTATTTTATACTTATTAACTGTATATTTGGAAAATTCTGGTAGTTTGATATCCGACATAACGGAGTAGTTTTAAGAAAATTTTGCACCTCTACAAACAGGTTAAGCAGTTTCGGCAGGTGAATCACGATCATTTTATTTGCGCTGAGCCTGGCAGTCAGTAGTCTGCAATGTCTAGATGAAACTTCATTGATGTAGGAACAGGTCCAACCAGCTGTTAATTTGATTTTTATCGATGTGTTTAAATCACCAAATAACAACACCAATCCGTGTATCAGCGATATGAGCATGGCAGTTGCAATACCGCTCGAATTTTAATCTGATTAAAAAATTATATATTTACAACAAAATTTATTTATTTACGCCCTTTATTTCAATTTCGGATATTTTTTCTTTAAATTTCTTAAAAGAAAAACTTATTAAATTCAATAAAAACCTAAATAAATTTTTTATTGTTTCATTGTCATTTGAATTCCAATTATCCTTATTTTCTTTGTTTTTCATTTTATTTAATTTTGTCATTGACACAATTTACGATACTTTCCAATGTTTGAATACGTTTAAGTAATTTAAAACTTCTAATTCAATAATCATCATACGTTTAGCTATTTCATTTAATTCTGAAATCTCTACCTTTGGTTTGGTGTTGCCAACAAAAAAAAATATATTTTTTTTGTCAGAAAACTTACTCAGTGACACATATGTACACATAAACACTAATACCAAAAACATATAATTTTATTGGCTTTTTGTGTGTTGAATTTGATTAAAGAAATTCATTTTAGTCACGTTTAGCACATGTTATGCATATTTGAAATCATTACAAATACTCGTATTAAAGTATGGTAATATGCTAATAAAATGAAACCCATAACTATTCAAAAGCATTATCAACATGCATGCATAAACTTAAACACTCATGCACTTGCATGCATACGTGCAAGTACCTAATTTGAGCACAAGAAAAAAAATTTAAATATTCTTTAGTAAAATTCGAGCACAAGAAAGGTTTTTAAAGTTAAATTGGTCATGCTAATGAAATAAGATTTTATGATCATTTTACAAGTCGCCTTTCTAGACATAAATATATATACCAATGATACCGGTTTAGAATTTGTATTTCGAAAGTTGTCTGCAGAAAAGTGTTCCTTATCAGACCGATCTTAAAAAAGAAATAAAAGCAACCGATTGCAGTGTCTGCTAAACGTCTTTCATGTTTCCACCTTCATCATTCAAAGCTATAGTCATAGACGATTATAGTCAAAGACAATTATAGTCATAGACGACTATATTCACAGATAAATACCGCCATAGTCACAGGCTATAGCCACAGATGCCTATAAACAACAAGCAACTTAGCCACAGACAACTTTAGTCACAAAAGGGCGTATTCATAGACAACTGCTTGTGACGCGAAAGTATTACAGTAAATCCTAAATACATTTTTCATAAATTTATCAAAGGTCAATGCCAACCAAGGTACTTCTACACAATCAGTATTTCGTTACTAATTTATTTCAAATTTTTAACTTCTGCTCCATATTTATTTAGTTCATAACAACCCTTTTGTATTGTTAAAGCGGTGGCATTAGACAATCATAGCCATAACCTGCCTGTTAATAAAGTACGCACAGATGACTTTATTAACAGGCAGCTTAAGTCACAGACGCTTTAGTCATAGACGATTTTACTGACGGAGGGATTAAAACATAGAGAAATATAGTCACAGACAAACAATTCAAGTCAAAGAAATCTCCAGTCACGGAACTCTCTAGTCACAAATTGTTCTACCCATAGAAGATCTAGTTACAGTCGACTATAATCACACACGATTATAGTCATATATCACCTGTCACAGAATTCTATAGTCACAAACAAATATAATCACAAACGAATATAATCACAAACGACTATTATCTCAAACGACTATAGTCACAAAGGGCTACAGTTTCAAAGAACTGTGGTCGAAAAAACTATATTCACAAAGGCTATAGTTACAAAGGACTATAATAACAAAGAACTTTAGTCACTAACTACTATACCCACAAACGACCATATTCACAAACGAATATAATTACAAACAATTACAATCACAAAGGACTAAAGTCACAAACGTCTATAGTCACAAAAGACTATAGGCACAAAAGAATTATAGTCACAAAGAACTATGGTCACAAGGAACTATAGACAAAAATACTATAGTCACAAAGGACTATAATCACAAAGGACTATAGTCACAAACGACTATAGTAACAAATGACTATAGTCACAAACGACTATAGTCACAAACGACTATAGTCACAAACGCCTATAGTCACAAACGCCTATAGTCACAAACGACTATAGTTACAAACGACTATAGTCACAAACGACTATAGTCACAAACGACTATAGTCACAAACGACTATAGTTACAAGCGACTATAGTCACAAACGACTATAGTCACAAACGACTATAGTCACAAACGACTATAGTCACAAACGACTATACTCACAAATGACTACAGTTACAAACAGCTATACTCACAAATGACTACAGTTACAAACAGCTATAGTCACAAACTACTAGAGTCACAAACGACTAAAGTCACAGGCGACTATAGTCACAAACAACTGTAGTCACAAATGACTGTATCTGCAGATGGCTATAATCGCAGACGACTATATAGTCACAGACTACTATATAGTCACAAATTACTATGTAGTCGTAGACAACTATATAGTTGCAGTGGACTCCATCGTCGTAAACGACTATATAGTCATAGACGTCTATACTCACAGACGGCTATATTCACAGTCGATTCTAGTGTGACTTTGTAAACACAGACGAATTTAGTCACAGACGAATTTAGTTACAGACGGTTTTAGTCGCAAACGACACTAGTCGCAGATGATTTTAGTCACAGACGACCTTAGTCAAATACTTTGCTCAAAGACTTCTCTAGTTAAAAACAATTCTAATCATAGGCTTATATCAACAGATTTCTCAAGTCACAAGCTTCTCCAGCCACTGAGTTCTCTAGTCATAGAAGACTCTAGTCAGAGACGACGATTATAGTCATAGATGACTTAAGCCACTGTCGACTGAAGACACAATCGAATATACAGAAATCATAAAAGCCTTCGATAGGACTAAAACAGTTAAAGTTCAGAATATAAAAGGCCAAAGGCTCAGCATGTTGTCAATACTCAAACTTTCTTTACAAAGAAATTTTTAAGAATTTATGGAATCATAAAAGTTTCTATCAATAAAAAAAAGAAAATTAAAATTTCATTGTCCCTATCGCCCACAGCGTTTACTGTTTTTGTTTATTATTTTAAGTGTTTATCTGTTGTTGTTCCTTTCCGTCATCAGTTATTTGAAGTTTTATTTACTTCTCTTCTTCTCATTTTTCGTACATTTTTTTTTTCATTCTAACTTAACGGTAAATTTATTTTTCAAGTTGCCTGTTAAAGCACTCAATTTATGCTTTTGTTCTATTGTAAAATTATTTTGTATTTGTTGCTGCTATTGTTGTTGTTCAAAATAGCCTTCTCTTAACTATGAAATGATTTAAGTGCTGTTGCACAATTTCAATAGATTGTTTTCAAATGAAATTTATTGTTTGTGTTTAGTTTTATTTATTTAGTATTTTTTAACACTATTTGATGACTCTATAGTGGCACTTTTGTGAGTTTTTTGTTTAGAACATTTTTTTTCTTTGTTTGTTACTGTGCTCTCAAATTTTTGTTTTGCAAGTAAACAAGTGTTTTGGTGTGTTATTATTGTTATTTTGGGAAAAAAAAATTTTTTTGTTTTGATAGTTTTTGTTAAGGATTTTATTATATATCGTCGAACACTTTATATACGTTTTTGTTGTATTTGTTGTTTATATTGAAATACGATATTAACTTTTTCTGTACAAAAACAGCATTAGATTTTGTTAAAAACATTTTGTGATAAACCAAAAAAGTTTAATATGGAAACCAAAATTTTGAAATTTCCCTTACAACGCCGTTTCTGAAGTAATTGTGTTTTAAATTAATATAAATAATACGATTGTAAGTAAAGTGAATGGGACCAATTCGAATATGGAGTAATCATACAAATTAATTTTCTACGGATTCAACCTCGATATGTAAAGTTTACATAACATTACTTATGCTGACACTTATCTTACGGATACAATGTCACGGATAGTTAATTTCCTCAACTCGACGATAACTCTATTTCACAATTTAATTCAAAATAATATTGCTAATTCGTCAGGATAACATTTCTTTCAAGTTTTTATTGTTACAATTTTAAATATGGGCGTATGAGTAATATTATTTTAGTTAATTATAAATCATACGCCTCTTCTTAATAATTTAATAAAAATTTTAACAAGAAACTTTTTATTTTGATTTGTCTTTATTATAGTTATTAAAAAACTATAATACCGGGTTTTTCATCAATAAGTTTATTTTTTAATTGAAGCAACATCGAGCACATGATAGTTTTGACATTAAGTTTTTGGATAAATTTGTAGTGGATGCATTGGCAATAGTTACAATAAATTAAATTTCGCTCGAAAATCGCTTTTAAAATAATTAAAATCCACTATTAAAATGGTTGTTTTGTTAAAGTTACATTTCGTAAAATTCGTGATATTATCGGACAACATAATCATCCCTCTAAGATCGCTATTAAGAATTTGGTCGTTAAATTTTATTCGACAGGCTCGATACAAAATTTGCGAACACCAACGCGTGTTCCACCGGGTCATTCAACAGAAAACATCGCAGCTGTAAGACACAGTGTTAAGGCAGATCTAAATTTATCAATTACTCAACATTATCAGCAACTGGGGTTATCCAAAACCACCACAACTCTTCTCTTCGTAATGCAATAAAAATTTTAATCGTCTTAATCTAAATTTTTTGTTTTATTTTGCTTACACTCTGTCCTTAACATAGCCCCACAAAAAATTATCCAGTGGTGTTAAAACACATGATCTAACTAGCCACTGCACTGCTGATTGTCGTTTAATTATGCGATCGAGAACTTTGATTTGCAACAAATTGATGATCATCCTGTTGAAATCACATGTCAATGATATACACGTTGTCAATAATAGAGCAAAATTTAGTTGTTAGCACCTCGCGATAGCGTGATACGTTGGGGGCTTTCAGAAGCCCAAATGCCGCAATTTTGTCCCTAAATGTTGAAGTTTCTCGCGCTTTAAAGTCAAATCCTTGTGCAAAATTCGCCATATTTTGGATAACCCTACTAGCTGAGAACGTCGAGGAATTGACAAATTTGGAAGTGCTTCAAGACTGTGGCTAACGGCTGCGATGTTTTCAGTTGAACGACCTGGTTGTACACGCATTGGTGTTCGAGCTCGCCGACTCAAATTTTACGACCAATTTTTTAATAGCGGTCTCTGACGGGGCTCTAAAGGCGTTAAGGGCAGTAGCTTTAGCATTGTAGACAGACACTAATTATTAATTAATGTCATTTTACCAGAAGTTAAAATGATACCAAAACCGGGTAAAGACCTAATTAAAACCGAGTCATATAGGCCCATAAGTCTATTACCAACTATTTCAAAGGTTTTCGAGAAGTTGCTTATGAATAAATTGTTTACAATGCTAAGAGATAGTCGGTGCATCCCAAACCATCAATTTGGTTTTAGAAGTAGACATAGCACAATTGAACAAACCCATAGATCGGTTTTGGTGATAAGAAGGACTTTTGAAGAGAAGAAGTATTGTTCAGCTATTTTTATTGATGTTTCTCAGGCTTTTGACAAAGTTTGGCTTAAAGGTCTATTTCTGAAACTGACCGCTCACTTGCCTTTTAATATAAGCAACCTATTGAAAAGCTACATAATTGGACGAAAATTTGTTATTGTTGAAGGAGACTTCGTTAGTTTAGCCAAACCTATTTCCTCAGGCCTACCACAAGGTAGCATTCTTGGACCAGTTATATATTTGATATATAACTGCCATATGCCTGTTAGTGGAACTGTCCACACTTCTACGTTTGCTGATGATACAGCGTACCAAAGTTCGTACGAAAACTCCCATCAAGCATCCATAAATCTTCAGCAAAATATAACTCAGAGTTGTGGTTAAAATTATGGAGAATTAAAGTGAACGTTCAAAAGTGCATACATGTGACCTTCGCCCTGCGAAGAGATAATTATTCACCCGTTCGAATCAATAATCACATTGTTCCTCATCATACTTATGTGAGATATCTTGGTATACATCTTGACCGTCGCCTTACATGGAAACATCATATTGACTCAAAGCTAACACAAATGAAACTTAAGCAGACACAATTACATTGGCTCATTGGCCTGATTGTAAACTTCTAATTTACAAGACTATTTTAAAATCAATATGGTCTTGCGGAATTCAATTTTGCGGCACTGCCTCAGCTTCAAATGTGGATAGAATCCAACGTAGACAAAATAAAATTTTACGGTTAATAACTTCCGCTCCATGGTACATTAGAAATTCAAACATACATTGTGATTTGGACATACCGCTGGTGACTACAGAAATCATCAAATACGCACGCAAATACTTAATGAGGCTTGAAGACCATCCTAATCCTCTTGCTCGCAATATCTTGGATTTTAGTGGACATAGCCGATTAAAAAAGAGGGATACCGCAGCTTTAATCCTCAACGCTACAGATGACACATCTTAGAAATATTTGTTTTGTTTTTTTACGTCAATTTTTTTTACCCAAAAGGTTAAATCTGACATGGTCGGGACTAATGTAACTTTTTTTAGATTTAAGAATTTAAAGCTTATAGTAGATAGTGTACTAGGTTGTCAGTATAGGGGTTGTGGGTTCGATTCCCAACGAAGACCTTGGTTTTTTTCACTACAAAAATAAAATTGACTGTCGGTGGGGCTGCTCAGCGATGAAGGCATAGTCACTGGTCGCTGTGCTGTCTTTATAAGGCGGTTAATTTCCGACTATCCTTCTACTTTCACCACCTGTTCATCTCTTCTCTATCCCTTTCCTAAAGAATGTAGCACGGTACTTGACTAAATAGGCATTGTTGCCTGAAGTTCTACTTCTCTTTAATAAAAAAAAAAAATATTATTGAGAGTTTAAAAAAAATTTTTGCCAGAACTAATTTCTCAGCTGAATTAATAGCAATTTACGAGTCTGTCCAATATATTAAAGAACGCAAGGGGAAATTTGCTATCTACACTGCCCCTCTATCTCTCCCTCTTCCTCTCTCTCTTTCTCTCTCTCCCTTTCTCTCTCTCTATCTCTCTCTCTTTCTCTCTCTCTCTATCTGTCTCTGCATTGGATGCCATAAGAAACTGACATAATGATTAATTTTATTCAAATATCATAAGTCAGTTTATTATTGAAAGACAACCTGACATTAAACTCAACTGGATCGCAGGTCATTGCGGTATAAAAGGCAATTAGGCAGTGGATGCAGTAGCAAAAGCAGTTTTAAATGTCCCTCTTACAAAATAGCTACCCTATTTTCTGATGATATTAAAACATTTATAAAATACAACACAAAATTTAACGACAATTGGAGCTTAACCAGTGACTGGTATAAGAAAGTTAATGTCTACATACTATTCCAAAATATAAATCACAACCTGGTACGAAGAAGAGACCAAATTAAAATAATAAGACTAAGACTAGGTCACACTAGAATTTTAAATTCTCATATAGTTGATAAGACAATACCAAAGCAATGTTCTTTCTGTAGTTTAAAACCGATAACCTTTTTTAACTGTCATTTAATCTCAGTAATAATGACTTTTCTTGACTTTACTATGGACAATGAGAATATTTAAGAGCCCTTTAAATTTTTTAAAAAATTTAAAGCCTTAAAATTCCATTCCAAAACTAATTAAAATATTAAGCTTAAGGTCATCGTTGCCACAGCTCTCTTCCGTTATACTAAAAATATACTTACAAATATAATAAATAAAGAAATAAATAAATTTTTATTAAGTATTTTTAAGTATATAAAACCTTAATCATATGACCGCACAGCTTTTGGCATTTTATAAACTTAAAGAATCTAATGCAAATAAAATATTTCATGTAAAGTTTTATTTAAGTATGTTTTAAAACAAACCACATTGCAAAAATTCCACATGTAAGGAAATTTATTAAATTTTATTTATTTTTACAAAACATTCCTGCAGCTGTAATTTGAAGTATTTTCTATTTTTTTTTTTTTTTTTTTTGCTTCTGTAAATTAGTTTTCTTCCTGGTGAGTTTTTCAAGTAAATATGAAGAAAATTTTATTAAAATTTTTTTGTTTACATTTTTTCCCCATTTTCATTTTTTCTTTACTATTGTTTGTTTTCAAGGTAAAAAAAATAGATCTATTTATCTTTAAAACAATTTTATATTTACAGAAGAACATTTCATACAACTGGTTATTTTTTCCCAAAAAACATGAAAACATGAAAAACAAAGAAAACAAATTGTCCTTAAGGATTTCTATTTCTACTATAAAGAAGCTAATGGAAATTGTTCAACAATAAGATAAATAAGATATCAATCAAACAAATATTTTAATAATAGTGCTATCAAACAACATTTAATTAAAAATATTAACTCAATAGCAAATAAAAAACTCTTTCAACAAATTAGGACCAACAATTGATTGTTTTCGATATAAAAGAAGAAATGGCTTAAAATGAATGGCATTTAATTGGAAAAGTTACATCACTCAAAAGACCACCTTCAGCCACAATGAACTCTCTCACTTAAAAATAGACTGAAATAATTAGTGCTAGAAGAAGAAGAGACCTAAAAAATATTTCTTTTCTATTGTTGTTTCATTTTATTTTATTGTTACGTTTATACCTTTTATAAACGTTTTGTTTTGAGTTCTTTATTGCAAAATAAATAACACGCGAATTTAGAGTTTTTAAATAAATTACAAGTTTATTTACTTTAACTACACACAAAGTTGACACTACAGAACAATTAACTTAAAATGCACATCTTTATTTCACGAGGTTTATTTTTCAACTAATTAACTATCCACTCAGACGCTGCCTTTTATACTTATCCACTAGAGGTCTAGAAAAATTAAGAATCTTCTACTCCCTTTGTATAACATTTTGTTATTATCATGTTATTCATTCAATGTATAGGCTGTTTTTGTTTTTATGCTGTTAAAGTTTCTTTCTGAAATTTATTTTAAGGTAGATGTTGTTGTCTTGTGTACATAAGTTTTCTTAGCAAACTCCACAGTTAGTAAACACCATACCTAATTGTTGTTGTTTTTTTATTACCTTTTTTTCTTTTAAAACTTAAGCAAGAAGCATCCGTAACAATATATAAAATCGCATTATTCGGATACCTCAAGAAAGTGCGCTAGATTCACTTTTATATAAATGACATAAAAAAATAAGCTTGCGAGAAATCTTTATGTTTGGTGAAGATATGTACTTCTTCTATCCATATAAGCAGGATATTACTGATATCACTTAACCGAATATAACCATGATTTTTGAATATGCCCTCATAAACTGTTTTGTACTAAATTTAGGCAAGACAAAGCTTGTACGTTTTAGACCGAACTCTTTGCCTTCAAATATTTTAAAGGTACAGATTAATAGCACACTATTGGCGGAAACTTATTTAGTTAAGCATATTGGAGTTACTCTGCAGAGTAACCTTTCGTGGAAGTAGAATATAAAAAATCTGAAAAGAAAAATTATTTCAGGGGGGTCCCCCCGGGGGCACATAATAGTCTTTATTGATCCTACTATTTCCATTTAGACTGGTGTCTTCCGGGGTAAAAGGGAGCCCGGGCCCCTTCAAGGCTAGTAGGAGTCACCCGGACAATCCACCATATTTCCAAGGAAATCAGTGGCCCGCAGAGTTCCGCTATTTGTCTCTTCGAACATTTAGCTGTTCTCTGGCTGATTATTGAGGTAGGCCCTTTTGGGAGTATCGTAGTGGCTGTGTGTTTCGAAGCCCTCGTGAGAGTTTGTGAGTCGGATCATTTACAATGAACACAATGAATGGTTCAGGTCCAGTGAGTATGAATGCCGTCGTTGGATAGCCTCCAACTCTATAGCAAGGAGTGAAGCCTGCGGCCTACTTCGGACTTTCGAAATTGCAACTAAGAGTGACGGGAGGATATACGTATTCGAAGGCCTTCTAGGGCGAGGATGGCGCTACATACCATCCACAGTGTTAATGGCCACCATCTGGTTAGGGCTCACTGCCAGGTACATACGTAAGCCTTATCACGTCATTACTTCAGGAATCGGTGTGTTGAGAAAGGTTTTTCAACCAGAAGTTTGTTTTCGAAAACAAAATAACACCAAAAATTTAGATTAAGATAATTCTAATTTTTATAGTATTACGAAGAGAAAAGTTCGGAAATCAGGAATGAAAAATGATATTTGGCAAATGTCCACCACAGCCATGCTGACAGCTGACGATTTTTCATGAAAGTTTATAATCACTTTTGGGAAAAATGGCGGTTAATCACACCACGGATTTTGAGTTTTAAGGCTGAAATCGATTCGATTGGCTCTGTATACACACTGTCCTTAATATACTGTCCACAATAAATAAACCAGTGGTGTTAAATGACACGATCTGGCTGACCACTTATCTGCTGATTGTCGTAAAATTATGCGATCGTGTAATTTAGTTTGCAAATTAGTTGTTTGTGACATGTCGCACCGTCCTGTTGAAACCACATATCAATGGCATCCACCTTATCAATAATAGTCTAAAATTGAATTGCAATCATCTCGCGATAGCGTGAGCCACTGACAGTTACCGCATTTGTAGCCTCATCTTCGAAGAAAAAACTTACAAATCATACCTCTAGAACACATAGCGTACCATACAGTGAGACGTTGAGCATGCAAAGGCTTCTTAATAATCGCGCTAGGATTTTCAAGAGCCAAATCAAATCAATTTCTACACCAGTTAAACCTTGTTAGTCCTCAAAGTCAAATACCATGTGGTGGTTTTGAGTAAGCCCGATTATTTTCTCAATACGACTGCTCACGACTGCAATGTTTTAAATTGAACGACCCAGTCAAACAGGCTTTGGAGGTCGCACATTTCGTATCGAGTCTGTTGACTCAAACGACGACCAATTCTTAATAGCGATCTCAGAAGGACCATTATGTTGTACGAAAATATCACGAATTTTACGAAACGTAACTTTAACAGAACCAGAACATTCATAATGAATTTGAATTATTTTAATGCGATTTTCATGCCAAATTGCCAGTACATCAACTGCAAATACGAAGAAAAACTAAATGTCACTATGTCACTAACTATCATGTTGTTGGTGTTGCCATAATTGAAAAACAAAGTTCTTGTTGAAGAATTCTTTAGAAGTTTAATAAATAAATTCAAGATAAAAACCAAATTGACGATATATCATTATCTGATACATTCACACATTAGTTACATGACAGCCTAATATGCATATAATCATATGCAAAATAAGGCTAGAGCCTTATTTTATAATTTACCAATGTCACCAATGTAACATGCTAGAATTTGATGATATAGAGACATTTTGAAAACCTGTTTTACACATTTATTGGCTTCACGAATATCAAGTTTTGCGGCTACCAAACGGTTCCTTCAATAAATCAATTGAGGCATAAGCTATATGACATATTGCATCCTCTTGTCGAAACCACAGCTCCTGCACATCATGGTTGTTTGACTAATGAACGAACCGTGACAATTCCACTTCATGACTATCATCACTTTAAATACGGCAGTTTTTATTATTGAAGTATGAATTCAAACAAAAGTGAGCTTCATTGCCACAAAAAATTCGCTTTAAAAAATTGAGATCAATGGCAATCTTCTTTTGGGTTTAATTTCCATAATTTTTGTTCAGACTGTCGACGATTCGTGCTGCAAATAAACATAAAACAGCTGACAAAACTGCTACCAGTAAAAACATAGTTGCAAAGTTAAAGTAATATATCTCTAGAATAATACTCGAAGTCTATCATTACTTTATAATGGGTAGGCAAACTTAGGCTTAGGAAATAAATTTTTAGTCATCCTTCAAATTTTGAGTTATGACAAAGTTGGGGAATTGTAAATATTTACTATTAAAATAGCGACAATTTCACTGTATCATCTCATTTGAGCAGTTTTTCATTGCACTCAGGATTGTTCTATGCGTAATTTAATACCTTATCGCACGGCTCACGATATTGTTACTGATAATAAACTGAACGAATATGCTTAGACTGTACGGCTGTACAACAAACTGTTGAGAATGACTCTATAATATCGACTTCTCGACGTTGGCAAAAATTGGGCAGCACTTATAAGGTTCTACTCGTTCAAGAATTAAGTCACATATATATGGTCTTTACAGAACTTCGACTATCTAGACACAGTACAACTGGGGAAAAAAGGGAGACCAGTCCCCTGAAGTCAGCAGGGGTACAACTAGAGACTCCACTTTATTTCCACGGGAATCAGTAAGCCGCAGAGTTCGTTATTTGTCTCTTTAGACATTTAACTGTTCTCTGACTGATTATTGAGGTTGGCCTTTTATGGGAGTATCGTGGTGGTTGTGGTTTCGCGGCTCCATAACAGACAGGTCAGTTTTATATGGTAGCCAGAATCATTTCACCTTTAATCACATCTACCTGGTGAAATGATCCTAGATCCAGTCAGCATGCTAGACATGTGTTCTGGACAGGAGTTGGATAGTCTCCAGCTCTTCAGCAAGGAGTGGTGGTTTGCAGCCCTGCTCTGGAATCATCGAAGTTGCAACTAGAAAGTTCTGTTGCATAGAATTATAGCTTCGGCTTCCTAGGACGAGCATGACGTTCCAAATTATGCAGTGGTTTTATCCCACCATTGTTTCCGTCGAACGTTTGTGTATTGGCTGCTCGAAAAACTGAACGAAAACAATACATTTTTCAACAAAATCATTTTTAGTGATGAAGCTCATTTTTAATTAGGCGGCCATTTCAACAATCAAAAATGTCGCATATGGTTCTCACAAAACCCACAAATCGCTGATCCTTTAAAGGAGGCAATTTGGCGGTGCATTATCGAGATAAGCTAATTTTTGTTTGAAAACGTGCTTTAAAATTTTCTAAAAAGAGCGGACGTCTTCCGACGGACTAGAGGTGGATATTTGCCCAGCATCATATTCTATATTTCTACTTCACATTTGTATTAATAAATCTGAAGTTGTTACGGTTTCTATAATATTGTGACATAATTTAATTTTTTTTTTTCTTTAAATTAAAAGCTTTATGCAAATGTGATTCCATAAATATCGAATTTCAAGAAAATTGGTAATTTTTTGCAATTTTTAAATAAGCCTTGTTCGACTGAAGGGGCAAGAAAGCATTTCTGCTGGCATATATTCAAATAAATTAATTAATAAAACTAATTAAATTTACCTGTTGTAAGGAGTTTAAAAATGATCGTTTATTAAATTCAATTCTTTATTATTGACTTTCTTAAAAACAAAAATATTAATTTAAACCGTTTTTATGGCTTTTTTAAAATGCTTTGAAATTTTGCTGTGCACAGTTAATAAACTTGACGCCAGTTTTATGTGTCGTATTTCCATTTCACAAGCCAAAACGTAAAATCATAAAAAAAAATTTATTTTTAGCCCAATTGCATTTCCTTTTGCAAACAAAAGCATTATAATATTAAAACTAAAAGAAAAAGATGCGATTTTAAAATAAGGTTCATTAACATTTTAGAATAAAATGCACAGCCTCCTTTTTTTAGTCCTTAAAATTTTTTATTTATTTTTTTTTATGATTTCCGACAACTTTGGCCTTCAGCCAAACAAATATTTTTAAGAGTTACAGTAGAGAAGAGTTGAATATAATTTTTATAAGGTTAAATTTCGCACATTATTTAAAGTTTTGTGCGAACATTTCGCATAATACATTTTTTAGCATTATGGTTCGGTGACCTAAAGGAATTGATATAAAAATGTTTCGAGAAAAGAAATAAAAATATTAAAGAATTTTCATTAAAGAGGTTTATTGTCGTGGCTTAGATTTTAAAATTAAAAATTTATAAAGTTCAAAACAAAGTACAAACAGCAGTAAGAAAATCTAGTCAAAGTCTCTAATAACAGCGTCGCTATTTAAATTTTATTTTACTTATGAACATAAAGCATATTAATTCCCTCTTTTTAAACTATTGGAATTTTGTTTTTATATATATGGTAGCCCATATTTACGGCTTCATTGCCGTTTCCATTTTAATACCACAATGATTTATCCATTTCTAGTCCTCGTACCGTCTCTTGGTTTATCAATTTTTTATATCTTATCATTAATATGTCACAACTGGTAATTAGTCAGAGAACAGCTAAAAAGGTAAAAAACCAAACATCTAAACTCTGGGGCTTACTGATTCCCGTGGAAATAACGTAGAGTTGTCCAGTTGGCTCCTGCTAGCCTATAATGGGACTCAGACTCCCTTTTACCCCAGGTGACCAATGTAATGACAGTGGGATTCCGTCAAGACATAGAAATGTGCCCCGGGCGGCACAGTAATGTGAGCTATTGTGCGTTGTAAAAAAAAATCACTGAAAATTTTAGAAGCTTGTTTACCAAAATGGCTTCCTGGCGGGCACCTTGTATTACTTATTGGTTATTATCAGAACATATTTATACTGTTAATAATAATATTGTTATCTTTTTGAATAATTAAGGTTGTAAAAATGTATTAAATATTGTTATAGTCTGTAAGGATATTGAATCTATAGACTAAGATAAATAAAAAAATGTATTCCAGCTAGCCTACGACGGACACTTCACTTAAAACACTTTAGGCCTTACATGGTAAGGAAAATACAAGGTCACTAACGATATCACTTACAATAGACATAATAAGACGGCACTTTACCAGTGCATATATGAATGCAGGTACTGCAAACTTTCTCGTGATGAGAGAAGATAAGCTATTTAAATGAGGAGGAGGAAAATAACTAATTCGGGTATGACTTTACGTCGACCCTCGTCCAATTTGGTTTGTGAACAAACCGGTTTCGGCTATTAGCCATCTTCAGTGTTCTCTTTATATTCTATAATTCTATATCCCTTAAATGCATGATTTATTATTTTGAATTATAAAAAATCTTTTTTGATAGAAATTTAACTGCAGATTAAGTAAGTAAGATTAAGTAAGTAAAAAAATTTAGGTAATAATTTAGGTAATTTCGAAAAAAAACTGTATGTAGACTTTTGGCAACAATATGCGTTTGTTACTAATCTAATTGTCACAAAACTAAATAAGTATATACGTACATACATATTTACTTTCTACAAAATTAAAATTAATTATGTACGTGCAAAGCAGTTGCGGTTTTCGTTGTGGCACAAAGCAACTTTGCATTTGATACACTCCGTCCTCGAAAATCCTGTTTTTGGAACTGCACCTGTTTTCATTATGGCCTACACCATCTGTCCGAATATCTCTTGGTGGCACAGGTTTCATGGGGCCTCGGTGCTTTTTAGCTTCAATTTGCTTTTTTATAGAACTGCTTGATGGCCTTCCTCTTTTATTTACATCATAAGTTTTATAGGAACATAATGTCTCCGCAAGGTTTGATCTGAAGTCAGCTAATGTCATGTTTGGGTATTTTTTTTTATATAGTACCCATGAATTTGTTATTGTCATGTCAATCATGTGATAAAACAATCGTTTGTACCACTTGCGACTTTTCATTCTGATCTTATACCTGCCCAAAAAGCTATCCATGAGGCCAACTCCTCCCATATGAACGCTATAATCTTTTACTATTTTTGGGCAGGCTATTAATATTGGTTTCTTTTTTTTCATATCCATTGGCAGTTTCAGCTGGTTCAGCGCCCACATAAGTTGATGCCAATGTGACAAGCTTATTGTCACGGTTACATCCATACCTTCATAGTCAGCGACTTGTTCCTCATAGGTCCCATGGGCAACACAGTTTTTCATATACTCTTTCATGGCCGGCAATTTGCAGTTCTTTCTAAGGCGTTTTCTTTGTATAGTAGCCAATGCGTATATTCCTTGAGTTCATAGGTAGTGTAGTAGAGAAATAAACGTGTAATAATTATCAAAATACAGTATGTGGTTCATTTTGCGTGGAATTGACCGGCACAATCTCACCACCGTATTTCCAACTACGCCGATATCAAGTTTATCAGATAAGTTGTCATATTCTTGTCTACCTGAATATATTTCAAACTTATATGTATAACCAGTTACTGAGCATAACACAAACAAATTAAAACCCCATTTATGGGATTTGTTTGGTAAGTACTGCTTCATAATATGAGCAACCTTAGTGAAGCACATTTGCTCATCTAAAGATAGCCTTTGTTCGAATGGTGCCAAACTTACAAAAAAAATTTAGTCAAATAGTCCACAAAAGATCTTATTTTATGAAGACGGTCATGATTTGGGTGACCAATTGGTTTGTGCTGTAAATTGTCATTGAAATGAATTACAGATTTGATTTTCTCAAATCTATTTGGCGGCATTGTTTTTTATATACGGTCGAAGCCATATTTACCCCAATAGGATCGAGTATTTGGATAATGGTATGCAGACGTAAATATGTGGATACCTAGTATTTACAGGAGGACAGTTGGATACATTTTTTTGCGTAAAGCCTGATACTCTGTTCATAATTTCGAGCGAAATGCCGTCAAAGCCAATATAAAAATAATTGGTACGAAATAAATAAGAAATAATGTTGCTGAACTAGTACTCTGTTTGTTTTTGAAAAAGTCACGAAATGTTTCTGGCCACATGTTTTTTAAATGAAAAATGTTTCAGGCAACATTATGAGCAGCACTTTTTTCGCACGGAATTGTGAGCAACAGCTGATCAGTTAAGTATTTGTATTTTTAATTTTAAATTTGTTGTGCCAAAATGTGCAAGTATGGAGAACAGCGTAAATTTGATAAAAAGTGAAAAAGAAAAAACAAAATTAAGTGACGCAGAAAAGCGTATCCTTACTTCTGCAGTAAAAAAAAAGAAAACTTATTTGGGATAAGTCCCAAATGATATATTCTAACCACAGTGCCGCGAAATCATCGGGGATAGATATCGCTAAAGAGATTGGAAAACCTGGTAAGGTTTATATGATCTGTTTTGATTATTATTAGATGAAGCTTGTAAGCAAAACTGGAGAAGTATTTTGAGTAGCAAACGGTATTACAACCAAAAACGAAAAGCATCAAAAAAACCTGGTAGTGGATGCGACTTGTAGTTCTCTTTAGACGAATCTCAGATCCGTGGCAGTTTTCTGAGGAATTCACTGAGACGTCGAAATTAAGAACGTAAGTGTTATTATTCTAACTTATTGTTGCTTATTGTAACTTTCATAAGTGATGAAAATTTATATTGTAGAACCAGTTACTCACAGCTTTTAAGCACGCCAGATCGGCAGCCCACGCAAGATATTTTATCTGATTCCGAGATGCTGTCTATCACGCCACCGGAAAAAAAACAACTTATTTATATGTAAGTAGACACCAAGCCTTTATTATTCTAATTCAAAACGTAACTTCAATTACAGTTTTACAGATTTTCATTTTGTTTTAGAAAAACACAGCAGTTTCATTGAAAAACGTATATCGAAATGAAATGTGAGCTGGTGTCTCAAAGGTGGCAGATGTGATGAAACGTTGGTGGATAAGTCAACGCGCCTTTCCTCAATTATATTAATTCCTTGTAGTTAAAATTGCCTAATGAGATTGGCGAAAATGTACAATAAAAAATTATATTTATGCTTTTAATATTAATGCATAATAGCAATTTTTACATCATAGTAAAATAAGAGTTTTAAAATTTTTTAAAGACTGGCCACACAAAACAAAAGGCTGAATAAGTATATGAATTTTTTTATAGAAGCTTTTAATAATAGTATATGTTTATATTATTCTTTGCAATAAAATCGATTGCCTTACGTATCCACCTTATTAAAAGTTATTTAATAAAAAAAGTTTTTTTTTTGTTTAAAAACAGACCTTTTTATTAAAGCATTTTGATAATTTTAATTATTTTTAAAGCCTCTTTAGTGAAATTATAAATTTTTTTATTTCGTAAACTATTTTTAATTAGGAATCTCCTCCAAAAAAGCGAATTTTCGCTGCCAAGTAACAGATGTCGGAATTAAAATAAGTCATAATTTTATTGCGAACTACACGGTCTGATTCATCTTGTCTGCCGTAATGCGCAACATTAATATTATATAAAAAGAGAGAATCAGCTGGCAACATATTGTCAAAATTTTCAAGCGAAATATCATATGTTGCTTAACACTTTTCGCAGATTAGAATAGAGTACTAAGCTTAATATACAAATTTTTGTGCTCAACAATAACAGTAAGTATATCCTTATTTATGAATTCACAAAAAAACTAAAATGGCGTCTAAAGTATGGATATCCGAGGGGAGAGTTGTATCGAGTATTTTCCGTGAAACCTACTCGATCTTCAGTATATTGCATATTTCGCATTTCCCGTATAAGGTTTCTACTTTGTTTCTTCTAAGTTTCAATACCTGTACTGCTTGACAATAATGAAGGATTTGCATCCTGGATCATTGAAATGATTTTCATCCAACGGTCGACCGACTTCCACACCTAAAGAATACTCTTCATTGCCTTGTTCTTCATTATTATTATTGTCCAATTCCAATTCATTAAATAAATCTTGAGCATCGTGTGGACCGTATTCAATGTCGCTTAGTTCACCTATATCCACTTCGTGTTCAGAAATATCACCATTATCAAGAAGAGCAAGAAAATCCTCAATATCTTTATCTCCTAACCTCCTAGGCATTATAAAAATCAAAGCAAATAAACTAAAAAAAATAAAGATCGAAAATTAACCGTCGATTATTACTTATGTGACAAAACGCATAATGTAGACATTTGGCAACATTCAGTATTTACCAAAAATTTCACATTTATCCAATCAGATTTTTAAATGTAACATCACTTCTACAGATGAGAAATAATTTTTTCCAATTAGATAATTGTTTGATTTGTATAAAACTTAAAAATATGAAATGGCACTTCAAATAACGTACTGATCTCTATCACCCACAACAATAAAATACCCAAAAATTATGAAACTAAGCATCAAACGGTTACGTTAATTTTTTTTATTTAATTATCATATTGTAAGTACTTAGCAACAAGCTTTTATAACTACATACACTCAGGCTTATGAATAAAATTAAGTGTAACTGGAATGTAAAGAATTGGCAGCAAAATGCATTTAAGGGATATATTCTATATATCCTTTATACTCTATAAAGAGAACACTGAAGATGGCAAATAGCCGAAAATGGTTTGTGCACAAACCAAATTTGACGAAGGTCGACGTAAAATCATACCCGAATTTCCCCGTCGGAAAATATACGCACATATCGAAAATAAGTAAGTTTATCACTCTCTTTTTTTAGTTATCGGCTGTCTTAAGAGTTCTTTCAGTACGTGACTTACTAGTCTAATAATTTTTGCTAGAAACTTTATGTAGTCCTAATGGCCTAAAAGTACTAAAGTTCTATAGAGAACTGTAGGGACACATCACCTTCAAGTAATATTCCTTTAAGTCAGCGGCCTATTTAATTTAACCTCATCTCCTGTAATTGCGTATTTCTATTCCATGGTTGAAAAACGTTTTTATTGAATTAAAATCTCCTGCTTTTTCACTTCCCCAACAACAACAAAAATTACCCCTTTTTTAAAGTAAACGTTAAAAATTGTTTGACAAAGATTGACTTGAAACTCTAAATTATCATATTAAAAACAAAAAAAAAATTAAAAATAATATCTTGCAATTTAATATACATCATTAAATCAACAAAAAAAATGTTTTTCAATTAATCTAAATGCTTTGATACCACTTACTTGTATCCCCCACCCAACAGACACACCCTCAAACAAGACTCATTAACTTAAAATGGTTTGTTTTTTATGTGCCGAGATTAATCAACAGCAACTGTAAAATCATACTCTTTGTAAATCCAAAAAAAAAGTAAAAACAAAAACAATGTAAATCTTGTGTTAAATGCAAATACCCATCCATACCTTACCCCACCACTCTATTAAAGAAAATGCCACCCTTCTACCATAACCGTTTTATTTAAAATTTAAAATTCTGTTGCGGAAAAAGGGAAGAAAAGGGGTTGTTGGCTGGTGACATGTTATGATTAAAAAAGCAAACACTCGTCTCAAAAACCTTGAAATATTTCCTTTTGTCTTTATTTAGTCATATCAATTATTTTTAACCGAAAAACGTTATAGAAAATAAAAGCAGAGGCAGAGAAAGAGAAAGAGATTTTTTAATGACGGCCATTAAACGTTAGAAAAATTCATATGGGAATTAATAAGAATTTATTTAAAATAAAGACAAAGCAAAATTTTATTTAATGTCCTCCCATTAAGTGATTAAATAACGAAGCAGTTTTTATTTAAATTTTGATTATTTAGACACGCTATGAAAAGGTTTGGTGTCATAATTAAAATGAAATATTTTGAACTTATTTTAATAGCTTTCAAATTAGAAATGTAAAAATCAGAGATATTTTATGTTTTTATTACTCTCTTAATTTCAAACTAAGAAATAAAATTATGCGAAAATAAAATTATGCAAAGAATAGTTTTAAAAATCTCTAATGGACATTTGATTTAATGGCCAATGAAAAATGCAATTTCTACAACATTCAGTATCTTTTCGATTTGTCTGTATCAATAAAATATAAAACAAAAACTTTTAGACAGTGCACCCACCCTGAATTTTTATAATCAATAATACACACCCAGAATATTCAATTGTTGAATGTTTTACTCAAAACTTCAGTCCTCTTAATTCATTTACCTTTTTCCCCGCTTTCATATGTATACTTTCTGCTTTTTCCTTGTCAGCTGTCGATCACCGTTCAATGCTGAGATTGATATTCTTGACGCCGTTATTGCTGGCAGTTATGCAGGTCGCCACATCCCTCCAATGTTCTTCAGATGAAGCTTCACGGTCTCGAAACCGGAACTATCAGCATGATGATTTGATGATGCTGATTTAGGTGAAGATGTTAAAATATTAAAAAAAGAAGAAGGCAAATCTTCGATATCAGAAGCTATTGTTTGAGTCGTTTCTCTTCCTGTGTCCTTGGGTGAGGACTACACAGGCATTTTTTTTAAATGACAAACATTTCTTCGCAGAGTTTTTCCATGAGCTTATATCTCTACTACATTACCATTCCTGGCTGTTACAATATATTTCAGTTGGATAAAAATTTAAAGTTAACTTAAGTTGGAAAATAACGTTCTTTACCAATACCTTGTCTCCAACCGCTACATCTGACTCCCTGTTTAATATTTTATTCCAAACTTCAGTCCTCTTAATTCATTTACCTCTTTCCATTGCTCTCATCTTCTTTCTGCTGTTGATCACAGTTCAATGCTGACATTGATCTTTTTGACGCCCTTGTTGCTGGCAGTTATGCAGGTCCCCACATACTGAAACCATGGTTTTCAAATACAATAAGAACGGCAATGCAACAAAGAGATTTGGCGTATAACAGATGGAATAGATATAGAACCGTGGAATTAAATCTTCAATACAAAATTGCTGGGAGAAATGTAAAAAGTTACATAAAATTTGCAAAAATCGAGTATTATTCTAAAAGATTTGACACTGAAATTGACAATCGCCATACATGGAATATTATTCGTGAAATTGTTAGTGGCAGTGATGTTGGATATTTTGACTACAGTATTGATAAAACTTTTACTAGTTCTCCCATGATGAAATCAGATTCCATTTTTTTTTTAATTTTTCCTCAAACCCAATAAATTTGGGTGATGGAGTTGTTGGTGATCACTTTCGGTCTCCTATATTACACAATATGATATAATGTTAACGTGTGTTTCAATAAAAGCAAATGCTACTGGGCTTGATAACATACACTCAAAATTTGTGAAAGTGCTTTTGCCTCTGATTCTTCCTTACGTTACTTATATTTTTAATAATATCGTTACGTTTACACCTTTTATAAACGTTTTGTTGTGAGTTCTTAATTGCAAAATAAATAACACCAGTTTTTAGAGTTTTTAAATTAGCAACAAGATTATTTACTTTAACGACATAAAGTTGACACTACAGAATACACCCACGTCTTTAGTTTACGAGCTTTATTTTTACACTGACTGACTCTCCACTCAGATGCTGCCCTATTATATTTGTCCATTAAAAGTCTAGAAAATTCAAGAATCTTCTACTCCCTTTGTATCACATTTGTTGTTGTATGTTGTTTATTTAAAGTTTGTGTGTATTTTTGTTTTTATACTAATAAAGTTTCTTCTTGGAATTTATTTTAAGATATTTGTTGTTGTCTCGTGTAGATAAGTTTTCTTAGAAAACTACGGAGATGGTTGTTGTCTTCCGCTTATAAAATTTTTAAGCAGTTAGGAAACAGAAATTTGTTGTTGCGTGCATACGTTTTTTTGGCAAGCCACGCAGTTAGTAAACAACATTAGTTTACTTTATTGCTTAATTATTTTCTTTTATAACTTAAGCAAGACCCATCCGTAACAATTGTATCATGTAATCGATGGAAGCACATGAACATTTCATCTCCGTCGAAGGTAAATTGCGAATAGAGGCCAATTGCCATTCTTTGTTTTTTTTATCAAAAGCTTTTGAAAAAATTTTATACCAACAAATGTTGTCTTACATTAACGGGGTCGTTAAACTGAAAATATTGCAGCCGTGAGCCACAGTGTTAAAGCAGATCCAAATTTGTCAATTCCTCTACTTTCTCAATAGTTGGGACTACGCTAAGCCTTACAAGGTTAAACTAGTGCATGAATTGAAGCCGGTCGAACACTCATATCGAAGTTGATTCACTCGATTCTTGCAGGAACAACCAATTGGTTTTTCCGCAAAAATCATTTTTTCAGACGAAGCCCATTTTCACTTGTCAGAATATGTCAACAAACAAACTTGGCGCATTTGGGCTTCTAAGCCCGCATCCCCCCACCCCCCAACTCCCGGGGGGATATGTTTTGACGGAATCCCACCGTCATTAAATGTGTCTTGGGGGGTGAAAGGGAGCCCAGTCCCCCTAAAAGCTAGCAGGAGCCAACTGGACTATTCCACTATATTTCCACAGGAATCAGTAAAGCCCCAGAGTTCAGTTATTTGTCTTTTTAGCCCTATAGCTGTTCTCTGACTGATTATTGAGATTGGCCCTTCGGTAGTATCGTGGTGGTTGTGGTTTCATGGCCCTGGTTTGAGTTGTGTGGGTCGGATCATTCACAATGAACACAATGAATGGTCCAGGTCCAGAGAGCATAAATGCCGGTGTGTTCTTAAATTTTATTAAGCTTGCATGTGTCCAGAACCGGGAGTTGGATAGTCTCCAACTCTTTATCAAGAAGTGAAGGCTGCGGCCTGCTCCGGACTTTTGAAGTTGCAACTAGGAATGACCGTAGGATATACGTATTTAAGGTCTTCTAGGGCACAGTGGTATGATCCACCATCTGGTTATGGCTTACACAGCTAGGTACAAATGTAAATCTTATCACGCTTCTGAAAATCCTAAAGCGATTATTGAGAAGCCTTGGCATACACAAAGTGTCACTGTATGGTGCGCTATGTAGTCTGGAGGCGTAGTTTGGTCGTTTTTTTTCGAAAATGAGACTGGAATTGCGGCAACGGTCAGGGGATCACGCAATGCACGCGACGCAGATATCACTGATATGTGATTTTAACAGGACGGTGCCACATGTCACACAGTTAATGAAACGATTAATTTATTGCAAACCAAATTTTCCCTATCGCATAATTACACGACAAGTGGCCAGCGAGAGCGTGTGGTTTAACACCACTCGATTATTTTTTGTGCGGCTAAATTAAGGAGAGAGTCTATACGGATCCAATCGAATCGATTTTAGCCTTAAAACTCAAAATCTGCAATGTGATTAACGAACAATATATTAGATTGAAATTGCAAATATATGCAACAGGATGTTTTTTAAGCCTCACAGAAATTTAATTGTAAAAAATAAAACAAAATTAATTTAATAAAATAAAATATTTATTCACAAGATAATTAGCTGTCATTAAAGTTTTAAAACGATGTCGGCTGGTAAAGTAGTTCTTTGTGAAAATCACTCTAGAGTTCTAATTTAGCGTCGTTTTTCCGAACACTTTTGACAGTGTGGCACCAATATTGATCCGCAAATCACATTATTTTTTACTGATTTATCAACATCAAACATTGGTACCGCTTTAAAAAATAATCTAAAGATCTTAAATCTTACATTTTTGCCGGCCAACTGCAGGTCCATTTCCCGAATTAAAATGAAGGCATGCGTATATTTTCCGACCAGGTTTAATTATTTTTATTTGGTTTTACGTCGAGCCTCTTTATAAAGAGAACACTGAAGATGGAAAATAGCCGAAACCGGTTTGTTCACAAACCAAATTTGACGAGGTTCGACGTAAAACCATACCCAAATTAAAATTTAAAAAAATGAAGGCCATATTTTAATAGTCCCGAATAAAATGCCAGGTAGCGGGCATTCTACCTACATGAGTAGATACGAACTTATTAAAATAACTACCTAAACCCGAACACTGACTCACCAGTACTGTTTAGAACACGGCTTGAGAATGATGTTTTCACATCGAAAGCGCTCGCTGTTCATGTCGAACAAACAACCAGCAAAGGCGGAAAGGAATGGCACTATATAACAACTACTGTGCAGGAAAGTACCTACTTCAAAGCTACGTTAAAAATGCTTAATAACATTTAATGGCTTTAACTGTTTTAAGGGAATTTAAATTAGTAGAAATCCATATGATGGTTAAAAAATTCAAATAAAGGGCGCGTGACATTCCTGAATATTTTAAAATATTTTATAAGGAAATCAGTCATTTAAGAGCAAGGAGAGAAGAAAATGATTTCTTTGTCACTAATCCACAATTTTATTGCGCTTAAAAGAACAAATTTATGTATAAAAATTTATTTATTTTCCTACAAAATTCTCTCACATATTGACAAGCATTTTTGATATCAAATTTATGAATCACTTTTTTTCTATGGCTGCCATTACAACTTAAATAAAACTGTCATAAAAATTTGTTTTTTCAAACTCCCTGCATACAAAGGGTTCTATTTAAAATTCCAAAAAAAATAAATAACGCAAGAAAACACGCTTGTTAACATGTTTAACATTTAAATTTCTGAAAGAAACAAAAAAAAAACAAATTTCTTTATCAAATAGATGTTCTTTTTACCAATAACTTTTCTAAATGGCAGGGGAAGAAGTCGCTACAAAAAAAAAAAGAAAATTTATTGGCCACGCTACATTTAAAGATTTTGTCGACGAGAAAATAAAAAAGAGATGCTTGGAAAAAGGAAAAAGTAGTTGGTTGTAGCAACAACAAAAAAAAATATATGAAATGATGCAAAAATAATGTAAAATCTAGAAAATGGAAATGAGGGCGTCAAGCGTGAAATTAAATTTTGTTGTTATACTTATCGTTTTTTGAAGACCAGAACTAATTTAATATAACGAATAGGTAAAATGTAAAATATAAGAAAACTATTATTCAGCAAACATTTTTTAAAGTGAAAGTGAAAATGAAACTTAGTACAATTTGGCTTAAAATGAGAAAATGTATTAGAGAGCAAAAACCTTTAAATGATTGTAGTACCGTCGGGCATCAATGCTTTAATCTTTATATATAATAATAAGTCGGGTTTTCCTTCCTGACGCTATAACTCCAGAACGCGCAAACCGATTTCCACGGTTTTGGATTGGTTGGAAAGTTCTCGGGCTCCGTGAGGTTTATGGCAAAATTCAGGGAAAATCATTTTTCACATACAGCGCCATCTCTGATACATAGCATGTACTACAACGGCACCAGTACGTGGTGTGTATCCCTCACGAAAATAAGTACCTTTCATGTTAAGTAGATGGCGCCGGTGCGTGATACATTGTTTGACAGCTCTTCATGCGCACGTGAAATTGAGGTTTAAGTTATTCATTTCCTAACAGTTCAATTGGAAACCATCAAATCAATCGCGCGTATTGTGCAAATTTTTATTCAACTTCAACAGCAGGCATTTGTCCTTAAGGTGGATGTTAAATTCACAAGTCTGTCCATAGTCCAAAATGCCGAGAGGACGACGTGCGAACATCGGCAGCCGCACAAGACATGCAAGCCAGCAACAAGTGTATTCACATAACTTAAGCGAAGAAAGATATTGTTGGCAGGCGATTTCAGGCAGAGGTTGCCAGTAATTCCCCGTGCAACGCCTGCAGTTGAATTGAATGCTTGCCTGAAGTCATCGCTTTGTGAAATAACGTACAAACATTATTGCTAATCACTAATATGAGACAAAATGGTCAAAGTGCTGCACAATATTCCAAACAATTGTTAGCTGTTGGAAATGGAAAAGTCCCAGTTAATGCGACAGCTGGATTAATTACTCTTACCAATGACTTTTGCCGATTTGTAGACTGTCAATTAGCTTTTATTGAAAATGTTTTCCCAAACAGAATTATGCTTGATAAGTCAACGAGCAATTTTCGCCCCAAAGAATAATGATGTTGTACACGCACTGAATTTCACGATTCAATTATAAATCGATGGCGATTTGTTGACATAGAAATCCGTTGTTTACACAACAAATCCCATTGATGCAGTAAATTATCCAACGGAGTTTTTGAACTTTCTGGAGTTACCAGAATTTTCACCACATAACTTGCAACTCGAAGTTGGTTCAGTTATTTCGATATTGCGTAATTTGAATCCACCACGACTTTGCAACGGTACTCGACTTGCGGTAAAAAGACTTATGCCGAATTTGATTGAGGCAATCATTATTAACGGAAAGTACGCAAGTGAAAATGTATGCATTCCTCGAATACCAATGATTCCGACTGATCTTCCGTTTGACTTCAAACGATTGCAATGTCCGGTTCGCCTTGCGTTCGCAATGACAATTAACAAGTCACAAGGCCAATCGCTCATTGTTTTTTACATGGGCAGCTATACGTTGCGTGTTCACAAGTTAGGAAACCATCCGCTTTGTTTGTGTTAACGTTAGATCAAAAAACGAAAAATGTAGTTTACAAAAGAGAACTTCAATGAAACGGATAATTTGCGGACACGTATAACGCTTCGATTGAGTATTTACTTTGGATTCACTTTCATTTTTTACTTAGAGAAGTTCAATTAAATTCCACTTCATTTTTGTAATCGAAATGAATTCATTACTGTTGTGCAATGAAATAAAATTTTTCCTTTTCAAATATAAAACCAACCTTTAATCCCCAAACGAAATGTTACAAAAAACGAGCGATCTGGTGGCGAAACCGAGTTCACTGGGTTTGCTAGTGGTAATTAAAAATAACATTATAATGTGCTGGTATGTCATATCCAGAAGGCGACGGTGGAGGCCCCATTAACATCACCATTTCTTGTTGTAGAAAGTAATTCCATTGTAGTCCTGGCTGTATGCGATGAGGCACCATCTTGTTGATACTACATGTTTATCAAGCCCAAAGCATGCAATTGTGGCGTTAAAAAGTGTTCAATCATATAAAGATATTGGTACCCTTTCACAGTTACCGTTACGCCGTTTTCATTTTCAAAGAAGTAAGATCCAATGATTTCTCGTGAACAAATTGCGCACCAGACTGTCACTTTAAATGTATGTAAAGGTGACTGTTGAATAATTTGAGGGTTTCCCATCACCCAGAACCGACTGTTCTGTTTATTGGATAGATGATTCACTTAAATGAAAATGTGCCTTGTCACTTATGTAAATCGGGGTTGTCATGGGCGAGCTGTAATATCCTATGCGCATATGTACGACGGCGTAAATGGTCTCTTGTGTCAACTGGATCTTATATGGAAACAAATGCATATCCTTGTGCAAAATTGTAGTCAAAATTGTTCTTTGAAGACCAAACTCCTGAGCATTATGTCGAATTGAGATTGATTAATTGTTTTAAACACTTTCTTGAGCAGCAGTAATATTTTTAGCCGATCTTGAAGTACGTTGTGGTCCATACTTAAGCCTATTACCTTCTTTGAAATCATTCACTACACGACAAATATAAATAGTGCGATAAATATATTAAAAATTTAACATGACGTTCTCATCCTCACAGTAATCGATGATTGATTTTGATAAAATGTTTTAACGATTAAAACACATTGGTTTATCGAATATTTTGTCCATAAAAAAATTGCCACATGTCTATTTCACGACTACTAAATATGAACTAGGAAGACTATTGTTTATCAAAATGGCGGCAGACACCCCGTACTAGCACAAGGCATGGCACCGACCACAAAATATGAAATAATATTCTCATTTTAACAGAGAACTGTAGAAGTGTAAGTTTCTGTGAGAAACTGTGAGTTTGAAATAATGGGATTTAAGAAATAGGCATGGCACACTTAACATTTAGTTCAAGAAAAATACAAAATCTAGAGAATTTAGTTATTGCTGTGCATAGTCATGCTAAAGCTAACCAAGATTGAAATTGTGGGCGTGGCACCTACAACTGTGTGATTCGATTTACATCCGCACCTGGCCATGAAGCCTTAATCAGATGGTGGATCTAACCACTGCATGAAGCTATAATTCTCTGCAACAGAAACCTTCTAGTTGCAACTTTAATGATTCCAGAGCAGGGCTGCAAATCATCACACCTTGCTAAAGAGTTGGAGACTTTCCAACTCCTGTCCAGAACACATGTCTAGCATGCTCACTGGACTGGATCATTCACTTTGCGTGTCATTATCAGTGAGATGATCCTGGCCACCATAATAACCATTATACTGTTATGGGGCCGCGAAACCACAACCACCACGATACTCCCATATAGGGGCCAACATCAATAATCAGCCAGAGAACTATTAAATGTCTAAAGAGACAAATAATGAACTCTGCGGGTCACTGATTCCCGCGGAAATAACGTGGAGTTTCCAGTTGTACCCCTGCTGACTTCAGAGGACTGGGCTCCCTTTTTCCCCCAGTTGCACTGTGTCTAGATAGTGGAATTCTATAAAGACCATATTTATGTGCCCCCGGGTGGGCGTGGCACCTACACTATTAAGTAAATGCTTTAACATTTTATTACATCGGTGAGTCGCAAACTATTTGACATGTTCTTAAGCAAATGTACGCCTATGTCGCCATCTAAACCACAATACTCTGTAGATCCGGCAAAGACTCCTAATAATAATAATAATAATAATCTCCTCTTCTACCAACCAAGGCCTTTTTAAGCTGCACAAGTACGAATGGCACAAAGGCGCTTTGACTATTCACCTGTCATTCTAATAAACAAAGGTCTTCGGTAACTCAGTAACTCAATTTTCCACTTTTTCAATCTACAATTCTTTTTGGTACTTTTATTTCCCTTTTGATGTGTTATCAAATTACATTTTTTCTTATATTTACGACGCTGATGGGGATCGAATTCATGCGTTATTTTTTTTTTTTGTTTTTTGGCTTTTTATTCTATTCAAAGAAACGACTTTGCAAGAAATATGTCGTTATATCTCATAAACTGTATATTTCTAAAGATTTTGTTAATTAACAGAAAAACGCTAACTGATGGAGGCAACTGAGAGTAGGCTAGACACTCTACGAAAAATTAGGTGCAACATAAAATTTATAAATTTCAACTGTTGATCATAACATATTTATAAGACATTTCGAATTTTTAGTGTTCATATTTTAAACTGACTTGAGCTTTTTGAGCTCTATTTCAAATGACGCTCTAATTCATCTATTAATCAATCAAAATAAAACAAAAGCAACTAAGATTTAATTCCCTAGGTTACCTTCAGCAAAATAAAGTCACAAAAATCCTATTAATAATGGCAAATAAAGCTTTTGCATCTAAGAAAGTTTTCATTTGTTTTCAGAATGAAATTTAATAAAAGTTTTAATTGACTTAATTACACTTTTAATTAAAACACAAAATACCAAAATTTTCCAAATAAACAATTACTCAAAGTTTAACTCTATTTAAGTTAACAAAACCGTGTTATAGCTTTAAAGCTATTCAATTTATAAAGCTTTCCAGCAAAAAAGCGTAAATTTCAAAAATTCGGAGCATAATTTTCATTTCTGGACTGGATCATTCACTTTGCGTGTCATTATCAGTGAAATGATCCTGGCCACCATAATAACCATTATACTGTTATTGGGCCGCGAAACCACAACCACCACGTTACTCCCATATAGGGGCCAACCTCAATGATCAGTCAGAGAACTATTAAATGTCTAAAGAGAGAAATAATGAACTCTGCGGCTCACTGATCCCCGTGGAAATAAGTGGAGCTTCCAATTGACTCCCTACCTGTCTTCAGGGGACTGGGCTCCCTTTTTCCCCCAGTTGCACAGATCTAGATAGCTGTTACGTACTATAAAGACCATAAATGTGCCCCCGGGGGGGAATAGATTGCGGGCAGCAAAAATTATTAAAGTCGAGTTTAAGTCCAAATAAAATTACAGTGTAAGTGATAAGAAAAGTAATTCAAAAGAGATCCAAACTGGCCGAAATAGAAAATTTTCGCAATGCAACCTCTATATACGATATGGAAATTTATTGTTGTGATAAATAAAGGATTCTAAACAAAATAAAACCAAAAATTAAGATTAAGATGATTCAAATTTTTATTGCTTTACAAAGAGAAAAGTTCGATCATTATGAATGAAATATGATATTTGACAAATGTACACCACGACAACGGGGATAGAGATCGATTCATGTATTAAAGTTTTTAATCATTTTTTATCAAAATGGCGGTCCTATTTCGTTAATCAGATCACGAATTTTGATTTTTAAGGCTGACATGAATTCGCTGGGCTCCGTATAGAAATTATCCTTAACATAGACCCACGAAAAAATTCCAATGGTGTTAAATCACACGATCTAATTGATCATTTTACTGCTCATTGTCGTGAAATTATGCGATTGGGAAATTTGTTTTGCAATATATTGATGGTTTCATTGGCTGTGTGATATGTGGCACCGTCCTGTTGAAATGACATGTCAGTGATATATACGACGTCAATAATAGGCCAAAATGGAGTTGTAAGCATCTTGCGATAGCGTGATTATTGACCGTTACCGCAATTCCAGCCTCATCTTCGAAAAAAAGGCCCAATCACGCCTCAAGACCACATAACCCACCATACAGAAAAACCAGTCGGTTGTTCCTGAATGTTGTGAATGTGAATGGTCGGTCGGTTGTAACTGCTGCACCAATTGAAACTTGTAAGACTTCAAAGTCAAATTCTTACCCAAAGTTCGCCATGTTATGGTTTTGGATAACCCATATTATTGACAACGTCAAGGAATTGACAAATTTTGATCTGCTTCTACACTGTGGCTTACGGCTGCGATGTTTTTTTAGTTAAACGACCCGGCCGAACACGCGTTAGTGTTCTCATATTTTGTATTGAGCCTGCCGGCTCAAATTTAATGACCAAATTCTTAATAGTCGTTTCAGAAGTACGATTATGTTGTCCGAAAATATCACTTTAACAAAACCAACATTTTCATAGTAGATTTTAATTATTTTAATGCGATTTTCGTGCGAAATTGAATTCAATGTAACAATTGCAATAAAGAAACTAAATGTCAATGTTGTTGGTGTTGTCACAATTTAAAAACAAACTTCTTATTGGTATTTTTTAAAAGAAAAATTCATTTTATTCAAAAGATAAATATGAGTTAAAAAGGTTTGCTGGGTTACTTTTAGTTTGCCCTAAAAACAAATTGGAAATATGACAATCGAATTCCAGATAAATTTACTGCAAAATAGAAAAAGGAATCTTCTACAAACAATAAGTAAAATCACAGTTAAAGCGTGCTAAAATGATGATATAATTTTTTTGTTAAGAAAACATTAGAATGAAAAGCCGCATTGCCAAATGGCCAAAAGATTTACGAGCATTGAAATTTTGAAAAGGAAATAGGTTAAAACTGAAATTAAGACAACATTGTTGGCAAAAACTTTACAAACAAACTAAAAATAGCAAAATGCAAAACTGTAAGGAATAAATATTCCTTTTCTGCCTCCGTATGCGTGATACAACAAATTTCATTTTAACTGCAGCTATCGCTTTAATTAAAATTGCATTAATTATCTTGCGTTCAAGAAAAATTCTCTCCATGGTCTTCATAAATTTATCGAAATTGCAGCTGCAACTGTGAACACTTTATCAAGTTTAAATGACTTTAGCATATTTTTCATCAGCATATGTGAGTTTTTATTTACGACTCAAGGATACTCTACAGAAAAAGCGAAGATACAAAGGCAAAGGCATGATGTAACGCAACAAAAAAATTCATTTTTATTCAACTAATAAAGGAAAATAAAGGTACACTTAGGTGGAAGAAAGAGATTCTTCAGTTTTAAAAATATTTGGAGATATACAGTCACATAGTGTTTCGATACGAGTTGCCGTCATGACCTTGTCCACTGAGCGACTCTTTTCTCTCTTATCATACGTGTTCATTGTTATATACTATAATGCATTCGTATTTCTTTAACGGTAAGTTACTAAACGCGGCAGTTCACAAAATAAATCCAATTACTAAAGGGTGTTCTTTATAAAGGTATAGAAATTTGAATTGGAACAAAACAAATTTGATTTTTTTTTCAATTAACATGGCATTTATTTTATTGGCAAGATAATCTTGTGGAATTATAACTTAAATATGACTTCTGGTATATGGCCGCCATAACTGCCCTGAACGTAGTCTAATCTGGAGGTCCCATTTTTGATGATTCTTTTTCATCTGTGAACGTATATTAGTAATAACACGACTAATTTTCTCCAATGGTTTCGGTCTAATCTTCAAAAATCTCCACAGAAAATAGTCTAGCGGCGTTAAGTCGCACGATTTTGGAGACCAACACACGGTTCCGAAACGTGAAACTATTTGGTTACAAATAACATTTCCTTCATTAAATCAATTAAGGGAAGAGCTATGTAACATGTTATGATTTCTTATAGACACCACAGCTACTGCACATCGTGATTGTTTAATTGATTATCGAAAAAATCAGAAATCGTTGCTCTACAGCGATGAGCATTAACTGTAACATTAACTGTAGGTGCCCCTGTAGGCTAGTAGGTAGTGTACTAGCTTGTCAGTCTGGGGGCTGTGGTTTCGATTCCCAACGAAGACCTTGATTTTTTTCACTACGAAAATAAAAATTGACTGCCGGTGGGGCTGCTCAGTAATGAAGGCATTGCCACTGGTCGTTATGCTATGTTAATTTCCGTTATGTTAATTTCCGACTATCCTTCTACCTTCTCCACCTGTTACATCTCTTTTCTATCCCTTTCCTTTTCTACCGTGCCAGAGTACTTGACTAAATAGGCATTGTTGCCTGAAGTGCTACTTCTCTTTAAAAAAAAACCAGCATCGTCTATAAACACGTCCCGACCAATGTTTCCAGCAGCCCATAAAGCACACTATAGCAGTTTTGCTTTCTAACAGATCAAATAAAAGTGACCTTGATCGCTAAACAAAATTCTCCTGTGAGAATCGGGAGTAACGGCAAACTTGCTTAGGTTCCAGTTTGCACAATTTTAAAGGGTTGCTCAGGCCTCAGTCTATTCATGTCGAAATTTCAAACTAAACATAAATCACTTGATAGTTGATAAAATAACGGCCAGTTAAAAAATTGTTGCCAACTTACAGCCTCTATACCTCTATAAGAAATACTCGATATTAATAATTTATAATTTATGGAAGTAATATTTGCTACTCAATCACATCTAAACGATCAAACCGTTTAAATTAGAATTTCGACTGCACATAGATCCTTATACCGATTTAAATATGGGACAATTATTTTATCACTACTTTCAACCAGAAGTGTGCTAGAATGCTTTGATACCAAACCCTAGCCCTAAATTTTTTTCAAAAATATTGGGCTTTTCAACTGACGTATTCGCAATAGATACATTGGCATTTGTTACAATGAATTCAATTTCGCAGGAAAATCACATTAAAATAATTAAAATCCACTATGAAAATAGTGGTTCTGTTGAAGTTACATTTCGTGAAATTCGTGGTATTTTTGGAAGAGCTCCTTCTTCGTGACATTTTCGGACAACTTAATCCTCCTTCTGAGACCGCTATTAAAAATTTGGTCGTTAAATTTGTGTTTACAGGCTTGATGCAAAATGTGCGAACCCCAACGCGTGTTCGACTGGGTCGTCCAACTAAAAACATCGCAGCTGTCAGCCACAGTGTGGAAGCAGATCCAAATTTATTAATTCCACGACGTTCTCACCAACAGGGGTTATCAAAACCCACCACATTGCGAATTTTGCGTAAGGATTTGATTTTAAAGTTTTACAAGATTCAGCGGTGCAGGAAATGAAGCCGTAGATTCGCTCAATTCATTCATGAACAACCGGCTGGTTTTTCTGAACAAATGATTTTTTTAGACGAAACCCATTTTCACTTGTAAGGGCATGTCAACAAGCGAAATTGTCGCATTTGGGCTTCTGAAAATCCAATAACGATTATGAGAAGCCTTTGCATGTTTAACGCATCACTGTTGCGCTATGTGGCCTGGAAGCGTGATTGCGCCGTTTTTTTGTTTTTTTCGAAGAAGAGGCTGGAAATAGGGTAAGAGTCAATGGATTGCGCCATCGCGAGATGCTCACAATTAAATTTTGTCCTATTGTTGACGACGTGGATATCACTGACATGTGGTTTCAACAGAACGGTGCCACATATCACACAGCCAATGAAACGAACAATGAGAGAGTGATAATGATAATTTATTGCAAACAAAATTTCCCAATCGCATAATTTCACGAGAATCAGCAGTTAATTGGCCAGCCAGATCGTGTGATTTAACAACACTGGATTACTTTTGTGGGCTTATGTTAATGACAGAGTCTATATGGAGCCAATCGAATGGATTTCAGCTTTAAAACTCAAAATCCGTGATGTGGCTAATGAAATAGTACCGCCATTTTGCCAAAAAGTGATTAAAAACTTTGATGAAAGAATCGACATGTGTTAACTTGGTCCTGGTGAACATTTGGCGGATATCATTTTTCATTCCTAATTGCCGAACTTTCCTCTTCGTAATACAATAAAAATTTGTTTCATCTTAATCTAGATTTTTTGTTTTAGAAAACAAACTTCCTATTGAAAGCCAAAATTTAACGATGTTCATCACTTTATGAACACTTTATAGTGTTTTTATATGCGGTTAAAATATCTTAACCATCTTCAGCACCCCAATTTTATTATATGATCCCGCAGTTTTATGTTATTTTGAAGTTTAATGTTCCTTAGAAAGCATTTATTAAGCCTGGTTTTGATTTTTTCTTATGACTAAATCGTTTCCATTTTTAAATTTAAAGATTTTTGGGAAACTAGTGACCTTCTTATATATTTAACGGGTTGATTATTAGTAAATCTAACTAGACAATTTCGGTAATTCATTTTAATTACAAATAGATTTTCACTTTAATTTTAGAGAGTATTTACAGGGGTCGACTCTTACCAGCAAATTACTCATTACTATTTTTATATTTCTCAACTGTTATTTCCTGAAATATATTTGCATATTTATCGTTGAGTATTGTAGTGACAACACTATGACTTGACTTGATCTAAGCAAAGAATAAACTGCATTTATGATCAATCATTAAGAACAAATCGCGTTTACTGTAGTCAGTCTTCAACCATCAATAAAAATGACCCCAGGCGACTATAAAATTTGTGATGAGTTATGGACACCAGTTTAAATAACTTTTATGGCTAAAATGCCAATGTAGGCAATATTGAGAAGACAACAGCTTTAAATCTTTTTCTAAATGAAGTTAAAACCAAAAAAAAAATTAAAGTCTACAATTCATTTCTTGTTAATATTTCTTTTCTCTTTCTTTTTTCACAAAACTGTGACGAAGCCAATGATGATTATGATGACGATGGCACTTTAAGTAATGATTAATTGTTTTTGTTTATGAATGTTTCCAAAGTTAAAAAATTCAATGCATATTAATCAGTTAATTAAGGTTAAAAGTATAAATTTTAGTTTTTTATTAAAACCAAAAGTGGTAGAAAATTCTTTAAAACTAAAAACAGAACGATAAGCGAAGGACTCAAAATTATTTTTGTCATTTAATTAGTTTCAAGTTTTTAAAATTTGCCGATATTTTAATTCATAATTTTTCCTTTTACATTCTGCCCAAAGGGTAGAAGTAATTTTTATTAAAACTTGTCATTTATATATATAATTTATAATTTTTATTGTATTCTTAAATATATTTTTTAATCTAAGTAATTTTATTATTCGTGCTTGATTCCTTTAAATAAATATTTCATGATATTCTCACGAAATATTTATTACAAAAATTTTCATTAAAAAATAAACATTTTATGATATTCTCATAAAACATTTATTTCAATAAAAATAAAAAATATTTGAAATGTATTACTGCGGGGGAGAGCATATCCATATTGCAATTTCACTTTCGCTCACAAAGCTCATCAGTGTATTTTACCCCAATATTGTATAGAAAAACCTAAAAGTCTTATATCTAAAGCCAAACTGATTCCATGAGAATTCTTCCATAAAATCAACATAGCATAGACAGCAAGACTCAAAAACACTTCTATACAAACACAGCAAAACATTTCAAAACAACAAAAAACATTGTTTATTTTTGAAAATTTTTGTATCATTTCATTGGCTGTGAGACGTGTGGCACTCACCGTCCTGTTGAAACTACATTCAATAATATCCACGTCGTCAATAATAAACCAAAATTGAATTATTAGCATCTCGCGATTGTATGATCCATTGACCGTTACCGCATTTCCAGTCTCATCTCCGAAAAAAAAAACGACCCAATCACAACTCCAACCTTCTTCATCAATAACTACAGAGTCCGCTAAATAACTTTTTTTTAATGCTATAAACTCCTACACCAATTGGACTTTGTATGGCGTCATACCAAAGCCTTTATGCAAAATCCGTTTCAATGATGTCCCTGAAATGTTCAATTGTTGAGAATGACGGTGAATTGATGTTGGTGGCACTTCACGTACACTTTCTGCAACAGCAGCAATATTCTCGGGTGTACGCACTGTTTTTAGCTTTTTACGCTTTGGTTTATCGATGAGGATGCCAGTTTCTTTCATTTTTTTCACAAGATAACGAACATACAGAGCTTACGGTGCTTCTCTTCTTCCAAAATTCCTACGCAATTTTTGCACACATTCTGCAACATTACCATGATTTTCAAAGTAAAATGTCGCAATATTTCTCAACGTTGTTCAAGCGTATACACAACCATATTCGTTCAGCGGAGGGATAAAACTAATTATCTGTCAAATGAAACATGAGCTAAGTGTTGCCATTCATGAAAAAAAACAATAGATTTCGAACCCTTTATATCATTATCTGCTATACCGTGAAAAACAATTTCCAAATAACTTTTCACAAACGTTTTTGCCTATTTGCAGAAAGTACCATTTTTAGTGCTAGCGAAGACTATTGTTCCGAGATAATTTATAAAGTTTTATAAGAAAATAGTTATCAGTAAAAAAGTAAACGATACGACCCACTGTTCATTTTACAAAGAGCGTAGTTCTCTAAGAAATCTTATACACACAAGACAACAAGAAATTCCACCAAATAAGATAAACAGCTTCATCTTCAAAAAAAAAAATGGCCTAATCAGGCTTCCAGTCCACATAGCGCACCATACTGTGACACGTGGAGCATGAAAAGGCGTTTCAATAATCGCTCTAGGATTTTCAGAAGCCCGCCGCATTTACATGCTGACATAACTTGACAAGTCCCCCCCGGGGGCACATTATAAGTCTTTATGGATCCCACAGCCATCTAGATTTGTGTCTTGCGGGGTAAAAGGGAGCACAGTCCCCTCCAATGCTAGCAGGAGCCAACTGGACAATCCACTATATTTCCACGGGAATCAGTAAAACCCCAGAGTTCCGCTATTTGTCTCGTTAGGCATTTAGCTGTTCTCTGACTGATTATCAAGGTAGGCCCTCGTTTGAGTTTGTGGGTCGGATCATTCACAATGAACAAAATAAATGGTGCAGGTCCAGTGAGTATGAATGCCGTTGTTCTCTTGAATATGTTAAGCTCGATGCGTTCTGAACCATGAGTTGGATAGTCTCCAACGCTTCAGCAAGGAGTGAAGGATGCGGCCTGCTTCGGGCTTTTGAAGTTGCAACTAGAAATGAACGGAGGATATACGTATCCGAAGGGCTTCTAGGGCGAGAATGACGCTACATATCATCCACCATCTGATTAAGGCTTACGGCTAGGTGCAGATGTATATCTTATAACGTAATACCTTGATAAGTGAAAATGGGCTCCGTTTGAAATAATGATTTTTTCAGAAAAACTAGCGGGTTGGTACTAAATGAATTTAGAGAATTACGACGATGAGAATAGTCGGTCGGCTTCAATTCCTGCAGCACCAGTCGCACCTTGTAAGGCTTCGAAGTCAAAGTTTTAAGCAAAATTCGCCATGCGATGATTTTGGATAACCCCAATTATTGAGTATTTCGAGGAACTGACAAATTTGGATTTGCTTTAACACTATGGCTCACGGTTGCAATATTTTCAGTTGAACACTTGTTGGTGTTCGCATGTTTTGTATCGAGCTTGTGGACTTAAATTGAACGACCAAATTCTTAATAGCGGTCTCAGAGGGATGATTTTGTTCTTCGATAATATCACAAATTTTACGGAAATGTAACTTTAACAGAATCACCATTTTCATAGTGGATTTTAATTATTTTAATGCGATTTTCATGCGAAATTAAATTCTTTGTAGCAATTGCTAATGCAACTACTATGGATGCATCAAACAACTAAATGTCAAAACTATCATGTTGTTGGTACTGCCGCAATTGAAAAACAAATTTCTTGTTGAAAAACCCAATATAATACTTACAAAATTTAGTCTTATAGTGTAAATCATTTATATAATTTATAAACAGAAATGGTTCTAAAATAGCACCCTCGGTCACACCTCTATAGGCTTCTAATGATGCTGAGACATCTGAACCAAGCTGTACATATTGGTAGTTTTTATTAAAAAAGGACCAAACTAATTTGCAATATGATGCGATAACAATTTATAATAAAGTGTGCTATGAGATAACAAACCGAGTGCTTTGCTAAAATCATGAAAGATGAGCACTGAGTCTAATTTCTAGTTGAGATTTTTCTTTTCTTTTTTTTTTAAGAGAAGTAGCACTGCAGGTAACAATACCTATTTAGTCAAATATCATGCTACATTCTTTTAGGAAAGGGATAGAGAAGAGATGAGACAGGTGGTGAAAGTAGAGGGATAGTTATGGAAATTAACTGTCGTATAAGACATCACAGGAATCAGTAACCATCATCACTGAGCAACCCCACCGACAGCAAATTTTTATTTTGTAGTGAAAAACAGCCAAGGTCTTCGAACGCACAACCCCCAGACCGACAATCTAGTACACTACGTACAAGCCTACAGAGGCACCTAATAATTTCCACTCAATTTAGCATCAAACTCGTGATACTTGGGCCGCTTATTACTGATTTAATTAATTACCTGATGAAAGATTTTCTAAAAGCATTAGCATTTAAGGTGTTCAGTATATCCTTATTAATTAGAGTTGCAAAAAAAGGTATTTATTTAACGCACCCTCGCAATAAACAGGACGTTAACATTGTTATTCTTGAGGCTAAAAGTATTTAAAAAGATTTATAATTTAAAAAAGTCAAAAATATCAATGCCTTAAAAGGAGTAAAAACAAAACCGATAAATATTCACATTTTGCAACGCTGAAACCAACACTCCTCCTCTCAAAAATCGCAACTAATGGCAGATAATTATATATAACAGTTTCCCATGTACTCCTTCCATATTAAATGGATTCAATAGCCACCAACTTACCTCAAATATCCAAATTTATATTAGCAGAAATTTTTTAAAAATTCTTATTATTTTTTAAAATTTATTTCGATTTTTTAGTTCCATTTAATGTTAGCAATCCAGCTTGTAACCCTTTGTGTTAACTGGTTGGTTATATTAAATGTTACTTTTATTTAGTTGGGTTAAGATGGTGTAGAACATAGAAAACTAAAATTTTTCAAAAGTAATTGAACAACATGTTCAACTTTTATTTAAACACAACTTGTTGTAACACATACACATACATAAACAATTTAAATACATTTATGAATATACATATGTAATGTATGCATATATATATATATATATATATATATATATATATATATATATATATATATATATATATATATATATGTGTGTGTGTGTGTGTGGGTGTGTGAAAAGTTAGATATTTTACAGGACCTTGCCACATACACACGCTCATACACCTTCCCACTTATCTTACAGCAAGTATTAGTTACTGTAACAGTATTTGTATGTTTGCATTGTTGAGTTTAGATTTTTCAGTTTATTTCTAGTTTTTACTGAACTTATGTTTACTTCAAATACTCGTATGTTAAGGCTGGTCTGTCTGCTTGTCTGGCTGACTGGGTTTTATTTATGCTGGTACTTTTGCTTTTACGCTTTACAGCAAAATCTTATGCTGCCTGTTTTTATGTCTGTATGTGTATTGGTTTTTATTTAACAAATATTTTGTGAACTTGTAGTGGTATTTACTATTTGCTAAGAAAGTTTTGAGGCAAATAAAAGGCACTTAAGAGATGAAATAGCCTACAAGGTATAGGGGCCTCATATTTAGTCAAAACAAATAAATGAATGCAGCAAAGTAAAAAAAAAATAAAATCAGACAAATTAATCTCTTGGACTGGCCAATAGTTTAGGGTTCGCTTAATGGGGAGTAATACTTCAAACACTTGACATCATGTAGGGTATTTAAATGAATAAACTTGTTGAAAGTCAAGTCTATCTGCTCTTCTTGGCTGGTTTAAAACAAATCAACAAAATTATTATAATTGTCAAGATTGCCATTAAGAGCAGCAACACAGGATATTCAAAATGTGAATGCCATAATCAATAAATAGATTTTAGTTACAGCGGCTAATATAGAAATTGTCAAGGTGAGAAGACTATCATGCATCCTTGCTTTTTTTCTTTAGCAGAGTGGCAAAGTTTTCAGTAATTGGAACAGCAGTACTTCCTTAATAGTCTGTTTAATGTAGTATAAGTAGATTTACCTTTTTAATTAAGAACAGTGGATGTTTTCATCTCTTCTGTATGACATTATCAGCCCCCCCCCCCAGGAGCACATTATAAGTCTTTATGGATCACACAACCATCTAAACTTGTGTCTTGCGGGGGTAAAAGGAGCCCAGTCCCCTAATAGGCTAGCAGAAGCCAACTGGACAATCTACTATATTTTCACGGGAATCAGTAAAGCCCCAGAGTTCCACTATTTGTCTCTTTAGGCATTTAGCTGTTCTCTGACTGATTCTTGAGGTAGGCCCTTCGGGAGTATCGTGGTGGCTGTGTGTTTCGAGGTCACGTTTGAGTTTGTGGGTCGGATCATTCACAATGAACACAATGAATGGTCCAGGTCCAGTGAGTATGAATGGCGTTGAGTTCTTAATTACATTAAACTTCATGCGTTCTGGACCAGGAGTTGGATAGTCTCCAACGCTTCAGCTAGGAGTGAAGGATGCGGTCTGCTTCGGGCTTTTGAAGTTGCAACTAGGAGTGACCGGAGGATATACGCCTTCTAGGGCAAGGATGACGCTACAATTAATCCAGAGTGTTATGATCCACCATTTGGTTATGGTTTACACAGCTAGGTACAAATGTTAATCTTTTCACGTCATCACAATCAATAAATGGATTTTAGTTACAGCGGCTAATATAGAAATTGTCAAGGTTTAATTTACTTTAGCAGACTGGAAAAGTTGCCATTAATTGGAACAGCGATTCTTCTTCAGAGTCTGTTTAACATATAATCACTAGAATTACTCCTTAATTTAGAACAGTGGATGTGTTGTCTCTTTTGTGTGACATTATCAGTCATTCCAATTAAATGGCTCTGGCCATGGCCAACGGGTATTTGAAAGATAAATTTTACTTACTAAGAGCTCTATTACATAGGTAAATTTTAATGTAAACAAGAGGCTGTTGGGTAATCAAAGCCATTATATAAGGAGTAAAGATATTCCTGGCATGTGCTATACCAATCAATATTGTATTGTTTTTAAAGAGCCATTGTATTTCGCTTAACTCTTAGCCCTAGCTGATACATAAGCTACTAGACGTTTATGTTTGACCATCTTTATTAAAAGGAAAATTATGTATTTAAGCACAATTAAAAATATAAAATAATTAACAGTCATATTTTCTCACATTCTTGAAATATTTATATAGAGATGCACACTTGAACAATGCTACCAGATTTCTCAAATTTACAAATACTTAACAATTCATCTAACTTATAGAGGTTAAATTGCTTATATTGAATTTTTTATCACATAAAATTACCACCATATACCGCAGACCCTAGAGACTCCATTACATTAATGTGACATGGTGGTGCCACTATTGGACCTGAGAACAGCAAAATAATGTGAAAGTTGCCCTGTTGGCTCCTGCTAGCCTTTAGGGGACTGGGCGTCCTTTTACCCCCATATAGCACATGTCTTAATGGTGAGATTCCATCAAAACATATCAATATCCCCTCGAGGTGGGAGCAGTTGCGAGATCTACCAAATTAATTTTTTTCTATTATTGACGACGTGGGTATCACTGATATGTGGTTTCAATAGGACGGTGCCACATATCACACAGCCAATGAAATGGTCAATTTATTAAAAACCAAATTTACCGATCGCATAATTTCACGATAATCAGCAGTTAAGTAGCCAGCCAGATCGTGTGATTTAACACCACTGGACTATTTTTTGTGGGGCTATGTTAAGGACAGAATCTATACGGAGCTATTCGAAACGATTTCAGCCTTTAAACTCAAAACCCGTAATGTGATTAATGAAATAGGACAGCCATTTTGCCAAAAAGTGAATAAAAAAAGTTTGAAGAAAGAATCCACATCTGTAAGCGTGGTCATGGTGCATATTTTTCAGATATCATTGTTCCGTCAAAATTGCTAAACCGTTCTCTTCGAAATACAATAAAAATATGAAACATCTTAATCTAAATTTTTGTTTTATTTTGTTATAGAACACAAGGTGGTTGTTGAAAAACCCTTCACAATTTAAAGTTTGAAGGTTCTTAAAAAGTTTCACTTTCGCCATCAGCAGCCAGTTGCCTAGAAATTAAAACTGTTCTTTATTTAAATTATTTAAATGTAACATATATCTTGCGATACCTTAAACTTTTTTAACATCTTTTTATTTAAAATCAATCCACTATGTGGCCTTTAGTTTAAATATCACTTCTGTGAACTTCTGAATTTCAAAGTTGGGCTAAATTAAATTATACTCTTTAACCGTGTCTTATAATTAATTTATTAAAGTATACATAATTTAAAAGAAATTATCATGATTATGCTTTTATAGTCAAGTCATTTAATTGTTATTAATAACGTTACAATAAACATAATATAGTTGCTGTGACCATAATGCAAATGCTTCTGTTTGCTTTTAATGATTTTTTACTCAGCGGGTATTTTGCTTTTTTAGTATTCATTTATACTTAAAATATTTAATATTGTATTTAAATTGTTTTACGATTTATGTTGACGTTGTCCGAGTTGTAGGCAATAATCATGCTACTATCCCCACTACTATGCATTGTAAATATGTAGTTTGTTATTACATTTTAAGTGCTGAGAGCTGCTAGGTTCCACTAACAACTTTCTAAATGAATACGCTGCAATTGAACAACAGACTAAAAATATTCTGGCTTATTTTATTACAAAGGGTGATTTATATAAAGATATAGCACTCAGAAATTAAATTAAAAAGAGATGAAGTTTTTAAATTTTCATGAAATTTACTTTATGGGAAAGATAATCTTCTGTAAAAATAATTAGTTGGCTCAGGCGAGGTCTAAATTGGAGTTCCAACTTACGGTTACTTTATTTAATATTTTGTGGCGGTATATGGGCAAAAATAAGGCGAATGATGTCCTCCAAGTGGGCAATCGCTTTGGATTTATCAGCGTATACTAGCAACACATATCACCACAGAAAATAGTCTACACGAGGGTCCAATATCTGAAATAATAGGGTTACCAAACATTTCTTTCAATAAATCAGTTCCGAAACGAGCTGTGTAAACAAATGTAACGTCTTGTTGAAAACACAGGTCCTGCACATCATGGTTGTTTAATTGATGAATGAAAACGTCAGTCATCATGCTTCTATAAGAGTTAACATTGACACTAACCCTCTCACCAGCACCATTTTAAGACGCATTGAGAAATGATTCCACCAGACCATAAAGCACACCAAACAGGCAGTTTTCGTGGTTTTATAGGTTTTCTTCAAACAAAAGAAATTTAGGCTCAATTTGCACAATATGGAAGTATTGTTTGGGCATCTATGCTAGTTTGTTTTTTTAAGAGAAGTAGCACTTCAGGCAACAATGCCTATTTAGTCAAGTACCGTGCTACATTATTTAGGAGAGGGATAGAGAAGAGATGTGACAGGTGGTGAAAGTAGAAGGACAGTTTACGGAAATTAACTGTCGTATAAGACAGCTCAGTGACCATGCCTTCATCACTGAGCAGCCCCACTGACAGTCAATTTTTATTTGTAGTGAAAAAAAAAATCAAGGTCTTTGTTGGGAATCAAACCCACAATCCCCAGTCATGTAAGCTAGCACACTACCTACTAGCCTAAAGGGGCACCCGTAAATGGCAAGCCAAACTTGACAACTGACAAAATGGCCACCAGATAAAAAACTGTTGCCAACTTAAAGTTCTATACCTCTATAAAAACACTCCATGAACTTGTTTCAAATATCTAACAGAATTTATTTCTTTGTATATCGTGTGTCTATGTTGTCTGTGTATTGTATAGCGGTTTTGTTACCTTGTTACCGTTCAAGTTTTACTCGTTTATAACAATGTTGGTTAGTTAGATCTATTTTTTGTTGTTATTATTGTTGTTGTTGTTGTTTACCAGACCCACAAACAAAAATGTTATTGTGAGCTGAAGGTATTTAAATTGTTGGATATTATGTATCCAATATAATATTTTACATCAAAATAAGGAAAAACCAAATGAAATGGATTTTCGTTTAAATATTTGTGCATAAATACTGTTGTAGTTGTAAATATATTTACGGTTATTAAACTAGTTAAATGGTCAGTTTTAAAAAGAGGGTTTTAAAAATTTTTAGAGAAGAATAAGTTTTTGAAATATTCATTGAAAATATCAATTTAAAACCGAAAACTAGAAAATATTTCTTAATAGAATATTTCATAAAATGAATTATTACATGGTGACTATGTCAAGCGAATTGTATTTGGAATGGTTTTGCCAATAAGAAGTTTGTTTTCTAAAACACAATAAAACAAAAAATTCAGCTTAAGATGATTCAAATTTTTATTTTATGGTAAAGAGAAAAGTTCAGCAATTATGAATGACAAATGTTAACTGGTAAATGTCCACCGTGACCACGCTGACAGATGTCGATTCTTTCATCAAACTTTTTAATCACTTTTTGGCAAAATGGCGGTCTTATTTCGTTCACCACATCACGGATTTTAAGTTTTGAAGCCGAAATCTATTCAATTTGAACAAAAAATAATCCAATGGTATTAAATCACACGATCTCACTGGCCTTTTAACTGTTGGTTCTTGAAAAATTATGCGATCTAGAAATTTTGTTTGGAATAATTTGATCGTTTCATTGGCCGTGTGACATGCGGCACCGCCCTTTTGCAACCACATGTCAGTGATATCCACGTCGTCAATAATAGGCCAAAATTGTGTTGTTAGCATCTCGCTATAACGTCATCCATTGACCGTTACTGCATATCCAGTCTCATCTTCGAAAAAATCTGTCCAATCACGCCTCCAAATTTCAGGCAAGTATTCTACATCAGTAACTATATCATTATCTGCTATACCGTAAAAAAATCCAAATAACTTTTCACAAACGTGTTTGCCTTTTTGCAGAAAGTACGTTTTTGCTGCCGGCAAAGAATATTGTTCCGGACATGATTTATAAAGTCTTAACAGTAAAATAAAGTAAAAAAGACATTTTACAAACAGCGTAGTTAGCTAAGAAATCTTATACACACAAGACAACAAGAAATTCTACCAAACAAGATAAGCAGCTTGGTCCTCCAGACCACATAGAGTATAGCACACTACTTGGCTTGCAGGCTTCTCTTTGCTTTACTTGTTGACATTACCCTGACAAGTGAAAATGGGCTTCGTTTGAAAAAATGATTTTTTCAGAAAAAACAGCCGGTTGTTACTAAATGAATTGAGCGAATCTACGGCGATATTAAAGGTCTGTCGGCTTCAATTCCTGCACCTGGTGAAACTTGTAAGACTTCAAAGCCAAATCCTTAAATAAAATTTACCATGTGGGGGTTTTAGATAATCCCAATTGTTAACAACGTCGAGGAATTGACAAATTTGGATCTGTATCAATACTGCGACTTATGGCTGCAATCTTTTCAGTTGAGCGGCCCGGTCAAGCCTGTTGACTCAAATTTACTGAACAAATTCTTAGTAGCAATCTCAGTAGAACGATTTTGTTGTTCGAAAATATTATGAATCTTACAATTATTTTAATGAGGTTTTCATGCGAAATGAAATTAATTGTAACAATTGCCAATGCATCTACTAAATACTTCAAAAACTAAATGTCAAAACCATCATGTTGTTGGTGTTGCCACAATTTAAAAACAGAATTCTTGTTGAAAAACCCGATATTAGCATTAAAAAACGACTTGGGGTTAGGAAATAAATTGTCTAGCAAATGATGAAATGTCAAGAATTGAGCTGTCATCGTTTGATATTTATTTATTAAATTGTTGTGAAGTTTTAAGAATGGAACACAGATTCTTTAGCGAAAAATTTTAATTATAAAAATTTGCTATTATAATAATTAAAATATAACTATGTCACTTAATAAAATTCGATACTGTTAATGCGATTTTCATGCGACATTAGATTCATTGTAACCATTGCCAATACATCTACTTCGAATACGTCAAAAAAATAAATGTCAAAACTATCATGTTGCTAGTGTTGCCACAATTGAAAAACTTCTTGTCGGAAAACCCGATATAGGAACCCGATTAAGACGTAAACTGTCTTAAAACCCACACTTTTTTTTTGACAACTTAAGATTTATTTATATTATTTATGTAACTATTTATTAGAACTATTAATAGAGTATAGTGTCGGGCAAAAGTTCACATCGAGTAGTTCGACCGTCGTTCGCTTTTGTCACAAAACTCATCAACTTATCTCATCACTTAAACGCCAAATTTCATCTATCAGAGCGTCAGTTCTTTGTGAGTTGTTCACGTAAACCGGATATTTCAAATTAAGACATAGAAAATAATCCACCGTCGTTAAATTCCGAGAACGAGGCGGTCAAGTGACATCGATAAAATTACGCAGCCGGTAAAGTATTTATGGAATAACTTTGTTTGGGTAGTTGTATGACTTGTAGCGCCGTTCTGCTGAAACCAAAGGATACTCATGTCAATATTAGCCAATTGTGGCCACAAAAAAGTTGGTTATCATAGTGAAGACGTGTATCACTTATTTTTTCAAAAAAATACCGGCCCATGACATCGCCTGCGTATGATACACTGTATCATATGTTCACATCCTTTATAATTAATGGTTTTTCGTAGACCGTTTGTGAATTTTGTGAGTGCCATGTGCGACAGTTTTATTTGTTTACGCCTAATTAGCCACCTAATTGCAAATTAGCCTTATGACTAATGATGATATTGTTAAAAAACGGGTTATTCTCCTTCAGTTTTTCAAAGAGCCAATTTTTAAACATTTGAAGGACACAAAGGTCAGCCGACTTTAATTCTTGAATGAGCTGAAGTAAGTGTGAAGGTTAAAATTTGTATGCCAAGTGATGCCCAATTGTTGTGAACCTCAACGAATTACTGTTCAAGACTCATTGTCAACATTTTACAAAACAGCGGCTGTGGTTGCATTACGGCGGCCACAACTGGCAAACTATGTCGGTCTATTATTAATAACAATATTGTAAGCCTAGAACTTAGCGATTAAATTAGGCACAGCGAATTCAATCACAATTGTAATTTTTATGTTAAAATTTAATACAAATTTTATACAACAGACTTACATATGTATTATTAAGAATTTATTATTTCCAAATTTGGGATTTTTGACACATAATTTATGAATTAATGATTTTTAATATATATGATATCGGAATCATATCTTTATACATATATAAAAATTAAGCCCAGAATTGGTGTCCGTTGGTTGCCAGTATTTGACGAGATGCGCCGTCGAATTTCAACCAAATTTTCACAGTACCTTCGTAATGGTCGTTCGCTGGATCGTATCTTTGTTTTAAGCGTTTATGCATAATAGTGCGTCCACAGAATTAAGACAAATTTTTCAAGAAATCAAATTTTTTTTCCATTGCACTACTTCGATGTTCAATGTTTTGTATCAAATGAAATGTGCGTTTTCGCTTGTAGGTTGCTGTATGAGTGTGCTTGCACAGAATGCGACGGCAATACAAATCGAAAGATGCTCATGTCCATATTCTTTTGCATTTTGTGTGTGTGTATGTGTGTGTATAATTTGCGTGTTCAATTGCAAAATGATCCATCAGCCGAACGTTTTTAAAGGCAATTGTTAGATATTGGGAATGGCGCAATTCCAATTGACCCCACCACAAAAATGATTACGCTTCCAAAAAATGTTTGCCACTTTCCACAATAAACACCAGAAGTGGTCACAAACGTATTTCCCCGTATTGCACAAAATTTTAGGAACCATGATTGGTTGGGGGAAAGAGCTATGTTAGCTGCGAAAAATACAGATGTTTCGGATATTAATGTAACATTTTTGAATGACATTCGCGGGGAGATTTTTACCTACAACTCGGTTGACTCTGTTACCAATCAATACGATGTTGTAAATTATCCAGTCGAGTTTTAAAATTCGCTTTAGTTACCTCGACTGCCGCCCCAACGCCTACAAGTGAAAGTTGGTGTACCAATTATTTTGCGTAGAAATATCTGCCAGCCACGACTTTGCAATCGGATACGTTTAGTAGTCAAAAAAGTCAAGAAAAATGTGATTAAAGCAAAAATTTTAAAAGGAAAATATAAGGGCGAGGATGTGTTGATACCACGCTTTACTATGATTCTTCCAGATTTGCCGTTTGATTTTAAACGGCTTCAATTCCCCACACGTGTGGCTTTTGCAATGATCCCTGTTTTTCGCACGGTCAATTATATGTATCATAATCACGTGTTAATAAACCAACTGCTTTGTTTGTTGATACCGCGAATCAAAATCAATCGAAGAATGTCGTATATGTAAAAGCATTGCAATAGAATAAGATGTGAAAATATTAAATTGTAAAAAAGATAATATTATTAAAAAACATAAAGAAGAAAAAAATTGTGTTCTTTCTGGTTAATTTTCTTGAATGATTGAATTTTTTGGCGCACACAAAAAAAGAACGCTGCAGAATAAAAACAAACCACAAACGACTTGCAAAGCAGCCGCGGGCACGCTAGTATTCGTATAAATAATTCCAATTTTGAGAATTTTTAATGCATGATTTTGGTGATTTATTACTGGATTTATTTATTATAAATCCAGTTACGAGATTTTTGTTGCATGATCAAAATGCTACCAAGTTTTTATTGCCGGATTGTTCTATAATCTTGATCTTAAATAGTTTTTATTAACAGATTTTTGAAGCATGATTATGTACTATTTTCTATTCCAAAAAAAAATTATTTTAATATATGACCCCAAAAAATTTCAATTTGATATTTTTTGCATCTTTGGAATTTTTTGTATGATTTCCAAATTTCATGACTATAAACCTCAACGATTTCATGTTTTGAACTATCTTGACCAGAGCCCTTAATAATTCTAAGTTTTAAAATTTTTGTAACCTATTTTGTGAATTCATGACCATGACTTTTAACCGTTTTAATTTGGGAATTTTATAATACATGATATCGGAATTTTGCATTCATTACCATAAATAATTCTAAATATCAGATATTTTATACAAGATTCCGTAGCTTAATTACTATAACTCTATATTGTTTTAGTTTTGGGACTTTAGTGCATGATTGGAAGCCTCTTGACAATGGCTCTGAATAATTCCAATTTTGGGATTTTTAGTGTATACTTTGTAAATTATTGCCCATGATTCTTAATAGTTTTAGTTTTGGGATTTTTAATATATAAAATAGGAATCTTGCGTACGTTGCTGTATATAATTACAATTTTTAGAATTCTGATGCATAATTTCAGAATTTTGTGACTATAAATCACAAAAAATTCAATTTCATAAGCTTCTTAACCATTACGCTTAATTATTCGAAATTTTAGGATTTTTGAAGCACAATTTGTGAATGCGTGATTTTTTCTCAAGATTTCAGAGGTTAATTTATTTTCCAAAAAGTTTAACAAAGGGTATTAAAAAATTAACAAAAATACTACAAAAAATTTAACAAAATATTCTTTACATAACAAATTATTTTTCAAAGACTTCCTTATTCTAAATACAATTGACACATTTTCTCGCAAAAAATTAATTAAAATTGTGAAATAATTTCCCAAAAAAGGAATAAAAAAAGGAGTGAATGCGTGACCATAACCCGCAATAGTTTATTAAGTTTGGGGATTTTTAATATATGATATTGTAATTTGGTATTTATTACCAAAAATAGTTACAAAATTAAGGATATTTGATACAAGATTTGGTAGCTACGAGAAAAGCTGCTTGAAATTTACGAAGTGATACAGTGAAATCTTCAACATTGTGATAATAAATTTTTACAATTAAAATTCTTTTCTCAACATTATAATGATCCATGGTTAAATATTTCGCAACTCTTTGCTAACTTCATGTCAAAATATGGCAGCTAAAGTCTTAACATTTAACCATTTGACAGACAATTTACTTCCTAACCTCAAATTCGCACACCCGTTGTATATAATATAATAATATATAATATTTTTCTTACACCAATTAAAGTATTAAAGTTGTTTATTAGCAAATTTTTGCTCTTCCCTTAAAAAAAATACAATTTATTTAAGCTTAATTTTTTCCGTTATTTCACTTTTATTTTTTTTCCTTGTGTGATTGTTTTAAATTAAAATTTTGTTGCTTGTTTCATTTATTTTGTCTTTCATTCACTTATGTCTTGCTGTCATCGTCTGAGTTTGTTCTTTATTGTTGTTATTGTTGTTGTTGTAGTTCTTGATGTTATTACGCTTGAGCAAACAAACCCATTTCATGTCATGACTTAAAGATTTTAATTAATTTTACAAAAGTTTTCCCAAAGATTTGCAAAGCAATTAGTCAAATCACTAACTTAACTCATGACTACCAAAAACAATTGTTTTTGCAACAAGTACAAACAACAACAACAACATTTTCCATTTGCATATGCAAACGAACAGTGTTTTGGAAAAAATATCAAAATAGAAAATGTATTTTTCTTTTATAAAAATAAAAGGTTTTTCAACAAGAAGTTTGTTTTCTAAAATAAAATTAAAAAAATTAGATTCAGATGATTAAATTTTTTATTGTTTTACGAAGAGAAAAATTCGGCGATTATCCATCACAAATATCCATTACGACCACACTGACAGATCTCGCTTCTTCGTTACCATCTCGCGATTCCGTGATGCATTGCCCGTTACCGCATTTTCATCTTCGAAAAAAAACACGGCCTGATCACGGCTCTAGCCCATAAAGCGACACAGTGACACACGTTGAGCATGCGAAGGCTTCTAAATAATCGCCAAAACCCCCAAATACGGCAATTTTGCTTGTTGACATACCCTGACAAGTGAAAATGGGCTTCATCAGAAAATAATGATTTTTTCATGGTGCGATGTGCACCAGTTGAACCTTGTAAGACTTCAAAGTCTAATCCTTACACAAATTCACCATATGATGGCGAATTTTTCCTTTAAACTCCTTAATGTTCTCGTGTCCATAATCATAGTTTTCGTCTTATTAATTTTAAGTTGTTCCATTGATGATTTGTTTTGCCAGTAAATGAAATACTATTGTCATTTTCCTCAGTGTAAGCCGTCATTGCTGGCTGTTATTTTGATGTGATCAGCGAGCGCTTTCAATGTGATGACATCATTGTCAAGCCGTTTTCTGAAGTGTACTGGTGAGTTACTGTTCGTTTGGGCTTAGGTGGTTCTTTCATTAGAGTCGTTTCTACTCATGCAGGTATTTTGCCCACCACCTGACATTTTATGCGGGGCTAATCTAATATTTCCGTTTCTTATTATTATCCAGGTTAGTGTGCCCGTTTGCAGGTATTTTTTATTTGTTAGAGTGTATGAGTACTTTTAGTGATGTGAAAATTGTGTCTGAGATCGTTTTTATCTGTTCGTTTATACTGTCGCTGTTAAAAGTTTTTGTTTTCAAGAATGTCTAGTCTTCATCCTTTTCTGCTAGGATGTAGTCATGTCATACACTTCTCTATTTCCTTTGGTGTATGTCCGTGAGTGTCAAGGTGTAATGCAAAGTTGGAGTCTTCTCGTTTTCCTTTGTATGAGCATATGCGTTCTATAAATTTTGCTTTTAGCGTTCGTCCAATCTGTCCTATATAAATAAAGGGTCCGCCAAATAACTTTTTGTTTGTTTTAAATGCTATAAACAAAACTACTGAATATTTTCTCAAATATCTTTTTTTATTTGAAAGTACAATCCTTTCGGTTAATAATGGAAAATAATTTCATTCAAATGGCTGCCTCGGCTGGCCATGCAGTAGCCTACATGATCGGTCCAATTTTTAATCTCATTATCGATTGTGTGCAGCTGTATTTTACCAATGCCTTCACGAATATTATTCTTTAAGGCGTCAATTGTCTCTAGCTTGTCGGTGTAACACTTATCTTTGACGGCACCCCAGTCCAACGGTGTCAAATCGCAGCTTCGAGGAGGCCAAACGACATCAGCTCTGCGGCTGATAATGCGATCTTCAATAATAGGGCGCAAAACATCGAATGTAGCTTCGGCTGTTAGGCACGTAGTGCCGTCCTGTTGAAACCAAATATTGCCAATATCCTCGTCTTCAATTTTTATGAACCAAAATTTGTTAAAATGGCCCGATAACGATCGCCATTGATTGTAACGGCCACTCCTTGCTCATTTTCGAAGAAAAATGGCTTTTCAATGTATACGTGCGGGTTTTCTGTGTCCCATATGCGACAATTTGTCTTGTTTACATACTTGTTAACATACCCGCCCAGATCAAAATGAGCTGAAGGGATGATTTTTTTTGCAAAATCGTTATCTTCTGTAAGTCGATCCCAGGCCCACTTAGTGAAGCGAAAACACATTGGATGGTCACTTGGCTTCAAATTCTGAACCAATTGGACTTTGTATGGCGTCATACCAAGGTTTTTATGCAAAATTCGTCTCAACGATGTCTCTGAAATATTCAATTGTTGAGAACGACGGTGAATTGATGTTAATGGCGCTTCACGTACACTTTTTGGCACAGCATCCATATTTTCGGGTGTACGTTTTGTTTTTTCTTTTCACGCTTTGGTTTATCTATGAGTATTCCATTTTCTTTCACTTTTTTCATAAGATAATGAACATACGGAGCTGACGGTGCTTCTCTTCTTCCAAAATCCCTACGCAATTTTCGCACACATTCTGCAACATTACCATGATTTTCAAAGTAATGTCGCAATATTTCCCAGCGTTGTTCAAGCGTATACACAACCATATTCGTTCAACAGAAGGATAAAACTAATTATCTGTCAAATCAAACATGAGCTAAGTGTTACCATTCACGAAATAAGCAGTAGTTGAAAAAAAGAATGTTAGATGGCGGACCCTTTGTATAAATTTGTCAGTTGTTTCTATCGATGTCCTGAGATTATGTGTCAAAGTGTTGCCAGTCTTTAATGCTGTGTGAAAACCTTCTTTGTGAAAAGGGTAAGTTAATCTTTATATTTCTGGTCCGCCGTAAGTAAAAGTGTGTCGCCGTGTTGTATCAATTGTCTCTTTGTCTTCTTTATTCCTGCTGTTAGTGTTGTATTGTCTAAGAAGTTTGCTGATAGTAGTGGGTTTGTAGCTGTTATTTTCAGCTATGGTGTAAATTGTGTCAAGTTCTTTGTTGAACTTATCTGAAGTAGCTTAGGATGGGTAAGGTAGTTCGAGGTTGTATGGATGGTAGTGTCGGTTGCAGTTGGTTTTCTATAAATGTCAAATATTAAACAGTCAGTTCCTCGTATTATTGTGATGTCAAGATAATGATTAGTTAACCGGTTTATTTCTTTGATTTTTTTTTTTTATAAAGAGAAGTAGCACTTCAGGCAACAATGCCTATTTAGTCAAGTACCGTGCTACATTCTTTTAGGAAAGGGATAGAGAATAGATGAAACAGGTGGTGAAATTAGAAGGATAGTCGGAAATTAACTGCCTTATATAAGACAGCACAGCGACCAGTGACTATGCCTTCATCGACGAGCAGCCCCACCGACAGTCAATTTTAATTTTTGTAGTGAAAAAAACCAAAGTCTTCGTGGGGAATCAAACCCACAACCCCCATATTTACTAGTACACTACCTACTAGCCTACAGGGGCATCGAATTTACAAATGCACCGTATTTATCGAAACGTTGGACTCATTTGACAAGTTCATTTCTAACTCCAGTACTTGCTAAGGATGTCACTGTTATCTTTCAGCATAAAGCTGGATATTCATATAAAAATTTCTTCTACTTCTCAGTCATTTTAAATTATATACTTCTTTTCAGCTTCATTAGCACTTCCCAAGGCTTGGTTATTGATGTGATTTGATTTACATCTGCACCGACTAGGTAGTCATAATCAGATGGTGGTCAAACCATTTGAATGATTTGCAAACGTCATTCACGCCCTAGGAGGCCATCGAATACGTATATCCTCCGGTCACTCCTAGTAGCAATTTCGAAAGCCCGAAGTAGGCCGCCGCCTCCACTACTTGCTAAGGAGTTGGAGACTTTCCAACTCCTGGTCCAGAACGCATGAAGCTTAATATAATTGAGAACACGATGGCATTCATACTCACTGGACCTGAACCATTCATTGTGTTCATTATGAATGATCCGACCCACAAACTATCACGAGGGTCTCGAAACCACAACCACCACGATACTCCCATATAGGGGCCAACCTCAATAACCAGTCAGAGAACAACTAATTGTCTAAAGAGACAAATAGTGAACTCTGCGAGCGTACTGATTCCCTTGGAAATATGTGGATTGTCCAGGTAACTCCTACTAGCCTTTGAGGGGCCTGGGCACCCTTTTACCCCGCAAGACACCAGTCTAAATGGAATAGTAGGTTCCAAAAAGACTATCATGTGCCCCCGGGGGGAAGGCTTGGTTATATTTCACTTTAATTACTGCATTATTTTACGAGAGCGTTAGGAATTTAATGCAAAAGTTTGTCTCCTGGTACATTTTATCTTAACCGCCAACATACCATAATCATAGAGATCAGCGAGGTAGAGAGCTCTAAGAAGTGCCTTTTTAATAAGATCAAGCAGCATACTTTTGTCCACATGTTGTCCAAAAACGTAAAAACAACTTCTGAAGTATGTTTGTGTGCTACCTGCTTCTATATACTGAATTATTCGCTCTTGTTCTCTTCTTCCATTAGCGAGCAACCAAATGCATAGTAAAGAAAAAGAAAAACTGTATCTGTTAGAACATTTTGTCCTCCTTCATCTTCACATTTAACAATTCCTGTTTTTAAGCAGCTCTTTCTATTATTACTCTTCTCTTTGTTCCACAATGATGTGTAAGAATAGAGAACGAATCTTTATTAATTTATGCAGGCAGAGAAAAAACCTTATTTACAATAATCATATTATCAGTCTGGGGGTTGTGGGTTCGATTCCCAACGAAGACCTTGGTTTTTTCACGACAAAAATAAAAATTGACTGTCGGTGGTGCTGCTCAGTGATGAAGGCATGGTCACTGGTCGCTGTGCAGTCTTTATGCGGCAGTTAATTTCCGACAATCCTTCTACTTTCACCACCAGTTTCATCTCTTCTCTATACCTTTCCTAAAGAATGTAGTACGGTACTTGACTAAATAGGCATTGTTGCCTGAAGTGCTACTTCTCTTCTAAAACAAAAAAATATGGTTGCAACTAACAATTGTAGTCACGATAAATATTGTTTTTGTAAACACTTGCTTATTTAAATGCACAGATGTTCGTCCTAATGATGTTTGCTAAAATTATAACCACAACAAAGTCATTAGAACTTTCCAAAAATATAAAAAAAGTAAAAATTTATAAAAATAAAAAAACGACAAAGTAAATGTCGAACTTTTTCAATGGCCAAGTCCAATTTTATCAAATTACCAGTAGTTAAAGTAGGGATTTCGTGGGAGCAATTAACTAACTTGTTATTGGGTATAATATTGACGTAAATTGAGTTACAATTCAAAGAGCTGATCCTCCAGCCTTTAGCTCTTTGCTTTCTTTTAAAATAACAGCCGCAAGTATAAAAAAAACAAAGTATAATAAAGTTTATTATAGTCAAAATAAGCTCCCTTAATTTTCTTATAATAAAAACCTCTTTTAGTCACTGTTTCCCTATGAACGCGGATACTCCTACAGACTGGTAATAAAATAAATTGTCATTGTAGCATTTTCTATAAATTTACATAACATGTGTATGTGTATGTATAAGTTCTAATATCTTAAAATAAGAACGTGTTGTCACATAAATTGTCACTTAATACACTTCCATAACTTTTAACACGAGACATGCTAAAATGCAGCAGCAGATGTTTTATTTAAAAATAATGAAAATATAATGATACACAAATCATTAATAATATTAATATTTTAGGAAAATAAAAAAAATACGAATAAAAATGAAACTAAAAAAAGGAATTAAAATTGTAAATTGAATGTATTTCTTTGCAATGTAAACAATGTAAATTTCCTAACGCCCACTTTAGACTCTGCAAGAAAAAACGCAAACAGTTTTTCAAATATCTTCCACAAAGACTTGTTAATTTAATTGCATACAGTACTCGTTAACATTGTTCGCATAGGTGTCACGGATGCATTAGAGCTAAATTAATTAATAAATTTCCAATAGACTTTCAACAGCAATAACTTTGTGATCGCACATATCCGCTGATCTCATAAAAAAATATGTTAAATTTCCATGTTTCTTGGCAAGAGATCCCAAGAAATTATTGGCTGTAATGCCAGTGATGGAATGAGTGATTCAGAATAGAACGTCTTTACTTCCCAGTTTTATGACACAAACCCTTTTCAGCTATTGAAATAACTACTCTGTTGGTTCTGGTGTATTCCTTCATTTAATAAATCACTATTTAGGTTAGACTACACCTCTCTGCAAATACCAGAAATAACCCATGTAAAGGGTGTTTTTTTAACACAAAAAATTAAATTGTAATCAAAATTTGTTTTTTATTCGAAGGATCAATACGTGACATTAACATTTGAAAATGATTTCGGGCATATGGGCACCGCGGCTGTTCTTGACGAAGCGCATTCTGGACGTCCAATTTTGGGCCACTTTTTCGAGCACTGCTGGGCGTATGTCACGAATAACACGAACAATGCTGTCCTCCAAGGCGTCAATTGTTGCTGGTTTATCAGCATAAACCAGTGACTTCACGTAGCCCCACAGAAAATAGTCGAGTGGTGTCAAATCGCACGACCTTGGAGGCCAATTGACAGGTCCATTTCTCGAAATCAACTTATCGCCAAATTTTGATTTCAATAAGTCGATGGTTGCGTTCGCTGTATGGCACGTAGTGCCATCCTGTTGAAACCACATCTCGTCCAGATCAATGTCATCCATATTTTCAAACAAAAAATCATTGATCATGGTGCGGTAACGATCTCCATTGACCGTAACGCGAGCTTCATTTTTGAAGAAATAAGGTCCGATGATGCCACCAGCGTGGCACCAAACGGTGCATTTTTCTGGATGTAATGGAGTCTGTAGGGTCTGTTGTGGATTGGTCTCACTTCATATGCGGCAATTTTGCTGATTAACAAACCCGTTAAGCCAAAATTGCGCCTCATCGCTGAACACAATTTTGCGATAAAACAACGGGTCAGTTGCCAACTGCTCTAGAGCCCAATCGGCGAAAGAACGACGCATATAATGGTCTCGTGGCTTCAATTCCTGCACCAGCTGGATCTCATACGGGTGTAGGCCGAGATCTTTGCGCAAAATTGTCCACGTAGTAGGACGGACAGAGCCCCAATTCCTGCGACCGACGATGAATTGATAAATTTGGATCTTCTTCCACACTTTCGTTTACAGCGGCGATATTCTCTTCAGTACGCACATTCCTTCGACGTGTTGGTGTTATTGCATCCTCTAGTGAGTATGTGGTACGAAATCTATCGACAGTTCGACGAATGGCTTGTTCAGATGCACGATTATGTACGCCATAAAAATGACGAAGTCGTCTATAAGTTGCGCGAATCGACGACTGATTTTCAAAGTAAATTTGGATAATTTCGTAGCGTTGTTCAAGCGAGAGTCTATTCATGATGATTTGTCAGAGTATACTTAAACAAATAAAAAAAATGTTTCATCAAAATTTCATTTTTTGTGCTAATTTTTACAATTTAAAGTTCTATCTAGCTTAAAAAAACACCTTTTACAATGATTTTCAACGATTTTCTGTCCTTCGAATTCATTTTATTCCATAAAACAGGATACGATTAAGGTAAGGTAAACAAAATTTTTTATTTCTATAAAAAAAAAACGGTTTATCATCGTTGAAAAAGAAAAGGCAAACAAAAGTTCGCCGCGTCTAATTTGGCTGGATGTATGGTGAAGGAAGTTTGTTTTCTAAAACCAAATAAAATAAAAAATTTATATTAAGATCATTCGCACTTCTATTCTACAGGGAGTCCGCCGGGAATATACGATTATGTTTGTTTATAATTTTTAGATTAAATGAAAGAGAATGGATCTTGTATTAATAAATGTTTTATTTAATGTCAACAATTGTGTATGGAATACAATATCGAATAAATGTCCGCCTCTGTTAGCCACACAAACGTGAGTCCTTTTGGGCACATTTTTCACTACATTCTCCCACACTTCACGCAGATTTCATTAATTTCATCAAGAATATTTTATTTGAGTTACTCAAGCATTTCTGGTTTGTTTGCATAAACCTTGCTTTTCAGATATCCCCCCAAAAACAACAAGACGTCCGGAGCAGTCAAATCAGGCGACCGTGGAGACCAAACAACATCACCATTTCTTGAAATAACTTGTTCTGGAAAGAGATCTCGCAGTAATTCCATTGTAATCCTGGCTGTGTGTGATGTGGCACCGTATTGTTGATACCACATGTTCATCAAGCCCAAAGCATGCAGTTGTTGCGTTAAAAAGTTGTGATGACCAAAAGTCGGCAGGCTTGTTTTTGGACCACATAAGATAATCAATTAAACTGTATATATTCCTCACATTTCTTAATATTTATTGTTTAATGAATTTCATGATTTTTTAATTAATAATTTAATAATTAATGACTTCCATTACATATTTTATAATTACATTTATATTTTGTTTAATGAAATACTTTAAATTATAATGTTATTACTTTTAAGACCAAGAATAGCCGTTAAGAAGTTCCACCTATTAACATGTAGATGATACATTTATAAGAAAACATACGGTTAAATACAACCCTAAACAGTCACAAGCAGCTGGCGTTTAGTGGTATGGGTGTATAAGTGTGGCTAGCAGAGACCTATAAAAGCGGTATACTTGAGTATTTGAGGAGAGTGAGCCACGGGCAAGCAATCGGGCAAGACTGCTTTTAAGTGAGTTAGAATTTTATTCAACTTAATTAAAATAGTCTTGCGTATAGGTTCAACTCAGTTAATCAAAGTCAGAATTTTATTCGACTTTGAATTAATTGAGTATAGCTAAGGTTTACCGCCAAGCAAGTTCTGTCGCTGCTTCATCTGGCCAGAATTTTATTCGCCCTAGCTGAACAGGACGGATAAGAGCGTAAAAGAGGCTAACATCAATTTAGACGAGGAAAGGTTGTCTTAGAATATTATTCGTAACAACCGCAACAAGTCAAAAATTGTTGGACAGGCAAACTGTTTTGCTCAGACTGGACCAGAATCGTATTCGCTCCAGTGTAAGAAGCAGTAGGCTAACCGGTGGAGAGTAGAGACGAGAACTCTTGAGGGCCACGAAGCGGTGAATCGGCATTGGCATGCTCAGTAGTGCAGTAGTATAATTTTAACTTAATTTAAGAGTGGCTTATAATTAAAATTATTAGTAAAACAAAAGTGTCACTTGTGTAATTAGTGAAAGAAACTTTTTTTAACGAACCCTGGACGCCGCGAGCTCTATCCCAGCATATCGCGAGAACTTGTCGTTACAAAATGTTCAATCATATCACGATATCGGTACCCATTAACAGTTACCGTTACAACGCTATCATTTTCAAAAAAGTAAAGTCCAATGACTTCTCCTCACCAACTTGCACACTACACTGTCACTTTTCAAGGATGCAAAGGTGACTACTGAATAATTGAAGGGCTTCCCATTCCTTACAACCGACTATTCTGTTTATTCACACATCTATTCAAATAAAAATGTGTCTCGTCACTCATCATGATTTTTTCATGAAAAATGGGGTTGTCATGGGCGAGCTACAACAACCTATCGGCATTTGTACGGTGGCGTAAATGGTCTTGTGGAAGATGCTTTTGTGTCAACTGAATCTTATATGGAAACAAATGCAAATCCTTGTACAAAATTAAGACAAAAGTTGTTCTTCTTTGACCAAGTTGCTGATCAAGGCGTCGAGTTCAGGTTGAGGAATTGTTTTGAACACTTTTTTTTAATAGCAGTAATGTTTTCAGCCAATCTGGCAGTACGTTGTGGTTCATGCTTGGGTTTATCACCTGCAGACCATCTTTCTTTGAAATCATGCACAACACGATAAATAGTGCGTTTTGTTGGCACGTTGTTTCTTCCAAAAATTTCGCGTAACTTTCTCATCGATTACTGTGAATCGTTGATTGATTTAGATAAAATGTTTTAGCGATTAAAACATGTTGGTTTATCGAATATTTTCCTTAATAAATTTGCCACGTGTCTTCCTCACGACTATCAAATATGAACTGGCAAGACTAATTTTACTAAAATGGGGGCAAAGCAAAGTAGTATACTTTCACGGCGGACACCCTGTATTACGAAGAGAAAATTTCGGCAATTATGAATGAAAAATGATATCTAGCAAATGTCCACCACAACGATGCTGACTGATATCGATTCTTTCATTAAAAGACCACATACCGCACCATATAGTCCCACGTTGAGCATTCAAAGGCTTCTCAATAATCGCTCTATGATTTTCAGAACCCAAATGCGGCAATTTTGCTGGTTGGTATACTCTAACAAGTAAAAGTAAGCTTCGTCTGAAAAATGATTATTGCAGAAAAATCAGCCGGTTGTTCTTTAATGCATTGAGCGAATCTACGGCAATGTGAACGGCCGATCGGCCCTGTAAAGCTTCAAGCCTTCCGCAAAATTCACCATGTGGTGGTTTTAGATAACCCCAATTATTGAGCGACCCGATTGAACACGTGTTGGTCCCCCCAGGGGCATATAAATATGATCTTTATAGAATATTCCACTATCTAGACTCAGTGCAACTGGGGAAAAAGGGAGCCCAGTCCCCTGAAGTCAGACAGGGAAACAACTGGAAGCTCCACTTTATTTCCACGGGGATCAGTGAACCCGCAGAGTTCATTATTTGTATCTTTAGACATTTAATAGTTCTCTGACTGATCAATGAGGTTGACCCCTATATGGGAGTAACGTGGTGGTTGTGGTTTCGCGGCCCCATAAGGGATTTATTTAAAATTATGGTGGCCAGGATCATTTCACTGATAATGACACGCAAAGTGAATGATCCAGTCCAGTGAGCATGCTTGACATGTGTTCTGGACAGGAGTTAGAAAGTCTCCGACTCTTTAGCAAGGTGTGATGGTTTGCAGACCTGTCCTGGAATCATTAAAGTTGCAACTAGGTGGTTCTGTTGCTTAGAATTATGCCTTCGGCTTCCTAGGACGCATGTATGACGTTCCAAATTATACAATTGTGGTTTGTCCACCATCTGATTAAGGCTACATAGCCAGGTGCGGATGTAAAACAAATCACACTCTAAACACGTGTTGGTGTTCGCATATTTTGTATCGGGCTTGCCGACTCAAATTTCACTGCCAAATTCTTAACAGGGGTCTCAGAAGGACGATTATGTTGTTCGAAAATATCACGAATTTTGACGAAATGTAGCTTTAACAGAACCACCATTTTCGTAGCCGATTTTAATTATTTTAATGGGATTTTCGTGCGATATTGCATTCATTGTAACAATTGCCAATGCATGTACTACGAATACGTCAAAAAATTAGATGTCAAAACTATCATGTTGTTGGTGTTGCCATAATTTAAAAATAAACTTCCTGTTGAAAAACCCGATATATAGTGCTTAAATAAATTCTTTTTTTATAATGACTTTTATGCTTATTGAAAGCATTTATATGATTATCAATGCGAAAGATTCAGGATATCTTCGGGACAAGGAGTCTCACATATATGTAAGTTATTGGGAATAACAAAATGAATAAAAAAATTAACATAACTTTTTAATGGGTTTAGTTTTTAGTATCTATTTTTAATAGTGTTTTAATTTAATCCGAGGGCATTTTAAACAGTTATGTATCATAATATTTATACTATTTATATCTCCAACTAAAGCATACCTTGAGCATATTTCCGACTATCCTTCTACTTTCACCACCTGTTTCATCTCTTCTCTATCCCTTTCCTAAAGAACGTAGCACGGTACTTGACTAAGTAGGCATTGTTGCCTGAAGTGCTACTTCTCTTTAAAAAAAAATATATACTGTGACCCAAAAGATGGTGAAATATACTTGCTCAGGTTGAAGTCAGGGGAAACCTTGATGGAATACCAAAAAAATTGTGACGTGCAAAACGATTGTCAGAATTGAGTATAGGGACGAAATAGCAATCGAATCATCTAGTAGCGGGTTCTCCTTTAAGTTTTCCTCAGGATAGCTGGTGCATTTAAAAATTATGTAAAATAATATTATCTGGTAAAGTGAACCTTATTCTCAAATTTTAAATGGGTAAGAAGCTTATCTTTCTTGGTTTGAAGGTTGTGGTTGTGAAAGAATGTGCCCAGTGGGCCACTTTTGGTAGGCAGAACCGGCGTTGTGCGATGAGCCCAACGTTATATTACGGTAAACAAATTAAGCCATTTAAAATAGATTCTAGACATTGTCATTGTATTAAAGAATGTTTTTATAAACATCTGGAGCAGTGTACAGGTGATAATATCCTCCTAGACTTGCTATATCATAAATAACATTGGTATCACAAATCTATTGTCGTGTAACAAAGATAAACTTTAAATGGCTTAAGAGTCATACAATGATTCTCTAATCACTGTTTCAGATTTTTAAAGCTGAAGAGAATATTTTGGATTTAAAGAAATGTATTTCTCCATGTTATCGAACTTATTTATTGTGTATCCCAAGTGAATTAATCAAATTAAGCTTTCGCTCTAATATTCATTTTTCTTGTAATAAATTGTTAATTGAAACAACAATAATTGCTTCTTAAAAAAAAACATAATTAAATATTTTACATTCGACCACTTGTTATAAACAAATATTTATTTTAGCCCATAAATAATTTCATTTAACACAATAATTTTTGTTTGAACAAGCCAGACATTGCTTTAAAATCCCCAAGGCCATTTGGAATTGCTTTGTTTTTTTTTATTCCCCTCGTTTTTGTCCACAAAAATTGCATATAAAATACAAATTAATTTCTCACTTCTGGTCGAATAAGTTTGACTTTGTGTATGTATGTGTGTGTGTGTGCTTTTAACTCATTCTCTTCTAATGTTAAAACTCACGTTATTGTCAAAGTCAGACAAAAGGTAAATAACTGCTTAAAAATGCAATTTCAATTAGCCCTGAAAACAAAAAACGGACCATTCCTTTTAAGCAAATTTAAGGAATGGAAAAAAGGGGCCATCACAACACTTACATCAACACACCACGTACACATACAAATTTCAATGTCAATTGTTAAACAATAACAAATTCAAAATCGACCAAAACAAAGTCTACAATAAAAATTTTATAATAATGAAACGCGTGTAACTAAAGGCAACAACGGACATTGAAATATTTGACTTTAGATCAGAGAATAGAAATTGACTTTAGAGCTGTAAAAACAATCAAACATCCAACTATGCAAACTTATCAAACAAAAAACGAGTAGTTGAAATTGAAATCTTGCTTTAGGCCAAAATACATAGTAAAAATGAGTTTTTTCACAATAGAAAGTAAAAAAAACACAAAAAAGCGAACAACACAACAACTTAAACTTATTTCGTGGTTGCTTGTTGTTTGTTGTTTTTAATAATGAACTTTTGTAGTTGATTTTTGTTTGCGTGTGTTGTTTTTAACAACAATCAAAAGTATGGATGGCCAGATAACATAAAATAAAATAAATAATCCGAAAGCCAAAAACAACAACCACAACTATTTGATGGAACATTTACAAAGTTTTGATTGTCTGTAAAAATTATTGACGCACAGCGAAACATCAGCTGGTTAACACAAAGAATAACAATACAACAAATTATAATACAAATGGAAAAATAAAAATTTAACAAAAAGTTTAAACGTTTGTGAAAATATATTAATTTGTACAACAGTTTAATAACCAGACTTTTTAAAACTAAATTAAAAGTTGGAATTTGGAGTTGGTTATCTTAATATGACTGTTTTTCATTAAAATTTATTAAAAATCGATTTTGATCCCAAAAAATATGTTTTTATAATAAAAACGCTAAAAGTATATTGTTTACAAAATATAACTGAAATAGAACTTAGATAAAAGAGTTATGTGATTGCTTGAAATATTTATTAAAAATCGATTGTAGCACAAACTTTAATTGAACTGCTTAACAAGTCTCAATCTCCTAAGATAAGCTCTGCCAAAGAATTAATTAATTAATTAATGTCACAACACATTATTACGGATGCGTCTTGCTTAAGTTTTAAAAGAAAATAATTAAGTAATAATGTAAACAACAACAATCGCGTATGCTGTTTACTAACTGCGTAGTTTTCTAAAAAAAACTTATGTACACAAGACAACAACAACTATTATAGAATAAATTCCAGACACAAGCTATCAGCATAAAAGCAAAAATAAATATACACACAGACCTACAGGCGCCTATACATTGAATAAACAAAATAACAACAACAAAATGTGATACAAAGGGAATAGAAAATTTTTAATTTTTCTAGACTTCTAGTGGACAAATATAAAAGGCAGCGTCTGATGATAGATAGTTAGTTAGTTGAAAAAAAACCTTATAAGGTGAATACATGCATCTTAAGTAAATTGTTCTGTAGTATCAACTTTGTGTGTAGATAAAGCAAATAAACTTGTAATTAATTTAAAAACTGTAAAATCTGGTGTTATTAACTTTGCAATAAAGAACTCACAACAAAACGTTTATAAAAGGTATAAACGTAACAATATGTTGTAGAGGATATGATAAATCATATCTGGCAAATATCCACCATGACCACACTGACAGATGTAACTTCTTTCATCAAAGTTTCAAAACACTTTTTGGCAAAATGGCGGTCTTTTTTCGTTTATCACATTACGGATTTTGAGTTTTAAGACTATGATCGATTCGATTGGCTCCGATTAGACTCTGTTTTTGAAATAGCCTCACTAAAAATAATCCAGCTGTGTTAAATAATACGATCTGGCTGGTCACTTAACTGCTGATTGTCGTGAAATTATGCGAGCGGCAAATTTGGCTTGCAATATATAGATCCTTCTATTGGCTGTGTGACATGTGTCCTGTGAAAACTACATGTCAGCGATACCCACGTCGTCAATAATATACCGACATCGAGTTGTTAGCCTCTCAGGATAGCGGGATCGATTACAGCATTTCTAGCCTCATCTTTGAAAAAAAAAACGATGTAATCACGCCTCCAGACCACATAGTGCACCATACAGTGACACGTTGAGGCTTCTCAATAATCGCTCTAGGATTTTCAGAAGCCTAAATGCGTCAATTTTGTTTGTTGGCAAGTGAAAATGGGCTTCGTCTGAAAAAATGATTTTTTCAGAAAAGCCGGTCATTGCTAAATAAATTGAACAAATCTACGGCGATGTAAATGGTCGCTCAGCTTCATTTCCTGCACCAGTTGAAGCTTGTAAGGTTGCAAAGTAAAATCCTTACGCAAAATCACTATGTGTTGGTTTTGGATAACCTCAATTGTTGAAAACGTCGAGGAATAAACAAATTTGGATCTACTTCAATACTGTGACTCACGGTTACGTGCTTTCAGTTGAACGCACTGGTGTTTGCACATTTTGTATGGAGTCTGTCGGCTCAAATTTAGCGACCAAATTCTCCGAAGGACGATTAACATAATCCTAATAGTGAATTTTAATTATTTTAATTATTTTAATACGATTTTCGTGCGAAATTGAATTCACTGTTGCCACAATTGAAAGAAAAAACTTCTTGTTGAAAAACCCGCGAAGGTACACTACTTTTTTTTACGCCATTTTGGTAAACATTAAACTTGACAGTTTATATTTGGTTGTCGTGAAGTAGACACGTGGCTATTTTCCTATGGAAAAATATTCGATAAACGAATATACGATAAACGAATATTTTAATCGTTAAAACATTTTTGGAAGAATGATTTCAAAGAAATAGGATGTGTAGGTGATAGGCCTAAGCATGTATCACAACGTACTGCAAGATCGGTTCAAAACATTACGGCTGCTCAAGAAAGTGTTCAAAATAATCCATCAACCTTAATTCGACGTAGATCTCAGGAGCTTGATCTTTACCGTAACATAACGTTGGCTTCAGCAGTTAACTGGTCAGCCAAATCGTGTGATTTCAAATCACCTATGATAAGGACAGAGTCTATACGAAGCCAATCGATGCGATTCCAACCGAAATAGGACCACCTTTAAGTCAAAAAGTGATTAAAAATTTTAATGAAAGAATCGACATCAGTCAGCGTCGTTGTGGTGGACATTTGCTAGATATCATTTTTCATTCATAATTCCCGAACTTTGCTTTGCCCCCATTTTATTAAAATTAGTCTTGGCTGTTCATATTTGATAGTCGTGAGGTAGACATGTGCCAAATTTATTAAGGAAAAATATTCGATAAATCAACGTGTTTTAATCGCTAAAACATTTATCAAAATCAATCATCGATTACTCTGACGGTGAGAAATTACGCGAATATTTTGGGAGAAACAACGTGCCAACTAAACGTACTATTTATAGTGTTGTGAACGATTTCGAAGAAAGATGGTCTGCAGGTGATAAACCCAACCATGAACCACAACGTACTGCCAGATCGGCTGAAAACATTACTGCTGCTCGAGAAAGTATTCAAAACAATCCCTCAACCTGAACTCGACACCGTGATCAGCTTGTTGTTCAAAGAACAACTTTTGCCTTAATTTTGTACAAGGATTTGCATTTGTTTCCATATAAGATTCAGTTGACACAAGAGCTTCTTCCACAACACCCTTTAAGCTGCCGTACATATGACAATAGAATGTTGCAGCTCACCTATGACAACCCCGATTTTCATGAAAAAATCATAATGAGTAACGGGGCACATTTAATGGATGTGTGAATAAACAGAATAGTCGGTTCTGGGGAATGGCAAACCCTCAAATTATTTAACGGTCACCTTTACATCCATTAAAAGTGACAGTCTGGTGTACAGTTTGGTCAGGAGGAATCATTGGACCTTACTTCTTTGAAAATGAAAACGGCGTAACGGTAACTGTGAATGGGGAGCGTGATTGAAAACTTTTTAACGCCACAACTGCATGCGGTGCAGACGGTGCCACATCGCATAGAATCAGGATTTTTTCCCCCCGGGGGCACATAAATATGGTCTTTATAGAATTCCACTATCTAGACACAGTGCAACTGGGGAAAAAGGGAGCCCAGTCCCCTGAAGGCAACAGGGGTTCAACTGGAAACTCCACTTTATTTCCACTGGGATCAGTAAGCTCGCAGAGTTCATTATTTGTCTCTTTAGACATTTAATAGTTCTCTGGCTAGTTATTGAGGTTGGCCCTTATATGGCAGTAACGTGGTGGTTGTGGTTTCGCGGCCCCATATCATATCTTTTGTTTAATATGGTGGCCAGGATAATTTCGCCGTTAATGACACGGCTAGGTGAATGATCCAGTCCAGTGAGCATGCTAGACATGTGTTCTGGACAGGAGTTGGAAAGTCTCCAACTCTTAAGCAAGGAGTGATGATTTGCAGCCCTGCTCTGGAATCATCGAAGTTGCAACCAGAAAGTTCTGTTGCATAGAATTATGGCTTCGGCTTCCTAGGACGAGCATGACGTTCCAAATTATGCAGTGGTTTGGTCCTTCATCTGATTAGGGCTTAATGGCCAGGCGCAGATGTAAATCGAAACAAACACAACCAGGATTATAATGGAATTACTGCGAGAACTCTTTCCAGAACAAATTATTTCAAGAAATGCTGATGTTGATTGGCCTCCACAGTCGCCTGATTTTACTGCTCCGGACTTCTTTTTGTGAAGATATCTCAAAAGCAAATGAAATGTGGGAGAGTGTAATAAAAAATGGGCTAAAAAGGGTTCGCATTTGTGAGGCCTTTTGAGCAGAAGTGGACATTTATCTGATATTATATTCAATACATAATTGCAGACATTAAATAAAACATTTATCAATATAAGATCCATTATCTTTTATTTAATCAAAAATTATAAAAAAAAAGTTTAGTATACCGGCGGACACCCCGCATATTCGGCTAAGTATAGAAATAAGAGGTTGAGTATAATATGGAAAAATACTCAGTCGAAAGCGTCCGCCATCTATCGTTTTTTTTTCAACTAGTGCTTATTTCGTGAATGGTTACACTTAGCTCATGTTTGATTTGGCAGATAATTAGTTTTATCCTTCTGCTGAACGAATATGGTTGTGGGTACACTTGAACAACGCTGGAAAAATTACGACATTACTTTCAAAATCATAGTAATGTTGCAGAATTCGCGGAGCTCTTAGAAATAACGTAAAATTAAATTTATTTTAATTAAAATATAATAAATATATTACAGGATAAATTATAATAAAAAAAACTTCACAATTCCAGCCATCTTCCTCATCATCATGTTCTTTTCTTTTTCTTGTTTTTGTTTTATTCAATTCTCATTTTTATCATTATTCGTTTTCTGTTTTATCATGTTCATATGATAAGTGAAGTTTTGATGTAGATTTTTATTTAATTCTTATTCTCTCTGAAATATTTTTTTTTTCTAGGATATTTTTTTTGTTTCTTTCGCATTCAATCCTGTTTGTATAGAATGAAAGAACTTTGTCTTTAAAAGAAAAATAACGAGGATATATAACCGAGTAATGTTTTATGTTTTGTATTAAAGGAAAAACAACAACAACAATACATTTGTTTATATGCTTCTATAATCCAATAGAGTACAGTAGACTAAAGAACTATTTTTGTTTTTATTTTTTGCTGAATATAAAAACGCCGAATAAGAAGAAAACTCTAAATGATTTTCAAATAGAATGAATTTTCCAAGTACATCTCACAGGTTAAACTTATTTTCATCATTCTGCAATTTCTTAATTTTTTTGTCTCACTGTGTTATAGATTTAATACTTTTACTGAACTCAAATAAGGATTTTCACAATCACACACACATGCAAACACACATATACCTATACAAACATTTATTCTTTGAGTTATTATTTATTGTTGTTTTACAGCACAACTACTTTTAATAACACAAAAGGAGCTTTCTTTTATTTAATTTTCTATTTTCTGTTTTTTCAACCAGTTGTCTTCTATTAGCAATTCTGTGAAAAATAAACAAAATGAAAAACTAATTCGTAAATAAAAGGAATTTTTAAATAATTCTCAGTGTTTAGTTGAGAATGGCAAAGTGCATGAGAATATGGTCGTGCGTGTGTATGTATGTGTGTGTGTGGGTCTCTGTAACATAGAAATGCTAAGGCGTGGCTCAGTGGCAACTAGCAAAAGCTTTGTCTGACAAATGTTACAACAATATTAGATTAACGCTTTTGTACTCGTACATGTAATAAATATCATTGTTGCATGATTAAGTTCTTTGTGCTTGCCAGCAGTGGAAATTATTTTAAAATCATAATTTTAATATTTAAGGATCCACTAATAAAAATATTTATGAATATAAAATTTTAAGAAATAAAACTTTTAAACAAAAAAATTAATATTTTTCTAAATGTTTTAATACATGACTTTCTTTACAATAGATCATGACCATAAGGACAATTTGGATCCTATTACATTTTTTTAGGGGGGCCCTTGTTCTGCTTAGACATAATATGTTTTACGGTAATTTATATATTCTGTCCAAGTTTAGTTCACGGATGCTTCTTTCTGCTCCTATCATTTCCTCTAAAAAACCAAAGCCATATGGCATGAGTTCTTAAAGAACAGCTCATAGCATCTGATATTAATTTAAAGAGAACAACTCTTGTCCAGTTTTTATCGGATAGCCCATATCAGTTCTAATATAAAAGGTCCGCCATCTAACTTTTTTTTTCAACTACTGCTTATTTCGTGAATGGCAACACTTAGCTCATGTTTGATTTGACACATAATCAGTTTTATCCTTCCGCTGAACGAATATGATTGTGTATACGCTTGAACAACGCTGGGAAATATTGAGACATTGCTTTGAAAGTCAAGTTAATGTTGCAGAATGTGTGCGAAAATTGCTTACGAATTTTGGAAGAAGAGAAGCACCGTCATCTCCGTATGTTCGTTATCTTGTGAAAAAAAGTGAAAGAAACTGTCATCCTCATCGATAAACCAAAGCCTGGAAATCTAAAAACAGTGCGTACATCCGAGAATATTGCTGCTGTGGCAGAAAGTGTGCGTGAAGCGCCATCAACATCAATTCACCGTCGTTCTCAACAATTATACATTTCAGAGACATCATTGAGATGAATTTTGCATAAAGACCTTAGTATGACGCCATACAAAGTCCAATTCGAGACAGCTTATGCCATCTGATATGTATTTTTATACGAGATACAATATAATCTGATATACCTTTTTCTATATCAGCTCATGCTATCTAGCATGCATTTATAACATATTCATGTCACCTAATATAAATTCCTATACGATATTTTATGTCTTTCGAAATTAGTTCTTATCAGACAACTCACGTCCTCCACTCCATGTTCCTTTTAAATATCTTGTCTTTTTTTTCTCAGTTTCTATACGGCATTTCATTTATTCTTTAGCACAGCTCATGCTCACAAGGTACGTGTTCTTATAGGTGTATGTTTATAAATAACAGCTCATGTCATCTGATATGTATTTATTAAATCCCATCAGATATCTCATGCCATCAGTTATAAAATGCTATGCCACACTGCATGTCTTCTGCTACTTGCTTTTTTGAAATTGCTCATGTCTTCTATATCAGTTCCTTTATACGTCCACAACATAAGTTACTGTCGCATATCTCATGTCATCCAATATAATTTCATGTATGAAATTTTATAGCTCATATTTTCCACTATCAGCTCCTTTGGGATAACTCATGAAATATGATCTTTTAATATTAATTGATATATGACATTTCAAGATTTTTATCTCACATCGCTTGTCTTCCAGTATTAGTTTCCCTGGCATAATTTATTTCTTATATCTCGATTTATGACTTTATGTCATCTTACATATCCGTTTACAGGAGTGTTTTATTTATATCATGTTAATATTATTTCCTATCTAATACGTCATGATATCTACTATGAATTCTACATTTTATGTTTTCTAAGCATACATTCTTATCGGATATCTTATGCTATAAGCATTCTATAAGGATAACTCATATCTATCAATCTCAGTTCCTGTACGATATTTGAAATCTTTTCGTAAGAGTCTTTAGATCAGCTCAGGTATTTTGCTATATCTATCTTTCTAACCAATTGCTCCTTATTATGTCTTCTAAAGCATACTTCAAAAGACATGTGGTATCTTGCATAGGTCACGTTAATTGATATGCATTCCTCATAAGAAAAGCTCACAGCTGCGGTCTGAAATTTCTATGAACACCTAATGCCTGCTAATGCAAGTTCCTTTACATATGATTTTCTACAGAATAGCTCATATACTTTTACATAAGTTCGACAAAAAAAGAGCACATGTGTTATGACATGAATTGGCGAAGGACATATTATTCTATAATGATTTTATGGGACGGCATTTTAAACTGGGGTTTCTCATATCAAATGAGTTTTAAGATGATAACTCATGTCTTCGGACATGAGTTCCCTTGAAAGAGTTTATAACTTATAAAAATCTCTGTGTTACAGCTCAAGGCCTTTGATTTCTCCTGTGTGACAAAAGTTATTATCGGGAAATTAATCGTTAGAAATAAAAGTACAGTAAATTATTTCTATTAAAGTTTTGAAAACGCATCTCGAAATTCATAGGATTTGTGAAAGAACAGTTCATGTCTGGCAGGATTTTTAATGCTTGGCATTGATTTTGGTAAAAAAAAATGACAGCTCAGGTATCACTAGGGCTTCCATGACGATTATCTAGATTAAGTTGCTTGGATTTGTTTCGCCATTAAATGAACTACTTTTATCATTTGTTTCCGTCTTTGCTGGCTGTTTGTTGGATATGAATAGCGAAGGCTTTCTCAAGCCGTGTTCTAACATGTTCGATGTTTTCACATCGAAAGCTCCCGCTCTTCATACCGAACAAACAGCCTGCATAGACGGAAAGAAATGACAAGAGTCTTATCCAGATTTTAATTATCAAATGTCTGATATGACATAACATAATTTTTGGCAAGACAATAATTTCTGCTAAGAGTTGTAGCAGTTTTAGGAACTGTGAATATTTTACACGAACTTAATTTATGTAACAGCAGGATTTCGCTGGTTGGTGGGGTGAGCCCAACGTCGTCCAGGATTGTATCGTGCCAACTTTGAATTAAAAGGCGGCTGGCTGATTCGGTATAAATCCTCTACCTTTATTTGCCACCAATCTTCTTAACGGCAGCTCACCCTTTCTTTGCTTCGTGTGCTGTGCAATGGTGTGCGGTGGTATCTCTGGGCTAGGTGCAACGTATCAACAGTTAGTGGACGAGAGAAATAGCCAGATGAGCGAAAATTGTAAAATAACTACTAGAACACAATTTAACGCTACTCGAGTGACTCTTAGTAGCGACTGTAGTCACAACCCAGGCTGGGTAAATACCACTGCCCAGGTTGTGTCCTCACTGATGCTACGATGGTAAGTACCACGAGGTTAGTTAGGGTACGAGAGAAATATCCAAAAACACAGTGCAGCGTAATAACCATTTGAACACAATACTGTTGTTTTTTCCCGTCTTATCTGGCTGTTGTTCTCCTAAAGTTAATGGCGAGCGTTTTCGATGTGAAAACATAATTGTTACGCCCCGGTATAATTTGTACTGGTGAGCCTGTGTTACCATTTAGGTACTTCTGTTATTAAGTTCGTATCTATTCATGAAGGCAGAATGCCAGCCACCTGGCTCTTTATTATTATTATCTAAGTACATGTGTCCATCTGAGGATGTTTTTCGTTTATTCGTGTGCTTAACTAGTTTTAATGGTGTGAAAATTGTGTCTGAGGTCGTGTTTACCTATTCGTTTATAACATCACTGTTCCATCCGCTTTGTTTGTGTTACCATCAGACCAAAAAACAAAAAATGTGGTTTACCAAATTAAGCACTTCAATGAAACGAATAATTTGCGGACACGTATAACGCTTCGATTCAGTATTTAATCTGGATTCACTTTCATTTTTTTACTAAGAGAAGTTCAACTAAATTCCACTTCATTTTTGTAATCGAAATGAATTCACTACTGTTGTGCAATGAAATAAAATTTTTCCTTTTCAAACATAAAACAAAAAAAAAAATTTTTTTTCATCTTTTAATCCCCAAACAAAATGTTACAAAAACGAAGCCATCTGGTGACGAAACCGAGTTCGCCGGGTTTGCTAGTCTAATAAAACTTTCGCTCCTTTAATTAGTAATTTTTAGTGGAAGAAGAATTACTTCTGCTAGACATGGCAGGTAAGCATTACAGGTTTGACATGAGTCACAAATTTTGCATTTACCACGTATAACTATTTTCATTAAATAGCATGAAAAATTAATATCAACCACAATAATGACTTTGTTAAACTGTAAAATTTTATAATCCTTGCACTTAATTCCCTTAACATTAAAAAATTCTTTCTTTGTTTAAAAATTCCATTTTCTTGCTTAACCATTCTCTTTCTTTTTTTTTAACAGAAAGTAATAGTTTTTAAGAGAGAAGGGGCAATTATGGTCATTTAGTTTTATTGTGGATGTCCAATCGAATTGCAGTTTTTAGTTTAGCTCTGGCGGCAATATGGTAGATGGTGTATAATATGTTAGTCTGGCATTTGACACTATCTGAGAATAATTGTTACACAGAATCACATTGTACGCTCACATGCATTACAAAATTGTACAAGAAAAGAAAATATAAATTATATTACACTACAGTGTGGTTAAAAATTTGGAAAACACAAAAACTATAAAAAATGTACTAAGTCAATTCACGAAAAAAAGTGATTAAATAATGAAAATATAAAGTATTTCTTTTTTAATTTTTTTAAGTAAAATTTACATGATTAACGTTTCACTATTTTTTATTATTCACTGCAAAATATTTCTTTCACTAAAAGTGACCAAACTGAACAAATGCATAAGTGTGAGCAACTATTGTTGAGGTTTTATTGTCTCAAGTGACCACCACACACAAATATAAATGTCAGGATACAACAAAAGTGAAAAGAATAAAAATATTTCTTTTTTTTTGGTTTTTGCTTTTTTAAATCCATATAAAGAGATGTAGAGATATTCGCTCTTATTGTATTATAACAAATTTGCGGTTATCAAACATGTGTCATCACCATGTAATTTCGTTTTAATTACTGATGACTCTAAATTTAAGTCAGGGGAAAGCACAATAAAAACTTGATTTTTTATTTACGCTATAGAAAGCCATTTAAAATAAAACTAAAGATTAAACACTTGAGCATAAAGGCAATAAAGATAGTTGCTAGAAAATTGAGATTACAACGAATAACAACTTGCAGTAATTTTTGATTATTATTTTTATATTTACAACATTAAAAATTTAAAACCATCTCTGCTAAATCATCTACTTAGTGCACTTATAGAAGAACTCTAAAGCCTCGGGAAAAGTATTTTGAATTTAATTAAATTTTTAAATAAATTCGAAAAAATTTCGCTGTCAACAAAAAAAATTTAAATTATATTATTTACAGGGTAAACCGAAAAAGGAAAGCGAAAAGCGGTAAATTAAATAAAAAGCGCTAACAATTTTAAGAGAACAAATTTTAAAAAATGGCCACAAAGTCTAAAAGATCTTCCCTATAGTAAATAAAATTGCTAAGTGCCATAAGTGGGCCACCCTTTAATTTATAAAGTTTTTATAATGTGTTATTAAAACTTTGAGGAGTGAACCTATTGCAGTTAAAATAAAACTTTTTGCTTTAAAATTTGTTTCTCTATGGGAACACCCTTTAAATAAAATTATTATCTTTTAACAGAATTGAGAGTTTTTATCATATGGCACCTAAGGCAGCATTCGTTAAGTGACCATATTTGATCAATTTTAAGCTTTTACAGGGGCACCCTTTAATGTAAAATTTTATTTTCTTTTGCCTAATAAAAGAGAAGATTGTTTGACTTTTGAAAGTCTGCCTGCTATATGGCGATAACTAGAAGTGGACCAGTCGGCACACCCTTTAATTTATAAACTTATCTGTTTTTTATTACAGCGCGTACACATTTGGTTTAATTTTCTACAGCCCGTTTAAAAAATTTGAGGTGTATAAATAGGTATAAAATAGAGGATTGTTAGACTCTCTGAACTCGGCTTGTTACGTCTCACCCTTTAATTTAAGGGCACACCCTTTAATATAAAATTTTATTTTTGTTTTTTAACGCAGCCTGAATACACTTGTTTTGAATTCCTAGTGTTTGACTGCTAAAACTCCAAATTTAGAGTTGTATAGGTTAGTGTTGTGACGACCAAAAGTCGGCAGGCTCGTTTTTGGATCACATAGCAATTCAATCACAAGCAATTAGACTCTATATATATGTTTTTCAAATTTTGTAATTTTTTTTGAATTTCACAAATTTTTACACTTTTTACATTTCTAAATATTTATTGTTTAATGAATTTCATAATTTTTTTAAAAGAGAACATTATTATTATAAACTTTTCATTTTATATAATTCATAATTATATTTTATAATTACATTTATTATTTGTTAATGGAATATTTGAAATTATAATAGCCGTTAAAAAGCGCCATCTATTAACACGAGGATACATCCGTGAGAAGAACATACCATTAAACACAACCCTAAACACTAGCAATCAGCTGTAGTTTAGTGGTATGGGTGTGTATGTGTGCCTGGCAGAAACATATAAAAGCGAGATAATTACGTATATAAGTTAAGTTGGTCACGGGCAAGCAACCGGGCAAGACTTCTTTAAGTTAGTTAGAATTTTATTCAACTTAATTAAAAATAGTCTTGCAAATAGGTTTCGCTCACTTAATCAAAGCCAGAATCTTATTCGACTTTGAATAAAGCGAGACTCGCTAAGGTCTCCATCTCAGTAAGTTCTGTCGCTGCTTCACCTGGCCAGAATTTTATTCGCCCAGGTGACGGAGCCCAGAGCCAGGCCGCGTTTTGGTCAGCAAGGCCAGAATTTTATTCGCTCCAGTGTGAGAAGCAGTAGGCTAGCCGACGGAGAGTGGAGACGAAAGCTCTTGAGGGACACGAAGCGGTTGATCATCGTTGGCGTGCTCAGTAGTGGTGTAGTTTAATTATAACTTAGTTTAAGAGTGAATTATAATAAAAGAAATTTTTTTTATAAAACAAAAGTGTCTCTTGTGATTAGTGAAAACATTTTTTTTGTAACGAACCCTAGACGCCGCGAGCTTTACCCCAGCATAACGCGAGAACGTGTCGTTACAGTGTCCGCCCTTAAAATTTTAAATTCAATCTTTTGTTTTTACTTTAGCGCATGCACGCTCGGTTTGAATTTTTGAAGCCTGCCTGTTACGTTTCCAAAATTAGAGGTGGAAAGGTTAGTGCCCGAATTTTTATGGCACACCCTTTAATGTAAAATTGTATTTTTTTATTTTTTAATATAGCGTGTATACACTCAATTTGAATTAATAGAATCTGCCTACTAAAATTCATGAAAAATTAGAGGTGTATAGGTTAGTGCCCGACCTTATAAGGCACACCCTTAAATTAAAAATTTTATTTTTTTTTTGTTTTTTTTTTTCGGTTTAAATTTCTAAGGCCTACCCGCAACGTTTCCGAAATTAGAGGTGAAAAGGTTATTGCCTGAACTTTTATGGCTCAACGTTTAATTTAAAATTTTATATTTTATATTTTAATACAGTGCGTATGGCTTTCTAAGGAGAGTCTGCTACATCTGGAAAATTAGAGAGGTGAATAGATAAGTGTCTGACCTGATATGGTACACCCTTTAGTTTAAAATTGTATTTTCTGCTTTTTAATGTAATCAGCACACACTCGGTTTTACTTTCTACAGTCTACCTACCACGCGTCGAAAGTGAGGTCTGCTTTTATATAGCACACCCTTTAAGGGTAAATTTTATTTTTTGTTTTTTTACTATAGCGCGTTTAATAACAATTTAAAAAATAAGCAACACTCTTTTTAGCGCGATAATAAATGAAACTTTAAAAACTGTTTTAAAAAGTGCAAAAATTATACCAAATATTAAAGCCTGGTAAAAAAATGATAAAGTAGCGACTACATTACATTATCCAAACGCTTGAATGACAACACAAAAATAGTTTTTCAATCAGTAAATATTTATTTCTTAATATCACTACTGCCCTCATAATAAATATTATCCGCCAATTTGCTACTAGGCATTTCACAGTGACACGAGTCATTTGAATTTTTTTCAATCCAGTCCAAATATTGTGTAACACGTGTGTATACACCTGGTTTATTGGGTCTGGCACAGCCCTCACCCCATGAAACAATGCCAGCTAAGTGATATGTATCCAGCTCTTCATTGTGAACATGAAATGGTCCACCACTATCGCCTTGACAGGAATCTTTTTGACCTTCCGGTACACCAGCGCACATCATATTCTCTGTTATATGACCTTCGCCATATTTCATAATACATTCCTCATTTGTAATGATGGGAAGCATAACTTGCTAGAGGATGAAAATTATTTTAATGTTAATCATCATAATTATGAGTGTATCACAACATACCATTAGCTTTTGAGCAACAGGCCCACCTTCTGATGTAGCACCCCAGCCACTTGCTATACCTGTTTCATTAACATAAGTGTTGTTCTTCATGGGCATACAAACTGGCCTTAAAATATTAGAAATTTCCACTGGTTCAGTTAGCTGCAGCAGACCAATATCATTGTTAATATTCTCAGGATTATAGCGCTCATGTATTGTGGCCTTTATAACTTTCCTATTTATTTCTTGAGAAGAATTTGCTTTGCGGTCATGCACCAATAAACTAACTGATATACGATTGACTATAAAACCTCTTAAACAATGAGCTGCGGTGGCAACAAAACGATCAGATATTAAAGAACCACCGCAATAAAAACGATTATTATATTTAAGTAATGTCATCCAGGGATAACGTATTTCCTGTGCCTCCTCACCTCCCACTATACGATTTATAATATTAGGTGTACCACAAGAGCATGGTTGGCATTGTTTAATTTCTGTGGCTGGCTTTATGGTGCTGCTTGTAATGGGATTAAATTGAAATATTGATATTAACCATTCCAAGAAATTATTCTGTCTTGTTTGGGAATTTTTCTTTGTATAAGATTTGCCTTGAACAGCATTACTGATAGCTATGATGACAAGTATAAAAAGAAATTGTTTAGAAAACTTCATTTTAAAAATGTTTGGTTTAACCACGCTTTAATGCTTCACGTTTCACTGTCATTGGCCAACTAAATGTCTGACCACAAAGAAATCTTCTTTTTTGTCTTTTCTCTTTGTTTTAGTATTTTAACAACCAACAAAACTAGATTGAAATGCCTCTATTATTAGCAATAACTCTTCTTTTGTAATTTTTTAACATTTCTTATATATTCATATAATTAATGTACTTTAATTGATATTCTGGCCAGGTTCTTCATTAACGTTCAATATTTAAGGCAATTTCAACTACAACACAACTGGCTTCAGTTGGGCTACTAAAGAAAGTTGTTATACTCAAGATTAGTTTTGTTCAGCCAAGTGCCAGTTTCAGCTTACATCAAAGAGTTGAAATAAATTAAAAATAGAATTAAAATTACATAGCCAGCATTTTGCATATTTGTATAAAACTTGCAATTATTGATTAAATAAAGAATACACAAATAATTATGTAGCTTCTGTTCATTGAGTATATGAGGGCTTAAACTATAATTTTTTTCAAAAGCTTCCATCCAACAACATCAATTATTCATCGTAAAAGACAAAGAAATTTATATGTTTAGACGAATTATAAAACACTGTTATCAGGTATGGTAAGCGAAATTAAATAATTCTTGCAATTAGAAAATTTTAGTTACTAATGTTTAAAATAGTACTTAAGCCCTTTTATAAAAAACCTTGTTAAAGATAAGCTTTACTGCAGAAACTTATGTCACATATAAGCTTACCTATACAGGGTGTCCGTCGGGAAGCTATACCACTTTCTTTTGCCGCCATTTTGGTAAACATTAGTCCTGGCAGTCGTGAAGTAAATATGTGGCAAATTTATTTGAAATAATCTACGATACACCTGTGTTTTAATAGCTAAAATGTTTTATCGAAATCAATCATCGATTACTGTGACGATGGGAAAGTTTGGTGAAAATTTTGGTAAAAACAATTTACCAACAAAACGCACGTGTAGTGTGATTCGATTTACATCCGCGCCTGGCCATGAAGCCTTAATCAGATGGTGTACCAAACCACTGCATTATTTGGAACGTCCTAGGAAGCCGAAGCCATAATTCTATGCAACAGAACTTTCTAGTTGCAACTTCGATGATTCCAGAGCAGGGCTGCAAATCATCACTCCTTGCTTAAGAGTTGGAGACTTTCCAACTCCTGTCCAGAACACATGTCTAGCATGCTCACTGAACTGGATCATTCACCTAGCGTGTCATTAACGGCGAAATGATCCTGGCCACCATATTAAAACAAAAGACCTGATATGGGGCCGCAAAACCACAACCACCACGATACTCCCATAAAGGGCCAACCTCAATAATCAGTCAGGGAACAGTTAAATGTCTAAAGAGACAAATAACGAACTCCGCGGCTTACTGATTCCCGTGGAAATAAAGTGGAGTTTCCAGTTGTACCCCTGCTAACTTTAGGGGACTGGGCTCCCTTTTTCCCCAGTTGCACTGTGTCTAGATAGTGGAATTCTATAATGACCATATTTATGTGCCCCGGTGGGACGCACGTGTAGTGAATGATTTCGAAGAAATCATCGACTGACAAAATTACTGCTGCTCAAGAAAGTGTTCAAAACAATTCATCAACCTTAATTCGCTGCCGTGCCTAGAAGCATGATATTCAAAGAACAACTTTATCTACGATTTTGCTTAAGGATTTGTATTTGTTTCCATATAAGATTCAATTGATACAAGAGCTTTTAGCACAAGACTATTCACGCCGCCGTACATATGCCAATAGGATTTTACAGCTCGCCCATGACAACCCTGATTTTCATGAAAAAATCATAATGAGTGATGAAGAACATTTTCATTTCAATGGATCTATGAATAAACAGAATAGTCGGTTCTGGGGAATGGGAAACCCTCAATTTATTCAACAGTCACTTTTCATTTTTGAAAATGAATACGGTGTAACGGTAACTGTGAATGGAAAGCGATATCGTGATATGATTGAAAAATTTTTTACGCCACAATTTTTTTTTGTTTTAATTTTTATTTTTAAGACAAGTAGCATTTAAAGCAACAATGCCTATTTAGTCAAGTACCGTGCTACATTCTTTAGGAAAGGGATAGAGAAAAGATGAGGCAGGTGGTGAAAGTAGAAGAATGGTAACGGAAATTAGCTGTCGTATAAGACAGCACAGTGACCATTGACCATGCTCCCATCACTGAGCAGCCCCACCGACAGTCAATTTTTTTTTGTAGTAAAAAAACACAATGTTTTTGTTGGGAATCGAACCCACAACCCCCAGTCTTTTAAGCTAACACACTACCTACTAGCCTACAGGGGCACCTATACTTTGATATAAATATCTATGACTAAGAATATTTCTTCCATAAAACAACAGCATTCTTTGGGCTTGATTAACATGTGGTATCAACAAGACGGTGCTACATCGCATACAGCCAAGATTACTATGGAATTACTGCGAGATATCTTTCCACAACAAGTTATATCAAGAAATGGTGATATTGATTAGCCCTCACGGTCGCCTGATTTGACTGCTCCGGACTTCTTTTTGTGGGGATATCTGAGAGGCAAGGTTTGGGCAAACAAACCAGAAACGCTTGGAGCAACTCAAACAAAATATTCGTGATGAAATTAATGAAATACCGCGTGAAATGTGAGAAAATGTAACGGCTCGCTTTTATGGGGCTAACAAAGGCGGGCATCTTTTCGTCAGTGGAAAAAATGGTCTCCCAATTTCCGTTCAATTATGTCTGAATGTATTTTCCACGAAATTAGGAGTGCGCTGCGTTTAGAAAATGTTTCAAGCCGCAGATAAATCTACAGTAACGAGAAATGTATGCGAATTCTACAACTGTCAAAGCATTGCGATCATCTACTTCCATTATTTACAACTGACACAAGCAACTTACTGGATTTAGGAGACGATATGCTTTTTGAAAAACATATGCCATAAATTATGCTTTGCAGTAGCCTCGGAGACGGGCTATATTTAGAAGATACAGCTATATCTTGAGTGAAACCAGGGATAACACATTGTATTAGAGTTGATAGGGAAGCTAAAAGGGCATATTATACCAGGTGACTACTTTACCTCAACATTCAAATTGGCAAAGAAATTATTTGTGGGCATCACCAAAATTGGCAGATCTAAACAAAAACTATCATTTTATAGCTCAAAATTTGCTTTCTGTGACAATGAAATGCTAATAACATACGTCAGTCACAAAAAGCAACGCAACAATTTTGAAGTGCAATACGTAAATATGCCACAGTTGCAGAATATGCTGAGTTGGTCATAGTGTTACGAGGGTCGAGATCGAGGTAAAGAAAATATTTATCACCATGTAAGCAGACAATTATAACAGTAAATTCTTTTTAAAGTAATTAAAAAAAAGAACGATAACAGCAGTCAGCGTGGTACTTTCCATATATCATATATCAGATACCACACACGATCAAGATTAGCCAAAGTCTTTAAACAATGCATTCGTAGCTTCATCACACATCTGCGTTATTAAACAAAAAAAAAACAAGAGAAGGGATGCTCTATAAGTGACGGCAGATAGCTTATATTAATTTTAGAATAGTACAATGTAAAAGTCTTCAAATTTGATTTAATATGCATTTTATAGATATGCGAAGTCGAAGGGTAGTTTAAATAGTTACTCTGATCCAAAGTAATTTTTACGTAGGAAGTAAACAATTTTCCCAAAATAAGATACTCTTTCGCAGATGACAGCTTCATTTGCCACTCGTATTCGTATGGTAATATACCGAACCATTTGGAAGTGAGTTTCAAAAGGCTGAACATGAGTGATACGTTCAATCACGATCTCGCGGCAATCTCTGAATAGGGTCGTACGAATAATGTCGATTTTAACGCCCATAAGATGCAATGTTGCATTCTTACGCATAGATCTGTGTTCGAAAATGATGCTGTTACTAAGGGTGATATAGATATTACGGAATCGGAAGCTCTCTCCGTTCTTGGTATAAAAATTCAGTGTGATGTTCGATGGACTAAACACATTTTTCAGGTTTCTAAAGAAGATTTCAAGTTTTTTTTTTTATTTGGGTACGGTTTTACGTCGACCCTCGAAAAATTTGTTTTGTGAACCATCTTCACCGGTTTGTTCACAAACTAAATTTGACGAGGGTCGACGTAAAACCGTACCCAAATAAAAATAAATTAAACCCCGTCGGAATATATACTCACATACAAAATTTCAAGTGCCTTGGTTTTCTAACACGATATAAGAGATACTTCATTCCATCCGATCTTCGTACTGTTTATAACACCTATATCCGTCCAAAAAGTTGTATTCCATATACAACTCTCATGTATGGGCCGGCGCCCTAAAGTCTATTTTGGAGTTGCTCGACTGCGTACAGAAGAGACCTAAGAGGTTCATTGGAGACAGTAGGGTATCCAACTCTATTGATTCCCTAAAGCATCGACACAATGTTGGTTGTATTTCACTGTTTTATTGTTAATACAATGATAAGTGCTCTAACGAAATTAGGGAGCTTGTTCCCGAAACTCGTACATTTTTGTGTTTGAGTCAATTTTCGTTGAGAATGCATCCATTTGTGGTCGATTGGCATTATAGGGAAAATTCGTTTTTTAACAGAACAGTTTGTATGTGAAATAAACTTCCTCCAGAGGTCTTTCCTATTAATTTCAGTGTGGAAAAATTCAAATTGAATGTCCATAAACACTACTCCCTCTTTCCTCTTCCCCATAACCTATTTTCCTAGTTCTGGTACAATGCACTACATGAGTAGGAGTCATTCCCTGAGTACTGGTCCGAGCGAAAAGAAAAAAAGATTCGGTAACCCTTTTCCTATAAGTAATAACAAAAGCTCAAGTTTTTGTCTGTGCGTGTGGTAAGCAGACCCGTATAGGTAGCTACTTCATCGTGAACAGAGTAAAAAGAGTTATCTTAAACATGTGGAGCCAAGGTGGTGGTTGCACTGTTAGATTTGACTACATATTTTTAATACAAAAGATCATCAAGTCATTATTTCAACTTACGCCCATGCCATACATGTAAGGAATAATTATTATTGCTGATTGATATTGATTTTATAAAAAAAAAACAGCAGTACAAGCCTCCCATAACCTCATAATAGAAAAAGTAAATCAACTTGTGTAGCCGTTGTAGAACAGTTGGCAAATGATTGCGTGTATTTAAGCAGCAGCTGAAGAGCTGTTTTAGTAAAACAAGGAAAGTTACGGTATAACAACATTGTATGTGCAGCTGGTTATGTGTACCTGGTTAATTAATAGATAAGAAGCTTGTGAGCTTAAGTCGCTGTCGGAGATACAGCGTTATGTGGTCAAGAAGTTGTGCCTTCGAGTCTCGCCAAAGCAACACGTAGAGACATAAGTTTGCAAAAATAAAATAGAGTAAAACACCTGACATGTAGATAATTGTAATTAGCGGAACTCTCATCCTTCAAAAATTGCAGGATGAGTACATTCGCTTTACAGCTAGAGTTTATACTCATGATAGTGATCTTTTGCTTGAGGAAAATCCATACATGGAACTTAAAAAGCGTGATGGAAACCGGTTATAAAAAAAATCTTATTTCCTATTTAAAAAAATAAATATTATCAAAATAATACTAATAATAGCAGTAAGAACAGGTGGTATTGGAATGAGGCACTTAAATATTGTCTAACATTTAATTGAAAACAAAATTTATTTGTTTTATTTCACTTAAATTGGCAGAAGAAAAAAACGAAATTCAATCAAACAAATTACATACTCAATCTGGAATTGATTACATCAAATATAATCAGCTATTTAATATCATTTATTTTTATCCTTCTCTAATCTATTTTACTATTTTTCTTTTGGTTGACATCTTTTGGTCATTTTTCTTCATTTCATACCAAAATATATTTTACACCTCAAATGTAAAATTTATTATTTATGTATGTGTATTTCACCTTTTTAAATGTGTGGTAAAGATGATGATGATGATGGTGATAATGATGATGACAAAAAAGCCAATAAAACTGCGATAAATACCTGAGCTGTCAAGAAAGAAATAACTATTTTCCAGCTGATTACCTGCTACAATCTTTAATAAATAATTTAATAAAAAGGATATTTTTAAGAAAACGTTAAAGGAATGTATTACTTACATCGAGAGAAAATACATCATAATTATAATAAAAGACAGTTTGGTCTTTATGGTTGTAAGCCGAGTAGAAATTACGATAGGATTAACTATCAAACGAACCATCATTGTAAAAAACAAACATAACGAACTTTGTTTTTCAAACCAGCACTCAGGGAATAACGCTTACATATGCAATGCCACAGCTAGGATATTAGGTTTTGGGGAGAAGAAAGAGGGAGTAGTGTTTGTGGACATTCAATTTGAACTTTCCTACATTGAAAGAGACAGGAACCACCTCTGGAGGGACTTTTTTCCACTGTTTTGCTAAAAAACGAATTTTCCTTGTAAAGCGTAGTCCAATTTACAGGGCAATCAACCACAAATGGATGTGCTCTAAATGAAAATCAAGTTACACCGAAAAACATAGGAGTCATGGGAACAAGTTCCCTAATTTCTTTAAAGAACTTACCATTGATATAACGATAAAACAGTGAAATACATCCCACATTGTGTCAATGGCGTAGAGAATTAATAGAGTTGGATACCCTACTGTCTGCAATGAGTCTCTCGGACCTCTCTCCTATACGCCGTCGAGCAACTACAAAAAAGACTTTGGGGCGGCGCACTATACATGGGAATTGTATTTCATTTTTAATCGAATATAGCCGGTATAAATAGTAAGAAGATCGGATGGAGTAAAGTGTGTCCTACACCGTTTTAGATAACCGAGGCACCAAAGCTTCTTTAGAGACTTGGAAAATGTGTTTAGTCTATCGAACATCATACTGAATATTCATGCCGAGAACATCAAGAGCTTCCGATTCCGTAATACCAATATCAGCCATAGTAACAGGTGCAGCACCATTTTCGAACACAGATCTATGCGTAAGCATGCACCATTGCATCTTGTGGGCGTTCAAATCGACATTATTCGTACGACCCCATTCGGAGATCGCCGCGAGACCGTGATTGAACGTATACTCATGTTATGCCTTTTGGAACTCAACACTAACTGGTTCGGTTTATTACCAAACGACAAAGTATGCTGTCATCTGCGAAGGAGTATCTTATGTTCGGAAAATTCTTCATTATCTACGTAAATATTACTTTGTAACGAAGTGACTATTCAAACTGCCCTTCGACTTTGCATATCAATAAAATGCATATTAAATAAAATTTAAAAACTTTTACGTTGTAATATGCTAAAATAAGTATAAGATATCTACCGCCACTTATAGGGCGTTCATTCTCTGTTTTTTTAACAATGCAGAATGAAGCGTCCAACACATTGTTGAAGGACTTTGGCTAATCTGGCTCTTGTGTGATATCTGATATATGATATATGGAAAGTACCACGCATACTGCTATTCACACGACCCTATTCCGAAATTGTTGCGAGATCGTTACTGAGCGTATTATTCATGTTCTGGCTTTTAAAACTCACCTCCAACTAGTTCGGTCTATTCCCAAATAAATACGAATGATAAAAGGTAGTGTCAGCTGACAAACTTAATTTTAATCAAAGTTTGTTTATTTGTAATTTACAATTGGGTTAACTGTCAGACTAAACTATCCTACACTGTGCGAATTTTTTCACATGCATGATCATTATATTCCGAGAAATCATTATAAGTAAATGGAATATAAGTAATTGAGCAACGCTTCCAAAATATTCAAAAATTCTTTAAGAAATGTTTTCAGCAATGAGACTCACTTTTGGCGAAACCAGGTTTTTTTTTAATAAATATAGAGAGTGCAACAGCCCACAACTGATGGTGCCATCATTACACCTTCTTTAGCAATGGAACTCGTGTTACATCGGAGGGAGATCCATACCACGCCATAATTATTACTTTTTTAATATGAATTTAATTATTCCTTATAAAATGTGCTTTCAACAGAATGGTTCTATATGCTATACGGCGACTGTAACGATCGACTGATTAGAATCAAATTTTTCCAATAAGTTTACGTCGTGAAATGGAGCTGTTAGTTTACCAATTATTTCCCATGAGACCACGAACATTTAAAGGCACTAATAAACCAGCACCTATTCACGCCTTCGAGGCCAACAATATTCGAGTTATTCGAGATATAAGGCCAGCAAACGAGAATAACTCTCTTATTAACGCTATGAGTCAGCACATAAACAATAAAATAAATGACGGTCACAAAGCAAACATCTAATGAGACTTTTATTAACAACGTACGTTCTAATTCTCGTAAGACGTGATGTTGCATAGTTATTAGCACATTGGGAAGTCGAACCTGTGACTTATGTTTAAAAACTGTAGAAGATACTTCACTGTATTCATTTGTTCTACTATTTACTTAGGGTGGCTGATCACCCTGTAATAAATTTATTTTTATTGGCCACTAGCTAACCCGGCGAACTCCGTTTCGCCACCAGATGGCTTTGATTTTTGTAACATTTCGTTTGGCGATTAATAGATGAAGAAAAATTAATTTTTTTTTGTTTTATATTTGAAAAAGAAAAATTCTATTTCATTGCACAACAGTAATGAATTCATTTCGATTACAAAAATGAAGTGGAATTTAGTTGAACTTCTCTAAGTAAAAAATGAAAGTGAATCTAAAGTAAATACTGAATCGAAGCGTTATACGTGTCCGCAAATTATCCGTTTCATTGACATGCTCTTTGCGAACCATATTTTTTGTTTTTTGGTCTGACGTTAACACAAACAAAGTGATTGGTTTCCCAAAACGTGAACACGCAATGTATAGCTGCCCATGTAAAAAACATTGATTTTCTAAGTTTATCCCGCAAACACTAAGCGATTGGCCTTGCGACTTGTTAATTGTCATTGCGAACGCAAGGCGAACCTGAATTTGCAATCGTTTGAAGTCAAACGGAAAATCAGTCAGAATCATTGGTATTCGAGGAATAGATACATTTTCACCTGCGTACTTTCCGTTAATAATGGTTGCTTCAGTCAAATTCGGCATAAGTCTTTTCACCGCAAGTCGAGTACCGTTGCAAAGTCTCGGTGAATTCAAATTACGCAATATCGAAATAACTGAACCAACTTTGAGTTGCAAGTTATGTGGTGGAAATCCTTGTAACTCCAGAGAGTTCAAAAACTCCGTTGGATAATTTACTGCATCATCGGGATTTGTTATAAAATCAACGGATTTGTATGAATGGTGAAATTCAGTGCATGTACAAAATTATTATTCTTTGCGGCGAGGATTGCTCGTTGACTTAACCAAGCATAATTCTGATAATTCTTACTAATGTTTGGGAAAACATTTTCAGTAACAGCTAATTGAGAGTCTACAAATCGGCAAAAGTCGTTGGTAAGAGTAATTAATCAAGCTGTCGCATCAACTGGGACTTTTCCATTTCCAACAGCTAACAATTGTTTGGAAAATTCTGCAGCACTTTAATCATTTTTAAGTTGAACTCTCATAATAGTGGTTAGCGATAACTTTTTTTACGTTATTCCACAAAGGTGATGCCTTCCGGCAAGCACTCAATTCATCTGCAGGCGTTGCACGGGGAATTACTGGCAACGTCTGCCTGAAATCGCCTGCCAACAATATCTTTCTTCGCTTAAGTTATAAGAATACACTTGTTGCTAGCTTGCATGTCTTGTGCGGCGGCCGATGTTCGCACGTCGTCCTATCGGCATTTTGGACTATGGACAGACTGGTGAATTTAAGCTCAAATGCACGTTCCACATAATTTACACAGTTAAAATTACCACCTTAAGGACAAATGCCTGCTGTTGAAGTTGAATAAAAATTTGCATAATACGCGTGATTGATTTGATGGTTTCCAATTGAACTGTTAGAAACGGAATAACTTAAACCTTGATTTCACGTGCGCATGAATAGCTGTCAAACAATGTATCACGCACCGGCGCCATCTACTTAAAATGAAACTTACTTATTTTCGTGAGGGATACTTACACACCACGTACTGGTACCGTTGTAGTACATGCTATGTATCAAAGATGGCGCTGTATGTGAAAAATGAATTTTTCTGTTTTCCTGCTTTTCTCTTGAAATTTTTCCTGAATTTTCTTTGCTATAAACTTCACGGAGCCCGAGACCTTTCCAACGAATGCAAAACCGTGGAAATCGGTTCGTGCGTTCTGAAGTTATAGCGTCAGAAAGGAAAACCCGACTTATTTTTATATTATAGGTAACGTTTCAAAATTGAAACTATTTCAATTTATTCTTCTTAAGTAGTAGAGTGACTTTAATTCATTCTTTTTTTATTGAATTTTAAAAAACGTCACCTGTAAAATCAAAAAAAAGGAGACCACATTTTATGTGTGTGATATTTTATTAGAATTTTTGCTTTTAATATCAATGACAAAAACGAAATCATAAGAGAAAAAATCACTCTGCTGAACGAACTATTTATTAACACTTGATTGCACCAAAGAAATATTCCAAAAAAATGGTCAGGAACACAGCTGCATTCCCTCAAAAAAAAGGACATTTCTGTTTACAGAATAAATAATAAGTTTTTAAATTGAATTTTAAATTTTAGCTGTGAAAATAAAATGCATTGAATGATTTTGTAAAATATTTCAAATAACTGAACGGGGGAAATAAATTTAAAAGTTTTATTGGTCGAAAGAATTTACTTGATAAATAAATTGCAAATGCTAATTTTGGATAACGCTTTTTTCTGTCTTTGTTACTTTGTTACCAAGCGAAAGCGGGAGCAAATAAAAGAAATGTCCAAGAAAGAGGTAAAAAGATCTGGTATTTGAGATACCAGAAAGAGGTGGACAGCAATAACACGCCTAAACACTCCCGAATCAATAACCCCTCAGCAAAAGTTACCAAAATTGTCTTAGATATAATGGACAACAAGGTTTGTCACAGCTCATGGGCAAGAGATTGGCATAGGTATACCTCCCACCAAAATTGTTTAGGGTGTTTAGAGTCCGTTTTCCACAGCCTCTATCTCTGTAACCCTAATGGATAGATAATAAAAATTGTTACAGACGTAACGTTACCATAGTCGCCATAATTAAAGATTAAAAATTGACGTGATATTTGAACTGTGTGCGCTATAGCAATTATTAAAAAACATTAAACTTTAAATGGTGAACCAATAGTTATGAGATTTCCACGTATTTTGCTAAGGCAAACACTTTTAATTTAAGCCGTTTTTATGTTCGCTTTAAGAATAAATAATTAAAATTAAAAGAATTAAAATTCAAAACGTTTAAAAATTAAAGGGTATTTCCATAAATTTTATGATTTTGACGAATATGCTCTTATCTTTTAATTTTTTATATGCAGCCGCTTCAAATCTGTACAAAGTACTTACAGATATTAAGACTATTCCAGCAGTAATGTAATTCTTTCCACACACACACATGTATATATAGAGGGTGTTTTTATAGAGGTATAGAAGTTATAGACAGCAACACCTTACGCGACAATTTTGGAAATAAAAAATTAACTAATTAAAATAATTAATAACAAATAATGAAAAATCTCAATCTCTTAGAGGTGGAAAGTTACCAGTCGACCTCCAATTGCCTGAAATCGCTACAGTCATGATTTAAAGCTCATTATAACTGATAAGACTGCATGAAACAAAAGTTGTCTTAAGTCAATAATTGAGGAACAAAGAACATCGTAAAGGAGTCCATAATGTTCTGAGTGAAATAGTACGTCCACAGTTACCAGTCGACACAGTGAAATCACAATCAAATCAATCAAAAGGCATCGTAAAGAAGCCCACAATATTAGAGGTTTACTTAAGTAATGCCAAGATGTCCCTTCTCCAGAGTAAAATAGGAGATCGACAGTTATCAGTCGACAGAGCGAAATCACTACATTCGACTGATGAGACTGCATGAAGCAAAGTTTGTCCTAAATTAATCATTGAGGAGTAAAGAACATCGTAAAGGAGCCCGTAATGTTGGTGGTTTCTTGAGTAATGTCAGGGTGCCCCTTCATCATAGTAAAATAGGACGTCGACAGTTACCAGTCAAACCCAATCATATCAATCAAAAGAAATCGTAAAGAAGCCCACAATGTTGCAGGTTTTCTTAAGTAATGCCAAGGTGTCCCTTCTCTAGAGTGAAATAGGAAATCGACAGTTATCAGTCGACAGAGCGAAATCACTACATTCGACTGATGAGACTGCATGAAGCAAAGTTTGTCCTAAATTAATCATTGAGGAGTAAAGAACATCGTAAAGGAGCCCGTAATGTTGGTGGTTTCTTGAGTAATGTCAGGGTGCCCCTTCATCATAGTAAAATAGGACGTCGACAGTTACCAGTCAAACCCAATCATATCAATCAAAAGAAATCGTAAAGAAGCCCACAATGTTGCAGGTTTTCTTAAGTAATGCCAAGGTGTCCCTTCTCTAGAGTGAAATAGGAAATCGACAGTTACCAATCGACAGGGCGAAATGACCACAGTCGACTGATGAGACTCCATGAAGCAAAGGTTGTCCTATATCAATAATCGAGGAACAAAGAACATCATAAAGGAGCCCCATTTCTTGAATAATTTCAGGGTGCCCCTTCTTCACAGTGAAATAGGACGTCGACAGTTACCAGTCAACACAGTGAAACCACAATCAAATTAATCGAAATACATCATACAGAAGCCTACATTCTTAGAGGTTTGCTTAAGCAATACCAAGGTGTCCCTTTCCTAGAGTGAAATAGGAGATCGACAGTTATTAATCGACAAAGCGAAATTACTACAGTCAACTGATGGGACTCCATGAAGCAAAGGTTGTCCTATATCAATAATTGGGGAGCAAAGAACATCATAAAGGAGCCCATAATGTTGGTGGTTTCTTGAATAATGTCAGGGTGCCCCTTTATCATAGTGAAATAGGGCGTCGACAGTTAACAGTCGACACAGTGAAACCACAATCAAATTAATCAAAAGACATCATAAAGAAGCCCATAGTGTTGGTGGTTTACTTAAGTAATGCCAAGGTTTCCCTTCTCCAGAGTGAAATAGGAGATCGACAGTTATCAGTTGACAGAGCGAAATCCCTACAGTTGACTGATGAGAGTCCATGAAGCAAAGGTTGTCCTATATCAATAATTGAGGAGCAAAGAACATCGTAAAGGAGCCCATAATGTTGGTGATTTCTTGAATAATGTCAGGGTGCTCCTTCTTCAGAGTGTAATAGGACGCCGACAATTACCAGTCGACACAGTAAAATCACAATCAAATCAATCAAAAGACATTGTAAAGGAGATCATAATGTTGGTGGTTTGCTTAAGTAATGCCAAGGCGTGCCTTCTCTAGAGTGAAATAGGAGATCGACGGTTATCACTCGACAGAACGAAATCTCTACAATCGACAGATGAGACTCCATGAAGCAAAGGTTGTCCTATATAAATAACTGAGGAACAAAGAATATCGTAAAGGAGCCCATAATGATGGTGATTTCTTGAGTAATGTCAGGGTGCCCTTTCTCCAAAGTGAAATAAGTGGTCGACTGTTATGTGGGTAGAGTGGTATCATGATGAAATCAATCAAAAGCCATCGTCAAGAAATCCATAATGTTAGTGGTTTGCTTAAAGGTGCTCCTGAAGGCTAGTAGGTAGTATACTAGCTTGTAAGTATGGGGGTTGTGGGTTCGATTCCCAACGCAGACCTTGGTTTTTTTTCACTACAAAAATAAAAATTGACTGTCGGTGGGGCTGCTCAGCGATGAAGGCATTGTCACTGGTCGCTGTGCTGTCTTATATACGGCAGTTAATTTCCGACTATTCTTCTACTTTCACCACCTGTTTCGTCTATTCTCTATCCCTTTCCTAAAGAATGTAGCACGCTACTTGACTAAATAGGCATTGTTGCCTGAAGTGCTACTTCTCTTTAAAAAAAAAAATATAGTGCCAAGGTGTACCTTCTCTAGAGTGAAATAGGAAATTGACAGTTACCAGACAACAGAGCGATATCACTGCAGTCACGATTTAAAGCTCTAAATCAGTTATTGAGGAATAGAGAGCATCCTAAAGGCCCCCATAATGATAGTGAATTACTTGAGTAATGTTAGGGTGCACCACGTTGAGCCAACTTATACTTACATAAGAACTGAGAGCTGTTAGCTTATTTGTTGGATAACGTTGACGTGTTTGGTGTGTATGTGTGTGTGTGTGTGGTGTAAGCCTTTTTACTCATTGGACTTACATAATTTTGTTCAGGAATTAAAAGAAATGGCAGCATTAAAACTCTTTATTGCTTTTCTTAATTTCTCACAATTATATCACTTTCATTTCACAGCATTTCAAATTGCCATTATTTATCACAATCATTTCAACAGAAGCTTATAAAAGCAATAACTAAAAAATACAACAATAAATTAAATAACAATTACATTTTATTAAGTAGCATTGTCTTATTGGAACAAAAACAAAATGTATTTTTAACAAACATCCCGTGAAAATGTTCATAGAGAAACATTAATTCCCTCTTACAAAAGGAAAGTTCATTTATTCGTGCCAGTATTTTAACGGAGTAAAAAGTTATTTTAAACAATAAATAAAATTAAGTACTTCTTTGAAATAACAAGTAAAAATAAAAAAAAACACTTTATTCCAAGTATTATTCATTCATTCTGCTGTGGATTGTTTGAAACATTCACACCTTCCTTGCAGAGTGTTCTATTCCTTTACAATGATAAAGTTATTATTAAATTTTTGTGTTTTTGTTTTTTATTTTTTCCATTCTTCTATTTTATTCTTTTACGGTTTGTTGTATTTAATTTAAATTTGTTTTTGAAAATTTCATTTAGTAAATTTTTCCTTTGTTCCCGTTTCTTCTATTTCTGGCTGTCAGTTATGGCTTTTATTAAACGTTCATGGTGAGAGGGTGTTTGAATTCTTACACACATTCATTCTTTTATAAGTATTTGTGCTTTCCCAGCAAACATTTATCTTAGATTTCATATCGTTAACAGTTTAATATAAAATTTTACTATTATTTGATTATTATTTTTATTCAAATTCTTTTTTTTATTAAATAAATAATTATTAATCTTAGTAATGGTCTTTTTTAAATAAATTTAACACTTTCCTGTGGAAAGCGAAATATTGAAAGTATAGAGTTAAATTTATTTAAAAAAGACCATTACTAAGATTATTTATTTAATATAAAATTTTATCTGAAATGAAAATTATTTCATTTAATTTCATTTATTCCCTTTTAATAAACCTTTTGTTATTTTGAGTTCTTTTATTGCAAAATAATAATACAGTACTTTAGAGTTTTAAATTAAGTTAAACGCTTTATTTACTTTCAATACACACAAAATAAACAGGATGGCAACTTTGTTGCCTTTACACACTTGAATTAATTCACTTGCTTAGTAAGTGTTGCTTATACAGTTGTTGTAAGCGGTTGTCACGTACACAAGAATATTCTACTTTAACATTACCCCATATTGTTGTTGTTATTATCATACAGTTTAGGCGCTTGCTTGGCTGTAAGTTTTGCTTTGTTCTGTTTTAGTTGTTTTTCTTTTCTCTTATTTATCTTATTTGGTAGAGTTTCTTATAAGCATGTAGTTATTGTCTTGTGTGTATAAGATTTCTTAGAAAACTACGCAGTTTGTCAAATTTACAGCAGGTCGTTGACTTTTTACTGATAATTATTTTCTTTTCTTCTCCACAAAAAACGAAAAGAAATTTTTTTGTTAATTCAAAATCTTTAATTATAAACTCCAATGAATAGAAAAAGTACCACAAAAACGGTTTTTGAGTTTAAAAGCTGAAATTCGTTTAGCTCGGTATAGACTCTGTACTTAACATAGCCCTACAAAATATAATCCAGTGGAGTTAAATCACACAATCTGGGTAGCCACTTAACTGCTGATTGTAGGAAATAAAGCGATCGGGAAATTTGGATTGCAATAAATTCATAATTTTATTGGCTATGTGACATGTGGCGGGGTGATATTGAAACCACATGTCAGTGATATGCACATCGTCAATAACAGGCCAAAATTTAGCTGTTAGCATCTCGCGATTGCGTGATCCATTGACCATTATCGCATTTCTAACTTCATCTTCAAAAAAAAAAAACAATCCAACTGGCCTCCAAACCATATAACGCACCACACCGTGACACGTTGAGCATGCAAAGATTTCTCAATAATCACTCTAGGATTTTTAGAAACCCAAATGCGGCAACTTTGCTTGTTGACATATCCTGACAAGTGAAAATGGGCTTCCTCTGAAAAACTGTTTTTTTTTGTAGAGCTTTAAAGTAAAATCCTGAGGAAAAATTCGCCGTGTGATGGTTTTGGATGACCCCATTTGTTGAAAATGTCGAGGAATTGATAAATTTGGATCTGCTTCAATACTATGGCTCACGGCTGCGATGTTTTTAGTTGAACGATCCGGTCGAACACGTGCTTGTGTTCGCAAATCTTGTATCGAACCTGTCAACCCAAATTAAGGGACCAAATTATTAATAGCGTTCTCAGAAGGACTACTATGTTGTTCAAAAATATCACCAAATGTAACTTTAACCGAACCACAATTTTCATAGTGAATTTAAATTACTTTAATTCGATTTTCGAGCGAAATTGTAGTCATTATAATAATTCCCAGTGCATCTACTACGAATACGTTAAAAAAAATAAATGTTAATACTATCATGTTGTTGTTGCCACAATTGAAAAACCATATAAAAAATTATATTTTCGAATTTTTTATAAAATTGGGGAATTTCAAAATTCAAAGGTGCCCCTGTAGGCTAATAGGTAGTGTGCTAGCTTACATGACTGGGGGTTGTGGGTTCGGTTCCCAACAAAGACCTTGGTTTTTTTCCACTACAAATAAAAATTGACTGTCGGTGGGGCTGCTCAGCGATTAAGGCATAGTCACTGGTCACTGTGCTGTCTTTATACGGCAGTTAATTTCCGACTATCCTTCTACCTTCACCATCTGTTTCATCTCTTCTCTATCCCTTTCCTGAAGAATGTAACACGATACTTGACTAAATAGTTATTGTTGCCTGAAGTGCTACTTCTCTTTAAAAAATAATTTTTTTTAATTTAGTTTCTGTAGGGTAGAAATTTAGAAATCGTTTGAATTGATGCTGGAAATTTAATTTGAACACTTTTAAAAAAAATTTCTATTTTTGTGAAATCTTTTAGAAATATTAGATTTAGATTTAAATGAAATTAATCATTTCTTTGTCTTATTAAATGTTATTTAAAAAAATTAAAATTATTTATTATTAAAAGCAATTCTTTTAAAGCCGCATCGATATGAGTTTAGGAATAAAACCCAAACTTTTCTCTAGTTTTAGAAAAACTACCAATGTTTAAGTTAGTGTTAACTGGGTATTATATACATACATAAAGGTGTTTGTTTTAGAGAGGGAGAATGAGAGAGGGGGAGAGAGAGAAAAAAGAAAAGTTAAGTTAAAAAATGCTTGAAATGTTAACAGGAAATAGGAAATGTTTTAACAAACATTTCAACATATCGAAAGTAATTTATTGCTTAAAATAATATTTATTTTTATATTTTGTTTCTATTTCTATATTGTTCTATAGAAGTTGTTTACTTACTAAAATGTATTTTTAAGAAATCTTTAATAGAAATTTTTTAAAACAAAAATCCAATTAAAGGGAAAGAAATTTATTCCTTCAGAATTAGCAATGAATAAAACCGGTGTCTTTTGCAGTCTGTATGATTTTTCAGAAGGTCTGTTTTAAAAGGTGAGCACACGTTCCTCTCTTTTTTTTGCCTGATTTAAATTTCAAATATACAACACTTTTGCTTGGTTATTATTACAAAGAATTAAATATTTTCTTTCTAAATTTCTAGGCGAAAAAAATGTTAACGAAATTATTTAATTTTAAAAGGGTGTGGATTATTAATTGTTAAAAGAAGTTTCTAAAAATACACTAGAAATGCTTTTATCGACCTTAAAGTATCGAGTTTTCCAACAAGAAGTTTGCTTTTCAATTGTGGCAACACCAGCAACATGATAGTTTTCAGTTTCGCTCGAAAATCGCATTAAAATTATTAAAATCCACTATGAAAATGGCGGTTCTGATAAAGTTACATTTCTTAAAATTCGTGATATTTTTTTGGACAATATAATCGTCCTTCGGAGAACGCTTTTAAGAATTATGGATGTTAAATTTGATTCGACAGGCTCGATACAAAGTGTGCGAACACCAATGCGTGTTCGACCGGATCGTTCAACTGAAAACATCTCAGTTGTGAATACAAAAGAAAATCAATTACCTTTCCTCCTTCTATAAAATTTAATGGAGATTAATCAGATGATAACGCTGAAATAAGAAACATATTTTCGTAGACAACTGATCCAGGTAGTAATTTTAATGGACAATTAATCTACAATTCAGGAAGTCAAGCTATTTTAATGCCATTTTTAGATGAATTGTCTGTAGTTTATGGTTTGAGAAAACTGAAATTTTCTTATAATAGTGGACCTGACAACGTTCCAAGTTGCATTTTTATAAACTGCGCAGAGGCCTTAGTAGCTTCTCTTACAATATTGTTTAACTATTCAATTAAATTTGGTATATTTTCAGAAGAGTATGGAAGAAATCTCTCATCATTCCGTTGCTTAAGTCTGGTATAAAAAAATGATATTAGAATTTACAAAGGAATTGCTAAACACAGTGTGATACCTAAACTACTTAAAAAACTAATAACTAATTTGTGCCATCAAGTGTCTTCAATATTACTGTCTAGTCAACATGGCTTTCGTAAAGGCTGTTCTTTGGTTAATCGTGGCTTTGGTTTGGTGGTTTTGTCAATAAAATGCAAACTGACGTTGTTTATACAAAGTTTAGCAAGACATTTGATGACCATGTTTACTCAAAATTTATACCTTATCAGCAGGAAACAGAATGTTATACACAATAATGCAATATCTAAGCCCAACTCCATTTCATCTAATGTTCCTCAAGCGGGCCCTTTCGAACGCCTTCTTTTTTCATTATTTATCAATAACTTACCTGGTGTCTTCTTTTATACTAAAGTACACGGATGATGTTAAAATATTTTTTACATCTAATAAATATGATGACTGTAGGTTGCTACAGGCAGATTTAAATTCCTTATACTCCTGGTATGCATCGAACTTAATGAAATTGAATTTCAATAAATGTAAATATAATGTTACGTATATAGCTTTTATAAACATTTGTTGTGAGTTCTTTATCCTTGTTTGTCTAGTATATTTGCCTCGGTTGTTTTATTCCGTAGTATTCTGCCTAGGTTGTTTCTTGTTCTGAACGCGGTATTGATGTTGTGTTTTTCAAAGAATTTCGCCAGTTTGTACGTTGATTTTCCCGTATATGTTAATGTAGCCCATTTTTTCTTTTCATTCTCCTGTTCTTTGTTCGTTCTAATTTGTTTCTAATTTGAAATAAAACAGCCGAGGCAAATATACTAGACAAACAAGGAGTGTACAAATTAACTTGTACATGCCATTATAGCTACATCGGGCAAACAGGACGAAAAATTAAGACCAGATTTAGGGAACACATTAGAGACTATAACAAAAAACTACGAGAACCAAAATCAACTCCAGAATCAAACTTTGCGAACCATATATTTAACAACAAATGTACACCAGGACATATAAAGACAACGGTTAAACTGCTTCATACACAGCACAAAGAAGAAGGCTAAATGTATTAGAAAACATGGAAATATACAAACAAAAAACATTTGACGGACGAATAATAAATGAACAAATAAACACTGCTTCGGACACAATATTTGAACCCTTGAAACATTTTTACAGGAAAACAAACACTACACCAGCACAAAAACGTTTCACATAAACAAAAACGGACAGCAAGCATGACCGTAAAAGGATTTAGTTAGAACAAAAAAGAAAAAAAAAAAAAAAGACGAATGAAAAAGGGATCGACAAATTAGGTAAAAAGGGACAAACGAAAAAGGAGAGATGCAGGCAAAAAAGACAGAAAGGGACGAACGCAATAACACGAAGGAAGACACGAACTATATAAACACAACTGACAATAGAACGCAACTAGTACGAAAAGAACACTGAAGATGGCAAACAGCCGAAACCGGTTTGTTCACAAACCAAATTTGACGAGGGTCGACGGAAAACCGTACCCAAATAAAATTGATTATAACCCCGTCGGAAAAGCCAAGCACATATCAAATAAATAACACTGAACAACAAAGTTTTTGTTTTGTTTTTGTTAAAGTTAGCTGATTTTAATGTATTTCCATGTGTTAAAACCGAAAATGACCATAAAAATTATATATTAGCTCTTGTTTTCAAAATATACAGGCCTGTTCTGAAAATCACATTTCATGAAAGTGATTTGAAAGCACATGAAATGTGTTCTGTGCACAAAATTTTGTGATTTTAAAACGTTCACGTTTGCCACTTGCAATTTGAAATCACTGGGATAATTTTGCTACTATCACAATGAAAACTGTAAAATAAATTACTGAAATAATTCAACCAATATGTTTTCTTATTAATTTTGTTGTATAATTACTTTTTATTGAAAATAAACACTTAAAAATTAAGAAAATTGTAAGGGCACCTTATTTACTGAAAATTTGTTATTTGCTTTTGTGTTTTTCAATGTGATTTCAATTTTGTTGTTTGCTCTCAGCTGTTTAAAGTTTTTCGAAAATACATAGAAGGTTGCCATTGGATTTTCTTTTATGTTTGCATAAAATATTTAATGAAATATTGAAATTATTAATCAGTGCCAGTAAAAAAATGTTATATTATCGTTAAATTATAAAATAATTTATTAAATAATAAAAAGCTTTTTGCATAAATTCGCTAAAAAAGTACAATAAAGTTTAAGCAAGTGGCATTCAAAACCTATTGTGTACTGTGGCAACTTTACTGGTTTGTTTTCTTTCTGCCAACAGACGTTAAGTTTTAAAGTTATTAAATTTTCTCGCGAAACCTAATTAAAATGTAAGTATTATAAAATAATGTCTAGTAATTGTATGCCTTTTGCGTTCAATTAAAGACAACACAGAAGCTCCAGGCATTTTATTTTAGTTTTTATGTTTGCACAACAGAAATTTGAAGAAAAAATTGTCAAGTAAATCAGCTGTTTTCTTGTGCTTTCAGAAAAGTAAAATCACATCGAAAACTACAAAAACAGTGTGATTTACAGAACAGCATAAAAACACAAGTGTGATTTTAAAACCGCATGTGATTTGAAAGTATGTGATTTCAAGAACATGCCTGATAGTATCATTATTTATATATATATTGAGTTTTCAACAAATGAAATATTTCATCACCAACAGTTGATAGACATGGCTGTTTACATAATTTCCCTCTCTTCAGCTGTTCATAAGTAGTAAACATAATCTATGTGAGTTTGTCAGTTGTACGCGCCTGGTTGCTATTGAAATTATTGTGTGAAGTTTATTTTAAAATTAATTTAACTACTGATCTGAAATCCCTCGAAAGTGTGTGAATTCCGTCGATAGCTTTTGCTATATATGTGGTGAAATAATATTTTTGGCTCAGAAACGTAAAATGACACCTATCGTTAAGACTGCCTATGAACATTATTTTGGTGGGAAAATTGGGGACCAAGATAAATCATGGGCTCCTCATATATGTTGCAATTCTTGTTCCGTCATATTCCGAGAGTGGCTGAAAAATAAAAACCGGGCAATGGTTTGGCGTGAGCCTTCCAATCATATAGAAGACTGTTATTTCTGCTTAACTCCTCCCATTAAGCATGGTTTATCTATGAATAAAAGAGTAACGGTTAAATACCCTAATCTCCCATCTGTTCTTCGGCCTGTATCATCACACTCAGACAATTTGCCAGTCCCTTCTGCACCCCAAAACTATGAAATTTTAGAGAGGGGTGATAAAGACTGTGTAAAAGGAGCAACCCATCCTTCTCCATCTTATGACCCTGATTTTGGGGTAAGCGATAGATCTAGTGATCCGCACAGAATAAGTCAAGCAGAGTTGAGTGACCTAATAAGAGATTTTGGCTTGTCTAAGGAAAAGGCTAAGCTTTTAGGGTCAACACTACATCAGTGGAATCTTCTAAAAAATGATGTGAAAATATCCAAGTACAGACAGCGTCAAAAAGATTTGCTTCCTTTTTTTGAGAAGAAAGAAAACCTCGTAGTTTATTCTGATGTTAATGGTTTGATGAACTGCTTGAATTTGGATCACACTCCATCTGAATGGAGACTGTTTTTAGACTCTTCAAAACTAAGCTTAAAAGCTGTACTTTTGCATAATGGAAATCGGCTACTTTCTATTTCTATAGGTCATGCAGTTTACATGAAGGAAACTTATATAAATATGAAAACACTTCACCAATCAATCAAATATGAACAACACAGGTGGTAAATCTGTGATGATCTGAAAGTCATTGCTATATTCCTAGGAATGTAATTAGGGTTCACTAAGTATTGTTGGTTTTTGTATCTGTGGGACAGTCGGGATAGAAAATCTCGCTATAAAAAAGTGAATTGGCCTACACGAGACCTAAACCCTAATAAGAAAAATGTAGTTGACGAGCCTCTTGTAGATCCTAAGGATGTTCTCCTTCCCCCATTACATATTAAGTTGGGACTAATGAAAAACTTTGTCATGGCCATGGACCAAGAAGGACAAGCTTTTAAGTACTTGTGAGCAAAGTTTCCCAGGTTAAGTGATGCAAAAGTCAAGGAAGGCATCTTTATTGGGCCTTAAATCAGTGAAATCATAAATGATCCTGCTTTTGACATGATTTTAACAGCAAATGAAAAAAGAGCCTGAGAAGCCTTTAAGGGAGTTGTACATGGGCTCTTAGGTAAGAAAAGACATGATAACTTCACAGCATTGGTTAAAGAGCTTCTTCAAGCTTACCACTAACTTGGATGCAACATGTCCTTAAAAATTCATTTTCTTCACAAACTTCTTTTATTTGTCAAAACCAGAGCTAATAAAAATTTTTCATTGTCATTTTCGTTTTTATCACCCCAAAATTAGTAGAAATTCACTAACTTAGTGTAGGAAACATTCAAAAAATATTTTTTTGTTGTGCAGTGTAATTCAAGCAAATGTGAGCCGCAGTGTTGAAACAGATCCAAATTTGTCAATTCCTCGATATTCTCAACAATTGGGGTTACTTTACACGTTCAACTGCTGCGGGAATTGACGAATCACTCAATTCAATCAGAAACAAGCAACTGGTTTTTCTGAAGAAAACATTTTTTCAGACAAAAACCATTTTCACCTGTCAGCGTATATCAACAAGCAAAATTGGGCTTCTAAAAATCCTAGAGCGATTATTGAGAAGCCTTTGCATGCTCAACGTGTCACTGTGTGGTGCGCTATATGGTCTGGAGGTGTAAAAATCTACTATGAAACTGATTTGTAGGCGTGAAATGTAATTGTTATATAAATATAATAATTATTATTATATGAATGAATCATTTTTATAATTATAAAAATTTTATAATTATAAAGAGTTATGGTTATAAAGTTATAAAAGTTTGAAATGGAACAAAAATGAATTTTTTAAATTGACATAAAATTTACTTTATTATTCAGAAACATCCCGCTGGTTTTCCTGAAAAAATCATTTTTTCAGTCGAAGCACATTGTCAGTTGTCAGGGTATGTCAACTAGTAAAATTACAACATTTGAGCTTGTAAAAAATCTAAGGCGATTATTGTAGCCTTTGAATGCTCACCGTGGTGTATGGTGGGCTATGTGGTCTGGAGGCGTGATTGGGCCGTATTTTTTTTGTAGATGATGCTGGAAATGCGGTAACGGTCAATGGATCAAGCTATTGCAAGATGCTAATAACTTAATTTTGGCCTATTATTGAGAACGTGGATATCACTGACATGTCTTTTCAACAGGACGGCATCACATGTCACACAGCCAAAGAAACGATCAATTTGTTGCAAACCAAATTTCCCTTACGAATAATTTCACGACAATCATTACTTAAGCGGCCAACCAGATCAACACACTGGATTATTTTTTGTAGGCCTATGTTAAGGGCAATATCTATACGGAGCCAATCGAATCGATTTCAGCCTTAAAACTTAAAAGCTGTGATGTGATTAACGAAATAGGACCGCCATTTTGCCAAAAAGTGATTAAAAACTTTGATGAAAGAATCGACATCTGTCAGCGTGCTCGTGGTGGACATTTTCCAGTTATATTTGCCATCCATAATTAACGAACTTTTCTCTTCGTAATACAATAAAAATTTGAATCATCTGATTATTATTTTTATTCGACATCTTTTTTAAGTAAATAATTCTTAATCTTAATAATTTGAAAATATTTTTTGAAAACAAAAAAAAATTTTTTTTTCAAATTGTTATAATTTTTGTTTTTATAAAAAATAATTTATTTTCTGGAATTTTCACATTACATATGAATGGTTTCCAATGGAAACCCTCATGTAGAAATTATTGAAAATAAACAATGTTTTTTGTTGTTTTGAAATGTTTTGTAGTGTTTGTATGGAAGTGTCTTTAAGTCTTGCTGTCTATGCTATGTTGATTTTATAAAAAATTCTCATAGAATCAGTTTGGTATTGGATATAAGACTCTTAGGTTTTTCTATACAATATTGGGGTAAAATTCACTGATGAGCTACTTGAGCAATAGTGAAATCGCAATATGGATGTGCTCTCCCCCATTACAATACATTTCAAATATTTTTATTTGAATAAATGTTTTATGAGAATATCATAAGATGTTTATTTTTTAATAAAAATTTTTGTATTAAATATTTTGTGAGAATATCATGAAATATTTATTTAAAGGAATCAAGCACGAAATAAAATTGCTTATATTGAAAATGATTCCGAATAATTATAAATTACTTACAAAATAATTTCCTGAAGAAGCTTTCCACAGGAAAGCGAAATATTGAAAAAATATGAAAAAAATATGAAAAAATATAGTGTTAATTATAGTGTTAGATTAAGAAATATTTAATTTGAATCATCTTAATCTAAATTTTTTTGTTTTATTTATATTTAAAATTTATTAAAAATTTTATTTATTTTCAGATTGGAATTTAATTAAAATTTTTATCAAAAATAAATACAAAAATTTATAATTAAATAATTAGTTGAACTAAATATATATTTTAAAACTTAAATAAAACTTTATTCTAAAAACAAATTAAACTTAAAGGGATGCAAAAACTATTTTCTGTAAACACTATGTCGAAGGTGAGTTAAAATATGAGAATGAGAAAAAATAAACCTTCAATCTTAATTCTAATTTATCTGACTGTGTTAGTTATACGTAGTGGATTTAAATTATTTGAATTTGAAATACGTTAAGAAAACTAAATGTCAAAACTATCATATTGCTGAAGAAGGTGGCAACAACCTTCTTGTTGAAAAACCCTCCATTATTTTTTTATGTGACCATAAGATAGTTTCAAATTTCTTAAAATATAACAATATGTATAACACATGTATGCCACATTTTGACATTAACTGTGACACCTTTCGATAAAGTGTTAAATTGCTTGTGAATTCCTTAAACCAGCTGGCAAATTGTTTGAAAAAAAAATCAATTGCTGCAATTTAACAATTGCTATTGTGGTTTCAATAAGGAAATGCCAAAACAAACAACACAATAACAATTATAATTTGTTTATCACCATAAAGTCAGGCGTATGAACAAACATTAAACTGAATTTAAAGCATATTTTTTTTTAAATAACAAAGCAAAAAAAAAAACAATAAAACATCATGGAAAAATGTTAATAATGTAGAGCAACAATAACAACAACAAAATATTATCTATTTGTCAACGCCTTTTTACAAGTCTAAGACAAACGCCTTTTAATAAAACTTTCCAGCACATAAAATGCAACAATAAATAAAATAAAATAAAATAATACAAAAATAACAACAATAGGAATGCAAAAAATGTTTAGATTTATTCTTTTTTTTTCCTAAATGGCACAAAAACAAAAAGATATAAAGACTGCCATAAAACTTATGGCCAGGCTGGTCTTAGAATTATAAACTGCCATATAATGCAGCCTAGAAACAATTTGAAAAGGAAAAAAAATAAATAAAAACGAAAAACAACAACAACAAAAAGCCTATGGAAAACCTACTCTAAACTGGAAACCAGCCAATTTAAAACATTAAAATATTTAGCATTTTTATTATTTTTGCGCTTTCTACACTCTGGTTAAAACGCACACACACTCACACAAACTCGCTACAACTGCACCAGTAGTCGCAACAGCTTACAAAGTAAAACAGCTCAATTTTCAAAGGAAGATGATATAAAAAAGAAATTTCTAAACAACAAAAAAAAATCCAAGAAAATTTATACAATCTAAACTTGCTATTGCGATACTTCCTACAAACGTGGCATTTCAATTGTTAAGAAATTTAATAAACTCAAATGAAGCTACAACGATTCCATTACAAATGTGTGTTGCAAGAAAGAACTTTTAATTAAACTCAACCACTTTGCTGCAATTTAAAACCTCAAGAAATCGGATTATTATCCAAAACACTTAAAGCAGGAAATGAAAAGTATAACTATAACACAGTCAGATTGAAGGTTTATTTTTTCTTCTTCTTATATTTTAACTCACCTTCAATATTGTGTTTACAGAAAATAGTTTTTGCACCCCTTAAAGGTTTTATTTGTTTTCAGATTAAAGTTTTATTAAAGTTTTAATTAACTCAATTATTTATTTAATTAGAAACTTTATTTCTTTTGTTATTGAAATATATATTTAGTTCAACTAATTATTTAATTATAAATTTTTGTATTTATTTTTAATAAAAAATTTAATTAAATTCCAATCTGAAAATAAATAAAATCTTTAATAAAGGGTTTTTCAACTAGAAGTGTGTTTTCTAAAATAGAATAAAACCAGTGCCCCTGTAGGCTACTAGGTAGTGTACTAGCTTGTCAGTATGGGGGTTGTGGGTTCGATGCCCATCGAAGAATAAAAATTGTCTGTCGGTGGAGCTGCTCAGCGATGAAGGCATATTCACTGGCCGCTGTTGCTGTCTTTATACGGCAGTTAATTTCCGACTATCCTTCTACTTTCACCACCTGTTTCATCTCGTCTCTATCCCTTTCCTTAAAGAATGTAGCACGGTACTTGACTAAATAGGCATTGTTGCCTGTAGTGCTACTCCTCTTTACAACAAAAAAAATTAAACCAAAAATTTAGATTAAAATTATTTATATTTTATTGTATTACGAAGAGAAAAATGACATCTGGAAAGTATGCACCACGACCACGCTGCCACCTGTCTATTCTTTTATCAAAGTTTTTAATAATTGTTTGGCAAAATGTCGGTCATATTTCGTTAATCACATCACAGATTTTAAGTTTTAAGGCTGAAATAGATTCAATTGGCTCCGTATAGACTCTGTCCTTAACATAGTCTCACAAAAACTAATCCAGTGGTGTTAAATCACACGATCTGGCTGGCCACTTAACTGCTGATTGTCTTGAAACTATGTGTTGGGGAAATTTTGTTCGCAGGAAATTGATCGTTTCATTGGCTGTGTAACATGTGGCACCGTCCTTTGGCAACCACATATCAGTGATATTCACGTAGTCAATAACTGGCCAAATTTGAGTTGTTAGCACCAGTTGAATCTTGTAAGGCATTAAAGTCATATCCTTACCCAAAACACGCCATGTGATGGTTTTAGATAACCCCAATAGTTGAGAACGTCGAGGAATTGAATTGGATCTGCTTTAATACTGTAGCTTACGGCTGCGATATTTCCATTTAAACGATCTGATCAAACAAGCATTGGTGTTCGCACATTTGGAATGGGGTCGTGACAATAGAGTCGATTTTAATGCCCGTAAAACGCAATGTTGCATACTTTCCCATAGATCTGTGTTCGGGAATGGTGCTACATTTATTACTATGGGTGAAATAGGCATTACGGAATCTGAAGGAAAGGGATAGAGAAGAGATGAGACAGATGTTGAAAGTAGTAGGATAGTTATCGGAAATTAACTGTCGTATAAGACAGCACAGCGACCATTGACGATGCCTTCATCACTGAGCAGCCCCACCGACAGTAAATTATTATTTTTGTAGTGAAAAAAACCAAGATCTTTGTTGGGAATCGAACCCACAACTCCCAGTCTTAGAAGATAGTACACTACCTACTAGCCTACAGGGGCACCTAATTGTTCACTGTGTGTTGAAGGTGTTAAGCTTACGCTTTCGATTCGGCTGATCTTTTGCTTGTCTATATAAATTAACATGGAAATAGCTGTAGGAGAACACTCGTAGTCTACTGTACGATTACAAACTTGTTAATTAAGAATTTATTTACATCAAATTAACTAAAACCAAATTAATTAAATTTCCTTCATGCCATAATGAATTTTTGTTTAACAAACATTATTTTGTTTTAAATAATTGCGAATCTCTTAAAGGTTATGGGCCAGTAATTCATGCAATGATTATGTGAGAGACTTCTTTTGCTAAGCTTAATGGTGACAACTTTACTTATGGAAATTTAAATAAAAATTCGTTTTATGCAAAAAAGATTTGATCTTCTTGACCTGATACCTGGAAATGTTAGAATAATGCAGGTCTTGTGATAATTGGATTATTCGTGGAAGATAACATGCTGTTGATTAAAAATGCTAAGTACCCCCATAAGGTATGGCAAATTTTACATAATCGCCTTGAAATGGACACGTTTGGAACTGGAGGATGTTTGATGAAGCAAATTTATAAGATAAAATATTCCAAAAAAGATTCCAAATATGTCGGAACCCATAATGAATATAAAACTATTATTTAAGAAATAAGCGACTATAGGTGAAAAATTTTCAGAGTGCTGGCTAGTAGCTAAGTGTTATTAAGCAGTCTGCCAACTTCTTACGATACGCTTGTAACCGCTTTAGAAGCCAGAAAAATAGACGATCTTACTCTGAGTGTATCAGAATCTTGCTTAAGAGAGGAAAGTCAGTAAATTTCAGCAGATATTCTATCATATTCTGTGTTAAAAAGTTCAAATATCAAAGAAATTCTTAAGATGAAATTTTATTCATTTCTGTAAATCAAAGGGTCATATTAAGCGTAACTGTTGGAAATTTAGAAAGCCACAAAAGTAATAAAATGAACGAAGTATAGACTGTTCAAAGTTGACTAGTTATTATACAAACTACGGTTATTGCTAAGGGAGTTACCGCGGCTGCCTGTGCAAAATTGCACCACTCTAACTGATATGGTTTTTAAATTATACAATGGAATTTATTATGCCAGAAGATTATCTTTCGAATAAATCTTTTGAATAAAGTGAAATTCATGTCAATTTAAAAAATTCATTTTCGTTTTATTCCACTTTAAACTTTTATAACTTTATAAAAATAACCCCTTTAAATTATACAATTTTTTTATAATTACAAAAATAATTTCATCATGTAATTATTATTATTATAATTATTTTTATATAACAATTAATTAATTTATATCATTCCTATATTGTAAAGAATAAATGATAGAAAATTTAACAAATTTCCTACAATTATTTTACTTGCAAATGGTGTAAGTCTAAACTTACACTTGTCATCATTTGTATTCTGTCCGTCTTTCTGTCTTGTCTGTTCTACTGCACTTATTTATATTTTTGCCTTCACATTACAAGTGTTAGTTTGGAAGTTAGGATTTTTTTCATATTTATATTTCCATGTCCATTCATATTTATTTATTTGTATACCCTTCAGCCGAGATGAAAAGAGTATATACGTATAAGTTTGTCATTGTGTTTGTAATTTGTACAATATTTATTTTCGAAAGCATATTAAATTTGAGGTTAGGAAGTAAATTGGCTTCAACTTCAGTTTTATTAATACCAATGTAAAGTAGAAATGTGGAAATTACTAAAAAATAATGTCGGACAAAGGTCCACCTCTAGCACATTATGCAGCAAAGCTTCGCTTATCTCGACAATGCGTCGCCAGATTTAATTTTTCCGGGCTTCAGTTGTTTGCCAAATCGAAAAACTACGCTACCGAAAAATGTCTCATTTAATAACTGAATTGCTTAGGTGGCTGTATAACTTATGGCGGCGTCTTGCTGAAATCAAATGTTACTGATATCATCATTAGCCAATTGTGGCTACAAAATGCTGTGTAGCGCAGCGAATTCACCTTAACGATATTTCCTTGCTTACTTTTGAAAAAATGCCGGCTGATGATGCCGTGCTAAACACAAACCACACCATACAATCACCTTCTTTACCCCCCCCCCCCCATGGGGGCACATTTATCGGTCTTTATAGAATACTTGACCATTTAGACCTGTGCTGCTGGGGGTATAAGGGAGCCCGGTCCCCTAAAGTCAGGAATCAGTAAGCCCCAGCGTTTCCGCTAATTGTCTCTTTAGACTTTTAGCTGTTTCTCTGACTGATTATTGAGGTTGGCCCTTCAGGAGTATTGTGGTGGTTGTGGTTTTGCAGCCCCAGCATCAATTGATTTATGGTGGCTAGGATCAGCTCGCCTTTAATCACACCTACTGGTGAGTGATCCAGATCCAGTGAGCAAGCTAGTCATGTGTTCTGGACAAGAGTTGGATAGTCTCCAGCTCTTCACCAAGAAGCAGTGGTTTGCACTGGAACCGCTGAAATTGCAACTAGGAAGGACCTGTTGCTAGAATTAGTGTTCGGCTTCCTAGGGCGTGAATGGCGCTGCTTTTCATTCATAGTGGTTTGACCACCATCTGATTAAGGCCCACGGCCAGGTGCAGATGTAAATCTTATCACGAAATCACCTTCTTTGGATCCCCCCAGAGGCACACTCATATGTTTTGACGGAATCTCACCATCATTATATGTGTCAACGAGGGTAAAGGAGGGCCCAGTTCCCTTCAAGGCCAGCAGAAGCCAACTGAACAATTCCACCATATTTTCACGGGAATCAGTAAAGCCCCAAAGTTTAACTATTTGCCTTATTAACCTTTTAGCTGTTCTCTGACTGATTATTGAGGTTGATCCTTCAGGAGTATCATGGTGGTTGTGGTTTCGATGCCCTCGTTTGAATTCTGTGAGTCGAATCATTCACAATAATCACAATGAATGGTCCAGGTCGAGCGAACATGATCTCGGTCGTGTTCTTAATTATATTAAGCTTCATGCGTTCTAGACCAGGAGTTGAATAGCCTCCAACTCTTCAGCAAGTAGTGAAGGTTGCGGCCTGCTCCGGGCTTTTGAAGTTGCAGCTAGGAGTGACTGGAGGATATACGTTTCTGAAGGCCTTCTATGGCAAGGATGATGCTACATTTCATCAGCAGTGGTGTGATCCACCGTCTGATTACGGCTTACGGTCAGGTGCAGATGTAAATCTTATCACGTCATTAACATACATTTTTGTTTGCACTAATGCATTTGCTATTAACGTAAATCTTATCTTATCACGCATCAATTTCTTTGGATGTAATGGCTTTTCAAGGAATATTTGTAGATTTTGTGAGCCCCATATGCAGCAACTTTGTTTATTTACATAAAATCGCAAATGAACCTACTCACTAAAGATGACTTTGCTTTGCTTTGTTTTTAAAACAATGCTCTTCCTCCTTCTATACATTACAATTATGCAAGTAAGGGCTTTCGATTAGTCGCAGATGTAAGTAAATACACCAAGCGGAATATGGGCCCCTGTGGTGGTGTACACTAACGTTTAACGATTTAACATTTGTTATTTATATCAACATATATTTCCCCCCCGGGGGCACATAATAAGTCTTTATGGATCGCACAACCATCTAGACTTCTGGCTTGCGGTGGTAAAAGGGAGCCCAGTCCTCTTAGACTAGTAGGAGCCAACTGAAAAATCCACTATATTTCCACGGGAATCAGTAAAGCCCCAGAGTTCCGCTATTTGTCTCTTTAGGCATTTAGCTGTTCTCTGACTGATTATTGAGGTAGGCCCTTCGGAAGTATCGTGGTGGCTGTGTGTTTCGAGGCCCTCGTTTGAGTTTGTGGGTCGAATCATTCACAATGAACACAATGAATAGTCCAGGTCAAGTGAGTATGAATGCCTTCGTGTTCTTAATTTTATTAAGCTTCATACGTTCTGGACCAGGAGTTGGATAGTCTCCAACTCTTCAACAAGTAGAAGAAGTAGTAGAAGTGACCGGAGGATATACGTATCCGAAGGCCTTCCAGGGCGAGGATGACGCTATACATCATCCGCAGTGGTAATGATCCACCATCTGATTACGGCTTACGGTCAGGTGCAGATGTAAATCTTATCACGTCATTAACATACATTTTTGTTTACACTAACATATTTGCTATTAACTTACTTGTATCGGGTTTTTTAGCAAGAAGTTTGCTTTTCAATTATGTGAATACCAATAGCATGGTAGTTTTGATATTTAGTTTTTTAACGTAAAGTTGTGGTTCTAAAAATTCGTGATATTTTTTGTTCTTCTGAGACTGCTATTAAGAAATTAGCTGTTAAATTTTAGTCGACAGTGTCGATACAAAGCGTATTCGACCAGGCCGTACAACTAAAACATCGCAGACGTGAGCCACAGTGTTGAAGCAGATCCAAATTTTATAACTCCTCGGCAACTCCTTAATTTTGAATTTTTCGCAAGGATTTGACTTTGAAGTCTTAAAAGATTCAATTGGTGCAGGGATTGAAGCCGATCGATCATTCACCTCGTCATAGATTCGCTCAATTCATTTAGGAACAACCAGTTGGTTTTTCTAAAAAGAATCATTTTCTCAGACGAAGCCCATTTTCCATTGAGCGTATCATTCATGTTTTGCCTTTTGGAACTCAAAGATAGTTTTAGATAATAAAAACAAAATTTCCTGGGTAAAGGGCATATAAAATTCGTCCCAGCCGGATATAGCTCTCATACTTGTTATTCTTAAATTTTTTTCGTGAGCTTTAATTTTAATCAAGCATTAAAACTTTATCGTTTGCTTAGTACTTCTGTGTTTGTGTCAGCTGCAGTTAAATTTCCATCATCATCCAACACCATGGGTTGCATAAATTTTTACTGAATCAAAATATTCAGTATGTTTTGTGCATATTTTACTAAAAGTTGCAACAAACTATCACCCTTAACGCGTTTGTGCTTTTAAATATTTATTAAACATTGTGGCACTTGTCTATTTCATTGTAAAATAAACAAATAAATTACAAACAGTTTTTGTTATGTGTTATTATTATTGGTAATCAGTATCACGTTTTGTGTGTTCTGTATTAAACTTTGCATTTGTGATGTGGTCTATATAATTTGTTATTTATAGAAAGTATAACAAACAGCAGCAATATGAAAAAGAAAATCAGAAAATACTTTAACACAATAATTTGTGTTATAAAAATGCAAAATCAGTACAAGGAAATGTGTTACACAAATAAAATATAATTTATGGCGATTTATTAACAGCAATTTTGATTTACTCAATAGCGTTTGTTCCTGAAAACGTTATACGATACTTCACACTTAATAAATTTAAGTTTCTAGTCTATTATTAGTCAAAAGTGTGGGTTTTACGCTGACTCTGTTGTAAGTCCCCTTTTGGTTATATTACGTAGCTGGTGCTAACTCTTCAACAGTTTGCCGCTATTTGGGCATATGTGCTAAGTCGTATTTATACACATGTTTAGAATAACGACTGCTATGTTTCTGTAATAAGGTCTTTATAACTAACTTTCAAGCCCTGAATAGTAAAAAAGCTATTGAAGAAATTCAACGCTTTTACAGGGATGCAGTGCTATCAACTTGGTTAAACTTCTATCAAAAAACTTCTATCAAAAAATAGTTTGTGACAATGTAGCGAAGTTAAATCCTGAATAAATTCAGTTTACGTAGGTCTTTAGATCTCCCTTTGCCCTCAGGAGTGTTGTCATCTCCTAATTGATGATTTGTTATCTCCTGATTGATTCGTTTTCTTTAAGTCTAACGAAGGCGTTCGGACAGCTATGATAACGCTGAAGTTTCCTAAGCAATAACATTCGTTAATCAGTAAGCACGTGTTTAGCTTAACGGCACGAACTCTTATCACCGCTGCTAAAAGGTGTTTTTTTTAAGCTAGATAGAACTTTAAATTGTAAAAAGTAACACAAAAAATTAAATTTTGATGAAACATTTTTTTTATTTGTTTCAGTATACTCTGACAAATCATCATGAATAGACTCTCGCTTGAACAACGCTACGAAATTATCCAAATTTACTTTGAAAATCAGTCGTCGATTCGCGAAACTTATAGACGACTTCGTCATTTTTATGGCGTACATAATCGTGCATCTGAACAAGCCATTCGTCGAACTGTCAATAGATTTCGTACCACATACTCTCTAGAGGATGCAGTAACACCAATACGTCGAAGGAATGTGCGTACTGAAGAGAATATCGCCGCTGTAAACGAAAGTGTGGAAGATGATCCAAATTTATCAATTCGTCGTCGGTCGCAGGAATTGTGGCTCTGTCCGTCCACTACGTGGAAAATTTTGCGCAAAGATCTCGGCCTACACCCGTATAAGATCCAGCTGGTGCAGAAATTAAAGCCACGAGACCATTATATGCGTCGTTCTTTCGCCGATTGGGCTCTAGAGCAGTTGGCAACTGACCCGTTGTTTTATCGCAAAATTGTGTTCAGCGATGAGGCGCATTTTTGGCTTAACGGGTTTGTTAATAAGCAAAATTGCCGCATATGGAGTGAGACCAATCCACAACAGACCCTACAGACTCCATTACAATTACAAATTAATAAAGTCGATGTTAAAGTAAAATAATAAATAAATTGGTTTTACCAATTGCAATAATATAAAGCATCTACTAAACACTAGAGGCGCTGCAACACAGTTCAAAAATAAACATAACGTGCAGTTTCAGGGTTTTAAGAATTTACTGCATTATCGGGAGTTTTTATGGAATCAACGGATTTGTATGTCACCAAATTGCCATCGATTATTGATTGAATGGTGAAATTCAGTGCATGTACACTATCATTATTCTTTGGAGCGAGTATTGCTCGTTTACTTAACCAAGCATAATTCTGATAATTCTCACTACTGTTTGGGAAAACATTTTCAATAAGAGCTAATTGAAAGTCTACAAATTGGAAAAAGTCGTTGGTAAGAGTAATTAATCCAGCTGTCACATCAACTGAGACTTTTCCATTTCCAACAGCTAACAATTGTTTGGAAAATTGTGCAGCACTTTGATCATTTTGAAGTTGCACTCTCATATTAGTGGTGGTTAGCGATAATGTTTTTACGTTATTCCACAAAGGTGATGCCTTCCGGCAAGCACTTAATTCATCTGCAGGCGTTGCACGGGGAATAACTGGCAACGTCTGCCTGAAATCGCCTGCCAACAATATCATCAAGCCGAAAAAGATGTTGTTAATTCGCCGAAGATCCTTCAGTGTGAAGTTAAATGCTTCAAGTGATTTCTTATGTGCCATTGTGCACTCATCTCACAATGAACTTGCATTGCATCAACAACTTTCCCATTGCACTGGATAGGGAAATATTCCATGTTGGATTATCAATTGTGTTTAAATTGAGTGGCAACTTAAGCGCAGAATGTGCAGTACGACCGCCATCTAGAAAAGTCGCTACAATTCCAGATAATGCTAACGCCAAAACTATGTCACATCTTGATCGAATAGTGGCCAAAATCAATGAAATGACAAATTTTGGCCACTGTTCCTCCAGGTGCGTCCAGGAATAATAGACCAACACCGGAATAGTCCACCGCTGGCATAAATGTTTCGTATACTTGGTTTTGCTATTCATTCAGCAACGGCACATTATTTCAAACGAATTCCTGCAATGTATCAACATTGTGTTCCAGCTCTCGATTTAATTCTTGGTTGAGTGCATGATGCATGGTACATCGATCGACTTGGCGCAATCATTCTTACTTTAATCAGTAGCTTGTTTGCAATAGTCAAGCATTGATCCTCAATCAGAATCAATCCTTCATTATATATTTCGTCGGTTATTTGCATGTCGTGATTATTCATTCGAATGCGTAAGAGATGCAAGATGTCTTCACATATGTCGTCTTTGCATTTGTTCCATAACAGAATTGGTTGTGAAGGGAAACATATTACCATCACCACGGTAATAGCGAACAGCGTTCGTATTTGGTATGCATTGGATAAAACAACCTAACCCTCAAGTGTTAAATCTCAATGAGAATCGTTGTCTAGCAAACCCAAGAGCTGCAATGCTTCTCGATATTTTTGGCATTAGAGGTCATTCACAGTTTTCAAACGCGCAAATGATTTTGGTCGAGGATGAACAGTATACATGCGACCTAGTGCACGGCGTCATCTACTTAAAATGAAACGTACTTATTTTCATGAGAGATACTCACACACCACGTACTGGTGCCGTTGTAGTACATGCTATGTATCAGAGATGACGCTGTATGTGAAAAATGATTTTCCCCGTTGTCCTGCTTTTCTCTTAATTTTCTTTGCTATAAACTTCACGGAGCCCGAGATCTTTTCAACCAATGCAATTCGGTGGAAATCGGTTCGTGCTTTCAGGATTTATAGCGTCAGGAAGGAAAACCCGACTTATTTTTATATATAAAAAAATAACTCTTCACCATTTTGCAATATACTACCACTATTACTGAACATCTTTTCTTACTTCTGGTGTGTTGGTTCAGTTGATAGCCTAAAGACATTTTAGGGACTTGAATTTAGAAAATAAAAAGCTTCAGGTACCAAGGTACCCCACGGGATCCCATTTTTTATTGGCTTATTGGTATAAGACGGAGGCATGTATAAAATCCAAATCGCAAGAAAAGGACGTTATGTTATCCATATCTCTTGTGGTCGTTAAATAAAGGCACATTTTGTTGCGACGTTTTAGATATTTAAAACTCGAAAATGAAATACTTTGCATTTTGAACTATAATTTTACCTTAACTGTATTATTTGTATAACACTTATGGTAACGTGGAAACTGTAATTAAAAACACAGTAACTGGATGTAAAAGTAACAGGAAAGAAAATTATTAAGGCGGATTAAGTTTATTGACCTCCAAATTCTTTACAGGGAAGTCTTATGCCTGATAGCTAAAGCTGTTTTGATGCAGTGTATACATGGGCTTTATTGGTCGCATTGCTTTCTTTCAGTGCGTACAATAATCGCAGATAGTCATAGGAAAAACCCCAATAGACTCACATATAAACACAAACGAATAACAATCATGAGCGTGAAACGATTTAGGTAGAAAGAGACAGGAATGAAAAGGGTGAAAGAGAGAGGGAGAGACAGGCAGAGAGGAAGAGACAGACAGAGAGGGAGAGACAGACAGAGAGGGAAAAACAAACAGAGGGAGAGACAAATTAGGTAAAATAAAACAAACGAAAAAGGATAGAGAGAGATACAGACAAAAAAAGAGAAAGTGACGAAGGCAGTAAGAATAACACGAAGAGAGACACGAACAAGACGAACTATATTAACACAGCTGATAATAAAATGCAACTAGTATAGAGAGAGAACACTGAAGATGGCATATAGGCGAAACCGGTATGTCCACAACCTAAATATGACGCGGGTTGACGTAAAATAATACCCAAATAAATCAAACCCCGTCGGATAATATACACACATATCAAAACCAGCTACTTACCTAAATCTGCACCGAAATACTATGCCAAAAATGGTGGGTGTGATTGCATCTATAAGCTAGTCCATAATGTCGCCTATATTATTATCTTTCAATAAGAGAAAATTAAGAAAGAAGAAGATAAGAAATTTCTTATCCAGCGGTCTAGACTTTTATTTTGTTCACATTTAGCCGGTGATATATCGTTGTCCAAAGTGTTATTTATTACATTATTCTTAACCTTGAAATTGATTTTAAATTTTTTCTTGTAACTTTGTCTTTTGTCACTTGCTTCCAATCTTAACCTTGACTATCACTACATCACAGTTAAAGGAAGGAATGAATAAAAATCTATATTTCAAAAAACATCAAAAAAACCTATAACCCTGGAAAAACTTCAATCTGACAGATCTTTTAATTGTATTTAGTAAACACAACAACAACTGCCAAAAAACAAACGAAACTAAAACCAGCAGTACAGAAGTAGTTGAAGTAAAATGACATTTCACAACAGCCAGCTACAGTCCTTTTGGAATATCTTTAGAAATATGAAAAAAAAACGAGACTTAAATAACATATGAATAATGATGATTATGTATTTAGATAAGTGCAGAGACTTGGTTTGTATATAAAGTGTGGTTAAGTTGAAATAGTTCTTGAATATTCCTTTACTCTTTTACGTACCAAAAATATTTTTATGCTGTGGCATTATTGCAGTTATACTCTTATTTTTTATATTTCATTTCGTTTTCCACATTATTTTTATTTCATTTACTTTTTTTTACAGTTAACTTTAACCACAATTTCCCAAAGCAATAAATCATTGACTTCAATTTGTAGTTATGACTCCAAAATGTTAAATTCACAGCTGTGTCTCTCTCTGTTTTTCTGTGGCTGATGGTTTCTTTATTGTTGTTGTTGTTGCTGTAGCTACTTTTTTGTCATTATCATTTTTGACTGGGGGTTACTCATGCCTTTACACTTCTATATAGGATTTTGATGAACAGCGCCAGCTCAACAGCTTAAGCGCCAAAATGTTACTTTAAGTAAGTAAAAATGCTGAAGAGTTCTTCAGGATACTGTAAATGATATCAGAACTAAGATGACTATCAGAAATTGCAGAAGATGAAAAGACTTAAATGTTCATAAATTAATTAGAAAAACAAAAGCAATAGCGATTCTTTTATAATTTTATTTTCTGGAAATTTTGAAATAACATGTTTTAATTTTTTTAATACGACACTAATTTCACGTACACTAACTCCAGGTACTCAAGAAAAGAATACATCTTGATCTAGTAGCTAAACAGTCACTGTATTATGTTCATCATATTCGGCTCTTAACATCCTGTCATCTCATTAGAACTACAGCGACATATAGATAAACGCTAATGCCGATCAAATCAAAATTGTTTAATGTGGACTAATGGATTTTAAGGACGTATTTAGAAAACTAAGTTTCCTCACAAAATCAAAGATAACACTACCACACATCTGTTATAGCTTATGTAATCTGAGGAGGAATCCAAAATTTATTCCAGTATCTTCCGTTTAGGATTAAGCTGAGGACGACGTAACCTTATCAGCATCATAACGCAGTTAACAGTGATTTTCTATAATCAAAGCTGAAGCGGTCATGAAGCGGTGTAGAGACATAATTTAAACTTATTTATTAATACTGAATTACTTCTCTAGCCGCGTTGATGGAAATTGTCATATGTCGAAAATCTTTACAAAAATAACTTAAAAACAGTTCGATTGATTATTGAAGACGTTCAAACTTTTACGTTACTGGTACTAATTTAAGATTAAAGCACCTGGTTGGACAATGTCTTGTTATATATTCCGATCCCGTCTCTTTTTAAGTCATCCTTTTTCACATGAGCTAATTGGTGTTTCTCTTATTCTAGACTGCGACTAATCGCTTTTTGAAAGTTTGCTTTTTTAGGTTTCTTTATTCGAATTTCCAATTTAGTAAATTCAGTAGGAAGCTAGACAAATGTTAAGGATAGGGAAACAACTTCTAGAAAGTTACAGGGATTTATATTTCTACAATGGTAACACCAACAAGCTTCACGAGAATGAGTGGATGACTTCGAAAAAGAGGAAATTCGAAATAAATCTAAACTTTGGAAATTAGCCACACCAGCCAAGCAGAAAAGAGCAAAAAGGGAAGAAACTGTAATTGCCATCGCAATCAAAGATGAATTGTGATAAACGAGGCTTATAGTTCGAGGCCTTAAAAGTTAAAAATTGCTTCACATCGTGATAAAAAATAGCAAATATGCCACAGGTATAGTAGGATTAAAGCCATAAAGCGGCGGCGGCAATAATAGATAATAGATATCTGCTGATAGCCTGTTTAAATAAGTTCTTAGTACGGACTAAACGCTATTCAACTTTCAATACTTTACTAAAGTATCGAGTATAAAACAAACTTTTTGTATGACACAACCACGTAATTTCAAATTAAAACGACGGTGCTTGTTTTCGGAAAAAATGCATAAGTTCGAATCCCATCGGGCCCTGTATTGAAAGGAAACTGATTAATGTAAAGTAACATGAGTGGATAAGTTGCTTAGCAGCGACTGAACGCTATTCAACTGTCCATAATTAACCAAAGTCTCGAGTATAAAAATAAAAGGGTGATTGTATAGCCGCGGTTAAAGGAAGGAAAGTAAGGCTGCTGTGCATAACAGCGCACATGTCATAATGTATAAACTAAAAACTTAATATTGTTTATCAAACGTGACTGAGTTGGTTTAATGAGTTAATTGGTAAATAAACATATTGTTAGTTCAAATACCATCGGAAGACGAAAATATATTCTGGATGGCTGTTCTCGCATATAAAGTGTTTCTCAACAAGAAACTTGTTTTCTAAAATAAAACAAAAAAAATTTAGATTAAAATGATTCAAATATTACGAATGAGAAAAGTTTGGCAATTATGAATGAAAAATGATAACTTGCATATGTCCACCACGACTAGGCTGATAGATATCGATTCTTTCATCAAAGTTTTTAATCACTTTTTCGCAAAATGGCGGTCCCATTTCGTTAATCACATCGCGTACTTTGAGTTTTAAGGCTGAAATCGATTCGATTGACTCCGTATAGACTCTGTCCTTAATATAGCCTCACAAAAATAATCCAGTGGTGTTAAATAACACGATCTGGCTAGCCACTTAATTTTTGACTGTTGTGAAATTGTGAGAACGGAAAATTTGGGTTGCAATAAATTGATCGTTTCATTGCAGGTGTGAAACGTTGAAACCACATGTCAGTAATATCCACGTCGTCAAGAATAGGACTAAATTGATCGTTACCGTGCTTCCAGACAACATAGCGCATTACACATTTACAGTGATACGTTGAGCATACAACGGCTTCTCAATAATCGCTCTGAAATCTTCAGAAGCCCACATGAGGTATTTTGCTTTTTAACATACCCTGACAAGAATTTAGCTTCGTGTTAAAAAATTAGTTTTTCAGAAAAACCAGCCAGTTGTTCTTGAATGAATTGAGGGAATCTACGGCGATGTGAATGGTCGGTCGGCTTAAATTCCTGCACCAGTTGAAACTTGCAAAGCTTCAAAGTCAAATCCTTACGCAAAATTTGTCATGTGGTGGTTTTAAATAATCCCAATTGTTAAGAACGTCGAGGAACTGACACTGTAGCTCACAGCTGCCATCTTTTCTTTTGAACAGCCCGGCCGAACATGCGTTGTATTCGCACATTTTGTATCAAGCCTGTCGACTCAAATTTAACGACCAAATTCTTAATTGCGGTCTCTGAAGAACAATTATGTTGTCCGAATATAAGACAAATTTTGCGAAATGTAGTTTTAACAGAATCACTATTGTGGCTTTAAATTATTTTAATGTGACTTTCGTGCGAAATTGAATTCATTGTAACAATTGCTAATGCGTCTACTACGAATACTTCACAAAACTAAATGTTAAAACTATCATGTTGTTGGTGTTGCCATAATTGAAAAACAAACTTCTTGTTGGAAAACCTGATACAAGAAAATTCGCATATAGTTGTTGTTATCATTAATTAGTGTAGGCGCCTGCTTAGCTGTGTGTTTATGTTTCTTGTTTGTTTATTATTTTTTTGTCTTGTGTTTATAAGATTTCTTAGAAACTACGTAGTTTGCAAAAAGCTACAATAGGTCGTTTCATTTACTTTTTCAGTGATATTTATTTTTTTTCTTTTATCTTCGTAACGATAAGAAAACCAATAAATAATAATTATAGTTAATTGCAACGTTGTGGCAAATTATTGAAAATAAAAATAAATTTAAAATTTATTTAATTTTTATATAAAGATTTGGTGCTTTTAAAAAAATGATTTATTAAAAAAAACAAGTTTTAAATTTCATGCATTCAAATTTCTGTCATATTTTTGCTTACAAAAAACCACATCGTTTTTAGTTTAAGGGCCACCTTTTTTGCTTTGGTATTGTTACCTTTTCACTGTTCTTGCATATCGAATCGTTGCTTATGCCTGAGCTGTTGCCCATGTTACCATTAAGCTTTCAATAAAATAACGACAATGACTGCACAAGCAGCAGCAACTATAGCCATCGTAACAACAACAACAATTTCATGAAGAGCAGCTATCTACAACAATAAGAAATAACGTCTGTGAGCAACACTAGCTGTTAGCATTCAATATTATTATCATCCTGCTATGACCCTAGGGGGACAACAACAACACAAACATGATGACTTTAACTCGCTTCGTCAGATATTGATTATTTATCGTTTTTTAGATTACAACTGCTGGGGTTTCTCTTGTTTTGCTTGTTTTCAAGGCAGCTAGCTGGTCGAGGTGATATTGTCTGCTGTTGGTAGTTTTTGAATTTTTATCTAAAGTTAGTAGTGGCAAGGTTAAATAACATTTTTCTTTTTGTTTTTGTTTTACTTCTTCTTTCATTTTTGCATATCACAAAAATTGGAAGAAAGATTTTTTTCATTACATTTCATTGCACAAGTTTTTTTTTGGTTTTTGTTTAAATCAGTGATGGGCGAACTTTTTGGGTGGCGGGCCAATAAATTAAAAAAAATCTTGCGGCGGGCCATTAAATTAAAAAAAACATAGAGGGTCATTCATTAAAAAATTATGGGGTTGCTGTTCAATTAAAAGTTCGGTTTAAGCATGGATGTGTTTCTGACTTGACATAATTTCCTCAATATCTGGTTCCAGCTGGGAGGATGCAACTTTTAATAAATTAAATAGACTCTCGTCTGACAATCGTTTTCTTATTGAATTTTTTCTGCATTTCATTACTGAAAAGGCCTGTTCACATAAATATGAGGAAGCAAACATTGCCATAATTTTCTGCGCATAATTAATTAGCTTTGGAAATTCACCTTTTGGTAAGGATTTATAGAAATTAAGCTTATCTGTATTTAAAAATAGCTGTTTTAAATTATTATTACATTGCAATTCTATAGTTTCCAATTGTAGATCAGATGGAACATTCCCAGGATTAACATTAAAAGGCACTGAAAAAATATCTAAACATGGTTGGATTTTTTTAAAGTCAGCAAATCTGGCCTCAAATTCTGAATACAGTTTTAATAAAGATTGTGAAAAGACTTTTAACATCTCTTCACTTACAGGCCGCAAAGAATTAAGTCTTGGAAAATGAGTCAAATCATTTTTTTCCAAACATTTAGAAAATATAAACAACTGAGTTTTAAAAGACCTCAAACTGCCCCAAGTTTCATCTATAAATTGATTTCTTCCCTGTAACTTTTTATTCAGTTTATTATAGTGCTCGAGTAAATCCGTGAAAAAAGCAAACTCGATGCACCAATTCTTATCGTTCAATATTTCCCACTCATCCCAAATTTCAGTTTTGGTTTTTAGAAAAACTTTAATTTCTTCGAGAAGACTCCAAACTCTCGAGAAGGCACAACTCAGCCATCTGATCTTTGTGTAATAAAGTACATCTGAAAATTCTGCATCAACTTTCGATAAAAACTCTTGAAATTGTCGATGTAACAAACCACGGGCTCGAAAGATATTAATTAATTTTAAAATAATATTAAGTACGTAATTAATATCCAAGGCAGCCTTGCAAAGAACATCTTGCTGGATTATACAATGTAAAAAAATTTTTTCGCTTTCGGGATTCTGACTTTTATGAACTCCTGCAAACCCCGTATTTTTTCCCACCATGTTAGGTGGTCCATCAGTTGTTAAATTAATTAATTAGGAAATTGGGGCAATAAGAGACTCCATCCACTCTCTAAACTCATCATAAATTATTTTTCTTGTCGTCTTTCCTTTCAAAGATCTCAAACAAGCAAGTTCTTCTGTTATTACAAAGTTTTCATTGACTCCTCTGATAAAAATTAGAAGTTGGGCTGTATCACTCCTGTCACCACTCTCGTCCATAGTGACTGAAAAATATTTAAACTTTTTAAGACGCCCATCGAGTTGATTGGTGAAATTAGAAGAAATCGCTTCAATTCTTTTTGTGACCGTTCTACGTGACAGCTCTATAGATTCGAAATCTTTTACCTTTTCTGGGCATAATACTTTTCCAATGCTAATTACCACATCCTTAATAAATTCTCTTCAGAAAACGGTTTGTTACTTTGTGCTATTTTATAGGCAACAATGGGACAGCCAACGTGGAGGATCGCTGGACACTTGTTTGATTTTTAAAAAAACATTTGCTGACTAGATATTTTTCTTTTCAATTCCTCTGAATGAACTTTCTTGTCTTCATCTGTCATTTTATAGTACTTCGATCCAAGATGTTTTGAATTAAAGTGCCTAGCGAGATTATAATCTTTTAGTACAGCTACCGGTTCTTGGCAGATAAGACAAATAGGTTTTTGGTTATATTCCATAAAGAAGTACTTCCACGACCACTCTTCTTGAAATACTCGACATTCCGAATCAATTTTTCTCTTTTCTTAGCTACTCCACAATATGCACAGTCGGCAGGTAGTACCGTTCAAATATCTACTGATTGATTAATATGAAATAAGCATTTTACGGCGTATATATATAAGAACTAGGTGTTCAATTGACAAAACCAACTGGAACAGAGCTTTTAATCTATTGAAAAAACGCCTTAGTGAATACAAAAATGAATCGGTAGCGGCTTCTGTTAAAAAGACTTCTGCCAATCCTCGATTCCCAGAATATTATATCTGACCACCAATTTGGCTTTAGACACTAGAATGGTACTCCTGAACAGTGTCATCGCATTGTGAATATTATTACTAATGCATTGGAAAAGAAAGAATATTGTTCAGCGGTGTTTTTGGACGTCAGTCAAGAATTTAACAAAGTATGGCATTGTGGTTTCCTATATAAACTTAAACATCTACTTCCCGCTCCATTTTATTTGCTTTTTAAATCGTATTTACATAATAGAAGATTCTATGTTCATGTCAATGGGGAGGATTCTGAAATTGGAACTATTTTATTAGGAGTACCTCAAGGAAGTGTTCTGGGTCCAGTCCTATATACGATTTACACGTCAGATATGCCCATAAATGATATTTTAACCATTGCCACTTATGCCGATGACACAGCTACTTTGTATGCGAATGAGTCCCTACAAGAAGCCTCTGCAATGGTGCAAAGGCAGTTAACTCTGATTGAGCATTGGTTACTAAAATGGAAAATCATCTCATGTGACTTTCACGCTAAGAAAAGGTGATTGTCCAACACTTACGTTCTACGGAAATACTATTCCAAAATTAAATAAGGTAAAATACTTAGGCCTCCATTTGGATAGAAGACTAACATGGAAGGATCATGTCAAAGCTAAAAGAAAGTCCTTAGATATTAAAACAAGAAAAATGTATAGGCTCTTGAAATCAAGATCAGAACTGAGTCTGCAAAATAAAATGAATGTATACAAAACAATTTTTAAGCCAGCTTGGACTTATGGCCTTCATTCAACTCTGGGGCGCAACGAGTAATTCTAACGTTGAAATACTTCAGAGATATCAATTTAAAACGTTGCGGTTATTGACAAATGCTCCTTGGTTTATAAGAAACAACTGCTTACACAATGATCTGAAAATACCAACAATAAAGGAAGAGATAAATAATTTCAGTGAAAAATATTTGAATAGATTAAGCAACCATTCTAACTTATCAGCTGTTTCATTTCTGGATGATAGTGAGGAGATACGAAGACTGAAAAGATTACATGTTCTTGACTTATCCTTCAGAATATAGTTAAGTTTACGCACTTACTATTTTGTAACTTTTGTTGAGTTCACTGGATCTTAACAAAATAAGTTATTTTTTTTTTTAATTATTTATAAATTTTGTTTAATATTTTGATTGTAAATAGATTGCAAAATAAAAAAACAAAAAAAAAATTTTTCTCTTTCTATTTTCGATGGACATTTATGGGGATATTTACAATACACTTTATTATTTTAATTACACAAATAAAACTGTACGTTGGCAACTTTATAATTTTACTTCACAATTTATTCTTTACGTCACGAGATTTACACTTTTACTGATTGCTGATTAATCCATCGCTGGCCCTTTTATATTTGTTGCGCATGTTGTCTCGAATATTCAAGAATCTTCTAGATCTCACATATAATTGTTGTTGTTATGTTATACGTTCAGTTTTTTATATTAGTTGTTAGTGTTTTATGATGTTTATGTTTCTTCTTGGAATATTGCATCAGAAAGTTGTTGTTCTCTTGAAAACTACGCAGTTTGGACACAATATAATATGAAAACATCGCATTTTTTTGCTAAAATTGTCAATTTATATCTTTTGTAAAACATAAAGTAAATTTATTTTTTGGGCATAATTTTTTAATAGGTGATTAATTTTTTTTTGAAAAACGCTCGGCGGGCCGGATTGAAACCTCTTGCGGGCCGTAGTTCGCCCATCACTGGTTTAAATGAAAATTATTCATAAGATTAGAGCAGCGTTTGTAACAAAGTAATGGTTGGTCATAACTGAGCAGTCAACCAAATAGCCAACCAACCACACGCCAGTCATATTCATTTATCTTGATATTCATTTGAATTTTAACGTTTTTTTAAGTGACTTTTTTATGTGTTTGTGTACACACACACATATGTACGAAAAACACTTGTTATGCAAAAATTTTTATTGCCCTTTTTTCCTCTATGCTAAGGCACTCAAAGACACTATTATGGGAATAATAGTGCATTCATATTTAAGGGATAGTCATTAGATGTGCAAGTGCTTATAAATATTCTCTTTTTAAATGTCAAGAGTTTTAAAAAGGTTTTCAAAATTAATTATAGATTTGAATACTTTTAAGTGTTTTTTTTAAGTTTAAGCCAGAACCTATATTTGTCACTATTTAGTTTAAGATTATGAATTTTTAGTTTTCAAATTGCTAAAAAGGCTTAACAAACCAAAGACTTATTTCCTTTCCTTTATATCTTCTTAAGGAACTTTAACATTGTTTACGAATTTTATTACAGAAATCGAAACACTGAACAATTACATAAATCCTTTTTTGTTGTTATAACTTCTATCACTTAGTATCACTAAAAGTAATAATAAAATAAAAAATATCACAAATAGTTTTACACATAATTTAACATAAACTTTGAATTATTTGCTATTATTATACTTACCAATATTATACTTACCTTTAAATTATATTGTATCGTTTATACCTTTTATAAACGTTTTGTTTTGAGTTCTTTATTGCAAAATAAATAACAACCGATTTTAGAGTTTCTGACACTACAGAACAATTTACTGAAGATGCACGTCCTTACTTCACAAGGTTTATTTTTCTACTAATTAACTATCCGCTCAGACGCTGCCTTTTATATTTGTCCGCTAGAGGTCTAGAAAAATTACGAATCTTCTACTCACTTTATATTATATTTTGTTGTTGTTATGATATTCATTCAGTGTTCCCCCTGAGGGCTCATTATAAGTCTTTATGGATCACCCAACCATATAGACTTATGCCTTGCGAGGTGAAAGGGAACCCAGTCCCCTTCAAGGCAAGTAGGAGTCAACTGGACAATCCACTATATTTCCACGGGAATCAGTAAGCTCCAGAGTTCCGCTTTTTGTCTCTTTAAGGATTTAGCTGTTGTCTGACTAATTATTGAGAAAGACTCTTCGGGAGTATCGTGGTGGCTGTGTGTTTTGAAGCCCTCGTTTGAGTTTGTAGGTCGAATCATTCACAATGAATGGTCCAGGTGCAGTGCGTATGAATGCCGTCGTGTTCTTAATTACTCTCCCCCGGGGGCACATTTATGGTCTTTATAGTACGTAACAGCTATCTAGATCTGTGCAACTGGGGGTATAAATGAAGCCCAGTCCCCTGAAGATAGGCAGGGAGTCAACTGGAAGCTCCACTTTATTTCCACGGGGATCAGTGAGCCGCAGAGTTCATTATTTGTCTCTTTAGACATTTAATAGTTCTCTGGCTGATTATTGAGGTTGGCCCCTATATGGGAGTAACGTGGTGGTTGTGGTTTCGCGGCCCCATAACAGTATAATGGTTATTATGGTGGCCAGGATCATCTCACTGATAATGACACGCAAAGTGAATGATCCAGTCCAGTGAGCATGCTAGACATGTGTTCTGGACAGGAGTTGGAAAGTCTCCAACTCTTTAGCAAGGTGTGATGGTTTGCAGCCCTGTCCTGGAATCATTAAAGTTGCAACTAGTTGATTCTGTTGCTTAGAATTATGTCTTCGGCTTCCTTGGACGCATGTATGACTTCCAAATTATACAATTGTGGTTTGTCCACCATCTGATTAAGACTACATAGTCAGGCGCGGATGTAAAACAAATCACACTCTGTTCTTAATTATATTAAGCTTCATGCGTTCTGGGCCAAGAGTTGGATAGTCTCCAACTCTTCAGCAAGGAGTGAAGTTTACGGCCTGCTTCGGGGTTTTGAAGTCGCAACTAGGAGTGACCGGAGGATATACGTATCCGAAGGCCTTCTAGGGAGAGGATGGCGCTACATACCATACACAGTGGTAATGATCCATCATGCAGATGTAAATCTTATTACATCATTCATTCAGTGTATAGACGCCTGTTGGTCTGTGTGTATTTTTGTTTTTGTTTTTGTGCTGAATAAATTTGTGCCTGGAATTTATTTTAAGATAGTTGTTGTTGTCTTGTGTGTATAAGTTTTCTTAGGCAGTTAGCAAACAGTATACCCAGTGTTTGCTGTCTTACGTGTATAAGATTTCTTCGCAGTTTGTAATCAGAAAGTTGTTGTTGTCTTGTGTGTATAAATTGTTTTAGCAAACTACGCAGTTAGTAAACAGCATACCCAGTTTACTTTATAACTTAATTATTTTCTTTTGAAACTTAAGCATCCGTAATAACATATTAACTGTTATTTAAATATTATTATTATATTTTCGCGACGATGTTATAACGAGTTTGGTGATGTTTGTAAATAAATTTAATTAAAATTTAATTTCATATTAATTAAAATATTAATTAAAACTCTCTCTTTCAGTTTATTCTTCATTAAAGTTACGGTGTTATAATTTCAATTTCAATTTAAGTCTTATGGAAAATATTTTTGTATTTTTAGTTTTCTTTCCTGTTCCATTTGCCGCTGTTTTCAATTACACCTTTGGGTGTAGTAATTTTAACAATTTGTTTAACGTCCAAACAAACTTAGAAGGCTCATAAAATAAAATAACAAAAATAACAAAAAAGGAAAAAGCAGCATATGCTTAATTCCTTTAAAGCTGGCTTCAAAGGACCTTGTTTACCTAGACTTTATATAACGTACGTTATATTCTATTTATTTTTTTTTTTTGTTTGCTGTTGTTTTGCCTCCTTTCTTTCTTTCTTCTACACCGCATGTTTGCTTAATGCTGATGTTATTTTCATTTATTTTGCCATTTAAGGATTTGTGTGCTAATTTGCTTCTTGAATTTTGTGAAAATTTACTGCACAGCAATGCACACAATGACTTTGTGGGATATTTTTGTTTTTGTCTTTTATATTTTTGTTGTTGTTGTAGTTAGTATTTTATTCCTTATGGCTTTCGTATATTCCCATTTGCTGCCTGCTAAATTTTCTAAAAAAATTTTTTTTCTTTCTTTTATGCTAAAAATAGCTCGTTGCGTACCATTCATTGTGTAGGGTGTAGAGGGGGGAAATGTTTGATTGCCAAAGTAGAAAGTCTTTAATTTCATGGTTGCTTAAATCTATTCCAATGTAAAATTTCAACACACATTTTAGTTTAGTTCAGTTTATCTGTTGGTTAAATCTTAACTAACTGTTTGGTAGGGCACAAATTTTATATGTTTCAAACACTGAACTGATGTCTAGCAAAAAGGTCGTTAACAAATTGCGTGAGCAATTTTCGTGTTGTTGTATTTGTTTTATTATCATACAAAAATAAGTTTAGAACAAAAAAAAAACAAACATACTAACAGTTACAAGACAGAGCAAAAAAGTATGTGGCTGGTTTTGTGGCTATAAAATAAAGTTTTGGAATTTTTGTTGAAAGGTGGCGATAAATTTATTGCCAAAAGTAATATTCGTAATAAGTACCAAATCACAGCAAGATTAAGTTCTTTTAAAGCTAGGGAAAATATTATAATACAGCAAATGTAATGATAAAATTGGTGATTTTTGATGGTACATTTCAAAACTTAAAAAGTACTTTAATGAACCAATAGCAAATAACATTCAAAAAAGTCCCAAGTTTATGTTTTAAAAAAATTTAAATGCCAACTGATATACTCCCAATTAAATACAGCCAGTTTATATCGGGGTTTTCAACAAGAAGTTTGTTTTTTAATTGTGGCAACATTAACAACATGATAGTTTTGACATTTAGTTTTTTGACGTATTCGTAGTAGAGCAATAGTAGTAGCAATTGTTACAATGAATTCAATTTCGCATGAAAAACGCATTAAAATAATTAAAATCCACTATAAAAATGGTGGTTCTGTTAAAGTTACATTTCGTAAAATTCGTGATATTTTTAGACAATACTAGCGTGCCCGTGACTGTTTTGCAAGTCATTTGTGGTTCGTTATTATTCTGCAGCGTTGTTTTTTGTGTGCGCCAAAAAATTCAATCATTCAGCAAATTAATCAGAAGAAACAGAAATTTTTCTTTTTTCGTTTTTATGTTTTCTTAAATAATTTTATCTTTTTTACAATTCAATATTTTTGTGTGCTTCTATAATACGTCTTATTCTATTGCCAAGCTTTTACGTATACGACATTCTTCGATTGATTTTGGTTCGCGGTATAGACAAGCAAAGCAGTTGGTGAACTTGATACATATAATTGACCGTGCGAAAAACAGGGATTATTGCAAAAGCAACACATATGGGGAACTGAAGCCGTTTAAAATCAAACGGCAAATCTGGAGGAATTTATAGGAATGAGTGATATCAGCACATCCTCTCTCTCTTATATTTTCATTTTAAAAATTTTCATTTTCATGACTTTTTTGACTATTAAACGTGTCTCATTGCAAAGTCGTAATTGGCAGATATTTCTAAGCAAAATAATTGGCACACCAACTTTCACTTGTAGGTGGTGAGGCGGCAGTCCAGGTAACTCAAGCGAATTTTAAAACTCGACTGGATAATTTACAACATCGTCTTGATTGGTAACAGAGTCATCCGATTTTTAGATAAAAATTTCTCCGAGAACGTCATTCAAAATTGTCACACTGATATCCGAAACATCTGCATTTTTCTCAAATAAGATAGCTCTTTCCCTCAACCAAGCATAGTTTTTAAATTGTTGTGCAATACCGGGAAAAACGTTTGTGACCAAATCTTGTTTTGATCGTGCAAAGTGGCAAAAATTATCTGGAAGCGTAATCATTTTTGTCGTGGGGTCAATTGGAATTGCGCCATTCCCAATATCTAACAATTGCTTTGAAAAACGTTCGGCTGATGGATCATTTTGGAACTGAACACGCAAATTACACACACAAAATGCAACAGAATGTGGAAAACAAAATTCTCTATTTGTTTGCACATCCACTTGCTATGAACATGAGCATCTTTCGATTTGTATTGCCGTCGCATTCTGTGCAAGCACACACACAGGAACGTACAAACGAAAACACACATTTCATTTGACACTAAACATTGCGTCGAAGTATTCAATGGAAAAAATATTTCGATTTTTTTGAAAAATTTGTAAACGCATGAAACAAATATACAAACCAGCGAACGATCATTATGAAGGAACTGTGAAAATTTGGTGGAAATCCGACGGTGCATCTCTTCAAACACTGGCAATCTACGGACACGTATTTTGGGCTTAATTTTTATTTATATAGATAATCGTCCCTCTGTGACCCCTATTACTTATTATTTGATTATTTAATTTAAGTCGCAGACTCGATAGAAAATGTACGAACCCCAACACATGTTCGGCCGCGTTGCTCCACTGAAAACATTGTCAATTCCTTAACATTCTCAAGAATTGGGGTTATCCAAAACCACTACATGAAGAATTTTGCGTAAGAATTTGACTTTAAAGTTTTTAAAGGTTTAGCTAGTGCAGGAATTAAAGCCAACCGAGCATTCACATCGTCGTAGTTTCGCTCAATTCATTCAGGAACAACCGGCTGAATTTTCTGAAAAAATCATTTTTTGAGACGATGCCCATTTTCTCTTGTCAGGGTATTTCAACAGCCAAAATTGCCGCATTTGGGCTTCTGAAAATCCTAGAGTGATTTTTGAGAAGATTTCGCATGCTTAACTTGTCACTAAATGGTGCGCTATGTGGTCTGAAGGCGTAATTGAGCCTTTTCCCTTTTTCGAAAATTAGGCTGGAAATGCTGTAACGGTCAATGGATCACACTATCGCAAGATGCTAAAAACTCAATATTAGTCTATGTTTGATGACGTGAATATCACTGACATGTGGTTTCAACAGGATGGTGCCACATGTCACACAGCCAATGAAACGATCAATTTATTGCAAACCAAATTTCCCGATCGCATAATTTTACGACAATCAGCAGCTAAGCGGCCATCCAGATCGTGTAATTTAACACCACTGGATTATTTGTTGTGAGGCCATGTTAAGGATAGAGTCTATACAGAGCCAATCGAATCGATTTCAGGCTTAAAACTCAAAATCCGTGATGTGATTAGCGAAGTAGGATCGCCATTTTGCCAAAAAGTGATTAAAAACATTGATGAATGAATCGAAATCTGTCAGCATGGTCATGGTGGATAATTGCCAGATATCATTTTTCATTCATAATTGCCGAACTTTGCTCGACATCTTAAAAGGGTTATCGAGGGTAGACAAAGTAAGGAAACCTGAAAAATTAAAAAAAGACAGAAAGAAAGAAAACCCAAAAGCTTAGAATAACTATAATTTTATGTCGTCCGATTTATGCCGAAAGTGTGATCTGCTCTCGCTGATCTGAATGGATGTTAGTTATGTTTCTCTTTGCGATACAGCCTACATAAATTGGGCGAAGAATAGAATAAAACAGACTTCTTCAAAAAATACTCGAATTTATATTTAAAATGGATCCTTTAGGTATGTGTAGACAAAAGTAGGTTTAGTCTCTAGTGTACCCGCTCTAGCGAACTTTACTTTATATAAAGACTTACCTGTGTAAAGAAACGCTGACGAAGGCAAACTAAAAATGGAAGGTAATGATACCTTATTCAAAATGAAGGACATTATTTTGAGGAATGTAATCTTAATATACATGTGATGTAGGAAGAGACGCATCTACTCAAATAAGAAACTAGAAAACTATTGAGAAAGAGCCATGTTAATCATAATATTCTCAGTTCAAACCAATCAACTATGAAATGGGAAATGAAATCGGATACCTACAGTGATGTGTCACGAATTCTATGCGATTGCGAAAGGAAATAACAAGAATATGACGTAAGTCATGGAGCAAACAGTTAATGCAGTGTAAAGTGAAAGATATTCTATCCTGAAGATCAAACAATATAGACGCAAACCTCACAATGTGATGATTTGGAATATCTAAGAGTCACTCTCTTCTGCAGTGAATCAGTGAATGGGGCCCCCAGAAATCTTTTAGATAAACCCGCCTTTCAAGTACTCAGAATGATGTGAACAATTTTGGTATTATTTTAAATCCAATGTGATAACTTAACTCGATGCTGACGGAGCACTCTAGTACTGGTATTCTTGTGATGTAAATGGTACTTTAGTCAATTCGAAATTAAATTAGTCAAAAAATAAGCTCACACATGGTTGGAATCGAGAGGACCAAGGTGCCTTAGTAGGCTCAGCATCGTGCTGTAACAGGAAAATCGTAAATTAGTAGAATCAAACTTTACAAATGCGCCCAAAACCTATAAACATGATAACCTATGGATATTACGTGATAAGATTTACATCATTACCTAGCCATATGTCCGTAATACGACGGTGGAACAAACCACTTTGGGTAATATGTAGCGTGCACCCTCGTCCTAGGAAGCCGATGGATATCTCTATCCAAAAGGTCATTCCTAGTTGCAACTTCGAGAGCACGGAGCAAGACTAACACCCCCACTCCTTGCTGAAAAGTTGGAGACTATCCAACTCCTGGTCCAGAGCACATGACATAGCTTGCTCACTAGATCCGGATCATTCACCCTGTGGTCTTAGTAAAATCATTCCATCAGGGCCTACGAAACTACAACCACCACAAAAATCGACGAAGGGCCATGCTCAATAATCAGTCAGAGAACATCAAAAGCTGAACTGATTCCCATGGAACTAACGTGGAAGTTGCCCAGTTGGCTCCTACTAGCCTTTAGGGGACTGGACTACTTTTTACCCCCGGGTGACACATGTCTTAATGGTGAGATTCCATTAAGACATATCAATGTCCTCACGGGATGGAACGTATGGATATGTCGAGATTGTAAGTTTGGTCCAGACAATAATCAAAAGCATCGTCCATGAATAATTATGAACTTATGATAGATCGCGAATCGATAAAGGGAGACTGTATTTTGCTAATGACAATCAAAAGTTAGCTGTGGAAGATTTCTTTGCTCGAACGCTAACAAACCCTGTATAGCGTTATAGAAAGAGGTACTGCACAATTTAATTGTTAAAGGTGCAGCAGAGTATTATATTTTTATCTAGACAAATTTTGCGACCCACTTTAAAGGAAGCTCTCTTAAAACAATACTTTAAGATCAAGCTTTGAATTAATGAGTAAAATAGTAGAAAGAAAGCACCAACCTGGTGAGTCCATTGATGGATGACTTCTCTTTTTTTGCCATGACTAAGTTAAAATCGGGAGTAAATATTTGAATGCCGGAGTCGGAAATGATAAAGAAAAATCTAAGAGAAAGTAATTTAATAATAGTTTTTCCTATGACTGTATCTTCAGTAGAGGAACTCAGAATGAGCCGCGTAGATGCTGGAAAAATTTTTCTCAAGCCATCATATAATCAAGTCGCTTAACGAATTGTATGAGGAATTTTCAGATTTATACCAGAAAACCGGAAATGCGTCCAAGGAAGTCGCAGCAGTCAAAAGTAGCACACATAATCCATCATCCAGATCCAGTCAAGAATTTTAATATTTCACAACCGCAAAATAGACATTTATATTTTTTAGATGAAAGAAAAGAGTTATGAAAAGATTAAAAGTAGAAAATTTGGCGGCGCAAACGTCGAAAAATATCAAGACTTTTAACGAGGAATTTTTACCATGGCTAAATTTGTTATTAGCAATAAAAGTAAAATGTTACTAGAATTATATAAGACAGACCCAGTTAATGATAATATGGCTTAACAAGGTTGTTAGGACTATTTTAAAAAATCGCTTTGTGTTGGAAGGTATAACAATGTGGATGATACGATGCCCATTCCAGTGAGCTGCCTTTCGAGATATTTGCAATGAAACCTATTGCTCTCGATAAAATTCACTCGTGATTGTTTTAATTTCTTTGAATCAATTTCCGAGACCATTATCATTTTCTCTTACATACAAAAATATTTGTGTATTAAATAGCGTTCGCGCTGACCTATGAAATTTTAAAAATTTTAACTTAATTTTCAAACTTTATTGCTCTTTTAAAAAATAAGAACAAAAACAAGAAAAACTAAAATGAAGAAAACTTTTAATCGTAGAATAATAAAATATCGTGAGAGTATAGATTTTTAAGTTGGCAACACTTTTTTCAGCTGTCAAGTAATTTATGTTTAATTTAGCTTGCCATTTCAACATAAATAGACTGACGCCTGAACAACGCCTTTAAATTGTACAAATTGTACCGAAAACAAGATTTCCGTTGATACTGATTTTCGAAAACGGTGATGAAGTTTAGCGATGAAGTTGACTTTTGTTTGAATACACCAATAAGCAAAGGTATTTTATTTAGAGTAATAATAATTCTCAAATGTATGTTTGGAACCCCGTCATATCCAGAAATACTGACTGGTCCGTGTACTTTATGAGCTGATAGCCTCACTGGTCCGCACTTCTTCAAAATCGATACCGATCACGATAACTACTAACTTTTTTTTCATCAACTGAACAACCATATTATGCAGAAGCTGTGGTTTCAACAAGAAGGCGAATCATATCACACAGCACGTGCCGCTATTGATTTATTAAAAGAAACGTACGGAATTGCAAGTTTATGCATTACGGAGCCATAAATTGGTTTCCCCGATTATATGATTTAACTCCACTAAACGATTTTCTGTGGGAGTATTTGAATTCCCCAGTCAACGCCTATAAGCCCAAAACGATTGAGTACAATGTTCGCCGTGTCATTGACGATATACGGCCACAAATGTTGGAAAAATTCCTTAAAAAGAACTTTAAGTTGGTAACATTTTTTTAACTCACGGCCCTTTTGTCAGCCGTCAAGTGATTCATGTTTAATTTGGCTTGGCATTTCAACATGAAGAGACTGAAAACTGAACAACGTTATCAAGTTGTGCGAATTGGGTCCCAAACAAGATTGCCGTTAATTCTGGTTTGCCGCATCATTTCATATAAGAATAATGTAGACGTTTTAACCCGCCTATAAATGTAAATGGCAATTGCGAGCTGTATGGAGTATTAAAGTATGTGATAAAGGTTATGATGAACTAATAAAATATTAATAAGAACAAGAATTAATAATAATACACATAAATAAAAGTTTAAAACAAACATCATAAACAAATTGTCACATCAAAAAAATTTTGTTCAGCGTGAGCTTTACAGTAAACAAAACTGCCGAATTTGGAGTGATGATAATCCTCAAGTATACTTCGAGGCGCTGTTACATCCAGAATAAGTATGCTTTATGAGCTGGAATTATTGGTTCGTACTTTTTTAAAAACGATGCTGGTGAGAAGGTTACAGTCAATGGTGGTCGCTATAGAGCTGTGCTTTAACGACGGCAGAACATCTCACATAGCTCGTGCCATAATTATTTCATTGAAGGACACGTTTGGTAACCGCATAGTTGTACGTTTCAGACCCATGAATTAGCCTCCAAGATGGTGTGGTTCAACAACTATAGACCCTTTTCTATGGGGACTTGTGAAGTCGCTACGACTTTTAGCTCAAAACGATTAATCACTTGGAGAACAATATTTGCTGCTTTATTGCCAATATACGGCGACAGTCATCGTAAATAGGCCTCAAGATGAGACTACGTCCAATCCAGCCGTGGTGCTTATATTCCGAACACATATTTTAATACGTGCGTATATGTGCGTATAACGAATAGCAAGCATGGTCGTAAAAGGATTTAGGTAGGAAGAGTGACGAATGAAAAGGGAGAGAGAGATACAGACAAAAAGAGAGAAAGTGACGAATGCAATAGAAATAACACGAAGAGAAACACGAACAAGATGAACTATATTAACACAGCTGACAATAAAACGCAACTAGTATAAAGAGAATACTGAAGATAGCAAATATCAAACCAACGTCGACGAGGGTCGACGTAAAACCGTACCCAAATAAAAACATTTTTAATTGACAGAAAATTATTTTTCGAATAAACTAAATTTTAAGTCAATTTAAAAAAAACTCATACGAATTCAAATTCTTATACCGCCATAAAAAACAACAAAATTATTGATTGAAAATTTCCAATATTATTTGCAAAATCTTTGAGATATTTTGCAAAAAATGCTGACATTATATCATGTTTATATTTCTCTTTTATCTCCTTTATGCTGCAACGATTAAAATTTTCAACTAATAAATCACATAAAAATTCCTTTCTCACAATAAAGTTAATTGCCAAATCCTTTGTACACAAAAAAAGACCTTCCACAAAATTTAACCAAATTCAACTCTAGCAACGAAAACAAGCAGCCACTTTAAAGCTTTTCAAGCTAAATCTCTGAAATATGACTAAAAAAGGAAAGAAGGGAAGAAATAAAAACTATTTTAGTGAAGTAGTTTTTTAACCACAAGCCAAGGATTTGGCTTTTATTACTCTAGAGATGCACAGAGCGAGTGCATAACGTAAAGCGAAAAGAACCATTTTTTTCTTCTGCTGTAAAAGGGTTAACCCAATTGGCTAAAAGAACACTTTTTTTTAGTGATACAATATAAAACAATACTTTGTGAGCGTTTCAAATAAAATACAAAACACAGTTGTTTAAAATTTTGTGTTTTTTAAGAGATGCCAACATGATCAATTATCCTAGAAACTTGTGAGAAAAATTTATACGAAATATAATTTCTCCTTAATACCTGAATCCTTAGTACTTCTCCTTAATACCTCAATATAATATTTTCAATTTCTAAGAGTTTAAGAATTGGCGAACTTTAGCTTCGCTTCACTTCCCCAACTCAATTTAAACTTCACATCCGTGACAAGCGCAGATCCTTTACTATTTCTAATCACTCCTCCTTCTTATATCCCCCCGGGGGGCACATTTATGGTCTTTATAGTACGTAACAGCTGTCTAGATCTGTGCAACTGGGGGAATAAAGGGAGCCCAGTCCCTTGAAGTCAGGCAGGGAGTCAACTGGAAGCTCCACTTTATTTCCACGGGTATCAGTGAGCCCAAGAGTTCATTATTTGTCTCTTTAAACATTTAATAGTTCTCTGGCTGATCATTGAGGTTGGCCCCTATATGGGAGTAACGTGGTGGTTGTGGTTTCGCGGCCCCATAACAGTATAACGGTTTTTATGGTGGCCAGGATCATCGCACTGATAATGACACGTAAAGTGAATGATCCAGTCCAGTGAGCATGCTAGACATGTGTTCTGGACAGGAGTTGAAAGTCTCCAACTCTTTATCAAGGTGTGATGGTTTGAAGCCCCGCCCTGAAATCATTAAAGTTGCAACCAGAAAGTTCTGTTGCATAGAATTATGGCTTCGGCTTCCTAGGACGCATGTATGACGTTCCAAATTATACAATTGTGGTTTGTCCACCATCTGATTAAGGCCAGGTGCGGATGTAAAATGAATCACACTATCCTCCTTCTTATATTACGTAACTGTCACTTCACTTCGCTCGCTTAAGTAAATTATTTTCGCTGTCAATTTTCTTTATCACAAGAAGTAGAGGCCTACCGTGTTAACCTTTCTATGACTTGCAGGATGGTTTTCCTTCTCGTAAGACTTTTCAATTTTTTTTTTTTTTAAGAGAAGTAGCACTTCAGGCAACAATACCTATTTAGTCAAGTACCGTGCTAAATTCTTTAGGAAAGGGATAGAGAAAAGATGAGGCAGGTGGTGAAAGTAGAAGGATAGTCGGAAATTAACTGCCGTATAAAGACAACACAGCGACCTGTGACTATGCCTTCATCGCTGAGCAGCCCCACCGACAGTCAATTTTTATTTTTGTAGTGAAAAAACCAAGGTCTTCGTTGGGAATCGAACCCACTACCCTCATATTTACAAGCTAGTACACTACCTACTAGCCTACCTATATATATATTGTGTGTATGCGACTTAGAAGGTGGGTGGCCACTTTCCTACATCCAGTGGTAAGGCCACCATCAGATTATGTCCCATGGGCCGATACTGATGTAAATTATTATAAAATTTTCCCTACAATAAATCAACTTTGGCGCTAGCTGTGGAGCATGTTGCGTCGTCTTGGTGAAACCGCAGCTCCAGCACATCATGCTTACTCAATTGATGAACGAAAAGGTCAGTCACCATGGCTCTATAGCAGCAACCATTAACTGTAACCAGCCGACCAACATAATTTTTAAAGAAATATGAAAAAAAACCAAGGTCTTCGTTGGGAATCGAACCCACAACCCCCATACTGACAAGCTAGCACACTACCGTCTAGCCTTCAGGGGCACCTAAAAACGGAGTAAGTGAACATTTTTTTTGCATATAGATCTCCCAGTTAAGCATTTTAAAAATGGAAGCATATTCTTTTTCACACAAACCTGAAATGCAGTGGCCAGTTCACTTTGTACAAATGGCAAATAATTCTCAATAGAATGAATAATTTCTTTTGTGAGATGGGATACCACATATTGCATCAATACTGAAAATAATCTTTATTTATGGGATTAAAAAGTATTTTCATTGCAACAAAAAATGTTCGAACGCAGCCTTATTTGTTGCAGCAAATATTCGCCCTCTCTTAGAATGAACAAATTTAAAGCGAAAACGTTTCTCTCTCAGAGAGAGCTTAAATAGTTTAGTATAAGATTTATTATGTTGTGGCAGAAAATGTTGGCTTGTTATTTTATACACAAACATCAAATTCTTAGTCAAATAATTTGTTATAACGGGTTTTTTTATAGAGGTATAGAAATTTGAAGTGGAAAAAACACAAAAATAAATTTATTAAATTGACATGAAATTTACATTATTCGATAGATAATCTTCTGGCATTGTATTTTAAATACAGTACGGCTGGCTTGGACGCAGTCTTATATGGAGGTATATTTTTCAATGACTCTTTCCAAAATTTGTAGCGGTATAGCGGCAATAAAGCGCCAAATCTTGTTCTCCAGGTGGTTATTCGTTTTGAGCTAAAAGTCGTAGCGACTTCAGAAATCCCCACAGAAAAGGGTCTGCCGGTGTTAAACCACACAAACTTGGGGGCTAATTCACGCGTCCGAAACGTAAAACTATACTATAAGAATAATAAATAAATAATACTATAAGAATAAACAAGTCAGTAGTCATGGCTCTATAATGATCACTATTGACTGTTGTAACCTTCTGACCAGCATCGTTTTTGAAGAAGTACGAACCAATGATTCTAACTCATAAAGCTCACTAATAAGCTTTTCTGAATGTAACAGTGCCTTAAAATACACTTGGGGATTATCATCACTCCAAATGCGGCAGTTTTGTTTATTGTAAAGCTTACGATTCTTTTACGAAAACCGAATTAACGGCAATCTTGATTTGGACCCAATTCGCACAACTTGATAACGTTGTTCATTCTTCAGTCTTTTCATGTTCAAATGCCAAGCCATACTAAACATAAATTATTTGACAGCTGACAAAAGGGACGTCAGTTAAAAATGTGTTACCAATTTAAAGTTCTATACCTCTATAAAAACACATCAAGGTTTTTTCTCGCTAGAAATGTTTGGGCCATTATTTTGCCTACTAAGCACGAGGTTATTTGATGCCCAGATTTCGATACTACTCGACTACACTATGAAATGCTCAGCTGTGCCATATCGAAATTTATAACGTGTCTACTCACCGCCAAAGGCGCTGCAATACTGCTTTTTCTACCCTTTTTCAGAAATAACATAATTAATTAGTTGCAATTAAAAATAAATAAAAAAATAACTGAATTTGTTCGCAAGTTATTAGGCGGGCAAATAATCAACGGAAGATGTACTCCACCAACATTAGGGACGGCAAGTTATTTAAACAAAAAGCAAACTTTTCAAAAGTCGTTAAAATGAAAAGCTTATTAAAGCATAATAAAAGTTTAGTATGCTGGTATCACTTAATCAATATAAAATTGAAAATTTCATGTCGAAGATTATGCACAGAGTATGTTAAACAAAAACGTATTTCCGTAAGAAGAGGAGGCTTTTCGGCCTCCTTAGCTTTCTATGGAAATTTTGAAAATTTCTTTATTTTCCATTATTCTACGAACTACACTAAAGTAAATTATTTTTTGTATAGAACATTTTGCAGGAATTGTTTTGTGAAAAGAAGACAGATTTTTAGATTTGTATAGGGAAACTTTATTCAGCTCCCTGCCTTTCGTCAGTGATCAAAAATTCTACAAAGAATATTAAGTTACGCAAAGATTTCCTTCACTCAACGGCATTAATTATAGAATATTACCCGTATTTGTAAAGCAAGTATTAGGTGATATATGGTACTCACAATCAATATTCTGTAGCCCGTGGTTCTAATTTTAATTCTTACGGATACTGATAATTGCACATAATATTTACTGGGATGAAAATATCTTATTCGATTTGGCAGCATTAGAAGACCCTGGCTTAACTAATTTTGTTTGGCTTTGGTTAACCTCGGTGTAGAATGCCTGCTAGTTTGTAGGGTGGTAGTAACAGATGATCTCATGATCTTAACATCATCAGACTATAAGGCAGTTTTAACGGATTTTACAACAAAAAGTTTGTTTTTCAATTGTGGCAACACCAAGAACATGATAGTTTTGACGTTTAGCTTTTTGACGTATTCGTAGTAGATGCATTGGCAGTTGTACAATTCGATTTCGCACGAAAATCACATTAAAATAATTAAAATCCACAATAGTGATTCTGTTAAAACTACATTTCGCACAGTTTGTGATATTTTCGGACAACATAAACGTTCTTCTGAGGCCGCAATCTTGGCTTTCGTAAGGAACACAACACAGTGCAACCTCTGATAAGAATACGCAATTATATAAGCTCTAATATGCAATTAGGAAAATCTACTGGTATGGTTTTATTGGATATCAGGGCGGCTTTTGATTCTGTGTGGCACAGTGGCTTAATTTATAAAATGATAAGGTTAAATTTTCCACCAACGTTTACACCAGCTTTCTGTCAAACCGCAGTTACAGTGATTTCATTGGTTCAAACCATTCCAGGCAAAGTAAAATATCAGCAGGCTGTCCGCAGGGCTCGTGCCTGTCGCCCATATTATACAACATTTACACAGTGGACTTTCCTAGAATAAATGGCTGCTTAACTTCTATATTCGCAGATGACACGGCTATTCTAAGTTCAGAAATATTCGCAACCGATGTTTTATGTAGATTACAAACTGCACTCAATGAGGTTCTATCTTACTTTGCAAAATAGAAAATCCTTGTAAATCCACAGAAAACTCAAGCTATGTACTTCTCCAGAAAGTACCGCAAAACTCCATCTCATTTAATAGCACTTCTATTCCATGGATGAATAAGGTAAAATACTTAGGTATCGTACTGGAACCCAAAATTAAGTTTAAGGATCACGTGCCATATATTGTTAATAAAGTCAACAACTTAATCAGGTTATTGTATCCGTTAATGAACAGAAGCTCTAAACTTAACATAGACAATAAAATTTTATTATTTAAGGCAATACTTCAGGCAATGATGTTTTATGCTGCTCCAGTCTGGTCTACATCAGCACATTGTCATTTTAAAAAAACTACAGATTGCGCAAAATAAACTCCTAAAAATGATCTACAATCTGCCTTGGCACTACTCCACACAACGACTACATACTCTAGCCAACGTTGAAATTTTATAAACAGATGTCGTCAGTCTGACTTCATACATATCAATGAGCTAGCCTCATCATAATTTTAAATAGAACATTAACTTTTTATCTTAAACCAAAAATTTGTCCATAAAGGTTTTTTGAAAATTTTTCCCTTATTTTTAATAATATTGAAACACCTGCTCATAATAAGAATTATTAACACTATATTTAAGTAGAAGAGGATAAAATCCTAAACTCTTTGTGGAAGACTGACAAGAGAAAATGTTTACAAAAATATTACATAAATAAAGAATTGAATTGAAAAAAAATTAAAATCCACTATGGTGGTTCTGTTAAAGTTATATTTCGTAAAAGTCGGGATATTTTTGGACAACATAATCGTCCTTTGGAGACCGCTTTTAAGAATTTAGTCGCTAGATTTAAGTCGACAAGCTCGATACAAAAATTCCTCTTCTTTGGTCGTTAAATTTAAGTTGATAGGCTTGATACAAAATGTGCGACCACCAATGCGTGTTCGACCGGGTCGTTCAACATCACAGCCGTTAGCCACAGTTTTAAAGCAGATCCAAATTTGTTAATTCCTTGACGTTCTCAACAATTGGGATTGTCCAAAACCACCACACGGGGAATTTGACTTTGAAGCCTTACAAGGTTTCAGGACTTAAAGCCGACCGACCATTCACATCGCCGTAGATTTGCTCACTTCATTCAGGAACAGCCGGCTGGTGTTTCTGAAAAAATCATCTGTTCAGACGAAGCTCATTTTTACTTGACAGGGTATGTTAAAAAGCAAAATTTGCCGCATTTAGGCTTCTGAAAATCCCAGAGCGATTATTGAAAAGTCTGGAGGCGTGATTAGGCGGTGTTTTTTTTTCAAATATGAGGCTGTAAATGTGATAACGGTAAATGGATCACGCTATCACGCTATATATGCTAACAACTCAATTTTAGCCTATTATTAACGACGTGTATATCACTAATATGTGGTTTCAATGGGATGATGCGGCATATCACACAGCCAATGAAACGATAAATTTATTGCAAACCAAATTTTCCCATCGCATAATTTCACAATAGTCAGCAGTTAAATGACCAGCCATATCGTGTAATTAAACACCACTGGATTACTTTCAGCGTTGTCATGGTGGATATTTACCCGATGTCATTTTTCATTCATTATTGCTGAACTTTCTCTTCGTAATATAATAAAAACTTAAATCATCTTAATCTAAATTGTTTGTTTTATTTTGTTTTAGAAAACAAACTTCTTGTTGAAAACCCTTTTAAGGCAGGTCAACCATTTGAAAACTCTGGCTGCAGGAATTTTGTTTCGCTTTGGTTAACCTCGGTATAGAATAACTGATAATTTGTACCATTTTCATGCAGCTGTTCTTATGTTCTTAGGCTATAGGCTAAAAGGTAGTGTAGTAGCTTATCAGTCTAGAGGTTGTGGGTTCGATTCCCAACAAATACCTTGGCTGTTTTCACTAAAAATAATAAAAATTGGCTGTTGGTGGAGCTGCTCAGTGATGAAGGCATAGTCACTGGTCGCTGTACCGCCTTATACGACAGTTAATTTCCGATAACATGGGCCTTGTAGAAATGAAAGCTGCCCTGGTAGACTAGTAGGTAGTGTACTTAGCCTACCAATTTAGGGGTGGTTATTTTCACCACAAAAATAACAGCTTAAAGGCTATGTAACTATCCTTCTACTTTCACCACCTGTCTTATCTCTTCTCTATCCCTTTCCTAAAGAATATAAAACGGTTGTGACTAAATAGGCATTGTTGCCTGAAGTGCTACTTATATTAAAAAAAGAAAACAAATAAAGCAGTTAGACTATTGAACTTTTCCTTTCTCCTATGGAATAAATTCGAACTGCCACGAACAGTACCAGGGTTTACTGATTTCACTAGTGAAATCTCGTAGGTTCAACAGACACTTTTGTATAATAGAAAATATTTGAAGAATATGACAACTTTTTGATTTATAAATAATTTCTTTGACAAATAATGGCAACCCTGATTTTATGTTAACTGTTTTATAGTTTTCAAATATTGTTGCTGTTTTGTTATATTTTATGCCTTTGCCTGCACTTTGTTGCACTTTTGTGGTAAAGTGTTGTACAATGCGAACTTTATGAGTTTATGATCACAAGACCGTTTTACGAGTTGAACAAAAAACAAAAAAAAAAAAACAAAAACAATAAAATAAATAAAACAAATAAAACAAATAGTGTATGGAAAAGAACTTTGTTTAGTTAACTTGTTCGTAAATGTTAAAAGCAGTTGCTGTTTGAAAATTTTATTTTGTAGCAATAAAAAAGCGAGCAATAGAAAAACTTTAAAATAAAACAAAGACTTAAATCATAATGACATTTGGTTGCGATACTATTATAAATGAAATGGTGATATCAACTTTTTACTGCACTGTATTACTGTAATATGCAGTTTTATTAGTAACAACTCTTTCCTGGTACAATTCCATTTATATAAGAAATAAACTAAGAACGTCCTACAGATGAATATAATTTTTGTAAGCAGAAGAAAGCTACAATGTGGCGTGACAATTTAACTGAATAAATTGATACAATCCTAATGAAATAACGACCTAAACCCCCAACACTATTTATACTAACAGATCTAATGCTAACTTTTCAGCGCTCGCCAATTTCATCATAGAAACAGCTAGCAACGCCGGCGTTCACCGAAGGAACGACAATAGTATTTCATTTACTGGTGCAACAAATCCAAACAACTTTAATTTGTTATTCCAAATTTTTTGTTAAGTGTAGTTGCTACTGGCAATAATTTTACTTTACCTTTACAATATTGGCAGGAATAATTAAAATAACAACACCAACAATAACAACAAGAAGAATATTTTCTATAGAATTGCAACTAGATAAAAACTATGAAAATGTTGCCAATGTTTGCTATTGATGGCCAAAACAAAAACATTTTAACTGCAACAAAAAAAAAACTCAAAATAAAATTCAAAGAAAAACTTTTCATTTATTTGTGATAACTTTTTCTAAACAATGTTAAATTTTACAATCTACACAAAAAGAGCCCATAGGTTTTAAGATATATTGCACAGTGGTTTGAAAACGTTTTATTTTGAAAATAATTCGGTAGCTTATAAATCACTTAAGATATCCTAAGGAAATTTCACAGAGACCGAACAGAGGTATTTCTGTATAAAGTTGCGAAGGATAGGTCCCCTAAAGTGAAGCGGAGCTTCTGGGTATGACCCCAAAGATGGGTACCCCAGGCATAAAATCTTTTGGCTTAGCTTTTTTGACGTAGCGTACTTTATATTTATTTATATTCAGATTACTCTTCTTATATATTTTCTGCATTCTTGTTAAAATTTATATGAAAATAGTAGTCAGTTTGGTTTCGATAGCATGTTTCGTTAAAAAGTTACACGCCTCTAAATTGATAAAATATTGTTACGGATGTGTCTTGCTTAAGTTTTAAAAGAAAATAGTTAAGCAATAAAATAAACTACTGGATATGTTGTTTACTAACTGCTAAGAAAACTTATGCACAACAACAAAATTTCTAGTTACAAACTGCGCAGAAAATTTATACACGCAAACAACAACCATTTGATATGCTATTTACTAACCGCGCGGCATGGCAAGACAAACACAAATTTCTGTTTACTAACTGCATAGAAATTTTATACACGCAAGCAACAACAAATCTGTATGTTTACCATCTGCGTAGTTTTCTAAGAAAACTTATCTACACAAGACAACAACAAATATCTTAAAATAATTTCGAAGAAGAAAACAAAAACAAAAATACACACAGACATACAGGCGCCTATACATTGAATAAACAATATAAAACAACTAAATGTGATATAAAGGAAGTAGAAAATTCTTAAATTTTCTAGACTTTTAATGGACAAATATAAAAGGGCAGCGTCTGAGTGGATAGTCAGTCAGTGTAAAAATAAACCTCGTGAAGTAAAGATGTGCATCTTAAGTAAATTGTTCTTTGTGTGTAGTTGAAGTAAATAAAATTGTTATTAATTTAAAAACTCTAAAATCGGGTGTTATTGCAATAAAGAACTCACAACAAAACGTTTATAAAAGGTATAAACTTGACAATATAAACACTACCGTTTTTTTAGGATTTCTCCCAAAAAGGTGGCATGGTTTTTGGCTTGTAAACTTCAAACTAACTTTGATTCTAGTAAATACTATTTAAAAGACAACCTATGGCAAATGTGAATTAAAAAAAAACGTGTCAAAAATGATAACGGTTCACCCTGCAGGCCTATCCAAACATAGCTAATTTTGAAACAAAATCTATGAATTACATCTAAATCCCTCTGAGTGCAAAGTTTCCATTGAAAAAAAAGTAAACAGATTATTAAAACGCCATCCTTTGGGTATATACTGCAAAAAGCACTTTACAGACCTGTAGTTGTAAAAGTCAGGGAACATTTTTCCCTTTTAAGGAATTTAAATTTTAAATTAAATAAAACTTTTATTTTAAATAAAATAAAATTTAAATTTTATTCTTTTTAAAATTAAAGTTTTATTTTATTTAAAATTAAAATTTTATTTTAATTATTTTATATTATTATATTATATTATATTATATTATATTATATTATATTATATTATATTATATTATATTATATTATATTATATTATATTATATTATATTATTTAAACAACCACTTTAACGTGAGATTAAAGGTAAATGACATCTAAAAATAGGAGGGGTAAAAACATATTAATAAATTGTTAATCTAGTGGTCATAAGCTTTTACCTCTGATAGCATCTACTTGTATAAAAAGTATATACTTAAATTTTAGGATTGATTTTGCTGTAACTAAAAATGTGAAACATATCTCTTTGGCTCCTTCTTTTGATCTTTCATCAGATCATTCGCCTACGTTGTTAACTTTATGCAATAATGAAGTGAGCTTGGACCAAAATTGTATTTTTTTCCAAGTTAAAAAAAAAACAAATTGGCATAAATAGAAAATGTACGTAAGTGCACACCTGCCGCAAAATATTTCGTTAAAAACAGAGTTGGCTGTAAACCAATTTACAAATATTCTGACTGACGCTGCTAGAGTAACAACGGCCAAGCCCTGCTTACATACAAAAAGTTCTACCAACGTCTCCAGCAATGCCCCCCGGGGGCACATATATATGGTCTTTATAGAACTTCGACTATCTAGACATAGTGCAACTGAGGAAAAAGGGAGCCCAGTCCCCTGAAGTCAGCAGGGGTACAACTGGAAACTCCACTTTATTTCCACGGGAATCAGTGACCCGCAGAGTTCCGTTATTTTTCTCTTTAGACACTTAACTGTTCTCTGGCTGATTATTGAGGTTGGCCCTATATGGGAGTATCGTGGGTGGTTGTGGTTTCGCGGCCCCATATCAGTCTATGGTGCTATGGTGGCCGGGTTCATTTCACCTTTAATAACACCTACCTGGTGAAATGTTCCCGGATCCAGTGAACAAACTAGACATGTGTTCTGGACAGGAGTTGGAACGTTTATAACTCTTAAGCAAGGAGTGATGATTTGCAGCCCTGCACTGGAATCATCGAAGTTGCAACTAGAAAGTTCTCTTGCATAGAATTATAGCTTCGGCTTCTTAGGACGAGCATGACGTTCCAAATTATGCAGTGGTTTGATCCACTATCTGATTAAGGCTTCATGGCCAGGCGCGGATGTAAATCGAATCACACAGCCTCCAGCAATGTTCAATATCTAATAAGGGAAAAGAGGCAATTAAGGCGCCACAGGCAGGAGTTTCGTTCCGCATTTTTAAAGACACAACTGAACCAATGCCAAAAGAGACTGTGTAAAGCACTGAAGATAGAAAAAGAGCTGAATCTTAAATTTTTTTTTTCGAAACTTAGATGCTACCGAGAAGACTGACTACAGTTTTTGGAAGACCATGCGAAAAATGAAATGCCCTATAACTTATGAAGCCCGTATTCGCCTGTAAAATGGAAAGTGGGCCAAAAATACCAACGATAAAGTGAAAGCGCCAACCACCTGGAGGAGGTTTTTATCCCAAATGAAACAGACTCTACGATAACACCAGTTGCTATTCAAGAATCTGTGTTAAATCCAAAAAAATTTTGCTTACCTGCGCTGAAAGCAGTTATCAATAAACTGAATACGTAAAAAGCTCCTGGTAGTGACAATATCACCAACACTATGGTCATGAATCTGCCAAGTTCGGCACTAAGAACTGTTATGTTTATTTTTAATTCAATGCTTAGAACTGGTTACTTTCCATTATCTTGGAAACTATCTGAAATAGTTATGATCCGCAAGGCTGGCAAAGACGTTACGCTGATTCAGCTGATTACCCGTTCTCTCTAAAATATTCAAAAGGTTGATTCTAAAATCATTAGCGGCGCCTAAATTTGGGTTTAGGAAAAAGCACAGCACTATCGAACAAGTACATAGAATCACAAATTTAATTCGAGAAACTTTTGAAAGTAAGCATTACTGTTCTGCACTATTTATAGAGATATCACAAGCATTCGACAAGGTCTGGCACGAAGGGCTTCTATATAAGATTTCAACATTTCTCCCGTCATTTTTACAAATAGATCCTTTGTAATAAGATCGAAAAATACTTATTCATCGAGTAAACAAATTTTAGCTGGAGTCCCGCAGGGAAGCATACTCGGGCCATTCCTGTATCTTTTGCACACCGCAGATTTGCCCACATGTTCAAACACACACACACACACACATATCGACATTCGCAGATGATACAGCATTTCTATGTATTCATAAACAGCCAGAGTTGGCTTCGCAGCAACTTCAAACCCACATAAATGAGTTGGAGAAATGTTTACATAAGTGGAAAATAAATTTTATGACATAAAATGCGTTCACTTAACTTTCACGTTAAGAAAGAATAATTGTCCAACTATAATAATAAATGGAGCTAGCATCCCAGGACAGAGCCATGTAAGGTACTTGGGAATACACCCCGATCGGTGTCTCACTTGGGTACATCCCATTGCAACTAAAATCGCACAGCTCAAAATTAAAACCACCCAACTTCTTTGGCTAATTGGGCCGCAATCTTCACTTGTCTTGGACCTCAAAGTGCTCCTATACAAAGCAGTTTTAAAATCTATATGGTTCTATATAATCTAGCTATGGGGGTTCGCCTCCGCATCAAATTTTGAAAAACTACCAAGAAGACAATCAAAGATCCTGAAAATGATTACGAGTGCTCCCAGAATAATAACATCCACAAGGACCTAAATATTCCTACCATCCGAGAAGAGATTAGAATCATTCCAATCCGCTTGCTAGGAACTTATTGTTATTTTAGGACCACAGCCGTCTAAAAAGCGTGCAAACTCTTGATTTGGCAAGATAACTTTCTTATTAAAATTACATATGCGTATTAAATATTAAAGAACAAAAAAAAACTTTTAGGAGCTTTGCAATCCTCGCGTTCTAATTAAGTTTTTCCCTTTTTTTAATGTAGAAATGAAAAATGTGTATAAAGACATCTTGTGTAAAACTGAAAAATGGAACATTGATCTTTGTTAAATTTTATTAGAATACCGAAATCTTTCCAAAATAAAATGTTTTCAAACCAATGTGCATCAGTAGATGGAAATTATTAATTTTATTTTTTTTAACATCTAATGGTTTGCATAAATGAATGAAAGTTTTCAAAGTTTTTTAGTTTGTGAAAATGGTTTTTCCATTCATCTTCCTAATTTTATTATTAAACATTCTGTGTTATAATTTAGTTATACAAAAAATACAAATATTCGAACACCCGTATGCACAAAAACTTAAAGCAGCTTAAATGCCGTTGTTAAGCAAAATGTCTTAAAGTTGTATTAAAAAAGACTTAAAGTTGTATTAAAATACCCTTGTTAAAACTTTGTTAACTTTAAGTTTTTTTCAAGTAGGAAAAAATCTACTTTAAAGCTACAATAAGTTAAGCCATTTATTTTGAAAGTGGCATAAGTCACTTTTTCATTTTTAAAAAATGTGCAATCCATGAGTTGAGAACTATTGAAATTTGTACGAGAGAGTGTTGCTAATTAACGATATAATAAAAATGTTTATTTTGGAAGTGGGGTAAGTCGCCATACTCAGGAAATTAATTACGGGGGTTTAGTGAACAAGAGATAGAAACATGTAATAAGTGCGTGTGAAGTATTGAACAATATTGAATAATTTTCAGAATTTATAAAAATAATATGGAATAATGCGGAACATGAATGATACGCTTAAACACGATCTCGGAGCGATCTCCGAATGGGGTCGTGCGTATAGAGTCGATTTTTATGCCCAATTTTTATGCCCGTGAGTCTCATTCGTCATGCGTACGCATAGATCTGTGTTCGAAAATGGTGCTGCACCTATTACTATGGGTGTTTTAGGTATCACGAAATCGAAAGCTCTTCATGTTCTTGTCATAAAAATTCAGTGTGATGTTCGATGGACTAAACACATTCTTCAGATTTCTAAAGAAACTTTCAAGTGCCTCGGTTTTCTAAAACGGTGTAAGAGATATATCATTTCATCCAATCTTCGTACTGTGTGATTCGATTTACATCCACGCCTGGCCATGAAGCCTTAATCAGATGGTGGATCTAATCACTGCATAATTTGGAACGTCATGCTCGTCCTAGGAAGCCGAAGCCATAATTCTATGCAACAGAACTTTCTAGTTGCAACTTCGATGATTTCAGAGCAGGGCTGCAAATCATCACTCCTTGCTTAAGAGTTGGAAACTTTCCAACTCCTGTCCAGAACACATGTCTAGCATGCTCACTGGACTGGATCATTCACTTAGCGTGTCATTAACAGTGAGATGATCCTGGCCACCATATTAAACAAAAGACCTGATATGGGGCCCCGAAACCACAACCACCACGATACTCCCACAAAGGGCCAACCTCAATAATCAGTCAGAGAACTATTAAATGTCTAAAGAGACAAATAATGAACTCTGCGAGCTTACTGATTCCCGTGGAAATAAAGTGGAGTTTCCAATTGAACCCCTGCTGCCTTCAGGGGATTGGGCTCTCTTTCTCCCCAGTTGCCAGTTGTGTCTAGATAGTGGAATTCTATAAAGACCATATTTATGTGCCCCCAGGGGGACAAATCTTCGTACTATTTATACCACCTATATCCGTCCAAAGATGGAATACAATTCTCATGTATGGCCCGGCGCCCCAAAATCTATTTTGCAGTTGCCCAACCGTGTACAGGAGAGGCCAAGGTGCTCATTGAGGACGGCAGGGTATCCAACTCTATTAATTCGCTAGAGAATCGAAGCAATGTAAGTTGTGTTTCACTGTTTTATCGTTACTACACTGGTAAATGCTCTAATGAAATTAGGAAACTTGTTCACGAAACTCGAACATTTTTGCGTTTGAATCGATTTTTATTGAGAGCTCATCCATTTATAATCGATTGGCTGGTGAATCGCACTACGCATTACAGGGAAAATTCGTGTTTAAACATAGCAATTCGTATGTGGAATAAACTTCCTCCAGAGATCTTTTCTATCACTTACAACGCGGGAAAATTCAAATCGAATGTCCATAAACACTACTCCCTCTTTTCTCCTCCCCATAACCTATTTTCCCAGTTTTGGTACAATGCACTACAAGAGTAGGGGTCATCCCCTGAGTACTTGTCCGAGCGAAAAAAAGGTTTGGTAACTCTTTTCATATAAGTAACAACAAAAGCTCAAGTTTTTGGCAGACCTGTATAGGTTGCTACTTCATCGTGAACAAATCGAATGTCCACAAACCCTATTCCCTCTTTCCTCCTTACCCATAACCCAGTTTCCTAGTTCTGGTAGAATGCATTGCATGAGTAGGTGTCATCCCCTGAGTACTAGTCCGAGCGAAAAAAAGCCACAGTGTTGAAGCAGAACCTACTTTGTCAATTACGAATTTTGCGTTAAGGATTGTATTTTGAAGCCTTCCAAGGTTCAACTGGTACAGGAATTGAGGCCAACCATTCAGGAACAAACGGCTGTTTTTTTCTAAAGAAATCATTTTTTCAGACGAAGATCATTTTTTACGACGAAGACCATTTTCACCGACCATTTACATCTCCATAGATTCACTCAATTCATTCAGGACCATTCGGCTTATTTTTCTAAAGAAATCATTCTTTCAGACGAAGCCCATTTTCACCGACCATTCACATCGCCATACATTCGCTCAATTCGTTCAGGAACATTCAGCTGGTTTTGCTGAAGAAATCATTTTTTCAAACGAAGCCCATTGTCAATTGTCAGGTTATGTCAAGAACCATAATTGCCGTATTTGGCCTTCTGAAAATTCTAGAGGGATTATTGAGAAGACTTTACATGCTCAACGTGTTACTGCATGGTGCGCTATGTGATCTGGAGGCATGATTGAGCCGTTTTTTTTTTCACAGATAACATTGGAAATGCGGTAATGGTCAATGGATCACGCTATTGCGAGATGCTAACTCAATTTTGCAGTATTATTGACGAATGTGGATATCACTAACGTATCGTTTCATCAGGACGGTGCCACCTATCACACAGCTAATGAAACGATCAATATATTGCAAACCATAATTTCCGATCGCATAATTTCACGACAGTCAACAGTTAAGTGGCCAGCCACACCGTGTGTGATAAAACATCACTGGATTATTTTTTGAGGGGCTATTTAAAGGACAGAGTCTATGTGGAACCAATCGGTTGTTCTGCCAAAAAGTATTGAAAAACTTTGATAAAAGAAACGAAATCTGTTAGCTTGGTCGTGGTGTATATTTGCCAGATATCATTTTTCATTCATAATTGCCGAACACTTCTCTTCGCAATAAAATAAAAATTTGTTCTAGAAAACAAACTTCTTATTGAAAAGCCCTTCACTTCCTTAATGTATAGAAATTAATATGTTGCTATGCTATAATTATGGCATGAAACAGGTTCATTTACTCATGGAAAATTATTTGACATGCAGTTATTATTCCAGCGGAACATATTTAAGATGTAAAATAATTTCGAACAAGTTTTTTGAAAGTCTTTATGAATTTGATACTTAAAAAATAAACAACCCACATACTGTAGCCATGACTGCAATATAAAATTGCATATGGGATCATAACCAGCAGACTGACAATTTGCAACAAAAAATATTTTTTTTAATACTCACACCTTTTGTAGCAACGAGAGAAGAGTAAAGTTTTAAATGTTTTTGTGGCAAAAGAATGATGAAAAAATTACAGTTGGAAAGAACTACAAGAAAAACTTCCGGTCTGCTCATTATCCATAGTTTACAGTTGCAATTCAATGTTAAAAACGACAACTTCCGTTAAACAATATACAAAGAATCCAAATCCGTTATTACACATACTATTAGAAAAAGGTAAACACACTTGTACTCCCTCTACGTTTCCACAAATACATACAAACACATTGTAGGGTATATGTACATGCGAATATAAAAGAGTGAAACTAGATGCAAGTGTTTGTGAGTGTGTGAAAAAGAAATATTCGCAAAGAAACCCATAGAAAAAAAAACTTTTAAACCACATGATAAAACCACAAAAAATTCCCTTTTCCCAAAAAAAAAAAATACAACAACAACTACCAAAGACTGCATGCTTGGTTTAACGTTTATGGTCTCTATAAAAACAACAATGACCATTGAGAGTTATAACAGTATTAAAACCGTATGCCTTTATATAGTAAAAGTATCTGCTACACGTTCGTATTGTTTATCCACCAGACCCAAAAAAAGCATGTTTCTTAGCACCCAGCAGGTGAAAAAGAAAGGAGTTGGCACAACAAAAGCAAAAACAAAACGGAAATTTTCACTTGTTAAACGGAGATGCAGTAAATGTTTGTTGCTGGAGTTTAAAAATTTAGTCTAATGGTTTAATATCTATTTTTTGGCCAACAATCGTTATATGCTAACAGAATACCAAAAAAAAAAAATAAAACGAAATACAGAGTCAAAGAGCATTAAGCAAGAAGGTAAAATAAAATGAAATAACCTTAAAAATTGGATAAGACCATAAAACACCCGAAAAGAAATAATGTAAAGCTTTGTGTAAAAATATGCCAAGAGACAAATGTTGTCCTAGCAACTCTCTAAGTAGTAAAATTTGTAGCTTACTAAACGGCACTATCACTTTATAGCAACATTTTGAAATACTTTTCACCCAATATAGGATTCCCTTTACTTGCCTTTACTATTTTTTAACTGCCTGCGTTGCCATATGTTCCCTTCAAGTGGGAATAGTTCCGAAGACTGCGTGTATCATATGCTTCGTGTTCTCTCCAGACTAAAAACTGGTCTTAATATCGTTCATCTGAATGTCCAAAGTTTGGCGAATAACATGTATGAATTTAAACATATTTTTGTTTTGTCAGATGGAGACATCATCTGTGTTTCTGAAACACTATCATAGTCTTTTTGGAACCTACTATTCCATTTAGACTGGTGTCTTGCGGGGTAAAAGGGAGCCCAGAGCCCTCAAAGGCTAGTAGGAGTCACCTGGACAATCCACATATTTCCACGGGAATCAGTACGCTCGCAGAGTTCACTATTTGTCTCTTGAGATAATTAGCTGTTCTCTAACTGGTTATTGAGGTTGGCCCTTCGGGAGTATCGTGATGGTTATAATTTTGCGGCCCCAGCATGAATTCATTTATGATGACCAGGATCATCTCGCCTTTAATCACACTAACGGGTGAATGATCCAGATCTACTGAGCATGCTTGTGATGTGTTCTGGACAGGAGTTAGATAGTCTCCAGCTCTTCAGCAAGGAATAGTGGTTTACAGCCCTGCTCTGGAACCGCTGAAATTGCATTTAGGAAGGACCTGTTGCTACAATTAGTCTTCGGCTTCTTAGGGCGTGAATACCGTTGCTTTTCATTCCCAATTTTTTCACCACCATTGCCCACGGCCAGGTGCAGATATAAATCTTATCACAAAATTCCAGACTATGTTCCCCCCAGAGGCACAGTATAAGTCTTTATGGATCCTACACCAACCATCTAGACTTGTGTCTTGCGGGGTAAAAGGAAGCCCAGTCCCCTTTAAGGCTAATAGGAGTCAACTGGAAAATTCACTATATTTCCACGGGAATCTGTAAAGCCCCTATAGGTCCGCTATTTGCCGCTTTAGGCATTTCGCTGTTCTCTGACTGATTATTGAGGTAGGCCCTTTGGGAGTATCTTGGTGGCTGTGTGTTTTGAGGCCCTCGTTTGAGTTTGTGGGTCAGATCATTTACAATGAACACAATGAATGGTCTAGGTCCAGTGAGTATGAATGCCGTCGTGTTCTTAATTATATTAAACTTCATGCGTTCTGGACCAGGAGTTGGATAATCCCCAACTCTTTAGCAAGCAGTAAAGGCTGCGGGCTACTCCAGGCTTTTGAAGTTGCAACTAGGAGTGACCGGAGGATATACGCATCCGAAGGCCTTCTAGGGTGAGGATTTCATCCACAGTGGTAATGATCCACCATCTAACTAAGGCCCACGGCCAGGTGCAGATGTAAACCTTATCACGTCACACTATGTGTTTGATATTTCTGGCATCACTTTTTTCGTTCTGATAGAAGAAATTCGGTGGATGGGTTTGAGACTGTGGCTAGAGGGGGTGGCGTCGCTCTGTATGTCCGTAATGGTATAACTAGTAGGATTTTGCTAAGAAGTGGCATTGATAGTTAAATTGAGTATCTGTTCCTTGAGACTTCGGGTCTGGATAGTAGAAAATCACTGATAGGCTGTGTGCACAGGGCTAATAGCAACATTGATCTTACTTCCTTCTTAATACTTCTGGAAGATATTTCTATTCGGTACAATGATATTATCATAGCTGGAGATTTAAATAACAACCTACTGACCGACAAACCTTTAATCGCTCCTCTATTTGCTCTAGATCTTTATCCAGTTAATACTCGTACACCCATACATTGCGTTGCATCTTCCACTCTAATTAACTTAATGTTTGCTAACCAGAGATCCAACGTTTTCTTATACGATCAACTCTTGGCATCGGTATTTTCTATGTACGATATCCTTTTTTTAACTTATGACCTACCTATGCCAATGGACCAGGCCCATTTTACATAACGGGATCTGCACAATATTGACAACGCCGCTTTGATCAGATACACGGATAGTATACATTGGGATCATATATATACACAACTGACAATGTCGATGTCCAACTCTCATTTCTTCAAGGAAATGTGGATTTCTTATTCAAACAGTGCGTTCTAGTTAGTACGAAATGGATCAATAATGATCAATCCCCATGGTTTAGCGTGGAGATTAAATTAATAATAAGGACACATGACAAGGCATATTCATGGTGGAGGAGATTTAGAACAGATGACCTTAAGGTAATATATAAGCCCGCTCGAAGGGAGGTAACGAACGCCTGCTAAATGTGTTTTTTTTCGGCATAGATTCTCATCGGCTATTGATAGGGCTAAAGGAGGGAAATTCGGAAAATAGGCTTAGGTCGGAGTAAAACGTTACAGCATAATTGTGATGTTGACGTGAACCTTCTTAATGATAAGTTTGTTAATATTAATGTTCCCAGGCCGACAGGTAGCGTTTATGACAATCTTTGTTATGTCCCAATACGAAATCCGTTTGGCTTCCGATGTGTAGATCAGCTTGAGGTCCTTGATAGTTTTTTCGTTGTTAGATCTAACGCGTTTGGTATGGACGGAATGAACCCAAGATTCTTTAGAGTTTTGATCTCGAGGCTCTTACCGATCACTACGCATTTCTTCACGAAATCCATTTTTCCTAGGGAATGGAAATCCTCTAGGATTATCCCTATCCCTAAGTTTAATGGTGACATCTAACCGATAGCTATTCTACCATTTTTATCCAACGTATTTAAGAATATCCTCAGCAATTAAATGAATGACTCTCTAACACAGAATAAATTTTTATCCGTGGCTCAATCTCGTTTTAGTAGGGGCCGAAGTTGTATAACAGCTTTGGTGGATGTGGTCGAGAGCCTCAGATCTAAACTCGACATTGACAAAGTGGGTTTCTTGATTCTACTGGATCATAGTAAGGCCTTCGATGCGGTAGATTACTCTATCATGTTAATAAAAGTGCGTAAGTTATTTTATTTCTCAAGCTCGGCCTGCGCTCTAACATCCTCCTATCTGATTAACCGATGTCAAATAGTGTGTGTTGATGATAGGAGATCTAATCCACTTATAGTTAGTAGAGGAATACCAAAGGGGTCTATATTGGGTCCACTTCTTTTCTGTCTCTGCATAAATGATCTACCTGATATTTCTAAAAACAGTAGGCTGCATATGTATGCTGCTGACGTGCAGGTTCCTATGTGTGTGAATGTGATAAATGACGATTTGCACAAGATCAATCGCTGGGCCATGTCTAATGGATTGTATATCAATGCTTCAAAGTCGAAATGTATTATCCTCTCGAAAGCTAGGAGAACTGTGGTTAACGTTAATGTGAGAATTGACGGGAATGTGACCCAATTGGTAGAATTGGCATCTAACAATAGAATGACCTGAACTAATCGCAGAGTCTAGTGACAGAGTCTACAGTAAACTTCGCACCCTATGGTTGTTAAAGGACTCTACGTCGTTTGCTATTCGCATGCTTTTAGCAAAGACTTTTCTAATCCCTTCACTTCCTTACGGCTGTGAAATCTAAGCCAATTGTGACAGTACGGATCAGCGTAGACTGAAAGCTACATATAACAATATTGCCCGTTATAGATTTCAGAGAGACCGCCGTGATCATATCTCATCACACTCTAATTTAATTTTTGGAATGGCATTCGATGATTTGAATTGACAAATTTGAATCTGCTTCAACACTGTCGTTTACGGCTACGATGTTTCAGTTGAAAGACTCGTTCGAAGACGCGTTGGTATTTGCATATTTGTATCGAGTCTATCGACTCAAATTTAACGACCAAATTCTTGATAGCGGTCTCAGAAGGACGATTATGTTGTCCGAAATGTAGCTTTAACAGAACATATCATTTTCATAGTGGATTTTAATTGTTTTAATGCGATTTTCGTGCAAAATGTTATTGTTGTTGTTGGAATGCTACAATTGAAAAACAAACTTTTCGTTGAAAAACCCAATATATTACTCAGCAACTGCAGAAAACAATTAAAAAATAAAACTGAAATCTTGCATCATTTTTGTTGAAAAACAAAAATGTTGCTGAGAAACTGAGAGATAATTTTTGCTAGACAGCAAATATGTTTAAAAACATATTTCGTTCGTTAAAATGAAATGTTTTATAGTAATAAGCGTAAGTACATAACCCATTTTAAGATATCCGAAATTCGAGAAAGCACGTGTTTCTTACATCTAGCTGACCGACATGGTTCCCAAACGACTGAAATGGCATTAAGTAACTGAACTGAATGTGTTTATGCAAACAAAATGTTGCTTCAAATAAGACAAAGTTATTTTTAGAAAATAAAATGTTGCTAAATATCATAAACATTTTACTACAAACAAGTGTTGCTCAACAATGGACTTTGAAAACATAAAGCCAAGCTGGTACAAAACTTAGACTCTCCGTTAAGGTAAAATATCTCGTAACGATCCTTAACTGCAAGCTTTTTTTGCAAAAAAAAAAAAGCATAATTAAAGTGTGAAAGTAATCCTTAACGACAAATATCTGTCGATTCCACAATAATCTCCATGTTTTGTATTGACCCTTTTTAGTTCAATTGATAAAGTTCTACGCCCTTAAGAAATAATGATTTGCCCTATTAAATTCAAAATGCTGTTAGTAATGATACACGGGACTTGAGCTGTTTTTATGAACAAGGCTTTGACTTGAACTATAATATGATATGCTTCGGTTATCGTGGATAATATTGATTTCCGCTTTTCCATTTTTTTAACTTGGCCTTATAATTAAATTAACAACCTCGATTTGCTGTATCTGTATAGCGTCAATAGGAAGTCGCTGGTAACTTCTTATCGGCTTTTATAAACATCAAAAACTCGTTTGAAATGATGATAAGATATTTCAACCAGAATCTTTTTGAGTTCAGTAAACACGACAATGCAGCTAGGAATTATGGGCGAACAAATTCGAGATTACAAAATCGGTTTTATTGATACCAATGGAAATTAATAAAGGAATATGATGTCGTTCAAATATGCATCTCCAATAAGTCGGTAGACGTCCGCTCTCTTCACAAAATTTTGATACCAATGGAAATTAATAACGGAATATGATGTCGTTCAAATATGCATCTCCAACAAGTCGGTAGACGTCCGCTCTCTTCACAAAATTTTGAAGCACGTTTTGCAACATAGCTTCGCCTACCTCGTCTATGCAGCGCCGAATTTTATTTTATGGGTTTAAAATACAAGAATAAGGCGACCATTTAAACAACGTCAAATCAAGAAATTAAATGTCCAGGAAATTTCTCATGAAATATTTAGGTGGCTGCATGGCTTGTGGCGCCATCTTGCTGAAACCAAGAATCACTGCTGTCAACATTTGGTGATTATGGCCACAAAAACTTAGTTCTCATGGTTTGGTGGCGCAAAGAATTTGCGTTTTCCTGCTCATTTTTGAATAAATGCGGTCAGCAAATCGCAGCAATGGTCACATTTTTTTCGTGGCAATGGTTTTTCGAGAAATGCTTATGAATATTGTGAGCCCCATATTCGACGATTTTGTTTGTTTACTTAATTAGGAGGTAATTGAAAATGACCCTCATCACTAAAGACGATTTTGTTTAGTTTGTCAAGCAGCCAATTCACAAACATTGTTAAACGTGTTGAACTTAGTAAGCGCAAAGTGCCTCTAGTGGTGCCCAATTGTTGCTAACAAGCGACGACTTTCAGATTTATTCTCATTTATTCACTTTGCTTTACAGCGGCTATGTTTACATCACCACGATCATAAAGTTTTGATTTATTGTCGACAATAATACCGTGAGCCTCGGATTTAGTGATTAAATTATGTACAGCGGTCTCAAAAGGAGCCTGATTACGAGCAAAATCTACTCGATTTTACAAAGTGATACAGTGAGATTATCACGATTTGAGAGTAAGTTTTCACAATTAAAATTCATTGCTCAAGATACAAAGTGATACATTGAGATTATTACGATCTGAGAGTAAGTTTTCACAATTACAATTCATTGCTTAAGATATCCATGCTTAGAGATTCCCAACTTTTTACTAAACAAATGTCAAAATATGACATTTCAATTCTTGACATTTAGTCATTTGACACACAATTTACTTTCTAACCTCCAATTTGCTAACTCGAGACTGTAGTCTGGTAAGCCAATCTACTCGATAGTACACCTAGTCAGAAGGAAGGTATTTTTGGTTCCCGCTATTTGGCACTTTTGTAGTTTTCTATGTGGTAAACTGCATTATCAATGTCCACAATAGGAACCTAACCTCCTGCGCTGCTGCTTCGGAAATTACCATGCAAAAAAGACATAAATGACTGCGTAACACATTCTCTTCTCTTCTGCGAATCGGATGCACTTTCTTGGCTTCTAGAACTTCAAAATCATGTAGATTATTAAGCTGCAAGGATATCGAAGAAATTCTAATTTCCCGCGCTGCTGCTTCGGAAATTACCATGCAAAAAAGACATAAATGACTGCGTAACACATTCTCTTCTGCGAATCGGGTGCACTTTCTTGGCTTCTAGAACTTCAAAATCATGTAGATTATTAAGCTGCAAGGATATCGAAGAATGTCTAGCCTCCCGCGCTGCTGCTTCGGAAATTACCATGCAAAAAAGACATAAATGACTGCGTAACACATTCTCTTCTCTTCTGTGAATCGGGTGTTTTTTCTTCGCTTCTAAAACTATAAAATCTTGAAGATTATTAAGCTGTAGGGATATCGAAGAAATTCTCAAATATCACAAACTCTGATTTATTATACAGGTCAACAGATTTATATGTCAACCATTACGAATTTAAATTTTTTTTTTGCCATCTGTTTTTCTTGTGGGAAAAATGTGCTAAATAAAAAGTTTTCTAGACAATGAAACATGTTGCTAAACAATAGAGCGAAAAATCTTGTAGACAGTAAAAATGTTGCTCATTAGAAAACGAAACATTTTCAAGAAGAATAATGTTGCAGAGTTACTAAACGCACTGCTTGGCAAGACAAAAGAGTTATTCCTGAATGTTTCATATTTAAAAAATTTTATCACTTGTTATCAACTATTTTATTTAATTTTTTTCCATGGCTGTATGCAGTCGTAAGGACAAGAATATTAGACCAATTGTGCATGGTAAACAATATGATTGATTATAACAACAAACGCATCAGTAGATAAACTACGTACCACAAAAGAAAGACCTTTAACATGTGCAAAATGCAAAATACTCGTACTTTCAACACACTTGTAGCCAATGTACAGCATAGAAATTTAGAAGAACAAAAAAAATGCAGACTAACTAAACCAAAAACAACAACAACTATAATTCAGTAAAAGAATGAAACTTAGAATCATACATATTCATTTATGTGCTGGTGTATGTAAACAGGACATGAAGTTGTTATACAAAGAAGGACGTTATTAAAATGCATGTATCCGGTAATAGAAACGGCAGTAGTAGAAAGTAATAGAAGTAGTTGTTATTTTTGCTTAATACTTCCCTTTACTTCATTGTTTATAATCACCTGACAATGAAAATGTGATGTTTATGGAAAAACATTACATCGTTGATAACTGGAATTTTGTATTTGTTTTTCTAACTCCAAATTCTATAGTTTGTGCGCTTTAATGATGATTAAATAAAATTTTTATTTCAAGATTTTCATAACATTGCTGCCACTATACTGTTATGCAGTTGTGAAAATAAAAACCAGGAATCAGCTTTTTCTGCAAGTTTCCTTAGACTTTTGGCCTGCTTGTACTCCATTTTAAGCTGGTTTAGTATTTCATAAATGTATGAACGTTACCAAGGTTATATTTGGAATTAAAAAAGAAGAAAGCTTTTTTCAAATCCTGTTTTTATAAGCTCTTACTGGGATAGTGTGTATGTTTGAGTTTTTGTTTTATTCAAAGCAAAAACAGGATTTAAAATATAAATTGCAGCAAAATATTTTCCTTAAAGATTATTCTTAAAAAAATTCAATAATTTAATCTACATTAATTCATTCTAGATTCCCTTAAAAATAAATATTTTATGATATTCTCAAAAAATATTTATTATTCAAAAAATATATTTGAAATGTATTACCGCGGGGGAGAGCATATCCATATGGCTCATATAGCTCATCAGTGGATTTTACCCCAAATTTTATATATAGTTTTTTTCCAGTTTTCAGAGGTTAATTGATTTTCCAAAAAATTTAACAAAAGAGTATTAAAAAATTAACAAATATACTATATAATTTACAAAATATTATTTACATAAAAAAAATGTATTTTCCAAAGATTTCCATATTATAAATACAACTGACACAAAAACTAATTAAAATTTTGAATTAATTTCCCAAAAAAGGAATAAAAAAAAGGACCACTCTTAGAATCTACTTAAAAATAAGAAGCACTTAAAACTAATAACTTATAACTAATAACTTATAACTAAAAAAGAAAGAAAACAAAACAAGAACAATAGAAAAATAAGAAATAACAAACAAACAATAATAACAAATTCAAAGTAAACAAAAAAAGAATAAATTCACAATTGACAAAAACTATAACTGCTTAGTGAAAATTGTATTCTAGGGATCAAGAAATAGGGATAAGAAACTTTGCCCGAGGAAGCATACCTCTAAAACGAATTTTGATGTTCCAAGTTTTGAGTCAAACTTTTATTTTGGGTCAAATTTTGAAAAATCCGTCTTTGACCCATTTAGAGTGCCTCAATCAAGTCCAAATGTATGACCGACCCTCACTAACTTTGGAGTGCCGATGATTAACCCATGCCAGTGGCACACCCCCTGGAACTCCCCTGAGGGGGTTCCCCATTCAAACATTAAAAAAAATCAACATTTTTGGTACTTTAAGCCTGATACTCTGTTTATAATTTTGTGCGAAATGCTGTCAAAGCCAATATAAAAATAATTCGTAGGAAATAAATAAGAAATAATGTTGCTAAACTAGTACTCTGTTTATTTTTGAAAAAGTCACGAAATGTTTCTGGCAGCGTTATTATACTAGTTCAGCAACATTATTTCTTATTTATTTCGTATGAATTATTTTTATATGGGATTTGACAGTATTTCGCACGAAATTATGAACAGAGTACCATGCGTTACATGAAAAAATCAGCGAAATGTCTATGTTTTTTCTTTATTTTTATTTATTTAATTATAATAATATTTATTTATATATTTCAGAATCAATGTAAATGAAAAAATTAGCTTAACTTAGTTATAGAAAAGAAACTAAAAAAATTATTGTTAAAAGTCTGTTTTACTTTCAAGTCTGGGCTCTCTAATGTCGTCGCCATAACAGCCTCTACATTTTCCGGTATCAGTCGTTTGGAAACGCTAGCTAGCAATTGAACGTGTCGTTCCGTTCCTTGTATGTGTGATGGAATTTTTGGATCATTAAACGTTGGAGCATCTTCATTTAAATATTCTTTCAATGCATCCATATTGATCATTTCCGTGTAACTTTGTAACGACACGTTTCCGCTGGTTGCTGGGATAGCGACAGCGGCGGCAAGAGTCGTTGCAAATTTTAATAGTTTATTACCGTAGAAGGAATGACACGCAATGTTTTATAACTTTATAAAACTTAACACCAAATTTATTTATTAGCTAATCTTTACAAGGTGGTTTGTTGTAGTGGACGGTCGGGAATTGTAGCCGAAGAACAGGGAGTCAGCTCGCTGAGGCATTGGGCAGCGGTAGGGACACCAGCAGTCATACAGGCGGCAGAGGTGCAGGCAGCGGCGGTCAAGATGGCGCTTTGAGAATGACGGCAGTAGTTCAGGCGGTAGCGGTACAGGCTACAGCGGTACAGGCGGCAGCGGTACAGGCGTTAGCGGCACTGGCGGCAGGACCTAGTATTGGTACTGGCGGCAGCGGTACAGGCGGTGGCGACACTGGCGGCAGGACCTAGTAGAAGTACTGGCGGCAGAGGTACAGGCGGCAGCGGTACAGGCGGCAGCGGTACAGGCGGCGGCGACACTGGCTGCAGGACCTAGTAGTGGTCCTGGCGGCAGAGGTACAGGCGGCAGCGGCAGAACCTAGTATTGGTACTAGCGGCAGCGGTACAGGCGGCGGCGACACTGGCTGCAGGACATAGTAGTGGTCCTGGCGGCAGAGATACAGGCGGCAGCGGCAGGACCTAGTATTGGTACTGGCGGCAGCGGTACAGATGGCTGCGGCAGCGGCACGGATGGCTCCCACAGAGGCGGCAGCGGCACCAATGGCTGCGGTGCAGATGGCTTAGGTAGAGGTGGCAGCGGTATAGATGGCTGCCCTAGAGGCGACAGCGGCACCAATGGCTGCGGTGCAAATGGCTGCGGTTGAGGCGGCAGCGGCACGGATGGCTGCGGTAGAGGCTGCAGCGATATAGATGGCGGCGGCACAGGTGGCCGCGGCGGTAAACTAAGCACTATCTTCGCAGCAGTGATCGCGGGGAATTCTTGGCCGGGTGAAATGATACTGCGGGAATATTAAATTCCTCCACAGCCTCAGTCGCACGGTCAAGCCAATCCCGGTAGAAGATAAACTTCCACCACTCGTAGCCGTACTGTCGATAAGAGATTTTTGCGGAATATTAAATTCCTGTCCAAAAGATCTCTTACCGGCAGGCGGGCTGTCTGCGGGCAAGAAGTTTTTGCGGAGTATTAAACTCCTGACCAGAAGACTTCTTATCTGCAGGCGATCTTTTTGCCAATGGATCCTCGTTTAATAAAATCTTCTGCCTTATATACCTGTGCGTGGGTACACATATTCACACACACATATTATTCATCATAGTTGAAATGACAACTATCAGCGGTGAGTTTTAATCTGCATGACAGCTGACTGTGTTGTTGATCCTGTTGTTTCTGACTCACAGGTGGCGCACTTACGTTCCCGACCGTTAATTTAAATAATATAATACTTATAATATAATAATTCATAAATCTTAACTTAAAGAACTAATTCAACAGTGGGTAATAATAATAAAAATAATAACAATAAGTAATAATAATAAGAATAATACGAATAAGAATACTAATAATAAGAATTCATTTGCGAAAATTAAGAAAAGTATTTATAAAGTGGTGATCTTGTGTAGGTGAAAACGACTTACGACTTTCACCGTTACAACTTGTGCAATTAAAATTTATATCCGGTTTTTTATAAGCTTTAAGTTGCGTTGGGTTGTCAACATCGGTTCGATATCGTAGAATTATCTTGATAGCACAGTCACGCTTTTCTTTGCTATCATCAAGCAACATTGATAACAATATATTTTCCGAATGCGCATAATATGAACTATCTGTAATTACTTGATTGACAATTTTGCGTAAACGAGGTTCTTGAAGTCGTGACCAACTAATGAACTTGAAAAATAATGCACTACCGTACACGACAGAGCTGTGGTACTTGATACTTGGCACATAACATTTAATTATAAATTCAACCAGAATTCTTAAATTTGCGTCTGGATTTTCCGTTGTCACATATAATCGTAATAATCTAGCGGCCTTGGTGAGCCAGCGAGAATGTACAATTTTCCCTGGTTTGCTGTTAGCCAGATGCAGCGAAACCACGCCGCTAGAAATTGCATGGGCCATAATAAGTATAAGTACTTCGAATCGGTGGAAAATTCAATTTTTTCTGCAGCAGGGGATATGTTTTTCAACTTAATTTTCTGGAAGCTCTTCCCAAATTCCAACCAACTTATTTTGTGCTTGAATAGTGAATAATGTATAGGAAAACTTTTTTGTTCTGTTTTAGCACTTTCGCTTAAGTAAAAATAATATCTCAAGACATCCAGATGGGTAGGTAAATTAAGGTCAGTCAAATCACTAGACACACCAAAAACAGTAACATCATGCCTGGGTATATGACTCATTGGGTTTTCGATAGTTCTTGATGTTGTTGTTGCTTCATCTTGCGTTATAGAGGATGGTGGATTCATTTGGATTCTTATTTTTTTTTAAATTAATTTTTTATCTGAAATAACCACACTTCGAGTTCTTCACAACGACTTAATCCATTCACAAAAACTGCATGTAAATTAAACGTTAGTGAGGGTCGGTCATACATTTGGACTCGATTGAGGCACTCTAAATGGGTCAAAGACTGATTTTTCAAAATTTGACCCAAAATAAAAGTTTGACTCAAAACTTGGAACATTAGTATTCGTTTTAGAGTTATGCTTCCTCGGGCAAAGTTTCTTATTTTGATCTCTAGAATACGATTTTCACTGAGCAGTGGGCGATTTTTTTGCCTCCCCACAAATCGACCCGGCCTTATATACAGTGTTCTGAATGCTTAGAGAACGTTTCCTTCTATGATAAAATAAGAGGTGTGCATCGTCATAAAGAATTCCAGCCTCTTTCAAAGTTAACATGTCCATTGGGCAGAGATACCGGGACATCCGAACAGTCTTGAAATCACGCGACGCAGAAAAGCACTCCACAACCTAAAGAAAGTGCGCCCTGCAGGAACTTCACAGCCATTTCCATCATATACACATCCACCCGCGCAAAATCAATTGCGCTTTAGATTGATCAACATGATGGCCTGCAAAACTCGCCACTCGGTCGTCTATAAGGCCTCAGTCCAAGACAAGCAACCAAAATCCGTCTCTCCCATCTCCTAAGTCTCTCCATCTGGTAAGAAGAAATCCCAAACCAAGCCGAAAAGGCGTAGGAGATGGCAGAGCGGATAATTTGGCGTCTTATCAAGACCCCCTCTACGTTTAAAGGCTCCTTGGTACGCGGAGTAAATTCTCTTGCTTCGCTGCAAAATATCGTCAATGTGCCGATAACTTTCAAAGTTCTCATGAAGGGTGACGTTTAAGGGCTGCTTGGTACGCGGAGTAAATTCTCTTGCTTCGCTACAAATTATCGTCAATGTGCCGATAACTTTCAAAGTTCTCATGAAGGGTGACACCTAGGTATTTAAGCCTGTCCGAGCTCGCAATCGGTTCTCGTCCGAGAGTCAAGCAAGTTCTGTACGATCTACAATTTGGGTAAATATATTTCCGCTTTCCCTTAAACACGCTACGGTCTTCGCAATGTTTAAAGTTAGACCCCATTTTGTAAAATAGTCCGTCAGTATCGTCTAATAGTAATTTAGTCGGTCATTAGTGGTTCTTGCTCTAGCACTTGAAGAGGCAATGAGGATATCATCGGTTCTCCCGTGGCGGTTGTGGTCAGAGACAAAGCTATTGTAAAGCACAGGCCCCAGTTATGAGCCCTGTGGCACTCCAGCAGAAATCGAACCCTCGTTCGACCGAACATCACCCACGCGCACTCGGAATGATCGGTTTTCTAAAAAGTTGTCCACTATGCGGCAAAGGCCCACACCAAATCCCATATCCATCATCTTGAATATAAGCCCGTCCCAAACTGTGTCGAATGCCTTGGCAAAGTCCAGACTTACAACTATTGTTGGGTATCTTCTATTCATTCCCCTGGCAATGAAGTCCGTTAGCACCGTCAGGGCGTGCGTTGTCGAAAGTCCAATTCTAAATCCAAATTGGAAGTCTTTTAAAATGTCCTTGTCAATTATAATGTCATTTATCTTTGCCAGGAGAATGAATTCAAACAACTTTCCAAAAGCAGATAAAAGGGAAATGGGTCTATAGCTTCCACATACCGCAGGATCCGATCTGGGTTTCAGCACCGGAACGACGAGGGCCGATTTCCACGAATTTGGAAACTAACCAATATTATAGCAATGATTGAAAACTATTGCTAGAAAAAAATTTAATATAAAACATTAAAGACTCTAATATTTCAAACCAAATTGATTAAATGAGAGTTATTATTGAACTAAAATAGCAAAAAGAGAACAAAGCTCAAAAGCAGCTCTATACAAAAACACAGAAAACATTTCGTAATAAATTTAACTTCACCAGTATTCTAGCTGCGTTTTCAATAACAATTTTTAAATAAAACAATACTTGGTACAAGAGCAATCAGTTTTAAAGGGTGTTTTTAAAGAGCTGTACAACTGTGGAATGAAATAAAAGATGAATTTTTAAATTGACAATTTTTTTTCTGGCATTATAATTTAAATATGACTGGCATATGAACGGCACGACTGGCTCGAACATACATATTATAATTTAAAACTCCAATTTTCGATGGCTCATCCCAACATTTATGGCCATTAAGTGCCCCTGTAGGCTAGTAGGTAGTGTACTAAGTTGTCAGTATGGGGGTAGTGGGTTCGATTCCCAACGAAGACCTTGGATTTTTTTTCACTACAAAAATAAAAATTGACTGTCGGTGGGGCTGCTCAGCGATGAAGGCATAGTCACTGGTCGCTGTGTTGTCTTATTATCTATCCCTTTCCTAAAGAATGTAGTACGGTTGTGGCTAATTAGGCACTGTTGCCTGAAGTGCTACTTCTCTTTATAAAACAAAAAAAAAATTTTTTATTATAAAATTTTTTTTATTTTAAAAAAGTACTTCCCTTAAAAATAATTTGAAAAATTTTTTTTATAAAAATTAATAGCCACGATTTGTATTCATAAGATAATATTCTAAAGTCTTAAACTTTTTCTATAAACAAATTGCTTCCTATTGTTAACATTAATGGCGTTTTAAAAAATACATCAGCCGTGTCTAATAAATAAATTTAAATATAAAAAAATAACAAATAATAAAAGACTTTAACAAGACTAGAAAAAAAAATAAATAAAAAATGGACATGAAACATGTTTGATATTTATTAAAGTGATGCTGTGACACTTAAATGTCAGTATTTTGCATGTTATTTGCTTTGCTTGAAAATACTTTGGTTGGCTGATTTGCTGACTAGTTCAGCCATAAGTTACTCACTTCCATGGTTTAGTTAGTTAGCAGACGGACGATAACATTATTGTGGACATTTACTTCGTTTGTAAGGTTTTTCTTCCTTTTTTTTTATCTACAACAACTCATTGTCAGTGACAAGACAACAAACAATGAAAGAAAAAATCAGTTAAAAAAAAAATTACAGCCGCCAGTAGTCATCACTGAGACAAAACTAAAATGTTGCATGCAAGTTGAAGGAACGCATACTTGTTGTTATAAATTCATACATTTTTTGTATTGTAACTGTCCTATTCCTTGTGTACGCTGCCAGTGTTGTGATGGTTGGCAGAACAAACAGCCAAATGAAACAAGTAAAGAGTTGTTTAAACAACGTTTCAGAAGAGAGACATGATTATTATTACTGTTGTTGTTTTTTTTTTGTTTTTGTTTTAGTAAAATTACAACATAACAATCATGAGGCAAAATAGATATAGATATTGAGTGAGATATAATATTTTATAGGAACATTAAATTTGCCAGACGTTAAGACAAATAACAACAACAAATAACACAATAAATTAGCAAGCAGTCTTGTTTTAAAAAATATTTTATATAAATAAATATATCATGTATTTCTTAGTACAGCGAGAAAATCACTTCTTTCACAAAATCAAATTAAAAAATTAATTTTATAAAAAATAAGTTCTTAACATCAGTCAGAGTTGCTAAAATTAAGAGTTGAAATTGAGTTGGGACGTTTTTTTTCAAAGATGAGAGACTGGAAGTGCTGTAACGGTCAATGGATTACGCTATCGCTAAATGCCAACAGCTCAATTTTGGCCTATTTTTGACGACGCACAGTGGATCATTTTACGAGAAGGCGGCCAAAAGTCCTGTTTTTTATGTTCCCCAATTGTAAAATTTTATAGTTCGTTCGAAAGTAGATACTAGTGTACCTCGGGAGCCAAAAAATTAAAACTTTATTTTAGCTATATCACACTGAACAGGGTGATTCAAAATGAGCATTTTCAGTATTTTGCTAAAATGACAAATTTCTTAGTAAATTTTTGATGTTTAAACATCTATAACTCTTTTGTTCTACAAAATTTTTAAACGAAACAAACTTTGTATAATAGCGCTATTTATTAGCTATTAGTATAAGAAATGGTTTTGATTGATTTTTGAGTTTTAAAAATTAATTTTTTTAGAGGTCCAATTTTTTACAAAATTCTCTTACTTAATAGAGCATAACTTCTAAAGTTCGTTTGGGAATGTAAAAGCATTAGCACTGTGTGATAGCCCTAAATGTCCCCTATACGTCTATAGCCCATTGTATACCCGGCACAATCCGACCGTGAGCACCAGAACAATTTTTCTGACGCAAGGTCAAAAAGTTTTTGCAAATTTGAATTAAAAAAAAAATTTTTCTGTTTTGCTATTTTGTAAGCATTTTATTTATTTTTCAAATCACCTTTATAAGAGACGTTGCTTAGGTGAATATGCGTATTTTTAGAAAGAAAACAAAAATTTTTAGTAAATTTCAAAGTCATGCACAGTTGGTCACAATAATATTTTGTATATTTAAAATAACATAAATTTATATAATTTAGGTCACAAAAGTACTTTGCTATAACTGTCACTTCTATTTCTTAAAAAAAAATAAATACGTTTGATTCTAACCGCTTGAAAAAACTTGGAAATATCAGCATTACTTTAATTCCCAAATGGGGATGTGATGATCCTCTGGTCAGAGGCAATACAAGCAATTGATGTGATTTGATTTACATCTGCACCGACTAGGTAGTCATAATCAAATGGTGGTCAAACCACTTTGAATGATTTGCAAACGTCGTTCACGCCCTAGGAGGCCATCGAATACGTATATCCTCCGGTCACTTCTAGTAGCATTTTTGAAAGCCCGAAGTAGGCCGCAGCCTTTACTCCTTGCTAAAGAGTTGGAGACTTTCCAACTCCTGGTCCAGAACGCATGAAGCTTAATATAATTAAGAACACGACGGCATTCATACTCACTGGACCTGAACCATCCATTGTGTTCATTGTGAATGATCGGACCCACAAACTCTCACGAGGGCCTCGAAATCACAACCACCACGATACTCCCATATAGGGGCCAACCTCAATAATCAGCCAGAGAACAGTTTAATATCTAAAGAGACAAATAACGAAACTCTGCGGGTCACTGATTCCCGTGGAAATATGTGGATTGTCCTTGAGGGACCTGGGCTCCCTTTTACCCCGCAAGACACCAGTCTAAATGGAGTAGTAGGTTCCAAAAAGACTATCATGTGCTCCCGGGGGGAGTAATACAAGCAATGTAATGCCAAAAATTCATTAGACGCTGATTTATTTATGATATCATTCGTTCCATTGCGATTAATAAAAAGTTATGCCGAGTTTGAGCCGTCAACTAGTACAGCAAAAGAAATTGATATAGGGAAAAATGAAATACCGTCGTCAACAAAATATTGCAGACCAATAAAATTTACTTTCAAAAAAGAAACAAGAAATGTCATAAATGAAGAAGTCCGAGAACTAAAAGATGACCTTCAAACTGTAATATTTACTGTTGATGAACAGAAAATTGACGTGAATTTTAAAATGTATCTCACAATGATTGATGGAAAAGTTGCACAAGCTTTAACTGATACAAAAGCTGCATTATATGCAAAAGACATCAAGTCAATTAAGCCATTTAGTTCCAAAAGATGAGACTTTTTAGGCATCATACGAATTTGGATTGTCTACTAGGTGCCCCTGTAGGCTAGTAGGTAGTGTGCTAGCTTGTGAATATGGGGGTTGTGGGTTCGATTCTCAACGAGGACCTTGGTTTTTTTTCACTACATAAATAAAAATTGACTGTCGGTGGGACTTCTCAGCGATGAAGGCATAGTCACTGGTCGCTTTGCTGTCTTATTATACGGTAGTTAATTTCCGGCTATCCTTCTACTTTCACCACCTGTTTCATCTCTTCTCTATCCCTTTCCTAAAGAATGTAGCACGGTACTTGACTAAATAGGTATTGTTGCTTGAAGTGCTACTTCTCTTTAAAAAAAAAAAGAATACGTTTTATGGATCATATTCTCAAATTGGGTTATGAATTGGATTTTGGTTCGTTTGGCGAAACAGTGAAAAAAATAAGAAAAATGAAGAAAAAAAACCAAAAAGAAAAAACAAATTCAAGAAAAATATTTAGAACAAGGCCTAATCATCGATCGGCCAAACCAAGGGGAAGGGAACACAAATGATGGAAACACTGCAAAAAGATTTTTTTCAGATCCAGAAACTGCAGAATCTATCACATGAGTAGACTTGGAACTAATAAGGATATTCAGTATTAGCATGCAGCAGAAAAATAAATGCAAAAAAATTTGGAGAGTACGCCAAAAAACAGCTATACTTTACAACGAAAAATATTCTTGGAGATATATGCCATCCACAGTTCATAAAATTTTGTACCATGGAGAACAAATAATTCAACACAATATTCTACCAATAGGAGATCTATTTGAAGAAGCGAAAGAAAAACGAAACAAAGACTATAGACTCTTTCAAGAGCACATAACAAGAAAAATTTCTAGATATTGTACTAATGAAGACTTGATTGTTATTTTATTATGCACATCAGATACCTATATCTCCAATATCCGGCAAGAATTGAAAACTACTTCTATTGAACTAGACGTAGAAGCTTAACTACTTCTAGATGGTGAAAGTCAAGGGTATTTATAAGAAATATTTACTAAATTTGTATAATTAATAGTAATTTTTCCAAACACAAGAGTTATCTGTAGGTATTTCTTCCTTTTAAAATTTTTTTGTACATTAATAAAATATTGTTCAATTTACAATAAAAGTTTACATATACGAGTGGTATTTATGTTTATTTTGGACAAATACTTCCTTCTATAAAATAAATTTAAACCACTGAATATATTTTTTATGTTTTTGCTACTTAATCAAATAATTTTTAACTCAAATTGTTTCAAAAAAACAACCTTTGGCTTTCATACTAAAAATTTCACAGGGGCCAAAACTTGGCCCTATCTGACTGAATTTAAGTTTTTAATAAGTATAAGTTCTAAACGGGAATCAAAATATAAGAATTTATGTAAAACAAACTCTTTGAACAAGTTTTAATACTTTACTTTCGTACCAAAAATCTGCTAAAACTTAGAATGTATTTTTAAACCTATCACAACTATTTTTCTAGCCTATAATACCTCAAACAAAAGCCTATGATCTCACCTAGTAGACAAAAAAACTGCGTATCAAAATTACGATGCGTTCAAAAGTTATATATTTTTGACCGCCTTCTCGTAAAATGTTCACACAGTGCGACGTGAATATCACTCGCATGTGGTTTCACCAGACGGTGCCATATTTTTTTTTTTATAGAGAAGTAGCACTTCAGGCAACAATGCCTATTTAGTCAAGTACCGTGCTACATTCTTTAGGAAAGCAATAAAAAAGTGATGAAACAGGTGGTGAAAGTAGTAGGATAGTCACAAATTAACTGCCGTATATAAGACAGTACAGCGACCAGTGACTATGCCTTCATCGCTGAGCAGCCCCACCGACAGTCAATTTTTATTTTTGTAGTGAAAAAACCAAGGTCTTCGTTGGGAATCGAGCCCACAACCCCTAACCTGACAAGCTAATACACTATCCACTACCCTAAAGGGGCACCAATCAAACGATCAATTAATTGCAAACCAAATTTCTCAATCGCATAATTTCACGACAATCAGCAGTTAAGTGGCCAGCCAGATTGTGTGATTTAACACCACTGGATTATTTTTTGTAGGGCCATGTTAAGGACAGAGTCTATACGGAGCAAATCGAACCGATTTCAGCCGCAAAACTCATAATCCTTGATGTGATTAACGAAAATGAACCGCCATTTTGTCAAAGAGTAGTTAAAAACTTTGATGAAAGAATCAACATCTGTCAGCATGGTCGTGGTGTGCCTTTGCCAGATATCATTTGTCATTCATAATTGTCAAACTTTTCTCTTCGTAGTACAATAAAAATGTGAAGCGTCTTAAAATAAATTTTTTTTATTTTGTTTTAGAAAACAATTTTCTTGTTGAAAACCCCTTAAAAAATATTAATAACAACAGGAGCTTTGAATATCAGTCTTTAAGAAAAGTTAGTTATTGGACAAAGTTCAAGCCAAAACTTAATGAGTTCAGTATTTATTTCTTTTAAACACTGTTTTTCTATGGAAAACAGCCTGCTGTGCTCTGTTTGCTTTTTAAAAATATTTAAAAAAAAATTACTTTTGCCACAACCTCTGCTTTTGCTTTAATAATTTTGATGAATTGCCTAACATAAACACTAACCATTTGTATGGCCACTAACAAATACATTGTAAACCATTTTTGCGCCTGGTTTACTTTAATTCCTGGCCTTTTTTTTGGCTTTATAACTTGAATTTAATTTTCTTAAAGTAGAGTAATGCGTGTTGGTAGCGACAGCACTAACAAATCATAAATTTTTTTGGTTGTTTAGCCTGCTCCTTGCCTCAAAAAAGGCCATTTTATATATTTGAGCTTCTTACATTAGAACGGGGCAACATTTCCGTTTCCGTTTGAGTTTGTTTTTTTTTCATTTCTTTAACCAACAACGATAAAAGCCACTCGATCAAATAAAGTATATATGTGTGTATGTGTGTAAGAATAAGTATTTGTGTGAGAAAGGAAACACATCTAACAAAATGCATGCAACAATGTTGTTGTAACAAATAGTTCATATGAAAGAAGAATTGTATTTATTTTCCTTTAACACACACAGACATTATTTTTCCTTCATTATATTTTCTGACAGCCTGACAAATGACCATTTGATGATAATTACGAGCCGTTTGTTCATACTAAAGGGTTTACCAATAGCGACCGGAAAATATTTTATAAATTCTCAATGATTTTTTTAATTCGCTGATAATAAAACCCACTTTCTCTATTCTCATTACAGAGTCGCCAAAATTCGTAACCTTGAAATTTTCCACTTAATCGACTTTCAACTTGCATCAGTATTTGTCCTGCCTGCGAATATTTGTCCGCAGCATTTGAATTGAAGCCTATTTCTTTCACGAAACGCTATTTGATCTTATGAATTTTAAAACTGTTGTATTCTGCCAAAGATGCAGTTATCCAACTAAGGGCACTCGATTGTATTTAGGGAACGCCTAAGAGTTCTCCACCATTTTTATTGCTGTTCACAGCTACACTTCCACACTTAACGGTTTTAGCTTTTAACAAAATCTTGGGTATTTTTTAAGCCACAATTTTTGCTTAAACTTCATTTCCAAATTTTCTATTTCTGGACAAATCTTAGTTCCTTCTCGTCAACGCAAAAATATATAACATACTTAGACCAACGACTTGCTCATTTTCAGGGTTTACTTTCCATTTTCTTATCAGTCAAAAGAACAGAGCAATCTAAAGTACATCTCTGGGAAGTTTCACATTACGCAAGTTGATTTGGTCATTAAGTACCCGACATCTGCATAGTAGTATTCAAGCTGTGCCCTTCGGTTACATATATGGTGTATATCCTATTTAACTGTGGATTTAAAAGGGTTTTTCAACAAGAAGTTTGTTTTCTAAAACAAAATAAAAAAAAATAAGATGATTCAAATTTTTATTGTATTTTGAAGAGAAAAGTTCGACAATTATGACTGAAAAATGATACCTGTCAAATGCCCACCACGACCACGCTAACAGATGTCCATTCTTTCATCAACGTTTTCAATCGCTTTTTTATCAAAATGGCTGAATGGCTTTATATAAACTATGTCCTTTAAATAGCCCCTTAAAAAATAATCCAGTGGTGTTAAATCGATCTGGCTGGACACTTAACTGCTGAGTGTCGTGAAATTATGCGATCAGGAAATTTGGTTTGGTTAGGTGCCCCTGTAGGCTATTAGGTAGTGTACTAGCTTACAAGACTGGGGGTTGTGGGATCGATTCCCAACAAAGATCTTGGCTTTTTTCACTACAAATGTAAATTGACTGTCGGTGAGGCTGCTCAGTGATGAAGGCATGGTCACTGGTCACTGTGCTGTCTTATACGACAGTTAATTTTCGTAACTATCCTTTTACTTTCACCACCTGTCTAATCTCTTCTCTATTCTTTTCCTAAAGAATGTAGCAAGGTACTTGACTAAACAGACATTGTTGCCTGAAGTGCTACTTCTCTTAAAAAAAAAAAAATTTATCGTTTCATTGGCTGTGTGACATGTGGCACCGTCCTGTTGAAACCACATGTCAGTGATATCCACCTCCATAGGCCAAAAATGAGTTGTTAGCATCTTGCGATCCATTGAGCTTTAACGCATTTCCAGCCTCATTAAAAAAAAAACGCCAAATCACGCAGCCAGACCACATACCGAACCATACAGTGATACGTTGAGCATGCAAAGGCTTCTCAATGATCACTCTAGGATTTTCAGAAGCCCAAATATGGCAATTCCTGACATACCCTGACAAGCAAAAATAGGCTGCGTGTAAAAAAATGATTTTTTCAGAAGAACCAGCCGGTTGTTCCTGAATGAATTGAGGGAATCTACGACGATATGAATGGTAGGTTGGCTTCAGTTCTTGCACCAGTTGAACCCTGTAAAGTTTCAAAGTCATATTCTTACGCAAAATTCGATATGTCGTGGTTTTGCATCTGCTTCAAAACTGTGGCTCACGGCTGCGAAGTTTTCAGTTGAACGATCCGATCGAACACTCGTTAGTTTTCGCACATTTTTTAACGAGCCTATCGACTCAAATTTATCGATCAAATTCTTAATAACTGCCTCAGAAAGATGATTATGTTGTCCGAAAATATCACGAATTTTATGAAATGTAACTTTAACAGCACCACCATTTTTCTTGTGGATTTTAATTATTTTAATGCGATTTTTGTGCGAAATATAATTCATTGTAACAATTGCCAATGCATCTACTACGAATATGTCAAAAAACTAAATGTCAAAACTAGCATGTTGTTGGTGTTGCCACAATTAAAAATCAAACTATTTGTTCAAAATACCCGATAGCAGTCAAGTTGTACTTTTCGTTTGTAGATTTGGTGTATTCTATTGAACCTCGGATTATATTATATTTTGTAAAGAGTTTCTATATCTCAAGAGGTTACTATGAGGTGATATAAATCGCCATTTTGAAACTGGAGATCTTTTGGTAAATATCATCACTTTGGCTATGCTTTACATTAGCACTCTTCCTAAGTGACTTTACACGTTTTAGTGACCAGATTCGAGTCTTCTGCTATAATGACTAAGTTGATTAGAATACTAGAACCTTATTAAAAATCTATCGAAAATGTCATCGTGGCTTTTTAAAATGTTTAGACAGCGCACAATAACTCCATTTTACTTAAGAGCCAATAAGAAAATCAGTTAAAATTATTTAGGCATCTGTATAGTGTAATGCGGATATCGTTATATCAATCTTGATAGTGTAGAGGAATAGTCGCAGGTGGTAGCGGGTTTGAGTGTATTAGTCTCTGTTCCAGTTGATGGCAAAAATGTTCTAAGAAGAAATCCCACAAATTTTAAACGATATTTTAAAATTTATAAAAATTTCAATAATGATTTCGAGTCGATCATCTTCTTGAATAAAGCAAATTTACCACATGGTAGCCATGATGCAAAATTGTCACTATTAAAATTCACAAGTACAAAACTGTTTACTGGTACTGACTTTGGGCTTTACGCATTATCAGGCTTCATAAGGACAGACATTTTTAAAGTTATTCAATCGTTCGAATAACTTAGAAACAGTTTAATTATTCTTATAGTTAAAAGGCGTTGATTGTGGTATGTATGATATGATATCACGCATAAAAAGGCCAACTTGGACGTTTCGTCACATAAGCCAGATATTTATAATAATTCAAGCCAGTACTGCAGCGTAAAAACACAAGAATAAATAGAAAATAATAATATATAATAGTTATAATTTTTTTGACCTTTTTTGATATTTTTTAGTAATTAATTTAAAGCACCGTTGGTGTGGCGAAATATCGAAAAATTAATAAAAAATAAAAGTTTTTTTAACATTTTTTATTAAAATAACAATATAAGTGAGCTCGATACAAATAAAAATATAAAAATAAAAAACAAGAAAAGAACATGAGTTTGAACAAGTTCAAAAAGAATCTGGAGGTTGCAGGTTTGGTCAACAGATTCAAGTCTGTAGGAGGCAAAATCATAAAAACGAAAGCGGCAATAACTTTTCTAACCAGGTGTAGAAATAAAGGAATCATACCAAAATTTATTTCTAACTCAACGAAGATTATTCTAAACATTTTTAAATCAACAAAATTTGGAAAGATGAGAAATTTAATTGGAAGGCATAATCAAGATTTCCATAACAAAATTTTAAAGTTAACATTAAGAGAAAAATATGTGATATTGAAACATTTTCAAAGGGAAAGGATAGATATAGAGAGAAATTTAAGAAATCATTTTGGAGCAGAAGAAATGAGGGAATTTTTATATTATGAAAACGTATTGGCAGATTTATTTAAACAAAAGGTAAAAAATATTCATATTAAGAAAAAGTTAATCAAAAAATTTTTTCAATTTGTTTGTTTATTATTATTTTTGTTTTTCCTGATGATGCCAACCAACGGTGTGGCGAACTATCGAAAAATTAATAAAAAATAAAAGTTTTTTTAACATTTTTTATTAAAATTGACCTAGTGCTTTAAATTAATTACTAAAAAATAGAAAATAATAATAAAAATTGAAATTCGAATATTTCTATTCGAAAGAAACTCTTCGTTTGTAAAGATTAGCACAACAATATGACTGTGACAGCCCTTGGCGGTAGATATTATATTTCCTGTATCTAATCGCATCTATTGCAAAACCCTGTAGAATGTTTAATGTCAATATGACGACAACATTACAAAACGCAAGTATAACAACAATTTCTCATTCAAAAACAAAAGCCGTTACGTTAAAAATACATTTTAATTGTAGCGAGGGGGGAGGGGGGAATAATTTTCAACTGCGTATGCAAAATGTTTTATTTAATTCTTTATTCTTTCGCCTCCTTTGGTCATTTATTAAAGTTGTTTCATTTTTATTTTGATTTTTTTTCTGGCTTTAAGTATTATTTTTATTATTTTGATGTGAAAGCATTTAATTTAATTTCTTTATTTATTGCAACTGATTTTTTGTTATTTTTTTTTTTTGCAGTTTGATGACATAAAATGAAATGGTGTAAATATTGAAATGTTTGTCGGGGATTTTTTTTTTGCATAAATGTTGACTGTTGGCAAACGAATGTAATTAATTTTTTAAGTTGGGCTATTCATGGTCTGCAATAGTCATTGTAGATAAAATTATCACATCAGGTACCTTAGAAATCGTGGCCATGGTTTTACCATCCGATCTTTTACTGTCTGTGTTTTCGTTCGAGCAAATACATTAAAATATATTAATGTAAACTCAAAAATATATCATATTATATTATAGAAAATACTAAATATAATAAAATATATATATTAAAATACACTAAAATATTAATGGTTTTTCAACAAGAAGTTTGTTTTCTAAAATAAAATAAAACAAAAAATTAAGATTAAAATGATACTAATTTTTATTGTATTACGAAGACAAAAGTTCGACAATTATGAGTGAAAAATGATACCTGTCAAATGCCCACCATGACCACGCTAACAGTCGTCGATTCTTTTATCAAAGCTTTTAAACTTTTTTGGCAAAATGTTCGATTGGCTCCATATAAACTCTGTCCTTTAAATAGCCCCTTAAAAAATAATCCAGTGGTGTTAAATCGATCTGGCTGGGCACTTAACTGCTGAGTGTAGTAAAATTATGCGATAGGGAAATTTGGTTTGGTTAGGCTATTAGGTAGTGTACTAGCTTACAAGATTTGTTTTTTTTTCACTACGAATATAAATTGACTGTCGGTGGGGCTGCTCGGTGATGAAGGAATGGTCACTGGTCACTGTGCTGTCTTATACGACAGTTAATTTCCGTAACCATCCTTTTACTTTCACCAACTGTCTCATCTCTTCTCTATCCCTTTCCTAAACAATGTAGCACGGTACTTGACTAAACAGGCATTGTTGCCTGAAGTGCTACTTCTCTTAAAAAAAATTGATCATTTCATTGGCTGTGTGACATGTGGTACCGTCTTGTTGAAACCACATGTCAGTGATATCCACCTCCATAGACCAAAATTGAGTTGTTAGCATCCTGCAATAGCGTGATTCATTGAGCCTAACCGCCAGCCTCATTAAAAGAAACGCCAAATAACGCCTCCAGAACACATAGCGCACCATACAGTGGCACGTTGAGCATGCAAAGGTTACTTAATAATTACTCTAGGATTTCCGGAAGCCCAAATGCGGCAATTTTCCTTGTTGACATAACCTGACAAGTGAAAATAGGCTGCGTGTAAAAAAATTATTTTTTCAGAATGAATTGAGGGAATCTTTTTTAAAGAGAAGTAGCACTTCAGGCAACAATGCCTATTTAGTCAAGTACCGTGCTACATTCTTTAGGAAAGGGATAGAGAATAGATGAAACATGTGGTGAAAGTAGAAGGATAGTCGGAAATTAACTGCCGTATATAAGACAGCACAGCGACCAGTGACTATGCCTTCATCGCTGAGCAGCCCCATTGACAGCCAACTTTTATTTTTGTAGTGAAAAAAAAACCAAGGTCTTCGTTAGGAATTGAACCCACAACCCCCATATTTACAAGCTAGTACACTACCTACTAGCCTACAGGGGCACCTTGAGGGAATCTACGACGATATGAATGGTAGGTTGGCTTCAATTCTTGCACCAGTTGAACCCTGTAAAGTTTCAAAGTCATATTCTTACGCAAAATTCGTAATGTAGTGGTTTTGCAAAACCCCAAATTTGGATCTGCTTCAACACTGTGGCTCACGGCTGCGAACGACCTGGTTTTTTATCGAGCTTGCCGACTTAGATTTAATAGTTATCTCAGAAGGACGATTATGTTGTCCGAAAATATCGGTTGAACATGCGTTGGTGTTCGCATATTTTGTATCGAGTCTGTCGACTTAAACTTAACAACCAAATTCTTATTTGCGGTTTTAAAACGACGATTATTTGGTCCGAAAATAATACGAATGTTAAGAAATGTAACTTTAACTGTATTAACATTTTCATAGTGGACAATTATTGCAATGCGATTTTCGTGCGAAATTGAATTCATTGTAACAATTGCCTACAGATACGTCAAAAAACTAAATGTCAAAAAAACTATTATCATGTTGTTGTTGCCACAATTGAAAAGCAAAATTCTTGTCAAAAAAACCCGATAGTTTGTTATGTAAATTTTTGATTTTTCTAACTCATCACAAAACAGTTGATCGTTTTAAGAAACGCTGGAGAAATTTTAAGAGTGGCACCACTGAAACACAAAATCCAGCTGTTTGTATTTTGCAAATTTTCTATTTGAATTGAAAGATTTGCTTTAATGTGCTTTGTAGGTATTTGTATATACAAATTGTTCTTATATTCTCGCTAAATTTTAAGTAAAAGATATGGATATGGATATATTTATAATGAAACAAAAAATAAATATATCAGATGTTTATAATCACCCTTATTCTGTTTGGCGACGGCAACATCGTTGTCGATTTTGAGACAACATCAATTTAACACGTCTTATGACGACGTTGCCAGTTTATCGATCACTTTAATAAAATATAACACACATATCTAATATTTGAGTCAGCTGATTCATTTGTGTACTATTTTTGATAAAATTGTTGTAAAGAAAATATAAACTGTGTGAAGAAAATAAAATCTGTATTTCTTTTATTATTTACATTTGACCTTTTTTCTTCTTTAATAAATTAAAAATCCAAATCCAAGTAACAAGTATCGGGTTTTTCAACAAGAAGAACAGCTTCTTCTAAGGGATTCAGTATAAGTTGATTAAATATCCCGCCTCCAGTAGTTTTTTACCATCTTTTTTACTTTAAATTTTAAGTCGCGCCGAATCTGAAAAAGGAATTTTGTCGAACATGTATTGAACTACTCGTTCTATTTGGTGGGCCAAGGGCGTTTAGAGCAGTCGCAACACTTTCCTATTCTTCCTTAAAATTAGTAGGAACACAGCCTCTTCGAAATCCCCTGGCAAGTGATGGATTTTTTTCCAATTCTTCCATTAATTTTTCAAATTGCTTGGCGTTGAAAATTTTAATTAAATTTTTTCCATTTTATTTGTACTTTTTCAAATTTTATTTTGTATTTTTATTTTTTTTAATTGTTTTAAATTTTTATTTATAACATCACGACATCAAAATCACAGACGACACTATTAACGGAGATTTAGTGTAACATCAACGTCAAATTATCTTACAGAATAACAAAATATGTATTACCAGTCATCGATAAATGGCAATATTGCCAACACGGATTTACAACAAACGACAAAAAACGATGTCGTCTTATATTGTCGTTGCCAAACGGAATAAGAGTGAATAATTAGCTCTCAAAATAATTAAATGGCTTACTACGGCGGCAAATCCAGTTGGCGAAATTTTTAGTAGTGTAATCTACTGTGTCGAATGTGTTTAATGCACAAAGAATTATTTTTACGTTTTTGTTACGAAAGTTCTTTTATTTAACTTGTTACTAAATAGGCAAATCCGAAAAAATTAATTTTATTACATCCAAAACGAAGCAAAAAAGAAATTTGAACGACTTATGCGGACACACATCAAACTAGGATCAAACTTCTTGTAAGGTACCTAGAGTCCAACAGTTTACTTTTACGGACAAAGGTATGGTTTCCGCAACGGACGCTCTACGGGCGAATTGCTGGCTTTCCTATCGGAACGATGGTGCATTTCAATACATCATTTCAAAGAGAATCCCCCCCCCCAGGGGCACATTACAAGTCTTTATGGATCACACAACCATCTCGGCTTGTGTCTTGCAGGAGTAAAAGGGAGCCCAGTCCCTTTAGGCTAGTAGGAGCCAACTGGAAAATCCACTATATTTCCACGGGAATCAGTAAAGCCCCAGAGTTTCGCTATTTGTCTCTTTAGGCATTTAGCTGTTCTCTGACTGATTATTGAGGAAGGCCGTTCGGGAGTATCGTTATGGCTGTGTGTTTCGAGGCCCTCGTTCGAGTTTGTGAGTCGGATCATTCACAATGAATACAACAAATGGTCCAGGTTCAGTGAGTATGAATGCCGTCATGTTCTTAATTATATTAAGTTCATGCGTTTTGGACCAGGAGTTGGATAGTCTCCAACTCTTTAGCAAGGAGTGAAGGCTGTGGTCTACTCCGGGCTATTGAAGTTGCAACTAGGAATCACCGGAGGACATACCTATCCGAAGGCCTTCTAGGGCGAGGATGACGCAACATTTCATCCACAGTTGTAATGATCCACCATCTGATTAGGACTTACATCCAGGTGCAGATGTTAATCTTATCACGTCATTTCAAAGGAAGTTCCCCTCCCGGGGGCACATTGATATGTTTTGACGGAATCCCACCGTCATTACATGTGTCACCGGGGGTAAAAAAGAGCCCCAGTCCCATAAAAGGTTAGCAGGAGCCAACTGGACAATACCACTTATTTCCACGGGAGAGTTAAGCTTTTTGGGCTTTTAGCCATTTATCTGTTTTCTGACTGATTATTCAGGTTAGCCCTTCAGGAGCATTGTGGTGATTGTGGTTTCGCTTCCCTCGTTTAAGCTATGTGGGTGAAATCATTCACAATGAACACAATGAATGGCTCTGGTTCAGTGAGCATGCTTATGGTTGAGTTCTGAAACTTTATTAAGCTTGCATGTGTTCTTGACCGGGAGTTAGATAGTCTCCAATTTTTCAGTAAGGAGTGGGGGCTCCAAACTCTCAGATTTGCGACCAGGAGTTACGAGAGGGTAGACATATCTGAAGGCTTTCTGGGGCGTGGGTGACGCTAAAATTCATCCATAGTGGTAGGATCCACCGTCAGGTTATGGCTTGCACGGCTAGGTACTGATGTAAATCTTATTACGCATTTTGGAGAGAGTAAGTGGCTTTAGGTATTTTCAAGGCCTTTGAGAGAGTGCGACTTTTTGCTTTGGGTGTCGGTGATAATTTGAAATGTCGGTGATGTAAATCTTCCATCGAGTTTTCTTAGAAATCGCACTATACAAGTTGCAATAGATGGGATTTCATTAGAAGAGTTCAAGATTAATTCAGAAGTTCCTCAAGGCTCCGCACTTACTCCTGCCCTACTTCTTATTTTTGTAAATGACCTTCTTCGTCAAACTTTCAACCCTATTTACTCTTTCGCAAATGACAGCACCATTTGTCATTCGTGTTCATTCATTAAGAGGTCCAACCAGTTGGAGGTGGGTACCGAAAGGCAAAATGTTGTTACGAATATGTCTTGCTTGATTTTTAAAATAAAATAATTAAGCAATAAAGCAAACTACTGGTTACAAACTGCGTAGAAGTTTGTATACACACACAACTACAATTTGATATGCTGTTTACTAACTGCCTGGCATGCAAGAAAAAAAATACATGTATGCTGTTTACTATCTAAACGCGCAAGACAAAAACTAATTTTACAACAGCAAACATACATGTTGTTTGCCATCTGCGTGGTTTTCTAAGAAACCCTTTTTTAAAAAAGCAAAAACAAATGTATTGAAATAAATCCCAAGCAGAAACCTTATCAACATAAAAACAAAAACAACTATACACACAGACATACAGGCGCCTATACAACGAATAAACAACATACAACAACAAAATGGGATACAAAGGGAGTAGAAGATTCTTAAATCTTCTAGATTCTAATTGGGCAAGTATAAATAGGGAAAGCGTCTGAATGGATAATCAATCAGTGTAAAATTAAACCTCAGCGAGTGAAGACGTGCATTTTAAGTAAATTGTTCTGTGTCAACTTTGTGTAGTTAAAGTAAATAAAATTGTTATTAATTTAAAAACTCTAAAAACTGGTGTTAATCATTTTGCAATAAAGAACTCACAACAAAACGTTTATAAAAGGTATAAACGTAACAATATGTATAATACGCTTAATCATGATCTCGCAAGAATTTCCAAATGGGTTCCTTTGTATAGTTTCGCTTTTAGTGCCTGTAAGACTCAATGTTGCGTACTTAAGCACAAATGTGTGTTCGGAAATGATGCTTCTGCTGTTATTATGGGTGATATAGGTATTACGGAATCGGAAGTTTTTGATGTTCTTGGCATGAAAATTCAGTGTGCTGCTCAGTGGAGGTTTTTAAAGAAGCTTGCAAGTGCCTTGGTTTTCTAAAACCAAGGCACTTGATGCGATCTTCGTACTATTTATACCACCTATATCCCACCAAAAATAGAATAAAACTCTCATGTATAGGAGTCGATGCGCCAAAATCTATTTTGGCGTGTACGGGAGAGGACCAAGAGGCTCATTGGGAACAGTAGGGTATCCAACTCTATTTATTCTCTAAAGCAACGATGCAATGATGCATTTCACTGCTTTATCGTTACTACAATGGTAAATGCTCTAGTGAAATTAGGTAACTTTTTGCAGTTACACTCGCATGTTTTTGCACTTAACTCGATTTTCTTGGAGAGCACATTCATTTGTTGTTGATTGGGCAGTGAATCGCATTATGCACTACAGGAAAAATTCGTTTTTTTAGCAGAACAGTCCGTATGTGAAATAGACTCCTTCCAGAGGTCTTTCCTGACTGTTTCAATGTAGGAAAGTTCCAATTGAATGTCCAAAGAGACTACAGGTGCCCCTGTAGTCTAGTAGGTAGTGTATTAGCTTGTAAATATGGTGGTTGTGGGTTCGATTCCCAACGAATACCTTGGTTCTTTTTCACTACAAAAATAAAAATTGACTCTCGGTGGGGCTGCTCAGCGATGAAGGCATAGTCACTGGTCGCTGTGCTGTCTTATATACGGCAGTTAATTTCTTTCTTTCACCACCTGTTTCATCTATTCTCTATCCCTTTCCTAAAGAATGTAGCATGGTACTTGACTCAATAGGCATAGATGCCTGAAGTGCTACTTCTATTTAAAAAAAAAAATAGACTATTCCCTCTTTCCTCCTCCTCCCAATAACCTAATTTCCTATTTCTGGCACAATGCATTGCATGTGTAGGAGCTATCACCTGATTGTTGGTTTGAGAAAAAAAGCGGGTGGTGAAAATAAAAAAGAGAATGTGGTGAAAAATTATGATGTGTTGCCTAGCGGCTTAAAGCATTCACATACAATTAACGCACTCAATGCGTAGAGCAAACTTTCAGCTTTAGACAATGTCAGACGGTCTGAGTAAGATTTGGCTATGAAGTGTCCCTAAAAATGTTTCTTTAAAATTGAATAAAATCTTTAAATATTTTTTGTAAGAATTTTAAATAACAGTTTATTAACGTAATTTCAAATCTTTCTCTTTTTTTCATTTATCTACTGCATGACTTAAATATAAATTTCTTTCGAAGTGTGAAATTTGTTAATAAATTTTCTATTTGGTAACGAAGAAAAAAAAAGAAATAATTTGCCCAAAGCGAGGATCTCTTTTAAGACACACACACACACATACACATAACCATAGATTTATTTACATACTCTACAAAGAAAACAAAAATAACTTACAACAGAAAGGAAAAATGAAAAATTAATATTACAAAAACAAAAAAAAATAAACTTGTTTGTATTAAAATGAACGGCTGAATGAATGAATGAATGAATGGTTGACTAGTTGGCTGGCAGAATAAATAAATGAGAAAATGAACATAGAATAGTTTAAAAGGAAAGAACATTATTACCTACACACATACATATATATATATACACACACATGTACATTTATATTTTGAATGGGAAAAACCTATTGAAATGAAATATAAAATAAAAAAAGGAAAAAAAATGAAAAAAGGCATCAAACTATGTAAACAAGTTAACACAGCCAGAGCAAAAAAAAGGAACGAGAAAACTTTTTAATAAGCTTTACAACACGTATACAAATGTGTTTGTCAGTTTTATGTGTTTTCATTTGAAAATAAATCAAAACATAAAAACCAAAGCTTCAAAAGAAAATCCTTGTAAAATAAATATCTCTATGTAATATTTACATAATACGCTCATTTTTGTTAACCACATATACAACATATATTACAATAAAAATGGTTAATAATAACAATAACAAAACATAACATACAAACACTCACACACACACATATGTATATTTAAAAGATATAAAGTATATTTTATATGTCCAAAGGCGTTACAGACAAACACATCCGGTTGTGACGGAAATAAGCCTTGACATATTCAACCGCAATGTAAAAGGCAGTGAGAGCACAAATACACTCATACACTTTCAAATCCGTTAGCTAATGTCACTTATACATATGTATATTTATATAGAATATTTGCGGTTTTAACAGAACTTTAAACTTAACTGTTATGTGGTTTTATCTGTGTGTGTGTTTGTGTGTGTCTGTTTGTCTGTGGAATGATGCGAGAGTGCGTTTGGTAAATTAAATTTTGAAGAATTATTCAAACTTTTATTTTTTTGTTTTGCTGTTGGTTTGTTATTTTGATTTTAGTTACTTTTAAGATTTTTTGATTATTTTCTTTTGAAAGTAGAAAATGCCTAAAGGATTTTTTATATATTTTTGATTATGCAAAGAGAACAAACTAAAATGTAACTTTATTTTATTAAAGAAATTTTTTTTCAAGCAAAATTATAAACAACCAACATAATTTAAGGTTTTTTAACAAGAAGTTTGTTTTTCAATTGTGACAACACCAACGACGTGATATTTTTAACGTATTCGTAGTGGAGGCATTGGAAATTGTTACAAAAATTGCATTAAAATAATTCAAAACCGCTGCGAAAAAGGTAGTTTTGTTAAAGTTACATTTCAGCTCAGACATAGTCTAATCTACATCTTCAATTTCGATGACTAACTGCTTAATTGTATTGGGCTTATCAGCGAACATTGTGACTTCACATATCACCAACCAAAAATAGTCTAGCGCTACTAGCTTCCACGATATTTTACGAAAATTCACACGTCCGCAACATCAAACTATGTGGTTTTTTTTGTTTTGTTTTTTTTTTTAAAGAGAAGTAGCACTTCAGACAACAATGCCTATTTAGTCAAGTACCGTGCTACATTCTTTAGGAAAGGGATAGAGAAGAGATGAAACAGGTGGTGAAAAGTAGAAGGATAGTCGGAAATTAACTGCCGTATAAAGACAGCGCAGCTACCAGTGACTATGACTTCACCGCTGAGCAACCCCACCCTGTCGGTCAATTTTTATTTTTGTAGTGAAAAAAACCAAGGTCTTCATTGGGAATCGAACCCACAACCCACTGACAAGCTAGAACACTACCTACTAGCCTACAGGTGCACTATGTGGTTACCAAACGTTTCCTTCAATAAATGAATTGTGACACGTTTTCTTTAATAAATTAGTTGTGGCATGAGCTGCATGCTATGTTTCGTTGTCTTGTTAAAACCACAGCTCCTGAACATCATGCTTGATCGACTGATGAACGATAAAATCAGTAATCATGGCTATATAGCGGTAACCATTGACTGTAACGTTTTGACCAGCATTATTTTAAAAGTTGTATGAACCAATGATTCCGCCAGACCATAAAGCACAACAAACACTCATCTCTCCATCTATCTTATCTATTCAAACAAAAGTGAGTTTCAACGCTTAACATAATTCGCTTATGAGAATCAGGCTTAACGTCAATCTTTTTGCTCCCAATTTTCACACTTTTGGAATCGTTGTTCAGGCAACAATCTATACATATCGAAATGCCAAACTTAACTAAACATAAATCACTTAACAGCTACCAAAATGGTTTCCAGTTAAAATAAGTGCTGCCAGCTTATGTTCTATACCTCTCTAAAAACACGCGATAGAATACTTATACTATCTAGAGTTATAGCGAAATTAATCCTTTAGTACTACAAAACTTTAATCAAAAATGCCACAATGTCATCTAAATGAGAAGTGATAAATTCGTATATATCGGGTTTTTCAACAAGAAGTTTGCTTTTCAATTGTAGCAACACCAACAACATGAAAGTTTTGACATTTAGTTTTTTTGACGTATTTATAGAAGATGCATTGGCGCGAAAATCGCATTAAAATTATTAAAATTCACTATGAAAATGATGGTGCTGTTAAAGTAACATTTCGTAAAATTCGTGATATTTTTAGACAACATAATCGTCCTTCTGAAACTGCTATTAAGAATTTGGTCGTCAAATTCCAGTCGACAGCCTTGATACAAAATGTACAAACACCAACGCGTGTTCGACTGGATTTTTTAACTGAAAGTATCGCAGCCGTGAGCCAACCTGTTGAAGCTGATTCAAATTTGGCAATACCTCGTCGAGGTCGCAGTTGGGGTTATCTAAAAGCATGACATGGCGAATTTTGCGTAAGGATTTGATTTTGAGACCTTACAGGGTTCAACTGGTGCAGGAATTGAAGCCGACCGACCACTCACAGCGCCGTAGATTCGCTGAATTCATTCAGCAACAACAGGATGGTTTTTCCTGAAAAACATTTTTTCAGACGAAGCCCATTTTCACTAGTCAGGGTATATCAATAAGCAAAATTGCTGAATTTGGGCTTCGGAAAATCCTATAGTGGTTATTAAGAAGCCTTTGTATACTCAACATGTCACTGTATAGTGCACTATGTGGACTGAAGTCGTGATTGCGTTGTTTTTTTTTCGAAGATGAGCCTGGAAATGCGGCATTGATCAATGGATCTAGCAACTCAGTTTTGGCCTATTATTAACCGAGTGAATATCACTGGCATGTAAATTTCAACAGGTCGATGCCACATGTCAGACAGCTAATGAAACGAACAATTTATTGCAAACCAAATTTCCCAATCGCATATTTTCATGACAATCAACAGTTTAGTGGCCAGCCAGGCCGAGTGATTTACCACCACTGGATTATTTTTTGTGGGGCTATGTTAAGGACAGAGTCTATACGGAGCCAATCGAATCGATTTCAGCTTTAAAACTCAAAATCCGTGATGTGATTAACGAAATAGAAACGCCATTTTACCAAGAAGTGATTAAAAACGTTGATGAAAGAATCGGCATCTGTCAACGTGGTTGTGGTAGACATTTGCCAGATATCATTTCTCATTCATAATTGCCGAACTTTTCTCTTCGTAATACAATAAAAATTTGAAGCATCTTAAACTACATTTTTTTTTTTTAGAAAACGAACTTCTTGTTGAAAAAACATGGATCCAGTGGTCGCCATTGAAAGGGTTGCAAAAATGCAAATAAAGATTTAAAATCACACAAGTTGTTTGGATTTGTTCCGCCAGTTAATGAAATATTGTTGTCATTTTTTCAGTGTAAACCGTCATTGCTGGCTGTCTGTTCGATGTGACCGGCGAGTGTTTTCGATGTGATAATATCATTGTCAAGCAGTGTACAGTCTAGAACTAGTACAGTTTAGAAATAGTACATGCGTGATAAGATTTACATCTGCACCTGGCTGTAAGCCTTAATCAGATGGCGGTCAAACCACTAGGAATGAAAAGCAACGTCATTCTCACCCTAGGAAGCCGAAGACTAATTCTAGCAACAGGTCTTTCCTAATTGCAATTTCAGCGGTTCCGAAGCAGGGTCGTAAACCACTACACCTTGCTGAAGAGTTGGAGACGATCCAACTCCTGATCCAGAACACATGACAGCATGCTCACTGGATCTGGATCATTCACCAGTAGGTGTGATTAAAGGCGAGATGATCCTGGCCACCATAAATCAATTCATGCTGAGGCCGCAAAACCACAACTACCATGATACTCCCGAAGGGTCAACATCAATAATCAGTCAGAGAAACAGTTTAAAGTCTAAAGAGACAATTAGCGGAAACTCTGGGGCTTACTGATTCCCGTGGAAATAACGTGTAGCTTCCAGTTGTCCCCTGCTGACTTCAGGGGACTGGGCTCCCTTATACCCCCAGCAACACAGGTCTAGATAGTCAAGTATTCTATAAAGACTGATAAATGTGGGCAACCAGTGTACAGTCTAGAACTAGTACAGTTTAGAAATAATACAGTCTAGCACACGGCTTGATAATGATGTCATCAGACGGTTTACATTTAAGAAAATGACAAATAGACAATAACTTAAAAATTATGTTTTCTTAAATACTAATAACCTATAACACACAAGAGGTAACATACATATAAACCATAAAGGCAGGCGGGCGTATATTTAAATACACCCCCCCCCCCTTATAAAATATCTATTTAAAAACAGAGACATTTATTTTAATTTGTAACATCAACATAAATCCATTGAGTGCTGTAATAACTACCATTTTTTTTTATTTTAAAATTTTATAGAGTGAAAAATAAAGACGGACAGACTTCACACAATCCACACTTTTATTATCATAATGGTAAATTGTGCTGTTGGCAATTTTTTGATTTAAAACTCACGCTCCACTTTTTTAATGCTTCGCCTTTTCTCGTCTAGTTTACGCTTCTCCTCTCCCACTCTTACATTCAGACTCACTCTCTTTTTACATATTTGCTGCTTTTATGTTATTCTTACTTAATAATTGTTTATTGTTTTTGGAGTGTCTGTATGAGCGGATGTGTGTTTGTGTATGAGTTCTGTTTAATATAGTTTTATTGCCATAAAATTAGAACAATGTGACAGAGTAACACATTGTAATATAACATACAGTGGGGGTTATTAGTGTTATTTTTAATTCTTTTATTACAAAATAATAGCAGAGTATTTAAAAATAGTTTAACGGTATATTTAGTTATTGTATTTACACACAAATAACTCAACTTGAATTAATTTTTTTGCCCAGCAAGTGATGCTTTTATAATTGTCTTAAGCGGCTCTCTCACGTATAGGAGGACCTACTTCGCTGTGTGTTTTATTTTGTTCAGTGTTTACTTCTTTGATCGAATTTTTCATAAGCATGTTGTTGTTGTTGTTATTACTCAGTTTAGGCGCCTGCTTGACTGTGTATTTTGTTCTGTGTTTGTTGTTTTTGTTTTCTGATGTTTACTTCTTTGATAGAATTTTTCATAAGCATGTTGTTGTTGCCGTTATTAATTAGTTTAGGCGCCTGCTTGACTGTGTGTTTTGTTTTGTTCTGTGTTAGTTATTTTTGTTTTTCTGTTGTTTACCTCTTTGATAGAATTTTTCATAAGCATGTTGTTGTTGTAATTACTCAGCTTAGGCGCCTGCTTGACTGTGTGTTGTATTTTGTTCTGTGTTAGTTGTTTGTTGTTTTCTGATGTTTACTTTTTTGATAGAATTTTTCATAAGCATGTTGTTTTTGTTATTACTCAGTTTAGGCGCCTGCTTGACTGTGTGTTTTATTTTGTTCTGTGTTAGTTGTTTTTGTTTTCTATTGTTTACATCTTTGGTAGAATTTTTCATAAGCATGTTGTTGTTGCCGTTATTAATTAGTTTAGGCGCCTGCTTGACTGTGTGTTTTGTTTTGTTCTGTGTTAGTTGTTTTTGTTTTCTGATGTTTACCTCTTTGATAGAATTTTTCATAAGCATGTTGTTGTTGTTATTACTCAGTTTAGGCGCCTGTTTAACTGCGTGCTTTGTTTTGTTTTGTTCTGTGTTAGTCTTATGTTTACTTCTTTGGTAGAATTTCTCATAAACATTTTGTTGTCATCCTCATTAATTAGTTTAGGCCCTTGCTTGACTGTGTATTTTGTTCTGTGTTTGTTGTTTTTGTTTTCTGATGTTTACTTCTTTGATAGAATTTCTCATAAGCTTGTTGTTGTTGTTGTCTTGTGTGTACAATATTTCTTTCAAACTACACAGTTTTTAATTTGCTCAGTCGGTCATTTACTTTTTTTTTTGCTTTTAAAATTGAATAAATCATCTTCGTAACAATAATTATTTTAATTTAACATCTCATTTTGTTGCCGCTCTACTATTCACATATGACGCTTATAATATTTTTTTTTAATTGAAATTACATGCTCTACATGTGTTGTCGCTACCATTTCAGTCTCTGTCAAACACAGCGTGTAAGCATGATCTACTTCCATATTTATATCGGCCTGATCTCAATTAAAATTTTCGGGTCTCTCTACTAGCTTCGATATCTTCTCACAGATTAACCTTAAGTTCCCAACAATGTAGAACACGGCTTGAGAAAGATGCCTTACATCGAAAGCGTTTGCCTTTCATACCGAACAAACAGCCAGCAAAGACAGAAAGCAATGACAACAATGTAGAAAAATGTCCATACAAACAGAGCTTAATACGAGCGGATAAGTATAAGTTGGATATGATTTTACGTCAACACGCGTCAAATTTGGTTTGTGATCATACTGGTTTCGGCCATATGCCGCAAAATCATACCCAACCAAATAAAACTCCGTCGGACAATGTACGCACATATCGATAAGTATAAGCTTATAGTGGAGTTATAAGTTAACTACGTGATAAGATTTACATCTGCGCCTGGCTATGGAGCCTTAATCAGATGGTGGTCGAACCACTATGCATAAATAGGAACGTCATGCTCGTCCTAGGAAGCCGAAGACTAATTCCAGCAACAGGTTATTCCTAGTTGATTCCAGAGCAGGGCTGCAAAACATCACTCCTTGCTGAAGAGTTGGAGACTATCCACCTCCTTCCAGAACACATGTCTAGCATGCTCACCGGATCTGGGAACATTTCATTAGGTAGGTGTTATTAAAGGTGAAATGAACCCGGCCACCATATAAAAACTGACCTGTCTGTTATGGGGCCGCGAAACCACAACCACCACGATACTCCCTTATAGGGGCCAACCTCAATAATCAGCCAGAGAACAGTTAAATGTCTAAAGAGACAAATAACGGAACTCTGGGGCTTACTGATTCCCGTGGAAATAACGTGGAACTTCCAGTTGTACCCCTGCTGACTTCAGGGGACTGGGCACCCTTTTTCCCCCAGTTGCACAGGTCTAAATAGTTACTCTCCACAAAGACCAATAATGTGCCCCCGGGGGGTAGTTATAAGTTAAATTGCCTGCAGCCTAATAGACAAGATATAACCGAAAACTTTTCACCGACTCCCTCTGAGGAAAGGTATTGATCAAACTTGTATCCGCCAGGCAATGCTCGATTCTAATTATTCTAAAGCTTCTATTATAGCTTCTACAGGATATAGCCAAAAACCTTATCTACCTAAAGTTAGACAGACAACTTGCTCCAATATTGGTAAAATTGTTATTGTTTGTATAATAGCTTGGTGTGACAAATTTAAGCCCAGCTTCACGTAAGTCTCCTCTGCCACCTTTTCAAGTTTGTTAAGTCCAAACATAACAAAACTTTAACTCCATATATATCATTTTTCCCATATTCCCCGCTCCTTGGTAAGACAGATAACCAGATGCCAGGATTATTATTCCTAAATCTCTTTCCATTTCCGGATTACTGATTTTAATTATCTCAATGGCTATTAGTTTAAAAGCGCTTACTGGGTCGAACTCTAAAGAAATATTCTTAGAATTGTAGGCTAAATTCAGCGTAGTCATCTGTTATGTTTCTTTCCGATACATTCTCTTCTATTCTTGGTCTTAAAGCTTTTGACTTTATGCTAACGCAAGTCTAATAGATAGAAGGAAATACGTCTACCTCTGATCATTTCTATATCCTACAGCACCCACTATTGACCGCTTTGTTTCTTTTAAAAAAAACATTTGAAAAGCGAGTGGCAGTGAAATCATTTTGCGAACAGGCCTTATGTACTTTGCCACAAAAAGACTTAACTGTAGAAAAACCATAATAAATTTAAATGATTAAATATGCTATTTGGATTCTAAAGGGTTTTTCAACAAGAATTTTGTTTTCTAAAACAACAAATTTTTTTATTATAATGATTCAAATTTTTATTGTATTACGAAGAGAAAAGTGCAGGAGTTTTGAATGAGAGTGTCTGGCAAATGTCCACCATGACTACGATGGCACATATCGATATTTTCATCAAAGTTTTTAATCACTTTTTGGCAAATTGGCTGTCCTATTTCCTTAATCATAACACGGATTTGAGTTTTAAGGCTGAAATCGATTCAATTGGTTCCGTATGGGCTCTGTAGTTAACATAATCCCACAAAAAATACTCCAGTGGTGTTTAATCACACGATTCGGCTGTCCACTTAACTACTGATTGTCGTGAAATTATGCGATCGGGAAATTTGTTTTGCAATAAATTGATTGTTTCTTTGGCTGTATGAAACCACATGTCAGTGATATTCACGTTGTCAATAATAGGCCAAAATTGAGTTCTTGGCATCTCGCAATAACGTGATCCATTGACAGTCACCCCATTTCTAGCCTCATCCCCGAAAAATAAGGCACAGTCACACCTCCAGACCACATAGCGCACCATACTATCGCTCTAAGATTTTCAGAAGCCCAAATGCTGCAATTTTACATGTTGGCATCACCTGGCAAGTGAAAATGGGCTTCGTGTGAAAAAATAATTTTTTCAGAAAATCATTTTTCTTGTTCCTGAATGAATTGAGCGAATCTACGGCTATGTAAATAGTCGGAATGTGAATTCCTGCACCAGTTGAACCTTGTAAGTCTTGAATATGAAATCCTCTCGCAAAATTCGTCAAGTGTTGGTTTTGAATGACCCCCATTTTGATGAGAACGTCGAGATCTTTGGATCTACTCCCACACTGTGGTTCACGACTGCGATGTTTTCAGTTGAACGACCCGATCGAATATGCGTTGTCATTCGTATATATTATATCGAGCCTGTCGACTCACATTTAACGACCTAACTCTTAGTGCTGGTTTTAGAACGTGTGATTAGATTTACATCCGTTCCTGGCCATGAAGCCTTAATCAGATGGTGGATCAAACCACTGCATAATTTGGAACGTCATGCTCGTCCTAGGAAGCCGAAGCTATAATTCTATGCAACAGAACTTTGTAGTTGCAGCTTCGATGATTCCAGAGCAAGGCTGCAAATCATCACTCCTTGCTTATGAGTTGGAGACTTTTCAACTCCTGTCCAGAACACATGTCCAGCATGCTCACTGGACTGGATCATTCACCTAGCGTGTCATTAACGGCGAAATGATCCTGGCCAGCATATTAAATAAAAGACCTGATATGGAGCCGCGAAACTACAACCACCACGATACTCCCATAAAGGGCCAACCTCAATAATCAGTCAGAGAACAGTTATAAATGTCTAAAGAGACAAATAACGGAACTCTGCGGCTTACTGATTCCCGTGGAAATAAAGTGGAGTTTCCAGTTGTACCCCTACTGACTTCAGGGGACTGGGTTCCCTTTTTCCCCCAAACTATCATGTTGTTGGTGCTGCTACTTCTTGTTGAAAAACCCAATAAAATTGTTGCATTTCGGAAAGCATTTGGAAAGCGAGAGGCAGTGACAGACCTTATGTGCTTTGTCGCAAATAGAAATAGCTGTGAAAAAACAATATGATTCAATATGCTATTTGTGTTCTATTTGTCATTTTAGAGTACTATTTGGGGGACATAACCACACTTTTAAATGATTAAATTAAGAATAACTTTTTGTTTTATAATCCCACTGTAAAATACCAATACTTTTTCTTATAATTATTTCTGTATATAAAATAATCGAGTAATTTTAAACTTTAAATACATTTAAAGTTGTTGTATTCGAGCTTTTTGCAAGACTAAATTCCAGCCTGGCTGCTGCATCAATATTGAGGGTGAATATTTTTAATAGATTCATGCAAAAACGTTTGTCTAACAAATTGTTGTTTGTTTATTTAAAATGAATGTTATATAAATATTTTTTTGTTATTGTTATTATTATAGTTTGTACTTGTATGTTTGTTTAAAACTTAATGCAAGTAATCGTAAGTCCCTGTGATTTGACTAATTGTTTTGTTAAATCTTTTGCAGAGTTGTTTGAAAATAATTAAAATCTTTGTGCTCATAAATGATGCTGATGATGACGATGATGACTGAACATAAAATGGGTGTTTTGTTTAGAATAACAACAGACACTTGTTTTTAATATTATATATATTTCAATAAGCCATAAAGTTGTATAGAAAGTTGTGTTAAAAGTTGCATTCAAAGTTGTGTATGAATTTCTATAAAAAATAAAAGAAAATAATTAATTTATTGCTTCTGTTGCAATTAAAACTTCTTAATAAAGAGTTTTATTGATTATTAAATTACTATTGGGTTTTTCAACAAGAAGCTTATTTTTTCAATTGTGCCAACACCAACAACATGTTAGTTTTCTAGCGTATTTGTAGTAAATAAATGCATTGGCATCATTCAATTTCGCACGAAAATCATTTTAAAATAATTTAAATCCACTATGAAAATGGCGGTTCTGTTAAAATTACATTTCGTAAAATTCATAACATTTTCGGACAACATAATCGTCCTTCTGAGGTTGCTATTAAGAATTTGCTCGTTAAATTGTAAGCCAATAGGCTCGATACAAAATGTGCGGACACCAACGCTACCATGAGCCACAGTCGAAATTTGTCAATTCCTCGAGGTTCTCAACAATTGGGGGTTATCCAAAACCACCACATGACGAATTTTGCGTAAGGATTTCACTTTGAAGCCTTACGAGGTTACACTGGTATAGGAATAAAAGTCAACCGACCATTAACATCGCCATAGATTTGCTCAATTCATTCAGAAACAACCGGCTGGTTTTTGCTCAAAAAATCATTTTTTCAGACGAAGCCCATTTTCACTTGTCAGGGTATGTCAACAAACGAAATTGCAAAATCTTAGAGCGATTATTGAGAAGTCTTTGCATGCTCAACGGGCCACTGTACAGTGTGCTATGTAGTCTGGAGGCGTGTTTAGGCCGTTTTTTGTTTTTTGTTAAAGAAGAGAGTGGAAATGCGGCAACGGTCAATGGATCACGCTATCGCCAGATGCTAAGAACTCAATTGTGACTTATTGCTGACCACGTGGATATTGTTACGGCTTTAAGTTAAAAAAAAGGAACAAACTTTGTATTAAATATTTATTTTACTTATTTTTAAAGATTAAAGGTCTTAAAATTGTTTTATAAAAAATAGCGTTTATGGCGTGTTTTCTTTACTGCGAATGCTGGCTGACGACTGACGTTAATTTCAAAAATGGTTTGTATAGTTGTATACCAGGGCTGTAATGCATTCACTGTATTGTTTCTGCCGGTGATGTCAGCAGATATCACTAACACGTAGTTGCAACAGGACGATCAATGATCGCATAGTTTTACAACAGTCAGCAGTTAAGTGGCCAGCCTGATCGTGTGATTTAACGCCACTGTATTATTTTTTGTAAGGGCTATGTTAACGACAAAGTCTATACGAAGTCAATCAAAATAACTTCAACCTTAAAACTTAAAATTCGTGATGTGATTAACGCAATAGGACCGCCATTTTGCCAAAAAGTGATTTATAACTTTGATGAAAGAATCGACATCTGATGGACATTTGCCAGATATGATTTTTCATTCATAATTCCTGAGCTTTTCTCTTCATAATGCAATAAAAATTTGAATCATCTCTATCGAAATTTTTTGTCTTATTTTGTTTTGGAAAACAAACTTCTTGTTGAAAAACCCTTCTACAAGAACATTTTAAGACAATAAAAATTGAAAACAGCTTGACTAAGAATATCTACACGATATTGCTTTTGCCTAAGGACTGAGAAAATTATATTAATATTCCAATCACTTGGGATTAACCAATGTCGGTAAAAATTATTTTTTGCAGATTGGAAATTTCTTGGGAAAATTGTATTATTATTTAAATTATATTTAAAATTATTTTGAAAACTATTGTAACTTAGTTATAAGATGTAGGACTCAATGTGGCATTTTTACACATAGATGTGTGTTGGGAAATGATGCTGTATCCATTATTATGGATGATATACGTATAAAGAAATAGGAAGCTCTTGATGTTCTTGGATGTTCAATGAACTAAACACATTTTTCAGATTTATAAAGAAGCTTTCAAGTGCCTCGGTTTTCTAAAACGGTGTAAGAGATACTTCACTTCATCCGACCTTCGTACTATTTAAACCACCTATAATCATCCAAAAACAGAATACAACTCTCATCTAAGAGTCGGCGTCCAAAAGTGTATTTTGGAGTTGCTCAACCGCGTACAGGAGAAGGTCCAGAGGCTCATTGGGGGTGTGTGTGATTAGATTTACATCCGCGCTTGGCCATGAAGCCTTAATCAGATGTTGGATCGAACCACTGCATAATTTGGAACGTCATGCTCGTCCTAGGAAGCCGAAGCTATAATTCTATGCAACAAAACTTTCTAGTTGCAACTTAATTGATTCCAGAGCAGGGCTGCAAATCATCACTCTTTGCTGAAGAGTTAGAGACTTTCCAACTCCTGTCCAGAACACATGTCTAGCATGCTCACTGGACTGGATCATTCACCTAGCGTGTGAATAACGGCGATCCTGATCCTGGCCACCATATTAAACAAAAGACCTGATATGGGGCCGCAAAACCACAACCACCACGATACTCCCATATAGGGACCAACCTCAATAATCAGTCAGAGAACAGTTAAATGTCTAAAGAGACAAATAACAGAACTCTGCGAGCTTACTGATTCCCGTGGAAATAAGGTGGAGTTTCCAGTTGTACCCCTGCTGACTTCAGGGGGCTGGGCTCCCTTTTTTCCCCAGTTGCACAGGTCTAGATAGTCACCTCTCGGGGGTGAGGGCTCATTGGGGGTAGTAGGCTATCTAACTCTATTTATTCTCTAGAACATTAATGCAATGTGAGTTGTATTTCATTGTTTTATCGTTACTAAAGGGTCCGCCAAATAACTTTTTTTTTATTTTAAATGCTAAAAACAAAACTACTGAATTATTTCTCAAATTTCTTTTTTTATTTGAAAGTACAATCCTTCCGGTTAATAATGGAAAATAATTTCAGTCAAATGGCTGCCTCGGCTGGCCATGCAGTAGCCTACACGATCGGTCCAATTTTTAAGCACATTATCGATTGTGTGCAGCTGTATTCACCAATGGCTTTACGAATATTATCCTTTAAAGCATCAGTGGTCTCTGGCTTGTCGACGTCATACTTATCTTTGACGGCTCCCCACAAATAATAGTCCAACGCTGTCAAATCGCAGCTCCGAGGTGGCCAAATGACATCAGCTCTGCGGCTGATAATGCGATCTTCAAAAATAGGGCGCAAAACATCGAGTGTAGCTTCGGCTGTGTGGCACGTAGCGCCGTCCTGTTGAAACCAAATGTTGCCAATTTGGTGAACAAAAAATCGTTCAACATGGCCCGATAATGATCGCCAATGACTGTAACGGCCACTCCTTGCTCATTTTCGGAGAAAAATGGCCCAATTATACCTGTGGGCCAAAATGCGCACCAAAAAGTGACTCGTTTTGGGTGCGGCGACTTTTCAATGTATGCGTGTGGGTTTTCTGTGCCCCAAATGCGATAATTTTGCTTGTTTACATACCCGCCAAGATCAAAATGAGCTGAAAAGATGATTTTTTTGCAAAATCGGCATCTTCTGTAAGTCGATCGCAGGCCCACTTATCGATGCGAAAACTCATTGGATGGTCACTTGGCTTCAACTCCTGAACCAATTGGACTTTGTATGGCATCATACCAAGGTCTTTATGCAAAATTCATCTCAATGATGTGTCTCTGAAATGTTCAATTGTTGAGAACGACCGTGAATTGATGTTGATGGCGCTTCACGCGCACTTTCTGCCACAGCAGCAATATTCTCGGGTGTACGCACTGTTTTTGGCTTTTAACGCTTTAATTTATCGATGAGGATGCCAGTTTCTTTCACTTTTTTCACAAGATAACGAAAATAAAGAGCTAACGCTGCTTCTCTTCTTCCAAAATCCGTACGCAATTTTCGCACGCGCATTCTGAAACATTACCATGATTTTCAAAGCAATGTCGCAATATTTCCCAGCGTTGTTCAAGCTTATACACAACCATATTCGTTCAGCGGAAGGATAAATCTAATTATCTGTTAAATCAAACATGAGCGAAGTGTTACCATTCACGAAATAAGCACTAGTTGAAAAAAAAACGTTAGAGGGCGGATCCTCTATAATGGCAAGTTCTCTAGAGAAATTAAAGAACTTGTTCCTGTTGCTCGCACGATTTTGCGTTTGACTCGATTTTCGTTGAGAGCGTATACATTTTTTTTTTGTAAAGAGAAGTAGCACTTCAGGCAACAATGCCTATTTAGTTACAATCGGGCTACGTTCTTTAGGAAAAGGATAAAGAAGAGATAAGACAGGTGGTTAAAGTAGAAGGATAGTTATCGGAAATTAACTGTCGCATAAGACAGCATAGCGATCAGTGACGATACTTTCATCACTGAGCAGCCCCAGCGACAGTTAATTTTTATTTTGTAGTGAAAAAAGCCAAGGTCTTTGTTGGGAATCGAACCCACAACCCCAGACTGATAAGTAAAGTAAAACGCACTACACCATACAAGGGAATTTCGTTTTTTAGCAGAACGGTTCATATGTGGAATGAACTCCCTCCCTCCCTTTCCTGTCACTTTCATTGTAGGAAAATTCAAATCGAATGCCCACAAACACTACTCCCTCTTTCCTCCTCCCCATAAACTAGTTGCCTAGTTCTATTACAATACATGAGTGCATGAGTAGAGGTCATTCTCTGAGTACTGATCCGAGAAAAAAATTTTTTAAGATCTATACCCCTTTAAAGGTGAAAGGTGAAAAGTTTTGTAAATATTTTCTAAAACTATTTTGAAAACATTCCCCCACTAAGTTCCATTTAAAGCAGCTTAAAAGGTTTTCTATAACAAAAAATTATTAAGAATTTTGAAATTGTCTCATTTATAGCACATACGCTTAGTGTGCTATCGCTTAACAAAAAAAAAAAAAAAAGAGTTCTCTATCTAAAAACGTTTATTGCACATAAATATTTTATCAATATTTTAGCCTAACTTAGTCTTGTTCTATTTTCCTTTAAAAGTTTATATTCGCAAATGTATGAGAAACATCAATTATTTTAAACCAGGCAGCCAAAAACAAAAAAAAAAAAAGGAAATAAAAAATTGGAATAATATTCTTCTATTGTTGTTCCCTTGGATAAACGTTGTTCAATTGCATTTTATTGCATTGTTATAGAGTTTTCGTATCATTGTTCCTATTTTATATTTCATATATCAGGGCTTAGTTTTCCCTCCCTCTCCGTTCGCAGTTTTTATTTTTTTTTTTGTCATTTGGTCCCTTGGCTGCTTTAGTGTTGTTAAGTGCCTTTTGTATGAATATACTGCTCGCAGAGTTACATTTACTCACACGCACACACACACACACACACAATAAAAAGCTTATCCAAAGTTATTGTTGTATTTTATTTTCGTTTACCGTTTATTCTATTTCAAATCGTAAATGTCGTTTAGGGATTTTAATGTTGTGGATTGAATTGTTTTTATTCCTACTTTTTTTATTGTTAAATTGCCAGTGTATCAGTGGGCCTTGTTTTTTTTATATACCCGTGTATATATGTTTGTAGGCATTTACATGCTCTTAACACTCACTCATATGAACATTTGCGTTTTTCGTATTTTACCAATTTAATATCATTATTATTGTATTGTTGTATGTGTAAAAATGGCAAACATTATGTTGTTGGCAACATTTAAAAATGAGATTATTTGGCGCAAAACATTGAAAACATTTCAATTTGAAAATGTGTTAAATAAGCAATTATAAGGACATCATTTTGCAAAGTCACTTAAATAACAACAATTCCTGCGATATTAACAGGCAACATTTAAATATTGTGTTTTAATTGCAAGTTAAATGTTAACTAAAATTTTAGTAAAATTAACTGATTTACTTTTGATTAGTCTGAGCTTTTATAAAGGGTTTTTCAACAAGAAGTTTATTTTCTAAAACAAAAAAATTTATGCCTCTATTGACGTTCTCAACTCAACTCAGTTTGGTTGTCTACGAGTCGAACCAACTTTGACACCACCAAACTGTTGGTATTATGAAACACAACTGTTTTCAGTTGAAATTGTTATCGCATTACCAACTTAAAATATTCAGTTTGACAGAAAAGCAGGCAAATGCATGTCAAAATTAAAAAAAATATATTGCAAGTGAAAGTGTTTAAATAAAAGTGTTTAATTCGAAAGGAAAAGGGGTGAGTAAGAGGATCTCTATCAAGCTTTACCCTGTCTCCCTCCTTTCCATAAGTGGAACGAGTTTCAAACTCTTGACCGTCTGTCATAACTATAATAATTTTATGATAATTCATTGTTGCTTATAAACTTTTAGTCAGTTAATATTCTAGTGAACTTAATTCACTAAGTCAATCATTATTCTAAAATATTGACAAAAAATATGTGTCGATTTATTTTATGAAGATGAAAACGAAGATGCTAATGTAGATGTGCTACCCTCTTGAACTACCAACTGCAAAGTAAATACATTCAACATATAACTTACTGTAAGAAAATTTTTTTACAGAAATATTAGCTATTTTCGACTGAACAAAGAAGCCTTTTGCTATTTTCTGAATGACATCAAGGATCAATTAAAGAAACCTGTACGTACGTCAGCTATACCACCGATATTGAAACTGTGCGGTGACCTTAGATTTTTTGCTGACGGCAGCTACCAGAAGTGCAGTGGTAACGACTTCAACATAGGAGTAGCTCAATCTACCATGTCACTTATTTTAAAAGAAGTATTGGAGGCGATGGAGCAGCGCATATGCAGCAAATGGATTAAAATGCAATTTAGTGAAGAAAAAAAGTGCTTCAAAAGTTTGGTTCTTTGAAAAAAGTGGTTTTCTTGGTGTGTTGGGCTGCATCGATGGTACACATGTACGAATTATTTCTCCGCCTAAAAATGTACAGCATCTGTACTTAAACCGGAAGGGACACTATAGCTTAAATGTTATGATTGTAAGATATACTACATAAGTAGCACATATTTATTTTGGGTATAAATTTGGTATGATATGTTGATGCGAGACACCCGGGGGCTAATCATGATTCGTTTGTTTTTAATTCCAGTAACTTAAAAATTCATTTGCAAAGGAACTTTCAAGAAAATTCATGTATTTTAGGTAAAATAATTTTTAGTTTATATTTTTGAAACCTAATTTGATTAATTTTTATATTTAAGGTGATGCCGGGTATCCTCTCCGACCGTTCTTCACAAGCTCGTTATAACAATTTACATGCCAAAGGTCGAAATATCGTTGAGCGTACGATTGGTGTTCTTAAGAGTAGACTTCGCTGCCTTCTTTCTGCTAGAGGCTTGCATTACTCACCTAAAAAAGCAACACAAATTGTAAATGTTTGTTGTGCTCTGCATAATATTAGTCAGCACTTCCAAGTAGAATTTCAAGAAGACGAAATATTTATTGAGAGCGAAGATACGAGCCCACAATCCATAAACTTAAATGTTGAGGACACACAACTTGGAATAGGTATAAGAAATAATATAATGCGTTCCTTTCAATCTTAATGCAAGTATTTCATTTATTCTTATTTAATTCAGTCTCAGCTTAACATTAAGAAAAAATTTAACTATAAATAAAGAATAAAACATGGTTTTATGATTATAAATTAAATTCAGTCTGTGTTGTGGATTTATATACATGTACATTTAAATTAAAAAAAATAAGAAATGGTAATTAAAAAATAAATAACAACAGTTCTTGTCGTCAAACTTAAATATTAAACATTTCCCTACATACAAAGTGTAAAAAATCAATGCATTACTTCCTGTCTCAATTTTCTTTTTTTTCACACTCTATCCTAAGATTTTGCAGCTCATTATCTTAATTCATTTGCCTTTCACATAAGGCAATTTTCTTTTGTTTTATTTTTGGAAGCTTTTTGTTAACTTCATAGTTCTTATAAGCTGTTTTTTCTAAGCTCTTGAAAGTTTTTAGAATTGCACCCTGTGTCTCAGCTTGCTTTCGCAACAGTTCGAGACGCTCCTGTTCTGGCGAATTGACCCTTCTTCTCCTAGTCGAAACGTTTAAGAAGACCTCAGCTGCCTGCTTTGTGGATTCGTTCAATTCCACGGGATCATTATTCAATGCTGGAGCAGTATTTTCCAAACCAAAAGTTTCTCCAGCTGGTGCCACTTGCTCGCTTAAACACAGTAGCTGCGACACACAATCTTCAAGGCTGTTTAAGCGAATTTCTTCCGAAGGACCACCTCCTGTCGTCTGATTATTTCTTTTGTTGTTAGCAAGTTTTTTCTTAATACTTGCCTTGTAATATACGTACAATATTACAAATCATACACTTACACGTTGTCATTCTGGAGAAGTTCTACTCGATGGTCCCAAGCTATTTAATTCCACCGCAAATCCTTCCCATAAATCTTTACAAGAACTTTTTGCCATGCCAAATTTTGGTTTCCCACGAGCAATTTCTGGGTTATATTCCATAAGCTGAACTAGCCTTTCAAATTGGGCTTTCGTTGTTATTTTCAAACTAAAAAAAAGTGTTTAAAAATTGCGAAAAAGTTATTACAAAAATTGATACTTACGATCTATCCATTTTAACTCTAATTTTCACCGCTTTCAAAAAAATTTTACTCTAACTGATATTGGCACAACTACAATTAAGCAGTTGTGTGTATTCAACGTTTTTTACGACCAAACTTTAACAAAGTTGAGAACGGCAATACCATGAAAAATAGATACACAACTGAATAGCCAACTGCCAGTTTAGTTGAGAACGACAATGCGAAATTGTCAACGACGACCAAACTGCCACAAAAGTGGTGAACCGCAATAGGGGCATTAAATTAAGATGATTCAAATTTTTATTGTTTTACAAAGAGAAACGTTCGGCAATTGTTAGTGAAAAACTATATCTGCCAAATATCCCACAGTACTACGCTGATATGACGTGATAAGATTTACATCTGCACCTGGCCGTAAGCCTTAATCAGATGGTAGAACATTACTACTGTGGTTGAAATGTAGCGTCATCCTCGCCCTAGAAGCCCTTCGGATACGTATATCCTCCGGTCACTCCTAGTTGCAACTTCAAAAGCCCGGAGTAGGCCGCAACCTTCACTCCTTGCTGAAGAGTTACAGACTATCCAACTCCTGGTCCAGAACGCATGAAGCTTAATATAATTAAGAACACGACGGCATTCATACTCACTGGACCTGGACCACTCATTGTGTTCATTGTGAATGATCCGACCCACAAACTCAAACGAGGGCCTCGAAACACACAGCCACCACGATAATCCCGAAGGGCCTACCTTAAAATTATGCTTATTTTTTCGAAATTCCTCTTATTTACGGAGATACAGCCATTTTAAGTTTTTAGTTAAATTTTCATATAAAAATCGATTTTTTATAGGTGATCCCTAATTATGCTTATTTTTGCGATATTCCTCTTATTTACGGAGATACAGAGAACAGCTAAATGCCTAAAGAGACAAATAGCGGAACTCTGTGGCTTTACTGATTCCCGTGGAAATATAGTGGATTTTCCAGTTGGCTCCTTGCTAGCCTTGAAGAGGACTGGGCTCCCTTTTACCCCCGCAAGACACAAGTCTAGATGCCTGTGTGATCCATAAAGACTTATAATGTGCCCCCGGAGGGGACGAGCACGCTGACAGAGGGCGATTCTTTCATCAAAGTTTCTAATCACTTTTGTCCTTAACATACCCCCACAAAAACTAAATCACACGATGTGGCTGGCCACTTAACTGCTGATTGTTGTGAAATTATGCGATCGGAAAATTTGGTTTGCAATAAATTGTTCATTTCATTGTCTGTGTGACATGTAACACTATCCTATTGAAACCACATGTCAGTGATATCCACGTCGTCAATAATAGGCCAAAATTGAGTTGTTAGCATCTCGCAGTAGCATGATCCATTGACCGTTACCGTATTTCCAGCCTCATGTTAAAAAAAAAAAAATCCACAATCACGCCTCCAGACCACATAGCGCACTAAACGGTGACACGTTGATATAATGTGAAAGACTCATTAGAACTTGAGGATGAACTGGAGAAAGTATGTCTTGAGGAAGATGACATTCTGAATCTCCTGGACAGGTCACTATTTACCAATATTCCAATACACTTGACAATCAATAACGTTATGGGGCGCAATGGTGCACATTACAATTACATGCAGGGACAATAATTCCTGAAACGTATTCAGTTTTGCCTTTGGGGACGACAACTATTTTATTTACATATTATACGCGGATATATGACATGCCTATAGGAAATCACCTACAATCGCAGATATGGTACTGGATACTCTACTTGGGCACACCTTGGAGGAGTTGGATGGCCATAATATGGGGATTCAATTTTCAGCAAGGTATATTGATGATTTTTTGCGCTTAATAGAGGATATGAACAGGGTACGACACGCATCTACTAGCCCTAGGCTACTTCCATTATGTCGACCCGATTCAAGTGTGCTCTAAATATCGACTTTATCCACTTTAAAATAATCTATTTTTTCTAATTTTTTTACCTAAAAGCAAAATTTTCAGGTTTCCTATTTCGGATTGAATCCAAATATAAATTTTATACCGTGCGTATCTACTCGTCCTAGGCTACTGCCACTATGTTTGTGTCCCAATTCAGAATCTTTGCTAAATATCAAATTTATCCACTTCAAAATAATCAATTTTTCGCTAAAAAAATTTTCGAAAAATTTTCAAAAATTCATATCCCCGACATCGGGTTAAATCCAAACATAAATTTTATACCTTTGGAATGTAATAGTCTTAGGCTGCTCCCACTATGCCGTCTGATGTACATATCGACTTTATCCACTTCAAAATATCCAGTTATTGCTGCAAATATCGAGTTTTTAACAAGAAGTTTGTTTTTTCAATTGTGGCAACACCAACAACATAATAGTTTTGACATTTTGTTTCTTGACGTATGAATGAATTCAATTTCCCACAAAAATCGCATTAAAATAATTAAAATCCACTATAAAAATGGTGGTTCTGTTAAAGTTACATTTGGTAAAATGCGTGATATTTTCGGACAACATAATCGTTCTTCTGAGACCACTAAGAATTTGCTCGTTAAATTTAGGCCATCAGGCTCGATAGAACGCAGTTGAACGACCCGGTCGCAGTCGTGAGCCACAGTGTTGAGGCAGATGCAAATTTGTCAATTCCTCGACGTTCCCGGAAACAACTTACATGAAAAACACCATGAGGCAGACACACTTACCCACTTGATATTAAAAAACGAAAACATTATGCCAGGTGACAGGCAATTTACCTACATAAATACAAAGTTCCCTAATGAAAAGTACCTAGACCCAGGTTTTTCAACAAGAAGTTTGTTATTCAATTGTGGCAACACCAACAACATGATAGTTTTGACATTAAGTTTTTTGACGTTTTCATAGTGGAGGCATTGGCAATTGTTACCATGAATTCACATTCACATCACGAAAATCGCATTAAAATAATTCAAATCCTCTATGAAAATGGTGGTTCGTTTAAGGTTACATTTCGTAAAATTACGACCGCTTTTAAAAATTTGGTCGTTAAATTTGAGTACACAGGCTCGATGCAAAATATGCAAAACCAACTCGTGCTCGACCGGCTGTAAGCCACAGTGTTGAAGCAGATCCAAATTTGTTAATTCCTCGAAGTTCTCAACAAATGGGGTTCTCCAAAACCACCATATGGCAAATTTTGCGAAAGAATTTGACTTTGAAACCTTACAAGGTCCAACTGGTGCAAAGCTTGAAGACGACCGCCGTAAATTCGCTCAATACATTTAGGAACAACCGGCTGGCTTTTCTGAAAAAATCATTTTTTTTGAGACGAAGCCCATTTTCCTGTCAGGGTATGTCAAAAGCAAAATTGGCGTATTTGGGCTTCTGAAAATCTTAGAGCGATTATTGAGAAGCCTAGAGAGATTATTGTGGTCTGAAGGCGTGATTGGGGCGTTTTTTTTCGAAGATAAGCTTGGAAATGCGATTAAGGCCAATGGAACACGCTATCGCGAGATGGTAACAACTCAGTTTTGGCCTATTGTTGACGACGTGGACGGTGCCACATGTCACACAGCCAATGAAATGATCAATTTATTGCAAACTAAATTACCCGATCGCATAACTGCACGACAATGTGATTTAACACTGGATTATTTTTTATAGGGCTACATTACGGACAGAGTCTTTACAGAGCCAATCGAATCGATTTCAGCCTTAAAACTCAAAATCCGTGCTGTGATTAACGAAGTAGGACCGCCGTTTTGCCAAAAAGTGATTAAAAACTTTAAGGAAAGAATCGACATCTGTCAGCGTGGTGGTGGTGGACTTTTGCCAGATATCATTTTTCATTCATAATTGCCGAACTTTTCTCTTCGTAATACAATAAAAATTTTTTCTTTTAGAAAACGAACTTCTTGTTGAAAAGCCCTCTATAAGTATGAACATTTTTAATAGAACCGAAAATATTTTTTATAAAATTTTTCAATATTTGTTAATAGAATTTTATAACTTATCGCTCTAAAGTTTGTTTTTAATGTAAATTTCAGTTTAATAAAGGGTCCGCCATCTAACTTTTTTTTTTGTAACTAGTGCTTATTTCGTGAATTTTATCCTTCCGCTGAACGAATATGGTTGTGTATACGCTTGAACAATGCTGGGAAACAAAAAAGTTATTTTTAGTGCAGTTAGCAGTATGTGGAACGTATGTGACACTTATTCCTGGCAAATACTTTCTAATCAATTTATATATTTTTTATTAAATTAATATTTTCATTTATTGCAGTTGATATTTTTTTCCAAGAACTTTACAATACTAAAACACAACAAAATATAACTTTTATTTCCTACAAAATTAACATTTTAGTAAAGTTTGTTGAGTTTCCTTAACATTATTACTGGACCACCAGGATATAATATAAGTTCTTAAATTAGACAAAGCCATTATAGTCTTATTATCTACTTGCTGATTATAAAGTTCCATACAATAATTCTGCAACGAAGAACAGCCTGAGCCGCCATTTTCGAAAATTGATGCCAAAGGCAGTACCAAGGTGGAAAAGTGTTTCTCAGCGCATGACATTAATTTGTTTAGTTGTTCGGAAGACATGGCCAAATATTGTGAAGAATTAACACAAGTTTTATTTAAAATGTTCATTAATTTACAAAAATTGTTGATTGAGATACGAGGCGATATTAAGGGTAGAAGTTGTAAAATTAATCGGTGCATTTCTAGTAAAATATGAGAAAAATTATGAAACTCTTTTTCGCTGGCCTTTACCGCATACCATAGATTATTTATTATGCTTATAAGACCCTCAATAATATCAAATTGATAGAATTCTATGGAATTGATTATAGAACTTAACCAGGGCAAAATGCCTATGTGTTCAATCATGATTTTAGAGGAGGCTGGTATTTTGACGCATGTCGAAAAGACTGAAAGCAATTGAAGATTTAATTCCAAAGTCGACATGGTGCTGCCATAGAAGCCCATCAGCACTTTAAAAGTATTTGTGGTGACGAGTAAAAATAAATCGGAACTTGATTTAACGCCATACTTTATTACTTCCACTATAAATTTACGAAATTCTTGATGTTCCACTTCGGCTGAATAGAACAATACATTAAATTCGGGTATGCATAGGAAATTAAAACTGGATTTCAGTCTTAAGTACATGGTTAATTGTTTGTAGAGCAAATGTGTAGGTTCGGTGGTGAGATTAAATGTTTTGGCTACAAATAAACCCGATATGTAAGGCACTCGCGGTGTTCCAGAATTTGTTTTATGTTTCATCCAGGAATTTCGTAAATCATTAAGACCTGACTGCAAATTTTCGTAGGTTTGTATCCATAAAGGTTTCTCCAAGAATCTATTGTTTTCAAAGTGTTGGCGATAACGCAATTGTACACAGCCAGCCGCTTGACGCATTTCTTTATCTTGTGAGGATAGGGCGGCAAAAGTTAAGGCCAAGAGACCATTTTGTACGGGTCTGGCCGGATGTGCATAGGACTCTGGCGAAAAGCACATAGACATAAGAGGCACAAAGAAAGCTGGATCATAACATTGCTCATAGATTTCTGAGCGCTTGGGACATAAACGCATTTCACTTTCAGGTATTTGTGTTATCCCCAGTTCTAGTTTTTGTTCTAGGCTATTGGCTCCAAATTGCCAAGCTTTTATAAGAGGATTTTCAAATTGCACTTCCGGCAATTGTTTCAAAGTGTCCAATTTACGCCATATGGGAAAATTGTCAAGCGTATATTCGCTTGTCTGGCGATCCACTAAAGACATAACTTGTTGTATGGAGGTTTCCTGTTGGCTTAATTTAGCTCTTTCCTCATCGGCTGTCTTCAAAGCATAAAATGCTATGGCACTTTCACCCCAAATAAAGGGACGATATTTCGCCAGACCACAGTCATAATATTCAAATAAATTCAACAAGGCCAAACAATAACGATCTGAGTCATACAGTTTGGCTTGATAGGCTCCTAGAATAACGGGAATCTGCAATTCTTGCAAGCATGCAGGTGCCTTCTTCGCCATTACATACAATAAATGTAAAACCTCTGTCTTTACCCAAGATTGAGAGGATTTTGTTAAGACAATATTATAGAATTTGGAATGTGTAAAGATCATTTCATATAACTGAACACATTCTGTATTGAATGTAGAATCCTGGCACTCATCAGTATAATCGCTATACAAATGATCTGCTAAAAAGGCTAATAATTTCAATAACAAACCATTGAGCGGATCATTTATATCAGTTTCATCATCAGTATCATTAAGATGCATGCCAAACCTTAAACAGGACTTACAAAATTGTAACCATTGTTGGGATTTCAATAGCTTAGAAAAATCAGGTTGCTCCATTAAATTTTCATTTTGATGTTCTTTCAACTCAAACACTTGCCAGCCCAATTTAAACCATTCCTGCACTTGATAGCTTAACAATTGTAATTTTTCTTCATTTAACTTTTGCATTTTCAAGTCCAAGGATAACATTTGTACTTGCAACATCATATAATTAACAAATATGGACAATTGTTGCTTTAAATCGCTATTAACAAAAGCCTTTTCATATATTTTATATAAAGTTCTCAATTGATAGGTTTCTATGTGTTCAAATTTGAATTGTTTATTGCAGAAATCCTTGCACTCTGTCAAGGGCATACATAGTTCTATTAACTTTAAACTGGTGTCTACATGCTCCTTATAAATCATGCCAGCCTTTAAAGGTTTTTCAATGGTTTTCATAAAACCATTTTTATACACTTGATAGACCTTTTGCAACACTGTTGGCGGTAATTCAATATTTTTCTTAAAAGCCAACTGTATTAAAGGATACATAAGTTCCTTTTTATCCAATTGCTGTTCCAAATTTTGTTGTAATATTTCGTTGAAACCATCATGACGTTCAAATATTAAAGCAGCCAATTTAATGCTGGTCTTTGTTAATTTCCTATTATTAAAAAAGGATTCGAAGAATTTATGGCCTAATTCTTGGATAAATTGATGATTTATAAGCAAGAAATTGTAAAAAGCTTCTTCTAAATGTTCAACATTAAAATCTTCTGTTAATTTTTTAAAGAAATTGCAATAGATTTTAGCAAATTTTCTTACGAATTCGGAGCACTGAACGGTTTGTTTTAGATCAGCTATACGTTGCAGCATTGTTACCAACAAGGAATAATAAATGGTTTTCTGATTATTATTTGCAACAATGAAAAAATCTTTGTAATTTAAATTATCCATTAATAAGTTTAAGATTTCAACACACTGTTCTCTTGACAGCTGAAAGACTTTAATTACATTAATAAATTCCTCGTTTAGTTGGTAGTTAACTTTCATCTCTTCCTTGAAGTTTAAAGAAATGGCTATCGCTTTAACCAACTTTAATTTAAAATTCTCTGCATAATTATCAAAATTTGGAAATTTGTTGCAGTATTGTGTTATTAAAGTAACAAAAATTAAATAACTTTTGTAAGACTGTCGAACATTTGCAGTTGAAATCAATTCATTAGTTCTGAGGCCATGCAATCGAACACCATAAATGTATTTTAGTAATTTGTTAATATATAATTCATTGTTTAAACCATCGCTGTCTTCAGTCATGATAGTGTTAAAATCCTCTTTAGAAAACCTTGAAATCATATCCAAACATGTAGTGATAAATTCAGCCGATCTTTCGGCCTGTTGTTGGGTTAACATTTGTTTTTCCTGTAATTGTTGCAGCACAAATAACACATGTTGTACATAAATCATTATTAAATGAGGATTTTGTATTAAATGCGAAAATCTTTTTATATTCCCTTTAAATTCCAATACGCAGACATTATCATCTTGTGTCTTACTTTCGAATATTTGTTCGAAATCTTTATGACCGAAAAGAATTAAATTCTGTATGTCTTTAAGAAAAGGTATGGTATTGCCAATGTTTGTAGCTTCCACTAGCAAATGTTTCTCTTTGCACTGTTCCTTATTAAGCCAATTTTGCATGTAGGGCAGCATAGCCGTAAATTGTTGTTCATACAAACTCATAACACTTTCAGCCGAGGGATAATAGTGATACATTAAAAAGCACACAATTTCTAAATATTCATTTAAGGGCGATTCAATGTCTACTCCCTTATAAATTAAGGGCATAAATTTGCTTATATGAAGGGTTTCAATGTAAGCCTGAACCGATAAGCCATTTTCGATATTGTTAAAAAGTGTATGTAGATTTGCGACATTAGTGTTGGCACCTAGAGATTTAGGAATATCCACTTCGGCTTTGGAAACCTAAAGCAAAAATTTACTAAATTCTGTTTAAAAGTTAAAGCATAATAGAAAACTACCTTTAAAACTTCATTAAACACTTGGGTTACCACATGTACCGTATCGGCATCGAAAAATTTCAATGACTCCAGCCACAAATCAATTTCCAATTCACCGGATTCAAAAATGCCACTATTTTTAAATATTTTTCTTAGCAAAGCACCAGCTTCACGACTTATTTCAGCTTCCCCATTAACAAAAGCCTTGATGAAGGATTTTAAAACACTGCTGAAACGCTCTTTTTGCGGTTCTAAGGCTTTAGGAAACAGCCACAAGATAGTTTTAATGGCTTTCATTTCCAATTTAATATCACTTTTTGATTCGTCTGGTAAGCAGTTAACACTTTCCTCTTCATCTTGGCTATACAATGGTCTTAGCAGTTCCAAATAATCCAATATAATTGAAGTTTTATTAACAAATGAACGATTCTCTTGGCATAAAATCAATATCAAATCCAAAGCTACATCCAAATGAGCCAGAACATCTACTTCATCATTGTCTTTTAGTTCTATGGAAATATTAAGCGATAATAGAATATTTTCCATGGTGGGAAAGTTCATCAGTAAATGATTTAAAATATCAAATTTAAAACGTCTCAAGGAATTTGAATTTTTATTTTGTTCCCTTTGATTAACAATTTGCATATAGTTGGTATATTGTTGAAACATGGCCAACAGTAAACGATTGGTGGCTAAACGTTGCTGAAAGCTTTTATGCAATAAAAATTTACTACCATTTATGTGCACCAACGATTCCAACGGCAAACAAATGTCTTTAATCCAAAATGAAAGATCGGTTAGGGTGATTTTCTCTAAAGCTTCTTTTAGATGACATGGATGACAGACGGTTATGACTTTTGTTAAAAATTCAGCTGCCTGAAGCCAATAGCGAGAGCCAGTACGTAAAGGATTTATAATGCCCGCAAAATTTCGCACAGTATTGCGAAACAAGTCAGGACAAGTTTCAAGAATTTTTATTACTAATTCCGTTTTGCGTTCATCGCTCCAGGGCAGGCGCAAATAGCCTATAATTTGACCTTAAAATACAAAAAAAAAGTGAAAAGAACTGTTGTTGAAGGAAAAATGTAGTGAAATTATTTTGTCTGTGGAAATATTATCTTAACAAAATTTATATCAACTTAATTTCTATTAGTAAAATATGTCTTAGAAAATATTTTCTCAATAGCAGCTAAGCAGCTACCTGATATAATTGTGGCAATTATAATTTAAAGTTTTAACTAAGTTAATGCCTTAATTTTATCTCAAGAAATATCTCAATAAATATTAATTAAATTTCATCTTAACGATCTTGGTAAAAAAATACATAAATTATTTAATTTCACAAGCTCGGATTGCAATCCTATATCCTTCTACCTTAATGACCTATATCACAATACTAGTGTAAAAATAGAAATTTTGAATAGCTTATGATCACACTGAAAGTCGAACGGCAATCTTATATTCTTCTACCTTTTGCTGGCCAATCTCACATAGTGTGTAGGAATGATAGAAAATCTGATCCGCTTAAAGTTAATAGAGAAACACCACAGAGCTCTATTTTAGGACCACTTGCTTTCCATCCTTATATAAATGACTCAGATAAGTTGCTATCAGCAGTAGAATGCATATGTATGCTGTTGATGTAAAGGTTTATAATTGTAATAACAGACAGTGACTCACGTCGAAAGTCAGTCAACTAATTACACTAAAGTTTAGTAGCTTTAAAATAAATAATATTTGTGGTTTTGTAAAATATTTCATTAAAATATTTATTCTGCATATTAGTAAATGTATCGAAACAAAAACTAAATAGATACTTCAGCGTTATAACAATAGGAAAAATGAAAAAGAAAAAACTCCAAAAAGACCTTACAACTATGATCACACTGAAAGTCGAGCAGTTCTTAAATGTGATTGTTTGTACATTAATTAATATATATTTAGTTGCATATCCTTTTTCATTTTCTACAGCTTTCCATCTTCTTGGAAAAGAATTCCGTAATTTTTTGCACACATCAGACGTTATTTAGCTCTATTCCTTCTGTAATGTGGCTTTAAGTTGAATTTTATTATTGCACAATCTGTTTTGCATACAAAGTATAAGTTCGTCCCAAAAGTGCTTTATGTTTATATCTGGGCTTTGTGCAAGTGTGCTGAAAACCTTAGCACAGTTGTAAAGCATTTAGTTCTTTACCATCGGTGATGTGTGCTTAGGATTGTCTTGATAAAACTTAAAAATATAAGCAATACCCAACTTGCTCTCACTTTCCTTAACATTAGTCTTTCAAATGTCAAGATACATGTTCTTCAGCATGATACCTTCAATAAAGTAAAGGTTTCCGACACCTGAAGCTGGCATGCAGCCTTACACCATCACTAATAATCATCCCTGCTTCACTTATTTTTTTCTTTTTGCTTCTGTGCAAAAACCTTTCATTGTGTTTACGCCACACTTAACGCCCGCCGCCTATCAGAACTGAATAAATGAAGATGTTAAAATGTTATTAGGAAAAGCCAATATAACGTGGCATATAAATTTTAGCGTTCTCCAAAAAGAAAAATATTTTGATGTATGCTTTCGTTCAAAATCCAAGCGATCCCTTCTATTTTTAGCATTGACACATTATTTCAATTTTTTTTCTTAAAACTCTTCGTATTGTTTCCGCTCATTCTTTCTTTCCAAAATTTTTTTACCATAATAGCAAGTTTGAGAATAAGAGATGTATGGTTTATTTTGTACTTCGCGTACTACAGGGTGTCCGTCGGGAAGATATACCGCTGCCATTTTGGTAAACATAAGGATTAACTGCCTCAGAAATGACTTTAAACATTAACCTGCTATATCTCCCAGATTCCTTTATTAGCCTTTGAAAAATAGGGAGTTCTTGAGAGACTAACCTTTCGTGAAGTTGGCTTATCAATTCCTGGCGGATTCTTACAGTTCTTTCTATTTTTAGCAAAATTCTCGTTGATAGAGAATGTCGACTTTAATTTTCGCTGCGCTTCATTTTCACAGGATATTCCATGATTAAATAAGAGTCCAATCGACTTAATGACAGAGCATTTAGTTACGGCGAACCCTCCGCTTGAGCATGCCTTGTTCAGTGCTCATGTTAACCTTCTTAGCCAACTAAGTTGGTCAAAAGAATTCACATGCGATTGTTCAAAAACAAATTCATCAAAAATATGTGTCCGTCGGGAAGGAACACTACTTTTTGATAAACATTAGTCTTGACAGTTCATATTTGGCAGTTGTGAAGTAGATACATGGCAAATTTATCATTGAAAAATATTCGATAAATCAACGTATTTTAATCGTTAAAACATTTTATCAAAATCGATCATCGACTACTGTGACGATGAGAAAGTTACGTGAAATTTTTACCAACAAAACGCACTATTTATCGTGTAGAGAATGATTTCGAATAAAAATAGTCTGTAGGTTATAGACCCAAGCATGGACCACAACGTATTGTAAGATCGGCTGAAAACATTACTGCTGCTCAAGAAAGCGTTCAAAACAATCCATCAACCTCAATTCGACGCTGTGCCTCAATTTTGCACAAAGATTAACATTTGTTTCCATATAAAATTTAATTAACAGAAGAGCTTCTTCCACAAAGTCATTTACGCCGCCCTTCATTTTCATTTGAATGGATATGTGAATAAACAGAATAGTCGGTTCTTGGAAATTAGAAACCCTCAAATTACTCAACAGTCACTTTTGAATCCATTAACCACAGAGTGTGATTTGTTTCACATCCGCACCTGGCTACGTAGCCTTAATCAGATGGTGGACAAACCACTATACATAATTTGGAACGTCATGCTCGTCCTAGATAGCCGAAGGCATAATTCTAAGCAACAGAACCACCTAGTTGCAACTTTAATGATTCCAGGACAGGGCTGCAAACTCACACCTTGCTAAAGAGTTGGAGACTTTCCTACTCCTGTCCAGAACACATGTCAAGCATGCTCACTGGACTGGATCATTCACTTTGCGTGTCATTATCAGTGAGATGATCCTGGCCACCATAATTTTCATAATTCCCTTATGGGGCCGCAAAACCACAACCACCACGATGCTCCCATAAAGGGCCAACCTCAATGATCAGTCAGAGAACTATTAAATGTCTAAAGAGACAAATAATGAACTCTGTGAGCTCACTGATCCCCGTGGAAATAAAGTGGAGTTTCCAGTTGTCTCCTTGTCTGATTTCAGGGGACTGGGCTCTGATATTATATGACGATATTAAATAAAACATTTATCAACATAACAACATCTATTCCCTTTCATTTAAGCAAAAATTATAAACAAACAAAGGAGTATACTATCCCGGCGGATACCCTGTATTTGATTGTTTATACCGTTGCATATCCTTTTTGATTTTCTACAGATTTTCATCTTCTTGGCATAGATTTCACTTATTTTTTTGCACACATCAGAAGTTATTTAGCTCCATTCCTCCTGCAATGAGGCTTTAAGGTGATTTTTATTACTTTCCAAGCCCAATTTCGCCCCAAAGGTCCTCGATTAAGTTTATATCTGGGCCTTGTGCAGGTATTTTTAAGATCTTGATTGTGCAGTAAATGCTTATTTAAAATTATTCAAAAGTTTTTCAATAATAATAAGCTGTGACATCTAAAAGAGTTGAGAAAAATCTACCAATGATTTCCCGAATTTCAATGCGAGTCTCTGTATATTGTTATAGTAATGGACTAAAAGAAAATATATTGTAAAAGATATGGTTTAATAAAGTCATGAGACATAATTTTTTCAGTACGTCATCAGAATGACACCAAGAAAAATTTTAAGCTCCAAAAACTATCGTTATCCTGGTAGTATGAAAAACTAATGGGCTCTTTTTTTACACGTTGGTAACTGTAACTTTATAAATTTAATTATAAAAGCCTCTTCCTGTTAAATATGGTTTTTATCGTTTGAGATTTTTCTGCTGTTACGGCTCGCCAGAAACATCCAGATAATTACTTTGTAACAGGAAATACAAAGGACATTATTGATTGAAAAAAATAGCCTCAAGTAAATTTTAAAATTAAATCTTTAACGATAAGAAGTTGCGAAGCTACATAGTATATGCCAGCCATAATCTAAGTTTAAGGAACGTGTATCTACAATGAGTTTTATTTCAAAAATAACTTACTGTTAGACCTAACTTAAATTTAATAAAATATGAACAAGGAGGTTTCATTTTAAGAGAAGTGTAAAAGACATAAATTTATCACGGAAAAGATGCTTTAACGAGTCATTATATCTTAGCAAGATTGAATTTTACTGAATTTAGTAAGAACAAATTGTCTGCCTTAGGTGCCCGTTAAGAAAATTAATCATTCATAATTTATCTTAAAGAAGTCATAATTTCGAAAATGTTTTCCAATAAATTTTATTTGAACAAAATTATGTCAGACATATTTCAATCTGTATTACCGAACACCAAGGATTTGCTTAAATAGAAATATTAAAGACAAATTTATCGAGAATTTCTTCGTAAACAACTTGATCTAAACAATATGGTCGGTCTGTCATCAACTTCTGTTATGTCAACCATACTTTTGTATGAAAATTATCCAAAACCGATAAGAATGCTATGTTAGCCGTAATTTTATATTAACATAAATAGTTACGACCACGTTTGCTTTCGCTAACATTATATCTGCTTACATCTTATCTAATGCAGGCGGCGGTCTGCATGAGATAAGATAACGGGCTTACTTTAACCAAGCTATATTTGTTCATAATTACCTTGTATAGTGTTATGTTTTTGTCTAAAAAACTTAATAGCATCAAATGTTATGCCAAATTTCCTTGATGTCAACAAAATCAGCAAAAACTCATGAACCGCCTTTGATACAGCTTCCTTTTCTTGAGGATTTATTAAGTGATCCATTTCGGAAGGAGTTAAATTCTTAGCAACACCCTTTTTTCCTGAATTACTTGCAGCATAGACTCTAGGTCCCAACCAATCATAAAGTTGAACAAATGATTTGCAACAGTTGAAATCAAAGACATGAATCTTTTTGGTTTTAGAAATTTGTGAACATTCAAGAACATATTTCTTTAAACTGCTTAAAACCATACAAACTGTAACTGAATCATCGTAAAGCAGACCAGCAGCTAAGGCTCTAATAAGCGAGCCACGATCAAGTATGTTGCGTATTAATAGTATATTGCCATCGACTAAATATGACAGAACAAAATGTATAAAACATTTGCGTACCGTTTCAATATCTTCTCCTGTCTGTTGTTGCAATTCAAATGTTGAGTGCGAAAGAAATTGTTCAATGTTTTTAACATTTGAAAGAATATCATATGAGGATAGTACTTGGCGACCTAATTGAGGATCAACACAGACAATCGCTGTTAACAGTTTAAGCGCTATTTTACGATGATTTATTTGAGCTGATTTTAAGAGCAACTCTAAAAGTGATCCATGCGATTTGAGAAAATAACGTGAGGCATATACTGCTGATTCCATATAATTACGCTGGTTACTTAGAATTTCCATTATAACTAGTTGTAGTGCTTCACAAACGTATGCCAGATGCAAAACATTCGTCTTATCAACCCGTTCTAAGGCTTCGACTAACTCTAATGGTTTGCCACGCTTCTCCATGTATTTTGCAATTATTTTTGGCCGGCTTTGGCACAGGTGTAGAAAGTGTCTTAGCTCTAAAATAAAATTACATAATTTGGTTTATTAAAATTACAATATGATTTAATGTTAACCATATGTACCTGTTATAAAGTTGTCTCCTCTCAACTTGGTACGAAACTCCATCATTCTAAAGTCTTTCGAAAACTTTACATCTTTTTCCTGTTTATCGAAGGCAAAGTCTTGTTGCGCTTCATTTACAACTCCTCCATCATTGTTCAAAGAATTTTTTTTGGGAGTCAAAGATTCTTTAAACTGTTTTTTTGGTACAACCTCGGCAGAGTCTTCTTTGGTAGCACTCTCATCGTGTTTTCTTTTTCTTTTGTTTTTTACTTCCACTGCCATAATGTAATTTTTACTTTTGCTGAATTATTTTAATCCTTTAAATATTTAATACAAATTTGAAAGAAATTATACAAAACTTCTTAATGATTAGATTTTCAAGATGTGCCCTGCACGTATGCCCTGTACTGCACGTGTTGTTTGTTGTCTTCTGTGATCCTTCTTTCTTATATCTTTTTTGACAGGGAATAAAACAAAACGCAAAAAATGTAAACAACGGCAGTTTATGCTTCGGTGTTACCATCGAGCACCGTTAATTAGTTAAAGTTATTTACGTTTGGGAATGCTTAGCCAAACACATATTTCCATGTTAAGATTGATTTTATGTTTCAATAACTATTGAATTATTATTATTATGTATCAATATTTTCTGTATGATTTATTTTGGTTGTTTTTTGGGCCGAAAAAAGTCGGGCACTGCTAACCATTCTTTTTGCTGAAAACAGAATTTCTAAGCAAAAGCAGAGTACTGATAATTGAGCGTTTTTTTTCTCCTATAAAATGTATGCATTGTAGTTTCCAAGAGGATATTTGTTAAAGTTTATAAATAATTAACTTCAAGTATTTTCTGAGCACTCCTGCCGTTCTAGATGAGCATCAAAATGCCCATTTGCTAAAAATTAAAGTTAATTCAATTTTATTCTTTAAAATTCCAGCATATATACTAAATTTTATTCTAAATTAATAATTAGGTCAGCGTTATCCCACGAAACAAAGTGATAGAATTCGTTCTGTTTTTGTAAATATGAAAAAAAACTCATTTTAAACATAACAAATGACTATGTGCACAAATATAGCATATACTCTACAATAGTGTTATTTACTCTTACAAGCATTTTTAAACTGTTCATTATAAAATATGTATTTTACTTTATACTTTCAAAATTAGAAGTTAATACTAAGTTCACACCTAGCGTGTTTAACATCTCAATCGTGTTTAAGCATTAAACACGGCGAATTTGAGGTGTTTTACCATACATTGACGTGTTTTGTTAAACATCTCAAATGAGTTGTTTTTGATTTAAACACGTCGTTAAACACATAAATTTCAAATACAACTCGGAATTTCATTTAATTTTGGGATGTGCTAAGTGCGTTTTTGCCCCTTTATGCTAGTAGGTAGTGTAATTAACTAGGGTTTGGGTTTGATTCCAAACTAAAATGGATGTTTTCACTACAAAAACTCATTTTTAAGGTAAAAAAAGTAGATAAAATGTCAGCCTTAAACATCTCAATTATTGTGTGAACGGCTGTGTTTAAATTTTAAAACATTTTGCTTAAACACGTTCAAAAACACAAGTGAATACTATAACGTGAATTTCAAGCTTGGTGTTACCATTAGATACTAAATAACGATCTGAAATCTTTATAATGGTAAACCAAAAGAAAATCAAAGTGTACTTATAGGTTTTCAAGTGAAAGTATCTTAATATCAAACGCTTACTTCTCAAGTCTCAATTGAATATGTTTACCAGGTTTGAATTGGTATTCTTAGGTTATTTTTATACAACAAAAATTCAAATTTCAATGAGATCAGGCAAGATTGTATATTAAAATAAGTTCATGCACTCAACCAATAAGTTTACTTCTAGTTTACCCGAAGACCTATTGGCATGCGGTCGTTTTCTCTTAATTTACCATTTTCAAGAATCTAGATTATTCTTTAGAATCTTATCGTATCATCAAGCTTAACATTTTATCAATTGACTTTTAATTTCAAAATACATATATCATAATAAACATTTTATATATGCTTAAAAACTAATTAACACTTTTTTTGAGAATAAAACAGAAAAAAACGCTCAATTATCAATACTTTGCTATTGTTTACATATTTTGTTTGAGCACAGGGCATGTTTTCAGAGAGAACAGACCACTGGCCTATCATTACTGTCATTGAAAATTTTTCTGTTTACAATTGGCTCTTCTAGTAATTAATTAAATAATCTCTGATAAGTTCTATGAAGTATTTTTTTCTTACAAACTAATTTAATGAATAAAATTAAGAAGCAATTACTATAAAGTGTTGCTGGCAAAAGCAAGTTTTATTCAAAACTACGTAATTAACAGTTGCAGCAAATCCAGTACAAACAATGAGTTTTATAAAATTTCAAAAACTTTTTGGAAAATTCATGTTGGTCAATTTTCGTTTGCGGATTATGTTTTTATTTCTTGTACTGTTGTGTATAATTGGTGTAATATTGACAATGTATAAAAAACCTGATGTACGTTTATGTTTTATTGATTCACATCCCATTGTACAAAGCGATAATGAGAGTTTATATGATTGGGGTTTGGAAAAATTGGAAGATATTTTGCTGGCCAAAGTACAACCAAAACAAGGTAAAAGTATATTTTTTCATGAAACTTCATGTCCCCGAATGCAAACCGATGATCTATCATCTGTTGCGTTGGACAAAATTTCGAAGGAGGCTGCTCACTGGAATATGGTTAAATTGAATGCAAGGCAAGCGTGTGCTATCGAGTCAGCTGCCTTACACAATCCAAATTCACAAGTATTTGTATTATTTGCTAGTCCTCGTTATAAGTATTTAAATAACAGCAGTAGTGGTACTACTGGCAATGAAGCACTGTTAGAAGCTATATTATCCTATGAAAATGTACATTTAAGGAATCTTAACTTATGGACCTATGCAGCTAATACACCCATTAATGACTGGCTAGAGGATGGAGCATTATTTAGATCAAGGTAAAAATTCAGCAAATTTAGCGTTTAAAATAGTGTTCCATAGAAAAAAGTGCAACTGCCACTGGTAGGAAGGGAATAACGTGACCTTGTAATTATTTTTGGCCAGCTTTGGCACAAGTGCAGAAAGTGCCTTAGCTCTGAAACATAATATGGTTCATTACAATTATTATTATGATTTAATGTTAACCACATCTATTATTAAGTTGTCTCCTCTCAATTTAGTGCGAAACTCTAATATTTTCAAGTCTTTCAAAAACTTTACATCTTTTTCCTGTGTATCGAAGTCAAAATCTTGTTATGATTCAACTACAACTTCCCCATTATAATGCCGAATTTTTAAAACGGATTGTTTTACAGATCATTTTGCCGCGAATTTAAAAATTATTTAATTAAGATAGTAAGACAATACTTACGAATTATTGTATTTTTTTAACAGTTTCTGTTTTTTGTGAATTTGTAGTGAAATAATTTTTTTTTTAATTTTTTATTTTATTTTGTTATTTTATTTCATTATAATTTTTCAGTAAACTATAACTTTTAAAACTTTTCGGTCTAATATTTTGAACTGTTTGGTAGGTTGTGATTATTTTAATATTAAAGAAAGTGTTTGTGCTTTTTAACAAAATTTTAAATGATTTTCTGTTTTAGATCTTTAATTTATTATTAAGTAAAATTAAGATTTTTATGTTAATTCATTTTAGCTAACGATTGCTTATTTTAATTTTTAAAATGTTGAATATTTGAGACTATTATAAATCCTTTTAAATTCTTTCCTCACCTTTAATTATTATGTTTTTTTTTAATTCTTTTTAGTTACGTTCTTTCACATATATCTGATTTCTTACGTTATTTAACCCTTTGGCGTTGGGGTGGAACCTACCTAGATATGGATATTGTTATGTTGCGTTCCATGGAAGAATTACCACCCAATTACACTGGTGCCGAATCAAATACTCACTTGGGTGCAGGCATAATGAACTTTGATTCAGAAGGCTTTGGTCGCGAACTGGCTTATCACTGTTTACAAAATTTCCAGCAAACCTTTGATGGCAACAACTGGGGCAATAATGGTCCGGGCGTTATTACGCGCGTGATGCAACATATTTGCGGTACTAACAACATTAAATTAATGATTGATTCAAAACGTTGTATGGGTTCCAAAATATATCCTGTGGATGCTTTTTACGCCATACCCTGGCGTCAATGGGATCATTTCTTTGAACCAAATCAATTAGAGCAAACTATTTCGCGACTGAAAAATTCCTATGTAGCTCATATATGGAACAAACATTCGATTAAACGACTCATACGAATAGGTACCAAATGTGCTTATGGCTTTTTAGCGGAAATGCATTGCCCTCGTGTTTATAAGGCAGCTGGTGAATATTTTTAAAAAAAATTAAAACATTTTTGTTGTTGGTTGTTTGTTTATTTAATTAAGTTAATTTATGTATATGCACAGGTATGTGAAAATCAATCAATTTAAAAACGATCCTTTTTTTCTCGTTCGGTTTACCAAAACATAAACCAAAAACAAATACAAAAACGAAAGCGGTGGTTTTTAAATCGATGGATTATATAACTGATAACTATTTGAAATTTATAAAATAACATTCCGATTAATTTTGAAAAGAATAGGACGATTTATTAATGAATTTTTACGAGTTACAAGTAATCTCAAATTTTATTGTTTTAATATATATACAGTTACTCCCAAAAATATTTTACTTTTTTACATTTTAATTAGATGAATTTTAAAATTAAAATTATTTGACATATTAAATTTCTTTTATCCAGTCACAAAACGTAGGTCGCTAGATGAAACAAATAATCAAAAGTTAAGCCTTTTCTATATGCTTTTGTTATTTCCTCATCGACCAATGCACAATTGTAAAATCATAAAGTATTTTGCTTTTGGAAGATCACCATTTTATTTATATCTTAATCGTAATTAATTGTAATTTTATTTTTTTGTACGTTGATGTGCAGTTTTTTTGTATAAGATGTGTCAAAACTATAGGAATTAATTAACTCAGAGGCATAAATTTTTTGATGTCTCCATGATCAACATAAATTGACAAAATATATGTCCAAGCGATATCAACCAATAATGGAAAGTGTAATTAAAATATCGTAAAATTATTTAGTAGTACATTCTACGTAGAGGTCGTGCAAAATCTTCGACTTTAAATAATAATAAGACACAACTTCTCATAAAAAACTATCAAAACCCTGATTTATCTCTGTCGCGAAAATCAATGAAAAGCTTAGAGGGGTATACAAAGAACTATAAGCGATGAAACTATTCATAGAGCGCTGAGAGCAAATAATATAAATGGCTCTGTGGCAAAGGCGATTATCGTTTGCTAAACTTCATAAACTTAAATCGTTTGTTTTTTGTAAAACTGTATGAATTTCATGCAATACCAACACCACCCTAATTCATACTTGGACTAAAAAAAATTATTGATGGAAGAATATTGCAAAATACATCCCGAAAAATGTCGGAGTTTAGTGTATAGTCAATGCCCTGTTTAGAAGCAGTTGCAGCTGACAACAGAAACCATACAAAATATTAAAATTAACAATTGTGGAGTTAAGCAACTCTACATATAAAAAATTATAAAAAGCAAAATACTTTTGTGAATTCAAAAATAGCTTATATTCGTACTTTAAAGATCTTGCTTAAGCTTTTAAGAAGAAGAAATTTAAAAAATTAAAAAAAAAATTATTTGGAATAATATTTATAGCATTTTCAGTTTAAACGAAACCTTTTTCAAAATGAACGAAAATCTTTTCAGAATAAAAATAAACTTTATGCAAATTCAATTAAACATTTTTCAAATTAAATTAAACCAGTTTTAAAATTTAATAGAAAAGAAAACAATAAAAAATATTAAACATATTTAATAGTTATAGTTTTTTGACCTTTTTAATAGAGAGAATTTTAACAATTAGTGACAAAGAATTCCATAGAAAGAACAAAGAAAAAATTAGAAATATTTTAACTGAGAACAATTTTCCAATACGATTAACTAATAGGTTAATTAATCAATTTAATAATAGGAGGAAAAGAGTTATAAGTAGTGGAACGGAACCCAAAATATATAAATCGATAACTTATATACCAGTCTTGTCTGAAAGAATAGAGAATTCAAAAATTTATGATACAAATAAATACAAAATGGCATATAAGAATACAAACACATTAAATAGGTTGTTTAGTAAAACTAAGGATAAAATTCAAAAATTAAATATGTCCAATGTAACAATGTAATGTAAATAACGGTAACGATAAGGAGGATTGTAATAAGGTTTATGTAGGCACAACAAAAAATAAATTGAAAGCTAGAATCGCAGGACATAGGTCAGACCAGAAATACAGGAATAATATTAGTTTACAAAAAACAGCATTATCTTTGCATTGCTCTAAAGTTAATCACTATCCTAATTTTGAAAATGTTTCAATTTTAAATATATTTATAAACGTCGTTATATGTTAGAAATGTTACAAATAATTAAAGTACCATTAACCAAAAGAATAAATTTTAAAGCAGATACGGAGAATGTTGCACAAAATTATAGACATTTAGTGCATAAAATTATAAAACAAAACTCTGTATCTGCATAATATTAATAATTAATACTTTAATTTTTGTAACGTTTGGTCATTAAATTTATGTTTTAAAATATATGTGTAAAATACTATTGTTTTGTAAATGTGTTATGTATTTTCAAAATCGTTTTTCATTTAAAAATTTTTAATATTGAAAATTTGTTTGTATGTATGTAAAACAAAAAATTTTTTCAATTTGTCGTTTTTTATTGTTTTTGTTTGTTTTGTTTTTTGAAAGAATTTTTTGATTATTTTAAATTTGTTAATCAAAAAAATTTTCAATTTGTTCGTTCATTATTATTTTTGTTTTTCCTGATGATGCCAACCAACGGTGTGGCGAAATATCGAAAAAATAATAAAAACTAACTAACAAATTAACTACTAAAAATTATTAAACATATTTATTTTTAATTAATACTTGTTAAAATTAATTTAGTATTTGTCCACTGACCGCTTTAGGAATTATCATGATCATATCGATAACATATTTCGCACAATCAGTTTGATTAATTTGTGCGACGCTTTCCTCAATTACACTTACTATGTTATGCTCTGAGGTAATGTCACTTAATAATGATCGAGCGTGGAATTTTATCTTAGAAAATGCTTTCTCTATCGGGTTCAGCATAGGAGAATAAGGTGGTAAAAATTTAAGTGTACAGTCACTATTATCCACCATATTTTTAATTTCCTGGGTTTTATGGATTCTGGTATTATCCATAATTAAAAATGAATTTTGTAACTCTGGGCTGCAATCAATTTTATCCAGCAGCTCCCTAAGAAATATTTGGAAACGGGCAGAATTTACAGTGGAAAGGGAAAAAACTTTATGGTAAACAACACCAGCATTATTATTTATAGCAGCAATTAAAGTAACGTTCCCTCCCCTTATGGTAGGCAAAACAACATGAGCTCTTTTATCTACCTTAGTACGTGCTTTTTAACGCCGTAAGTGTAAGTTAAACCCGCACTCATCTATAAAAATCATCTTTTGTTTTTGTTGAGGAGAACGGTTTTCAATAGTTGATGCGCTATTCATATGGTCCAACTCGATGGAAGACATTTTCAGCGTTATTTTTTGTCATACAACAAAATATATGATAAACCTACAAATTTTAATTTATTCTAAAAAAGATTTTCGTTTATTTTGAAAAAAGGTTCGTTCATTTTGAAAAAGGTTTAATTTAAACTGAAAATGCTATAAGTCAATTTATGTAAATTGTGCTAGATTCCTTTAAATATGAATGTTTTATGATATTCCCATAAAATAATTATTATTCAAAAAATTTAAATGTATTACTGTGTGTAAAGCATATAGTTTTCGGATTTAGGTAGCACTTTCATTAAGGTGGTATCAACTCCTGTAGGTAGTCCGCCCGCCACCTGGCATTTTGTACAGTACTAGGTTTAAGTATTAAAAATTTAAATATTAATATTAAATAATAAGTAATTTATAATTCATCGGAATCATTTTCAATCTAAGCAATTTTATTTCGTGCTTGATTCATTCAAATAAATATTTCGTGATATTCTCACAAAATATTTATTACAAAAATATTCATTAAAAAATAAAGATTTTATGATATTCTCATAAAACATTTATTCCATTAAAAATAAAAATATTTGAAATGTATTGTAGAGGGGGAGAGCATATTCATATTGCAATTTCACTATTGCTGAAGTAGCCCATCAGTGAATGTAAATGTTTATTTTTTAATGAATATTTTTGTAATAAATATTTTGTGAGAATATCACGAAATATTTATTTGAAGGAATCAAGCAGGAAATAAAATTACTTAGAATATTAAATAATTTATGAGGGGCTCATTTTAAATATTGAAAATTGAAATATAATTTTTAATAATAACTGCATAAAATGCCTATTGGCGTGCATTCTACCAAGATGAGTAGATACGTTCTTAATGAAAGAACTACCGAATACTGACTCACCAGTACAGTTTAGAAGACGACACGTCGTGAAACTGAAATAAACACGCTTTCATCTCTTGTTCAAATATAAGAAATAACGGAAAATAGCTAAATGTAAATGAGAAATAAAAAAATTGCCAAATTTTTATTTACACATTTTTAAAATTTTTTTAAAGTTTGCAAAACTTTAGGGTTTCCGCAAAAAAAAAAAAGTTCTTTTAATTTTTGGTAAGTTTTTGTCACTATTTAATAAAAATTATAAACTACATCAAAATTTGATTCATTTTTTATAGTAATAAAAAAAAAGTTATAAACTATTTTTTTTTAAATTTTGGCAGTACCACAAATTTGGTCTTTGTAACTTTTTCTGCAACTTAGGAAACATGTGTTAAAAAAAATTATATCACTTTTACATTTCCGGGTGAAAAATCTAAAACTTCTTTACATATTCTATTTAAGCCCTTTAAAATGTACTAAATTTGCAAATCAAAAATTACCTATTCTTAAAAAAAAATTTGTTTACTCTGTCAAACTTTTGCATTTTAGTAATTCCAAATAAAAAATCGCAAAAGTTTTCGATGGCACCAACAACTTTGCCATAAAAAATATTAACCAAAAATTATTTTTGTTTTTTTGTACCTATAGTAATAAACAAAACTGTTAAGTTTCAAAGGAACACAACAAAAAATGAAATTTTGACAATTCTTTTTTTGTAACACAGTAAAAATCGTTTTTCTGTCCAACAGTTTTACCTCAAACATTTTCTGACTTTAGCGCCCTCTACTGTTAACAAGAAGAAGAGATCATAAATTCTACTTACGAATCTATTTAAGGTACTTTGTTAGCTTTACAAAAATGTATATTACTTAAATATTCTATGCACTTTATTTTATTTTAATTTTGCCTATGGGACAAAGCACTGTGCGACGCTAGCCTTTCATACCAAACAAACAGCCAACAAAGACGGAACGAAATGACAACAGTTAAATATTTATGTTTAAAAAGGAAACTAGCATAATTAACGTTAACTAGCAGAAGAATTGTAATTTTTTGTGTGGCTTAAAAGATATTAATTAAAATATATGTAAAATGTTTTAAAACTATATCTTTACGCAGTTTTCCTTTGAAACTGATCCACTTTGAATATGCAAAATATTTATGCGAATAATTGTATAATATATATAAATTATATATAAGTAATTAACTTTTTAAATATTTTTTTACTAATCTCGAATTTTGTATTATTTTAATTAGCTTAATATAATTTTATTTTTGTTCATAGCAAATATTGTCATATATACTGTCTTATTAACTACTTTAAAAACCAAAGCAGATTTTATTTTATTAGACGATTATTTATTATACATTTGGCATCTGCATAAATACATTCGTTAATTTTATTCAAAAGTGTTATTTGTTTTTTGTACAAATATGTTTTTTTTTTTAAAAGGAGCCCTTGTAAATTCTCAACTATTTTTTAAATTTTATAGAATTTGCTGTTTCATACAACACGTCCTCGTTTTCGTCCAATTCCAAAATCCCAGATGAATATATATAAGTTTGGAAAAAGATTGCCATGCGATTTAAAAATTAATCAGCCTTAAAAAGGGCAGCCGATAAGGGGTGGTCAAATTTGAGGTTAGGCAATAAATTGGCTTAAAACAACTTCAATTTTGTTGATACCAATCTTTATCTTTATATATATAATTCTACTGTACGTGTGTTGTGACTGAACTCCTCCTAAACGGCTGGACCGATTTGCAGAAATTTTTTTTGTATGCGTTTGGGTGGCGCCTCGGGTGGTTTAGATTTACAATTCAGTCCAATTGGACAAAGGAGCGTGGTACTTCCCATACAAACCACAATTTAAAAATCTATTATTTCTGCTCCTGATAACTGTATTTGCACAAAATTTGGTACGTCGGTTTGTAGTGCATTTTTTAAGTGCTGCTGCAAATACGGGCGGGATTGTACAAAGGAGCGTGCTACCTTCCACACAAACCACATATTAAGAATCCAATATTTCTGCTCCTGCTAACGGTATTTAAACAGAATTTGGTATTTCGGTTAAGTGAACATATTTTAAGCTCTGCTGCAAATATACTGTACGTGTGTATGTCACTGAATAAATTTTTTTTGCATGCGTTTGGGTTGGTACCCTTAGATGGGTTACATTCACAAACCAGCCCGGCAGATGGCGCTGCAGTCGGTATTCAGGTTATCTAACTACACGACTGGATCGACTTGTATTTTGGTATATTCATTCATTTTTGTGTATTCATTCATTAAATGCATTTAAATTTTTGTGTTACATGGTGTCGCATTTACGTAAATATTGAGCGCCATAAATTCGTCGCCAGCCGCCAACTGCCTCCAATGGCCGATAACGGTGAAAGGCCCAAACTAACATGGACTCGATTACTGCAGCCGTTAAAACAGCTGCGGTAAGCATCGAGCTTATTTGTTTGCGTTTCTTCTTTTTTGCGAATTTAACAAATTCGTTCTCAATGGGTCAGCTAGTGTAAAATATAAATATGGGAATTTATAATAGAGCATGATGTCGGGCAAATCACTATCTACCGTTCTTTTCCCAAAACTTTAAAGCAATTCAGTTATCTCGCCAATGCATCGCCGAATATCATCTTTCAGAGCGTCCGCAGTTTGTGGGTTGCTCACGTAAACCCGGTCTTGCAAGTGATCTTAGAGATAATAATCCAGCCACGTTAAATTACAAGAACAAGGAGGCCCATTGACTTGGCCAAATCTAGAATTTACGCGACTTGAAAATTTCTCATGAAATAACTGAATTATTTGGGTGACTGTGTGGCTTGTGGCGCCATCTTGCTGAAACCAAAAGTCCTGTTGTTAACATTAGCCAATTGTGGCCACAAAAAATTGGTTATGATGGTTTGGTAGCGCAGAGAACTCACGGTTACGTTGTTTCCTTGCTTATTTTCGAATAAAAACTTCACCATACAGTCACTTTCTTTGGATGTAATGATTTTTCGAGACTTGTTTATGGATTTTGTGTGCTCCTCCATATGGGACAATTTTATTTGTTTACATAAAAACATAATTGTTGAAAAATGCGATTTTTGTTCAGTTTTTCAAACATTAAATTAAAAAATGCTGGACACAAACAATGATCGGTGGTCTTTTATTCTTGAACGTGTTGAACTTTATAAGCGTAAAGATGCAAAATGTTGCACAAAGTGCCTCTCCTAATGCCCAATTGTTGCGAATGTCGACGAGTTAATGTTTTAGGCTTATTCTCAACACTTTGCAGTACAACGGCTATGTTTACATTACTACGGCCACTATGAGTGTATTGTCAGCAACAATACCATAAGCCTCGAAGTTAGCGATTAAATTACCTACAGCGGTCTCAGAAGAAGCCTGATTACGAGATAAAGTGGCTAAAATTGTTCGAAATAATGCAGTGAAATTTTCACATTTTTGATAGTAAATTTTTACACTTATTCTTTGCTCAAGAGTGAAACGTTGCATGCTTAAAATTTCCCAACTTTTTGCTAAATAAATATGAAAGGATGACATTACGTGATAAGATTTACATTGTTACCTAGCCATGTGGCCATAACACGATGGTGGATCAAACCACTTTGGGTGATATGTAGCGCCCTAGGAAGCCGATGGATATCTCTATCCAACAGATCATTTCTAGTTGCAACTTTGAAGGCGCGGAGCAGGGCCAGCACCCCCATTCCTTGCTGAAAAGTTGGAGAGTATCCAACTCCTGGTCCAGAACACATGACATTAGCATGCTTACTGGATCCGCATCTTTCACCTTGTGTTCTTGGTTAAAAGTAAGATGATTCTGGCCCCTTAATCATTTCATGAGGGCCTGCGAAAGCACAACCACCACGATACTCTCCAAGGGGCCAACCCCAATAATCAGACAGAGAACAGCAAAAGCTGAACACTGGGGCTTACTGATTCTCGTGGAAATGAAGTGGAAGTTGTCCAGTCGGCTCCTGCTAGCCTTTAGGGGACTGGACGCATGTCTTAATGGTGAGATTCCATTAAGACACATGAATGTTTTACGATTCAAAAATTTACGGTTTTATAGATTTATAGTTTTGTAAGAGACTTCCACAATTATGGGTTGTGAACAACCAGGTCACAAGAGGGCAGGACCGCTAGGTGACCCTGTAGGCTAGTAGGTGGTGTACTAGCTTGTAAGTATGGGGTTGTGGGTTCGATTCCCAACGAAGACCTTGGTTTTTTTCACTACAAAAATAAAAATTGACTGTCGGTGAGTCTGCTTAGCGATGAAGTCATAGTCACTGGTCGCGGCAGTTAATTTCCGAATATCCCTCTACTTTCACCACCTGTTTCATCTATTCTCTATCCCTTTCCTAAAGAATGTAGCACGGTACTTGACTAAATAGGCATTGTTTCCTGAAGTGCTACTTCTCTTTAAAAAAAAAGACATATGAATGTGCCCCCGGGGAGTCAAAGGATGACAGCTCAATTCTAGAAATTTTATAAAGCAGAAAAATTCGCTTTGAAAAACCGAGCTGATCAGTCTAATGTTTATGCGACAAAATATCACACTTGAGATATTTTTAGTCTTTTAACAACTGACATGCGACAAAATATCACACTTGAGATATTTTTAGTCTTTTAACAACTGAAGGAATAGAAAGAATTGCAGGACATTTAAGAAAGAAATATACGTAACTTTTACATTTTTATAGAAAAGTTTTTGGGGCTTTGTAGGACTACTTGCTCAGTTAGGGCAATGGGTGAAAGGCACATCGGAGTTTTGAAGGATGAACGAATATAAAGAGTAACTAATAACTGTGAAGCATATTATCTGTCACTGAACAAGATTGCAAGACCAAAAGATGTATTAGCTGAGCGAACCTTTTCACAATAAACAGAGGCGATTAAGCCGATAAGCCGACTTTAGATTTAATGATACGGTTAGATTTATTGTGGAAATCTAACAATGTTTTAGTAAAATAATAATAATATATTATTTCAATATAATACCACTTCATCTTAATCAGAACGAAGAACGACCAATTGAATATTTAGACAACATTGATTTAAAACAAAAAAAATCTTTTTAATTATATTATCGAATTTATATTATTTGTTTTAATAAATTTGTTCTATTTCGGTTATAACTTTAGAATAGTTGATATTCAAATGTATGAATAATTTAATAATATAATTTATCCCTTTAATAAGCGTTAAGTTTTTAAAGTTTTAAACGAAATTATATTATTTACTTAGACGGGCTATTTACTTTTATACACATAAATATATACGACGGTAACTTTACCATTTTAACGCCTAATAGCTACTATATCAACTTTTGTGTCTTCAGTCAATTACGTTCACAATTAAACTGCACTGTTAACTGTTGTGTCTCCACTTAACAATGTTCACACTTAGACTGCCTCGTAACTCCATTCTGTAGAGTTCTCTCTTGTGCTAGCCATTGTACTTAGGTTGTAAAGCTACCATTATCTCCTCCTAATGATTTTTGCAACCAGCTGGTAGGCTTTTGGGGATCTCTGCTGCTGTACTCTTTAAGGCCAGAACTAGCTCTAGCTTTTTCTTTAAATCTGGCATCCATATTTTCTGGCCACTGTTTTCAACTGGAACTTAAAAACATTGAAAGATTAACTCCTGTTAAAGTCCGGGGTATTTATCTTGCTAGTATGCTCAGACATCACTTCCACTGGTCCCACTCAAATATAAAAAGATCGCCAATTTGCATTTTTAATTCCTGTAATTGTTTGTTCATTTTCTTCTCTATGCCAACTTTTCGTTAAACTCGCTGACCCTCTGTTCACGGTATCCACTTGTATGCTGAAGACTTTTGATATTTCTTGAATCATTTCCCCATTGGCTTCAGAGCTACAAGGTGTATCGTATCAATTCTATTTAGAAGTTTTGTGTTTGTGGCATCAATTTTAGCACTGTTGGCTCTAAAGTTTTCTTGAATTGCATCAATTTTATCTAGCTCTGATTTTAGATCTAGAGCTTTCCAGAAGCTTTAGGTTGTTTTTTTTTTTTTCATTTTTGCCATCATAGCGGCAAGCATTGAATTCCAGTTCATATCCCCTCTTCATTTTTTCAAATTCATATGTCACAATGTCAATATTACGGTGCTTGAATCCAACTTTTTAGCTGCTCAACTTTTACTTCGTCTACCGACACCACTTGTTTTTATTGTGATTGCTTTTTGTTAATATGTATGTTTTCTTAAAAACTTCTTCATTTTTAAACAGATACAGTAGGTAGGTCATTTCACTTTGATTTTTTTTTATTTATAACTTAAACTAAGCATCTTTGTAACAGTATTTATGCAGCCATTTCCTATAAAGTTCATTATATATTATAGTATATAATTATTAATTGTTATATGTAACTATAAATGAAATAAAGCAAAAGGAATATTTAATACCAAGAAGATATTTAATATAAAATAAAAAAAAATTGTTTTAATTTTATCTTTGTTATGGCTCATGGCGTAATAACTTACCAGGTGAGGGCAGTTCGATGGCGAAATGACGAAATCTATATCAACTTCCGCCGGTTGTGCTCCCACTATCAAAATATTTCGGGATTAAGAAAGAAGATCTTTTAATAAAGAAAGCTCACTATAAAACCAAATGGAAACGTCCGTGTCTAATTAACTTTGAAGAATATTGATGAACAAAATATTCCACTGTGAATTATAAATGTTTAAAGAATATTTGCGCTCTAGTAACTCTCAACACTATTCTTATAAGTGTGGTAGTTATTTGTATAAACAATTTTTAGTTTCTCTATTCTTTCGGATAAATATAATTTATAGATTTATATATATTTGGTTCTATTATATTTCTTATAATATCGGGTTTTTCAACAAAAAGTTTGTTTTTCAATTGTAGCATCACCAACAACATGTTAGTTTTGACAGTTTGGTTTTTGTCATATTCGTAGTAGATGCATTGGCAATTGTTATAATGAATTCAATTTCGCACGAAAATCGCATTAAAATAATTAAAATCCATGTGGTGGCTCTGTTAAACTTAGATTTCCCGAAATTCGTGATATTTTCGGACAACATAGTCGTCCATCTGAGACCGCTAATAAGAATTTGGTCGTTAAATTTGAGTGGACAGGCTCGATACAAAATGTGCGAACACCAACGCTTGTTCAAATGGGTCGTTCACCTGAAAACATCGCAGCCGTGTGACAGTGTTGAAGGAAATCCAACTTTTTCAATTCCTTGACGTTCTCAACAATTGGAGTTATCCGAAACCACCACATGGCGAATTTCGCGTAAGAATTTGATCTAGAAGCCTTACAAAGTTCAATAGGTGCAGGATTGTAGCCAACCGGACGTGGATCCACTCAATTCATTCAGGACCAACCTGGCCCATTTTTATTTGCCAGAGTATGTCAGCAAGCAAAATTCCCGCATTTTCGGGCTTCTGAAAATTCTAAAACGATTATTAAGAAGCCTTTGCATGATCAACCTGGATATCGCTGATATGTGGTTTCAACAGGACGGTGCCACATGTCACACAACCAATGAAACGATCAATTTATTGCAAATCAAATTTCCCGATCGCATAATTTCACAACAATCAGCAGTTAAATGCCCAACCAGATCGTGTGATGGGGCTATGTTAAGGACAGAGTCTATACGGAGTCTATCGAATCGATTTCAACCTTAAAACTCAAAATCCATGATGTGATTAATGAAGTAGGAACGACATTTTGTAAAAAGTGAAAAAAAGAATCTGTCAGCATTGTCGTGGTAGACATTTGCCAAATATCATTTTTCCTTCATAATTGTCAAACTTTTCTCTTCGTAATACAATACAATTTTGAATCATTGTAATCTAAATTTTTTGTTTTAGGAAACAAACTTCTTAATGTAAAACCCTTTACTTTTTTTCTTATTATTAAATTGGTTAATCAACCTATTAGTAATTTATTTTTTAGTTAATAAACTTTAATCTTCTTTGTCACTTAATAAAATACTTTCTATCAAGTTATTGGCTGTGTTAATAATTCAAAGTTTTTATTTACATAAATAAAATTAAAAAAACAAATGATCACTTATATTTCTAAATTTACCAAAGATAACATTCTTTTTAAATTAAAAGAAAAAACAAAAAGTCAACTTTTCTTAGACAAATATTAAACCAAATTTAATTAAAATTTCCGATATTACTTGTTTAATCTTAAAAATGAAAGCTCCGAATAACGCCCTGAACGAAGGTAACCATGACTTCCCTGTAAATCCCTTTTATGGTGTTTTTCACTTACGGGCCTTTTATTATAATAGTCTAGTCTTAAACTTGAAGTCTGATTTGAAACTGATTTAGGATATCTAAGCTGCTCTTCGTGCATTTCCGTAGGACTTAGAATATAGTTAGGATTTGAAGGTGATTTTGAACGAAAATCACTATCTCTATAATGATTTACACATGGCAAAAAAGATTTAGAACGTGGATAATTGCTTCTTCTACGATTTGAAGGTGCTTTTGAACGAAAATCATTATCTCTGCAATGATTTGGACGTGGCAAAGGCGATTTAGAACGCAAATAATTACTTCTGCGATTTAAAGGTGATTTTGAACGAAGATCACTATCTCTATAATGATTTACACGTGGCAAAGACGATTTAGAACGTGGATAATTGCCTCTTCTGCGCTTTGAAGGTGATTTTGAACGAAGATTACTATCGCTACAATGATTTTCACGTGGCGAAGGCGATTTAGAACGTGAATAACTTCTTCTGCGATTTGAAGGTGATTTTGAATGAAAATCCCTATCTCTACAATGATTTGGAGGTGGCAAAGGTGAATTAGAACGTGAATAATTGCCTCTTCTGCGCTTTGAAGGTGATTTTGAACGAAGATCAATATCGCTACAATGATTTTCACGTGGCGAAGACGATTTAGAACGTGAATAACTTCTTCTGCGATTTGAAGGTGATTTTGAATGAAAATCACTATCTCTACAATGATTTGGAGGTGGCAAAGGTGATTTAGAACGTGAACAATTGCCTCTTCTGCGCTTTGAAGGTGATTCTGAACGAAGATTACTATCGCTACAATGATTTTCACGTGGCGAAGGCGATTTAGAACGTGAATAACTGCTTCTGCGATTTGAAGGTGATTTTGAATGAAAATCACTATCTCTACAATGATTTGGAGGTGGCAAAGGTGATTTAGAACGTGAATAATTGTCTTTTCTGCGATTTGAAGGTGATTTAGAACGAGAATTCCTTGTTCTACAATGGTATGCAGATGATAAAAGCGATCTTGAAGAGGAATAGTTTCCTGTACTACGATTTGAACGAGAATAGCTTTGAAATGAATTATATATTTCTTCGCACTTGTCACTTGAAACTGTATATTTTTTAGGGACTTCTTTATGATCATTTTCAGTATAATGTTGTCCTTGCTGTCTCCAATTTTCCTGCTGAACGTTATGTACTTTTCTTTCTCGCCAATTTTTCGGCTCCACTTTTTCTTCTACAGTAACTTTTTGTTCCTCTGTTATTATTTTTGGATTTTTTAGATTATCAACATAATTAACTCTTTCTATTTTATGACCGCGAGCGTTAGCAAATTCTATTTAATAAATTTTATTTAATACTATAATTTGGATAAGCTACACAAATACTTACTATTCATGGCCTCATTGGGTTCTATAGTCATTTCCGAAATCATATAGTTACAAATCATATAACCAGTGCGATTTACACCGTGTGTACAATGAACTCCAATTAGATTATCTGCAAATATAAAAATCGTATATATCGAAAAACCTTTATTCGAAAATATATATTTTACCATTATCTTTATTTTTTTCCAAAAATTCTTTAACGATCGAAATAAATCTAATAAACAAAAATTAAAAATTTTTTAGTATGTATTTGCGAAAAAAAAATTAACATACTTGTCACTTAGATCTTTGCGTGGCGTTTTATGTCCTTTTACCATTAATTTTTTATGTTCAATACCTGCTTCTTGAAAAATCTTAAAACAAAAATTCCTCTTTTATTTGGTTTTGTAACAAATTTTCTATGAAACAAAACTTACTTTAGGATTATAGAAGCGATTGGTATTTGTTAAATCTATAATAAGACCTAAATTTGGAATCATTTTTAGGAGTATATCACCATCTAATTGTATTTCGTTATCGACACGTTTAGAAATGTGCTGGAAATAAGTTGATTCATATTAAATTAAAAATATAAGTTATTGATTGTCAACTAATAAAATATTTCACAAAAAAAATAAGATCTCTACGGCACCACACTCGAGCCACTCTCAAGTTCAGAACAACTGTTATAACAACTTTCCTCGTATTAACAGCATTAGCATTTTAAAATACTTAATTGTATATTATATTGCCGACCTGTGCTCAACAACAAACTCCGCTTACAAAATAAAAGCCACCTTAAGCAGTATGGGATCCACAGCGCACAATCAAGACTAATCACGGCCAATCTTGTCATATAAAATAAATATCATAAAACAATATAATAAATATAAAACTTACACTTTTTAAGGGAACTTTGAAGGCAATAAATCGTGTCCCTTCTATTCTCTTCCCAATCGGTTTATAGTTCTTCCACCTTAAAAAACAATTGCTTGAATGTTCCAATAGAAAAATATATATATATACTTACCTGCTCGGTATGGATTTGGGCATTTTGTTGAGTATTTATTTATATAAATATATATATTTATTTTAAATTGAAATATTTTTAAAATTAGTAAGTTGTCACAGAATCCTACCACATAGTAAAATCCACTGAGCTCCTTGTGGCACAAATAATCTATGCTTTATTGTATAACCTAAATGTAAAATATGTACTTGCAAATAATAAATAGCAAGGGGAATCCAAATCAACTTGCCACTTAAACATTTATTAGCGATAACAAAATGTTATCGTTATAAATAATTAATAGATACACATAGAAAAATATACAGAGTTTAGTTATAAAGAAGGCAAATTGATTAACAGGCAGTAAAAACTACGGCGAAAATGTAACAATCAAAATTAAAAGTTTATAAATTTATTTTACAAATTTGATTACAATGTTTTTTATCTAATTTGATTTGATATTTATAATCAATTATGATTGTTATTGTATTTATTCTTTTAGGCTTGATTTCATCTTTTTCCTCAGCTTTTTCTCGACTTCAGGCGAATTTTTTATCAACGACTCTAATTTGACAAATTTACAAGAATATTTTATTATTTTTACAAATGCGATATTAATATTAAAATTTAACTTACAATTTGCTTCCGTTTACATCACTTAATAAATTATAAAATACTAAACAACACAACACAGCTAGACTTAGGAACTAATATCACAGAACTTAATAGCTTGTTTCCACGGCACCTGCTTCGCTCTCTATTCTTGCTTCACACCCCAATCATAAGTGAATCAACCTGCTTCGCCATACAAAATTTTGAGAACGAAGCTGGTAGATTCATATTGAATTTAGCTGCGAATCAAGGAAAAATCCTCTCTTCTCTAATTTTTATCGTGAGAATATCTGAACTAGTTATAAAAATTAAACATTTTTGTAAACAAAGAAAAATTGCAAAAAAAACAAAGTTAAAAGTTAAAACTTAAAAATTATAATTGTTTTGTGGGTGTGTTAATTAAAAAAAATTGATAGGAAAAAAATTATACTTAATGCTATCGCGGTAAGAAGGATATCTTCTGTTGTTTTTCAACTGTTGTTGTTGTTTTTCAACTTATGTTTTTCTGTTTAATAACAACTGTCAAATCGAAGCAAATAAATGAGTCGTGTAAACAGCATGATTCGTAAACTTGCTTCAGAGACCGAAACACGAGATTCAAATTGTCGTGGAAACAGGCTATAATCGATTAATTTATTGCTATGAAATATTGTTTTGTCTTCTCTTGTATTGATAGATTTATTTATTTGTTGTTAAGCTTTCATTCGTTTACTTTTTTCTCTCTATCTAATATTTGTATCCCTTGAAAATCTATGCTATGTCCTATTTCTTTAATATGGTGTTTCCACGGCACCTGCTTCGCTCTCTATTCTTGCTTCACACCCCAATCATAAGCGAATCAACCTGCTTCGCCATACAAAATTTTGAGAGCGAAGCTGGTAGATTCATATTGAAGCTAGTTGCGAAGCAAGTAAAAATCCTCTCTTCCCTAATTTTTATCGTAAGTTTATCTGCACTAGTTATCAAAACTAAACGTTTTTGTAAACAAAGAAAATTTACAAACAAAATAAAGTTAAAACTTAATTAATTTTAATTTTATAAAATTAAAAAAAAAAATGGATAGGAAAAAAAATTATACTTAATGCTATCGCGGCAAGAAGGATATCTTCTGTTGTTTTTCAACTGTTGTTGTTGTTTTTCAACTTATGTTTTTCTGTTTAATAACAACAGCCAAATCGAAGCAGATAAATGAGTCGTGTAAACAGCATGATTCACAAACTTGCTTCAGAGAGCGAAGCACGAGATTCAAACTGTCGTGGAAACAGGCTATTAGATGTTGGGCTAATGCTGTTATCTCTTTTCCTCTATTAATGTCTGTTTTATGTTCTAATATTTTCGTTTCAAGCATTCTTTTCATTGTACCAGCGTATCCCTTATTACACATTTGCCTTTCACTACCTTCCCAAGTTATTTCATTAACAACGTTGTCAATTCTCTGCTTGCCCAATTTAATATTTTGTATAAAAAGCATCGTATAGCCGTCCAGGCAGCAAATATCGAGGTGCGCTCTCTCATTCGAATTTTAATTGAAATAAAGTGGTTCGCCGTACAAAAATACAAATGAGAGCGAATATTGTAGTTTCATTTTAGATCTTGTTGCGAACCAGGTTGAAACACACTCTTCTCTAATTTTGAAATAAGTTATCGGTTACTTATCTGTACTATTTATCGAAAAAGTAAACAAAAATAAAATTCAGCAAAATAAACAGCCATACATACGCACTGATCGCATTCGCTGGCACTTTTTCTACTTACTTTAAGGCAGCACATGTAAATAATTTTCATAAAATTATCAACAAAATATATTTTTTAATAACAAACCGTTTTTATCCTATTTTAATAAACAAAATTTGTACAAAATGCCTACAAACAAACACGGTGGTAGCGTATTGGTTTGGGATGCATGTCGTACATAACGTTTTTCGAGGGAAATATGGACAAGAATATGTATTTGGACCTGCTTAAAGACAACCTTCTGCAGAAAAACTTGGAATTAAGGACTTGTTTAGGTTTTAACAAAATAATGACCCTAAACATGCATCTGGTATTGTTAAGACTTGGCTCATTTGGAACTGTCCTCATGTTGTGCAGACACCTGCTCAAAGTCTAGATCTTAACGTCATAAAGAACTTGTGGTCGGATGCTGAAAAAAAATACGTAATCATGACATTTCCAATGCATACGATCTAAAACGTGCGCTACTTGTAGAATGAAATAAAATCAGCCCTGAGTAAACAAAAAAGTTTGTAGAACCTATGAATTCACGATTGAAAGCTGTCCTCGATCAAAAAGGATTTCCGACAAAATATTAGATATGTATAATAAAACGTTACAATCCCATAATTGTTGCCTTTTTAAGCAAGATATAATAATGTGCATCACTTAAGCTGTGGCATCGAATATATGATCACTTGGGTATTACAAAGCTTTCCACAACCTGTGAAAATTTCTCAACCAATAGTGTGGCGAAATATCGCGAACAAAAAGTTAATTTTTAATATAAAGACCTTGTGCTTAATCAATAAATTACCTATAAAATATTTAAAAGGTCAAATAACTATATTATATACAGCAGACCCGGCGAACTTCGCATCGCCCCAATTTTAGCCTTCAGAGAATCTTTAAAGTAATAATACAACGCAAATATTTAAATTTTCAATGTGATTTATTTGAATGGAATCACTAGAGGGCGTTTTTTTAATTTTCCAACTTTTACGGAGAGATTTTCCGCATTTTGCAATTTTCCATGATTTACACTAAGAACTTTCTATTTTTTGATTTTTAAAGCTATTAAGGAATAATTTCATACAGAAACTCGATTTCCGACTTTTTCGAATGGATTTTCCAAAATTTTCTTCCGTAAAAACCTTCTCCTCGAAAATAAGAACAACTGGCCTTGTCGGCCAATAATCCACATTGATCAATGGCGGATATCTTACCATCTTTTTGGGCCGATTCAATGATGATTAAAAAAGAACCGCATTCGGCGAAGACAGGGACTATTTTAATGACTTCGACAAATCATACTTTTTAGAAGGGATACAAAGATTGGAGAAACTTAAGACTAACAGCCCAATCATGAATAAAAATTCCGCGTGAGTTTTCTGCCTTTTCCCTTTTCTCCTATTATGAAGGGAGAAAACATTGCTATTTCTCAAGTTTTTTTCCACCTGCTATATAGAAGGGAGTTTACACAAAAATGTAAGTGTCGTTTTACACGCTTCAACTTTTGTTTTTTCTATTAGAAAGAAACAGAAGGGGTATAAAGCCTTCTCTTTCTTTCTAATGGAAAAAACAAAAGTTGAGCAACAAAAGAGAAGGGGTATTAAGCCTTCTCTTTCTTTCTAATGGAAAAAACAAAAAGTGAGTAACAAAAGTTGAAGCGTGTAAAACGGCACTAAGCAATGTTTGGTTTTTAAATTTTTTTCAGTTTTATAATTTTTGTTTTTAGATCAAAAACCACAAATAAACAGCAAATGCTGCATTTGCTTACCATAATGGAAGCCAACGCAAATATAGCGTGCGGGTTTTTTTAAAGGCAACAAGGAGACACTCCAAAATTTTTGGAAAAAAAAGCATTTGTTTATATTTTCCTTTATTTAATTAAAGTAAAAATAAAATTGTCCGATGAACGTTTGTAAATAAATAAAAAATTTTAAGTTACAAACAAAAAAAGGAAAAATAAATGTAAATAAACAAAACAGTTGGTTATAAAACTCAACGATTTTTTTTATAGGACCAGCACTCAGGGGATGATCCCTACCTATGCAATGCATTGTGTCAGAACTAGGAAATTAGGTTCGATTTGAACTTTCTCAGATTGAAAGTGACAGGAAAGACCTCCGGAGGGATCTTATCTTAAAAAACGAACTTTGCCTGTAATGCGTAGTGCGATTCACTGGCCAATCAACCACAAAAGGATGTGCTCTCATCGAAAATCGAATTAAACGTGCGAGTATCAGGAACAAGTTCCCTAATTTCATTAGAGCACTTACCATTGTAGTAACGATAGAACAGTGAGCGTCGATGCTCTAGAGGTTCAATAGAGTTGGATACTCTACTGTCAGCAATGAGCCTCCTGGCCCTGTCCCGTACGCGGTCGAGTAACCCCAAAATAAACTTTGGAGCGCCGGCCCATTTTCATGAGAGTTGTATTCCATTTTCGGACGGATGTTGGTGGTATAGATAGTGCGGAGATCGGAGGGGGCGAAGTATCTTCTACACCGCTTAAGAAAACCGAGGCACTTGAAAGCTTCTTTAGAAACCAACGAACATCACACTGAATTTTCATACCAAGAACATCAAGAGCTTCCGATTCCGTAATACCTATATCACCCATAGTAACTGATGTAGCACCACTACCAAACGAAGATCTATGCGTAAGCATGCAACATTATGTCTTACGAGCATTGAATTCTACTCTATTTACACGACCCCATTCCAAGATTGTCGCAAGATCGTGATTAAGCGTATCATTCATGTTTTGCCTTTTTGAAGTAACCTCCAAATGGCCTGGTCTATTACCAAATGAATATGAGTGACAAATGGCGCTGTCATCTGCAAAAGAATATATAGGGTTGAAAGTTCGACAAAGAAGGTCATTTAGAAAAATAAGGAATAGGGTAGGAGAAAGAACGGAGCCTTGGGGTACCCCTGAATTCATCATGAACTCGTCTGATGAAATCCCATCTATAACAACTCGTTTAGTGCGATTTCTGAGAAAACTCGACACAACTCTGGAAAAACTCAATGATGCCACTTTTTAATTTTATTCCTGCGGAATTTTTGATTGGAGGAATTTTTTCTCGAGAAAATTATTTTCCGTGAGAAAGAAATTCTTAGGGAATATTCGATATTGGGCTGTATATATTTCCTAGGAATGTTTGCGTTGTTTAATCGCAACATTTAAGACTTTTGCGCCGTTTCGTAACCGTGGATTCAGCATGGATTGGCCTTGTCGGCCAATAATCCACATTGATTACCTTCAAAAGACGAAAACAATCAATGGCGAATATCTTACCAATTTATTGGGCCGATTCAATGATTTTGATGGCTTCGACAACTCATATTTTTTCGGATGGGATACAAAGATTGGAGATACTTTAAAGTAAGTGTTTAGAACTCAAAGGCGACGATGTTGAATATTAAACTAAAATGTTCTAAATAACTTCCATTTATTTTGCGAAGCCATTATTTATTATGCAAAATAGCCGTAAGCGAAAAAATTTATTAGGAATTCGGTAACATTCTTAAAATAAATATTTCAGCAAACCAGCCATTTCGTATAATGGCCCTTTTTTATTAGAATCACATTTCAAGAATCCAAATGAATGTATTAAAAATAAAACCTTATAACGATTTATTTTTCAATGCAGTTTTTATTTTACTTCTTTTCAAATTTGTGTTTTTTTTAAATATTATTTCCTTTTTGTATGTGTGTGTGTCATGTTTTATTTTTTGTCAATAAAATATTTTGTTATTCATCTTGTAATCATGTTGATTTGTTTTTAAATTTCTTTTATAATTGTATTGTGTGTTATACTTATATTTAATATTGATATACTCTTTTCCATAAGAAAAACAAAAAACAAAAATAAAAATCTTATTTTCAGTGTCATTAAAAAAATGCTTAATAAACTGCATATGACTTATAAGGAAGAGAGTATTTCATATTAAAAATTACAAATCATTTATTTTATTTTATGTTTTTATCCCTTTCTTTTTATCGCATGTAGTTTAGTTTGCTTTATCAGTTTCCTCCTTTGTTGCTTAATTAAATAATCTCATATATGACGTCTAGTACTGTTTTGTAAGTGTTGAGGGACATTTTTATACATACATCAGGCATCTCCAGAGACGCCAACAACCACAACATTTCCGCCATTATTATTGGGACCACTTTTTGGAGTATAAACCGTTGCATTGGGATCTAAATTCGAGACATTACCATTGCCAACGCCATTAGAAACTTGAGGACATGTTACTAAAACTGAAGTGGCCATCGAAACTGGTACAACACCGCCACACTGTTGTTGTTTTTGTTGCTGTTGTTGCTGATGCTGCTGGTGCTGTTGATGTTGCTGGTGCTGCTGTTGATGTTGCTGTTGTTGCTGAAGTTGATGCTGCTGGTGCTGTTGTTGCTGCTGTTGCTGCTGAGAATGTGTGGCGACAACATATTCTCCAGACATTGTTTGTTGCACATAATCAGATGCAGAAGCAGATACGACTACTCGTCCGGTTAGTTGTTGTTGGGCTTGAGCTGCACTCAGGCTGGTAAGCATAGGAGAAGCTGGACCAGGTCCAGTTTGTAGCGGTGGTGTATCATTCATACGTAGCATTGAGCTGGCTCCAGTAGAGCTACATGCTGGCAAACATAGTGTATCAGTGGGCATGACCGCTAAAAGTTGTGCAATTTTTGCCTTAAGATCATGAACTTCATCTTCCTTGGAGCGACGTAGACCTTTTCAGAATAAATTATAAAAAATTATTTAATTTTTTTATTGTATAAAGGAGCTGCTCTTCAAGCTTTTTTTTATAATTAAATGTTGCTGTTGAAAACTTAATTAATTTCTTAAAAAGGAAAAACTTAAAGAAAAACTGAAACACCTTGGGTCAAATCTCTCACTGAACTGATTTTGGATTCTGTGTTAGTTTCTCTATTAAGATTCAAACAAATTTAACAAATCTAGAAAAAACCTAATAAATCATGTGCAATGTTTTTTAAAAGAAATCTTTTTGTAATAAAAATAGACCACAATTTTATAAATTTATAAAAAAATATATATTTACTTTCTGATATTTCCAATTGACGCTTGGCATCCCCCAGAGCTGAGAATAAGTCCAGCTTAACTCTCGTCTCTGCCGAGAGATTTTTCTCTAAAGTGCAATTCTTGTCTTGCATAGCGGCTAAAGCGTTCATTAAAACATCGGTACCAGGCTGTATAGAATCACGATTCCGTATTTCTTGTTCAAACATACGAAGCTAAAAAATTAAGAAACGAAATTTAAAAAAAAATAAACAAAATATTTATTATAATAAAAACAAACTTCCTGTTCCCATTTACGTCCATGTTGTTCTGCCATTTGTTTAGCTTCTTCTGCCATTTTTAAATCACGTCTCAGCTGCTTAATTTCCTCCTCTACTTGCTGCTTTCTTTGCTTACACTGTGAGCTGCACTCGGGACGTAATGCTTTTTCCTCAGCCAATTTACGTGCTTTCTTCTCGTTATTAAGTTGAGCATCTAAGGACTGTTTTTGCCGTCTCTCTTCAGCCAAGCGCCGTTCGACAGTCTGTAACTGCATCATGTCATTGTGTCGAGCATTGGCCATTTCATGCAGCCGTTTTTCCAACTCATCACATTCTTTCTGTTTGGCCTGCAAACAGGATTTTGTTGTCATATTCGTGTCTAATTTTTGTCTCAATTCATTTTCGATCTGTTTCATGTGACTAATTTCCGAGCGATATTTCTTCACATCCGCTTCCAGCTTAAGACACGATTCACATATCTTTGAGACAACCTTAGAAGCTAAATGAGATATGGTTGAGGTGGTCGAATTACCAGATACACCCGACGACGATGATGACGATGTGCTTGATGAGGAAGAAGAAACCGATGAGGCATCGGAATTGTGATGATGATTATCCTTTGTTGTATTATGATTCTCTTTATTACAAAATTCTTTTGTATGAGAGTGATTATTGTTATTGTTGTTGCTACTGCTATTGTTGTTATTATTATTATGGGTATGATGGTGATTGTCCTTGGATGCATTATCCTTCTTAGAACGATTACGGCGTCCTAAAATTTAAAAAAGAAAATATAATAATAACATAAATATATAAAATGTAGAGAATTAGGAGAATTAAGTTTTGCTACCTTTAGTTTTTTCCACCGGTTCCACTGTTACAACATCTTCTGTATCCACAACATTTACATTGCCATTTACATTGTAAGTGGATGATGATGATGACGAGGAAGTGTTCGGCTTTTTATTCGACTTCGATTGAGATTCTTAAAAGGAAAAATATTGAAATTGAATCATTTTAGATTTTTTTAGTACTTCGAAAGGATTTTTGTTTAAAAATATAAAGAAATAAGAAAATAGTTAAAAATTTGTATTTTTTTCAATTTGGTACTTCGAGGAAAATTTTGTGCTTTACGCTTTTTTTATTAAGCGCCCAATCAATTGCTATGAAAATGTCTTGTAGCTGCTCTGGATTGATGTAACTGGAATGGCAATCTTTGGCAGAATGGAACTCGATGTGTTCCGGATCGAGGATCAAATTATTGGATCTATTGATGTGATGCTTTTAGAACCTACATTTGTGTTTGTTGCCAAAAAATATAAAAATTAGATGTATCAACCGATTCCTTCTTCTTGAGCTCGAATCCGAATCAACAGAGGTTGAGGAAAAATTCTTCTAGTAGTTGTTGAAGGAATTATGCAAAACATCATTTCAAACTGTTCATGGTTGTTTTCAAACCACGCATTTTTTTGCAGATACACAGGACAAACCTGTTTTGGTGTGTTTGCAATAAATATTGAGCAAAAGAGTGTTAATGAAGTTGCGCTAAAGGCAAAGAATATGCAACTTATATTTTCCAATGGCAATAAGAAATCTTGAAGTTCTATACAATATCATTTTAGAGGTATTTTCGGTTTCGACCGCCTCATATAACGTCTTAGGCTTATTGCAAATTCTTTCTGTTTACAATTGAAGAACGGATCTTAAAGCTGTAATTTTAATAGCTAAACGCTTGAAGGGGGAAAATTAAATGCTGATCAATTATTATTGAATACAGGTGACTGCTCCTCCAACTTAAACTAAGCTGTCCAATATGTTGTTAGAATTATATGGTCCTCTTAAAAGCCTAATTTTGACTTCTATATGTCAAACAATGTTATTTCTAACGCTTGAAAATATGCTTGCTTGGCTTTAGTTTTTACCCATTCTAAACCCCTTTCAATTAAAAATGCTGGTAAAAATGTGTCCAATATCATATTTTGTATAACTCGGCTCAATAATGTCATAAGGACGCTGAAGCACAAATTTTTGTAATATTTAACAATTTTGTTGAATAAAAAGAGTTTTAAATAAAAAAAATAATCCAATTTTTATTGTAATAATAGCTAAACAAGTTTATAATGTCGATTTTTTTTTGGCTTGAAAACTGCATTTGTTATAATAACAAAATGAGTTAATACATTATTCAAAATATTGTCAATCGTTAGCCGCTACTTTTTCTAATCTTTCTGGTAACATATGGCATCGACCGAAACAAATTGTAGTCATGGTCTGGGGTATAAGTTGGATGAGCCAAAACTTTCCATTCACTGTTTTCCAAATAGTTTTTTTTACCGATCTTTCAAAATGCTGCCGAGCGTTCTCATGGAAGATTGCGCCTTCCTGTCCGTCGAATATACTGGTCGTTTTTCGTTGATTTTTCGCTTCAAACGAATCAATTGTCTTCGGTACAGGTCCCCTGTGATTGTTTAATCCAATTGCAATAGCTCATAATACAAAACACCCTTCTGATCACACAAAATACAGAATCTTACCTTGGCGTCATAGAATACGGCTTCGGCGTTGATTTGGCTAGATGGCCGCGCTTTACATGTGACTTTTTGCGCTTGCCGTTATCGTAATGTATCAATTTTTCATCACCAGTAACAATACGCTGCACAACAACACTTTTTGTAGCGTTCAAGCATAATTTTTGCCATGCAAATTCGCCTCTCAACGTCTCTTGGCTTCAATATATATGGCTCCCAATTTAATTGATTTTGAATGAATCTCATTGCTTTTAAGCGTAGGCTTGTTGTGTGACTCCTATGATAATGCGGTTTTTTTTTGGTATGATTTTACGTCAACCCGCGTCAAATTTGGTTTGTAAACAAAAGGGTTTCTGCAATTTTTTTTTTAAAGAGTAGTAGCACTTCAGGCAGCAATGCCTATTTAGTCAAGTACCGTGCTACATTCTTTAGGAAAGGGATAGAGAAGAGATGAAACAGGTAGTGAAAGTAGAAGGATAGTCGGAAATTAACTGCCGTATAAAGACAGCAACAGCGACCAGTGACTATGCCTTCATCGCTGAGCAGCTCCACCGACAGTCAATTTTTTTTTTTGTAGTGAAAAACAACCAAGGTCTTCGTTGGGAATCGAACCCACATTTCCCTTACTGACAAGCTAGTACACTGCCTACTAGCCTACAGGGGCAACTTTGCCATCTTCAGTGTTCTCTTTATACTAGTTCTTTTTTTTTTCGTCGAGAAATGCTTCCAGTTTCTCAGCTCCAAACTCTTGTCTTCTCTGTTAAATCAACGACTTTTGAATCGCGAAAACTATCGTTCACAAATTTTTACCAACAGCCGATAATTTTCAGCATTCGTTTTCTTCAAATGGAAGAAGGTTACCAGCTTATCAGGCTTCTCCGCAAAACATTTTTTTAATGCACAAAATTCAGCGTTATGGCGATTGAAAAAATGTGTATTAATACTTTGGCGTCTATCGAAGACTGAGTTATAATGGCAAATTATTGACACAAGTCATATGATATAGTTATGCCATATGATGTCCAAATCGACATTATTAACTTGTATTAAATTTTAATGTTTGGGCGTTATTAAGGAATATACACACTTACATCTAAATATAAAAGTTTGAACATAACATTACCAATTGTGAATGGTGTTTTTTTTATCGAGGTATAGAATTTTGAAATGGAATAAACAAAGATGAATTTTTGAAATTGATATGAAATTTAGTTTATTCAAAGGAAAACCTTTTGGTATTACAATTTAAATATGACCGCTACGGCTAACTCTGACGTAGTCTAACCTAGTAGTTAAATTTTCGATGGCTCTTTCCGGTATTTGTGGCCGTATATCGGCAATAACGCGGCGAATGTTAACCTCCAAGTGGTCAACTGTTTCGGTGTTATCGGTGTAGACTAGAGATTTCACATATCCCTACAAAAATTCTATAGCGACGTACATCCAGTCAGCTTACAAAACTCAATGTTCTTAGAATATACAAATGAGCTAGAGATTCTTCAAATCCTAAAATCGTTAAACATGAGAAAAGGTTCCGGAATTGATCGAATCAGAGCAAAAGATCTCAGAACAAATGCAACAATTTTAACACCGGTGATTACTAAGCTAGTTAACTCAAGTTTACACCACACAATTGTGCCAGAGACACTCAAAACCTCAATAATTAGACCAATATATAAAAGCGGCAACAAATCAGATATACAGAACTATAGACCAATAGCTATTTTGCCAATCTTGGACAAAATTCTCGAGGAAATAATAAACAGAAGAGTGATGAGCTTTATGAAAAAGTATAAAATTATTAATAGAAACCAATTCGGGTTTCAGAAAGGAAAAAGCATAAATAAACTTCTCGGTAACTTTTCAACTTATGTAAACAAATGCTTAAGCAACCACATGCATGTTTTGGTACTTTTTATAGACTTTAGTGAGGCATTCGACACTCTCTCGCATAACAAAATTCTTCAAGCACTTGAGAAAAACGGTATAAGAGGGGACATGTTGCCTTGGTTCAAAAATTATTTAGAAAACAGATCGTATTATGTACAAATAAACAATAAATATAGCCAAAGAATACCATTCAAATGGGGAGTACCTCAAGGATCAAAGCTTGGACCACTTTTGTATATTATATACGCAAACGATATGATGAGATGCTTAGAAGAAGGAACAACTTTTGCTTACGCGGACGACACAGCAATAATAACGGCCAATTAGGACATAAACATTGCGACTGAGAAAATGCAGAATCAGTTTAATATTATTACGAAGTGGAGTCACGACAATGGTCTTATTATAAACGCTAATAAGACTAAAGTTATGCACATAAAACCACGTCACCTAGTCGACAAAACTGTTACACTGCAATTTTATGACCCAAAATGTCTTCACAGCAACGTTAATATGATGAACAATCAGGCTGATGATTGCACAAGTTTCACTGAACAAGTTTACACTTATAAATACCTTGGTGTGATTGTTGACAGTAATTTTAAATGAAAAAGTCACATTGAAAAATTACAGAGGAAACTTAGGAAAGCGTCGTATATGCTGTACCATTTTGGCAACTGCTCCACGTATGAAGTTCTGCGTCAGGCATACTTTGCATTAGTGGAATCGTATATCCGGCATGGAGTCACGGCTTGGGGTAGTGCAAAATACAGCAGCACTCTCCAAAAAACGCAAGACCGAATACTGAAAATTTTACATGAAAAAAACAATCTGAAACTGGAAACAATAATTACCATGATTATAACATTAACATGAATATGAACATACGCAGCACAACGGAAAACGACAACTACGCAATCAGCATGATAGACAACAACCTTCAGAGAGCAACGGACGACAATGAATCAAACAGAAGCCTTACGAATCCTAACAACCGGGCCTTGATAAGAATTGCCAAAGACCTTTAAGTTCTTAGCGTGAAGAACATCTATTATGCAACCTTGGCCAAAGAATTCTACAATGATAACAGATATTTAAAGCCGATAGAACATACTCACAACACGCGGAGACGAGCTCAAGGAAGATTTAAAGTGGAACGATTCACAAACGGGTATGGAAGAAGTTCGCTTCCTGTAACATTGCCAACAATTATGAACAAAATACCGACTGAAATAATCAGCATAACGCACGAAAACAAAAGGAATAAGCTAATAAAGGAATACCTAATGGGCTCACAATAAATCAAAACTCGTTACTACACAGACTGTGAAATATAATTTTTGAATAACTAGTTATAAACGAATTTATTTATTTTTTAAGTTTTAATATCCTGCAGACAAGCATAAAAGCTTTGCGGGTTTAGAAATTAGAAGATAAATTTGTTCAATAATAAATGAATAATATCTGAAAAAAAAAATCGCACGATTTTGGAAGTGAATTCACGGGTCCGAAATATGAAACTATGCGGTTATCGAACGTTTTCTTCAATAAATCAATTGACTGCAATGTATGACGTGTTCCGCCGTCTTGTTGAAGCCACAGCTCCTGCACATTATGGTTGTCCATTTAATGAGCGTAAAAGTTAGTAATCATGATTGTTCTATAGCGGTTCTAAAACTCTAGCCACCTCATAAAGTACACTAAACAGTGAGGTTTTCTGGATGTAATCGTGTCTCAACATATCCTTGAAGATTATCATCACTTCAAATACGGCAGTTTTATTTAGTGACGTATGCACTCAAACAAAAGTGAGCTTTATAGCTAAACAAACTTCGCTTTTGAAAATCTGGATCAAGGGCCCAATTTGCACAATTTGAAAGCGCTGGTCACACGGCCGTCTATTCTTTCTAAATCAAACTAAACGTAAATAACTTGACAGCTTACAAAATGACCGTCAACTTAAAGTTCTATACCTTTATAAAAATACCCTGTATTTTAGAGTCCTTGCTATTTGACTTACCATGTTTATCCTTTTGTTGTTGTTGTTGCTGTTGCTGCTGCTGTTGATGGTAATTATTATTATCCCATTCTACCGACTTTTCCTTATTATTGTTATTATTTTGTTGTTGCTGAAGATGGTGATGATGTGTGTTGCTTTCATTTGTTTGATTCAATTGATGATAGTTGTTGTTGCTGTTGTTTTTGTTGTTTATTTTCGTATGGCTTTCATTTTCACCAGCCGTAAGATTATTCTGATTAAACGATGAAACACCTTTATGTTTATTTTCCTTTTCCATACTACGTCGATGGTTTTTACCTCCAGTTGAGCTGCCAACTCCAATATGGCCATTCGATGATACTTCAAAGTTTATTAAAAAATAATAATAAAAATTATGATTTTTATATAAAACTTTGTATTTATATTAAGTAAACAAATAAGAACAGAGCATGCTTTTTCTAAAAAAGTAAGCTATAAAAAAGTATTTACAACTAAATCGTTAGTTCTATTATACGAGAGGAGTCAAATAAGTTTTAAAAAAGAATATAGTTAAGCACTGTCTTCAGTCGATTTCTATTTAACTTTTTTCCGTTTTTTTTTGTTTTATATTCACAGGGCACAATTTCTGAAGGCTGATCTGTGTACATTGGTGCAGTTAGTTGTTTTCTTGAAAAAACCCAAAAATTATGCTCCATTCAGTACAACTCAGCTTTCTTTAAAGTGAGTGACGCTGACTGTTGTTTCATTTCTTGTCTATAGTATTCGTTTGCAAAAAGAAAGAGGCCGCATTGTCTCATTTAAAATAGGGACGCCGCATATCATGATACTGTTGGTTTCACGCCTCATGATATACCAACAAATAAGCATATTTTTTTTTTAGTTAGGATGTATCATCCACTTGAAGGTGGTTGCCTTTTTATCGTGGTATTTTAGTCAGCATCCAAGAACCCTTTCAAAATTCTCTATGTATTTTGGCATTTCGTCGAAGTTATTTTTCATACCTCAAATTAATTGTTTGTAATAACTTCTGTTGCTAACATTATCGTCTCTGGTTTATAGTGGTAAATCAACGTTACATTTTATTAGGATGGCAGGATGAAAGATGTTATTAATTTTACAAATTATAATTAGTTACAAGAATAGCTTTGCTTTCAATTGCCTTTGAATCCCTTTAACTGATAAATTATTTAAAACTTTTGTTTATATGTAGTATGCCATAAAGTTCCAGCCGTTTAACTCGTTTGCAATTCAAAATTTATTTATTTATTTTTTTTATTTAATTAATAATTTCGAGAAATTGCAGTAACTAGGCGTCTTTACCGAGGTTGCAAATTTGCGAATGTGTAGCTATGCTTAAGCTATTATTTTATTATTTAATCTTTTGTTCTTTTAGCAGCATGACCTGCAGAAACCTGCTGGGTAAACATATTACTGATAGTACACCATCTGGATCTGACTTGCATGGCTTTTTCATACGTATATTGGCGAATATTGTTAGCGAAGCCTCGTTCGAGTACTCATCGGATACTGCTATCATATTCGCGATTATTTTTACTGGCGTATCTCTGGGCATGTTGTAACTTCGTAAAGGGTTTGTTTTGCCATGCCAACGGTTAGATTATCTTTGAACGACTATTACCTTATCTTCCTATTCATACTGCAAAAACTCCTGACTAACGTCTTGTCGATCTTATTTTTTATTCGCACCATATCGTAAATTGCAGTGACGTGTGTTGATGATATAAAAATGATACTTAATACTTGATTACAGCCAGAATTTTAACACTATCAACGGTCATGTTTAGATTTAAGTATACTTTCTTACTGGCGGTGAAGAATTATATATTAACAAAACTTAAACTTAACTTTATAGATTAACGTTTAACTTCTCTTTGATTTCTTAAGTGTTTTCGACCGTTCAATAAAAGTAGTTAACGAAAGCAGTTTTTGTTGTTTTTTTTCTTTCATTGATACAATAGAACTAAATAAGAAATTTTCCTCGAAGTGTAATTTTTGAAAAAGAGTCTCTGATATGACTTTTAAGGATAAATCGAGCCTCTGCTGCCAAACATTCAATATTCGAAATTGTAAAATTATTAGTTAAACTTAATAAAATGCTTCTCAGGCATACGAACAAACTTGTCTCAATGACCTACAAAATGTTCCAAGAATATTTTAAACTTTAAAAGCATTTTCCCTTGCAACATTGTCTGAATATTGACTTAACCTCGTATATCAATTTATTACAAACAAAACTTTCCTTCAGTGTCAATTTGTTTGTTCGTTTGTGTGTAATATAAATGCTATTTACAATTGTATATAAATATATTGAAAAAAAAACAATAATTAAAGTAAAATTAAATAAAAATTTAAAGCAAAAAATTTTGTTTTTAATTTTTTAAAGCATTTAATGCATATAAAATTACCACTACTACCGCCACCAATTTGTACATAGCTTTTATCATCATTGGATGATGATGATGTTGATGTTGTTGTTAGCGTAGAAGATAAATATGAGGAGGCTGACGTAGATGTTGCATTGTTATTATTATTATTAGAAGTAGAGAAGGAAGTAGCATTAGAGGAGGAGGAGGAATTTGAGTTGGCTACACCGATAATAGTAGTAGATGAAGCCATTGAAGCGGTACAATTTGTTGTAAAACTGTTACCATTGTGACTATTGTTATGAAGGTGATGCTGGTGATGTTCCTGCTGTTGGTGATGATTATGCTGATGATGTTGTTGTTGCTGCTGCTGTTGTTGTTGATTTTGTGCTGCTAAAGGCACAGACCCATTTGCTGTAGCTATAGAATTTGATATTTGTGTATGGGCTGCCGCTATTGATGCTCCTGCTGTTAATGTCATATTGCCATTATGATTATGTTGATTTGATGTTGCCCCACTACAAACAATACCATGACTTGAAGCTACAGCAGTAACGGCATTTGAATTTGTAGTATTTGTCGCCACCACACTTTGAGTATCCTCAACCAGTGCAGGTTCCTCTTGTGGTAGTGCTTGTTGCAATAATTGCATATAAAATTCATTTTCTTTTGAGACCTCCCGTTGCTTGCGCTGACGCATACGATAGCCTACATAGCTTTTAAAGCCAAAACCTAAGGTAACAACTGGATAGCCAATGCTAAAAGTATAAAAGTCACAAAAATATTGATTAAAATGAAATATGGCGACATAAAATTAAATAAAAAGAATAAGTTTCAGGATTTGTTTCATTCTAATGCGGTTACTTAGTTTTTATTTAATTTTATCTAACTATAGCCGATGCATTTCGCTACCCCATTAGGATTTTAACTATCCACTTTGTATGGAAGGTACCCCATGACCACTGTTGCAATTTAATCAATATACCGCTGAGCTAAGCACTTTAATAAGAGAGTTACTTGTACAAAAGTTCAAGGCTCTATTTGTTTTAATCCTTTAGGTTTAGGATAATTATTTATCTTATGTGGTAGATACCACGATAATTATTCCAATTCACCTACGCTTGACTGTGTAAATTAATATGAGACTCACTGGTAAAAAGGACTATAGGTGCTATAGTTATATAGTATCTAGGAACATGATAACAGTAATATACTTTGTATAGGTTGTACCAATCCAGCCAGTTTTTTGCTTAATCCACCACATTAACATGCGAATTACTTAATGAAAACTGCAAGAGTCTAAGTATTACAGTCCCCTAGGTAAGTGATAATAAATTCTCTACTTCTCTCTACAATACAAAGGTATGGGAGGTATCACGCACATATCGCTAATTTTTTTTTCAAGATGTGCTACGCCTATTTTAAATATCGAAAAATAATAGGCAGCAACCAATTAAGGAAATTTCCAAAAAAATAATCAAAGAAGCGTGTAAGCGTCTAAGCAAAAACATTTTGAGCTTTAGAAGATTAATTGATAATATTAAAGACTACTAGACCGACAAGGTGTGCTATCTACTATTGACTAAAGATTATGTCTCCGTTCTTGAAATGATAAATGCAACTCGAATCGCAACTCTTTATATAAAGACGTCCAACATAGCTCACTTCCACGAAAAGACCGAGATATTGCCGGCCAGGCAGTTCGTAAGGACATGCCCAGCATTCACATGCTTGCTTAAGGTCACTTACTTCGAAAAAACTTTCGCCAATATCTCAATAACAGTTAAGACTATATTTTTTTTATATAGGGTCCACCAAATAACTTTTTTTTTAAATGCTATAAACTCCTGAACCAATTGGACTTTGTATGGCGTCATCTTTATGCAAAATTCGTCTCAATGATGTCTCTGAAATATTCAGTTGTTGAGAACGACGGTGAATTGATGTACACAACCATATTCGTTCAGCGGAAGGATAAAACTAATTATATGTCAAATCAAACATGAGCTAAGTGTTACCATTCACGAAATAAGCACTAATTGAAAAAAAAGCGTTAAATTGTGGACCTTATACATCGTGCAGCTGCCTAAAATTTTGCTACGGAGGATGGTCACTCTAGCAATTGATTAATGCAGATACAATAATGCCTTTAATGGCTTTTCTCTGGTGATTTTAAATAAGAAAAGTTTCCAACCCAAGCAAACTCCGCCAAATCTGTCTACTTGGGTGTCTAGGTTGGGTGATGCATTTCTTTGCACTGTTAACGTGTCCGTATAGTTTCTGGACTCGTTCTATAATTTTTTTTAACAGGTCATGATTGCGTGCATTTATGTAATAGTCGTAGTAATTAACTGACTTGCGCGCCATTAATCAATAATATTGTACAATTTCAAATGCCCTCCGGGTGACAAGAATTAACTTTCTTTTTAATACAACTCTGTTTTTCCTTATGACGGACACATTTGTACGATTTTTATTTTGGTTAAATTATTAAAGGGCCTCATATAGATTTTTTGCAACAGCAGTGATGTTTTCTGTTTGAAAAACAATATGAAACCGGTCACTTCTTACGATATCTATATGAGGCTCTTTCTGCAATGTAAGCTCAGCCAAACGCATAATTTACTTTCCAAACGTAGGGGTTTTTATTTGAATATCGTTCGCTTCTTTTGTATTTTGAGCTTTAAAGTATACGTTATTTAATAAACCCTTTAAGGCTAACAAACGTTTGTTAAAAAATGATATTCAAAAACAGTACTTTAACTAATGTATGCTTTAGTAAATTTAGCATTTTGATTCTGGCAATGCCACTCTTTTCAGTTGTCATTTTGTAGTTAACGATGTATAAAAATGAATATTATTTATCCGGGTAGTTCGATCCATAAAAAATGTATTTATTGTTTTCAGCAAAATCAACATATTTTTTTGTTTTTTTATTAATCTTTTTAATAAAAAGCAAAGACCCCAAAAAAGGTTAATTTCTAAGGCTTACGAAGAAGAACTTACAAAGAAATTGTTCATATTAAAAAACTAAGTATTCAAATAACGAGCTTTGTTTTGATTATATGTACATCAATAAAACTTTTTGTTTTAAATAATTAATTATAATTATATTTTTGTAAAATAAGCAATTTTATCTTCCGTACTTGATTCCTTTAAATAAATTTTTCATGATATTCTCACGAAATATTTATTACAAAAATTTTTATTAAAAAATAAACATTTTATGATATTCTCATACAACATTTATTCCAATAAAAATAAAAAATATTTGAAATGTATTACTGCGGGGGAGAGCACATCCATATTGCAATTTCACTATTGCTCAAGTAGCTCATCAGTGAATTTTACCCCAATATTGTATAGAAAAACCTAAAAGTCTTATAAACAAAGCCAAACTGATTCTATGAGAATTTTTCATAAAATCAACATAGCATAGACAGCAAGACTCAAAAACACTTCTACACAAACACAGCAAAACATTTCAAACAATAAAAAACATTGTTTATTTTCAATCATTTCTACATAAGGGTTTCCGTTGGAAACCATTCATATGTAATTTGAAAATTCCAGAAAATAAAAAATATTTGTAAATAGTTTTACAAAAATTCTACAAAAAAGCAACGGGCACATGCAATTACTGATGAGCTACTTGAGCAATAGTGAAATTGCAATATGGATGTGCATTTCAAATATTTTTTATTTTTATTGGAATAAATGTTTTATGAGAATATCATAAAATAATTATTTTTTTAAAAAATTTTTGTAATAAATATTTCGTGAGAATATCATGAAATATTTATTTAAAGGAATCAAGCACGGAAGATAAAATTGCTTATATTGAAAATAATTCCGAATAATTATAAATTACTTATTTTTGTAAAATATAAAATAAAAATGTAAAAATGTTTTATATTGAATGGCATGTTATGTTTTAGTTTTTTTTTTATTATTTGTATACTACAATTTGTTTTTAATAAACATTTTTAAACATTTTTGGAATAACAAAGTACAACTGTCAATTGAGCCGTTTATATTGAAAGTGACATAAGTCACAACTGAACAGTTTGTTTTCATTTTTAATAAATTTGAAATTAATAAGTTGAGAACTATTGAGATTTGTTTGAGAGGAGTGTTGATAATTAGCGGTATAACAAAAATGTTTATTTTAAAAGTGGCGTAAGTCGCTGTACTCAGGAAATTAATTACGGAGCTTCGTGTGAAAGAAATGGAAACATGCAATAAGTGTGTGTGAAGTATTGTTGTGATTATTGGACTTATTTTTATTAGTACGAACGCGCAGTGCAGTTTTCTGAACTATATTATAGTAATATCTAATATACTACCACATAATTAGCATTATTTTATTATTTTTTATTCTCAGGATGTTGGTTCGTGGTGTATAAAATATCTAAAAATGTCACAATTTAAAAGCATATTATTGCACATAGTGACTTATGTAAAGGACAAAATAGTAATAGTAGTAATAGCCCCCTGTCTTAAAAAATCATTCACAGTACACAACATGAAGAAAAAAGATTTTATTTCAACACAATCATTAGAAAAATCCGTTTCAGAAAGAAAAGTAAATACAGACCAAAGCAAAGTGAATTGGCAAAAAATTCAATGGATTCGATTTCACCATGATATTCTCTATAAAATGTTTTATAAACTAACTTAAGATAGAAAAGATGACAAAAACAAAGCTACTTATGCCACTTTTAAAATAAACGGCTCAATTTATTGCAAACAAAATTTGTTTTGATTTTAAAGTTTCAATAATAAAATTGAACTGTCAATTTATTGTAGGTTTAAAGTAGGTTTTTCCTACTTTAAAGTTAACAAAGGTATTTTAAGGTAAAAACGTTTTTTGAATATAACTTTAGGAAATTGTGCTTAACAACGGCAGTTAAACCTTTAAGTTTTTATGCATACAGCTGTAGATCTTTAAGCCTGTCTATCGCGTCTGCAGAACAACAGTTTTCCTTTCTTTTCGAAACTTCAAAGAGATTTTTATGTTATTTTTTACTCGCTTTAAAATACTGATACACCATTTCCTACTTTAAAGCTCTGTTAGATTTTGAACTCATGATCTTGTGATTATGCGTCTACCTAATTAATTTTTTTTTGTATCTAGTGTCAACGACACAAACACGCAACAGTTGTTAGTGATAGAAAGTAGCAAATTATTCAGCTAAAATCAATAATATTAGCTTTTAGTTATGTGGTTATAGAAAAGTGTAAAGGATTTCAAATGATATATCGCTGGCTGCAGCAGTGTACAATAAATAAAAATACATTGATTCCAAAGAAAAAAATTAAAGTTATCTCATTTGTTGTTATTGTTTTGTAGTAATGAGCAAAAGCATTAAGTCCAGTTTTTCCCAAGAAAAAGCTCTAAGTCCCTATAAAAAATACAGCATAACCATTTCTCTCAAATTGTTCCAACACATGTATTAAAAAATCGATTAACTGTTTTATAATAATTAATGTATATCCTAAATTTTGTTCAATATCAATGAGCGATAGTATAATTGTGTTAATTTTCCTAATTGTTAAAATTATTTCAATTTAAGTAAAATTTTCTTTTCAAAACCTCTCTCTATATGAGTGAAACTAGTTTAAAATATTATTTTTTATAACAATCTTAACTTAATAAGGCTATATATTTAATGGTGTTTAAGGTAAATATATTAAAATTATTTAAATTTTCGAAAAATATTGTTAAATTATTATTTTATCAGACGAGAATCATGGAATTTACGGGAAACAGCAACATTGGAACTCAATCAATTGAAAGCCATTATGAATTTGAGTTAGACGACGGAATCATAGGTCTGGTTGCATATGGTTGTCATAGTGAGACTCCGATGATATTTACAAGCTACCAACAAAAACTAAAAGTCACAAAAAAAGAGTTCAAGTTGAAAATTCAGCTTGGTTTGCGGCCAAAAATAGAATTGGAAGAGAAAAAGGTAAAAGTTATTTTAGAAAAGTAGAGGACGGGAATGAATGTTTGGAATTATGAAAAGATAAAAGAATTAAGAAATATGAAGGATAGATGCAGATGTAAAAAATTCATTGCCATGAAATGTGCGGAGATAATTGATGATGATAAAGAAAATATTTTTAAAGAAATTTGGAAAATGAGTTGGGAAGTAAAAAAAGTTTACGTTTAAACTTTGATTGAATCAACTCCAGTTAATAGGCCGCGAAATAGAAAAGTATTAAATGAATCCAAAATAAGTATGACTTTTAAATATTATCTCCAGGTACAAACCAAAAAAATTGCGAGTGTGCAGAAAGTCGAAGAAGTATTTAATTTCAGAAACAGTTTCTAAAAAAATTATTCAGAAGCAGGGGTACTTAACAAATAAAAGGCAATGACTTTACTCCTTCCATCACTGGAATCGCATTATTGTCGTGCTGATACGCAAAAAAATATCTGTTACCAGAATGGCGCACAAAAAGGGAACTATATGACTTTTATGTAAATGATTGGTGCGAAAAGAAGAACATGTAACCACTCTCAGTAGCAGCATTTTATAAAACAATTTATGAACAAAATTTGGCCCTGTTTATGCCAAAAAGATCAATGTGAATTATGTGCATGCTATTCAGTCGGCAACATCCCGTATGAAGAGTGCGGACTTCACCAAGAGAAGAAAAAAAAGGCTAGAAAAGAAAAGAGTAGAGACAAAAATAAGGAAACATATGTTTTTACAGTAGACCTATAAGCGGTCCTAATGACATCAAAATCCCATCTTAATAGCCTATATTAACGCACAAAGCTGCAGGTGCACAATTTAGTTTTTTATAATCTTAAAAATCGAAAAGGTTACTGTTTTTTGTGGAGTGAAGCCGAAGTTAGACGACATGCTGAAGAATTTGCCAGTATATGGGTTTACTTTGTGGAAAAAAAGATTCATGGTAGTAAATAAGAAATACAATGAAAGACAAGCTCTAAGAAAAAGACCTAAGCCCATAAAAAAATACAAACTAAGCAGTAGAAAAAGCACTAAGTCCAAAAAATCGTTTATCTCGGCGAATACTTATTTTTTCATTTTGCGTTTACGCACATAGAAAACAAATAAAAATACAAAAACAAAAAAATTGCGTTTACAAAATTAAAAAAATGTTAACGCAAAGATAAGTTTGGTTGTTTTTTGTCTCTCCTGTAAAATTTTAAAATATGGACTTAGAGGCTTTGCATGTTAAGCCAGCAATATTCGTATCAACATTTGATAATGAACTAGTATAAGCCATTATTCTTCAGTTGTGATTAAATCTATAGAAATTTCAATCAAAAATTTTTAAAAAATTTAAAACTTTTTAGTAGTTAATTATTAAGCACTAGGTCATTATTTAATAAACAATTTTTAAAAACTTTATTTTTTTTTTGATTATTTTTGAATTTGTTAATCAGAAAATTTTTTTAAATTTTGATTAATTATTTATATATTCTTCTTTTTTGTTTATCCTGATGATGCCAACCAATGGTTTGGCGAAATATTGAAAAAATAATAAAAAATAAAGTTTTTAAAAAATTGTTTATTAAATAATGACCTAGTGCTTAATAATTAATTACTAAAAATATTTAAAAAGGTCAAATAACTATAACTATTAAAAATTTAAAACTTTTACAAACATGACAATTTTATTAACAGACAGTTTAATTTTGTTACATATTGATGTTTGTAAAATCGTATGTTCTATTTAATAGTTAATAATCGCTACCAATTGGCGACATGGGTTTTGCTTACTTACCAATGTGCTGCAAACGGCCTACATAAATCTAAATGTGGCATATGTCTGCTATCCTTCCATCTGATGCCAGCTTCCAAATATACAAATAACATCCACAATATAATGGTGGGCAAGCAAATGCCCTTATCTATTGCAAGAAAACAATCAAATATAGACAAATTAAGAAATATTTTCAAGGTATAATAATATAAAATTAAATTTTCTGTCTGACCTGTATGCCAAACATATTGTACCCAAACATATGTACTGGCAGCAAATAATAACCAATTAACTGGTATAAAGAATAAACAAACCAAATCGGATGTTATGGCAATACAAACAAACAATACAGAAAATGCCTGCAATGATTAAAAACAAAATTCCCTCAATAAATTAGAAAATTAATTCAATAAATATAATCGTATAATTTCTACATACCAATCCTTTATATTTAAATGAATCATGTACGGAACGAAGTAGTAACCAGAAGGGCCATAAAAATTCAAAACGAAACATAAACATAAAATCTGCAGTTATCACAATTGCCCATAGTACCAAAAATTTCATATATAATACGGTTGTGCTAAAAGAAAAACAGAGAAATATATATATTAATTTAAAATATTGTTACGGGTGTGTCTTGCTTAAGTTTTAAAACGAAAATAATTAAGCAATAAAGTAAACTACTGGGTATGTTGTTTACTAACAACAACAAAATTTCTAGTTATAAACTGCATACACGCAAACAACAACAATTTTATATGCTGTTTACTAACTGCGTAGTTTTCTAAGAAAAGTTAGGTACACAAGACAACAACAAACATCTTAAAATAAATTCCAAGAAGGAAACTTTATCAGTAAAAAAAAAACAAAAATACACGCAGACCTACAGCCGCCTATACATTGAATGGACAACATACAACAACAAAATATGATACAAAGGGAGTAGAATATTCTTAATTTTTCTAGACTTCTAGTGGACAAATATAAAAGGGAAGCGTCTGAGTAGATAGTCAGTCTTGAAGTAAAGACGTGCATTTTAAGTAAATTGTTCTGTAGTGTCAACATTGTGTAGTTAAAGTAAATAAACTTGTAATTAATTTAAAAACTCTAAAATCTGGTGTTATTTATTTTGCACTAAAGAACTCACAACAAAACGTTTGTAAAAGGTATAAACGTAATAATATTAATAAGCAATGATAAACGATTTAACAAATTTGTTTGGCTTAAGATCGTTTTTGAGTTAAACCTTTCGCAACGACTGGTATACATGTGTACTAGCAAAGTTAAAGAAAGACTAGACGTCAGTAAATACTTCCAAAAAGTATGTGCTATATCGTCTTTCATTATGTTTTCAAAACGGGAATTCCCTGTTCACCTTAATTTATTTGACATTTGAAGTGCCAGTGAGTCAAGTGTGAACTTTAATTTTCTATGATGAAAAGTTTAAAAATAAAACTAAATAACACCTTATTTCAATAGTTATAATAGCGGGCTTTTCAACAAGAAGTTTGCTTTTCAATTATGGCAACACCAAAAAAATTATAGTTTTGACATTTAGTTTTTTGATGTATTCGTAGTAGATGCATTGGCAATTATTAAATATAATGAAAATCGAATTAAGATAACGAAAATCTACTGCGAAAATGTGGCAATTCTGTAAAATTGGTGATATTTTCGGAGAACATAATCGTGCTTTTGAGACCGCTATTAAATTTGAGTCGACAGGCTCGATAAAAAATGTGCGAACACCAACGCGTGTTCGACCAGGTCATTTAATTGAAAACATCGCCGCCGTGAGTTACAGTTGTTGAAGCAGATCCAAATTTTTCAATTTCACGACGTTGTCAACATGGCGAATTTTGCGTAAGGATTTGACTTTGAAAGGCTTCAGCCTTACAAGATTCAACTGGTGCAGAAATTGTAGCCGACCGACCATTCACATCGTCATAGATTCGCGCAATTCGTTCAGGGAACAATTGGCTGGTTTGAAAAACTAATTTTTACAGACAAAGCACATCTTCACTTGTCAGGGTATGTCAACAAGCAAAATTGTCGCATTTGAGCTTCTAAAAATCCCAGAGCAATTATTGAGAAGTTTTTGCATGCTCAACGTGTCACGGTATGGTGCGCTATGTGATCTGGAGGTGTGGTTGGGCCATTTTTTTTGCAAAGAAGAGGCTGGCAATGGATCACGCTATTGCGAGATGCTCACAACTCAATTTTGGCCTATTATTGACGACGTGAATATCACTGGCATGTGGTTTCAACAGGACAATGCCACAAGTCGCAGCCAATGAAGCGATCACTTTATTGGAAACCAAATTTCCCGAACGCATAATTTCACGACAATAAGCAGTTAAGTGGTCAGTCAGATCGTGTGATTTAACATCACTTAATTTTTTTCTTGTGGGGCTATGTTAAGGACAGAGTCTATACGGAGCCAGTCGAAAAGATTTCAGCCTTAAAACTTAAAATCCGTGATGGGGTTAACGAAATAGGACCGCTACTTTACCAAAAAGTGATTAAAAACTTTGATGGAAGAATCAGCACCAGTCAGCATAGTCGTGGTGGATATCATTCTTCATTTATAATTGCCGAACTTTTCTCTTCGTAATGCAATAAAAATTTTAATCATCTTAATCTAAAGTTTTGATTTTAGAGAACAAACTTCAGGTTAAAAACCCTTTATAAGACTACTGGTACATATCAGTACCACATATAGAGACGAATGGTACAATGCTGTACCAGCGCCTTACCATAACTGAAATGTCTTACGAAATAGTTTCGCCTACCCGAAAGCCGTCGTTAAAGGGTTAAAACAATAATAAGAAACATACATATTCGCTGCAATCTGCTGAAGTTACAGTTACATCTGTAAAGTAAACTTCTACAACAGTTTTCTTCTTCTTGCAATACTGCACAGTGGTTTTTTTTTGGAAATAATAAGCACATAATATTAACACATAAAATCCTTAAGCGAAAAAAAAAGGTTCCGAAAAATTATTTTATTCCAAAATTGGCTATGTTTGAATAGGGCTGGAAGGTGAATCGTTATAATTTTGACGCAATTTTTCTTTTATTCACATTTGCTATATCTTTAAAATAGTCTAAATACTTAAGTTAACGTCGGCTAAAACTAAACAAAAAAAATTCTAGCCCAATTTTCTACCAGACTAGAAGAGGTAACCTAGACCTGTAAGCACATTTTTTGTAGATGTTCTCAAGGTCTACTTAGTTCGAAAACTCGCAACATATGAGTAATAAATAAACTTTTTATGACATTTCCAACAAATTTTTTGCCCGAGGTATTCAACTTTGGGAAGTCTCCCTTTACCCTACAGGGTCTATCGTCCGCAAGTTGGCTCAGATATACCTCTACTTGGTCTCTGTGGTTTATGAGCTATCGAATTATTTCCACAAAAAAATCGTTTTCAAACCCCTTTGTACTGTCACATTGGTATGTGCTTTTTTTTATCGCACAGTGGGCAGCTATAGTATTATTGTTTTGCTCTTAGGGGTTTTTGCAAACTGATTTTTGTTGTCTAAGTCTGGCGTTTAGTTTTGTTTTTGTGATTCCAAAATAAATCAAATTCTTTGTCTCTTTCGATTTCATATTACTGAAAAGTTGTTGTATTGAGTTATTCGTCCTTAAGGATAATTAGAACTTTTTCCTGTCATATACATATATCTATTGCAGTCTTTTCATTTTAATCTCTTTGACAATCCAAGTATATAGTACGCCATTCCCTTATAAATTTCAGGCGGTTTGTATATTTTTCATCTTTTTGTTCTTTAAGATTTTTAATTAACTTTTGATCGTTCTCGTCGATTTTAATGTTTTTATAAGTTTTATTTTGCTTTCTTCAAGAAAAATCGTTATATTTATGTTCAAAATTGTTTTGATATGTGACTGTGACTTTTTTCATTAAAATTTTTCTAGGCTGCTTAGACCAGTATCTTATTAGTCCTTGAGATGCAGCTGGTTTGTGATACCAATTAAGCAATATTTTATAATATCGTCTGATAACAAGGGTACCTAAACACGGTTGGTATTTTTTGGTTATTTGTAACTTATTAAATTTATTCAGGACCTCCTTTTATTATTTTAAGCATGTCGTTAACGAAGTTGTGATTTTATCGGCGTGTCCTTGCGTTTGTTGAAAATTTGGCTTTCATATTTAAATGGAGAATATTTCTAGTTCTATGAAAAATGTCTGAGTTATTTAAAATGATCCCATTGTCTTTAACGATAAATTAATAGCAACACTTGAAAGAAAAAAAATACGACACCAAAAGATACCATAATTTCGTCTTCCTCGCCGTCATATTTTCCAAGACTTTGCTTGGACGATATATAAGTCTTAAAATTATGGATCGTTTCAGGATTATTTGTATAGCACTTGCCATCCCACAAGGAGTTGAATTACAAATCGGAGGCGGCTAATTGACATCGCCAATACACAAACTTAGGTATGCGCTCCTGCGAACCACCAAAAATTAAACAAGTTCATATTTTCCATTACAGGCCATAACAAGTCCGTGATCAAGACTCGTTGACACAGATTTTTTAAAAGGACTATTTTCATAGAGGTATAGAACTTTGCAATAGATCTTCGTACGATTTATACCACCTATATCCGTCCAAAGATCGACTGCAACTCTCATGTATGTGCTGGTGCCCCAAAGTCTATTTTGGAGTACAGAAAAGGCCCAAGAGGCTTATTGGAGACGGTAGGGAATCCAACACTATTGCTTTTCTAGAAAATCGACACAATCCAGGTTGTATGAAATACGAAATTAGGGAACTTGTTTCCGAAGCTCGAACGTTTTTGCGTTTAACTCGCATCCATTTGTGGTCGAATGGCCAGTGAATCGCACTACACATTACAGGGAGAATTCGTTTTTTAGCAGAATAGTTCGTATGTAGAATAAACTCCCTCGAGAAGTCTTTCTTGTCACTTTCAACGTAGGGAAATTCAAATCGAATGTTCACAAACACTACTTCCTCTTTCCTCCTCCCCATAGCCAAATTTCCTAGTTCTGGACTGCTGGTCCTAGCGAAAAAAAAACGAATTTGAACGGTTCTTAGCATAGCAGACTAAATGGTGCGAAAGCCATGGCACTGTAAATTTCAGAACTGTGGAGGATGTATTCAGAATTTGTATACGTTTTAGTAATAGAATTCAGAAAAACGTAAATATATGCATTTTCCCATATGGCCATTTCTAAAATGGATCAAAATTGGAAAGATGCGGCTTAGCGGACTACAGGGGCGAAGGCCATGGCATTGTAGATTTTAGAACTGTAGAAGTTACTTTCAGAGTTTGTATAGGAATTTGGTAATAGATTTCAGAAAAATGTGAAAATATGCTTTTTTCCCATTTGGGGCCATTTCTAAAATGCCCAAAAATGGGTAAAAATTGGAATGTCCCGGCTTAGTAGACTACAGAAGGCGAAAGTCGATGCGTTTTAGATTTCACCATTGTAGGGGTTATATTCAGAATTCGTATAGGTTTTTTGAGTAATAGAATTCAGAAAAATGTGAATATCTGCATTCAAAATAACAACCCATCTTAACTAAGATGAATTCATAGCAGGTGGCATCTTAACTTTAAAAGTAATTCCCGTGTAAAAATAAATATACGATACGGTTATCATCAAACAGTTACAATACAAAAGTAAACAATTTAAACAACTGCAAACTAAAGAAAGGAAATCATGTGTAGCGGTAACACGATGACCACAAGCTGTTTTTGCATTATTGAGCAAAGAAGGTTTAAGAAATACTGCGTTAGAATATTTTTACAATTTGTTAAAAAATTCTACCCGTTAAAATTATTTATTTCAACAACAAACTTTTTGAAAATATTTTATAGCAAGGACAGTAAATTGAATCGCTCTAAGGCAAGCACTGACAAGGTTGTTATATGAAACACTTCGCGAAATACGACGCTGCTATGCGCAAAAAAACTATTGAAAGAGTAAATTCACCTGAGTTAATAGGTGTTCAGTGTTACCTATGGGTTAATGCACTTACTTGTCCTACACTGTGTTTGAGTTTGACATCATGATATCAAAAGTTAAATATCAATAATTTATTTAGTTTAAACAAATACAACAAGAGTTTAATGGTTATTTAAATGTGAGGCCAATCTCGCAAGTTAGTAAAAACGTTTTTATTAAACAAACACACACACACACACACATACATACATGTCCATGTTTGAAATCAGACAAAAATTAAAACAGAAATGAAATTAAGTCAATACATTAAGGTCATTAAATAAGTTGTATATATTATTGACAAAGCAGTTAAGTTTATTGGTTTTTTAACAGAGCAGTAAATTGCTAAAAATTTATTAAAAAAAACAGAGTTTAGAGTTGTTTTTTATTAAATAAATATACGAGTGTACAGGCGTGTTCTGTGCACAAGCATTTTGTTAAATAATGTGATTTTAAACCTGTTGGTTAAGTAATCATTTCATTAATTTAAACAATTTTTATTATGTTCCGAAACTCGTTAATTTCGAACTTTTAAAAAACTTTAAAAATTATTAAAGTTTCAGAGAATTTTTAATTTTCATTTAATTTTAATTTTTTATTGACACTTATTTTTCTTTTAGGATATAGAGTTTTTTTATTTAATGTGCTTTGTTAAAGGATGCCTTTTCTATTGTGAGGAATATTTGATCATTAAAGTTTTTTTAACCCAAGAAATATAACGTTATGTTTTAGTACGAAAAAGATAACGTTACGTCTGAAGGACGTATGGTTTCTAATATTCTTTTAAGAACTTAAAAAAAATAAAAGTTGGCATACGAATTATTGAGATCATTTATTTATTGAATTTTCTCTTTGATAACAATTAGCAAGCTACTGAGATCAATTGAGAATACTGAGCACATACATTTTCTCTCACTACAAACCACAGAGATGGAGTACAAGATTAAAAAGGCATACGTCTGATAGACGTAACTTATTTATGCAGGGTTAAAGATATACTATTTTATAAAAAATTTATATTTTTTTTACGTTAATTTTTTAAAGTTACAACTCTCTACAGGGCTACTCTAAAATAAATATATTTTTTTAATAAATGGTTTTATTTCAGAAAATACTTTTCTTCGAAAAGTTCTAATTTTATAGCAGTTACTTTTAAAGCCACATTTTTTAAAAGGGCTTTTCTTATGTTGGTTATTTCGTGATGAGTTTTACATCTGCACCAGGCCGTGGGCCTTAATCAGATGGTGGTCAAACCACTGTTAATGAAAAGCAACGTCATTCACGCGCTAGAAAGCCGAAGACTAATTCTAGCAACAGGTCTTTCCTAGTTGCAATTTCAGCGGTTCCAAAGCAGGGTTGCAAACCAGTACTCCTTGCTGAAGAACTGGAGACTATCCAATTCCTGGTCCAGAACACATGACTAGCATGCTCACTGGATCCGGATCATTCACCCGTTGGTGGGATTAAAGGCGAGATGATCCTGGCCGCCCTGAATCAATTCATGCTGGGGCCGCAAAATCACAACCACCACGATACTTCCGAAGGGCCAACCTCAATAATCAGTTAGAGAAACAGCTAACAGTCGAAAGAGACAAATGACGGAAAATCTGGGGCTTACTGATTCCCGTGGAAATAACGTGGAGCTTTCCAGTTGACCCCTGGTGCCTTCAGGGCACTGGGCCCCCGTATACCCCCAGCGGCACAGGTCTAGATAGTTAAGTATTCTATAAATACCGATAAATGTGCCCCCGGGGGGAGCTTATGTTGGTTATATCATTAAAAGGTTTTAAAAAAAAAAAAAAGGACTGACAAAATGTACGAACACCAATGCGTGTTCGTCGTTCAACTGAAAACATCGCAGGCGTGAGCCACCGACCGACCATATACATCACCGTAGATTCGCTCAATTTATTCGGCTGGCTTTTCTGGAAAAATTATTTTTTCAGAAGGAAGCCCATTTTCACTTGTCAGGGTGTGTCAACAAGCAAAATTGCCGCATTCGGGCTTTTGAAAATCCTAGAGCGATTATTGAGAAGCCTTTGAATGCTCATGTCACGGTATGGTTCAGGTGCACTATGTGGTCTGGAGGCGAGGTTGGGCATTTTTTTTTTGGGAAGATGAAGCTGGAATGCGGTAACGATCAATGGATCACGCTATTGCGCAATGCTAGCAACTCAATTTTAGCCTATTAATGACGAGTTGGATATCACTAATATGTGGTTTCAAGAGGACTATGTAACTTGTCACCCAGCCAATGAAACAATCAATTTACTGCAAACCAAATTTCCCGATCGCATAATTTCACGACAATCGACAGTTAAGTGGCCAGCCAGATCGTGTAATTTAACACCACTGGATTATTTTTTGTGGGGCTATGTTAAGGACAGAGTCTATAGGGAAGCAATCGAATCTACTTCAATTTTAAAACTTAGAATCCATGAAGTGATTAACGAAATAGGACCGCCATTTTGCTAACAAGTGATTAAAAACTTTAATGAAAGAATCGACATCCAGTCAGCGTAGTCGTGATGGACATTCCCCAGATATCATTTTCCATTCATAATTGCAGAAATTTTCTCTTCGTAATACAATAAAAATTTGAATCATCTTAATCTAAATTTTTTGTTTTACTTTGTTGTAGAAAAAGCCTTTATAAAAAAACACCCGGTATGAAGAGGTGGTAGAAGCACTTTTTTTTTTCTGAACCTAAGCTTCTTTAAATACAAATTTCGCTCCGACCTATCGTGTTTATCTTTTGCATGACTAATGGTCATGGCCATTCGCATGTTGGGTTTTACATTTGATTTTTCGTTTTCAAAAACACTTGTGTTAATTAAAGAAGGCGTAATGAACTGTTTAAAGTACTGTAAATGTTTTCTTAATGAAACTAATGGAATTGTAGCGATTATTAAGTTTGATTTATCAACCTGCAGTTGTAATGCAGGTTAATTAAAATGCTCGTACAATGTGTCGCTTATTAAAAATGAATTAACTTTTTAATCACAAAAAAATATTTTACCACTTAAAGTAATTGTGACATTATTGAAAGGGATATTATTAAATCCCTCACTTAATTGTGAATAAAATTACACGGATTTTAATGAAATGTGTTAAATTTTAATCGTAATCTGTGGAAACTTTATAAGTCATTTTCGCCATTTTAAATCTTTTTTTATAAATCCACATTTTTATTTTTTGCCGTGCTGTGTTCTCAAAACTTTTTGAGTACAATTGATCCCAACAACACTTTAATCGAATGCTGTGTATACATAGTAACATACACAGCAATCGAACCAATAAGTTTGAATATTTGTCGAGTGATCGGCAGGCAATACATGTTCGGCACACGTTTTAAACAGGCTTCCATATTGTTTTGGGGTGTTTGGGTTGATTGAAACTGAAAAGAAAATGCACACAAGTACATTCCACAAGTATGCCAGCCAAAGGCATAAAATCAACTAGTAGACACTTTTGCATAGATTTTATATAAAACATTTTTCTTTTGCAAGTTTTTCATCGTTGTTGTATTTTTGTTATGAAACTTAAAATAAACGAAAAGAAAACTATAGAAAAGTTTCTTTTTATGCAGTAGATGATGCAAAAATGTGTTTTGTTTATCCAAGTTAGCTTTACTGTTTTAGAGCTACGCTAAGATATACAGGGTGTCTGCCGAAAAGGTATACTACTTTGTTTGTTTATAATTTTTGATAAATGTTTTATTTAATGTCGGCAATTATGTATGGAATACAATATCAAATAAATGTCCGCCTCTGTTAGCCTCACAAATGCCTTTTGAGCCCTTTTGAGCACATTTTTCATTACATTTTCACACATTTAACGCGGTATTTCATTAATTTCATAACGAATATTTTGTTTGAGTTACTCAAGCGTTTTTGGTTTGTTTGCTTTTCAGATATCTCTACAAAAAGATGTCCGGAGCAGTCATACCAGACGACTGTGAAGGCAAATTAACGTCACCATTTCCTGAAACAAAATGTTGTGGTAGGAGGTCTCACAGTAATTCCATTGTAATCCTGACTATATGCGATGTGGCCCCGTCTTGTTGATACCACATATGTTAATCAAGCCCAAAGCATGCAGTTGTGGTGTTAAAAAATTTTCAATCATATCACAATATCATTCCCCATTCACTGTTACCGTCCAATGATTCCTGCTGACCAAATTGCACACTAGACTGTCACTTTTAATGCAAAGGCGACTGTTAAATAATTTGAGGGATTCCCATTTCTCAGAATCGACTATCCTATTTATTCACATATCCATTCAAATGAAAATTGCCTCGTCACCCATTACGATTTTTTCATGAAAATCGGGGTTGTCATTCGCGAGCTGTAACATCCTATTGGCATATGTACGGCGCACAGTGGCTCAGAATCGTATTTTATTGGCCAAAACTCTGTAACTTTTTAATTAACAAAAATTTTTTAGAAATTCTTTTTTTAGTCAATAGATAACATCTTAAGCTTTCATCGAGTTTAGGTTAAATTAAGGTCGGTACAGCCCGCTGCACTTAAAATTATGCTTAACAATGCTTACATATTTTCTAGTTTTTAGTCAACTTTAAAATAAAACAGTATAACTTAATTTTTCTTTAATTATATATTTATTTATAATTTTATATTTATTTATAGTCATAAATAGATTGTAAATAAATAAATAAATATTTAATATTAATATTTGTATACTTTATTTCATTTAAATATTAAATGCAAATCATAATTATTATTCATTTTGCTCGAATATTTCCTGTAAATATTCTATATTCTGCTCTGTATTACTAGTGTCCTGTAGCAATGCCTTAGCTTCGGCATGTAGGTCTGAATGATTCACTTTTCATTGAATGCGAATGCTAGAGATGAAGGGATCTGACGTTGTCAATAATATATGAAATAAATCTTCATTTGTAGAACTTCGTGACATTTTTCTGGTATTATGTTCTCGGTAAAATCTATAATCCTTATTTCTTTTTTCCTGGCTTCCTCTGATAAATCTCCAATTGGTAATAAATGGAGCTTAATGGCATATTCTCCATGGTAAAGAACTTTGTGCACTGTTGCTGACATATTTCTATAATTGTATTTGGATGTATATGTATATAGCAACGGTTTCCTTGGCATAATCACCAAGTTTTCTAGCATTAATTTGTTCATTGCACGCAAGTACTTCAGTAATTGTTTTAAATCTTGAAATAACATCTATATCCACACCTGTTATACCAGATGTAGTTTCGGGATCCAAAAAGACTCTTCTTGCGGTATTGCCATCGTTTGTATTGCCTGATCCTTGTTTTGTTTGATCTACAATTAACCCATATTTGAGATATGCACCTTAAGCTTACTGATCCTGAAGATCCAAAGTGCAAATCATAGCTAATTTTCAGTACGTGTTCCATAAACCTTATCCCCGTATGTAGCGGTGATAATATAAATTCAAATCCATCATACTATCTACTGACTTCGTCGGTTCTTGGTTTAAACGACTTGATGTTGCTTTACATGTAATACAGCTGGATGAAGCTTTTGTATCAGTCAAAACCTGGGCAGTTTTTCCGTATATAATTGAAAGTATTAATTGGTAATTCAATTTAATAATCTGTTCATCTATCTTTAACTCTAATGGCTTTAGTATTGAAATTTGAGCTCTAATGTCACTAACTTCATTCTTAATGGTATCACGAGTTTCTTATTTATTCTCAAATTTTATTGGTCTGCAGTATTTCGTAGACGATGAAGTATAGTTTTTCCAAATATAATTTGTTTGCATTGTGCTGGACGAAGGTTCCAAGTCTTCTAAGTTCTTTATTAATCGCAATGGCACAAATGACAGCATGAACATATCGCATCCCCATTTACAAAAAAGAGTCAAATTGCAGTTTAGATTTTTTCAACTCACTTCCTTTAAGTGATTGTAACCACCTTTCGGCTGTATGATCAAGTAGAACTTGCAGTTGTAACTGTGCCGAAATTATTGTGATTTTGATAGATTCCTTTGGAGAATAACGTTTCTTTTAAGCTGCAGTTATGTGATGATATGATGGGTATAAATTCTACTTTATATATCTGTACTTTACTGAAATAAATTTTAAACATTTTTTCCTATAATTTTTAGCAGGTAATTGAAACATCTGTGCAAAAACACATGAAAAATTCTGAGAAGTTTTTCAACCATTTGAAGAAATATTTATACTTTTATTTGGGTACGGTTTTCCGTCGACCCTCGTCAAATTTGGTTTGTGAACAAACCGTACCCAGATAAAAGAAATTTTAACCCCGTCGGAAAATCCAAGCACCAAATACCATTTTTGAAAAACAACAGTCCACCCAACATAACAAAAAAAAAACCGCAGCCCATTATCAATAACAGTTTTCAAGAAATAAATTAACTTAAATTCTTTGCTTTTAGCAGCATGCCACGCCCACTACTGTGAATATTTTGCCAAAATTTTTTGGCTACCAAAGTTCTGATCTGTTTCCTTTCTGATGGCATAAAAATTTTAAGAATCCATGTCAAGAAAAAATATAGGTTTTGGCCAATGAAAATTGATTCTGAGCCACTGTGCGGCGGTATAAATCGTCTTGTGGAAGAAGCTTGTGTCAATTGTATCTTCTATGGAAACAAACGTAAATCCTTGATCGAAATTGCGGCGTCAAATTGAGGTTGATGGATTGTTTTGAACACTTTCTTAAGCAGCACTAATCTTTTCAGCCGATCTTGCAGTATGTTGTAGTCTATGCTTGGGCCTATCACCCACAGACCCTCATTCTTCGAAATCATTTGCTACACGATAAATAGTATGTTTTGTTGGCACGTTGTTTCTTTCAAAAATTTCACGTAACTGTTAACTGTTTTAACGATTAAAATACGTTGGTTTATCGAATATTTTTTACATAATAAATGTGGCACGTGTCTACTTCTCGACTGCCAAATATGAACTGTCAAGACTAATGTTCATCAAAATGGCGGCAAAACAAAGTAGTATATCCGTTTTATTATTTGCCACGCTCCTTAAAAAGCTTTCTATATGTAATAAAAAGAGGCTGTTAACAAATTTTTATTAATTAAAACTTTATTTACTCATTCTATAATGTTTTTCTCTGCAGAACAGTGTATTTAATATTTTTATAATCATTCCTATAATAATAATAATATGTTCCCATAAAATACTTATTTTCCTCAAAGTAAAAATTAATATCACGATTTTCATTTTAGTGAATAACTGTTTAAAATAAATAAGCTATCAGTTCTCATTGAATGTAAACTATTAATAAGAATAAGCTCTATAATAATTTTTAAATTGAAGTTTAAAAATTAATAAATAAAGGAATTAATAGTTTTATTGCAAAAACTTGAGTCTTAAGGTTTCCAAGATAGATCTAACTCCTTGGCATTACCCGAGAAATTGTTGCTGACCTATTTAAATCCAGCTAATTTTTGTATTAGATTACTATCTAAATATTTTATATTTAAAGACATTTTCATTCAAAAGTTAAACTGTTGAGCTCTTTTCTATACTCCGCTATAATGTTTGTACAAATCTTCACAAATTCTCTGGCAGTAGATCTCTGTTTGTTTCGCATCTGATCACTTTGTATTATGCAACTGATCTTGAATTAAGAATAATGTGCTAATTGTTTTAATATTCTAATTAAAATAGAAAAAAACCTGCAAGATGTTTGCAGTTTCCCAGCACAAATTAAGGTAACAAATCAAAGGGAAACGTAAAAACATTTTAGAGAAAAAATTTAGGGGAATTTTGCATAATTGTGTAATAAAAAACTGTTTGCATGAATCGTTTAGGATGGCAATTTGGTGAAAAGGAAGAAAAGAATTTTATGATTGGCGTGAAGAGTAATTTTTTATAAAAAGCTATTTTTTGTCAATTTTCTTTTTTATAAAGTTGCACAAATTTGAGGTTAGGAAATAAATAGGAAATAAATTGGCCTAAAACACACACTTTTTTTGTAAACTTCAGTTTTTCTGATACCGCTATTAACTCCCAAGTGAAAATATGGAAATTATTAACGGGGTATGATGTCGGGCAAATGTTCGCCTTAAGCACTTTGGCAGACGTTCGTTTTTTTCAACAAATTTTTATGGGACATTTTGCAACAAAGCTTCGCTTATCTTGCTAATGCAGTTCCGAATTTCATCTTTCAGGGAGTCAGTTGTTTGTGTGATTCGATTTACATCCGCGTTTGGCCTTAATCAGATGGTGGACCAAACCACTGCATAATTTGGAACGTCATGCTCGTCCTAGGAAGCCAAAGTCATAATTCTATGCAACAGAACTTTCTAGTTGCAACTTCGATGATTCCAGAGCAGGGCTGCAAATGATCACTTCTTGCTTAAGAGTTGGAGACTTTCCAACTCCTGTCCAGAACACATGTCTAGCATGCTCACTGGACTGGATCATTCACCTAGCGTGTCATTAACGGCAAAATGATCCCGGCCACCATATTAAACAATAGACCTGATATGGGGCCGCGAAACCACAACCACCACGATACTCCCATAAAGGGCCAACCTCAATAATCAGCCAGAAAACAGTTAAGTGTCTAAAGAGACAAATAACGGAACTCTGCGGGTCACTGATTCCCGTGGAAATAAAGTGGAGTTTCCAGTTGTACCCCTGCTGACTTCAGGGGACTGGGCTCCCTTTTTCCCCCAGTTGCACAGGTCTAGATAGTCGAAGTTCTATAAAGACCATATATATGTGCCCCCGGGGGGTTGTGGGTTGTTTACGTAAACCCGTTCTTTCAAATGACTCTAGAAAAAAATAAAAGAGCGGCGTTAAATGATAAGAATGAGGTGGCCAATTGATATCGCCAAATAGTAAAATTAGGCGGCCGGGAAATTTTTAAAGTAATAAATAAATTGTAGGTGGCTGTAAGGCTTGTGATGTATCGCTAAAACCAAAGATCATTGATGTCAGCATATTCCAATTCTGACCATAAAAAATAGTTATAATGATTTGGTATCGTAGAGAATACACGGTGGCGATGTTTCCTTGCTCATTTTCTAAAAAATACGGACAGAAGATGTCGCCTGTCTATAAACCTTACCATACGCTCACTTTCTTTACAGCCATACCTAAACAAGAGTGGAAAGCGGAACGTTTTCTTCCGCAGAGTTTTTACGCTGAAATGCCATATCTAATATAACTTCCTTGATAATTTTACAAAGAATAACAATGTGGTGTTTGTGTTGTGTATATTTGTTATCAGCTCTATAACTTGTTCGCTAATATTCTGTTTTAAAAAAGAAAACAAAAATTATATGACACTATATTTTATTAAATAGATTTATTTATGCGTAAATGCGCTACCATATACATAATATCAAAACATTGCCCAAAAAAAAAATTAAATGATTTGAATGAATGAATACACAAAAATTCAATCAAGTCCATCTAGTCGTATAACTGGATACCGACTGCAGTACCATCTGCCGGGCTGATTTGTGAATGTAAACCATCCAAGTTGGCACCCAGACGCATTTTTTTTTTTTGTTTTTTCAATAATTATCTATGGTATCTTCAAGAAACTGAACTAACAATAAGTTTTAAAATCTTAAATTCTCCAAAAAAAAGTTACATTAGTCCCGACCATGTCAGAACTAATCTTTTGGGTAAAAAAAATTAACATTAAAAAGACAAAACAAATATTTCCAAGATGTGTCATCTGTAGCGTTGAGGATTAAAGCTGCGGTATCCCTCTTTTTTAATTGGCTATGTCCACTATACTCCAAGATATTGCGAGCAAGGGGATTAGGATGGTCTTCAAGCTTCATTAAGTATTTGCCTGCGTATTTGATGATTTCTGTAGTCACCAGCGGTATGTCTAAATCACAATGTATGTTTGAATTTCTGATGTACCAGGGACGGAAGTTATTAACCGTAAAATTTTATTCTGTCCACGTTGAATTCTATCCACATTTGAAGCTGAGGCAGTGCCCCAAAGTTGGATTCCGTAAGACCATATTGGTTTCAAAATACTTTTCAATATGATGTTTCCATGTAAGGCGACGATCAAGATGTATACCAAGATATCTCACATAACTATGGTGAGGAACAATGTGATTATTGATTCGAACGGGTGAACGTTCACTTTAATTCTCCATAATTTTAACCACAACTCCGAGTTATATGTTGCTGAAGATTTATGGAGGCTTGATAGGAGTTTTCGTGCGAACTTAGACACGCTGTATCATCAGCAAATGTAGAACTTACAGGCATATCGCAGGTATATATTAAATATAAAAGTGGTCCAAGAATGCTACCTTGTGGTACGCCTGAGGAAATTGGTTTGAATAAACTAACGAAGTCTCCTTAACAACAGAAAATTTTCGTCCAATTATGTAGCTTTTTAATAGGTTGCTTATTTTACAAGGCAAGTGAGCGGTCAGTTTCAGAATTAGACCTTCATGCCAAACTTTGTCAAAAGCCTGAGAAACATCAATTAAAATAGCTGAACAATACTTCTTCTCTTCAAAAGTCCTTCTTATCACCTGAACCAATCTATGGGTTTGCTCAATTGTGCTATGTCTACTTCTAAAACCAAATTGATGGTCTGGGATACACCCACTACCCCTTAGCATTGGAGACAATTTATTCATAAGCAACTTTTCAAAAACCTTTGAAATAGTCGGTAATAGGCTTATGGGCCTATATGACTCGGTTTTGGTTAGGTCTTTACCCGGTTTTGGAATCATTTTAACTTTGGAAATCTGCCAGTGGTCAGGATAGTATTCAAGCCGTAAAATGGCATTAAAAATAAATAGTATGATTCTGACTGCAATACTGGGGAGCTCTTTCAACATTCTGTTACTTATACCGTCCATGCCAGGAGATTTTTTCGGGTTTATCTCAGAAATTAACTTTTGAACCTCACGCAACCTAAACTTTAAGGGTCGAGGGGGTAATGCAACGACGCATTCAAAACAAATTTATTCAGTGACATACACACGTACAGTGAAATTATATACATAAAGAAGATTTGTACGGGAGGTACCATGCGTCTTTATGAAATCCCGCCTATATTTGCAGCAGCACTTAAAAAATGCACACCAAACCGACGTACCAAATTATGGGCAAATACCTTTAATCAGGAGCAGAAATAATAGATTTTTAATTTGTGATTTGTATGAGAGGTACCACGCCTCTTTGTCCAATTGGACCGAATTGTAAATCTAAACCAGCCGGGGCGCCACCCAAACGCATACAAAAAAATTTATGTCGTTTAGGAGGAGTTTAGTCACAACACACATACAGTAGCATTATATATATAAAGAAGATTTAAAAAATGTAACGAAATGTTTTGACTTACCTGCCATACATGCTTTCCGTTATTTTGTTACGTTTTATAGGTCTCCGTAGTTTGCCGCAATCGGCATTACGTCGCTTCATTTTGAAATTTGTAATTTTATTAATTTTTAAAAATAACCGTTTTGAAAAAATATATATATATTTGTATATATATAGATATATATATATATATTTGCGTAACGTTTTTAATTTTAATTTTACTTGTGGTAAATTAAATTGTTTTCTTACAAAACAATCTCTCAAGTAGCGTTTTATCTATTTTTCTAATTTTTAATAAATATATAGAATTTTGTTTTTGTGTTTTTTTTTCTTGTTAGTATTTGGTTTTCATTCAAATATTTTGTGTTGTATTTAATTTTTAATACTTTTTTTGTTTTAGCGAAGTTTTGTTGTTTTTGTTATTTGCTGCTGTTTAATTTCTGCAAAGCAAGTAAAACAAATATTTAGTAGCAGAATATCAACAACGACAATAATGAAGTCGTGGATAGAGAGCTATAGCTGCACAAGACAAAATGTCTTTAAGGGGGTAATTATTATTAATTCAACAAACAAACAAACAAACAAACAAACAAATTAGATGATGCACTAATAAGAGCACGCGAAATTAAAATATTTCCAACACCAACACCTTTATACAAATATACTTGATGTGGTTTTTGTTGCTGTTGTTTGATTCTAAAATGTAGTTTCAATTTCAAAAAAATTTGTATACTCGTATGGTCTGTTATTTTTTCTTCTTTATATTCGTTTCTTCTGTTTATAGACTTGAGCTATTTTTATAAAGATCTAATGTAGTTGCTATTACAGTTTGATTTTTATATAAGATTTTTGTTGTTGTTGCTATTGTTGCCTTTGAAATTTTATGCTGATTTAAGTTGACTGTCAAAGGAATTCCTTTTAGTTTTTTTTTAATTCTTATTTCTTATTATTGTTGTTGTTGCAATTTCTAATTTTATGTTGTTAAGTTTTTGTTGTTGAATACGCCAGCAAACATGCTTTTCATTTGAAATACATTTTTGATTTGTTGTTTTTGTTTGTTTATTTATTCAATTTTTCTATAATACAGGTATGGAGGCATTTTATATTCCGCTATTTAACATTTAGTCGCTGCTATTCTTTACGTTTTATTTATGGTCGTTAAAGATATATTTCGCCTGTATTTCCCGTTTAGATTTCAAACAAAAACGAAAATTGAAATATTTCTTAGTTCTGAATGTCGTTTTAAAAGTGTATTTAACGTATTAAACAGCTTTATTATTATTTTTTTTTCTGTTAAATGTCGACAGATACTCAGCAAGTGCTTCTCTTCTTTCCTCCCTATTATATTTTTGTGGCTTTTCTTCTTGCTGCCTCTGCCCTCCTTTTTAAGGTTGTTTTTATTTTGTTTGTTTATATTTGCGTTTTTTTTCACTCTCTGTATGAAAATATTTTGTTGCTGTTGTTGTAGTTGTTATATCTGTAATTAGAAAAAATAATGCGAAAATAAAATAAATAAATTTAAATATTCCTTCTTTTACATAAATTAAGCAAAAAAAAAAAACAAACAACAACAACAAATTGCAAAGCCAATGAGAGTAGAATTAAATAAAAAAGAAATTACATAAATTTCACTTTCAAATGTCAATGTTTTTTGTTTTCTTTTTTCATTTTATAATTCTTAATCAGTCTTTTGTTTTTCCTTAATAAAATTCTAAATATTTTAAATTACTTTTAATTCATAAGAAATCAATCAATAATTATATTTTCACTGTTAATTTATCTGCTGCACACAGTAACTGTTTAGTTGATATCCTCTCAATTATCTTACTATACTCGACTACTTTCCTAAATCTTATAGTTTTAATTTTGATTTTTTAAAACACAGACCTTAATTTTTAATCCGGCTTAAGTTGTAAATTTATTAAAAATATAAAATTATTTTCACAAATTTTTGATTCGAGTCAAAAATGTTCCCGTTTGACAAAATTGCTATTCTACCTTCCGTTTTATTTTAATTTAATGCTACGTTTTTGTAAGTTTGTAAAGGGTTTTTCAATAAGAAGTTTGTTTTCAAAATTTTTATTGTATTACTGTAGTGTAGTGAACTATGTATATGTTAGTTAGTTATTAATCAGTTATATCACTGCTTTTGCCTGCACTTTTGGTATGTAACGTTATGAGTTAGTCAACTTGAGTAGGCGGCTTTTTAATATTCAATATTGAAAAATATTAATTAAGCAACAGCAATTGTTATTTGATTGATTCAATAAGCCTTTATTACCAAGTTGGTATTGTTGTTTTGGGTGAGATATAACAGTGGCGACGAGGAATAATGGCGGCTAAATACGGAGAATTACATCAGTTTGTGGTGGCTACGGGAAATTGGCAGATGTATTTGGAGCAGATGCAGTTTTTCTTTTTAGCAAATGGTGTAACTGATAGTGAAATAAGGAAAGCTATATTTTTATCATCATGTGGGTCAGAAACTTATACAATTTTAAAATCTGTTGCCACACCAACCGATATTTTGAGTGACAATTTTACGTATGAAATGGCAATTGAGTTGTTGACGAAACACTTTTGCCCAGTACCTAATCAAATTGTTCAGCGTTTTAAGTTTTATAGAAGAGATCAACATGAAGGGGGGATATGTTGGGAAAACAGCAAAAATCCTTCAGCAGCAGAACCAAAGGCGTGGCCGGAAACACCTAAACCGTGGTCACGGTTACATATCGACTATGCTGGTCCGTTTTTGGGTACCAATTTTCTCACAATTGTCGATTCTCATAGTAAGTGGGTGGAAGTAAAAATAACTGACAATACTGGTTCATCAAGAACAATACAGTTGTTGAGGGACGTAACTTCGTGTCGCATGAATTTGTGTCATATTTAAAAGGGAATGGCATTAAACACATTACCACAGCGCCATATCATCCTTCATCAAACGGTCAGGCTGAAAGGTTTGTACAAACTATTAAAAATCATTTAAGGAAAATGCCCAAAAACAATGTGGAAAAAGGGTTAGCCAACCTGTTGCTACGCCTACGAACAACTCCGTCTGTAAGTTCACATAAAAGTCCAGCTGAAATTTTAATGGGAAGAAAGATTAAGACATTATTAAGTCACATTACACCGGGAAATTTAAAAAAAAATACTAGTCTACGGAGCGAAAATGCACAAACTGCTAGACATTTTAAAGTGGGTGACAAAGTTTGGTACCGCAATTTTGGAAAGGGAGAACGATGGCTGCCAGCAACAGTAAAGTCTTCAGGATCACGGAACTATAAAGTCTTGGCAAATGGAACTGATATTGCAAGACACATTGATCAATTACGGAGACGGTATGTAGATGTATCATCTGACAGCTGGGGATCTTCAACGCTTAGCAAATCAACACCTCAGAGGAATGAAGCTCCTTTGTCTTCAATAGATAAGGAAACCACAACACTTAGGGACAACCAACAAAGATGCGTTGCAGAAGTTTCCGAATCTGCAGAATATGTTAACGAGCGAGACGGCTTAGCATCGTCAACTAATGTGCTCCATGAATACTATCCAAGGGATGAAGCGGCCGAGGATGCAGAAGAGACACCAAGGCGGCCAAAACGGCAAAGGGCAGTTCCAAAACGGTTGGAGGATTTCTTTTTGGGGGAGGAATTGTAGTGTAGTAAACTATGTATATGTTAGTTAGTTATTAATCAGTTATATCACTGCTTTTGTTTCACTTTTTGTATGTAACGTTATGAGTTAGTCAACTTGAGTAGGCGGCTTTTATATATTCAATATTGAAAAATATTAATTAAGCAACAGCAATTGTTATTTGATTGATTCAATAAACCTTTATTACAGAGATATAACAATTACGAAGAGAAAAGTTCGGCAATTATGAATGAAAAATTATATCTGACAAATGTTCACTAAGACTACGCTAACAGATGCCTATTCTTTTATCAACGTTTTTAATCACTTCTTGGTAAAATGGCGATCCCATTTCGTTAATGACATCACGGATTTTGCGTTTTAAGGCTGAATTCGATTTGATTAGCTCCTCTGTCCTTAACATAGCCCCACGAAAAATAGTCCAGTGGTGTTATATCACACAATCTGGCTGGCGAATTAACTGCTGATTCTCGTGAAATCGGGAAATTTGGTTTGCAATAAATTGATCATTTCATTAGCTGTGTGACATGTCGCACCCTCCTGTTGAAACCACATGTCAGGAATATCCACATCGTTAGTAATAGAACCAAATTGAGTTGTTAGCATTTCGCGATAGCGTGACCCATTGACGCCTCCAAACCATATAGCGCACCATACAGTGACACGTTGAGCATGTAAAAGCTTCTCAATAACTGCTCTAGGATTTTCAGAAGCCCAAATGCGACAATTTTGCTTGTTGACATACCCTTACAGGTGAAAATGGGCGTTGTGTTAAAAAATGATTTTTTTAGAAAAACCAGCCGATTGTTCTTGAATGACTTGAGCGAATCTACGGATTTGAATTCCTGCACCAGTTGATCCTTGTAAGGCTTCAAAGTCAAATCCTTACGCAAAATTCGCTACGGCTGCGATGTTTTTAGTTGAAAGATCCGGCCGAACACGCGTTGGTGTTCACACATTTATCGATTAAATTCTTAATAGCGGTCTTAGAATAACGATTATGTGGTCCGAATATATCACGAATTTTACGAAATGTAACTTTAACAGAACCACCATTTTGATAGAGGTTTCGTCTGAAAAAATCAATTTTTTTCCCCAGAAAAACCAGCCGATTATTCTTGAAAGAATTGAGCGAATCTACGGTGATGTGAATGGTCGTTCAGCAGTCGAAACCTGCACCAGTTGAACCTTGTACGGGTTTAAAGTCAAATCCTTACGCAAAATTCGCCCGCCATGTGGTGGTGTTGGATAACCTCAATTGTTGAGAACGTCCAAGAATTGACAAATTTGAATCTGCTTCAACACTGCGGCTCACGACTACGATGTTTTCAGGTAAACGACCCGGTCGAATACACGTTGGCGTTCGCACATTTTGTATCGAGCCTGTCGACTCAAATTTAACGATCAAATTCTTAATAGCGATCTCAGAAGGACGTTTATGTTGTCCGAAAATATTACGAATTTAACGAAATGTTACTTTAATAGAACCATAATTTTCATTGTGGATTTTAATTATTTTAATGAGATTTTCGTGCGAAATTGAATTCATTGAAATAATTGCCAATGCATCCATCTACTACGAACACGTCAACAAACTAAATGTCAAAACTATCATTTTGTTCGTGTTGCCACAATTGAAAAACAAACGTTTTGTTGAAAATCCAGATTTTAACTGCCGTTTTTTTGTTTTTTCAGGTTGAAAAATTATTTTTTAATATTTCATAAAAATTTATTTAATTTTTATGTAAAAACCTTGTGTTCGAAAAAATTATTTTATTCAAAAATGTGAAATGAAATGTGAGTTTTATTTGATTGTAGGTCAGGGACAGTCACAATATGAAAAACTGGCAAATTTAAAGGCCGCAATGGAAGATATTGCTTGCTGATATCATAAACGATCCTGAAATTTTGGAAAGAAGTCATAAACGACACTAAACACTAAAATTGTTCAGCCACAAATATCTTTTATTTATGCTTTGATTTGTCTCCGAATTTAATTTATTTAAAATAAGTTTGCACAATATTTAATTTTATTTATTTTTTATTTGTTTTAGTTGTTGAATCACTTTTATTTGCACTAAATTTAAATTTTAAATAAATTGTTTAAAAAATGATTTATTTTATCTGTTCTTTCTTCACACATTCTGCAGCAACACAGCTGCATTTTGAAGTACTCGTATTTTAGCTTCTTCTTGACCTTTCGATTCAGTTTTTTTTTTTTTTTTGAAATACCATTTTGCGATTCGTGCGTAACTGAATGCGGAGACGTAATCGAAATGTAAATATTCTTTTTGATAAAGTCGCAATCGATTATCGTTCAGTGCAAACATTGTTTGCGCGTTTACAAACAGCTTTGATTAAAAATTTTTTTGAAAACTTTGTATTATTCCCCTTTTGATGGTGGGAAACAGATTGTAAGGACTCAGTGCCAGTGTTGGCTTTTTTAAGTGCATGTGGCAGCATATTTGAAAGCATTATCTAATAAGTTAAACAGTGGTTTCCATTTTATCCTAAACGATAAAAATAGAGCCTGCCGGCATTTTTGTCTTAAGCCCACAAAAAATGAAAATACTTAATTGGCATTGATGGTTTGGCAATGCACAGTGGGGAGTGTAGCAAAAAAGTATATATGTCAAATGAAAAATATTTTAAATACGCAGCTGCCTAATTTCTTGGACAAATTTGTCTATCCCGCCTACAAATATTGCAAAAGTTTTTGAAGAATGGCTACAAAATCAAAATATTTACACTTGTAAATCGTCAGCATATAGTTGAGATTTTAATCCAATGGTAAATATATGCGTATATTTAGCTAATCACATCACGGATTTTAAGTTTTAGGGCGGAAATCGATTCGATTGGCTCCGTATAGACTCTGTTCTTGACATTGCTCCACAAAACTTAATCCAGTGGTGTTAAATCACATGATCTGGCTGACTACTTAACTGCTGATTGCCGTGAAATTATGCGATCCGGAAATTTGGTTCGCAATAAATTGATCGTTTCATTGGCTGTCTGACATATGGCACCGTCCTGTAAAAACCACATGTCAGTGATATCCACGTGGTCAATAATAGGCAAATTTTTTTAGAGTCTCGCGATAGCATTTCCAACCTCATCTTCGAAAAAAAACGGTCCAACCACGCCTTCAGATCACATAGCACACCATACAATGATACGTTGAACATGTGAAGGCTTCTCAATAATCGGTTTAGGATTTTCAGAAGTCCAAATGCGATAATTTCTGAAAAATTGATTTTTTTCAGTAAAACCAGCCGGTTGTTTCTGAATTACTTGAGCGAATTTACGGCGATGTGAGTGGTCAGTCGGCTTGAATTCCTGCACCAGGTGAATCTTTAAAGGCTTACAAAGTCAAATGCTTACGCAAAATTCGTCATGTTGCGGTTTTAAAATAACCCCAATTGTTGAGAACGTCAAGGAATTGATAATCTTGGATCTGTTTCAACACTGTGGCACACAGTTGCGATGTTTTCAGTTGAACGTACCGACCGAACACGCATTGGTGTTCGCACGTTTATCGACCAAATTTTTAATAACGGTCTCAGAAGGACGATTATGTTGTCCGAAAATATCACGACTTTTACGAAATGTCAGCTTGTATAAATAGTGCAGAGTTATGCCGTGCTTTTGTTAGGGTCGTATTTATTCATGCAACTAAATTGTCCCGCCAACTGGCATTTTATGCGGGTCTAATATCTCCGTCTTATATTATTTGCTGGGTAAGTATGTCTGAGTGAGGGTGTTTTTTTTCGATAGTTAGAGTGCATGAGTAGATTCAGTGGTGTGAAATAAGTCTGACCTGTTCGTTTATAATTGCACTGCTGTTAAAAGTTTTCATCGTATAGATTTCCGTGTTTTCAAGAAAATCTATTCTTCGTGCTTTTTTGCTAGGATGTAGTAATGTCATACATTCATCTACTTTTCTTGGTGCATGTCCGTGAGTGTTAAGGTGCAATGCAAAGTTGAAGTCTCCTCTTTTTCGTTCGTATGAGCGTATGTGTTCTGTAAATCTTGTCTTTAGGATTCGTCCAGTCTGTCTTCTATAAGTATGTTTGCAGTTACAAGTAAGTCTGTATACTCCCCTGGAACTAAACTTGTCAGTTGATTGAGATTATGTCTCAGAGTGTTGCCAGTTTTTAATGGTAAGAGTAAATCTTCTTTGTGAAAAATATTAGTTTATCTATATATTTCTGGTCCTGCCTCTTTATTCCTCTTTTTAGTGTTGTATTGTCTAAGCAGTTTGTCGATAGTAGTGGGTTTGTAGCCGTTGCTTTTAGCTATGGTGTAAATTGTATCAAGTTCTTTGTTGTACTTATTTGGAGTGAGTGGGATTATTTTAAGTCTGTGTATCATATGTCTAACTTATATGGGGTAGGGTGGTTCAAGGTGATGTGGATAGTAGTATCCGGCATAGTTAGTTTTCTATAAATATTAAAGGTTAGACAGAGCATGATAAGATTTACATCAGTGCCGAGTTGTGTAAGCCATAACCTGATGGTGGATCCAACCACTATGGGTGATATGTAGCGTTCACCCATGCCCTAGGAAGCCGAAGCATAATACTATTCAACAAGTCATTTCTAGCGGCAGTTTCGAGAGTACGAAGCAGGGCCGCCCTCCCCCACTCCTTGCTGAAGAGTTGAAGACGTTCCAACTCTTGGTCCAGAACACGTGACATAGTATACTCACTGGATCCGTATCATTCGCCATTTCTTGGTCAAAAGTGAGATTATACTGGCCCCTTAATCATTTTATGAGGACCTATGAAACCACAACCACCACGATACTCCCCGAAGGGCCAACCTCAATAATCAGTCAGAGAACAGCAACAGCTGAAATCTGGGGCTTACTGATTCCCGTGGAAATAACGTGGATGTTGTCCAGTTGGCTCCTGCTAGCCTTTAGGGGACTGGAGTACCTTTTACCCCCAGATGGAACATCTCTTAAGGGTGAGATTCCATTAAGACATATCAATGTGCCCCTGGGGGGCACAGGGACAGTCAGTTCCTCATGTTATTGTGATGTCAAGATAATTCAAGTTTCTGCTTTGTTCTTTTTTCATTTAATTCGCCCTATATAAAATGGCAGGTGGTGGCAGTATTTAAATGCATGAATAGATACGATTCTAACGAAAGAACAACACAACCCAACACTATTTAAACCAGCTAAAATAATACCAACTCTTCAGTATTATCTAAAAACGCGGCTTGAAAATGTTGTCGAAAGCGCTCGCCGATCATACCGAACAAACAGCCAGTAACAACGGTTTTCACCGAAGGAAATGACAACTGTATTTCATTTACTGGCAGAACAAATCCAAACAACTTAATTTAATTAACATTTAAAATTATCTTTTAAAATGTAAGCGATTTTAGAAAATAATTTTGTGTTAAAACTAAAATAAAAACTTTCCATTTTCATGCTTAAATAACTAAGCAATAAAATTTATTTAATTAAAAACGTTAAAAGTATTTATTTTATTTTATGTTTAGTTTAGTTTTTTTTATTCTGCAATTGGTACAGATGCCGTTTTATTATCTCGATTAAAGGTGTGAAAGTAAAAGCAGTGGGGGTAGGTTAGATGTAGGGTGGTATGAAAAAGCAGAAAAAGAACTCAAATCATTACATACTCTTATACACGATTGCCAAAAAAGAATTAAATAATAAACAAATATGGTTGTGTATTTATAAAAAAAGCAATAAAAAGAATTCATATTAAGAGGTGACCAGATAAGACGGAAAAGAATAAATAAATTTATTTAATATAAATAAATTTGTAGGTTTTAATTTTTGAGATTATTAGTCGTACTATCTATTTTAGTATTAAAACAAACTTAACAATCTTTATTCATATTTAATTTGTTTATTTTTTTGTATTTTCTAAATTTTTGTTAAGAAAAATTATTTGTAAAAATTTTGTGAACATTTTCAAAAAAAATACGAATATTAGAAATTGAGACGCAACGCAGTGTTATTTGGTTCGTTACATTGTGTATGTTGGTTGTATCACCAACTAATTTGTTAAATGAGTGTGCGAAAAATATTCATAATCAATCAATATTAAGTTGGTTAGATAAAGCTTTTTTAGTTATTCTCTTTATTGATCGACACTTTTATTTATTCTTTCTTTCTGTTAACCATCGGTTTAGTAATAATTACAATTATTTTTTATTCTTTCATGGTTTTACCTTCAAACACATTAGACTGATTGTTTTAAAGTAATCATGAATGCGCGGTACCTTAGTCTTAGTTATTAGTCTTTCAAACACAATATTGCTTGATTGTGAATATTCCCCTCCGCGTATTCATATTAAATTAATTACTTGGCTGAATAGAAGATATTTACAAAGTTCACAACTTGGGATAGATTAATGTAAAGAACGGTGATTACAGATGTAACGGGTTCAGAAAATTATGCATTCTTTCTCCTAGTGGAAATATTTTTTTGTTTCCATAAAAAAATTAAACAGGAATTTTTAAATAATTTTTCTGTCTTAATAAATTTAGAAATTCAAATCTCCCTGAACTTAAGCCGAATTAAGATGATTCATTTATTTTAATAAATAAGGAACAATTTATTGTTGCTTTATTTCGAAGCATTTATACCATTATGCGTAGAATAGTATATAATTCAAATGACAATCTCGATTTCGCTTCAAGCCCTGGAAGTGGCCGATTTATTATTTGTTGACTTTTTTTCGCAAAAGTATTTCAAATATTTTTTTTTTCGAACCAGCACTCAGGGGATGAACCCTGACTCAAGATGACCCCTAACTCAAGATGACCCCTACTTTTGCATTGTGCCAGAATTAGGAAATTAGGTTATGGGGACAAGGAAACAGGGAGTAATGTTTGTGGACATTCAATTTTAGCTTTCGTACATCGAAATTAACAGGAAAGACCTTCAGAGAGAGTTTATTCCACATACGAACCGTTCTGCTAAAAAACAAATTTTCCTGTAATGCGTGATGCGATGCATTTCCCAATCAACCACAAGTGGATGCGCTCTCAACGAAAGTCGAGTTAAACGCTAAAACATGCGAGTAACAGGAACAAGTTCCCCAATTTCATTAGAGCACTTACCATTGTAGTAGTGATAAAACAGTGAAATGCATTCCACATTGCATCGATGCCCTACTGTCCCCAATAAGCCTCTTGACACTCTCCTGTTTGCGGTCCAGCAACTGCAAAATAGACATTGGGCCGCCGGCCAATACATGAGAGTTGTATTCCATTTTTGGACGGATATAGGTGGTATAAACAGTACGAAGATCGGATTAGGTGAAATATCTCTTACATCGTTTGAGAAAACCGAAGCACTGGAAATCTTCTTTAGAAACTAGAAAAATGTGTTAGTCTATCGAGCATCGCACTGATTTTTCACGCCAATAGCATCAAGAGCTTCCAATTCTGTAATACCTATATAACCCATAGTAACAGATGCAGCACCATTTCCGAACACAGATCTATGTGTAAGTGTGCAACATTGTGTCTTGCGAGCATTAAAATTGACTTTATTCATACGACCCCGTTTCGAGACTGTTGCGAGATCTTGATTGAACATATCATTCATGTTCACCTCCGACTGGTTCGGTCTATTACCAAATGAATACGAATGGCAAATGGTGCTGTCATCAGCCAGAAAGTATACAGGGTTGTAAGATTGAGAAAGAAGGTTATTTAGAAAAATAAGAAAGAACGGAGCCTTGTGGTACCCCTGAATTAATCTTGAACTCGTCGGAAGAAATCCCATCTATTACAACAAAGTATAGGTGCGATTCCTGAGAATACTCGATATAAATATGGAGAAATTACCACCGACACAAAAAGCAGCAAGTTTTGACAGAAGTGTATCATGCCACACTCTATCAAACGCCTTGGAAATATCTAGAGCCACCACCTTACACTCTCCAAAATGATGTTGCACCATTGTTTCGACAGGATAGCAGCAAGCAAGTCGCTCGTAGAGCGCCCCTAGAAAACCATACTATTCAAATATTGGTCGTGAGCATGTCAAAATTTAATAGATTTTTCATATAGACTAAGGACTTGACATACCCTACGTGAAAATGACAGAGGGTTGTCATCAATTCGCCTGATCACTGCGATCGATTCATGAACGTTTGACTTGAGATAATCTAGTATATTGTATATTAATTTATTGGCACGTAATTCACATTTCTGGGCATTCTTTCACACTTCACAAAAATCTCTAACTGCTTAATGGCTTGAAGTTCAAAAGATTTGTCTCAAGTTAAAACTTTTCTCATAGTACTATGCAGCGCCTGCGCACTGACTGAAGTCTTTTAATAAGCATAGTAAGCTAGTTTTCCGAAAGATGTGTTTATCAGTGTGAATGCACATGTGAAGGCAAATTCGCACGTCTATCAAAATTTTCAGTTGACAGACGAATTATAAGTTTTGCCGCTCGCCGTACATGTAAACGGGGTTTTTTTATAGTTGACAACACTTTTTTTTACAAGGCGACCATTTTTTTCAGCTCTAAAGTCTGGACAACGCTTCCAAAATGTGGAAATTTATTTAAAAAATCATGGTTGTGTTTAAAGTTCGCGATCCCCAATTCATAAGCGAATTTTGTTTAAATGGATACATTAATAAACAAAACTGTTATATTTGGGGTAATGATAATCCTTAAGTTTATGTTGAGACACTGTTACTTCAAAAAAAAACTGACTGTTTAGTGTGCCTGGGAAACATTAGTCTGTACTTCTTTAAAAGCAATGCTGGTCAGAACGTTACAGTCAATGGTGACCACTATAGAACCAACTTTTTCGCTCATCAATTGAACAATTACGATGTGCAGGAGCTGAAGTTTCAACTAGACGACGCTGAATGTGATACAGCTCGTTTTATAATTGATTTATTGAAGGAAACGTTCGCATTGTTTAACGTTTCGGACCCGTAAATTCGGCTCCAAGAACGTGCGATATAACACTACTAGACTATTTTCTGCGGAGATGCGTGGTAAAATTTACGTCGGTACGTAGCGTGTGTAAGCCATAACTCGACAGTGGGTAAACCACTGCGGTGATATGATGCGTGCGCCCGCACCCTAGGAAGCCAAAGAATAATTTTTAGCAACACGTCATTCCTCGTTGCACTTTCAGTGCTTTCGAAGCAGGGCCGCCAACTCTCAATCCTTGCTGAAGAGTTGAAGACTATCCAACTCCTGCTCCCGAACACATGACGAGCATGCTCACTTGATCCGGATCATTCACCCATTGTTTTTAGTAAAGGTGAGATGATCCTGGCCCCTTAAACAAATTCATGAGGGTCGCGAAACCACAATCACCACGATACACCCGAAGGGCCAACCTCAATAATCAGACAGAGAACAGCTAAAAGGCTACAAAACCAAAAATCTGAAGTCTGGGGCTTACTGATTCCCGTGGAAATAACATGGAGCTTCCAGTTGACTCCCTGCTAGCCTTAAGGACACTGGGCTCCCGTTTTTTTACCTGGTGACAGATAGTGTGATTCGTTTTACATCCGCACCTGGCTATGTAGCCTTAATCAGATGGTAGACAAACAACAATTGTATAATTTGGAACGTCATACATGCGTCCTAGGAAGCCGAAGAAATAATTCTAAGCAACAGAACCACCTAGTTGTAACTTTAATGATTCCAGGGTAGGGCTGCAAACCATCACACCTTGCTAAAGAGTTGGAGACTTTCAACTCCTGTCCAGAACACATGTCTAGCATGCTCACTGGACTAGATCATTTACTTTGCGTGTCATTATCAGTGAGATGATCCTGGCCACCATAATAACCATTATACTGTTATGGGGCCGCGAAACCACAACCACCACGTTACTCCCATATAGGGGCCAACCTCAATGATCAGTCAAAGAACTATTAAATGTCTAAACAGACAAATAATGAAATCTGCGGCTCACTGATCCCCGTGGAAATAAGTGGAGCTCCCAGTTGACTCCCTGCCTGTCTTCAGGGGACTGGGCTCCCTTTTTCCCCCAGTTGCACAGATCTAGATAGCTGTTACGTACTATAAAGACCATAAATGTGCCCCCGGGGGGAGATTTTTACCTGGTGACACATGTAATGACGGTGAGATTCCATCAAGACATATAAATGTGCCCCCGGGGGGTTTCTGTGGAGATATCTGAAGCCCCTAGCCTACGCCGATAAGCCCCAAACGACCGCTTGGAGGACAACATTAGACGCATAAGTAATCGAAAATTAGACCTCCAGATTAGATTAGGTCCGAGCCAGCCGTGACGATCATATGCCAGAAGTCATATTTAAATTATTAAAAATTCATCCATTTTAAAGGTATATCTGACATAACTTTTTGCAGCTTTCTTATGTCTTTTACACAAGCAATGTTTCAATTTGTTTACACGGCAGGCATATGTTTATCCCATGTAAAGCTTTATGCAATATAGTGACAACTAAATGTATTTGGTAACTTTAAACATAAAAATTACAAAAAAAACTGTCTGGTCACTCTTAACAAAATAGTGGTTTTACATGAACTGATATAAAATTTTAAAGTTTATTTTATGAAAATAAAAATTAAAACATGTTGGCATTGGAAAATAATCTGATTTAAAATTTGTTGTAAATAGAAAAAACAAACTTTAAATAACGAGTGTTTAATATTCGGTCATGTATTTACAACTCAACACAATTATTTGTGGATAAATATTTTAATTTTTAAATATTTTACCATTTTTTGGTTTACATAAGCTGTGATTTTTCTGTCGGTCTATGTCTTTTGTCTATATCTATTTGTCTTCCATTAAAAAAAAGTTACAATTTCCTGTTTCCTTCTTTTTGCAATCTTTACCTAAATTTTTGTTGTGCTATTTATAAAAACATTAGTAAAGAAACAGAAATTCCTAGTTTTTCTTTCGTTAAATATGTGACCGAACCTCGTCATAAGTTCTCGAAACAACGTTGTACTCGTATACACATCAATGGTTTGTTTAATATGCAAAAAAATAAACGTTTTAACAACAATGCCGCCTTTAAACTTTCTTTGAACAGTTCGAAAAATACAAACGAACACTTGACACCGTAGAGACACTATGTAGAGAATTTGTTCGATAATGTTTTTTAAGTGAAACATGTTGTTTCTGCTTCAATGCCCCAAGATACTAAAAGGAAATTAAGACATGTTGTATGGGCACTTGTATCTGAGAACAAATAGGAGATGATGTTAGCAATGAAGGTAACCATTTTCTACTACCATGTCTATTGTCCTAATCATCAGCGTCATCATCACACCATCATCATCATTGTTCCCATTTACATACATCTGTTTCTAGATAGTTGTCGTTATTGCACACAAATCGTTAGAAGTTTTGTGATTACAGTGGCACCAATTGCAAAATTACTGTTAATTAGTATGGCAAATGGTCTATATTAAAGTCCAAGTGCCTCGCTCTTGCAAACATGGTTACCTGATTAACTAAATCTGGCATAAAACTGGTCGCATTTGTATAACTCTTGAAATCTCCACGAATTAGGAATATTTAATGTACATATGTATGTGTATTAGATATATATTTCAGTCCTTGTAACTTTTCTATTTATTAAGCGATTTGAAAGATACTCTCGTTTTCATAACTAGAATCACTTAAGATTCTGTATTTGTTAAATAACATTCCATGTCGTCGAATTTCTCTTTCATAAGCTTTATGGGAAAGCCAACTCCAAACATTTTTAAACATGTCAAGATCAGAAGAATATTGTAGTAAATTATTAGAAAAACATTTCGCTTTGAAATAAACTTTTTTGCAACTTTGTCATTATATATAGAAAAATATTAAAAAAATAGTTTAATTTAAGTTACCAGAATCTTGAAAGTTTCGCCAGTCAATTTTGCAATTTGAAATTCTAAATTGATTGATCCGTAATCCAGACTACAGCTCTAGTATTTTTTTTTTCGATCTATTCTCATATCGTGTAATTAAAATTTTAAGATTAATCATCAACACAGTCTATTATCTGTCATATGATCTCTAGCAAATTCTAATGGATTTCTCTAAAGACATTAGTCTGCTTGCTCTTTTCAGTATTGAGATACATACATGCAAAATCTGGCCTTAAGTTGTTTTACAAACTAAAGGCCTGACTTTTGGCGCTGAAAGAAAAAAGTTTGCCAGAATTATTAAGTTTTTTGCTTTTTTACAATGAAGTTAAACCGCTTGATATCCTTCCTTCATAATTTCTTTTCACTGTTTTCAATAATTTTTCCAGCTCTATTTTGTGATAGAATATCCTTGCAAACGATAAACTTGAATTGTGGCTTGTATCTGTATTTAAAATATTTTTTTATTTTGGCAATTTATCGCTTAGATTTATAACAAATATTTTTCTTCTGCCAATAGTTTAACGTATAAAAAACAAATAACGATTGTTTTTGTAAAGGTATAGACAACACTTTTTTGTAACCGGCGGCCATTTTGTCAGCTGTCAAATGATTTATGTTTAATTTGGTTTGACATTTCAATATGACTGATGTCTGAACAACACTTCTTGTACAAATTGCACCCCCCCCCCCTCCTCGGGGGCACATTTATGGTCTTTATAGAACGCTCGACTATTTAGACCTGTGCAACTGGGGCTATAAGGGAGCCCAGTCCCCTGAAGTCAGCAGGTGTACAACTGGAAACTCCACGTTAATTCCACGGGAATCAGTGAGCTATCAGTGAGCTCGCAGAGTTCCGCTATTTGTCTCTTTAGACATTTAACTGTTCTCTGGCTGATTATTGAGGTTGGCCCTTTTTGGGCGTATCGTGGTGGTTGTAGTTTCGCGGCCCCATAACGGACAAGTTAGTTTTATATGGTGGCCAGGATCATATCGCTATTAATAACACCCACAGGTGAATGATCCAGATGCAGTGAGCATGCTAGACATGTGTTCTGGACAGGAGTTGGAAAGTCTCCAGCTCTTCAGCAAGGAGTGGTGGTTTGCAGCCCTGCTCTGGAATCATCAAAGTTGCAACTAGGAAAAACCTGTTGCTAGAATTAGTCTTCGGCTTCCTAGGGCGTGAATGACGTTGCTTTTCATCCCCAGTGGTATGACCACTATCTAAATAAGGCTCACTGCCAGGTGCAGATGTAAATCTTATCACGTAATGTACAAATTGGAGCCCCCCGGGTGCAGATTGATCACCGTCATTACATGTGTCAATCACCTACAAGGCTAGCAGAAGCCAACTGGACAATTCCACTTTATTTCCACGAGAATCAGTAAAGCCCCAGAGTTAAGTTTTTTGTCTTTTTAGCCTTTTAGCCGTTCTCTGACTGATTATTGAGGTTGGATGATTATTGTCGGGAGTATTGTGATGGTTGTGGTTTCGAGGCCCTCGTTTGAGTTGTGTGGGTCGGATCATTCACAATGAATACTATGAATAGTCCTGATTCAGTGAGCATGCTTGCGGTTGTGTGTTTTAATTTTATTAAGCTTGCATGTATTCTAGACCGGGAGTTGGACACGGCCTGCTTTGAGCTCTTGAAGTTGCAACTAGGATATACGTATCTGAAGGCTTCCTAGGGCGAGGATGATGCTACACATCATCCACAGTGGTTTAATACACCGTCAGGTTATGGCTTACACAGCTAGGTACTGACGTAAATCTCATCATCCATGTACAAATTAGGCTCAAAACAAGATCACGATTTTCATCAGCGAATTTTTTAAGCGGTAAAAAGCTCATTTTTATTTTAATGGATACGTCAATCAACAAACTGGAGTGATAATAATCCTTAAGTGTATGATGAGATACCGTCATATGGAAAAAATATAGACTGTTTGGTATGCCTTATGGGCTGGTGGCATCTTTGGTCTGTACTTCTTTAAAAACGATGATGTTAGAACGTTACAGTCAATAATGACCACTATAGAGCTATGATTAATGACTTTTTCGTTCATCAATTAAACAACTATTACGTACAAGAGTTGTGGTTTCAATAAGACGGCGCACTATGTCACACAGCTCCTACCACAATTGATTTATCGAAGGAATAGTTTTACGTTTCTGGCCCATGAATTGGCCTCCAAGATCAAGCGATTTAACGACGCTTGATTATTTTCTGTGGGAATATATGAAATCGCTAGTCTACTCCGGTAAGCATGAGACAATTGACCGTTGTTTAGAGGATAACATTCGCCTCGAAATTGACGATATACGGACGCAAATGACGCTACGTCTGAGCCAACCGCGGCGGTCATATGTCAGAAGAAATATTTAAATTAAAATTCCAGATTATCTAAAGCAAATTTCATGTCAATTAAGAAAATGTATCTTTGCTTTATTGCATTTCAAAGCTCATACCTCTATAAAAACACCCTTTACTTGCTAAATGCAAATTGCTTGTAATCAAAGGAACAAAACTTTTGTTTGCTTTTTTTAAGGGGAACAAAATAAATGATTTTTAAAGTACAAAAACTCAGCTGAAGTAAATTTACTTTTAATGTTTCACTAACCCATGGTGTAAATTAGATGCATTAATTTACATCTGAAACAGCTTTAATTTTTATTTCTTTCGTCGAAGACTTTTAAATGTAGAACTTTACTCTACACGGAGGTATGATAAGCTGCTGTAGAGCAATACGAAAGATTCTAATAGATATCAAATAGATTGATGTTATTTATTGGGATTCGACCTCAGGTGAATTAAGCAATTGCACTAATTCTAAGAATTCAGTGTAGGCTAACCATCTAATATATAGCACACCCGCGTAATTGTTACTGTAGTTTAGAGGTTTTATACTTATTACTATTTACTTTGCCATGAGTCCCACTGTAAGATGTAATGGTGTTGTGTTAACAAGCAATAAAAATAACTGGATATGATTTTAAGGGCAGACAAGATATTTTCTATTTAGCTGGAGAAGGAACGAACATATGTAGAATAAAGAAATATGAAAAATAATCAAGTATTTAAAGTGGTTGTGATAATCGTTAGCTACCCTACATCATTGATTGCGATGATAGAAAAGGAGATTTTAGGATTTTAAATTTTTATAATGAAGTTTTCATCCCATAGCAAAAAATAATAAGTAATAACACCCTCGATCAGATGATTAAAACTACCTAAATTTCTGCTTTTAAAATTTCCTTGTCAAATATTTATTTACTACCACTGAAAAGGACATTTTCTTAAGATTAGAAAAAAGGAAGGAACAGTATTTTCAATACTGCGAAATGAGCCAAAATCGACGTTTATTGTTCTCAAGAATATTCTTATCGAACAATTGCATTGAAAATTGCGTAAAGTCATAGAAGTACTCAGATACTTCTATGACGTTCTGCGCTTTTAAGTAACGAAAATAAATTAAATTTTAATAGCTCAGATGATCACGTTTACCACTATCCTGAAATTTTTACAGGTTAATCGCTTTCAAGGCGCAGAAATAATTGGCGGAGCTCTGTTATAATCTGCTGTCTCTACAGTTTTTGATATTAGACAATAGGAGTATGTTTGAGTTAGTTTTAAAAGGACTTGGTTCACACTAAGAAGTTTATCTCTTTAACGAGGCACCACATTCTTTCGATGTAATTGAACACGTTTTGCCTTAGCTTTTTTCAAAAGGAGAAAAGATTTTTTTTTGTTTTACGGAAGAAATATTCTTGGTCATAGATATTTATATCAAATTATATTTTTTAGGTGCCCCTGTAGACTAGTAGATAGTGTACTAGCTTGTCAGTATGGGGTTGTGAGTTCGATTCCCAACGAAGAGCTTGGTTTTTTCACTACAAAAATAAAAATTGACTGTCGGTGGGGCTGCTCAGCGATGAAGGCATAGTCACTGATCGCTGTGGTGTTTTATACAGCAGTTAATTTCCGACTATCCTTCTTAATTCACCATCTGTTTCATCTCTTCTCTGTCCCTTTCCTAAAGAATGCAGCACGGTACTTGACTAAATAGGCATTGTTGCCTAAAGTGCTACTTCTCTTTAAAAAAAACAGATGGCGCTGTTTTGGGATTCTAAAGGTATAATTTCTAAGATAACTGTCGATTTGAACATGCGTTTTAAAAGATATATTGTGTTCAATGAAGGCATAGTCACTGTTCGCTGTGCTGTCTTTATACGGAAGTTAATTTCCGACTATCCTTCTACTTTCACCACCTGTTTCATCTCTTCTCTGTCCCTTTCCTAAAAGAATGTAGCACGGTACTTGACTAAATAGGCATTGTTGCCTGAAATGATACTTCTGTTAAAAAAAGGAGAAAAGAAATTGACGATAAGGAAGCACCAATTCAAGCCATTAAGGAAGCCACTTTCAATTTAATAAATGCCTTATATTCACTCATATTCTAATTTATCAGTAATTTTACAAAAATTAATTAAATTTATAATAACGGTAAATGGTTGAATTATAAAATAATTAATTTTTAAAGAAAAAATTTAAAAGGGTCTAATTCGGAACGAAAAAAAATTCACGTATAAGGAAGCAGTAAAATTTTAGTTTTCGGCAAAAAATTTAAAAAAGTTGTGCGCTACCAAAACACAGATTTAAGTGGTTCTAATCTTCTGATCGAAAAGGATAAACTATTCTTTTAATGTGAATTTTGTATGTATATTTTTTTTAAAGTGCAATTCAATAAATTTTCTGCAATTTATTTAGAAAAGAATGTAAACATAATTGAGATGTAATTGTTATTAAAACTTTAACATTTTCCCAAGTCATTCTCATTTTTTTAATGAAGTTTGCTGTTTTTGATATTAAGTTGTTTTAATTTGTTTCGTCATTAAATGAAATACTGTTGTCATTCCTTTCGTTGAAAACCGTCGTTACTGGCTGTTTATTTGGTGTGATCAGCGAGCGCTTTCGATGCGATGACATCACTATCAAGCACTGTTTTAGATAGTACGAGGGCTGCTAGTTATATTTCTGGCCTGGTAACACTGACTAGCTAGGCACCAGCTGATGTTTTCAGTGCAATCTTAACATTGTTAAACATAACCTCAACCAAAACATTTTGCCATTTTATTGTTGTTAGTGTTAGTGATAGCAGGTTGAAAAAGGAAAAGGAGAAAATGGAATTAATTCGTAAACATTTTCGTGCAATAATTTTTCATAACTTTCGACATGGCCTGACACGACAACAGTGCACAGACGAACTTAATTCCTTATATGGTAATGAAGCACCTTCTTACAGCACCATTAAAAACTAGTATAACGAATTCAATCGTGGCCGACAATCACTCCAGGACGAATCCCGTGCAGGTCGTCCAACAACGGTTGTTGTGCCAGAAAACATCGCAGCTGTGCATGAGCTGATTAAGCATGATCGTCATGCATAGAGCCATGATTAATGACTTTTTCGTTCATTAATTAAACAACCATAACGTGCAAGAGTTGTGGTTTTAATAAGACGGCGCATTATGTCACACAGCTTAAACCGCAATTGATTTATTGAAGGAAACGTTTGGTAATTGCATAGTTTCATGTTTCGGGCCCATGAATTGGCCTCCAAGATCAAGCGATTTAACGACGCTTGATTATTTTCTGTCGGAATATATGAAATCGCTAGTTTACTCCGGTAAGCATGAAACAATTGACCGTTAAGAGAATAACATTCGCCGCGTAATTTGCGATATACGGACTCAAATGACGCTAGGTCTGAGCCAGTGGCGGCGGTCATATGTCAGAAATATTTAAATTAAAATTCCAGATTATCTAAAGCAAATTTCATTTCAATTAAGCAATTTCATTTCAATTGCTTTATTGCATTTCAAAGCTCATACCTCTACAGCATGAGCTGATAAAGCATGATCGTCATGTAACATATCGCGAGATGGAGGCATCTGTAGGGATTAGTATGACAAACATCAATAAGATCTTGCATGAACATTTGCATGTGAAAAAGTTTGTTCACGTTGGATACCGCATAATCTGACAAACGCACAAAAGGATGCTCGTGTTGATTGGTGCAAGAAAATGTTGCAGAAATTCGCTCAAGGTGCATCAATAGCAGTTTATAATATCTGCACAGGTGGCAAATCATGGATATACTCATATGATCCTAAAACAAAACAGCAATCCACCCTATGGGTCTTTCAAGACGAGCGACAGCCCACCAAGGTTGTTCGTGGAAGAAGCACATCAAAGCAAATGGTTGCCTGTTTCTTCGGCATTACCGGTCATATGGCAACGTAAGACGGTTAATTCGGCATGGTACACCACTATTTCTTTGCCAGAAGTCTTTGAGAAACTTCGGGAAAAGTCAAAGAAAAGACGCATCATTATGCATCACGATAATGCGAGCTGTCACCGATCGGCTGAAACAATGGAGTTTTTAACAGGGCAAAACATTGAATTGATGGGTCATCCGCCGTACAGCCCTGACTTGGCACCTAATGACTTCTTGTTTCCGAACATCAACAAAAAACTACGTGGACAACGGTTTCCTACACCTAAAGAAGCAGTTTCTGCATTTAAAACCCATGTTTTAGAAGTATCTAAATCGGAGTGGAAAAAGTGCTTTGAAAATTGGTTCCAACGCATGCAAAAGTGTATAAATCTTCATGGAGAATATTTTGAAAAGCAATAAAATAGATTTTGTCTTTAAATGCTTGTGTTTTCATCCTTAGGCCACAAATATAAATAGCAGCCGTCATACTGGAGAGTTAGTATAAATAGTATTGGGTTTAGGTAGTTCTTTCATTAGGGTCGCATCTATAGGGTCTGCCAAATAACTTTTTTTTTGTTTTGAATGCTATAAACAAAACTACACAGTTTCGGCTGTGTGGCACGTAGCGCCGTTCTGTTAAAACCAAATGTGGCCAATATCTTCCTCTTCAATTTTTGTGAAGAAAAATTCGTTCAACATGGCCCGATAACGATCGCCATCGACTGTAACGGCCACTCCTGAAAAATGGCCCAGTTATGCATCTGGACCAAAATCCGCACCAAACAGTGACTCGTTTTGGGTGCGTCGGCTTTTCAATGTATGCGTGCGGCTTTTTTGTGCCCCAAATGCGACAATTTTGCTTGTTTACATACCCGCCAAGGTCAATGAGCTTCATCTAAAAAGATGTTTTTTTTTGCAAAATCGGCATCTTCCGTAAGTCGATCGCAGGCCCACTTAGCGAATACACAACCATATTCGTTCAGCGGAAGGATAAAACTAATTATCTGTCAAATTAAGCATGAGCTAAGTATTACCATTCACGAAATAAGCACTAGTTGAAAAAAAAACGTTAGATTGCGAACCCGACAGGTAAATTGTCCCGCCACCTGGCATTTTGTGCGAGGTTAAATTCATATTTCGGTCTTTTATTATTAGCTAAGTAAGGGTGTCCATCAGAGCATGTTTTTCGTTTGCTAGAGTGTATGAGTAGTTTCAGTAGTGGGAATATTGTGTCTGAGGTTGTGTTTACCTGTTCGTTTATGATGTCGCTATTAAAAGTTGTTGTTTTGCAGATTTTCATATTTTCAAGAATGTCTAGTCTTCGTCCTTTTTTGCTAGGATGTAGTAATTTCATACATTCTTCTTATTTCTTTTGGTGCCTGTCCTTGAGTGTAAACGTGTAATGCAAAGTTGAAATCTTTCGTTTCTACGAGCGTATGTGTTTTGTAAATCTTGTTTTTAGTGTTCGCCCATTTGGTCCTATATAGTATGTTTACAGATTTGTCAGTTGTTTTTGTTGATGTCTTGAGATTATGTTTCAGAGTGTTGCTGGTTTTTAATGCTGTGAGTAAGTCTTCTTTGTGACATAGGTTAGTTAGAATAACGAACTAACTTAGTTAGTTTGCTGTCTTTACTTAAAGAAAATTGTTTTTCGCTTTTCTAAAAATTTAGGTAAAGGCTTCCTGATGATCTGGCTTAAGCAACTACTGAAACTGAAATAAATACAGGTAACAGATGTTACAATCAATAAAACATTGCATTTTTATTATAAAATGTAATGGGTTGTTAGCATAATGTATGTCTATAATAATACCTGGGTCAGCTGGTATTGAGAACGAACTTCGCAAAGAAGAAATGCAAACAAATAAGCTCGATGCCCACCGCGACTGTTTTAACGGCGGCAGTAATCCAGTCCATGTTACTTTGGGCCTTTCACCGTCATCCGCTAAGGCACATTGGAAGCAGTTGGCGGTTGGAGACGAATTTATGGCGTGTGTGTATTTTTGAAGTACACAACGCTCAATAATTACGTAAATGCGATACCACATAAAATCAAAACACAGCGCACAAAAATTTAAATGCATTGAATGAATGAAAAAATGTATTCAACTCGATCCAGTTGTGTAGTTGCAGTCTAGTTGAATAACCTGGATACCGACTGCAGCGCCATCTGCCGGACTGGTTTGTGAATGTAAACAATCCAAGGTGGCACCCGCATGCAAAAAAATTTATTCATTGACATACACACGTACAGATTTATGGGATTCTTAATTTGTGGTTTGTATGGGAGGTACCACGCCCCTTTGTATAATTGGATCGAATTGTAAATCTAAACCTCCCGGGGCGCCACCGAAACTCATAAAAAAATGTATACAAATCGGTCCAGCCGTTTAGGAGGAGTTCAGTCACAACACAAGTACAGTAGAATTATATATATAAAGATAACTAAATCCCAAAATAATTTTATAAATAAAATTATAATACATTTTCATAAACTGTCAATTAATCTTTTATTTCCTTTAAAAATTTTACAAAATCTATGATAAACTCAATTTATTTTCTATAGCTCATATTTATTAACATTTATTTTACAAGGGAATAGAAGAAGGTTGTTGAATCTATTGACATTATTGCTTGTCCATGCATTATTAATTATTGCCACAGTAAAACTAATTAAAAAAGGAAATTAAAGGCTAAAAAAAAAAAATAAAATTATCATGCACAAGAGATGCAACTTAAGAAATATCAACATCTATAAATAATTTAATGAACCCGAACTAAAAATAGTTTATAATTTCTTTCTGCAAAATTTTTAGTGTTGCACAAAAGTATGCTACAGTTTTATGAGTTAGGCAGAGAGTAAAAAAAAAATATACAGAAAATGAAGCAACAGGAAAATCACTTTATTGATGAAAACAAAAATTTAAAACATGTTTTTTTTTTTTCTTTACTACACTAATGTATTTGCAGAAGAGTATTTGGAGCACGAAAAATAAAGAAAGCAAAATAACAAGAGAATCAGTTATTATAAACAATGAAAAACATAACTAACTGAGTTATGAAACTCGTATAGTAAAACGGAAACGGAAACATTTCAATCATTGTAACATGTAAAATTACGAGAATAATTTCACAAAATTAACCACCACTACTACAACAATATAAATCTCCTCTCTCCACATCATTTTCAAAAAACTAGTAATAATTAAAAGTGGAAGAAGATGCGTAACAAAAGAAAGATGCAAAATATAAAATATTTATCCACAAAATTTATAAATTTGTATTTTTGGGGGTTGAACAGAAAGCAGGTATTGAATTTCATTTTGATTTGTTTCTCCACTATTAAGGTGAGAGATTTCTAGACGTGTTATATTTGTTTTTTGTTTTTTTTTTCTTGAAAGTAACTACAGTTATTTGAAGTTACTTAGGTGGTTGTTTGAAATAATTTGACTATTGTATCTGCAAGATACAATATTACTCCAAAATATCTTTTAACAGCCACGTTAATGACAGTGGGAATATTTCAAAATTTTCAAATTAAATTTGGCACTTTACTTTCTTGGTTTAGTACCGCATCTTGCATTTAGTACTATTTCCAAAAGGTATTTAGTGTTTTTTTAGCACTTTTTGCAAAAAAATGTTTAAAATTAATAATTAAGACCAGATTTAGGGAACACATTAGAGACTATAACAAAAAACTACGAGAACCAAAATCAACTCCAGAATCAAACTTTGCGAACCATATATTCAACAACAAATGTACACCAGGACATATAAAGACAACGGTTAAACTGCTTCATACACAGCACAAAGGAAGGAGACTAAATGTATTAGGGAACATGGAAATATGCAAACAGAAAACATTTGACGGACGAATAATAAATCAACAAATAAACACTGCTTCGGACACAATATTTAAACCGTTGGAACATTTTTACAGGAAAACAAACATTACAGCAACACGAAAACGTTACGCAGGTGCACAAGACCAAAGCAGTAAAGAACATCATGAACGTACAATTACAGATTATTATGTCACATGGAGAAGGGGAAGGGGTAAGAAGGGAGAAACCCAATAGGTTCACACATAAACGAAAACGGACAACAAGCATGATCGTAAAAGGATTTAATTAGAAAAAAAAAAAGACGAATGAAAAAGAGAGCGACAAATTAGGTAAAAAGAGACAAACGGAAAGGGAGAGAGAGATGCAGGCGAGAAAGACAGAAAGTGACGAACGCAATAACACGAAGGGAGACACGAACTATATAAACACAACTGACAATAGAACGCAACTAGTACGAAAGGGACACTGAAGATGGCAAACAGCCGAAACCGGTTTGTTCACAAACCAAATTTGACGAGGGTCGACGGAAAACCGTACCCAAATAAAAGTTTAAAATTTATTTAATTTGATAACTTCTTACATTACAACCGCAATTAAATTTTACACATGTAGTGTAATGCGTAGACAAGGTTTTCAGATTAGAGGCCTTAACACAGAATGGAAATTTGTGTTTAAAATTCCGCTTAAAGAATATGGTTGTGTATATGCTTGAACAACGCTTCGCTAAGTGGGCCTGCGATCGACTTACAGAGGATGCGGATTTTGCAAAAAAAAAATCATCTTTTGAGATGAAGCTCATTTTGATCTTGGCGGGTATGTAAACAAGCAAAATTGTCGCATTTAGGGCACAGAAAACCCGCACCCATACATTGAAAAGCCGACGCACCTAAAACGAGTCAATGTTTGGTGCGCATTTTGGTCCAGAGGCATAATTGGGCCATTTTTCAGGAGTGGTCGTTACAGTCAATGGCAATCGTTATCGGGCCATGTTGAACGAATTTTTGTTCACAAAAATTGAAGAGGAGGATATTGGCAACATTTGGTTTCAACAGGAGGGCGCTACGTGCCACACAGCCGAAGCTGTGTAGCTTTGTTTATAGCATTCAAACAAAAAAAAGTTATTTTGCGGACCCTATAGCATAATTTTTCTTTGATTGCGGTTAATTTTGGAGAAATCTCAAATGTTTTAGGATTTATATTATGGTATTAAATTGTTTGGATTTATTCCGCCAGTAAATAAAATGCTGTTGTCATTTTCTTGGGTGTAAAGCGTCATTACCTTAAACTCGAACGAACACTGACTCACCAGTACAGTATAGAATACGGCTTGATAATTATGTCATCACATTGAAAGTGCTCTCCGGTCACACCGAACAAACATTCAGCAATGACGGTTTACACCGACCAAACAGCCAGCAATGACGGTTTACACCGAAGGAAATAACAACAGTATTTATATTATTTTTAATATTGTTGCAATTTAATAACAATTCCAATTGTTTAATTCATTTATCTACAGTCCAAAGCATAACATAAAATAACATTGTAGAGATTAAAAATGTATAAATGTATTGCCTTTAGATTTAACGTATTTATGTTCCCTATTAGAACAATGAACAGACATTTTATCGAGCATTTGAAAATCACTGATAGATAAATATACAACTCATTGCGTGGCAAAAGTTTCATTACATTCTTAATGGGAAAATGTAACAAAATTATGGAAATTTATATGATCTGCAGCAAACAAAATTGCCAGTAGTTTTTTTTTACAGAAAAAAAAATTATTCAAAAGTTTGAAACACATTAAATTAAAAAAAAAATAAAAGCAGCTTCTAAACACAAGCTAAAACTTAGTAATGCACAAAAAAACTTCATTACAAGGTAATACGAAAAGCGTTACAGCGGTAACGCCGTTCAGAATAAAGTTGTTGCAAATGTAATAGTGTAAAATTGTGTATGCATAAGTTTCGCTAAAGAATTTCTTGCTGGCTTATGGTTGTGAAGAATAAAGTTTTTATAGAGGTATAGAACTTTAAGTTGGAAACACTTTTTAACTTGCGTTCATTTTGTCGAGTGATTTATGTCTGGTTTGGCTTTCTACATGAAAAAGTTTACGGCTGAACAAACTTGTTTACCGACAAAGTTCACTTTTGTTTCAATGGATATGTCAATATGTAATGTATTTAGAGTGATGATAAACCACAAGTGAACAGCCATGATGTGGAGGAGCTGTGGGTTCAACAACACAGCCTAACATTGTCACACTGCTTGTGCCACAATTGATTTAATGAAGAAAATGTTTGGTAACCTCATAGTTTTACGTTTCGGACACGTAAATGGGCCAACAAAATCGTGCGATTAAACGCCACTACACTATTTTTAGTGAATCACTAGTCTACGTCAATAAATCACTTGAGGGACAACATTCGCCGCGTTATGGCCAGCATACGGCCACAAATGTTACACAAAAGTCATCGAAAACTAGAGCTCCAGATTAGACTAACTACGAGCAAGTCGTGGCGGTCGTACGACATAACTCATATTTAAATTATAATGCCAGAAAAATATATATTTCAAACAAAGTAAACTTCATGAAAATTGAAAAATTTTAATCTTTGTTTTATACCTCTAGAAAAAGCATGCTTTATATATTTTTACGGATACGTCTTGCTTAAGTTTTAAAAGAAAAAAATTAAGTAATAAAGTAAACGAAATAACTGGGTATGCTGTTTACTAACTGCGTAACTTATACACGCAAGAAAAACAACAACTTTCTAATTACAAACTGTGTAGAAAACTTTTACACGCAAGACAACAACAACTTTCTGTTTACTAACTGCGTAGTTTTCTAAGAAAACTTATGTACGCAAGACAACAGCAACTATCTTAAAATAAATTCTAGGAAGAAACTTTAACACCATAAAAACAAAACTACACACAACCCAACAGACGCCTATACATTAAATGAGTAACATAACAATAAAATACAAAGAGAGTAGCAAATTCTAGACCTCTAGCGGACAAATATAAAAGACAGCATCTGAGTGGTTAGTTAGTTAGTTAAAGCATAAACCTCGTGAAGTAAAGAATTGCGTCTTTAGTAAATGGTTCTGTAGTGCCACGTACAAATCTTACTTTGTGTCTAGCTAACTTGTAACTAATTTGAAAATTTTAAAATCTGGTGTTATTTATTTTGCAATAAAGAACTCAGTAACAACAAAGCAATTTAAATCAAAGAATCAAAATAAAACTAGAAAAACGAGGTGAAGGATTTTGCATGCAAGTTTTTGATTTTGCAAATCATATAAAAAATCGCCAAAAATACAAATATGGCAAACGTTTATTAATAAAAAATTTCATACAAGTCCAATAAAGATAATTAAGGAACACGTCTTGAAAAGAAACTGAAAGCCCTGGTTTTATAAATTTTAAGTGATTCATACTTTACGAGATAATAAAATATTTTGAAAGCTTGAATAGCTACAAAAATTATGTTATTTAATGTTATGTTTTCAAAACTAGTGTCTGCAATCTTGTTCGTTTTTCATATATATATTTATTAAATATCCGTATGTGGTAGCTTAAAATGGCATTTGAACAATCTTCTAATATGGAGTTCGATGTCCTGAAAGGGCTAAAGACGTTTCAAACATGTACTTTTTTATGTTTGTTTTCACAAAACGATTCGCGCGTATTCGTTTAATAAACATAAAATTTATTTGATGGTGTTTCAAACATATGCGAATTGTTTTGTTTTCTCGTTCGGACCAGCACTCAGGGGAAGACCCCTACTCATACAATGCCTTGTATCAGAACTAGGAAATTAGTGTATGGGGAAGAGGAAAGAGGGAGTAGTGTTTGTGGACATTCGATATGAATTTTCCTATATTGAAAGTGACAGGAAAGAACTCTGGAGGAAGTTCATTCCACATACAAACTGTTCTGCTAAAAAACGAATTCTTCCTGTAAAGCGTAATGCGATTCACTGGCCAATCGACCACAAATGGATGCGCTCTCAATGAAAGTCGAGTCAAACGCAAAAACGTGCAAGTAATGGGAACAAGTTCCCTAATTTCGATAACGATAAAACAGTAAAATACAACATATATTGCGTAGATGCTCAAGAGGATCAATATAGTTGCATATCCTACTATACCCAATGAGCCTCTTGACTCTCTCCTGTACGGGGTCGAGCAACTCCAAAATAAGACTTTGGAGGGCCGACCCATACATGAGAGTTTTATTCCATCTTTGGACGGATATAGGTGGTATAAATAGTACGAATTACGGATGGAGGAAAGTATCTCTTACAGCGTTTTAGAAAGCCGAGGCACTTGAAAGCTTTTTTAGAAACTTGAAAAATGTGTTTAGTCCATCGAACATCGCACTGAGTTTTCATGCCATGAACATCAAGAGCGTTCGATTCCGTTATATATATATCACCCACAGATGTACCACCATTCCCGAACGCAGATCAATGCGTAAGCATACATTGCGTCTTATGGGAATTAAAATCGACAAAATCGTACGCAATGAAACGCACATATATATATCTTGCTTGAAGCGAAAATTGTTGTATCAAGTTGGCGCTATTTATTGCAAGCTAATAAAAAATGAAGTAAAATTATTCTTATTTGCATCACCTTAATGGATTAAAGAAAAAAGTAAACCGCAAGTTACTATGCGGTTAAAAAGAAAACTCAAAGTCGGTGGCAGTTGACGCAAACCCATAGCAATGGCCGCCATCAACAATCACAATTAGCCCGAAAAGGACCAAGAAGGTCTTAACTATAGAAATATTTACATATAATTGGTCACCAAACATAGACAAAATTATTAAATACTTTTTATTTCCTGTTTTAATCCCTTTCTGTATTTGCTGGCTGTTTGTTCGGTATAAATGGCGAGGGCTTTCGATGTGATAATATTATTCTCAAGCCATTTTTTAAACTGTGCTGGTGAGGTAGTGTTTGGGTTTCGGTAGTTCTTTCAATAAGGTCGGGGCTAATTTTCAATATTTTCGTCTTTCATGCCAGGTCCACCATCTACATTCTAATTTTACAACAACAAACATACATGTTGTTTACCATCTGCGTAGTTTTCTAAGAAACCCTTTTCTACAAAAGACAACAACAAATATAATGAAATAAATACCAAGCAGAAACCTTATCAGCATAAAAACAAAAGCAACTATACACACAGACATTCAATCGCCTATACATCGAATAAACAACATACAACAAGAAAATGTGATAAAAATGTGAAATTTTCTATTTGTTCGCACATCCACTTGCTATAAACATGATCATACTTCGATTTGTATTGCCTTCGCATTCTGTGCAAGCACACACACACACACACAACGTACAAACGAAAACACACAAAAAAAATTTTGATTTTTTTGAAAAATTTGTCTTGTTTCAAACACGCACTGTGGACGCACTATTATGCGTAAACGTATAAAACAATGATAAAAAGCGAACGACCATTACGAAGATACTGTGAAAATTTGGTGGAAATCCGACGGAGCATCTCGTCAAACACTGACAAGCAACGGACACCTATTTTGGGCTTAATTTTTATATATATAGATACACATTTAAAATCGCATAAAACAAAGATGATTTTTTTAAACTGACATGAAATTTAGTTTATTTGCCAGGATAAGCTTCTGGAATTATAATTTAATTATGACTTCTAGCATATAACCTCTACGGCTGCCTTGGATGTAATCTAACCTGGAGATTTCATTTTCGTTGACCTTTTCCAATATTCGTGATCGTATATCGACAATAACGCGGAGAACGAAAAAGTCACTAATCATAGCTCTACAACGGCTTCAATTGACTGTAACATTCTGACCAGCATCGTTTTTAAAGAAGCCCGCACCAATGACACCACCAACTGATTAAGCACACCAAACAGTCAGTTTCTCTGGATATAATCGGGTATCAATATAAACTTAAAAATTACCAACACTTCAAATACGGCAGTTTTGTTTATTGACAAAATTCACTAATTAAAATTGGTATCAACGGCAATCTTATTTTGACTCCAATTTGCAGAATTTGGAAGCATTAATCAGGCGTTAGTCTATTTATGTTGAAATGTCAAACCAAACTAAACATAAATCAATTGATAACTGATAAAATGGTTAATAATTAAAAAAGTGTGGCAACTTAAAGTTCTATACCTCTATAAAAAACACCCACATATGAAAGTAATTCCTTATATATTTTGTATACGTAATGAAAGAAAATGAAAGTTTGATTTTAAAACAAAATTGAAGTTAAATGTTGCAAATGACCTTTTGCAATTTCATCAATATATTTTGCCTGCTTTAGATTTCCTTTAAACACATAATTAAGAGTTGTTTAATGGATAACAGTTGGCAATTACTATTGTTAATGAGATTATTGTTATTATCACAATTCTATAAATTTGCATTCATATTTAAAGTGGATAATTTTTTTCCATTCGCTTTCAAAAAACATCAGATAGAGTTGCAATAGAGTTGAAATTGATAAGGAGAGCAAAAATAAAAAGATTGTGGGTGCTTATTAAAAAGTGTGAATGTATTAGAATTTTTAGATTTTAACCTTCTTGGTTAACAACCGAAAATTACCTTTTGTTGAAAAAAGTTATTTGTATTTTGTTTTAAACATGTGTAAGTCCATTTAACGAATTTTTCTTTTTCAACTTATCTTCAAATTTATAATTTCTCGTGAGACCAAGAACATTAATGTAGAGGCTTTAATAGCACAATCATGTTGGCTAATTGATTAAAATGTTTGGAAATGTGATGGGCGAACTTTTTGGGTGGCGGGCCAATAAATTAAAAAAAAATCTTGCGGCGGGCCATTAAATTAAAAAAAAACATAGAGGGTCATTCATTAAAAGATTATGGGGTTGCTGTTCAATTAAAAGTTCGGTTTAAGCTATATATTTATTAGTTATATTAAGTAATATTTTAAAACAACAAAAAAATTGTAAGATACGGTTTATTATGATTTTAAGATTTTCCAAATGTATGGGAAGCATGGATCTGTTTCTGACTTGACATAATTTCCTTAAAATCTGGTTCCAGTTGAAAGGATGCGACTTTTAATAAATTAAAAAGACTTTCGTCTGACAATCGGTTTCTTATTGAATTTTTTCTGCATCTCAAAAGGCCTGTTCACATAAATATGAGGAAGCAAACATTGCCATAATTTTCTGCGCATGATTAATTAGCTTTGGAAATTCATCTTTTGGTAGGGATTTATAAAAATTTAGCTTATCTGCAATTAAAAATAGCTGATTTTAATTACTATTACATTGCAATTCTATAGTTTCCAATTGTAGATCAGATGGAACATTCTCAGGATTAACATTGAAAAAATATCTAAATATCGTTGGATTTTTTTAAAGTCAGCAAATCTGGCCTCAAATTCTGAATACAGTTTTAATAAAGATTTTGAAAAGACTTTTAACTTCTCTTCACTCACAGACCTCAAAGAATTAAGTCTTGAAAAATGAGTCAAATCATTTTTTCCCAAACAGTTAGAAAATATAAACAATTGAGTTTTAAAAGACCTCTAACTGCCCCAAGTTTCATCTATAAATTGATTTCTTCCCTGTAACTTCTTGTTTAGTTTATTATAGTGCTCGATGCACCAATTTTTATCCTCCAATATTTCCCACTCATTCCAAATTTCAGTTTTGGTTTTTAGAAAAACTTTAATTTCTTCGAGAAGACTCCAAACTCTCGAGATGGCATGCGCACAACTCAGCCACCTGATCTTTGTGTAATAAAGTACATCTGAAAATTCTGCATCAACTTCCGATAAAAACTCTTGAAATTGTCGATGTAACAAACCACGGGCTCGAATGGTATTAATTAATTTTAAAATAATATTAAGTACGTGGTTAATATCCAAGGCAGCTTTGCAAAGAACATCTTGGTTGATTACACAATGTAAAAAAAATTGTTTCGCTTTCAGAATTCTAACTTTTATAAACTCCTGCAAACCCCGTATTTTTTTCCACCATGTTAGGTGCTCCATCAGTTGTTAAATTAATTAATTTGGAAATTGGGGCATTAAGAGATTCCATCCCCTCTCTAAATTCATCATAAATTATTTTTCCTGTCGTCTTTCCTTTCGAAGATCTCAAACAAGCAAGTTCTTCGGTTATTACAAAGTTTTCATCGACTCTTCTGATAAAAATTAGAAGTTGGGCTGTATCACTCCTGTCAACACTCTCGTCCATAGTGACTGAAAAATACTTAAACTTTTTAAGACGTCAATTCTTTTTGTGACCGTTCTATGTGACAGCCCTATAGATTCTAAATCTTTTACCTTATCTGGGCATAATACTTTTCTAATGCTAATTAACACATCCTTAATAAATTCTCCTTCAGAAAACGGTTTGTTACTTTTTGCTATTTTATAGGCAACAATGTGACCAGTTAACGTGGAGGATCGCTGGACACTTCTTTGATTTTTAAAAAATATTTGCTGACTAGATATTTTTCTTTTCAATTCCTCTGAATGAACTTTCTTGTCTTCATCTGTCATTTTATAGTACTTTGACCCAAGATGTTTTGAATTAAAGTGCCTAGCGAGATTATAATCTTTTAGTACAGCTACCGGTTCTTGGCAGATTAGACAAATAGGTTTTTGGTTATATTCCATGTCCACTCTTCTTGAAATACTCGACATTTTCGATTGACATTTATGGGGGCATTTACAATACACTTTATTATTTTAATTACACAAATAAAACTGTACGTTGGCAACTTAATAATTTTACTTCACAATTTATTCTTTACGTCACGAGATTTTTTGCTAAAATTGTCAATTTATATCTTTTTTAAAACATAATGTCAATTTATTTTTTGGGAATAATTTTTTAATAGGTGATTAATTTTTTTTTTTAACGCTCGGCGGGCCGGATTGAAACCTTTCGCGGGCTGAATGGGGCACGCGGGCCGTAGTTCGCCCATCACTGCTTTAGATTAATCGCAATGTTTCTACACCATTCGCTTTTCATGGAAACTTATTCGCTGTTCTCATTTGAAAAAATGGAAATAAATTTTTTCGCTAACCCATAAGGCGCACCAAAAAAGGATTTGCTTAAAAAAATTTCTCGTGGATTTTTTGTTTGTTTTAGCTGCCACAATTTTTCATTGAATAATTTTAATCCCATAAATCAAAGAAAAGGTGCTAGTCATTTGGATTTAGTTCTTCTAGCAGGACATACAACGACTTAAGCTGAAATTTCAACGTCTAACGAATCAACTTAATTGCAAATGCTTCTATGGTACGCTCTCCACGAAATCTTTGCATATGTATTTCATCATTCAAATTTTTTTGTGGTGTGAAAATTATCTATGGTTTATGAAACTAGCAACTCCGATGGACAATTTTATTGACCGCTAAGGGAATGTAATGCGATGTAACACAGCCGAACTAAGTCATGCTTTACCATTAGTAGGCATTTTAGGTGATATTTCAAAACATTTTGTTCACCAGACATACATAATTGCTGACTTTGAATATGGAAGCATTGTAGAAAAGATGAGTAACGTTATATTCAAATTTTCAGTACAATTTCATATTCAAATTTTCAGTACAATTTCATAATCCTATGAAAGATGCAAGGTCAAGTCTTCAGACAAAAAGCGAGGCTAAATTTAAAAGAGCCCTACGCATGTATAAAATTGAGAATCAAACTGTTTTATTTAACCATTTGAGTTATTAAATCAAGTTTATGTGTAATGGGTAAGCAAATTTGAGGTTAGGATGTAAATAAGCTAAAAACAGTATTTTTTTTGGCAACTGTTAAGCAAAAATATGGGAATTAATAGTGGAATATGATGTCGGGCTAATGTCCACCTCTAACACGTCGGCAGACGTAGGTAGCAATCATACCTTAACGTTATAGTCTAATTCACAAAAAACACAGGTGACGCAAGCATTTTAAGTGACATTTAAATTACGGCTACAATTGAATTGTTAAAAAAAAAAACAATTTCTAAAATCAATTTTATGGTACACAAAGTTCTTGAAATATGTACAATAGAACATTTTTTAAAAATTATTTGTACTAACAATTTAAATATTAAATTAAAATATTAAATTATTATAATTATTTTATTGACCTATTTCTATATACCCTTAAATAAAATAAAAAATTATATTTTTAATAACTTCATTTTAAAGAAGTACTTTCTATGCAGAAGGTACCTTTAAGAAAACCCTTTTAAGAAAGCAAAGGAGAGGTGTGTATATTTTAAAATTATAAGTTTTAAAAGCGTACTGTGTTAAATGTTGTTATAAAATTCGTATTTAAAAGAAGCTTTTTTAAAGAGCAACTTTCTTGAAAAGCTTTTTACGAAGTTAGTCATAATGAAAACTATTTTTAACAGTTTTTTTAAAACGTGTGTTCTATTAATATATTTTTCAAGTTCTCCTTAACGTAGTTTATTTTAATCAAAGTTTCTTTTAGAAAAGTAAATTTTAAAAAGATTTTGTTACAAAAGTAACTTTTAGAAAAGAAGTCCATTTTTAAAAAGATACTTTTTTAAAAAGATTTTGTAAATAAAAGGCTTTCTTTTTATAGGGTGTTTGCAAAATTTTGAAGCACCATTGTTTGTGGGTTGTTCACGTAAGCCCGGAATTTCTAATGGTCCCAGAGATAATAATCCAGCGGCATTAATTTAAAAGAACGAGGTGACTAATTAACATCGCCAAATCGAGAAATTATGTGGTCGTTTAATTTCTCATGCTATAACTGAAATGTTTGGGTGACTGCGTGGCTTGTGGAGCCGTCGTGCTAAAACTAAAGGTCAACATTAGCCAATTATGGCCATAAAAAATTGATTTTAATGATTTGGTAGAGCAGATAAATTGCGGTGACAGAGTTTCCTTGCGCGATGATGCCACAAATCGCACTATACGAACACTCTCTTTGGAGGTAATGGTTTGTCAGGGGCTGTTTATGAATTTTGTACGCACCATATCACATACATAACGGCTTAATTAAAGTCAGCCTCATCAAACTGTCAATTCGCAAATGTTGCACGTAAACAATGGGGGTTCTGCTTTAATTCTTGAATGAGTTTAACTTTATAAGCGTGAAGATAAAAATTTTTAAGCAAAATTTTGCGAAAAGCGCCTTTCGTTGCACACGTCGACAAGTTGATGTTGCAGATTCATTCTCAACACTTTAATGTATAGCGGCTGTACTTGCATCACTATGGTCACTACGAGTGTATTATTTTATGACATTCTCAGCAACAATGAGTTACAAATTTAGAGATTAAATTACACACAGCGGTCTCAGAAGAAGTCTGATTATGAGGAAAAGCTGCTCGAATTTTACAAGTTCCACGATAAAAATTCTTTACTGAAGAGTGTAACGCTCCGTGCATAAAATTTCTAAACTTTATACTAAATTAACGTCAAAAGATAACAGTTCAATACTTGCCATTTAATCATTTGAGAATTTACTTCCTAACCTTAAATTTATCCATCCATTACATATATGTACTGCGTATATGTACTGTGTAGCGGTATTTGCTTACTTGTAGATAAATTTTAAATAATTTTCTTTTTTTTCCCTTTAAATAAAATAAATAATTTTTTATCCGAACTTAGCTTCCGTTTTTTACTTCAAACGGCTCCAATTAATAAAGGTTTTCCTTCTAGGGAAATTCCTTAATTAAAATGTCTATTCTCTATTCGATTTATATTCTTTCGAATGCAAGAAATCGATAACCAAATTCAAGTTTTTCAGGTGTCGTATTCAGGTAAAAATCAGAGTTACGATATACAATATTTGGTTTTTAATTATTCTTTATAAACATATATTATTACATATGCACGTAATTAAAAATTTGCTTTTCTCTGCGTATTTCATTTGAAAATATTTGACGTCATAATTAAAATAAAAAAGTATCACGCATTTCACATTTTGATATTTCTGAACTTGGAAAATCAAGGTAAACAAGTCATAAATTAAACAAACACAAAATTTAGACATTAAAAAAAAGAATCGTAAGAAATTAACAAAAACAACTCTTGTTGAACAAAAACAAAAAAAAAAACAAGCTCAAGGATTAATCACATCGAAAAAATGTGATGAAATAACTAGGTTGAAAACGGAAATAGAGAAGCATAAAAGAAAAACAGCATCCACACGTAACTGAACAGGGAATTAAGGAAAAAGGAAAAGAACAAAAACAGAAACAAACCAAATGAAAAGAAAGGAAAAAAAAAGAAAGTCACAAAGATTCTGTGCCACATTATACATGTTGTGATGGGTATTAGCCCACCTTCACCACACGCTATAAGAACCATGCATTAACGTCAACGAACATCATTATTAAGTTGATTGTACAACTTTTTTAACCACCCACACGCAAAACAAATTACAACAAAAGTGTACATACAAACACAAAATATGCACAACCATCGTTATGCTGTTAAGAATGCCTACAGCTGAAAGCAAAGCAAAAATAACAAAACACACACAGCTAAAAGAAAACTAACCAAATTTCCAACCAAAAACACATGAAAGTGGCGCAAATGCAAAATTAAAAAACAAAAAAAGGAAAAAAAAACTTGTAGGAAATAGAAAAAATGACAGAAAAGGAAAATCGGAGAATAAAATAATGAGGAAAATAAGATATAGAAGCAGGAGATAAAAAAATGAATTGAGGGATCTTTTTTCCTTTTAATAACATAATGATGATGCTATGCATCCAACAGAAAATGGCTAAAGATGAAATATTGTATATAAAAATAAATTTTTGAAAACCTTTTAGTATCACACACCGACGTCTCTTTTTCTACATCATAATTAACAACTTATTCACAATTTATTTTTTTTTAGCACTTTTTTTTATATTTACTAAATTTTTCACTTTTCCACTTTATATTTTTAAGGTAAAAAGCATACGTACAAGATATTTTTTTTTGTTATATTTGCTACAAAAAAAGCCTTTTTCACTGCTGCTACACTATTTTTTTCCTTAATCGTTTGTTTTTATATCGTGGCTGTTTTTTTTTCTTCAAGTTAAGTATGTATAAGTAAAAATTTGTATAATTTTTCAATTTTTTTTTAATTTCTCTATATATTATATTTTATATTTCATAAACGCTTCAATCGTTTTTTTAGTTTTATAAACTTTTGCAATTTTTCTCCTTTTACACAAAACAGCAGAAAATTTTTTGCTTGTTCTTCTTATCAGTGGAGGTGCTCTAGCGATTTAAGTCTACAAATTAACTTATATGTTGGGTATAAGCAAGAACTGTAGCGATTTTTCATAGCAAATAGGGCTACCAGATTATTCAAACCAATTTGGCAAGGCGAATCTATAAAAAGTGAGTGTGAAAGTTTACCATGTTTACAGATTTTTGGCTTTCTTTAAAATGCAAAAGTAACAAAGTGTAATAAAACCAATAACTGGAACCTATTAAATATAGCTCTTACAATATTTAAATTTGTTAAGATTGTTATGAATACATTTACAGTTTTCGTTTAATATTATTTTATTACTTATGTAAATGGTTTTAAAATATATAAGTATGTTTTGATAAGGAATAAAAATGTTTAATATAATAACGATATTATTGCTCAAATCCTGTTTTATAATAAACCTTGTAAAGCGATTACGTATTTTTAAGACCAATTATTTCAATATATCCCACCCTAAATACAAAAGTGTCACAACTCAAAATAGTGCGGTTTTACACACATCAACTTTTGTTGCTCAACTTTTGTTGTTTCCATTAGAAGGAAAGAGAAGGGGTATAAAGCCTTCTCTTTTTTTCTAATGGAAACAACAAAAGTTGAGCAACAAAAGTTGACGTGTGTAAAACTGCACATACTAAAATTTTTAGGAGAGACAAAAAACTGTTTAGTTCATCGTGCAGAAACAACACACTTAACACAAAAATAGCCAATTTTCCAATGAAAGAAATTTTTGCAGTAGTTAGAGATGTGTTGTCTGAATTAATTTATGGAAAAAAGTCAGTTTCGGCAAATTTTGAGTTATGATCCTTTTGTATTTAGGGTGCGAAATCTATAATTTCCACAAGAACGATCTGGCCAAAAAATACTTTAGTGTCAACAGAAAAATTTTTTCGTTTTTTATTTTTAAGAAATATTTTTTTGTTTCGTTTGTTAAAGTGTTTAATAAAGAAGTAAACTTATAAATACTTTAGATAGTTTGTCATAAATAAGCTGTAATTACACTTTCAGAGGCTTTTTTGCATTAAACAGCACAATTTCTGTCAAGTTATAAAAACTCTTTTTTAGACCATCGCCGAATTATTTAATTGAATTTAAAGATTAAATAAAGGTGCATTAAATAATAATGATTAAGAGTAAATTTCCAAATTACTTCCACGGCAAAATTGTAACAGATGTAATTATTAGCCCAGAAGTATAATTTGTATTTCGCCTGTATTTTCCAGCGGTAAAAATGGTTTTGAATTTTTTTAAGTTATTTCACATATTTGCCAGAAACCTTGGATGTTCGTTGTTAAATATGCCTTGAAAAGTTAATAGAAAAAGGACTCTTGTATCCAAATTCATGCAAAAACTTTGTTTTTTTATACTTAACGCTGGCTTCACATACGATAAGTTTTCCGGTTTCAGCAATTTTTCGCTTTATAGTGTTGCCACAATGAAGAAAAAAATAACAAAAATTAATATGTATCGTTATTGAAATTTAGCCATAGATAAACCATAAACAAGAAAGTGCACAAACGGTGTATTTTTCAAACCCGGGCCCGGACTTTTCACGGTTTTCGGTATCGAGAACAGGGAAAAACATTCGTACATAAAAAAATGTATTTTAGTCCTTACAGAATTTTAATGAAGATGGTCTTTGTGTAGATTTCGCAATAGTCTTCATATATTAAAACTGATTAATTGCACTCTGAAATCACTTGCACTAAGATTGTAATTACTGCGGGGGAAAGCATATCCATACGGCCATTTCACTACTGCTAATATAGCTTATCAGTGGTTTTACCCCAAATTTTTTATAGTAATTTCAAAAGTTTTATATCTCAAGTCAATTTGATTAAATGAGAGTTTTATTGAACCAACACAGCAAAAAGAAAACAAAACTCAAAAACACTTTTATACAAAAACACAGCAAACATTTCGAAAACAAAAATCCTTTTTATTTTCAAATTTTTTACATCATGTGTAATTTGAAAAATAAAGAAAAAAAATATTTGTAAAGAATTTTACAAAAATGGATCGTGCACATGCAATGTAAATAAATAATTTTTTTTTCGAATTATTTTTAATTTAATCTATAATAGTTATTATAAATATTTTAAAGTAACTACAACAAAAGTATACATCTAAATTCAGATAAGAAATAACAATATAATAGTAAAAATATCGACATGGTTACACTGATTCATATTTTTGTAAGTGCCTCCAAGTTTTTGGTATCGTTTGTAATTGTCAAGTTTGTAAACCTCGTGTCTTTCCGATTGTCAAAGTATTGCAAGCAGCAAGCGTTTAGGCTGACGGGCTGGATAAATTTATTTTTTTAATTAAATTTAATAAATAAAAAATGGCTTTTGGTGATGTTAAAACTCCACAAGGACTTAAGGAATTGAATAATTTCTTGGCCGACAACAGCTACATCAATGGGTAAGTGATATTAAATATCACAAATAAGGTTATAATATCACACGTTGGCATTTTTAAAATTTTTTTTCTGTTACAGTTACGAACCTTCAAAAGCTGATTTATCTGTGTTCGGGGCTTTAGGCAAGGCTCCTACCGGCGACTTGCCACACGTACAACGTTGGTACCGTCATATTGATTCTTTCGATGCCAGCGAAAAGTCTGGTTGGGGCGGCTCTCCCTTGCCCCAAGCTGCCGGTGCCAAGCCCACCGTAAATGCACCTGCAGCAGCTGCTGCTGCTGACGACGACGACGATGATGTCGATCTCTTCGGTTCTGATGAAGAGGAAGATGCTGAGGCTGCCAAAATTCGTGAGGAACGTGTCGCGGCCTATGCTGCCAAGAAATCAAAGAAACCTGCCTTAATTGCCAAATCATCCGTATTGCTCGATGTCAAACCCTGGGATGACGAAACCGACATGAAGGAAATGGAAAATCAAGTACGCAGCATCGAAATGGACGGTCTTTTGTGGGGTGCCTCTAAATTGGTGCCGGTCGGCTATGGTATTAATAAATTGCAAATTATGTGCGTTATTGAAGATGACAAGGTTTCCATTGATTTGTTGACTGAAAAAATTCAAGATTTCGAAGATTTTGTACAATCCGTTGATATTGCTGCCTTTAACAAGATCTAAGATCTTGTTAAGTTTTACAATTGCGAACATTGTACTGGAGATCAAAAAATTTTTACACCAGCATTCGTAAAAGTTTGTTCACATGGTTACTTTCTAATAAATTAAAAATAATATATATATAAATTTTATTGTTGCAATTATGTTCATTAGATCAATGAAAGTTGGAATATTTCTAATTTACTATAGCTGCTATACCACCTTTAGGTTAGCTGGTATTGCAATATTTATTTTTGGAACTCCGATTAGCAGACGCGCTGAGTTTGCACAGCGCAAGTAAAATATGAGCTATAGCAACAAGTAGCATGAATTTTTAAATTAAAGGGTGTCCCTTTTATGGCGTGGAATTTAAGTGCTTGTCTTTGTTTTTTATTAGCAATATGCAGAGATGCTGGCTAAACTGGCTTACAAACCTTTCGAACTGGAATAAAGATAATTTCGTAATAGTTAGTTAGATCGCTTATGAAAATTTACGGGAATTTTTTGATTTGTTCCCGGTATAAAATTCACCTTATTCTAACCTCCAAGGGAAAATAAAGGGACATTTTAATTTAAAACAATTTTTGTTAAACAAGTTAATGTAAATTCAATTTCATTTTTTGTAGTGGACAACATAAGTATTAATAAGAAATGTGCAGAGTGTGATTTGTTTTACATCCGCGTCTGACTATGTAGTCTTAATCAGATGGTGGACAAACCACTTTTTATAATTTGGAACGTTATACATACGTCCTAGATAGCCGAAGACATAATTCTAAGCAACAGAACCACCTAGTTGCAACTTGAATAATTCCAGGGCAGGTCTGCAAACTATCACACCTTGCTAAAGAGTTGGAGACTTTCTAACTCCTGTCCAGAACACATGTCAAGCATGCTCACTGGACTGGATCATTCACCATGCGTGTCATTATCAGTGAAATGATCCTGGCCACCATACATTTCATAGTTCTATAATGGGGCCGCAAAACCACAACCACCACGATGCTCCCATATAGGGGCCAACCTCAATGATCAGCCAGAGAACTATTATAAGTCTAAAGAGACAAATAATGAACTCTGCGGGTCACTGATCCCCGTGGAAATAAAGTGGAGTTTCCAGTTGACCACCTGCCTGTCTTTAGGGGACTGGGCTCCCTTTATACTCCAGTTGCACTGAGTCTAGATAGTGGAATATTCTATAAAGACCATATTTATATGCCCCTGGGGGGTAAGAAATGTGCAGTGTGGCTTCATCTGCTTGTGGAAAATGTTAGTGTCGTGCAAAAAGAGGATTGAAAGAAGACAGATGCGTGATGCTCAAATCCGCTGAAATTTTGTCAGTCATTGCAAGTACAAAGTAAATTGGTTTGGTTTATGATATAATAAGCTGTTTTATTTGCTAAGGTTTCAGAAATATTACCGTGTTATGAAAACGGCGCACTCTTAACAAACTAAGAAGCGTTTTGCTATCTGTTCTGTTGCCAAATTAAATGGGTGCTTGGGTTTTTTTTGCAGAAGGAGGATACCAGACCGATAATGATCCACCATCTGATTAGGACCCACGGCCAGGTGCAGATGTATATCTTATCACGTCATAGCAGACCGGCATTGTCTAGAGATCTAGAAATTTTTTAATGCATTGTTTTTGGTCCTTTACGTCCACTACTGCTTCTTTAAGAGTATCAACCAAATCCCTTTGTACATCAAGCTCAGCTAAAAGCATATCAGAAGCAGTTTCTTTTGTCATCCTTTCATTTTGCTAGATAGCCCTTTCAGCTAGATTTTGGTCCTTCAGGATCTTTGTTTTCAACAAGACGTTAGATATGGTCATTTTGTGGGAAGTGTAGCATTTTTACGTCCAACATTTCGTCGTTTGTTTCTGGCAGTTTTATATTTTTGAGCGACATCAGTTCGAAACTGTACTTTTACACCTTCAGCAGAAGTTTTAATCACTATTAAATTGCATATAGCTGGTTCTGTGGGTGAAAACTTATGCTCTCTGCGTAGACCTCCACCTGTACACTTCTTGCACAGCCTGTTTTGTACTGCCTTCTGCCGAACGTTTTTTTTTGAGTCCAAATCTATCCAGAAAAAAATTTTATTAATTGTTAATTTTCTTGATCATGAGAACTAACTTTTTTATATTCACTGCCACTTTTAGCTGATGAACCTAGTGTATTCAGCTCACTTTTAGCTCTTTGCCAGAATGATGGATGCGATAGCTATTTCTTGATTGACCTGCTTTAGGATCAACAAATGATTTAACTGATGTTTATTTGCACTCTTTGAACTGAAAAACATCTGTTAAAATATTGTTTCTTGTATTTTTAGTTCTATACATACATTTTGGCACCAACTCCCTTTCAAATATTTGAGGAAAAACCCTGTCAGAAATAGGTGATGGATGGGTTTCCCCATAGAAAAGACAAAAAATCATAGAGAAATCTAAATTCATGAGAAGGGAACAGCGAATAGGAAAAAAATTCTCTGGGAATTGCTTTTCAGAATCGGGTGAATGTATTCTTTAAGCTGCAATTTATATTAGGACAATAAAGGCAAAATCGTATAAATTAAAATAAAAACGCAAAAAAAACCTTTGCAACACGTAATGTTTCACAAGTAAAGACTATAGATCAGAGAACTTCAAAATCACGATTTATCTCGATTTTTTTCAGTACAAAAATTTTTGTTCATTTTAAAGAATAAAGAAAAATTCAATGATGATTAAAAATCAGATTCATTCTCCTGTACACATCAAATTCTAATCATGAGTAGAATTAACAAAAGCGTTTTATGAACAAGTTCGCACAGGCAAGAGAAAAGCTTGCAGTAAATTTATTGCATCCAAACGTTCTTATTCTCATTAATTCATACAACATGTTTGAACCGATCGTCTGTGAACAAATGAATGAACAAATTCATACACAATGATTTCTTGCTTTTTGTATTTCAATTTTATTCAAAATTGTGTGTGTTGAGTGGAAAAGGCAAGTACACGAGATGACAAGTTTGATTCTACCTATGATAAAAATAAGGCAGTACGCAAACTGCAAGTGGTTCGGTTGCCTTAAAATGAACAACAAAAGAGAGTGTGTGGACAAGTTTGATAATTTGCAAATATAAGAAAAGATTTTTGTGCCTTTGTTATTGTTGAACGGTTATTTAATCAACAAGTGAAGTTTTCTGCTATAGATTATAAACTAGATGGGACAGAAAAATATGTGAAAAACCTATTGAGAAGGTTGTAAAAAATCAACTGGAGAAATATGTCGAAAATCATTATTTGCTGTCTAAACATCAGTCAGGATTTAGAAAAAACCATTCGTGTGAAACAACAGTGAACTATTTAATAAACAGAATAAAAACAGTAAAGAAAAGTAACAAAATCCTATGTGTGTTCCTAGATTTTAAGAGAGCCTTCGAGACAATAGACCGTAATATATTAGTTCAAAAACTTCAAAAATATGGTTTACGTAATAATGAATTAAATTGGTTCAAAACATATCTAGAAAATAGAAAACAAATAACAAAAGTTTATAACATAGAATCAGGTAGAATAATAAACAACTATGGTGTTCCACAAGGCTCAATTTTTGGAGCTCTCTTATTCATAATATATATATAAATGACATTGAACAAATGCTTGATAAATGCGAAATAATACTCTACGCGGATGATACATTGATATTCACGGAAGCAGAAACAGAAGAAGAATGTTACGACAACATCAGGAAAGATTTAAAAAAATAAATAATTGGATAAATATGAATAAACTAAAACTAAATGAAGCAAAAACTAAACTGATGGAAATTAATATGGACACTAATAGAACACTCGAAATAAATAATATTACAATAGAGAAAGTAGACAATATAAAATATTTCGGTTTTGTGATATACAAAGACACAAAATGTAATGGACATATTGAATATATTCGTAAGAAAATCGGGAAAATTTTTTTTTTTTTTTTATAAAGGGAAATAGCACTTCAGGCAACAATGCCTATTTAGTCAAGTACCGTGCTACCTTCTTTAGGAAAGGGATAGAGAAGATACACAGGTGGAGAAAGTAGAAGGACAGTCGGAAATTAACTGCCGTGTAAAGACATCACAGCGACCAGTGACTATGCCTTCATCGCTGACCAGTCCCACCGAGAGCCAATTTTTAATTTTGTAGTGCAAAAAAACCAAGGTCTTCGTTGGGAATCGAACCCACAACCCCCATACTCACAAGCTAGTACACTACCTACTAGCCTACAGGGGCACCTAATTGGTTTTTTCAAACGTTTAAGAAATAAACTTTCAATTTCAACATCCATAAATATATATAAAACAATAATTAAACCTCACTTCGAATACGGGTCAACAATATTATACTCCAGCTGTACCGAACAACAAATTGCTAGACTACAAAAACAACAAAATAAGGCTATGCGTGCAATATTAAAATGTAATCGTTTTACTTCAATTAATTACATGCTCAACACGTTGAAATGGTTAAATATTAAGCAAAGACTACAATTAAATACTATAGCTTTCATACGGAAGCTAAAGATGGGTGAAGCACCAGAATATTTATTAGAGCAGATGAGATATGTAGGAGATGTTCAGCCATATTATCTAAGGAATGCTATTGATTTTAGGTTGCAAAAAGCACACACTAATGCGATGCAGAGAACATTATTTTACAAGGGATTGAAAATGTACAATATGATGCCGAATGAAACTAAAATTAAACGGAACGTAAAAGTATTTAGGAACAAAGCTGTACATTATATTAAAAATAATTTGGTTCAGAGCATTTAACATTAAAATTCATTTAAAATTTATTTATACTTAATAATATGTAAATTTTTAAAGTATTTAAAATACTACTTAATAATAATAAAAAAAAGAAGCAAAAAAAACGGCAAGTGGCACGCCATAGTTAACACTTTTATTTTTACAAGACAGCATGTTATTCTATTTGCATGCTTTTGCCTCTTTTTATATCAAAAGGGTTAATGAAGTTTATTTGTTTACATTTTTATTTAACAATCTTATGCAAATTGATAAACATATTTAGAAAATGCGCTCCAGGCGCAAAAAATTAGCCTTTGCCTCTGGTAAAGATCTTTTCTGCAATTTCAGGGTGGCAGCACCATATTTTTTACTGCAGCAGTCAAGCTTGTTTCTTAAGTCTTTCGTTTATTTCCCCTAATCAATAAATGCTTTTCATTTAAAAAAATTAAAGCTTTTAAAGCTTTTGTTCTTAACACACTGCCTATAATGATACAAAAGTCTACTGTATAAAAATCAATTAAATTAGTTTAAATTAGTTTAGTGAAGAGTGAAGTAACTGATTGTAAGGAACGAATAGTGATTTTTTAAAATCAAAATTATTTGTTTAAAAAAAAACATAAATAAATTTTTAAATACATTAAAATTTTCAAATAAAATAAATTTTAATTAAGATGGCAAATAAAGTATATTATACGATTTTATTGGCTAGTGTTTTTGCCATAGCTTTAATAAATATTTCTCTGGCTGATATATCAGGTAATAAATTTATAAGAAAAAAAAATTGTTTAATAACAAAACAATATACAAAAACAATAAATTAACAATGTTTTATAAATTGTGTGTGGGTTTTTTCAGAAATACATTTTTCTAAGCTTTAGCCGGCTTAGATTATATTTTTAAAAAAATTTTTTTTCTAAATATTCTTGAAATTTTGAACACTTGTTAGTTCCGTTTTAGCTAACAAATCCGCGTTCTGGTTAGAATTTTATTTGCATGTTTTATTTTTTATAATTTTATTATAATTTTCTTTTCAGCAAATTTACGTTGAAGAAATAAAACTTGTTTTGTTTTTGTTTGTTTATTATTATTGTTAATAAACTTATCTCAATGAATTATTTTGTATGCGAATTTTCTAAAATAATTTTGTATAATTTTTTTCTTTCACACAAATCAAAGGGATGTCTTTGTATTAAATCATGATATTTAATAGTTAACAGCAATAATAAATAATACATAGAATAAAAATAATTACGTAGATTATAGGTAAAGTTATATTATTAGAAAATTATTTAATAAAGTTTGTAATGAATGATTACGATTATTAAATAGGTGGCAGTTAAAATTTTTATGCTTTCAAAAACAATCTTATTGCTTGAAGTTGTTATACTGTTATAACAAAACCGTAGCTATTGATTTAATATTTTCCAAATTCTAAAAAAATCATAACATATTTTTAAGTATAAAGTATGTTTTAATTTTATCGTTAGAACTATGAATCTCCGGTTTCATTGCAGGGCTGGATAATGGCTTTCTAGACATTATCATGGAATGAATTTAATTACCTACTAATAGACATCGCCTTAAATTTCATTAAATTAATTTATATGACATATTTGAAAAAAAATTATCTAAATATTTTTTTCTTACAATATTACAGTTATAACACTGTTGCACCACAACTGTTATATAAAAATTGGTTGCTGATTTTTTAACAATGTCATAGAAAATATCTGTTTTTTTGATACTGACACATAATATCAATATAATATTAAAACTGTTATACAGTGACCATAGTAAAACAAGTTAAAATCTTTCACTAGTTGGAACATTATCTAAAATATTCTTTAAAAAATATGTGATTAAATATGCATAAAACTGGTAGCAAAATTTTTTATAGAATTGCATTTCTAAAACTGTTATACACTATATAAAACTGATATACAGTATATATAAAACTGTTATACCACAGCTATTATGCGAAAAACAGTTATACAGTTTTATACAATCTAAACTGTAATAAAATAATAAATTTTAAACGTTATAGAAAATAAATTTCTATAATAAATTAAAATTTGCTATCAACGTAAAATCTTTAATATATCTGTCATACTGTGTATAAACAAACGATGTGTTACCTTCTACGATCTATGATTTATTAAAAAAATATACATATTTTCATTTTAATGTTTTATTTCATAATACAAATTCAAAAAATTTTTTTCTAATAATGGCACCCTATAGATTTTGTAAAATTCTGGAGCATGTTGGATTTTATATAACATTGTTTGTAAACGGTTATAACTTTATATTTATGTTAAAAAAAACTTGATGTTTTACAGCAGTTTCTGCTGTTTTATACTAAAAACGCAACTACTTGTTAAACTGTTATACTTTCATTTAGGATAAAATTTGTTCATTTTAAGAAAACTTAATTTTTCTGTGCCTTAGAAATGGTTTGAAATATTCAATTTATTAAAACTGATTTTATTAATTAAAACTGTTATACGTGTTTCCAAAAATTGTTATTTAAAATTAAATTTAAGCATAAAGTTAAAAGTCTTTTCATACACATTGCTTTAAATATCATATGCCTAAAAATAATAAGTCTCGTAACTGTTATACAAACACCAAAACTATTATTCTTAACAAAAATGGGGATAAGTTAAAAAAAATATTAATTTATTTTAGTCATTTTGGATTTGTTTAATTTTTTTTTTAACTGATAGTTGCACAGTTTTGTAAACTGTTATAATTGAAATTTTTCGTGGTAGCTTGCTATTTAGTTTAAAATGTTAGTTAATACCATTTATGAACATATTACGTTATTGCACAGCAATTAACTGCAATATTTAAACTGTTATACTGAAGTTATAAAAATATTTTTTCTTACATTTTTGGGTTTTGTAACACGAAGTACATTTATAATTATCAGCGATTTGCTGAATTATAACATAAAATATGTAATATACTGTAGTATCTGATATTTTTGGTTTAGTTATAATTTTAACTATTAAGTATAAACTAAATATTTCAAGCTATTTAACTGCCATTTTTATTGATTTACAATTATAAAATATGGTTTTGTGAAACTTTTATCGTTTTTTATAGTTGGGTTATAAATGCATCATTATTTAAACTTTTTCGAATTAGAATTTCTTTTTTTGAATATTAAATACTTGACCTATTTAATATAAACATAAATTACAAAATTTAAAGCGGGTTTGATTTTTAGAGTGATGCAGCATAATTATTTTATTTAAAATTATAATAAAATCAACACAATTTTTATTAAGGGTTAAAGAACTTTAAATCTCTTTTTAAAGCAAAAATAAAACAAAAAAACAATCAATTGATTTTTATATAAATTTAAATAAATGCGAGTTATTTTAACTCTAAAGTTATTGGTTAAGAAATCACGTAGTTAAGAATGGCGAATTGAATTACACTGTTTATAAGTGAATAAAATTTTGGGAATAAATAATCGTTCAGCCATAAATATGAGTCTTTGTAATTTCTTGCACCCGGCATTGTTCCCCCCAGGGGTACATTTATGTGTCTTGACGGAATCTCACCGTCATTACATGTGTCACCGCAGGTAAAAGGGGCCAAGTACCCTAATAGGCCAGCAGGAGCCAACTGGACAATTCCACTATATTTTCACGGGAATCAGTAAGCCCCAGAGTTCCGATATTTGTCTTTTTAGTCTTTTAGCTGTTCTGTGACTAATTATTAAGGTTGGCCCTTCGGGAGGATCGTGGTGGTTGTGGTTTCGCGGCCCTCGTTTGAGTTGTGTAGCTCGGATCATTCACAATGAACACAATGAAAAAAAAAGAAAATTTATTAAACATGCATGTGTTCTAGACCGGGAGTTGGATAGTCTCCAACTTTTCAGTAAGGATTGAGGGTTTTGGCCTGCTACGAGCTCTTGGAGTTGCGACCAGGAGTGGCTGGAGGATAGAGATATCCGAAGCCTTCCTGGGGCCTGGGTGACGCTAAAATTATCCACATTGGTTTGATCCACCGTCAGGTTACCCCAACATTTAATTGGTAAGAGCTTTGTGCTAAGAAATGCAATATTTTAACTCCACTCCCTACTGAAGTTTAAATTTTTGCCGACACGTATTAGACAGCTGCTTTTTTCAAGCGAAAAAGGTCAATAAATCCGCAAAATATCAATATAAAATTCTCTTACATTTTTGCAGCTTTTAACGTACTTGCTAACCGGCAAACTAAATAGGTCTGATCTTTAGGTGTTTAAATTTAATTTAAAATCGATGAACCATCACAAAATTATGGGAATGGTACTAATTTCTTTTAATTTGCCGATAACGTATCAAAGACAACTCATCTCTCTTAGTTAATAACAATTAATGGTGAAAGTGATAGTGACGTTGCCATAATACAACAGTGACTATAAAGTCGCCACAAAGTCGCTGTCGCCTTATTAAATTGAGGTGTTAATTTGTCAGTTGTTTCTGTCAATGTCCTGATATAATGTCTCAGAATGTTGCGGGTTTCTTTATGAAAAAGGTTAGTTAATATGCAGTAGCCTACACGATCGGTCCAATTTTTAAGCACATTATCGATTGTGTGCAGCTGTATTTCACCAATGGCTTCACGAATATTGTCTTTTAAAGCGTCAGTTATCTCTGGTTTGTCGGCGTAACACTTATCTTTGATGGCACCCCACAAATAATATTCCAACGGTGTGAAATAGCAACTCCGAGGTAGCCAAACGACATCAGCTCTGCGGCTCATAATGCGATCTTTAAAAATAGGGCGCAAAACATCAACTGTAGCTTTGGCTGCTGTGTGGCACGTAGCGCCAAATGTTGCCAATATCCTCCTCTTTAATATTTGTGAGCAAAAAGTTGTTCAACATGGCCCGATAACGATCGCAATTGATTCTAACGGCCACTCCTTGCTCATTTTCGAAGGAAAATGACCCTAATTATGCCTCTGGACCAAAATCCGCACCAAACAGTGACTCGTTTTGGGTGCATCGGCTTTTCAGTGTGTGCGTGCGGGTTTTCTGTGCCCCAAATGCGACAATTTTGCTTGTTTGCATACCCGCCAAGATCAATGAGTTGCATCTGAAAAGATTTAATTTTTTTTGCAAAATCGGCATTTTCTGTAAGTCGATCGCAGGCCCACTTAGCGAAGAGAAAACGCATTGGATGGTCACTTGGCTTCAACTCCTGAACCAATTGGACATACCAAGGTCTTTATGCAAAATTCGTCTCAATGATGTCTCTGAAATGTTCAATTGTTGAGAACGACGGTGAATTGATGTTGATGGCGCTTCACGCACACTTTCTGCCACAGCAGCAATATTCTCGGGTGTAGGCACTGTTTTTGGCTCTTTACGCTTTGGTTTATCGATGAGGATGCCAGTTTCTTTCACTTTTTTCACAAGATAACGAACAAACGGAGCTGACGGTGCTTCTCTTCGAAATCCAAAATCCGTACGCAATTTTCGCACACATTCTGCAACATTACCATGATTTTCAAAGTAATGTCGCAATATTTCCCAGCGTTGTTCAAGCGTATACACAACCATATTCGTTCACCGGAAGGATAAAACTAATTATCTGTCAAATCAAACATGAGCTAAGTGTTACCATTTACGAAATAAGCACTAATTGAAAAAAAATAAACGTTAGATGGCGGACCCTTTATGTATTTGTGATTCTGTGTAAGTAAGTTTAAGAAGTTTGCCGATAGTACTGGGTTTGTTGCCGTTATTTTTTATTTAAGTTTATAACTGGAAAATATCTAATTTTAATTTGTTAAGGAAGAAAAATTTGCAATTAAAAAAAAATCCTTATAAATCAACAAAAAATCTTTCTAAAATCCATATACTTGGCATCACTGTTAAAAATACAGCTGATACACATATGCTTCTTCTTTTTTCCTTTTTTGGCCCTCTGTTTAAAAGATATAACCGTTTCTAATTTCATCAAAATCGATTCCACATGTGTAGTCAAATTTGCGAATAAATTTATAATATATATTATTTATATATGTTAGATTCGCAGATCTATATATAGTCTATTATAAAGAATATCGCTTACGATTAAATTGAATTTTATTTATTACTAAGAGCTCAACATTTTCTATATGATCATTTGGGGACTTTTTGCCATAAATATTGTTTAATAATTATTTAGAATCATTTATTTTATTTAATTGGACATGGATGAGACATTTGAAACGAATATTTAATTTTTTTTTATCAATTTAATAATCAATAATGATAATGAAAATACGTGTGTGAGCAGCAGTCCCTGGGTTTTTTGTTTCACACAATGGAAAATGTGATTCAAAGTACAAACAATTTAAGCGAATACTTTTGCCTGAAGTTAACAAACTTATTTAAATAAATAAATAAAATAAAATAAAAAAAAATTAATGTAATAATTTTAAATTGTTAATGACTTTTTTTGAAGGAGATTTCAATTTTAATTTCATATAAATTTGTTCGAAACCTGAATTTTGTTAACAACCAGCATTTACTTTCGATGTTCAATAATTTATTGGTTAATTGAATCAATCTGGTTATTAGACTTTAGTTCCTGTGCCAACCGAATCAATTTATTTTTTTAGCTCAATTGGCTTTAATTTTTCTCTTAAAACGGCGAATATATCAGATTTGTAAACAAGAAGTTTGTTTTTCAATTGTGGCAACGCCAACAACATGATAGTTTTGACATTTAATTTTTTGACGTATTCGTAGTGGATGCATTTCAAAATAATTAAAGTCCATTATGAAAATTGTGATTCTGTTAAAGTTACATTTCGTAAAATTCGTGATATTTTCGGAAAACATAATTATTCTTCTGAGAGCACTATTAAGAATTTGGTGGTTAAATTTTAGTCGACAGGCTTGATACAAAATGTGCGAACACCAACGCGTGTCGACCGGGTCGTTCAATTGAAAACATCGCAGTCGTGAGTCACAGTGTTGAAGCAGTTCGAAATTTGTCAATTCCTTGACGTTCTCAACAATTGAGGTTCGTCACCACATTTCGTGATAAGATTTACATCTGCACTTGGCCGTAAGTCTTAATCGGATGGTGGTCAAACCACTGGGAATGAAAAGCAACGTCATTTACTCCCTAGGAAGCCGAGGACTAATTCTAGCAACAGGTCTTTACTAGTTGCAATTTCAGCGGTTGCAAACTGCTAATCCTTGCTGAAGAGCTGGAGACTATCCAACTCCTGGTCCAGAACACACGACTAGCATGCTCACTGGATCTGGATCATTCACCAGGTAGATGTGATTAAAGGCGAGATGATCCTGGCCACCATAAACATTCATGCTTGGGGCCGCAAAACCACAACCACCACGATACTCGCGAAGGGCCTACCTCAATAATTAGTCAGAGAACAGCTAAAAGGCTAAAATGACAATTAGCGGAACTCTGGGGCTTTACTAATTCCCGTGGAAATATAGTGGATTTTCCAGTTGGCTCCTTGCTAGCCTAAGGGCACTGGGCTCCCTTTTACCCCCGCAAGACACAAGTCTAGATGGTTGCGTGATCCATTTAGACTTATAAATGTGCCCCCGGGGGTTTCGACACCACATGGCGAACTTTGCATAACGATTTGATTTTGAAGCCTTACAAGGTTTAACTGGTGCAGAAATTTAAGCCGACGAAGCCCTTTTTCCCTTGTTATGACACATGTCATCAAAGCAAAATTGGCGCATTTGGGCTTTTGAAAATTATAGAACGATTATTAAGAACCCTTTGCATGCTCAACGTGACACTGTATGGTGCGCTATGTGGTCTGGAGGCGTGATTGGGCCGGTTTTTTTTTTCGAAGATGATGCTGGAATGCGGTAACGGTCAATGGATCACGCTATAGCGAGAAGCTAACAACTCAATTTGGGCCTGTTGTTGACGACGTGGATATCACTGAAGGTGATCGGGATCGACGGCAATCTTGTTTTGGGCTCAATTTGCACAATTCAAAAGCCCTGTTCAGGCATCGGTGTATTCATGTTGGCATAAATCAGTTGACAGCTGAAATTAAACGAGTGTTGCAAACCTAAAGTTGTTTTGATTATAAGTTCTTTTACACCTTTCATAATTTCCCCCGGGGGCAGGCATTCTTGATAAATTTCTTCCCCATATTGACATGTGCTTTCGGGGTTAAAAGATTGGCTGGGCTAGCAGGAGCCGCAAACTGGAAGAGACACAAGACTCTCGAAATCCGACCAGTGAACTTAATGAATATATACTGGTGCCAAGGGAACAAATTGCCCGCAGGCCTATGTCCCTGTTCTAGTTACTGTTTGAGGAGCAACGAGGTGGCTGTTGGCTTAATCGGGCTTTAAAGAAAGTTCTAAAGAGGTGTTAATGCTGGTTTAACATTTAACTCGCGCATGCAATAGGAGGAGTTGGATAGTTTCCAAGAAGTGAGGGCACCGCCCTGCTACCATGCACTCGAAAATTGTTACTAAGGCATGTAAGCGGCCTAGGGCGTGGGTGAACGCTTTTTCCTACACACAGTGGTAAGACCGCCGTTAGATTAAGTGCCCGCGGCCACGTGCTAACGTTATTCTTATCACATACATCTTTCATATAATAGTTCCTTTTACAGAGAAGTTCCTTTTATGTAAAAATTTTTTTATGCAAAAGTTGATACCTTTAACCTTTTATACAATAGTGTCTCCAATTAAAAGAACTTCTTATAAAAAAGTACCTTTAATACACTTTCTTTTATACAAAAAAATCTTTTATTTAAAAATTTATTTTGTATATTTTTTTTTGCGAAAGGATCATTTGTTCGAAAGGAACTGCACAAAAGAATCTTTTATATTAAGTACTTTTGTACTATAGAATTTTTTATTTAAAGTACTTTCGTACAAAAGAAACTTTTATATAAAATTTTTTTTTTGTACAAAAGTATACCAATGATCCTTTTGCACAATTGTACTTATTAAAGAAAAGATATTTTTACCAATAGTACCTATTAAATAAAAGATACGAAAGGTACTTTTTTATAAAAGATATTGTTTACAAAACTAACTTTTACATTAAAATTCTTTTTTTGAAGCAAAAGTATCTTTATAAAAAAGTACCTACCAAAAAGTAGTTTTTTATAAAAAAGTACAATTTATAAAAAGAAAATTATAAGTATTTTTTTATAAATAATATTGCTTACAAAACTATTTTTACATAAAAATTCCTTTTTTATGCAAAAGTATCTATTATAAAAAAGTACCTATCAAAAAGTACTTTTTTATAAAAAAATACAATTTAAAAAAAACTATAGGTATTTTTTTATAAATGATATTGCTTACAAAACTATTTTTACATAAAAATGATTTTTTATGCAAAAGTATCATTTGTAAAAAAGTACCTACCAAAAAGTACATTTTTATAAAAAAGTAAAATTTAGAAAAAAAATTATATTTTATAGAAAGAATAAGGAAAGAAGTCTTTAGTCAAAATCAGAAGTTTTAAGAACCTGCAATATCCCTGAAACACTTTTGTTGGATTCTCAGAAGGCCCATTGTGTTGTAGGTATGATTATGATTTATTACTGCGTATAGACTCATGCCGCCATCTGTTTTAAATTTTTGCTTCCAGGCCACTCACTGTTTTAGTATTACGCAGTTAATCGTTATAATTTAGCAGACATTTTACAATATTTCTTCGGTATTGAATTTTAATAAAAATGCATATTTGATCAATTGCAATTTATTTTCCAACACACTATTAATCATTTGAAAGAAAACTGTTTGGAGGATGCATCTGTCTGAAAAAGTTAAAACTAAAATGTATTCATAATTTGAATTTCAATTAATCCAGCTAGTCCAGTCCAGTCCAGTCGGCCTTTAAGTCTTTATGTAAAAATTGTTTCATCTTTTTTTTTATTTTTAAAGTTTTTAAACCAGATTTAATTGTATGCGAGGTTTGAATAAAAGCAGCCATTAATTCTTGGGATGTTGTAAAACTAGTTGCCTGTCATCTGCGAACTTGTACTTGTGCTGTCAGAGTTTAATGAAGTTTTTTTCCCTCTTTCCCAGCATCTTTACACTGACAGTCGTTGGCTTTCGATATAAGGAAACTATGTACGTGTATGTTTCATTCATTCATTGATTTAGTTTTTGTTTTTATTGTAGTTAAGAGTTCAGGGACGTTCAAGATGCCGAGGCTCAGACAGTTTGTTTTTATTAAAAACAAATTTAATTATAGTTTCTTCTTCTTTTTTTTTTGTTAATAATTACGAAATTTATTTAAAGGCGTTTAAATTGATTTTTCCTTTCTTATTGTTAAAGATGACAGGAAATGTAATTGATCTTACAATTTAAGTTTTGCACGCTCAATGGAAAACTGTCATCAGTATTGACATTCGAATTGTTTGTTATCTCCAGAATGGCTTTGAAAATAATTTTAAATAATTTATTGCTGGTTGTTATTTTGTATGTTTTACGACAACGAAATATTTTTTTTTTGTTTTAGTAGAGATGACAGTTAATTAATTTGTTTCACATGTTTCTTATGTTTCGGTGTGCAATATTCATGCTGCACAATGGGAACTTTTTTGAAATAAATGTAAATGAAACTAAAAGTTCTAAATGGCTGATTTGTTTAATTGAAAACTTAAAAATGTTTAAACGTCTTTATAAGCCATATGCTGCTGGCTTTGTAGCTTATGAAAAGGGTTTTTCAACAAGAAGTTTGTTTTTTTAAACAAAGTAAAACCAAAAATTTAGCTAAAGATGATTCAAATTTTTATTGTATTGCGAAGAGAAAAATTCGGCAATTATGATTGAAAAATGATATCTGGCAAATGTCTACCACGACCACGCTGACAGATTTCGATTCTTTCATCAAAGTTTTTAATCACTTTTTGGCAAAATGGCGGTCGTATTTTGTTAATCACATCACGGATTTTGAGTTTTAAGGCTGAAATCGATTCGATTGCCTTCGTATAGACTCTGTCCTTAATATAGCCCCACAAAAAATAATCCAATCGTGTTAAATCACACGATTTGGTAGGCCACTTAACTGCTGATTGTCGTGAAATTATGCGATCGGGAAATTTGGTTTGCAAAAAATTGATCGTTTCGTTGGCTATGTGATAAGTGGCACCGTCCTGTTGAAGCCACATGTCACAGTGATATCCACGTCGTCGATAATAGGCTAAAATTGAGATTTTAGCATCTCGCGATAGCGTGATCCATTGATAGTTACCGCATTTACAGCCTCATCTTCAAAAAAACGGGCTAATCACGCCTCCAGACCACAAAGCGCACCATACAGTGACACGTTGAGCATGCAAAGGCTTCTCAATAATCACTCTAGGATTTTTTAAGCCCAAAATGCTGCAATTTTGATTTGTTGACATGTGTCATAACAAGGGAAAGAGGGCTTCGTCTGAAAAAATAATATTTTCAGAAAAACTAGCCAGATCGTTCCCGAACGAATTAAGCGAATCTATGGCGTTGTGAATGGTCGGTCAGCTTCAATTCCTGCACCAGTTGAACCTTGTAAGGCTTCAATGGCAAATCCTTACAAAAAAATACGCCATGTGGTTGTTTTCGATCACCACAGTTGTTGACAACGTCGATGAATTGACAAATTTAAACATATTTTAACACTATAGATGTTTTCAGTTGAACGTTGGTGTTCACACATTTTTTATCGAGCCTTTCGACTTAAACTTAAGCACCAAATTTTTAATTTGGGTCTCAGAAGGACGATTGTGTTGTCCAAAAATATCACAAATTTCACGAAATGTAACTTTGACACAACCACCATTTGAACCAAATTTGAGGTTAGGAAGTAAATTGTCTGTCAAATGATTAAATGTCAAGAATTCAGGTATCATCCTTTGACACTTATTTATTAAAAAAATAGAAAAGTTTAATTATGGAACTTTACTCTCTGAAACAATGAATTTTAATTTTGAAAATTAAGTATTAAAATGATGAAAATTTCACTGTATCACTTCGTAAAATTCGAACAGCTTTTCTTCGTAATCAGGCTCCTTCAAAACAGCTGGCCATAATTTAATCGTTTAATTTGAGGTTCGCGGTATTGTTGCTGACAATAGGCCACAACAAAACATACATATTGGACGTAGCGATGAAAAGATAGCCACTGTACAGAAAAGTGCTTAAAATAAGCTGGGAACAGCAATTTGTCGAAGTTCGCAACAATTGGGCATCACTAGAAACGCTTTCCGCAGTATTTTACTTAAAAATGCTTCATATTCACGCTTATAAATTTATTCCTCACTTATAAATCCATTTCAAAATTTAAGCTAACCGACAATTCCTTCCGTCAAACGTTTGTGAATTGGCTGTTTGAAAAAACTGAACGAAACCATGCGGTTTTCTCAACAAAATCATTTTTAACAATGAGGCTCATTTTCAATTCGGCGGTTATGTAAAAAAACAAAATTGTCGAATATGGGACTTACAAAATCCACCACCAGTCCTCGAGACACAATCACATTTAAAAAAGTGATCGTATTTCGCGGTTTGTGGTATCACGACATCATCGGCCCGAATTTGTTCGAAAAGAACAGGAAAATGCCGTCACCGTGAATTCTATGCGCTACCAAATCATTGTAACCAATTTATTGTGGCCACAAATGGTTAGTGGTGCTATGAGTGACCTTTGATTTCAGCAAAATCGGGCCACAAGCCACACAGCCATTCCAAAAATTCACATAGTGCAGGAGAAATCCCCCCCGGGGACACATTGATATGTTTTGATGGAAATCCACCATCATTACATGTGTCAGTGGGGGAAAAACGGGAGCCCAGTCTCCTGAAGGCTGACAGGGAGTCAACTGGAAGTTCCACGTTATTTCCACGGGAATCAGTAAGCCCTAGAGTTCAGCTAATTGGTTCTTCAGCTTTTTAGCTGTTCTCTGTCTGGTTATTAAGGTAGACGCTTCGGGAGTATCGTGGTCGTTGTGGTTTCGCGGCCCTCATGAATTTGATTAAGGGACCAGGATCATCTCACCTTTACTGACAACAATGAGTGAATGATCCGGATCCAGTGAGCATGATTGTCATATGTTCTGGACCAGGAGTTGGATAGTCTCCAGCTCTTGAGCAAGTACTGGTGGTTGATGATCCTGTTTCAAAACCTCCGAAATTGCAACTAGGAATAACCTGTTGCTAGAAATTAGTCTTCGGCTTCCTAGGGCGCGGCGCACGCATCATATCGCCCAAGTGGTTCGACCACCGTCGAGTTGTGGCATACTCACGCTAGGTACCGACGTAAATCATATCAAATGCATGAGAAATTTCCAAGACACATAATTTTTGAATTTAAAAATGTTAATTTGCCGCCTCGTTCTTGATAGTTAACGACGCAGGATTTTTTCTCTCATTTGAAACACCGCTGAACAACTTACAAGTAACTGACACTCTGAAAGATGTATTTTGGTGAAAGATGTATTTTATGCTTCAAAACTTTAAGGGAATTATCGGATGTCAGTCAATACGCTAGAAGTGAACATTTGCTCGACATCATATATCTTTATTGAATTCCCCCCGGGGGCACATGATAGTCTTTATGGATTCTACTACTTCCATCTAGACTGGTGTCTTGCGGGATAAAAGGGAGCCCAGGCCCCTTCAAGGCTAGTAGGACTCACCTGGACAATCCACTATATTTCCACGGCAATCAGTTGCCCGCAGAGTTCCGCTAACGTCTCTTTAGGCATTTAGCTGTTCTTTGGCTGATTATTGGAAGTATCAAGGTGGCTGTGTGTTTCGAGACTCTCGTTTGAGTTTGTGGGTTGGATTATTCACAATGAACACCATGAGTGGTTCAGGTCCAGTGAGTATGAATGCCTTCGTGTTCTTAATTATATTAAGCTTCATGCGTTCTGGACCAGAAGTTGGATAGTCTCCAACTCTTCAGCAAGGAGTGAAGGCTGCGGCCTGCTCCGGGCTTTTGAAGTTGCAACTAGGAGTGACCGGAGGATATACGTGTCCGAAGGCCTTCTAGGGCGAGGATGATGCTACATTGCATCCACAGTGGTAATGATCCACCATCTGATATTGGCCCACACGGCTAGTTGCAGATGTAAATCTTATCACGCACTGCATGCGATAATAACAGTACGCGTAATTTTTGAATTTGACAATGTTAATTGGCCGCCTCGTTCTTGTTATTTTACGCCGCAGGTTTTGTTTTCCCCCATTTGAAAGACCGCTGAACAACCTACAAGGTGTGATTATTGACAGTAATTTTAAATGGAGAAGTCACATTGAAAAATTACAGAGGAAACTTAGATAAGCTTTGTATCTGCTGTACCATTTAGGCAACTGCTCCACGTATGAAGTTCTGCGTCAGGCATACTTTGCATTAGTGGAATCGTATATCCGGCATGGAGTCACGGCTTGGGGTAGTGCAAAATACAGCAGCACTCTCCAAAAAACGCAAGACCGAATACTAAAAATTTTACATAAAAAAACAATCTAAAACTGGAAACAATAATTACCATGATTATAACATTAACATGAATATGAACATACGCAGCACAACGGAAAACGACAACTACGCAATCAGCATGACAGACAACTTTGGCAGAGAGTAACGGACGACAATGAAACAAACAGATTCATTGCCAGAGACCTTCAAGTTCTTAGCGTGAAGAACATCTATTATGCAACCTTAGCCAAAGAATTCTACAATGATAACAGATATTTAAAGCCGATAGAACATACTCACTACACACGGAGACGAGCTCGAGGAAGATTTAAAGTGGAACGATTCACAAACGAGTATGGAAGAAGTTCGCTTCCCGTAACATTGCCAACAATTTTGAACAAAATACCGACTGAAATAATCAGCATAACGCACGAAAACAAAAGGAATAAGCTAATAAAGGAATACCTAATGGGCTCACAATAAATCAAAACTCGTTACTACACAGACTGTGAAATATAATTTTTGAATAACTAGTTATAAACGAATTTATTTATTTTTTAAGTTTTAATATCCTGCAGAGAAGCATAAAAGCTTTGCGGGATTAGAAATTAGAAGATAAATTTGTTCAATAATAAATGAATAATAAATGAATAAATGAAAAAAAAGTAACTGACATTCTGAAAGATGTATTTTGGCGCAAGATTTATGCTTCAAAACTTTATGGGATTATTAGCCGATGTGCTAAAGATGAACATTTGTTCGACATCATATTTCTTTATTGAATATAATATTTCTACTTTGCATTGACATCAGTAAAACAATGTGTTATTTGAAGCCAAATTTCTTCCTAACCTCAAATATGCTTATCCAAATACAAATGCTACAAATACACTTACAAAAAATTTATTATAGGTCGAAGATATATTATGCAAATCTTACGTTATGCCACAAAATGTTCAGTAAGGTCAGTTATTTTCTTGGATATGTCGAAGGTATCAAAAAAATATTATGCAACATGAATTTTGTATCGTGAGAATGTTCGTTATCAGGATTTTAGTGTGCAGGCAGCACTGGAAGATCTTAAGATCAGATATTTGGTAAATAAATTAAGAGAGCGATCAGCATTGAAGAGAATACAGAATAATCGATCTGTCACTGGTCTCCTGGAAATATATAATTATGAGATGGATGTCAGATCGATATTTCTGCGTGACCTTCGATGTTGATCGTTCTGCTTATTTCGTGGACCTAGGCATTGGCCTGAATGCACAGAGGTTTGTCCTGACTTAAGAATTGAAGTCGTATAACTGAAAACAACAACATGAAATCAGTATTTGGCTGTTGAAAATGTTGGTAAAATATCTGGACTTTGATAAAATAATAACCTACTGATACTAAGTCCTTTGTAGGCTCGACGGCTATAATAACAAGCCGTTATTAAAACACATCAGCAAAGCCTAGATGGGCATTTAAGTAATGACGACAGCATGGATTATTGGTACAAAATAAAGCGAGAATCAATTTGTTATTTTAAATTTATGCAGTTCTATTTCAATTTCTTTTTCTTTCATTCCACTTTTTATAATTTTGTTCTCTAATTTTGTAAAAAAAAATAAAAATTTTATCAATTAAGTTTTGTGGCTTTGCTGTGTTGGATTAATAAAATTCTTATTTAATCAATTTGGTTTGAGATACGACTCTTGATTTTTCTATACAAAATTTGGGATAAAATCTACTGATGAGATATATAAGCAGTAGTAAAATGAATAAATAGATTAACATAAATATTTTATATTAAAATTTTTAACACAAATCAAATACATGACTCATTCACTCTTATTTTTTACGTTTTATTTTTCTTAATTCATATTTTCAATATCAAATTTATTTAATTCAAGTTCAACTGTGGTGACAAAATTCGTCATATACTCGTAATCAATAATTCTACAGGTTGTTGTCTTCTTAAATATTTGAAATATTGTGACACAGAATTATAATTAAATAATATTTTTAAATTAAATTTGTTTCTTATTGTTTAACATTTATTTTATGGGGGATTTAAATTTTTTCGAATGTTTAAAAATTTTTAAAATTAAACAAAAACTGGATTTCTTCCAGCAAGTGGTTTAAAAGATTTTACGTTTTTTTTGCGTAATAATTTATTTATATATTTTTTTAATATTTTTTCTGATTAAAACATTTATATAAATTGTAGGTCATTGATTGATAACACTTTTAAAATAATTGATTATAAGTTTCTCAATAATTTTTATTTATTGTTATTTATTTATTTTATTATAAATAGAAATAATAAAATTTAATGATTAAATTTAGCCTGCGTTAATTTGTGCTAGATTCCTTTAACAAATATTTTATAATATTCTCATAAAGATTTACTATTCAAAAAATATATAATTTCGAAATGTAATACTGCGAAGGAAAGCATATCTATATGGCCATTTCCCTACTGCTCATAAAGCTCACCCCAAATTTTGTATAGAAAATTTCAGATTCTTATATCTCAAACCAAATTGATTAAATGAGAGCTTTCATTGAACCAATACAGCAAAAAGAAAACAAAACATAAAAACATTTCTATACAAAAACCCAGCAAACATTTCGTAAAAAAAAACAATTTTTATTTTAATAATTAATTAAATTTATTTGAAATTGTTCTCATGTACAGATTGACTTTTTAAAGAATTCATTTTTACAAGACTGAGGTGAACAATTTCTTTGTGATTTGAGTTCGGTGTCAATGCTGACAAAGCTCGATTAAAGTGATTTAAAGACACAAACGTCGAATGCAAAATATTGTAATCCCGAAAATGGATATCATAATCTACCTACTGAGCAGACAATTGAATCTGTTGTAATACTTTTAACTATATGTATAATTAATTCCTGGCGCATGCAGTCACGATGGATCTCTTCGCCATCTTGACATGTGCCTTCGGAGGTAAAAGGCGGCACCAGTCGCCTAGGCTAGCAATAGCCTGAAACTGGAAGAGAATTGACTTCTTGAGGTCTGAACAATGACTGAGCACATTTGCGCCACGAGAACCAGTTGCCCGCAGGACTACGGTCCTGTACTGGTTATTGATGAGGGCCTTCGGGGAGTAACGTGGTAACTGTGGTTTAAACCCAAATTGGCTATGGTCGACATACTTCAAACTAAAGTTGTTGCATATAATCGGCCAGTCGCTTATCGGGAGCCACAAAGAGTTTAGATAGTCCCCGGCTCTCGAGGAAGAAGTGGAAGCATGACCCTGCTCTAGGTGCTCTTGAAATTGCTACCTAAGGTGTATATGCACCTGGGTGTGTGTGTGCGCCTTAGGGCCGTTGGTGGATATATTTTTTTCACCCAGTGGTAAGACCACCTTCAGATTAGAACCAAAGTGCCAGGAGCTGTATTACATCTGTACATAAGTTATCCCCCAGGGGCCTACCCCCCGAGGGCACATTTATCGGTCTTTATAGAATACTTTACTATCTAGACCTGTGCAACTGGGGGAAAAAGGGAGTCCAGTCCCTTGAAGGCAGCACGTTATTTCCACGGGAATCAGTAGCCCGCAGAGTTTCCGCTATTTGTCTCTTTAGGTATTTAGCTGTTTCTCTGACTGATTATTGAGGTTGGCCCTTCGGGAGTATCGTGGTGGTTGTGGTTTTGCGGCCCCATAACAGACAGGTCAGTTTTATATGGTGGCCAGGTTTATTTCACCTTTAATAACACCTACCTGGTGGAATGTTTCTAGATCCAGTGAGCATGCTAGACATGTGTTCTGGACAAGAGTTGGATGGTCTACAGCTCTTCAGCAAGGACTGGTGGTTTGCAGCCCTGCTCTGGAATCACTAAAGTTGCAACTAGGAAAGACCTGTTGCTAAAATTAGTCTTCGGCTTCCTAGGGCGCGAATGACGTTTGTTTCAAAATCATTCAAAGTGGTTTGACCACCATCTGTTTAAGACTAACTGCCAGGTACAGATGTAAATGAAATTACGCAATCCCCCAGGGGCCCCCCGGGGGCACATAATAGTCTTTTTGGAGCCTACTACTTCCATCTAGACTGGTGTCTTGCGGGGTAAAAGGAAGCCCTTCAAGGCTAGTAGGAGTCACCTGGACAATCCCCTATATTTCCACGGGAATCAGTGGCCCGCAGAGTTCCGCTATTTGTCTCTTTAGGCATTTAGCTATTCTCTGGCTGATTATTGAGGTAGGCCCTTTTGGAAGTATCGTGGTAGCTGTGTATTTCGAGGACCTCGTGAGAGTTTGTGTGTCGGATCATTCACAATGAACACAATGAATGGTTCAGGTCCAGTGAGTATGAATGCCGTCGTGTTCTTAATTTTATTAAGCTTCATGCGTTCTGGACCAGGAGTTGGATAGTTTCCTACTCTTTAGCAAGGAGTGAAGGTTGCGACCTACTTCGAGCTTTTGAAATTGCTGCTAGGAGTGACCGGAGAATATACTTATTCGATGGCCTTCAAGGGCGTGAATGGCGTTGCTTTTCATTCACAGTGGTAATGGCCACCATCTGATTATGGCTCACTGCCGGTGCAGATGTAAACCTTATCAGGGGCGCATTGATATGTCTTGATGGAATCTGGGGGTAAAAGGGAGTCCAGCCCCCTAAAGGCTAGCAGGAGCCAACTGGGCAACTTCCACTTTATTTCCACGGGAATCAGTAAACCCTAGAGTTAAGCTGTTGCTGTTCTCTGACAGATTATTGAGGTTGGCCCTTCGGCGAGTATCGTGGTGGTTGTGGTTTCGCTGGCCCTCATATAATTATTAAGGGGCCAGGATTATCTCACTTTTGACCAAGAAGTTAGTGAGTCTGCTATGCCATGTGTTCTGGACCAGGAGTTGGAAAGCCTCTAACTCTTCAGCAAAGAGTGGGGGTGGTGGCCCTGCTCCGTACTCCTCAAATTGCCACTAGGAATAACCTGGTGGATAGTATTATACTTTGGCTTCCCAGGGCGTGGGTGTACGCTATCCTATCCTATCATCCACAGTGGTTTGATCCATCATCAGGTTATGGCTTACACGACTCGGCTGACTAATGTAAATCTTATCACGTTCTGTTCATAATTGATATTGTCTTTATCTCCCTTAAAAGATGGAAACGCAAATTTACCCAAGATTTGAATTCGCCGCTTTTTCTATACTAAAGTTTTGGCAACCCTAATAAAAACCATTCGATAGCAAATAACAAGGGGAATGTGATTCGAATGATAATAATAATGGTGAAATGATGTACTAATTGGAAGCAATGGCGAATGAATTCATTTTCACAATTTTTATTAAATAGAAAAAATTCAGTACGAGTGAAAGTGTTTCAAACTCTGCTCTTACTTGGACTTGCCAAAGGTTTGGCACATTTCGGATATAACTTTGAGTAGCATGTTTTGTGTCTTCACTACTTTAATAGTGGTAAGATTAACTGTTCCACTGTAGTCCTCATCTACACTTTTTTTTATTTATTTATTGTTTTAATAATGGTGTCTCAAGTGCTTGGTATCGTCTAGAGCTGGCCTCTTTCTTAATCCCAGCAATTTCTTAGACTATGCTGCTCCTGTATAAGTAAATTATTATTTTTATTTTTTAGCTTAACCAAACATCGGAAAAGTTACCCTATTACTATTTATAGAAACATTTTTAAAATAGTTAAAAAAATAAAATAAATTTCTATTTTTTAGAAAAACCTGTAACTGATGTTTGTTTGGGTTGTATTTGTGAGGCCATTAGTGGCTGCAATCAAACAGCCCACTGTAGTGGTGGAGTATGTGGTTTGTTCCGCATTACCTGGGCTTATTGGGCCGATGGTGGCAAATTAACTATAAACAATGAAGATGCTGCTTCCGAAACTGGTAAGCCTTTTTTTTTTGAAGTGAAGGCTCACAATAATTTAACTAATAAAATATTTTCTCTCCTTCCTCTCTCCCTCTCTCTTTTAAAAACCAGCTTATGCCAACTGTGTTAATGATCCCTATTGTGCTGCTAATACCATTCAAAATTATATGCGCAAATATTCGCAAGATTGTAATGGTGATAGTGCCGTGGATTGTTACGATTATGCTGCCATTCATAAATTGGGTGCCTATGGTTGTACAGGAGAGCTAAGTTATCAATACGCCACTAAATTGTCCACTTGCTTAAATAGTTTTAGTGGCATTAATGTACGCTCCGGATTTTAGATTGCAAAATATCTTTATTTTCAAACTTAAATGCAAGATAATTTATAAGTCATTTATTTTCTATAATATTTTATTTAAAATTTATTTAAAATTTATTTAAAAAACAAAATAAAAGAGATCAGTAAACTTATGTTTGAAAAACGAAATAAAGTTAAAGTCAAGTGAAATGAGAGTGAGATTTTTACTAAAGAAATGTGTTTAAATTTATCAGGTACTTTTTATAGAACTTTCAATTGGCAACAATTTTTTATCTGGCCACCTGATAAAAAAGTGTTGCCAGCTGTCAAGTAATTTATAATTTATGTTTGGTTAAGTTTGGCATTTTGCCCTAATTTTCATAAGCGAATTTTGTTTACCGATAGAGCTTACTTTTGTTTGAAAACAGACGTCAATAAACAAAGTTGCCGTATTTGGAATGATGACAGTTCTCAAGTGTGCATTGAGACACCGTAACATCCAGAAAAACCAACTAGTTGGTGTGCTTTATGGGCTGGTGGAAACGTTAAAATTAATGGTATCGACCATTTGGTTCATCAATTTTACAACCCTGATGTGCAGAAGCATTGATTTGAAGAGCGCAAAATGTCGCATAGCTCGTGCTGTAATTGATTTATTGAAAGAAACGTTTGGTAACCACATAGTCTCATGCTGCGGACCCATGTATTGGTCTGAGTACGTGCGATTTATAGACTCTTTTCTGTGGGGATTTATGAAGTTTCTAGTTTACGCCGATAAGCCCGCATTTATTGACCACTTTGTGAAGAATATTTGCCGCATTATTGCCGATGTATAGCCACAAATGTTGCAAAAAGTCGAGCAGGTTTTCTTCATAATCAGGCTTCTTTTGAGATGACTGAGCCTAAATTAATCGCTAAATTTGAGACTCACGTTATTGTTGCTAACAATAGACCGAAACAATACACATGTAGTGGCTGTAGTGTTTGTAATATAGCCACTGTACAGCAAAGTGTTGAGGATGAACCATCAACTTGTTGACATTCACAACAATTGGGCATATTCACGCTTATAAAGTTTAACTCATTTAAACAGTAGAACAAAGCAATTCGCTCCCAGTAGCCGCAGTGATGCAAACATAGCCGCTGTAAAGCAAAGTATTGAGAATGAACATGGAACATCAACTCGTCGAGGTTTGCAACAATTAGGTATCACAAGACAAACATTTTTTAATTTTTCCGCTTCTAAAATTAAACTCCTTTAAAGAATTAAAGCCGACCGACCATTGTTTATGTCGAATGTTTGTGAATTGGTTGTTTGAACAACTAAATGACAATAACGCATTTCGATTGAAATCAAAATCGTCTTTAGTGTTAAGGTTCATCTTCAAGTAGGCGGTTCTATAAGCTAACAATATTGTCACATATAAAGATCACAATATCTTCAAACAGCTCTCGAAAAATTATAACATCCAAAGAAAGTGACCGTATGATGTGGTTTCCGTTCAGGCGTACAGCCGGTATTTTTGTAAAAATGAGCAAAGAAACGCCGTCACCGTGAATTTTCTACGCTACCAAACCAAAGTAACTAAGTTGTTGTAACCACAATTGGTAAATGTTGACACCGGGGATCTTTGCTTTCAGCAAGATGGCGCCACAAGACACAGACACCTAAACAATTCAATTATTGCGGTTGCGTAATTTGGTAATGAATTATGCGACTGTATGACCTGTAGCACCGTCCTGTTGAAACCATAATGTCAGTGATATCCACGTCGTCAATAGTAGGCCAAAATTTATATGTTAGCATCTCGCGATAGCGTCATCCATTGACCGTTACTGAATTTCCAGCCTCATCTTCGAAAAAACGGCAAAATCACTTCTCCAGACCACATTAGCGTCCCATATAGCGACACGTTGAAAAGGCTTCTCAATAATCGCTCTAAGATTTTCAGACCCCAAATGCTGGCATTTCGTTTACTGAAGTACCCTGACAAGTGGAAATGAGTCTTGTCTGAAAAAAAGAATTTTTCAGGAAAACTAGTTGGTTGTTCCTCAATGTATTGAGCGAATCTACGGCGATTAGAATGGTAGCTCGACTTTAATTCTTGTACCAGTTAAACCTTGTAGGGCTTCAAAGTCAAACCCTTATGCAAAATTCGCCATGTGGTTGTATTGGATAATCTCAATTGTTGAGAACGTCGAGGAAGTGACAAATTTGGATATGCTTCAACACTGTGACTCACGGTTGCGATGTTTTCAGTTGAATGACCCTATCGAACACACGTTGCTGTTCGCACATTTTGAATCGAGCCTGTCGACTAAAATTTAACAACGAAAATATCACGAATTTTACGAAATGTAACTTTAACAGAACCACCATCCATTATAAAGGATTTAAATTATTTGAATGCGATTTTCGTGCGAAATTGAATTCATTGTAACAATTGCCAATGCATCTACTACGAATACGTCAAAAAAATAAATGTCAAAACTATTATGTGTTGGTGTTGCCACAATTAAAAATCAAACTATTTGCTGAAAAACCTGATATAAACAATTTCAATGATCCGGTGTAATAAAAATAAATAAAGCGGAACATTTTGATAAACATAAGAAAGCAAATAAAAATGGTGATTAAATTGATTCTGTACGAGATTCAAAATGTTAACTGATCACAATACCTACAAATCACTTTAATTGAAATGTTTAACCGGTCTGCTGCTAATTTATTTAATATTAAAAGAGATATAAGGCTTTTTAATATATATATATTTTTTTAATATTTAAAGAGAAGCAAAATAATAAATTGAAAAAGGGGTGAAGAAACTTTTGCCCGAAAAGTTGTTACTCTTATGATAATTTTTATTTATTTCAAAAAAAATTATTTTTTAAAGTATTTTTAAGTATTAAAATCTTATAAATAAGAGTGTTTTCAACTTTTTAATTTTTTAAACAAATTTAGATGTAATTATGTATAGTTTTCTTCTTTTTTTTGGACCAGTACTTAAGGGATGACCTAAAAAACGAATTTTCCCTACAATATGTAGTGCAAAATATGGCAACCTTAAAGAAAAAGATATTTAAGTGAAGGCACAATGCTGAAGACTACTACAGTGAGTAAAGTATTCAGTAATAAGAAAGTCAATTGTCGAGAGCCGGGAAGCGGTATACACTGAAGAACGAGGGCGGTCGAAAAGGTGGGTTTCCAAAATTTCCGCTTGAAAATATTTGTCACGTTTCAAATTTTTTTTAATTAAAAAACATTTTTAATTAACAATAAATTAAAACACATTATTTTAATTTCTTCGTAACTAAATAACAATTTATTTTAATATTTCATTTAATGTATAATAATAATTAATTTTATTTTGAATTTCTTTTTTGTTTTTAAATATAGTTTTCAATTAATTATTGGAAAAAACATTGCTTTTCAATTTGTAGGTTTCGTTTGGAATAAAATGTTTCAAATTTTAAATAAATTTTTAATAATTCTTTTATCCAGTTTTAACTTGTTTTTTTTGTTGTTGTTAATAGTTTATTTATTATTCTAAATTAGTTAAATTATGAAATCTAATTTAGAATATGTTTATAGTGGTATTTGTTGTCTTTTAGTGTTTTGTTTTTGTTTTTTTTTTACAATAAAAATCCTTAATTAAAAATTATTTATTTATTTTTTTGTTTAATTTTAGTAACAATTTTATTTTTATAACACGCTTTTTTTAAATAATTTTTTTAATTATTAAAATTTCTACTTTTAAAAACTTATAAAAAGGAATAAACTAATAATTTTTTTCTTTATAAATTTTAAATTTATTTTTAAAAAATATATAATTAAGAAGTTTATGCAAACTCTGCTTTGTTTTTAATATTTTAAGGTTATGTTTTGTTTGTAATAATTATTTATTTAAAAATTATTTTTCTTTTAATAAACAACCTTTTTTTTAGTAATGGAACATTAATATTTAGATATTTTAGATTTAAATAAATTTTGAGGAGGGAGAAATTTTTTAATGCATTTCGAAATAACATAAAATTAGGGTGATGTTTTTATTGGTTGGGTTTTTATTAGCATACGTAAAGATAGATGTTTGCCATAACTCATTACCTCATCATCTTAAGCCAATTAAAGCTTATATAGCAATATAGCTTCCCGTTTTTGTTTTTATGGAGAACATAAATAGTTTACAGACTTTCTGTGAAATCTGAACTCGACTAACTTTTGACAACCATTGCTTGGCGGCTTAGAAATAGTACGTGCATGTATAAAAAAATTAGGAACCATAAACTACTTTAAAGACTAAATTTTAAGCATCTTTTTGACAGGACTCACAATAAATGAAATATTAATATGATCTTTGAGTGTTTTTAGCTATGAATCATATTATACATTCACATCGTAGGAACTAATATATAAATCGTTACCAACAATCAAACATAAAGATGTTTTCGTTCTCTGTTTAAATGGCGTTCCTATGTGTGTGAATGGGATAAATGACGATTTGCACATGATCAATCGCTGGGCCATGTCTAATATTGTATATCAATGCTTTGAAGTCGAAATGTATTGTTCTCTCGAAAGCTAAAAGAACTCTGGTCAACATTAATGTGAGAACTGACGGGAATGTAATCGAACTGGTAGAATCGGCATCTAATTTGGGCGTAATTTTTAATAATAGAATGACCTGGGTTAATCACGTTAATTTTGTCGTTGGCAGAGTTTACAGTAAACTACGCACCCTATGGTCATTAAAGGACTCTACGCCGTTTGATATTCGCATGCTTTTTGCAAAGACTTATCTGATCCCTTCACTTCTGTGAAGGGATCTATGCCAATTGTGACAGCACTAATCAGCGCAGACTGAAAGTCGCATATAACAATATAGCCCGTTATATATTTCAGAAAGACCGCCATCATTCTCTAATTTTTGGAATGACATCCGATGATCTTCTAAAATATAGGTGTCTAATTTTCTTGCACAGGATTATCATTTCGGAACGACCATCATATCCATTTGATAGGATAATTTTTGTAAGATCTCATCGTGGTAGGAATATTATCCAGCAAAAATACAAGAGCCTGTTATCTAATCGCCACTTTTTCATAAATGCAACCAGTCTTTGGAACTCTTTGGCAAATTATATACAAAAAATAGGCAACGCAAATTTATTTAAAAAGGAGCTTTAAAAGTTATTTAGTTCTACTCAATCTTGACTTAATTTTTATGTTAACACTTTTCGATTAGTCATATCTTAATTAGTTATAATTTTATTGTTTTTGACATTTATTTCATTTTATACCTGCGAATTGTTAATGCTCTGTTTCTGGATTTAAATTTTATATTAACTCAATTTGTATATGTTAAGGATCAACAGCACCGTCACTTATAACATGTTATCATCTTGTTGTGCTAATTGTTTAAAGAATAAAAAATAATAATAATAAATTCAGAGATTATTTTTACCTTAAATACATTTTAGCTTAGTCGATTATTATAACACTATTTCTGCTCTACGATCCTTCTACATTTGTATTCTTATTAGACTTTGTCTACTTTAGGGCTTCAATCCAAAACAATATATCTTTTAAACTTATTTTAAAGTCGACAAATATTTTAGAAATTATACCCTTACAATCTTCAAAAAGCGCCATCTGTTGTATTTCATCTATAAATCCAGTCACTAAAGGTAATAAACACAAAAGATTTCCTTGAAATCCTTTAGTTACTTGTGAAGTATAACATAAGCGATTATTATGATATAACTGCTGTAGTATGTGGCTCCAATCGAATACAATATATCTTTTAAAACGCATATTAAAATCGACAGTTATCTTAGAAATTGTACCTTTAGAATCCCAGAACAGCGCCTTTTTCTTTTAAAGAGAAGTAATACTTCAGGCAACAATGCCTATTTAGTCAAGTACCGTGCTACATTCTTTAGGAAAGGGATAGAGAGGAGATGAAACAGGTGGTGAATTAAGAAGGATAGTCGGAAATTAACTGCTGTATAAAACAGCACAGCGATCAGTGGCTATGACTTCATCGCTGAGCAGCTCCACCGACAGTCGATTTTCATTTTTGTAGTGAAAAAAACCGAATCGAACCCACAACCCCATACTAACAAGCTAGTACACTACCTACTAGCCTATAGGGGCACCTATATCTGTTGGATTTAGTCTATAAATCCAGTCACTAAGGGTAACAAACAAAAGATTTCTTTGAAATTTAGTCACTTGTGAAGCTTAACATAAACGACTACAGCATTTCGTGAGTTTTGAACCCAGTTACGCATTTTTAACTTTTGCTCAAAAAAAAACAAAAATTCGAAGGCAGGTGTGGCATATCGGACCTTTTAGATAATCCTATAACTATACTTTCTCCCTTCCGAGCATGAATTTTGAAATCGGGCAGTCTCCTATGTATGTTTTATTTTTTATTTTTATCCGTTTAGCCGTATAAAATTGTCATTTAACCCCTAATTTTTCAGAAGATAATCTACGTTTTAAATTCCATTAAAATCAGTTGAGCCGTGTAAAATTGTCCGTTTTCCCCTTATATCCGCTAGTGGTTAGAATTTTGAAAAAAGATATAACCTACTTTAGCTTCTAGAGCCGTACAAACGGATCCCTCAAACAATATATGCGAAAGAAACCAATCAAACGAGGATATAAAGTCTGGAAAATGTGTGCTGAGTCCGGATATTGTTTAGATTTCGAAATATATACTGGAAGGGATGGTGAGAAGATACAAACTGATATGGGAGGAAAAGTTGTTCGAAAATTTTGCAAGAATTTGAAATAAAAAAATCATAAAGTATTTTTTGATAACTATTTTAATAGGAATCCTTTGCAAGTAGAGTTGTGTAATGATAATATATTGGCCTATGGCACTGTCAACTCAAATCGCAAATTTCTATCACAACTGAACGAGGACAAACATCTAAAACGAGAGAACATGATTACAGGGTCGGTGATGAGAATGTGGTTATTATAAAATGGAAGGATAAAAGATTAGTTTTTATTCTTACTAACAACATAGATCCAACTCAGGTAGGTGTTGTTAATCGCAGAGAACGCAATGGAGAGATAAATAAAATAAATTGTCCTGAAATTGTCATATAATATAACACATGTATGAACCCTGTTGACAAATTTGATCAACAGAAAAGCACTTATGCCATTCATCGAAAATCCCGCAAATGGTGGCATCAAATTTTTTTTCCATTTTCTGCACTGTGCCATCATAAACTCTTATATAATATATAAAGAGCTCCAGAAAACACACCACCCAGAACTTGATCAGCTCAGTGTCAAAGAGTTTCGAAGAAGTGTTTACCACGGGATCCTAGCACCAGTTCAGGCGAAAAAATCCAAATCAGGCACTAAGCTTTCAATTATGGAACCCTCTTCCCCGCTTTCGGTACAAACAAAGAAACACAAACCATCAGTACCAAGAGAATTGCGTCTGGAAAGCAGTAAGCGTCAGCCAGAGCAATCTACATCACGAAGATGTGCAAAATCCAGCACCAAAAAGATTCCGGTGTGTACTATATGGCAATGCAAAACCTGCAAAGTTCCACTTTGCATACGCACAAAAAAGACATGTTTCTCCGATTTCCATCCGAATTATTTTTTATTATAAAATGAGGCTGCGGATACTACACTTTACTTGAATTTTTTTTTGCGAAACGTCACAGTGGTTACTTAACTAACCTACGGTGGTTCCACAAAAGCCTAAAGGGCAAATTAATTTTTTTCTTTTTTTTATAATAAATAAACCCTAATCAAACCAAAAATGTGGCCACCATTACCATTAATATGGTAATGGTGGCTAATTATACTTTTCATACTTCGTAGGACATATAACTAGAAAATTCCGTATCTTATATCTTGTTGCATACATCCCCCCGGGGGCACATATATATGGTCTTTATAGAACTTCGAATATCTAGAACTGTGCAACTGGGGGAAAAAGGGAGCCCAGTCCCCTGAAGTCAGCAGGGGTACAACTGGAAACTCCACTTTATTTCCACGGGAATCAGTAAGCTCGCAGAGTTCCGTTATTTGTCTCTTTAGACATTTAACTGTTCTCTGGCTGATTATTGAGGTTGGCCCTTTATGGGAGTATCGTGGTGGTTGTGGTTTTGCGGCCCCGTATCAGTCTATGATTCTATGGCGGCCGGGTTCATTTCACCTTTAATAACACCTACCTGGTGAAATGTTCCCAGATCCAGTGAGCATGCTAGAAATGTGTTCTGGACAGGAGTTGGAAAGTCTCCAACTCTTAAACAAGGAGTGATGATTTCCAGCCCTGCTCTGGAATCATCGAAGTTGCAACTAAAAAGTTCTGTTGCATAGAATTATAGCTTCGGCTTCCTAGAACGAGCATGACGTTCTAAATTATCAGTGGTTTGGTCCACCATCTGATTAAGGCTTCATGGCCAGGCGCGGATGTAAATCGAATCACACAGTTGTTGCATACATCAGTATCTGACAATTTAATGATATCGTTGCACAGTAGGGCATTTGGTGAAAAATATAAATAATCTTATAATTGGCTATACTAGAGTTGTCGTCATGTTTATATGAGATCTCTAAGTTTCCTTAGGGAAAAATATTATTTTCCTTTAAAATATACACATGTAAAATTTTCTAAAGAGAAATTTACAATATTTCCTATTGCCGTAATATATCTTACTAAACTGTCGAACTAACACCAGATGCTCGTATACTACTTTTATAAGAAAGAATAGATTTTACTAGTATATTATACACTATAGTATAATATTAAAAATAAGTGTAAAAAGAAAACTGTGAAATTTATTTCACACTTGGGCATGCTGTATACCTTGTTTTGCAATCAATGCAGTATTTCGGTACATTAATTTTACTTCTAAAACAGGTGAAAAAGATGTACTCGTATTATATTTGAATGTTTGGGGGAATTTTATCTTCTTTTAAAAGACATTACAGTCGAGTATTGAAAAAAAATTGAAAAATATTTTTTTTGAAAGAAAAAAACGGGGAAAAATTGTGTTTAAATCAGTTTTTGTGGGAATTAAATTTATTTTTAATGGTATAAAATTTCATATAGACTTTCTAATGTTAAGTATTTATAGAAAATTATATAGTAAATGGATAAATTGGAAAAAAATATAATAAATCAATTGACTCCTGCAAATCCCACAAACCCCAGAAAAGTTTTAAAAATTCCCAAAATGGGATTTCAGTTTTTATTTGCTGTATTTTGTATTAAAACAAGTTAGGGGAGAAATTGAAATATGCTGCAGCATTTAAGCTTAGTTTTATAAATAAGACAAAATTGGACTTAAAGATGATTTATCAAAATTTGTCTAATTCGAAAATTCGGAAATTGGTCTGGGTCTGAAATTAATAAAAATTTTTAATTTTTTTTACACGATATTTTGTATTAAAATAGCTTTTAAAGCAGTATAAAGATTTTATAATTTTGTTTTAAGCTTTTTGAACGCTTAACAAAGAATCGATGCAAGTTTTTCGCTTAAAAATTATAAAAATCTTTTTTTTTTAATTTTAAAAATTTATTTTTTTCTTGAGCTACAAAAGAGTTTTTTTAATAATAATATTGTTGGGTACCAAAAAATTATTATCGATCCGAAAAAAAACGAAATTTGAGAACAATTGGGTTCTGGCTGCGCTAGTAAGCAAAATGCTAGACGGGGGTAAGACAGAATATAAAATTTTCATTTTCAAAAGCCGAATATCTCCTAAACTATAAAAGATATTGCATATGTTCAGAAAGAGCTATCTAACATCACGGAAATAATATAATCCGTGGAATAATAAAAGTCTGGCAACTGTTGTAAAATGCCATATACTCAAGGTGTGATATTTTAAAATATAGCAATGTCGGTGCTGTAAGCAGTTTATTGTCCAATTTAAAAGCTAAAGCTCGTCGCCATTTCAATACAATCACACTAACTGGCTGCTAAGAATCAATAGATTTTTAAACCTTTTTTTAAACAAATCCCCCACTGTGCATTGCTTGAATTTAAACTATTGTTATGTAGGATGTAGCCTTTCTTCAGAATCATAAAATTTTTTCTATATCTTAAACTTTGATGTTCATTTTGCTTTTATTAAATAAAACCAAACTTTTAAAAAATCACAATTTAATTAGCAATTTAAAAGAAAATTTTAAAAAGTTTTTTTACAGTGTTTGTAGTTTGATGTTCAAATTTAAAACTAAAGCTCGTCTTTATTTTAGTACAAACACTCTAACTGATCTTTACACAAGTTTTTTTATGCAAATACCCCACTGTGCATTGCTTGAGTTCAGACTATTGTTATGTAGGATGTAGCCTTTCTTCAGAATTATAAAATTTTTTCTAATTCTTAAACTTTTAGGGGCATTTTGCTCTTATTAAAAAAACCAAACTTTTAAAAAATCACCCTCTAATTAGCAATTTAAAAGAAAATTTTAAAAAGTTTTTTGTTACAGTGTTTGTAGTTTAACGGCCAAATTTAAAACTAAAGCTCGTCGTTATTTCAATACAATCACTTTAATTGGCTGCTAGCAAGCAACGTTTTTAAACGTTTTTTTAAGCAAATCCCCCACTGTGCATTGTTTGAATTCAGGCTATTGTTGTGTAGGTTGCAGCCTTTCTTTAGAATTATAAAATTTTTTCTAAATCTTAAACTTCGATGTTAATTTTTCTTTTAGTTAAAAAACCAAACTTTAAAAAAATCACCCTTTAATTAGCAATTTAAAATAAAAAGCTAAAAAAATTAAAGAAAAAAAGTATAATTTAAAAGTGTTTGCCTTTTTATTTCAAAACTCTTTTCAATAAGAGTTTGTTAAAAAGAATTAATCGTTTGTTTTCGTGTGGCATGAAGTGAAAATAGAAAAACTTAATATTTGGCACAAGAGTTATTTTTTGTTGTTTTGTTTAAATTTAAGTATGAATGTGTGTGTAGTGGCTGTGTAAACTCGGCTTTAAAACAGTTTTTCTTTTTTCCAAAAATTGTAGCAAAAATTTTTTGTGTTTTTTTTTACAAATCGCACTTTATTTTTTTATGATAAAAAAAGTGTCCAAACCTTTTTTGTTGTTGTAGTATAAAAATAAAATAAAAATAAAGAATTAAATAATAATTAAATATGTTTTTCTTTTAGTTTTATAAAAAAGCTGAATGGAAGAGAAAAAGCGGTTTTTTTTCCTTCACCACAAATGTTCGTTAAGAGGAAATCGAAAAATTATTTATTTAGTTATTTTTTTAAATTCTTTTCATCCTTAATGTATGCTTTAAAATTTGGATATTAAAATAAAAATCATGGATGGAAAACTATGACTGCGAAATACTATAATTTTCAGTTTAAAAAAGTCATGGTTTTGTTGGACTACGGAAGAGGCTTTTGCTGAGGCTGTTCCTTTTTTAGGCATATCGCAGGTGTTATTATATAACAGTCTTTTGAAACTTCATATTAAAAAGTAGTTAAAACGAACCTAGCACACTCTGTATTCTGTAAAAGAAATGTCATCTTTAGTTTATCCATTGGACTCTATTATATAGTTAAGCTTCTATTTGCAACAGGATCAACAGGAGAGATCCGTTTCTTTCTTCTTCTGCTAAGTAAGCCGATTAATGTTTCTGGCTTTTTTTTGCTAAAAAGTACTTTGTTTTTTGTAAAATAGTACCTTCTTTAGGAGTTATTCAGTAAGATATACATGACCAAATCAAATACATATACAATATATGTAGTTGGCTTTTGATCAGATATATCAAAGAATAAATCTACAATAAGGTACTTTCTTTTTAAAAAGTACTTTGTTTTCCGTAAAATAGTACCTTCTTTAGAAGTTATTCAGTAATATATACATAAATAAATCAAATACATATACAACATATGTAGCTGGCCTTAGGGTAGATATATCAAAGAAGAAATCTAAAATAAGGTACTTTTTTGTGCTAAAAAGTACTTTGTTTTTCGTAAAATAGTACCTTCTTTAGGAGTTATCCAGTAAGATATACGTAACTAATTCAAATACATATACAACACATGTGTATCTTATCTTATTTTATCATTTATTATAATCCAATTTTGAACGGCTTTACCGTTTACGCCCTTTAGGTACTAAATTGAAATCCAGTTTTTTAAGTAGAGTAATTTAAATTTTTGGTTTGTGTTTATAGACCTTATCTCAGCATAGTGCAAAATATAACATATAAAATGTTTTATGACTATAGTTATGTAGAATAATAAAAGTCTGGCAACAGCAGTAATATATCATACACCCGAGGTGTGATATTTTAAAGCATCGCGGAGCAGTTGCTGTAGGTAGTATAACGTCCAAATTTAAAATTTAAGCTCGTCGCCATTTTAATATAGTCACACTAACTGGCTGCTAAGAATCAACAATTTTTATACAAGTTTTTTCTAGCAAATCCCCCACTGTGCATTGCTTGAATTCAATTGTTATATAGGGAGTTATCTAGTAAAACATACACGATCAAATCAAATACATATACAACACATGTAGCTGGCTTTGGGTAGACATATCAAAGGAGAAACCTATGATAAGATACTTATTTTTTTGGTAAAAAGTACTTTGTTTTTTCGTACAAAAAGTACCTTCTTTAGGAGTTATCCATCTTAAACATAAATAAATGAAATACATATACAACACATGTTTCTTAACTTAGTTTATCATTTGTTATAATACACCAATTCTACTTTAAACGGCGTCACCGTTTAATGCCCTTTAGGTACTAAATTGAAATCCATATTTTTAGTAGAGTAATTGTGATTTTTTTTGGGTTTGATTGTGTTTATAGACCTTAGCATAGCGCGAAATATGGAATATAAAATGTTTTACGACTATCTAACAGTAGGGTTTTAAAGTAAAATTATAAAAAAACAGTGGCAGCACTGTTTTTTTTTTTAAAGAGAAGTAGTAGCACTTCAGACAACGATGCCCATTTAGTTAAGTACCATGCTACATTCTTTAGGAAAGTAATAGAGAAGAGATGAAACAGGTGGTGAAAGAAGAAAGAAGAAGAAGAAAGAAAGAAGAAGAAGAAGAAGTATAGTCGGATTTTAACTGTCGTATAAGACAAGCACAGCGACCAGTGATCATGCCTTTATCACTGAGCAGCCCCACCCTCAGTCAATTTTTATTTTTGTGGTGAAAAAAACAGCTAAGGTCTTTGTTGGGGGAATCGAACCCACAACCCTCAGAATGACAAGCTAGTACACTACCTACCTACTAACATACAGGGTTACCTATTAAATGATACATATTTTGAATCATTTTTCTTTCCTTTTGAGAATCTGAGAAATTATCTTCAACGCATTGAGCGGTATTCTTCTCAGTAAATTGTTCTGTCAGGGGTTTTTATATGCTAAAAAGTATCATCTTTAGAAGTTGGTACTTTTAATAAGAAAATATTTAGAGAAACTTTTTCTGTGTAAAATGCTTCAAGAAAGTACTTTTTTATTTCGAATTGCAGTGTTTTGTTAGAGATCATTTCACCCATTGATTTTAATTTTGCGATTTGGCATGGATTTAAAATTTAATCATTGGCGACAATCTTTTGTGAACGAGCCACTAGTGAAAAAGTTTTAAAAATCTTAAATACCGAAAAAGTTACTAAACTTTTACCTGACTTCAGACGAATTTTTAGAAAAATATTTTGTTACATGTACGAGGGGCCCAGGCGAAGGGTGTTAATAATTATGGGAACGTTATGATAAATGAGTATCACAAGAATTATTTTTAACTTTGGTAAAAAGGATCAACTGTGTTTTAGCATTTTCTTTAAATTATTTAAATGTTTTAATGAAAAAGTTTGTGGTGAAGGATTATTAGTCAAACTTGAGTTGGGATTTTAAAATGTAAAATTATTTTGATTTTCTTAAAAAAACTTATAGTGTAACGCCACAAAATACTTTAATACTTTTTAAAAATTATTATTATAATTATTTATTTGTCATTGGCATTGTGGCGGGCTAGAAATTGCGAAAATGGTAAAACGGAGAACGAACTCAAGCCTGATTTAAAATAACTCAACGCAACGAAATAAATAAATAAATTCAATGATTAACAAAAAATTAAATATCTCGTTTATTTAAAAAATATATAAAATTTGTGATTTTTTATTAAATAAATTAAAATTAAGTGCATTTGAAGAAGAAGAAGAAAAACAAGGTGGTTTTAAAAAGTTTATATTTTTCAAAATAATTGTTTAAAAAAGAAAATCTTAAAAATAAAAGAAAATTAAAAATTGTTTTTTTAGTAAAGTAATTATTTTGTTTTTGTTTTTGTTTTTTTGGTGGATTATTGGCAATAATGAGAATAAATTGTTTTTCGTTTTTTGAATAGCAAAACTGTAAAAAGATCTAAAATAAAAATTTTGGAGATTAATCTCACTTGGTTATACGTGGCTGTTTGTGTTAACGCGTAAATATTTCTTTAAAATTATTTATTTTAATTTCTGTTCTAGTAGTGAATTGTTTTTGTTTTTGTTTTTCCTTCTTATTTCTTGCAATTGCCATCATTGGCTAATAGCAGTTCCTTAGCCTCCTTTTTACATTTTTTCTTCTCCTCCTTGGCAATAAGTTTGGCCAGTCTTTCTTCTTCCTTGGCCAGACGCTTTTCTTCCTACGCAGGAGAAAATAAAATAAAAATAAAAAAATAAATTAAAAAAAATTATGTTTAATTTTTTGAAATATTTAATTCGTTTACCTTTCTGGCCTCTTTTTCTGCTTTGAGTTTAAGTTTCTCTTCTTTTCGCCTTTCTACCGTTTCGTTTTTCTTATTGTCTAATTTCTCTTCTGTAAATAATAATAGAAAATAGAATTAAAAATTTATGACATAAAATTAGAAAAAGGTTTAAAGATTTAATAGGTTTGTGCCCAGGCTACAAAGAGTGGTGTATATTGTTATAAAGCTAAAACATGCATAAAACACATGTGTTCTAAGTCAGTATAAACAAATTCAAATGAAAACATTTATGAACAATCGTTTTAATCTAGACTAGAGTATCTGCCACTTTTCAATGTTGCCATTGCGACCATATTACTTAAACATTTGTGTGGCTCCCCTGAGATCGAAATTCTAATATTTTTTTTACGAGTAAGTAACAAAGCCGTCGCGCTGAAAATGAGTTTCATTGAAAGTTTAGTTATTATAAAACCAGGTTTTCTTTGATGATTTCCAATTTCCCTTTCACTGAAGCACATTTTTAGGAATTAAAATCTTTCTTAAGGTTCTTTTTTTGGACCAGCACTCAGTGGGTGACCACTACACATGCAATTGGGAAAGAGGGAGTAGTGTTTGTGGACATTCGATTTGAATTTTCCCACATTGAAAGTGACAGAAAAGAGCTCTCCAAGAAGTTTATTCCACATACGGACTGTTCTATTAAAAAAGTGAATTTTCCCTGTAATTAACCACAAATGGATGGGCTCTCAACCGAAAGCGTGCTAAACGCAAAAATGTGCGAGTAACAGGAACAAGTTTCCTAATTTCGCTAGAGCATTTATCATTGTAGTAACGATAAAACAGTGAAATACATCCACCATTGCATCAATGCTATTGTCCTATTGTCCCCAATAAGCCTCTTGGCTCTCTCCTCTACGCTGTCGAGTAACTCTAAAATAGACTTTTCGTCGCCATCCTTTATATTCCATTTTAGGACGGATATACGTAGCATAAATAGTTCAAAGATCGGATGGAGTAAAGTATCACTTACACCGTTGGAGAAAATCTAGGCACCTGAAAGCTTCTTCTGAAACCTGAAAAATGTGTTTAATCCATGGAAAATTACACTGAATTTTCATACCAAAAACATTAACAGCTTCCGAATCCGAATTAGTTATATCACCCATAGTAACCGATGCAGCACCATTTCCAAACACACATCTATTCGTAAGCATGCACCATTGCGTCTTACGGAAATTAAAATCGACTCTATTCACACGACCCCATTCTGTGATTGTTGTGAGATCGCAATTGAGCTTATGTTATTTGTGTTCCGCCTTTTGGAAGTCATATCCAACTGGTTCGGTCTATTACTAAATGAATACGAGTGACGAATGGCGCTGTGATCTGCAAAAGAATATATCGGGTTGAAAGTTCGATAACGAAGGACATTTAGAAAAATAAGAAATAGGGTAGGAAGAAGAACGAAGCCTTGCGGTACCCCTGCATTCATCATGAACTCGTCTGATGAAATCCCATCTATAACAACTCGTATAGGTGCGATTCCTAAGACAACTCGATATAAATCTGGAGAAATTATTGGCGACACCAAAAGCAGCAAGTTTTGATAGAAGTGCATCATGCCAGACTTTATCGAATGCTTTGGAAATATCTAGAGCCACCACCTTGCTTTCTCCAAAATGGTGTATGGAGTTACAACATTGTTCCGACAAGAAGGCTAGCAAGTCACCCGTAGAGCGTCCCCTACGAAAACCATACTGTCGGCTCACTAGATGCAAATTAATCATACTTTCAAATACTTTAGGTACCCCTGTAGGATAGTAGGTAGTATACTAGCTTGTAAATATGGGGGTTGTGGGTTCGATTCCCAACGAAGACCTTGGTTTTTTTTCACTACAGAAGTAAAAATTGACTGTCGGTGGGGCTGCTCAGCGATGAAGGCATAGTCACTGGTCGCTGTTGCTGTCTTTATATGGCAGTTAATTTCCGACTATCCTTCTACTTTCACCACCTGTTTCATCTATTCTTTATCCCTTTCTTAAAGAATGTAGCACGGTACTTGACTAAATAGGCATTGTTGCCTGAAGTGCTACTTCTCTCTAAAAAAAAAATACGTTAGAAAGTGCAGAACATATTGCGATTGGGCGGTAATTTTCAGGGTTGTTAGCCTCCCCCTTTTTGGGGATCGGCGTTACATTAGCAACTTTCCAGCACTTCGGAAATTCTCCGACATGGTACAATGTGCTGAAAAGGGCTGCTAATGGACGCGCTAGCATCGACGAGCACTGGTTCAAGACCAGTGCTGATATCCCATCAGGCCCAGGAGACTTGTTTATGTTGAGATCTGTAAGAACCCTTTTAACCGCTCGAGATCGAAAAAATATCCTCGGCATAGTAACTGATACTCTGTCGAGATCTGGCGGTGGTGGACTGCTTTCCGGCAAATAAGAATTATTTGCAAATATACCAGCTAAAAGGTTAGCTTTGTCAACAGGGTCAGTGAATATGTGATCATTCTTTAAAAGAGTCGGAATTGAAGAATCCCGTACTCTTTTGACAAATGACCAAAAGTTCTTATTACTCTTAGAAGTAGCAAGAACCTTAGCACGGATGCGCTCTTCGTACAGATGCTTTTCGCGCCTTAGTACTTTGGCACACGAAGATCTCTCCCTTTTGCGTAGCAAATCAGTATCTGCGTTTTTGTTTCTACGCCAGATATTGAATGCTTCCTCTCTTGATCTGACTGCATTTTTGCACCAAGACTTTGATCTGGTTTTAATCGAAATTGTTTTGGATGGAATAAAGATGTTCATTCCAAACAAAATTATGTTTACAACCATTTCCGCCATGGCATTGACATTATTATCTAAGAAACATAGTTTCCAATTAAATTGCCTAAAAAATTTGTTAAGCTCAGCCCAACGAGCCTTCTCATAAATATATTTTAGACGTTTGGTAGCTGATTTCGAAACATCATGAGGCTTCGAATATGAAAAGGAGGCGGAGATGGTATAGTGATCGGAGTTGCCGAGAGGTGCACAAACATTAACTTCATATTTTTGGGGGTGTGAAGTTAGAAAAAGGTCGAGTGTATTACTATGGTGCCCATCAACACAAGGAATGTGTGTTGGCTCATTCACTAATAGCACAAGGTGATTGTGGGCGGCAAATAGCTCAGCATACTGGCCTTCTGTAGTTGTATGGTCTGAGTGGTGAAGCCAAGAACAGTTGTGAACATTGAAATCACCAGCAACAACAATTTCACTGTTCGGGCAACTGTCAAGAATCTTCGATATGGAGTCGGAAAGAAAATCGAAGACAGCTAAGCTTTCATTCTTTCCGGTATTTGGACTTCTATAGAGAAACCCGAAATGCAAGGGGTGTGACCTGATTCTGAATTTAACCCAGAGACAGCTAAATTCAGGATCATTCGTGCCCAATGACTGCTGGCACTGGCACTAAATAGCGATAGTAGGTGATACCCAGGTAACTGAAAACTCTGTGAGCCGGCCGATGGAGACAAATGTGAGCATATACAGAGAAAAAATTCGCTCTCAGCCCGCGTATGTTGCAGAAGTCAATTCTAAATTTTCCCGCCATGACAATGCAAGAAATTCAAATCTGTCTCTTCTAACTACTATACTGCGACCAATGCATTGACCTCCACTTTTTAGACTACTTAGTGATCAGTGCTAGGCCTTCATCACAAATAGTCCAGCAAAAGTAAATACAATGGCAACAACAAAGCATTAGTAATCTCAGGTAAAAAGAGGGACGGAAAAAGGCACAAATATCATCATAGGAGCCATAAAAGCCCCGATCTGGTTTCCTTTGCCTTCAAAATGGCCCCTTGTGCCATCACTATTGTTTTAATTTTTCTTTATTTTTTATTCTATTATTTTTCTCACTTTTCCCTTTTTTGTTTTTAACACTCTGTCGTTAAGCCTTTGTTGCCGTTGTTTTTTTTTCCTTTCTTTGTAATTTTGTTTGTTGGATTTGATCACTCTGTAATTGTATCATTTTTCGCCCTTTTGCCTCTATTAATTATTTTTATTCGTTGATATTCTGTCACTAATTGATTTGTTATTTATCCATCAGATTTTAAAAACGGATTTTTAAATTTATATTTCATTTATTGTCTCTGTTTTTCTCATTAAAAAACAAATTTTAATACACCAAAAACAAACACTCAAAAACAACAAATTATCAAAACATCAATTAGAACGAAAACAACGACCGAACGTGATGAGAGACAAAACACTACTCTACGATGGTAACGTTACTACTTTTAACGATTAAAAGCTGCTTTATTGCCTTTATGTATTTATTCAACAACCTTAGCACTGAAACTGTTCTATTGCTTAGCAGATAGAACTTATATGTTCTGTTTTGAGCGGTTCTCACTTATACAAGAAAATTATACTTGAACGTCATTTTCTATAGTTGTTGTTATTATTATTATTATTCAGTGTAGGCGTCTGCTTGGCTGTGTGTCTTCTTGTTAATTTTGTTTTCTGTTTGTTTATTTTAGTTCCTGGAATTTTAATAAAGCATGTTGTTGTTGTTGTTTTGCATTCATAAAATTTCCTAGAAACTTTAATTTGGAAATAGACACATTAGGTCATTTATATTTTTAGTCATAACTATTTTATTTTCTAACTTGAACTAGTCATCTTCTTTCTTCTTAACAATATATTTCAATAACTCACACAATATATTTTACTAGGAAAAGAAGTTGCGTTATACTCCTCAACGAAACACTATTTTTCTAAACAGAGAAGTCCTAAGGGAGCAAAATGTAAAATTGATCCAAAAATCAGCGTGTGCAATATGTAATCAATAAGGTAAATGCCGTGTATCTTTTATAAAACGAAATTTTGCTATAATTATTAATAATAAAAGACTAATATACTATGAAGGTAGTAATACACTATGAAGCTCTTATATGGAGCTCTTATTTTCGAGTCTTACGCTTCAAACAATTTCGGATATTAATCTTACTGTCTGTACTAAAATCTTTTACTGTAAATGCTCTGGTTCGGTACATTCTTATGTTAATGAATTAGAAGTTAAGTTTAGTTAGCTTGTAGGTAGCTTCGCCACTGTAACGCCTTAGCAGACGTGTTACTATTTTATATTTTCTCAACAATGTCTCAACTTTAATTCATTTCTATTGGCAGTGCTTATATATCTGTTTTAAGTGGATCTCGTATATACAAGAATATTCTTCTTCAATATTACGCCATATTGTTATTATTATCACTATTCGGTGGAGACACCTGTTTGGCTGTGTGTCTTGTTTTTGTTCTGCGGTAGATGTTTTTGTTTATTGTTGTTTGAGTTATAGAATTTTTCACAAGCATGTTGTTGTTGTTGTCTTGTGTGTATAAGATTTCTTAGAAAACTCCGCAGTTTGTTAAATACACAATAGGTCATTTCGTATACTTTTTTTACTAATAATTATTTTCTTTTAAAACTTAAACATCATTATCTTCCTAACAATATTAAATGATTGAAATAAATGGTATTTAAATTCTTTGAAATTAAATATTTTCTGAATTTTGCTAATTTAAATTTAACTTTTTTATTTACAACTTTTTTATTGTCCTTGCATTAGGCCAATTTTCTACTTCCATTTCAGTTTAACTACTTTTGAAAAGTGAAAACAACATTATTGTTTGTTAGGTTTTTCAAAGTTATAAAACATTAAGTAAAACAAAATAAAAATAAAAGAATACAACAATAAAGAAAGTATATTGTTAACGATTCCTGTTGTTCTATTTATTTATTGTAACGACTAAAAACAATTAATTATTTCATTTAAATTTGAAGAAGTTGATGAAAGGATAACTAAAGGCTTGTTTGAGAAGTTAAAGTACCTACAAATAAAATAGTATAAATAAAAAATACGAGACCGAAAAAGGCCATGAGACTAAAATTATGGTGTGTGTGAAACACCCTTTAACTTTTAAGAGCGAAAATATTTTTACATATTCTGAGTAAATTATAAAAGTCTGCCTTTTATGGTTAAACAACTGCAACAATATGCATTTAAATTACTTCACTTTAGGAACACTCTTTATATACTAATTTTATTTTCTGATTTTGTTTTCTTTTTTTTGTAGACGTCATAAAAATGATTAAACTTAAAGTGCCTGTCTAATGTAGTACAAAAACAGAGACTGTGCCACTATTGGCACACCCTTTAATTCAAATTTGTTTCTTTATACTTGTAACTCTAGTTCACACAAATTTACTGATACCATTTGACGTAATCGCCTCTCACAGCAGCCACATATGAACATCGTTTTACTATCGGAGCCCCCTTTAATATTTATTACTTACTTTTTAGTGGCTATGGCAACACGTCTTTTATGATAATTTTGAGACTCTATCTATTATACTTCCAAAGATAGAGGACTGTGATACACACATAGACCTTGTATTGAAAACAATATAATTACGCTTTCACATTTTGTGTATGGAACCCCCTCCAAAAAATGTATATATGTCTAATTATCTCCCTTGCTATAACCAAATGGCTTAGTAATCGATATTTTTTATGAATTTTTCGATTTTTTATTAAAAAAAACTAAAAGCTATATTAAACACTTAATCAAAGTAATGAAACGAGTTTGGAGTAGACCAAGGTCGGTCGATCTTGGGACAAAATAAAAATAGTAAAAATCTAACTTTTTGTTAATGTAGACTTTTTCTCTATTTTCGGTTTTCAATATAATAAAGAGGTCGTTTCTATCACTTTCAATATAGGGAAATTTAAATCGAGTGTCCACAAGCGATGCTCCCTCATTCCTTATCCCCATAACTTAATTTCCTATTTCTGGTACAAAGCATGCATGAGTAGGGGTCATCCCCCTAGATTTATATCGAATTTTCTCAGAAATCGCACTATACGAGTTGTTATAGATGGGATTTCATCAGACGTGTTCATGATGAATTCAGGGGTACCGCAAGGCTCCGTTCTTTCTCCTACCCTATTGCTTATTTTTCTAAATGACCTTCTTTGTCGAACTTTCAACCCGGTTCAGTTGCAAGTTTAAAGCCTGTAGTGTTGCACAAACCGCCATCAATTTCATGGGGATTCATCACAGCTTTAAATTCAGTTATTGAACAAAAAAGGTAAAAAATGGGCATTTTAGCGATTTTAAAGGCAATGAATGCAGTTTTTCCGGGTAGTTATGTTCCTCTTTTTTTCACAATTTTTGAAGCGCCTAAAACTCACAGAGCAAAATGTCAGCCTAACATCATACTGAAAACGCCAAGCTGATATGACGTGATAAGGTTTACATCTGCACCTGGTCATTACCACTGCGGATGGTATGTAGCGCCATCCTCGCCTTCGGATACGTATATCCTCCGGTCACTCCTAGTTGCAACTTTGAAAGCCTGAAGTAGGCCGCAGCTTTCACTTCTTGCTAAAGAGTTGGAGACTCTCCAACTTCTGATCCAGAACGCATGAAGCTTAATATAATTAAGAACACGACGGCATTCATACTCACTGGGCATGTACAATTCATTGTGTTCATTGTGAATGATCCGACCCACAAACTCAAACGAGGGCATCGAAACACGCAGCCACCACGATACTCCTGAAGGGCCTACCTCAATAATCAGCCAGAGAACAGCTAAATACCTAAAGAGAAAAATAGCGGAACTCTACTGATTCTACATGGCTACTGATTCCCATGGAAATATAGTGGATTGTCCAGATGACTCCCACTAGCCTTGAAGAGGTTTGGGCTCCCTTTTACCCCGCAAGACACCAGTCTAGATGGAAGTAGTAGGATCCATAAAGACTATCATGTCCACCGGGGGGACGCCAAGTTGATATTCAGAAATTTATTTCCGATCCACATACGGTCACTTACTGTCATGTTTTCGCAGGGTTAGTGCAAAATATGGGAATGGATTATATCGCTGGCGTCTTGTATTTATTGTTCGACGTAACAGTTTCAAGTTTGAAGCCTGTGCTGTTGCACAAAACCAACAAAAAAATCTTGCATTTCATTGAGATTTTTAAGGCACTGGATCTACAACTTTGCTTCAGGATCGAAAGAGATATTACGTACGGTGTACCGAGCTATAGCCGTGGTAAAAATATAGAAAAGGTAACAGATCCACCTTAAGCAGGACCATTCAATTATTAATGCAGCCAACTTAACACAACGAATGATGCAGAAGCTTTTATTTTTGGGACAACGTTCACCTGCAATTCTCAGAATTCAGACCCAAAATCTTGTGTTGTTCTCGGGTATTTCTAAATTTCGGTTTAAGGCTGTACTAAAAATTCATATTGGCATAAATTAAACGTATGAAAAATTAAATTTTCCTCATCTGCAAATAGTTCATCATACCGACAAACATTTACAACGTTACAAATGATTTCGCAAACTTATTTATAACCACTCACATTTTCCACTTATCATATTTACACAACAAAAAAAAAAAAAAAAAAACAATACAACAATTGGGGGAAAGTGGAAAAACCAACAAAAGACCAAAAAACAAGAAAAAGAAAAACAACAAATACTGAGAATAAATTTTCAAAATAAACTTTTAATAAAAAATCCACTTACTGTGATTATTGTTGCTGCAAAACAATGGAAAACTTTTAGTTGTTGTAAATGATGTTGTTAAAGTTGAATTGCCCGTTGTTGTATTTGTATGAGGCGCAGAGGACGAATATGATGACGATGATGATGATGATGACGACGATGATGATGATGCTGATGACGATAATTTTGTTGCTGTGGCTGACATTGCGGAGGACGCTGATGAGGAAGATTTTATGGATGATGACGTTAATAATTTGTTATTCGTCGTCATTGATGTCATTAACTTTGTGTGTGTTAATTTTAAATTAATATTATTTTTATTAGAATCGATTAAAGGTTTCTTCTCCTTTCGCTCGGATGTCAAAGTGTTATATGATGATTTATTCAACAAGTGTTTGGTAGCCAGAGGACTTATTTTCGATCCAATCGCCTTAAGAGGGGGCGGTGCCACTGTGTTGTGGGAAGAGCTTATATGTATGTTCATGGGCCTTTTGGGTGGCGAAGAGGGCTCTTTAGTATTGATTAAAGTTTTTGTGATTACATTTGACTCCAGAGCCTGATGGCTGGGTTTAGTATAGGAAGCATAGCTGAAAACACATCCCATAGGAATGAAATATTTTTAGGTATAAAACGAAAATACTTACCGAAATCTTGGATTGCTTATGTGCACCGGCGAGGGATGTGGAACTTTGGCAGGACTACGAAATTCTTTGATGGGCGGTAAACGATTTTGCAAGTCCACAATACGACCCTTGTTATGTCTTCTACCCGGATATGTGTGGGTGGAAGAAGGTGTAAAAGCTGCATTGAAATTATTGCTGGTAGTGTTGGTACAAGAACCACTGGAAGATGAATTGCTTAGGTATTTTAAAGGTTTGCGTGGTATGGCTCCTGAACAGCCAGCAGGACAGCCACTGTGATGAGAGTGTGCATGGCCCATTTCCTTAGGCGACAATGAGTTCGGTGATGTCCCAGAGCCTGTAGTGGATGTAGGCGAATGTGGTGATATGCTAGGCGTAGGTGGTGCCAAGTGATTATTCAAAACCATTGACGTTTGACTATACGAACATTGTGTGGGTGATATGGGTGAGGCAGGTGAGCACAAATCGCTTGAAATGGAAGACGTTTTCGAAAATACTGAAGCTGCCGATGAGGAACCCGTAGAGCTCACCGAATACAAACTATCCGATTGAGAAACTCGACCGTTCGGACTGCGCGGATAACGTGATGTGTTGTGTATATGGAAAGCATGATGGCCACTGTGAGCATCATTCATAGAATATGAACTGGCTGAAGCTGTAACACCATCAGCTGTTACACCTACAGAAGCCCAACTTTTGGCACCCATTGAATAACTACTGGCCGACTCCTGTATACGCCATGTTCCCGAACTAGATGTCAGCCTATTTACACGAGCCCTACATATAACACAGCGCAGTGGCAGAAGACGCTGTGCAACTGCACTTTGTATTGTTTTGACGAAACAACGTCGACACACGACACGATGACCGCAGGGTGACGTTTGCATAGTAGCTCGAGCATTAATACAAATGACACATTCATCCTCCTGTGAAGTGGGAGGGTCTGGTTCACTTTCTTCTAGTTTGCTTAAAAGTTTGTCCTGCAATGGAAGAAAAAACCAAATAAATTTTAATTATTACAAAAATACAAAAAAGCCTGAAAGTATGCATTAAAATAAGTAAAAATCTACTCCAAGTAGTAAGAGATTTTCTGAGAGAGAGAGAGAGAGAGAGAATGAGAGAGAGAAAGAATTGGAGAATGAATGAGTGCGTGCCTGTGTGTCATATAAACGGTTGCAATGCCAACAATTATTTATTCTAATTTTATTGTTAATTAATTATTTTCTTATTTGATTTTTTTTAAATATAAAAATTCTTTCATTAAATTAATACCAAAGAATTTACTTCATAATCCTATAGAAGTTGCGCTACTAATTCGTGTGAAAATTCTAAAAAAGATAATGCAAGTGACACACAATTTTTAGAATACTAAAAGTTTTTATTTTATTCGATTAATGATATATTTTCGTGGAAACAGTGTTACTAAGTGCAATGATGTTTTATTATTTCTTCTTATTTGTGATCTACTTCCCTAATGGCATTAAAGTAAAATAAAAATTGTGCAAAACTTGCTAATATTTGGTTTTTAGTAAAATTTTTTATAAGTACTTTTTAGTAAAATACTAGCAAACCCGGTGAACTCCATTTCGCCACCAGATGGCTTCATTTTTTGTAACATTTCGTTTGGGGATTAAAAGATAAAGAAAAATTATTTTTTTTTGTTTTATATTTGAAAGGGAAAAATTTTATTTCATTGCGCAACAGTAATGAATTCATTTCGATTTAGTAAAAAATGAAAGTTAATTCAAAGTAAATACTGAATCGAAGAATTATACGTGTCCCCATATTATCCGTTTCATTTAAGTGCTCTTTGGTAAACCACATTTTTTGTTATTTGGTCTGACGTTAACACAAACAAAGTGGATGGTTTCCCAACTCGTGATCACGCAATGTATAGCTGCCCATGTGAAAAACAATGATTTTCTAAATTTATCCCGCAAACATTAAGCGATTGGCCTTGCGACTTGTTAATTGTCATTGCGAACGCAAGGCGAATCGGAAATTGCAATCGTTTGAAGTCAAACGGAAGATCGGTCAGAATCATTGGTATTCGAGGAATACATACATTTCCACCTGCGTACTTTCCATTAATAATGGTTGCCTCAATCAAATTCGGCATAAGTCTTTTTACCGCAAGTCGAGTACCATTGCAAAGTCGCGGTGTATTAAAATTATGCAATATCGAAATAACTGAACCAACTTTGAGTTGCAAGTTATGTGGTGGAAATCCTGGTAACTCCAGAGAGTTCAAAAACTCCGATGGATAATTTTCTGTACCAACAGGATTTGTTATGGAATCAACGGATTTGTATGTCACCAAATTGCCATCGATTTTTGATTGAATGGTGAAATTTAGTGCGTGGACATCTTTATTCTTTGCGGCGAGAATTGCTCGTTGACTTAACCAAGCATAATTCCTATAATTCTCACTAATGTTTGGGGAAACATTTTCAATAAAAGCTAATTGAGAGTCTACAAATCGGCAAAAGTCGTTGGTAAGAGTAATTAATCCAGCTATCGCATGAACTAAGACTTTTCCATTTCCAACAGCTAACAATTGTTTGGAAAATTGTGTAGCACTTTGATCATTTTTAAGTTGAACTCTCAAATTAGTGGTTAGTGATAATGTGTTTACGTTATTTTATAAAGGTAATGCCTTCAGGCAAGCATTCAATTCATTTGCAGGCATTGTATGGGGAATTACTGGCAACGTCTGCCTGAAATCGCCTGCCAACAATATCATCAAACCGCCAAAGATGTTGTTATTTCGCCGAAGGCCTTTCAGTGTGAAGTTAAGTGCTTCAAGTGACTTCTTATGTGTCATTGTGCACTCATCCCAAACAATGAGCTTGCATTGCATCAACAACTTTCCCATTGCACTGAATCGGGAAATATTGCATGTTGGAGTAGCAATTTTGTTTAAATTGAGTGGCAACTTAAGCGCAGAATGTGCAGTACGACCGCCATTTAGAAGAGTCGCCGCAATTCCAGATGATGCTAACGCCAAACCTATGTCACATCTTTACCGAAAGGTGGCCAAAATCAATGAAATGACAAATGTTTTCCTTGTTCCTCCAGGTGCGTCCAGGAAGAATAGACCACCAGTATTATTGTCCACCGCTTGCATAAATGTTTCGTATACTTGTTTTTGCTGTTTATTCAGCAACGGCACATTATTTCGAACGAATTCCTGCAATGTATCAACAATGTATTGCAGCTCTCGATTTAATTCTTGGTTGAATGCATCGTGCATCGATCGATTTGGTGCAATCATTCCTACTTAAATCGGTAGCTTGTTTGCAATAGTCAAGCATTGATCCTCAATCAGAATCAATCCTTCATTGCATTTGCATGTCGAACGTACTTATTTTCGTGAGGGATACTTACACACCACGTACTGGTGCCGTTGTAGTACATGCTATATATCACAGATGGCGTTGTATGTGAAAAATGATTTTCCCTGTTTTCCTGTATTTCTCTTGACATTTTTCCTTAATTTTCTTTGAAAAGTTGAAAAATGACAAAACTCGAATTAATATTAAAAACAAATTTAACTGCACTATTTAATAAAAGAAACCGTAAGGTACTTTCTATAAAATGTACTTTGTTCGAAAGGATTTTTCAATAAGAAGTTTGTTTTCCAAAACAAAATAAAACAAAAAAATTTGAAGAAGATGATTAAAATTTTTATTGTAATACGAAGAGGAAAGTTCGGTAATTATGAATGAAAAATGATATCTGGGAAATATCCACCATGATCACGCTGACTGATGCCGATTTTTTCATCAAAGTTTTTAATAACTTTTTGGCAAAATGGCGGCCATATTTTCTTTATCACATCACGGATTTTGAGTTTTAAGGCTGAAATTGATTCGATTGGCTCCGTATAGCCCCTTAAAAAATAATCCAGTGGTGTTAAATAACACAATCTGGTTGTCCATTTAACTGCTGATTGTCGTGAAATTATGCCATCGGGAAATGTGGTTTGCAATAAATTTATCTTTTCATTGGCAGCGTGACATCTGGCACCGTACTGATGAAACCACATGTCATTAATATCCACGACGTCAATAGTAGGTCAAAATTGAGTTGTTAGCATCTTGTGATGGCGTGATCCATTGACCGTTACCGCATTTTCAACCTAATCCTCGAAAAAAAACGACCCAATCACGTCTTCAGACCACATGGTCCACCATACACCTTGAGCATGCAAAGGCTTCTTTAAAATCGCTCTAAGATTTTCAGAGGCCCAAATGCGACAATTTCGCTTGTTGACATACCCTGACAAGTGCAAATGGGCCTTGTCTGAAGAAATGATTTTTTCAGAAAAACCAGCCGGTTGTAGCTGAAAGACTTGAGCGAATTATCATTAATGTATATAATAAATAGTAAAGCACTTAAAATTGAGCCTTATGGGACACCAAAGTTATTAATTATTATATTAGATTTTATTCCATTAATTTTAGTTATTTGTATTCTATCCTTTAGGTATAATTCAGACCAATTGAGTTCTTTGCCCTGGATGCCATACATATGTAATTTCCGAATCAATGTTTCTCTGTCGATAGTTTCAAACACTCTTTTGAAGTCTAAAAAAATAGCCTAATAGAGCGAATTAATACGGCGATTTGAATGATCGGGCGTCTTCAATTGCTGCATCAGTTGAACCTTGTAAGGCTTCAAAGTCAACTTCTTACGCAAAATTCCCCGTGAGGTGGTTTTGTATAACCCCAATTATTGAGAACGTCGAGGAATTGACAAATTTGTGTCTGCTTCGACACTGTGGCTGCGATGTTTTCATTGTCTGTTCGCACATTTTTAATCGAGCCTGTCGACTCAAACTTAATGACCAAATTCTTAATAGCAGTCTCAGATGGGTGATTATGTTCTCCAAAAATATCACTAATTTTACGAAATGTAACTTTAACAGAACCACTATTTTTATTTAATTATTTTAATGCGATTTTCGTGCGAAATTGAATTCATTGTAACAATTGCTAAAACATCTACTACGAATACGTCAAAAAGCTAAATGTCAAAACTATTGTGTTATTGGTGTTGCCACAATTGAAGAGCAAACTTCTTGTTGAAAAACTCGATAACACGTTTGTCACCATTAAATGAAAGTTATGAAAGTTAACTGTATATATGTCGTTTTATTTAATAAATTTTATGGTATAAAACTTATTTCAAATAAAGTTGCAAGTTTTTCTATTCGGAAAGTACTTTTGTATTAAAGGTACTTTTTGATGCATATTTTTTTAATTATATGATTATTAAAACTTGAAAATTTTATTAAAGATAGAATATTAAATCCGTATGTATTCGAATTCGTTAATTCTCCATAAGATTAGTGATTTTCGGGCTTCATTTAATTGCCTTAATTAAGAAAATATCGTGAACACGAAATGGACTAATCATCCGTGTTGTTGGCTTTGTATTTACATGAATATTTAGATTAAAACTTTTGTCTTATATTTTTCTCAAAAAACTAAAAGGCTGATTACTCAGCTTCACAATTAAAACTTCAAACGAATCTATAAGTGAAAAAAAACCTTTTGTATCTCCAGCCAATTTTAATACATTAAATAATTCTAATTGGCTTCCGGCAAAAAAAAGAGAAGAAAAACAAAATAATAAAAATTTTCATCATGTTGTTATTTGTTATCACAACTAACAGGTAATTAAAAATTGCCTGAATATAAAATTACAATAAAAGAAATTAAACACAACATAAAAGACAATTAAAAGTAAATGACAGTTAATAATTTTAGTACCTTTTTTTCTAGTACTCATACAACTAAAAATGTGTGTAAGTGTTTTGTGTTGTTTCAAACTTAATAATCGAGTAAATAAAATTAATTTTAAAAATATGAAAACTAATTTAATTATGAAATGTGCTTAAGTGATGTATTTTAATATTAAGTTTAAGTTTTTTTTTAAAGTATATTGTTGCGAAAATAAGATGTGGCAGTCTTTTGTATTTGTGGTGAATTGGAGGTGAATAAGTGCTTACTTTACCTCTAATAAAAGGTGTTGTTTTTCCATAGAAAAAAAAAAATAAAATTACAATTGTGCACGTTGTTTTGGTAAAAAACATAACATCATGAGTTCAATTCCCATCGACGATATGATTTTTTTTATATATTGAAGTTAGTTACGTTGATTAGAAAGATTTATAAATGTTATTGGCAGTACAAGTAGCTCAGGTGCTAGGAGCAATGGCAAACGGAAACAATTAATGCATGGACGCGCGCCTGAGTGATTAGAAAAATAAGCTTTGTAAGAGTATTACATGACAACCCGTTGTAGTCGTGGCTGAGTTGCGAAATAGGTCTGGTTTGTAAAGAAAAGAAGAAATTGTGAATTCAAACCAGCGTAGTGTGGTAGTAACATAAAGGCATATGTTTCTTAATAAAGAAGATGAGCAATTGTTGGAACGCAGTAACGCAGTGTTGATAGATGGCAGCATAAATAAGTTTGTACAAGTGAAGGAGATTAAATAAAAAACGAGGCGCCAAAAAGAAGTGAAAGTACAAAAAGTTTCAGAGAAACCTCTGAGGTTATGCAGGCAGGGAACAACGAAGGCTTAGTTGTCAATACAGTAAAATAAATCAAAGCTTCATTAGTCATTAGAAGTGCTTTATATACATTTATAAAAATCGTAATTATCCTAAGTCTATGCATTGCTTCAGTGATTTATGCCTTCTTTTTAATTATATTTTTCAGTTTTGTAATAAACTATGAGCCTCCAGACAAACTGACCAATACATGCATTCAAAAAACCGAAGCAAAGGGACCTAAAAACATCATAGCATGTTTCGAAAGCCACTAAAGCTCATCATTTAAAATGAAATGGAATCTAATGTTATAGCTGCCAAAATCGGGATTTATATTGTAAAAGTTAGGTGCAACATATTCCAAAAGATTCCAGAAGAATTTTACGATGGCTGCAGGTAGGAAACGAAATGAAGGATAACTATAGCTTTATATTATTTTGTATACCCTAATGCCACTGAGTTAATCTTATCCTGATTTTGAATCAAAGCTAATGCCAGTGAAAGCTTATTTACGTCTTCAGTCCACAACTCATTCGCATTTATTTTTGTTAAAAAAAATAAGATTTATGATCCTGTAATATTTTTTGACTCAATGAGAATTTAGAATGCAATTTTATACTTTAACTGGAGAATTAATTTTATAATTCTCCTTTCCTTGATACAAATATATAATTATTTACCTTAAAAAATAAAAATAATAACCCACTAATATTTTTTTTACTGACTAAGAATTTAGAATGCAATTTTTTACTGCTTTAGATGACTGCACTTTGCTTGAAATAGAGAATTAATTTTATAATTTTCACTTACTTGATGCAAAAATATAATTATTTATCTTAAAAAAATAAGAATTATAACCCTGATTTTTTTTTGACTAAATGAGAATATAGAATTGAATTTAATCTATATATATGTATATATATATAAATTAAGCCCAAAATAGGTGTCCATTAGTTGCCAGTGTTTAACGAGATGCGTCGTTTTCACTAAATTTTCATATCACCTTCGTAATGGTCGTTCGCTAGTTTGTATCTTTGTTTCATTCGTTTACGCAGAATAGTGCGTCCACAGTGCGTGTTTGAAACAAGACAAATTTCTCAAAAAAAAAAAAATTTTTTTCCATTGAATACTTCGACTCAATATTTTGTATCAAATGAAATGTGTGTTTTCGTTTGTACGTTGCTGTGTATGTGTGTGTTTGCACAGAATGCGACGGTAATACAAATCGAAATATGCTCATGTTCATAGCAACCCAGCTGGAAATGAAACGAAGTACTTAGACAATAACCGATGATGTAGATATGACTTCGTAAGCGAAGCAGCTAAGTACTGACTATGTAATGCAGCTGTAATCGATGTATAAAATTAGTATACAAAAAACATTTTTTAATATATTTTTATATAATATTTCCTTTTCTTGGATGTTCGTCTAAAAGTTTGCGCTGCATTTCGGTTTGTAATGTGGGCAATTTTGTGATAAGTATTATTGCACTTTAAGAAATGAAATGCACCCTAAATGCATTAACAGTAAAATAAATAACAGATGTTATTAGGACACATACATTCTACATTTATACATATAGACTTCAAAACGAACCATGCATTACTCTTTTAATTACAAAATCATTGCAATAGTGGCACCACACGTTAACCATACCTTACATGCGCAAGTAAATTTGTAATCAACGTTGCTTATTACTCCACTTACGATGTAAGCTGAATTGTAGTGGCACTTGATGACGTCGTCGCCTACTTTGTAAACGAGAGCGTACCGGTTAAACAGCCTATGACACTTCTATGTTAAATGTAAGTGGCGAAGTAAGCGAACGCGTCACCACTGACTACCATTTAGTATAGCTTATGTTATCGCTTATGTAATGTATATTTTTACAGCTGGGAAGTGGAAGTGCAAACAAATAGAGAATTTTGTTTTCCATATTCTGTTGCAGTTTATGTGTGTGTGATTTGCATGTTCAATTGCAAAATGGTCCATCAGCCGAACGTTTTCCAAAGCAATTGTTAGATATTGGGAATGGCGCAATTGCAATTGACTCCACCACAAAAATGATTACGATTCCATATAATTTTTGCCACTTTGCACAATCAAAACAAGAATTCGTCACAAACGTATTTCCCGGTATTGCGCAACATTTTAGAAACCATGATTGGTAAGGGGAAAGAGCTATCTTAGCTGCGAAAAATGCAGATGTTTCGGATATCAATGCGACAATTTTGAATGAAATTTCCATGGAAATTTTTACCTACAAATCGGTTGACTCTGTTACCAATCTCTGTTACCAATTATTCAGTCGAATTTTAAAATTCGCTTGAGTTACCTGGACTGCCGTCCCACCGCCTGCAAGTGAAAGTTAGTGTACCAATTATTTTGCTTAGAAATATCTGCCAGCCACGACTTTGCAATGGGACACGTTTAGTAGTCAAAAAAGTCATGAAAAATGTGATTGAAGCAAAAATTTTAAAATGAAAATATAAGGGCGAGGATGTGTTGATACCACGCATTCCTATGATTCCTCCAGACTTGCCGTTTGATTTTAAACGGCTTCCGTTCCCCATATGTGTTGCTTTTGCAATGATCCCCGTTTTTTGCACGGTTAATTATATTTACCATGTTTACGTGTTAATAAACCAACTGCTTTGTTTGTCTATACACGACCCAAAATCAATCGAAGAATGTCGTATATGTAAAGACATTGCCGTAGAATAAGACGTATTATATAAGCACACAAAAATATTGAATTGTGAAAAATATAAAATTATTAAAAAAAACCTAAAAAAAAAAAGAAACTGTGTTCTTTCTGATTAATTTTCTTGAAGGACTTTTGATCCATACGAAAAAGAACGCTGCAGAATAAAAACAAACCACAAATGACTTGCAAAGTAGTCACGAGCACGCTAGTACTATTTATAATTCTCATTTACTTCACGCAAAAATATATAAGTATTAATTACTTTGAATGTTGGAAAAAGACATTTTAAACCTTAACTTACTATCAATATATGTCTTGCTAAAGTGATCTTAGAGCTTAAGCTTATCGTCAAGTACTGTAGCATCTTATTGCCGGATAGTTGCACAAAAAAAATTCTTCCGGCAGCAAACACGTCTATATATATATCCCAATCGCAAAATCAGTTGGTCAAAAAGAGCAGAGCTTGTAAAATCAACCGATGAAAATTTACTTTAAAATAGAAAGTTAGCAAATATTTGAGGTTCCTGCACAAAGCTCACTTCTAAAGCAGAGAGCTAAGTGGCATTACCAGCTTAAAATTTGGTGTCGTATTCTATTTGATTTAGTTCTAAGTAAATCTAGAAAGAAAAAATATGATTGTTAGCCATATTTGCATAGATCACGCTGCACACAATTTAAGTCGTTTAGTATTTTGCAAAAAAAAAAAAATATATAATTAATTTAAATGTAGACTGACTGTAAAATATACTGGCATTGTTGTACCTTACAAGTTCAATAGCAAGCAGTTGGTGTTGAAGGCAATTTAATACTCCCTCTCTTGGTTGTGGTATAGATAGCACTAGAGTATCCGTTCAATAAATGAAAATTTAGTTCGAAAAGCTTGGTTGCTTTGTAAAAGCTTGCTGCTCTTGTTGTCGGTGATAATTTTTTCCAGATTTATATCGAGTTTTCTCAAGGATCGCAATATACAAGTTGTTATAGATGGGATTTCATCAGATGAGTGTAAGATTAATTCAGGGCTCCGTTCTTTCTCTTACCCTATTTCTTATTTTTCTAAATGACTCTCTTTGTCAAACTTTCAATCCTATATACTCTTTCGCAGAAGACAGCACCATTTGCCATTTGTATTCATTTAGTTGGAGGTGAGTCCCAAATTGGAGTGAGTTTCAAAAGGCAGAACATAAATAATACGCTCAATCACAATCTCCTAATAATCTCGGAATGGGGTCGTGTGAATAGAGTCCTTTTTAATGCCCGTAAGACACAATATTCCATGCTTACACATAGATCTATGTTCGGAAGTGGTGCTGCATCTGTTACTATGGGTGATATAGGTATTACGGAATCGGAAGCACTTGATGTTCTTGGAATGAAAATTCAGTGTGATGTTCGATGACTAAAAATATTTTTCAGGTTTCTAAAGAAGCTTTCAAATGCTTCGATTTATTAAAACGGTGTAAGGGACACTTCACTCCATTCGATCTTCGTACTATTAATACCACCTATATCCGTTTAAAAATGGAATACAGCTCTCATGTATAGGCCGGCTTTCCAAAGTATATTTTGGAGCTGCTCAACGTGTACAGGAGAGGGAAAATAGGCTCATTGGGGACAGCAGGGTATCCAACTTTATTGATTCTCTAGATCATCGATGCAATGTGGGATGTATTTCACTGTTTTATCGTTACTACAAGGTGCCCCTGTAGGCTACTAGGTAGTGTACTAGCTTGGCAGTATGGGGATTGTGGGTTCGATTCCCAACAAAGACCTTGGTTTTTTTCAGTACAAAAATAAAAATTGGCTGTCGGTGGGGCTGCTCGGCGATGAAGCCATAGTCACTGGTCGCTGTGCTGTCTTATACACGGCAGTTAATTTCCGACTATTCTTCTACTTTCACTATCTGTCTCATATTTTCTCTATCCCTTTCCTAAAGAATGTAGCACGGTACTTGACTAAGTAGGCATTGTTGCCTGAAGTGCTACTTCTCTTTAAAAAAAAAGTGCTCTAACGAAATTAGAGAACTTGTTCCCGTTACTCGCGCGTTTTTCGTTAAACTCGAGTTGAGAGCATATCCATTTGTGGTTGATTGGCCAGTGAATTGCACAATGCATTACAGGGAAAATTCGTTTTTTTTAGCAGAACAGTCTGTCTGCGAAATAAAGTCACTTCGGAGATCTTTCCTGTCACTTTCAATGTGGCAAAGTTCAAATTGAATGTCCACAAACACCACTCCCTCTTTCCTCCTCACCATAACCTAATTTCATAGTTCTGGTACAATGCATCGCATGAGTAGGCGCCATTCCCTGAGTGCTGGTTTGAAAAATAAAGAAATAAGATCGACCCATGTGGGAAAGATAAAACGTAAGTTCCGCTTTGCATCTATTGGAAAAAATCGCGAATCTCAAAATTCTGAAAAATTTCCGAAAATTTACTAGATGTTATATTTTAGCTATATATCGATAGAATTGTGTTATTTTTATTTTTATTGAAGGTAACATTTACCATCCGGTGTAGAATAATTTTTTTTTCAAAATCGCCAAAACTGAAAAAATCGCCACAATCACATAAATCGTAAACACTTTAGAGCGATTATTTATAGATTTATTTTTCCGAAAAAACTATTACTAAAACTACAATAAAAGATTAAATCGCTTGTTTACATAACGCGAACGTTCAGAAATATCTGTTAATTATTTTCGCTTTTGAGTTTGCCTAAGGAAGTCATGTTGTCTCCTTTTTTTCGTAAAATTATTCAATATTTGCCTTTATGCGGAATTGTGGGAAGTGTTTTGGCGTAACAAAAAATAAATTACAATTTTTTATACACCGATACTGTCAATTAATCTCAATTGTTTTCGAATTTTCAATTATATGCACTAAAAAACATATCACACCTTTTTTTATTTATCTTTATTTATTTTTCTCTTTGTTTTTAACACTGCTTTTATTATTCATGTCGTTATTATTCTAAGCACAGTTTCATTCAAGTTTCTTAAAACTTTATTGCCAACAAATGAAAATAAGTAGATTTTAATTAAAACCAAATTTAAATATAAAATAAATCAAAGTTTTCCTAGAATCCAGACGCGCGATTTTGTAAAACATTTTTAATTTACTTTCATGCACACATGCGTTTGTGAATTAATTAAAATTAATTAAATTAATTATTGTTGGTCACATTTCAGTTCCGCGTGTGGACATTTTAGTAAATAATATTAATTACAAATTTTAATCAGATTGCCGGTATTTGGTTAAAGTAAAATTAACAAAAAAAAATGTTGGAAGAAAAATATATTACGAGGTCGGTTCATAAATTATCAAAACTTTATAATTTTGTAAGGAAATAAAAATAATTAGGGATTTATCCGATTTTTAACAAAATGTTTGTTTTTTAATTGTGGCAACACCAATAACATGTTAGTTTTGACATTTAGTTTGACGTGTTTTAGTTCACATGTTCGTAGTAGATGCATTGGCAATTCTTACTATGAATTTAATTTCACACGAAAATCGCATTAAAATAATTCAAATCCACTATGAATATGGATTCATTTAGAAACAACCGCTTTAGGTGCCTTAGGTGTTTGTCAGTATGGGGGTTGTGGGTTCGATTCCCAACGAAGACCTTGGTTTTTTTCACTACAAAAATAAAAATTGACTGTCGGTGGGGCTGCTCAATGATGAAGGCATCGTCAATGGTCACTGAGCTTTCTTATACGACAGTTAATTTCCGTAACTATCCTTCTACTTTCACTATCTGTCTCATCTCTTCTCTATCCCTTTCCGAAAGCATGTAAGAAAGTACTTGACTAAATAGGCATTGTTGCCTGAAGTGCTACTTCTCTTCATAAAAAAAAGAAAAAATTCGCGACGTTTTCGGATAACATAATAGTCCTTTTGAGACCGCTATTAAAAATTTTATCGTTAAATTTGAGTCAACAGGCTCCATACAACAAAATGTGCAAACACCAACGCATGTTCTATTGGGTCAATTAAATGAAAACATCGCAGGTGTTTCAAGCAGATCCAAATTTGTCAATTCCTCGACTTTCTCAATAATTGGAGTTATTTAAACCCAACACATGGTGAACTGGTGGAGGAATTTAAGCCGACCAAACATTCATATCGCCGTAGATTCGCTCAATTCATTTTATTTTCTGAAAAAATAATTTTTTCAGACGAAGCCCATTTTCACTTGTTAGAGTATGTCAACAAGCAAAATTGCAGCATTTGGGCTTCTGAAAATCCTAGAGCGATTTTTGAGAAGTGTTTGTATGCTCAATGTGTCGCTGTATGGTGCGCTATGTGTTCTAGAGGCATGATTGGGTCGTTTTTTTCGAAAATGAGGCCGAAACCATTACCGGTCAATGGATTATGCTATCGCGAGATGCTAACAACTCAATTTTGGCCCATTATTGACGACGTGGATATCATTGAGATATATTTTCAACAGGACGGTGCCGCAATGAAAAGGTTCAATATATTTCAAACCAAATTTCCCGATCGCATAATTTCACGACAATCAGCAGTTAAGTGGCCAGCCAGATCGTGTGATTTAACATTACTGGATTATTTTTTGTGGGGTTATGTTAAGGAGAGAGACCATACGGAACAAATCGAATCGATTTCAACCTTAAAACTTAAAATCCATAATGTGATTAACAAAATAGGACCCCCATTTTGCCAAAAAGTGATTAAAAACTTTGATGAAAGAATCGACATCTGTCAGTGTGGGCGTGGTGGATATTTGCCAGATATTATTTTTCATTCATAATTGCCGAACTTTTCTTATCGTAATACAAAAACATTTGAATAACCTTAATATAAATGTTTTCTGCTTTATTTTGTTTTAGAAAACAGACTTCTTGTTGAAAACCCTTTATTATTAAAATGGTAGAAATTTTAAAGTCCTCCATATGACTATTCAGAGCAGTAAGTGATTACCCTACTTTTAAAATACATAAAATAAATAGATTTATCAAATTAAGATGTACGTAAGTATAGAAAAAACAGCGCAATTATTTTTAAATATATTTAATAAGTCTGGCAACCTCTTAATCTTTAACTTGTGTTACTTAAAAATAAGAATCTTTTTATTGTTTCTCTTTGCTATTTACTCTTTAAATTTACAAGTTAATCTTGAAATTAAATATTGATTTAAAATAACATACGAGTAGAATGAAGAATGTCAAGTAAATAGCTAATCTTGCGGCTTAAACAGCACTTGAAATTATTATCAAAAACCACACACTTGATGATAAGTTAAGGTCTAACTTGTTAGCATATTTTTGTTAAAAAAAGTGCTAAATAATTTTTTTAAAATATTTGTAAGAATATTATGTTTTTGTTTAGTTACGCTTTAACAATCAAAATTTGTAAATTTAAAAAATAATAATAAAATAAAATAATAATAAAAATAGTATTTTAGTAAAAGATTTTACTTTAATTTTTGCCATAAACTATAAATTACAGTTTAAGTTTAAAAAAAAATTTATTCAAGTTCAAGTTTAGAAGTATAATAAGTTCTAAACATTTTACTAAAAATTTACGAGAGTTGTCTCAAAAGTATCCTTACAAGATATAACAATGAAGGGCATTTTTTTTCGTAAAATGACCATAGTGAAAAAAATTGTCAACATTTTTATTGAAGCATTCGAGAGGTGGTGTATGAAGATGGCCTCATGTCTCATTCGTGAATAAACGTATATTACCATCAGCAGTCAAACTTTTCCATTTGGTCTAGCGTTGATTGGACTTAACAGAGAATATTTCTAGGAAAAGATTTGAACATTTATTGGTAGTTGCAATTTTTGAGAAGATACAATAAATAAATGAGAAGTTAACAAAAAAAAAAACATATTTTTATTATGTTCGCTGCTTCTTCTACCTTCGTCCCTATTTTGTTTAAAGGGAGATTTCCCTGTAGAATACTTCTAAAATCTTAAAGATATTAAAAAATTGTAGTAAACAGACTTTTTATTTTATTGTCATTTCAAGACACTACAGGCCGCAACAGTTTTGTGTGGAATATATACATTTTTATAGGGCGAGTCAAATATTTTATTTCTTAGGAGAAAAGAATAGAGAAATTGATTTTATAAAATAAATTTTATTTTGCTGAAAAATCGTTAAACTTCAAATAGAAGAGTTCTTAGAACATGTGGCTACAAGAACAACATAAAATTCTGTGCTCTGTTGTATTAAAGATAACAAGGAAGTTGTACAGCTTTAAGACTGATTACTGCTCTGTTTCTGCATTTTCAGTGAACAAATTATTTAAAAAATATGGATGGAAGTTATTAAAAAAACCAAAGGCTGGTACATTCGATTATATATTTTAACATATGTTTTAGTCAGTGACGCAATAATGATAATTATCTAGCGTAAGTAAATTATCGAAATTTTAAGTGTGCATGCAGAGGAATATATTCATGATGAAGTAGGGGCACGATTTTTTTTTCAATAACTATTTATTGTATCTTCAAGAAACTGCACTAGCAATAAGTTTTAAAATCTTAAATTCTAAAAAAAAGTTACATTAGTCCCGACCATGTCAGAACTAACCTTTTGGGTAAAAAAAATTGACATTAAAAAAAAAACAAAACAAATATTTTTAAGATGTGTCATCTGTAGCATTGAGGATTAAAGCTGCGGTATCCCTCTTTTTTAATCGGCTATGTCCACTATAATCCAAGATATTGCGAGCAAGGGGATTAGGATGGTCTTCAAGCTTCATCAAGTATTTGCCTGCGTATTTGATGATTTCTGTAGTCACCAGCGGTATGTCTAAATCACAATGTATGTTTTAATTTCTGATGTACCATGGAGCGGAAGTTATTAACCGTAAAATTTTATTTTGCATACGTTGGATTCTATCCACGTTTGAAGCTGAGGCAGTGCCCCAAAGTTGGATTCCATAAGACCATATTGGTTTCAGAATACTCTTGTAAATTAGAAGTTTGCAATCTAGGCCAAGTCTCGAGTTCCTGCCAATGAGCCAGTGTAATTGTGTTAGCTTAAGTTTCATTTGTGTTAGCTTTGAGTCAATATGATGTTTCCATGTAAGACGACGATCAAGATATATACCAAGATATCTCACATAACTATGGTGAGGAACAATGTGATTATTGATTCGAACGGGTGAACAATTATCTCTTCGCAGGGTGAAGGTCACATGAATGCACTTTTGAACGTTCACTTTAATTCTCCATAATTTTAACCACAACTCCAACTGAGTTATATGTTGCTGAAGATTTATGAAGGCTTGATAGAAGTTTTCGTGCGAACTTAGACACGCTGTCAGCAACGTAGAAGTGTGGACAGTTTCACTTACAGGCATATCGCAGGTATATATCAAGTATAAAAGTGGTCCAAGAATGCTACCTTGTGGTACACCTAAGGAAATTGGTTTGGATAAACTAACGAAGTCTCCTTCAACAACAGAAAATTTTCGTCCAATTATGTAGCTTTTCAGTAGGTTGCTTATATTACAAGGCAAGTGAGCGGTCAGTTTCAGAAATAGACCTTCATGCCAAACTTTGTCAAAAGCCTGAGAAACATCAATAAAAATAGCTGAACAATACTTCTTCTCTTCAAAAGTTCTTCTTATCACCTGAACCAATCTATGGGTTTGCTCAATTGTGCTATGTCTACTTCTAAAACCAAATTGATGGTCTGGAATACACCCACTATCCCTTAGCATTGGAGACAATTTATTCATAAGCAACTTTTCAAAAACCTTTGAAATAGTCGGTAATAGACTTATGGGCCTATATGACTCGGTTTTGGTTAGGTCTTTACCCGGTTTTGGAATCATTTTAACTTTGGAAATCTCCCAGTGGTCAGGATAGTATTAAAGCCGTAAAATGGAATTAAAAATAAATAGCATGATTCTGACTGCAATACTGGGGAGCTCTTTCAACATTCTGTTACTTATACCGTCCATACCAGGAGATTTTTTCGGGTTTATCTCAGAGATTAACTTTTGAACCTCACGCAACCTAAACTTTAAGGGTCGAGGGGGTAATGCAACTACGCTCGGCAAATTAACATCATCAGTACATTTGTGTGGGGTTAATAGATCTTTCAAGTATTCGACAAACAAGTCGCCTTTTTCAGCGTCCCTTCTTGCCCAATCTCCACTGATATTACGTAGAGGTGGCTTGTACTCAACGGGTCTTTTAAGGTTTTTTGTAGCACGCCATAAAGAATAATTGGAGTTAGGTGTAGCATCGAGGCCCTCCAGATATTTCTCCAACGATGTATTTTTTTTCAAATGCTAGCAAGTCTCTAAGCCTCTTTGTGCAGTTTCTAAGTCTCTGCCTCTGCAGAGGCGATCTATAACAAAATTTTTTTCTTTACCACAATTTAAATATTATTGTGTCAATAAAATTTAAAAATATCCAATACGTAATTTTTTTAGTTAATAACAGCTGTTTAATAAACAAAATTTTACTAACCAATTGTTTTGTTTATTTGAAAATAGATAAAAAGCTGATGTCAGTGACCCATTACTAAATATGAAGGTGAATGTTTAAACTTTATTAAATATAAAAACAAATTTATAAATAATATTTAGAAAATTAAAAATCTTAAAATTAGTCAAGAGAAAAAAGGGGTGTCATCTTTAATTTCTAATAAAAAACAAGTTCTTGTAATATTTGTTTAAAATAAAGAGTTAAATTAAAATTCCCACTCATTACAAGCCAAATGTTATTAAATAATTTTCCAAAATACTTCCGTATTACCTACGTAAAAATGATTTTGATCTTGTTTTCAAAGAGACTTCAAATTAATTTTTATGTTATTAAGAATAAAACAATTTTTTTTTATTTATTTATTTTGTTAAAGTGATGTTATGCATAATAAATTATAAAGAAATTAAATTAACAATACATTTCAGATTAAGACAGGGAAACAGCAACAAATAAAGTTTGTTGCTTAGATCTTTTGATTTTGTTCAAGTGTTTTAACGTCATCAAGTTGCTGATAAGAATTTAATTATTTTTTTGTTGTTATTATGTTTAACATTAAGTACTTATGAGTATTTAAAAATTCAATATTTATTTTATTTTTTTACACATTTTTATTGGTTGTTTTGGTAAAAAATTTTTTTTGTTTCTTTTTGTTGCTGTTTAAAAACAAAATTGCTGTGTCTTTTTTTTTAATTATTTTCTCTAGTTGTTTATTTTTTATTTTTTAACTGGCATTTTGATTTTTAATGTAGAATTTATTTACGCTGTTAAATGATACTTTGTATTTCTAGCTTGTTTCATCAGTTTGCAAGTTTTAATAGCAATCAGTTTGATTTGAAACGCTTATTGTATCGGTTGTTAAAGAACTTTTCTCCAGCTTTAAATATTTTGATTTGAAGAAAAATAATTAATAAGTTAAGGAGAAAAGTTGGTTATAAATATATAAAATAAAGAGTATAAATTACAAATTAAAATTAAGAAAATATACAAAAAAAAACTATAACAGAATTGTATTTGAGAAATAAAGAAAAGAATATTAAAAAATAGTGCTAAAAAAAATAAAATAAATTAAATTTAATTAATTTAGCAGAAGATTTTATTAATAAAAAAGAAATAAAAAAATAAAAAAATTTGTGTTTTTTTAAGAAATTTAATAAAAAATCTGTTTATTTAAAAAAAGAAATTAAAAAACGTAAAAATTATTACGCCTCTAATAACGTAAAGTGGCCGGTTGGTATTTTTGTTTGGTTTCAATTAAGAAAGGATGTTAACAGTTGTGTTCATTTAATTAAAATACACATTCTGGCTACAGATGTGAAAACATTAAGAGCGCTTAAACTTAGTAAACTATAACTTTTGTTTTTATTTTTAAATTAACTATTAATGTGCTATCGATTCCATATAGGAAGGTTTTAATAAGTTCATTTCCACATATTCTAAATTTTCTGAATCTTTTCAAATTTCTTGGATTTGTAATGATATTTTTTAACTTTATTAAATCTTAATCTTAAACGTTTTTTTAAATTATAACGATTTATTATTTTGACGATATTTCGCTTTCCTGTGGAAAGCTTCTTCAGGAAATTATTTTCTATATTTTTCAAAAACAAAAAATTATAACAATTTGAAAAAAAAAATAAATAAAAACTAATTTCCTGAAGAAGCTTTCCACAGGAAAGCGAAATATCGAGAAAATAATAAATCGTTATAATTTAAAAGACCGTTTACAAGATTAAGATTAAGATTTAATAAAATAAAAAAAAGGTCGAATAAAACTGAAAATGATATTTTTTAACATTTTATCGAAACAATTTCCTAAATAATTTTTTAAGTAAAATAGTCAATTGCCACTCAAAAGATTCAAAAGCTATTTTGAAATTCCAGCAAAGAAGTTACAACAACTTAAAGATATTAAAAAAAAATTGTAGTACACCGACTGCTGTATTACACTGTAAAATCATGACACTGCCAGCCACCTCATCCTTGTGTGGAATATTTACATTTTTATTGGGTGAGTCGGATATTTTATTTTTTACAAGAAAGAAATTAGAGAATTATTTTTATAAACTTAATATTATTTTTGCTAAAAATATCCTTAAACTTCAAATGAAAGAGTTTTAAGTACACGCAGAAAAAGATAGGAGAACAACATAAAATTCGGTTCTCTATTATATCAAAGATAACAAGGGAGTGGTACCGGCAATTTTAAGGCTCTCTCCTCTGTTTCTGCATTTCCAGTGAACAAATTATTTAAAAAATATGAATAGAAGTAATTAAAAAAAAGGATTATATATAGAACCATTCGATTATATACATAAAGGATTTTTCAACAAAAAGTTTGTTTTCTAAAACAAAATAATACAAAGAGAAAAGTTCTGCAATTCACGACCACGCTGACAGATGTCGACTCTTTTAATCACTTTTTGGCAAAATGGCGGTTCTATTTCGTTACTTACATCACGGATTTTGAGTTTTAAGGCTGAAATCGATTCTATTGGATCCATATAGACTCAGTCCTTAATATAGCCCCCCAAAAAATAATCCAATAGTGCTAAATCACACGATCTGGCTGCCCATTTAACTGCTAAATGTCGTGAAAGTATGCAATCGAGAAATTTGGGTTGCAATAAATTGATCGTTTCAATGGCTGTGTAACATGTGGCACCATCCTGTTGAAACCACATGTCAGTGATATCCACATCGTCAATAATAGGCCAACATAGAGTTGTTAGCATCTAGCGATAGCGTAGTCCATTGACCGATGCCGCATTTAAAGCCTCACCTTGGAAAAAAACGGTCCAATCACTCCTCCAGACCACATAGCGCACCAAACAGTGACATTTTGATCATGCAAAGGCTTCTCAATAATCGCTATATTATTTGCAGAAGCCAAAATGCGGCAATTTCGCTCGTTGACATGCTTGTGCTGAACCAAGCAAAAAAATATATATTTCGGAACATATTTTGCTCGCTTCAGGAATTTATTATTACACATTCGGAGATTTGGTATAAAAATGGAAATAAATCTGAAGTTTCTACAGGAGTAGCTCGATTGCATTTCAAGCTTTAAGCTTCTATAGTAGAAATTTAGTCGAGATAAAATTTTTAATTCGTTCCTTACAGTGGCAGGAAAGACAAAGTTCCCCAAATTAAAGGTGATGCCTACAGATTGGCCCCATTTAAAAAAAAAACTTTATAATTTTAAAAATACATGATGTTATATCTACTGAAACAATAACAGAATTGTATTCGAGAAATAAAAAAATTATTAAAAAATAGTAATAAAAAAATAAAATAAATTTAATTGATTTAACCGAAAAATTTATAAAAAAAAAGAAAATAAAAATATAAAAAAAAATTTTTGTTTTTTTCAAAAAATATAATAAAAATTTTGTTTATATGAAAAAGATTTTAAAATTTTTCTTTTCGAAAGGAAAAAAATAATGTAAAAATTATTACGCCTCTAATAATGTAAAAATAAAATTCAGCAAAGTTGGTGTCTTTCTAGCTCCCAATACAAAAGATAACTTAAAAAAAATTGTAATTTAAAAGGTAACCCCCTAGGTGACATGATTTGAATAATGTTCCTCTATCTTTGTAATTTTAAAAGTATTAGGGTGTTTCCATAAGATTTTATGTCTACTGGAACGTTTCGGAAACTTATATAAAATACAACAAATTAGGTGTCTTTCTAGCACTGAATAAAAGAAATTGTTTAAAAAATTTTAATTTAAAAGGTGGCTCCATAGATGACATAATTTGACATATGTGGTTCTATCTCTAGAACGGTTATAGTTAAACACTTAAAAATTACACAGAATCTGAATTTCTATGCTTGTTATAACAACAAAAATTAAATTTTAAACGAAACATTAAAGAGTGTCTCCACATTTAAAGGTGATGCCTAGAGTTTGATTCCATTGAAAAAGTTATTGGGTGTTTGCATGCAACATACATAATTTTTACATATTAACTGAAACGTTACAGGGACTTATATAAAATTTAACAAAGTTGACATGTTTCTAGCTTCCATTATTAAGAAAATTATAAAGGTGGCCCCATAGGTGACATAATTTGACTTATGTTTCTTTATCTTTGAAATTTTAAAAGTATTAGAGTGTTTCCACACGATTTTATGCCTAGTAAAACGTTTCGGAAACTCTTGTAAAACACAACAAATTAGGTGTCTTTCTAGCACTGAATAAAAGAAATTGTTTAAAAAATTTTAATTTAAAAGGTGGCTCCATAGATGACATACTTTGACGTATGTGGTTCTATCTCTAGAATGGAAACTCATATAAAATACAACAAATTAGATGTCTTTCTAGCACTGAATAAAAGAAATAGTTTAAAAAATTTTAATTTAAAAGGTAGTTCCATAGATGTCATAATTTGACATATGTGGTTCTATCTCTAGAACGGTTATAGTTAAACACTTAAAAATTACATAGAATGTGGATTTCTATGCTTGTTATAACAAAAAAAATTAAATTTTAAACGAAACATCAAAGAGTGTCTCCACATTTAAAGGTGATGCCTAGAGTTTGAATCCATTGAAAAAGTTATAGGGTGTTTCCATGCAATATATATAATTTCTACATGCTTACTGAAACGTTAAAGAACTTTATATAAAATTTAACAAAGTTGACGTGTTTGTAGCTCCCATTATTAAGAAAATTATAAAGGTGGTCCCATAGCTGACATAATTTGACTTATAATTTTCTATCTTTGGAATTTTAAAAGTTTTAGGGTGTCTACTGAAACGTTTCGAAAACTCATATAAAATTCAACAAAATTTGCTCTGAATAAAAAAATTGTTTAAAAAATTTTAATTTAAAAGGTGGCTCCATAGATGTTATAATTCGATATATGTGGCTCTATATTTAGAATGGTTATCGTTAGACGCTTGAAAATTACACAGAGTGTGAATTTATATGCTTGTCGTAACAACAAGTATTAAATTTTAAATTAAACATTAAAGGGTGTTTCCATTCTTAAAGGTGATGCCTATAGTTTGATTCCATTGAAAAAAAGCAGTCTAATTTTAAAAGTTATAGGGTGTTTCCATGCAACATACATCATTTTTACATGTTTACTGAAACGTTACGGACACTCATAATATAAAACTCAGCAAAGTTGACGTCTTTCTAGCTTCCATTATTAAGAAAATTATAAAGGTGGTCCCATAGGTGACATAATTTGACTTATGTTTCTCTATATTTGTAACAGTTATTGTTAAAAACTTGAAAATTATACAGAATGTGAATTTCTATGCTTGTTATAACAACAAAAATTAAATTTTTAATTAAACATTACAGGGTGTCTCCATACGTGATGGGTGTGTATTTTTATCTTGACTTTTATAGATAATTAAATTTTAAAATTTTTTTTTTTTTACAGTTTTTGCTCTGATAGAATAATTTGATATTAAGCATGTAGGATCTCTAAAATTTTCTGTATTTATGGCTCCTGCAGACTTAGTCTCTTATTTTGTACGTCTGGGGATGAAAACCGGTTTTCGTTCCCATTTAACTTTTTTCTTGAATGTCAGACAGATTAATCTCAACTGTCGACATTGCTGAAACTTTAGCAGAAGGGCTCATAGATTAAGTCAGCCGCCGAAGACAGTTTGCAGCTCCTATGCCTGCTATAGCACACGAAATTAATTTTATAAAATCTCTTCCACTGCTATTTTAAGTAAGATCTTAAATAGAGGCCGTTTTTTATTCTTCCTTTTTGTTAACGGTTTGTTATTTTTAGTTAATTTCTGATCCAGTAATCTCTACTTGACCGTAGATAAATAAATTTTAGTTTAAATACTAGGGCTTAATCGACAGAAAGTTGTACTTTTTGCTTATCCTTTATTATACAATTAAGAAGCAAAAGCCCTTTTAACCTCAAACGTATTCTTTTCAGTGGAGCTCCGCTTTCAATCTCAAATGTATTCTATTCAATGGAGATAGGATCTTCAATTTTTGCTACTGTTACCACCATTTCTTTACTTTCTGTTTTGAACAGAGTAATTTCGAAATGCGAATTAACTTTCCTTTATCTGTAATAAACATTATCGTGCATAACTGGAATACTGGCAACGACACTACTAAAAATAAGGATATTCATAATAGCAACACCTTCCCTATCTGTAAACCTATCACCTAACTTTTTAACTCGACCTCATCTTCTTAAGTCAATTCATTTGGTGCTAACCTCCCCGATTGTTGACTGAATGTAGAGCCCTGAAACGGGTTAATGATTTTTTATTTTGGGGCCAATTAATTTACCCAGCTAAACATTAGAAGAAATGTTTCATGAAATTCAAAGGCAGGTAGTCCTTGGATTTTTTTGCCTTTCATGTAAAAGTGTTTGTTTCTAAAAACATAGAAAACGTTTCCTAAAATTGTATCTTGAAACGAGAAACTTTTTACATAGCGTTGAAACGATGTTTCAAGAAATTTAAAATTTTACATTTAATAATAGTTATAGTTTTTTGACCTTTTTAATATTTTTTAGTAGTTAATTATAAAGCACTAGGTTACTATTTAATAAAAAATTTTTAAAAACTTTTATTTTTAATTATTTTTTCAATATTTTGCCACACCGTTGGTTGGCATCATCAGGATGCCAATAAAAATAAAAAATAAAAGTTTTTAAAAATTTGTTATTAAATAGTGACCTAGTGCTTTATAATTTTACATTTAATTTTATTTGTTATTTTTATGGAACTGTGCTTTCGTGAATAAATAATAAATAGGTAAATGAACTTTAAAATTAAAAACCAAAGTAAGTTTTTACTCAAAAACTCTTTTTAATTTTAAAAATCTAAATGCTACCATGAACTTTTTGCTTAAGTTCGTTTAAAAAACAAACTGTAGCATGAATCTTGTTAACTAATAATTTATTAGTTATTAAAAATAGTGTATTTTACTATTTAATTAATAAATTTTTAATTATAAACAAAAAAATTAAAAAAATTTAAAAAAAAAACACATTAACCGGCCATAGGAACCTCAACAAAGTCCAAGCAACAAAACGTTCATTTCCGTGATTTTTTTGTGTTTAATAAATTTTTAAGCCAAAAGCAAATATAAGCAAAAATTTAAGAAACAATATAAAATAAAATAAAATTAAATATATGCCATGTTATTTTTGAATGGCTACTTTAATGCACAACAAACAAATAAGAGACGCCAACAAAAAAAAAAAAAAAAAAAAACAAACAAAATATCCCAATTGGCCAAATATTCCAAGCAATAATTTTTTATTTTTATACTTGATTGTGACAAAACTACATTATGAGTCATTGTATTGAATAAGATGCGTAATAAATTGGTTAAAAGGCAAGTTTATTTTATTGTTATTTTTCTACGACAAAATGAGACTTCCCCGCAAAACCTCCTTTTGAAGCACAAAATTCGAATTATTATAGCGAGTGAAAAAATATCTGTTTACACTAAAGCCTCTATTGAATACTGAATTATTAATGACAGATGTTTATCCTACAAAATACCATATGTGTTATTATTGACACCAACCATATGTGACAGTTATGCCATATGTTGTCCAAATCGACATTATTAACTTGTATACAAACATTATTGTAAATGTACTTCTTCTTTGTAGGAAAAAACAAACGACAACCAACTATTCCATTATTAATTTGCCCTCTTGCGAAAGGTATCTGGTATCAGCTATTTGGCTTATCTTAAAGACATGATCAACTGGGTTATAAAAGAGACGAATCTCCCACCTTACTATTTTTATACAAAAGACAGTATTTAAAAAATGCCAAAAAAAAAACTTAACATTGACAATGTGTGTTTTTTCTTTGCTTTAGAAGCGATCATCTTGATTTGTTTTACAGCTTTTTATTGACAACTCAAATTGATCATAAAGACATTCATTAATTGTTTGTTAGCTAAGATTTTTTATAAAGTTTGAAATTATTTTAAATTGCAATGAATTTCATGATAAAAACAAAACTGATAATTATACACAAGTTATTGTTGTCGCAGTTGTTATTGTAGCTGTGTATATACATGCTGTCACTATGTGCTTGGTCAGGTTTTTTCTAATGCCACTTATAATAAAAATACTTGAATGAAGAAGCAGAAACGAAACAACAAATCACGTTTTTTAATTGGAAGAAGCGAAATGTGTGCGTTTTGTTTTACAATTTATCTTTCAATTAAATGTTGATCAGCACATATGGGAAGATAGAATAGACTGTGTTCAAAGTCATATTCAAATAATAGTTAAATTTGGAGGAGAATTTTACCATGTTATTCTTAAACTCTCCGAAGTCAAATGCCGCGGTATATAAGGAAGAAGATCTGCACTAACTTTGGGAAAAAATGTCATTGAATAAGTTATAAATTTAGCTTTCTGTATGATCACAAAGATTAGAACGTGGTTAAAGCAGAATCGTATTTGAGGAAGCTTAAAACATGTCCATACAACGTCATGCTATACGGCCAAGATAACATTTAGGCTTTAAAACTAAAGTTGAATAATAAATTAAAGCAGTCATAAAATCTCAATTTCTTGTTAAACACTTAATTAAATAAAGAGTTATTTTTAAAGAGGAACAAAACTATAACCTGAAATAAAATATAAAATTGGAGTTTTGTTTATTCCGAAGACCATCATCTGGCATTATAATTTAATATAACTTCTGGCATATGACCACCATGGCTAGCTTGGACGTTGTCTGATCTAAAGGTCCAACTTTCGATAACTTGGGCCGAATATCGGCAATAACGCGTCAAATCTTTTTCTTCAAGTGGTCAATAGTTTCGGGCGCAGACTAGTGACTACACATATTAAGTTTTTCTACAAGAAGTTTGTTTTGCAATTGTGACAACAACAACAATATGATAGTTTTTGAGGTATTCATAGTAAATGCATTAGCATATGGTTACAATGAACTCAATTTCGACGAAAATCGCATTAAAATAATTAAAATCCACTATGAAAATGGTGGTTCTGTTAAAGTTACATTTCCGTAAAATTCGTGATATTTTCCTTGTGAGACCGCTATTAAGAATTTGATCGTTTTACTTAAGTCGATAGCAACGTATGTTCGACCCGGTCGTTCAACTGAAAACATTGCAATCGTGAGCCACAGTGTTGAAGCAGATACAAAATTGTCAATTCCTCGATATTCTCAAGAACAGGGGTTATGCAAAACCACCACATGGCGAATTTTGCGTAAGGATTTGTCTTTGAACTGGTACAGGAAGTTTGAAGCCGACCGACCATTCACATCGCCGAAGATTCACTCAATTCATTCCGAAACAACCGACCGGATTTTCTGCAAAAATAATTTTTTCAGACGAAGTCCATTTTCACTTGTCAGGGCATGTCAACAAGCAAAATTGTCGCATTTGCGCTTTTGAAAATTCTAGAGAAATTATTGAGAAACCTTTGCATGCTCAACGTGTCACTGTATGGTTCTCTGTGCGGTCTGGAGGTGTGATTGGGACGTTTTTATTGTTCGAAGATGAGGCTGAAAATGCGGTAACCATCAATGGAGAGATGCTAACAACTCAATTTTGTCCTATTTTTGACGACGTGGATATCAGTGAGATGTGGTTTTAACAGGACGGTGCCTCATGTCACACAGCAAGTGAAACGAGCAATTTATTGCAAACCAAATTTCCCGATCGCATAACTTCTTAAGCATGGGAACATACATTATTTTTGCGTAAATGCTGACTTTTACCCCCTTGGCAAAATCCTCTAGCCGTGCTCGATTTCACTTGGACAGTTGTTTTTTAAAAGCTCATTTGTTCAGCATCTGAAATTTTTCTCTCAATTTTTAAAATTAAATTCTTCGCATTTGGCGAATGCTCCTAAGACAATAACTTTGTTATCTGCTTTAAATATCACTGTGGCACTACTGCTAACTGGCAATCTGAAACGGGACTAAACGAGTGTAGAGTACAGTGGTAAAACTGTTATATAAAGCTTCTAATAAATAAAACACAATGTTAAGCGGCAAGTAATGGTGAGTACTAGATAAACTGTAACACAATTAACAGGGAGTGCTACAATTACCGAAGAACGAAACCTGGTGAAGAGCTTATATTGTTACGAAGATGATTTAATTTAGATGATTTAAAAAAAAAATTAATTAACAGTAAAAGAAAAGTAAAGAACCCACTGTGCATTTTACAAACTCCATAGTTTCTAGAAAATCGTGTACACACTATACAACAACATGGTTATGGAAAATTCTACCAAAGAAGTAAACAACAGAAAACAAAAGCAGACAGTCAAGCATACGCCTAAACTGAATGAAAATAACAACAACAATATAGGGTGATTTTAAAATAGAATATTCCTGTATGTGTGAGAACCGCTTAAAACAACTATTTAAGCAGTCACCACTTGCTCGACAAACTAATTATTTCTAAATGAGTCATCAGTGATTAAAGACAACAAAGTTACCATGGTGTTTATTTTGTGTGTATTAAAAGTAAATAAATCGTTTAAGTAAATTTAAAACTCTAAAGTACTGTGTTATTATTTTGCAATAAAAGAATTTAAAGTAACGAAAGATTTGTGAAATGGAATAAACTGAACAATATTAAGTGATTAATACTCGTGATGCTAGTGTGTAGTTTGTAAACTACCCAGAATATAAAGTTAGTCAGGGAGTAATAGTTATTACTGCGCAAGCTAATGAAACGAAACTAACAGGTGGTAATACAATCGGGAAAAAATTACGCAAGGAGAGATTAAGTCATAATTGTCTTGCCGTTTGCTAGCAGATACAGTAATTCTGACATTTACTTTCAAGAAGAGAAATAACGGTAGAATTGACGGTTGTTAGAATAGAGCCGAGGTCAATGTGGATGAAAACTCGGTTTTAAGAGGCAGGTCAATAATAATTTTTGAAATAATTATTCAACAATGAGGAAAGTAAAAAGGCTTAAAGAAGACCCTATATGCCATTAATTAAATTGAGTGGAGTGTTCCTCAATAAATGAGATTTTAAGTTCAATCATTCTCTATGATTAGAGATATCAAATATTTTAAAATTCTTCATATAGATTTTCCATATTTTCAATATTAAGCAGTCGCCATTCATATATTTATCAGCAAACGTTTTTATCTTTCATCTTTTTTCGTTCTCAGTCAATTCTTTATTTCCTGAATAAATCATTAAAAATGAATTACTGGGTCTAAATCCATACCTACCATTAATCGAAAGAATTAAAAGACAAAGTGCCATTCCACAAAAAATATAATGGGACAGAATTTTTAATTAAATGAATTCTTTGGAAGAACGAAATTATTAAACTGTATGGCAACACCAAAACGAAACACTGCTTTATCGACTAATTCGATTAATTCCCAACAAACTTATATGTGTTTGGGACATTAAATAACGAGACTACAATTAAGTAGCAATGTATAGAAACAAAATATTTGTCTTAGGTTACCTTCCCTTATTCTTACGTAAATTAAATCTGCTATTTATTACAGGCTATTTTTTGTATTGTTAATCTCTTTTAATTGAATGTGTTAATCTCGTTTCATGTTCAAGTTCAAGAGGGATTTTAAGAATAACACACAACAGAAGACAAAAAACTAGTTTTAAACAATTTCAGTTAGTCAGGTTATTTATTTGTTTAATTAGTTAAATTAGTTAAAAATATGTTAAATGAATTAATGCAAGTTTTTTTGTTTATTTGTTTTCTCATTGCAGCTGGCTCTCCAATATTTTATAGTCCCACCCCAAGAGGGTTTTGCTCTAATTGTTGTGAAATTAAGGAACGAGACGATATTAAGTTTATGCTGTATACAAGGTAATTTAAAGTTTGGAAGAGATTTTATATGCTTTATTACTTTGCTAAAGGGTGACGTTCATCATACAATGAGTTTTATGCCACTTTAAGGCGCTTTTATATATTATGAGAGCTTCGCAGTATTAAGATGAAAATATTATTTTTTAAATATCGCTAATACGTCTTTAGCCTTGCCTTTCATAATTATCTATCCGCGACAAATTCGAATTTTTACAGAAAGCGAATAAACTGAAGAACTAATAGAATGACGTTATCGTGCCACCGTAAAAACGTACATTTCACGTTTATCGCTTAATCTTTTGAATCGTTACAAGCAGACACTTAAAGACTGGACTATATTTGGTCAAATGTTATTTAAAAAAAATCGCAAATATCCCTGGGGATTTCGTTTCCATATAACGGGTGTTTTTTTTAAAGAGGTATAGAACTGTGGAATGGAATAAAGTAAAAACTGATTTTTTTTTTAAATTGCTAAGAATCTTATTTTATTCGAGTAGTAATCTGATGGCATTATAATTTAAATATGACTTCTGGCATGCGACCTCCAAGGCGGACCTAGATGCAGTCTAACCTGGAGGTCTAATTTTCGATGACTTTTGCCAGCACTTTTTTTTAAGAGAAGTAGCACTTCAGGCAACAATGCCCATTTAGTTAAGTACCGTGCTATATTCTTTAGAAAAGGGATAGAGAAGAGATGAAGCAGGTGGAGAAAGTAGAAATTAACTGCCGTGTAAGACAGCACAGCGACCAGTGACTATGCCTTCATCACTGAGCAGCACCGCAGACCGTCAATTATTATTTTTGTAGTGAAAACAAACCAAGATCTTCGTTGGGATTCGAACCCGCAACCCCTATTCTGACAAGCTAGTACACTACCTGCTAGCCTACAGGGGCGCTCCTACCCCTCTTCTGACCTGGTTGTTCATAACCCATAATTGTGGAAGTCTCTTACAAAACTATAAATCTATAAAAAAAACACTTGTGGCCATATATCGGCAGTAATGCAGCGAATGTTGTCCTTTAAGAAGTCAATCGTTTCAGACTTATCGGCGTAGACTAGCAACTTTATATATCCCAATAAAAAATAAACTAGAGGCTTTAAACCGCACGAACTTGGAGCCCAATTCACGGACCCGAAACGTGAAACTGCGAGATTATTAAACGTTTCCTTCAATAATTCAATTGTGGCACAAGCTGTGTGCCACCTCTTATTTAAACTACAGAGTGGTCAATCGATTCATAGAAAGAAACCAGTTTTTCTTGATATAAGGACATCTCAACATACGCTTGAGGATTATTATCATCGCCAATACGGTAGTTTTTTTTATTGACAAATTCATTCAAATAAGCAACCGTTAGTCTCTTCATGTTGAAATTGCAAACGAAAGTAAACATAAATGACTTGATAGCCTATAAAATGGCCACCATTTAAAAAAGTGTTGCCTACTTAAAGTTCTGAAGCTCCATAAAAAGCCTTTATATTTTTTCCAAAAAAACTCGCAAAACTCGCCTATAAAATGGCCACCATTTAAAAAAGTGTTGTCTACTTAAAGTTCTAAAGCTGCATAAAAAGCCTTTATATTTTTTCCAAAAAAACTCGCAAAACTCGCCTATAAAATGGCCACCATTTTAAAAAAAATGTTGTCTACTTAAAGTTCTAAAGCTCCATAAAAAGTCTTTATATTTTTTCCAAAAAAAAACTCGCAGTGTAAAATTGCAAGAATATTTAATATTTCCAAAAATGTTAAAGACAGAAAGAAGACTTTTTCATTCTTTCCAACTTGCGATTATGATAGTAACCATCTACATTACCCTCACTGAAAATTTTTTTTCCCAAAAGATGATTTAAAGCATCGAAATTACTTAAGACAATTTTAGAATTGCGTATGGTTCAAAGTCTTGCGTGGGTTACCCTTTAAATTTTAATTTCATGTTGGAATTACAGTTAAAGGGTTCGTTACCTATAGGAGCCAACCTGTAATTTTAAATATTTTTTTATAATTTGTTATTGAACATTTTAGAATCAGTTTTTTGATTTTTATTTTGTTTTTAAATAGTTCCTATATATAGGGGTTTTCAACAAGAAGTTTGTTTTCTAAAGCAAAATAAAACAAACAAAAAATGGCAAATATCCAACACGGCCACGCTGATAGAGGTTGATTCTTTCATCAAAGTTTTTAATTACTTTTTGGCAAAATGGCGGTCCTATTTCGTTAACCACATCACGGATTTGTGAGTTTTAAGGCTGAAATCGATTCGATTGGCTCCGTATAGACTTTGTCCTTAACATAGTTCCACAAAAACTTATCGTGGTGTTAAATCATACGATCTGTGTGGCCACTTAACTGCTGATTGTCGTGAAATTATGTGTTCGGGAAATTTGGTGTACAATAAATTGATCGTTTCATTGGCTGTGTGACTTGTGGCATCCTTCTGTTGAAAGCACATGTCAGTGATATCCACGTCATCAATAATAGGCCAAAATTGAGTTGTTAGTAGCTCGCGATAGCGTGATCCATTGACCGTTACCGCATTTTCAGCCTCATCGAAATAAAAAAAAGACCCAATTACTCCTCCACACCACATAGCGTACCATACAGTGACACGTTGAGCATACAAAGGCTTCCCAATAATCGTTATAAGATTTTTAGAAATGTGGCACATTTGCTGGTTGACATACCCTTACAATAGAAAATGGACTTGATCTGAAGAAATGATTTTTTTTAGTCAGCCGGTTTTTCCTAGATGGTATGAGCGAATCTACGGCGATGTGAATGATACGTCGGCTTCAATTCCTGCACCAGTTAAACCTTGTAAGGCTTCAAAGTAAAATCCTTACGCAAAATTCGCCATTTGGCGGTTTTAGATCACCCCAATTGTTGAGAACGTTGAGGAATTGATGAATTTGGATCTGCTTCAACACTGTGGTTTACGGCTGCGATGTTTTCCGTAGGACGATCCGGTCGATTATGCGTTGGTGTTCTCACATATTGTATCGAGCCTGTCGATTAAAATTTAATGACCAAACTCTTAATAGCGGCCCTAAAAGGACTAATTATATTGTCCGAAAATATCACGAATTTGATGAAATGTAACTTTAACAGAACCACCATTTTCATAGTAGATAGTGGATTTTAATTATTTTAATGCGATTTTGGTGCGAAATTGGATTCATTGTAATAACTGTCAATGTCTACTACAAATAAGTCGAAAAACTAATTGTCAAAACTATTATGTTGGTGGTGATACCACAATTGAAAAACAAACTTCTTGTTGGAAAACCCGATATACAGAAAAATCGTTTCAATAGAGACACCTTTTAATTTGAGTATATTATTTGTTGTTGAAGCGACCATTATAATAAGGAGTAGATACAGAGCAGTAGATATTGTAGCGATAATAATGCCGATACGATTTTTTATCTTTTGGAAAATTTAAAGAAAAAGTTTTAAAAAATTAATTTAATAAACAACTTTGAGTTCAATTAATTATTTTTATTTTTTTTGCTTGCAGAAAAAATCTATTTAAATTTCAATATTTATATTTAAGTGATGAAAAACGTTTGCGCAAAAGCAATTTTAATTTCAATTATCCTTTGGCAATTTATTTACATGGCTTCTCTGAGTCGGCAACGGGTGAAAAGCAAAGTAGTCAGGAGATTAAAGATGGTAAGTTATTAAAATACTTGTACACATCAGGCGTCCTACATACGTTTTTACATATGTCTGGCTATGTGTATGTGTGTGTGTTCGTGTGTACACAAACAATTTCTAAAGGACATCTATTCCCTACAGAAAATTAATTGCATATTTTTCATTAATACACAAACATATATATGTGTATGTGTGTGTTCTTTTCCTTGTGTTAGCATATTTAAAAAGCGGAAATTACAATGTCATCCTTATTGACTGGAGTGCAATGACTGCTGTACCCTGGTATACAAATGCAGTTGACAATTTGCCTGTGGCAGCCAAATATGTTGCAAGATTTATACGTTTTCTTTTACATCAGGGCTATCAAGTGCAAAAGATACATTTGATTGGTTTTAGTTTGGGGGCAGAAGTGGCTGGTTTTATAGGCAAACAATTAAGAGAATGGGGTGTTGTTTTGCCCAGGATAACAGGTTTCAAATAACAGCAAAATTATTCTTTAAAAATAAATGTTAAAACTTCAAAGTGTGTTTTTAGGTCTTGATCCTGCTTTGCCTCTATTCGAAGATGGCAGCTCTAATCGCCGTTTAACACCTAAAGATGCTCAATTTGTTGATATTATACATACAGATGGCGGTATTTTGGGCAATCCCGAGGCCATGGGTCATGCTGATTTTTATCCTAATGGTGGCCATGCTTTACAGCCTGGTTGTGCACGACAGGAAATTGCCAATAATCGCTGGTTGGGTATAATAAGTAAGTTGTTGTTGTTGTATTTGTGCTGTTATCATTGTTAATATAAAGAAAAAATTATTGTAATTTTTATGTTTATTGCTTTTTATCATCATGTGTGCATTTTGCAGTAGGCTGCAGCCATCAACGTGCCTGGCAATATTTCATTGAATCTGTTCGCCGTCCTTTTGCTTTTCCAGCCAACAGATGTGAGCCTTCAAAATTATTTGGCACTTGTCGTGATGGCAATGGCAAAGCATTCATGGGCATTGGAGCTGACAAGCGGTGAGTGGGTGTTTTAAGAAAAAGAATTTAAAGAAGAGAAAGAAATAAGAAATAACAAAAATTTAATTAAGGGCCGCAAATAAATAGTTTAGACCACAAGGCCTATATAACCATTAATATGGGTTACATAAATTCATCTTTGAGATTTTTAGGTCACACTAAAGCAGCATTAGTTAAGAAATATTCGCTAAATATTTTTTAAATAAAATTTCGGCTTTCGTTAACTCCTTCAAACACGCAGCATGAGAAACTATAGCATTTCGCTAAGGAAACTTGTGCAAGTAATCGATGGAGCGGTATTTCCAGCTAAAGTGGAAGCAGGAGATGGTTTTAAATAATACTCGTAACATGCTGTTATGCATTATTACACAGCAGCATAGTTGTACTATGTCTGAATATGTAGTTTCCTATAAATATTTATTTATGCTACCAAACGAATTTCGCATGTTTAACTCTTTGAGTACCCAGAAAGTAGGCAACGAAAAATTTCGTTGTTTTAGTGTTGTCAACTGTACTTCAAATAAGCCGTTTTGTATTTCTCGGCTTCAGGTTTTGCTCGTAAATCATTCCAAATAATTTTTGGCTATTAGAAATTTCTTGTTGAGACACTAAATGAATGCAAGTTTCTCTGGTAAGTTTTTCATAACTTATTGTTGCAATTCCGTATTTTCGGTTACACACCTTATTTTCAAAGAAACATGCTCCATCGATTCTCATCAGATGCAGATATTTAATGCTTCTCTGAGTCAGCAACGGGTGAAAAGCAAAGTAGTCAGGAGGTTGTACATATCAAGCGTCGTACATACATTTTTACATATGTCTGGCTGTTTCTAAAGATACCATCAAGATACTAATGTCGATGAAATTCAAATTTATAGAGATGCCACATTGCACGTTTTACAACAGGTAAAAAAAAACGGTCATTACGTTAGAAGTTTATGGAATATTCGGCAAAGGGAAAATTAACAGTTAGATTGGAGTAGACTGTAGGCACCTGTACTAGATGTTCACATCATTAATAAACATCAATAAATTCACATTCAATAATATTTGCAACCGAGAAGTGCTTGTCTGTATTCAATTACAATCCGAGGGGTAGATGAAAGCCACTATTTTCTGTCTGCGGTGTAAAAATATAGAAACAGCTTCGCAGCAAAGGGCCGACGATTTAGGTAAAAAACAAATGTCTTCTACAAGAACAAATGTCTACGGCGAACACACTTGTAGTCACCAGGGCAACATGAACTGTAATCGCTAATTAGTATACTCTACAGATTTGGCGTCGTGTTAATTGATTTTGCTTTCAAAGTATAAGAAACGACTTGGAAATGAGAGATTTAGTTGGATTAAGGAAATCTTCACTGAAAGGATTATCCATTTAAAGGACGCTAAAAGAAAATTGAATAAAAGTGCTGACAAATTTGTGTCAAAATATTTAGTTAAAAGGAAACTACATCAAGAAATAGATAACTTTTGCTACAAAAAAACATATAAAATTGCAGAATTAATAAGAGAGATTTTATTCTGTAGAACTTGTCCAAGCATATCAATTAGCTGGTAATACGTCTTACCAAGGCGTAACCTTATTCTAAAAGATAAATTACAATAATACTCCATATTAAATCACACTAAGTATTCTGAAGGTCCTATTCGGTTTTTTAAAGTTGTTGCTCTGCTGAGCAAACAGCAGGCTCACAAACTTCCGACTTCCTTACTTTTGCTGGAATTACCTAAGAGTGATTTGCCTGTGTTAAAGTTATTGTGTTATTCTGCAAAGTTTATTTGAGTGACCCTAAAATTATAATTTTTGCCAAACGTAGCGGACATTTCGTGATAAGATTTACACCTGCACCTGGTCGTGGGCTCTGATCAGATGGTGGTCAAACCACTGTGAATGAAAAGCAACGTCATTCACGTCCTAGGAAGCCGAAGACTAATTCTAGTAACAGGTCTTTCCTAGTTGCAATTTCAGCGGTTCCAGAGCAGGGCTGCAAACCACTACTCCTTGCTGAACAGCTGGTGACTATTCAACTCCTGTCCAGAACACATGACTAGCATGCTTACTGGATCTTGATCATTCACCAGGTAGGTGTGATTAAAGGTGAGATGATTCTGGCCACCATAAAATAATTCCTGTATGGGGCCGCGAAACCACAACCACCACGATACTCCCAAAGGGCCAACCTCAATAATCAGACAGAGACACAGCTAAAAGTCTAAAAAGACAATTTGCGGAAACTCTGGGGCTTACTGATTCCCGTGGAAATAATGTGGAGCTTCCAGTTGACCCCTGCTGCCTTCAGGGAACTGGGCTCCCTTATACCCCCAGCAGCATAGGTCTAGATAGTCAAGTATTTTATAAAGACCGATAAATGTCCCCCCGGGGGGGGACGACCGTAATGGACAGTTTTCAACCCTGATAAATCCTGTTTTTTTCAGTTACGAAATGCTGATGAATGTTAATACTCTTAAACCGTTTTAAGATCCGTTCGCTTCAAAGGCATCTCGTCATAAAACAGGAGAAAGATGTGTTATTGAGATTATTGATTGGGTTAAGTCTCGCAGTCGACTTGTTCCCAGAATCCTTTACCCGATTGCGAGTTTGTTTAGATCCTTTCTTTTTGATATTTTTGATTTACTGTCAGTTTGAGGCACGTTCAGTCGTCTGGCCTTGCAAGTTTCGGAATTTTGATGACACAAATTTTTAGGGCCTTTTTCGTGACCAACTATTTGGAAAGCGTTATGACGCTTTCTGTTTTGGTTATTGGTAAACCAATTAAGAAAGTTGCTTGGCGGCTGTGGGTTAAAATAAAATCCCATGGTAGTGGGGTGAGCTGGCTTTTATTGGTGCTTTAAAAAATGAACTAAGAGATCTAAGAGGGATCTCGTAGCCACTATAAGCTTAACTAGCAGTACAATTATCGTCAGTCAGTTTTGGTAACGATTACCCATATTAATCTCAAACTCATTTATTAACAGAATACGCATTCTTTTGTCCAATTATCCTTCGAAATATGGAGTTTCATCCTGAAGGAGGAAACCTCTTTTAGGATTTAATTCTGTAGAAAAAGTTGATATGCCAAATTCATAATTTTCTTGGTTTTCATCTTTTAAATAACATTTCCTAACTGATGTCCTTTTTAGTCCTTAATACAAAACATGAATCATCAGTATTGCATCAAAAAATTTCATAACAAAATAAAATCTTCTTTTATAAATTTCGAGTACTTGCCATCAATCAAACTAAAATTTGAAAAATGTATTGTCATTGAACGAAAATCTGTTATAGAATCTAACGAAAGTTAAGGGATCCTAAACTCACATGATTTATGTAAACACTAAATGATTGATATTTTTAAATAAATTTCTTTAGTCGTTATGAAATAAAAACTTTTCTCTTTATGGATTTCTTTGTTCTAGATTACGTGGTCGATTCTTTTTGGATACAAACGATGAACCACCATATGGACGTAATAATTTAGGAACAGAAACGAATAACAACTATATAAAAACATCAGCTGCGTTAACATTGTCACCGTCGTCAGATATACAAAAACAAGTGCCTGCATTAGATGAACAGCAACAAATGCAGCAGCAGAGAAACAACAACGTGACAACAGAATATGTACAAGAAAATGACACATTGATAGATGTTGCTACTATAACAATAACGAATAGCATACAAGCACAAGATTTAACATGGACGGCAACGACAGGCGTAAGGACGCCAACAACTATTGAATTTAAATTGCAAAGTGCTGATGACTGGGGCAGCAGTAAAACTAAATTAGAAACGTGACAAATTTACAGAAAACAGGAAAAGTGAATAATAGATAAAATAGGAATAAATGATAACATTAGAGTTAATTTGAAAAAATAAAAAAAACAAGAAGAAAAGAATCGTGTTATAAAGAAAAAGTTAGAGATTTTTAAAGAAAGCAAAGAATTAAATCAAAGAAGGCACAGTAAAGTCTTTATACAGAGAACAGAACTCAAGCATAGATTTTATAACATGAAACTTAATTTATTTAAAAGTTAGAATACAGCTATAGAACTTGTAAATTGGCAGCACTTTTTTAACATGTGGCCATTTTATCAGCTGTTAAGTGATTTATGTTTAGTTTGGTTTGGGATTTCTACATAAATAGACTGACGTGTGAACAGTGCTTGCAAATTATGCAAACCAGATTACCATTGCTTCTGATTTTCGTAAGCGAATTTTATTAAGCGATAAAGCTCAATTTTATTTGATTGGATACGTAAATAAACAAAGCTGCCGGAGTGATGATAATCGTAAAGTGCATGTTCAAACGCGTTTTCGGCAAATGGAAAAATAGCAGTTAGATTGGAATAGACTGTAGGCACCTATACTAGATGTTCACATCATTAATAAACACGAATAATATTTGCAACCATCTGAGCGAATTTTATTAAGCGATAAAGCTCAATTTTATTTGATTGGATACGTAAATAAACAAAGCTGCCGGAGTGATGATAATCCTAAAGTGTATGTTTAAACGCGTTTACATTAAGAGGAACTGACTGTTCAGTGTCCTTAATGGGTTGGTGGGATCATTGGTGCATACTTCTTTAAAAACGATGCTGATCAATTCAATAGTGACCGCTTTAGAGCCATGATTACTGATTTTTTCATTCATCAATTGAACAATCATGATGTGCAGGAGCTGAGGTTTCAATAAGACGCAATAAGCAACATGTTTGACAGCTAATGCCAGAACTGACTAAATAAAATGTTTGGTAACTGTCTAGTTTCCCGCTTCAGACCGGTGAATTGGTCTTCAAGGTTACGCAATTTAACAGTGCTAAACTATTTTCGGTGGGGATATGTAAATTCGCTAGTCTACGCAGATAACCCCCGAAACTATTGACAACTGGAGGTCAATATTCGCAGCATTTTTGCCAATAATGATGACCCTGTAGGCTAGTAGGTAGCTTGTCAGTGTCAGGGTTGTGGGTTCGATTCCCAACGAAGATCTTGGTTTTTTTCACTACAAAAATAAAAATTTACTGTCAGTGGGGCTTCTCAGCGATGAAGGCATAGTCACTGATCGCTGTGCTGTCTTATATACAACAGTTAATTTTCGACTATCCTTCTACTTTCACCACCTGTTTCATCTATTCTCTATCCATTTCCTAAAGAATGTAGCAAGGTACTTGACTAAATAGGCATTGTTGCCTAAAGTGCTACTTCACTTTAAAAAAACAATATACGACCTCCAATATTAGAAAAAGTTCATCGAAAGTTGGATCTCCGGCTTAAAATAAGTCTGAGCTAATCGTGGCGGTCATTTTTCAGAAGTCATAAACTATAATCCCAGAAGAACTATCAATTTCATGCTAATTTAAAACTTCATATTTGTTTTATTCCATTTGTAAGTTCTATAGCTTTGTAAAAACAGCCTTTAAAAAAATTTAGAAAACTTCTAGAGTTTTCTATTTTTAAATTTGAAGATTATTTTATCGAGGCTCTACTGTTTGCTTTAGAATTACGACTATAAAATTCTATATAATTTTTAAAGTGATTTATTCAAGTATTATAATTAAGTATAAACTTAGATTAAGTTAATTAAATTTAAATTAATTAACCAAATAAAAACTAAAAACAAACATACATATGTGACGATTAATAAAGAGAACAAAGCTATCATTTGTATATTGTGTACGGATTTCTTGTAATAAAATTGATATTAATTGATTATGCATATTCCTAATTTTATGTATCAAAATGGTTTGTTTATAACGTATAACAATCTAAAGTAGATATACACAGGCAGTGCTAATGATGGATATAGCGCTCCAGAAAGTGCTGGACATTTGCCAGATATAAATTTTCATTCATAATTAACGAACTTTTCTCTTCGTAATACAATAAAATTTTGAATCATTTAATTTTTTTGCGTCATTTTGTTTTAGAAAACAAACTTTTTGTTTGAAAACCCTAGATTTACCATTTAGCGTTATTGTCAAAACATTGTAAATTATCCCTTTATATTAACAAACAAACAAACTTATCGCATACGCAACTTAGAAAACATTTCATTTTAATACAAAAATTTTATATAATTTTGTACTTAAATTTAATTTAAATAAATAAATAAATAAAATTTCAAAATTTTTATCATAAGTTTTAGTTGAAAAAATAATAACCAAAAAACAAGATAAGATTATTTGATAAGTTAATAAGACCCCAATAAAAATAATAAAAGCGTGAAGCTGTCCATACCGAAAAATTTTGGTATAAAAGCCCGTGCAGTTGCCTTAGATAAAATTAGTACGAAATGATTTTTGCTGAAGCAGCATTATGGTAACGATTTCACAACTAATAATATTAGCCTTTTTGGCTATAAGCTTAATAGAAGTAGTTCTAGGTGGAAAAAGAACAGTGTCGAATGATGAGTGGGACAACTATAAAGTAAGTTAATTTTGAATTATTCAAATAAATAATTTTTTTTTATAAAAATGTTTAAAACTCCTCAGGCAACTTACGATAAAATCTATCCAACTCAAAGAAGTGAGCAAACTGCAAGGGATCGTTATGCCGAAAACAAAGAAGTTATTAAAATACATAACGAGTGGTATAGACGTGGTGATATTACATACGGCTTGGCCATTAATCAATTCACCGATATGGTTACCGATGAAGACGCTATAACTCTGTTTCCTGAAGCCACATTTTCAGCAGATTCTAATGCGAGAGCACCACCAACAGTTCCGCCAGCCGCTTCCTCCTACGATCCCCGTAATTTGGGACTAAAACTTAATATCGAAGATCAAGGTTACGAGTGTAACAGTGGTTGGGCTTATGCAGCTGCCAAATCAATAGAATTATTTAAAGCGTACGTGACGAACAATACGAATTTTTCTTCCTTGTCCGCTCAAAATTTAATAGATTGTGCTGGACAGCACTTCGGCTGTGCATTTCAAACACCACAGACGGCTTTTGATTATTTAACAAAGCAGAATAAGAGTTTATATTTCTCAAAAGATTATAAAAATTCAAAGCGTCCGTATAACTGTATGCGACAGATTAATGTCAAAGATTTGCCGTATGTTAATTTGACCGCATATTCAACTCTTAAATATGGTGATGATGATTCTTTAAAGAAATATGTTTCGGCTGGTATGCCCGTGGTGGTAGAATTTAATCCAGCATCATTTCAGTTTCTTCACTATTCAGATGGAATTTTTCAACAACCCGTCTTAAGCAGAGGTTCTCATTTTATGGTTGTGATTGGCTATGGCGTCGACCCATCAACTAGAAAGGACTATTGGCTTTTTCAAAATTCATTTGGTACTTCGTGGGGCATAGGTGGTCTAATGAAATATCGCCGATCAGCAGGTATGGATGTAGCTAAAAATGCTGTATTTCCATCTGTTTCCTAATTTGTGATTTCCTGTAATTTGTGGATTCAAATTTTTTTATTAAAAAAAAAAAATATTTTTTATTTTCTGTAACGAACGAATTTTTATTTGTTGATCATTTTTTAATTTTCTTCGTACGAATAAAATTTTTTTATTATAAAAAAATAAAATTTTTTTATAATAAAAATATTTTACATATTTCTTTGCGAGAAATTCCCCCGACAACTTGGTTTGCCTCGAAAATATAACACTTGATTTGCTCACAAAAATTTTTGAACTGGTGTAAAGATGTTGTTTATTAATTTCCCTTGTAAAAGTATTTAATGTATTTTGCCTAAGAGTGGCTGTTTTCATACACATACTCTGACAATTTTTAACTTCTGGCCTGTTTTTGTAGCGGTTAAATTTCAATTGGATGACTATAACGGTTCCAAGGATAATGCCATATAAATCAATATTTTAATCTCTTATGGGAATACCCTTTAATATATAAGTTGAAATAAATTTTAGTTCTTGCAAAAAAGAAATTTCCAGGTTTTTAACTATAACAGTTCAAGAGATACAGCCATATAATTGATTTATATTATCAAATAACATCACCAATGTGGACACCTTTAAAATTTATAATTTTAACTTCTACACTTATTGTTATAGCCGACGCTATGTATAAAATTTAAACTGTCTGTCTATAACTTTTCAAACAATAACTCCATATAAATCAATATTTCTTGTTTTATGGCAACACCATTTAATATAAAGGGAGTATCAACGAGAACTTTGTTTTCTAAAACAAAACAAAAAATTTAGATTAAGATGACTCAAATTTCTATTGAATTACGAAGAGCAAACTTCGGCCATTATGAATGAAAAATTTTATCTGGCAAATGTCTACCACAACCACGCCGACAGATGTCGATTCTTTCATCAAAGTTTTTAATCTCTGATTCGTTAATCACATCAAGGATTTGGAGTTTTAAGGCTAAAATCGATTCCATTGGCTCCGTAAAGGCTATGTCCTTAACAAAAAATATTCCACACGATATGACGATTAATAAAGAGAACAAATCTATCATTTTTATATTGTGTATGGATTTCATGTAATAGAATTGATATCGATTGATTATTCCTGCTATTTTTATTTATCAAATTCGTTTGTTTATAACATATAACAACCTAAAGTAGATAGATACGGGCAGTGCTAATGATGGATATAGCGCTCCAGAAAATGCTGGTTTAAGTTCTGCAATTTTTTTTATTAAAGAAAGTGTGTTAGTTTTGGAATTTAAATAAAATCTAATTAGTAAATAATAAAAGAAAAATTCCTTTGGAGAAGTCGATGTTCTCTATATTAACAGTGGCCCCAAAAGCTTACGCCATATGCGTCTTTGTTGTATCGACGTTACACCGTACAAACTACTAATAACACTTTTACATATGTCTTCTTGTTTTTCCTTGGTCATCTTCTTTTTCTTCCGTTTGCTATAGGCTGTTGTCTGTTTAACCATAATAACTAGGCACAGAAAGAAGAACAGAAGCTGCAGTAAGAAATAATAAAATGATGTAAACTTTTAAGGGTGACTCTATAGAGGACATAACTTTGATAATTGTGGTCTTATATTTTAAGTCGTTGTAATTGACAGAGAGTTTTTATTAAAAACTTTGTTAACTGCAACAAGTATAAAAAAATTAAATTTAAAGGGTACTTCCATACACACGTGATGTTTATACCATTATGGTAAAATACATAAAATACTTTAATAATATATAGACCAGTGATGGGCGAACTTATTAAATTAAAAAAAATCTTGCGGCAGGCCATTAAATTAAAAAAAAAACATAGAGGGTCATTCATTAAAAAATTATGGAGTTGCTGTTCAATTAAAAGTTCGGTTTGAGGTATATATTTATTAGTTATATTACGTAATATTTTAAAACAACATAAACATTTTATAAGATACGGTTTATTATGATTTTAAGATTTTAGAGATATATGGGAAGCATGGATCTGTTTCTGACTTGACATAATTTCTTCAAAATCTAGTTCCAGCTGGGAGGATGCGACTTTTAATAAATTAAATAGACTCTCGTCTGACAATCGGTTTCTTATTGCATTTTTTCTGCATTTCATTGCTGAAAAGGCCTGTTCACATAAATATGAGGAAGCAAACATTGCCATAATTTTCTGCGCATGATTAATTAGCTTTGGAAATCCATCTTTGGATTTATAGAAATTAAGATTATCTGTATTTAAAAATAGCTGTTTTAAATTATTATTACATTGCAATTCTATAATTTCCAATGGTAGATCAGATGGAACATTCTCAGGATTAACATTAAAAGGCATTGAAAAAATATCCAAACATGTTTGGTTTTTTTTAAAGTCAGCAAATCTGGCCTCAAATTCGGAATACAGTTTTAATAAAGATTGTGAAAAGACTTTTAACTTTTCTTCACTCACAGGCCTCAAAGAATTAAGTCTTGGAAAATGAGTCAAAACATTTTTTTCCCAAACACTTAGAAAATAAAAACAATTTTAAAAGACCCCAAGTTTCATCTATAAATTGATTTCTTCCCTGTATCTTCTTGTTCAGTTTATTATAGTGCTCGAGTAAATCCGTAAAAAAAAGCAAACTCGATGCACGATTCTTATCCTCCAATATTTCCCACTCATCCCAAATTTCAATTTTGGTTTTTAGAAAAACTTTAATTTCTTCGAGAAGACTCCAAACTCTCGAGCAGACATGCCCACAACTCAGCCACCTGATCTTTGTGTAATAAAGTACAGCTGAAAATTCTGCATCAACTTGCGATAAAAACTCTTGAAACTGTCGATGTAACAAACCACGGGCTCGAATGGTATTAATTAATTTTAAAATAATATGAAGTACGTGGTTAATATCCAAGGCAGCCTTGCAAAGAACATCTTGGTGGATTTTACAATGTAAAAAAATTGTTTCGCTTTCAGGTTTCTCTGACTTTTATAAACTCCTGCAAACACCGTATTAGGTGCTCCATCAGTTGTTAAATTAATTAATTTGCAAATTGGAGCATTAAGAGATTTCATCCCCTCTCCAAATTCATCATAAATTACTTTTTCCTGTCGTCTTTCCTTTCAAAGATCTCAAACAAGCAAGTTCTTCGGTTATTACAAAGTTTTCATCGACTCCTCTGATAAAAATTAGAAGTTGGGCTGTATCACTCCTGTCAACACTCTCGTCCATAGTGACTGAAAAATATTTAAACTTTCTAAGACGTCCATCGAGTTGATTGGTTAAATTAGATGAAATCGCTTCAATTCGAAATCTTTTACCTTTTCTGGGCATAATAATTTTCCAATGCTAATTAACACATCCTTAATATATTCTCCTTCAGAAAACGGTTTCTTACTTTTTGATATTTTATAGGCAACAATGTGACCAGCTAACGTGGAGGATCGCTGGACACTTTTTTGATTTTTAAAAAACATTTGCTTACTAGATATTTTTCTTTTCAATTCCTCTGAATGAACTTTCTTGTCTTCATCTGTCATTTTATAGTACTTCGACCCAAGATGTTTTGAATTAAAGTTCCCAGCGATATTATAATCTTTTAGTACAGCTACCGGTTCTTGGCAGATAAGACAAATAGGTTTTTGGTTATATTCCAGAAAGAAGTCCACTATTCTTGAAATACTCGACATTCCGAATCAATTTTTCTCTTTCTATTTTCGATTGACATTTATGGGGGTATTTACAATACACTTTATTATTTTAATTACAAAAATAAAACTGTACGTTGGCAACTTTATAATTTTACTTCACAATTTATTCTTTACGTCACGAGATTTACACTTTAACTGATTGCTGACTAGTCCATCGCTGGCCCTTTTATATTTGTTGCGCATGTTGTCTCGAATATTTAAGAATCTTCTAGATCTCACATATAATTGATGTTGTTATGTTATACGTTCAGTTGTCTATATTAGTTGTTAGTGTTTTATGATGTTTATGTTTCTTCTTGAAATATTGTATCAGAAAGTTGTTGTTGTCTTGTGTGTACAATATTTCCTAGAAAACTACGCAGTTTGGACACAATATAATATGAAAACATCGCATTTTTTGCTAAAATTGTCAATTTATATCTTTTTTAAAACATAATGTAAATTTATTTTTTGGGCATAATTTTTTAATAGGTGATTATTTTTTTTTTTTGAAAAACGCTCGGCGGGCCGGATGTGGACCGCTGGCCATAGTTCGCCCATCACTGATATAGACAATATAAAATTAAAAATACAAAATTAAGGGGTGACCCATATAAGATGTGAATTTGGCTTGAATAGACTTGTCTGTTGAACCGCAATGGGCATAACAAGAGGTGGCAATATGTTTTTGACCATTACATTCAGGTAGTTGATACCAACACAAAAATTGTATAGGGTCCGCCAAATAACTTTTTTTTTTATTTTGAATGCTATAAACAAAACTACACAACAGCTTCTGCTGTGTGGCACGTAACGCCGTCCTGTTTAAACCAAATGTTGCCAATATCCTCCTCTTCAATTTTTGTAAACAAAAATTCATTCAAGAGGGCCCGATAACGATCGCCATTGACTGTAACGCCCACTCCTTGCTCATTTTCGAAGAAAAATGTCCCAATTATGCCTCTGGACCATAATCCGCACCAAACAGTGACTCGTTTTGGGCGCGTTGGCTTTTAAATGTATGCGTGCGGGTTTTCTGTGCCCCAAATGCGACAATTTTGCTTGTTTACATACCCGCCAATATCAAAATGAGCTTCATCTGAAAAGATGATTTTTTTTTGGCAAAACCGATATCTTCTGTAAGTCGATCGCAGGCCCACTTAGCGAAGCGTTGTTCAAGCGTATACACAATCATATTCGTTTTGCGGAAGGATAAAACGTCAAACATGAGCTAAGTGTTACCATTCACGACCCCCCAGGGGCATATAAATATGGTCTTTATAGATTATTCCACTATCTAGACACAGTGCAACTGGGGTATAAAGGGAGCCCAGTCCCCTGAAGATTGGCAGGTGGTCAACTGGAAACTTCACTTTATTTCCACGGGGATCAGTGAGCTCGCAGAGTTCATTATTTGTCTCTTTAGACTTATAATAGTTCTCTGGCTGATCATTGGTGTTGGCCCCTATATGGGAGCATCGTGGTGGTTGTGGTTTTGCGGCCCCATAACAGGTTTGTTTATTATGGTGGCCAGGATCATTTCGCTGATAATGACACGCTAAGTGAATGATCCAGTGCAGTGAGCATGCTTGACATGTGTTCTGGACAAGGAGTTAGAAAGTCTCCGACTCTCTAGCAAGGTGTGATAGTTTGCAGACCTGCCCTGGAATTATTCAAGTTGCAACTAGGTGGTATCTGTTGCTTAGAATTATGTCTTCGGCTATCTAGGACGTTTGTATAACGTTCCAAATTATACAAAGTGGTTTGTCCACCACCTGATTAAGACTATATAGTCAGACGCGGATGTAAAACAAATCACACTCTGTTACCATTCACGAAATAAGCACTAGTTGAGAAAAAAAATGTTAGATGGCGGACCTTTGTATAAGTCGTGAATTTTGTATACATTGGCTTAACCTTTGGACAGGATTTGAAAATTATACACAGTGTTTGGCCAATATAACAATAACTATATCCCCCCCGGGGGCACATTTATCGGTCTTTATTGAACTTCGACTATCTAGACCTGTGCAACTGGGAGTATATAGGGGGGCCAGTCCCTGAAGTCAGCAGGGGTACAACTGGAAGCTCCACGTTATTTCCACGAGAATCAGTGAGCTTGCAGAGTTCCGCTATTTGTCTCTTTAGGCATTTAGCTGTTTCTCTGACTAACTATATTCAAAAAGTTAAGGGTTGACTCCATGGACAAAATGAATTTGACGTACTTGACCGTGTTTTTGAAAAGTTTGTGTAATACAAATTATTATAGGCAGCAATATAAAGGGTATTCTCGTAGATGGCCTTATTTTGAAGCATACAGTTTTATCTTTTCAACCATATAGAGCAAACATTAAAATTTTTCAACGACATATGGTGAAAGTATTTCAAATTAAATAATGTCCCTTAAAGTTTTTGGAACGGTTTGTAACAGCGTTATGAGCACCGTTTAAAATTCAGTATAATTATTTGAGGCCTTTCAAGGTCAAACAATGTCATAAGTCTGGTAGACTTGCTTTTCTGTTAGGCTTCCGCAACAACCTCGATTACACTATTCAGTAAAACTATTAAAAGAACTTCTAAAAGTTATTTACTTTTAAAATTTTATTTCTTTTAAAAGGCCATCCTAAAGATATGCAAAATTTTCGACTACTTCCTAGAATACTTAAAGTGAAGTATAATAAAACTTAAAAATTCAAAATTTTTTCCCTTTTTGTTTTAAATATAACAAAAAAAATATATATAAATTTTAAATAAAATCAAAATGTATATAACAAATACTCATTTGGCTATTACACCCACCATGTGTTTTATTTTGAAGGCCAGCCTTAATGTATGCAATATTTTTTGTGACATTTCCCTTAACACTAAAAAGTGCTAACAGTATTGTAATAAATTTTGTTATTTTTATTTTGTTTTCCCAATATGTAATTATCAGTTGCTCAAAGGGTTGGTTGAATAGCAAAATGTCAAACACAATTTAACGGAAGTGATAACGAAGCACGAAAACCGAAAAACAGAAAATATGATTAAGAGAAATAACAAAATTTTATAATTTCACACATAGCAAAAAAAAAACTAGTTTTTAGTCTATAGTGAATACGTTTTAGACTAAACAAATAAGGCTTGAAAACAAGGGTGGAGCATATCATGTTTCGATTAAAGCTTTCATAAATTGAAAATGGCGTGAAAAATTTCTGCTTTAAGTTAATTCCATAAAGGATTTTTATGGTTGGAAGAAGGATTATTTCCCTAATGCATTGGAAATAAGTTATTTGATATCATAAGAGCACAATTACAGTGTATTCTTTGTATTTATATGCGGCTGGGTATAGATGACTTGGATACAAACTTTAGTAGTACAATAACTCTGTTCGATGCTATTTTCGTTGGTTTTGTTATGATCCATCAGAAGTATTGTAAAAAGCGTTTTTCAAGGTACTCAATATTCCGAAGTAAATACTTTAGTTTTGAGCCCATTAAAAAGCCCTGAAGAATATTATTTTGACTTTTTAAAACACATGTTTTTTAAAAAGTACTTTTTCAAAAAAGTACTTTAGCAGTAAAATAACTCTGTTCGATGCTATTTTCATCGGTTTTGTTTCAAGGCCTTTATGAGCCATGAGAACAATACTAGTATTGTAAAAAGCGTTTTTGAAGGTACTCAATATCCCAAAGTAAATACTTTAGTTTTAAGCCCATTAAAAATCCCTGAAGAATACCACTTTGACCTTTTTAAAACACATGTTTTTTTAAAAAGTACTTTTTCACGAAGACTCTTAATTATATGACCCTCATCCACCCACAGCTTCTGATACATCGAATTGTAGATTTTTACCTCACTTTAAATTAAAAAATATTGTGGAGATGGCTTTTTGCATATTTTCGCATTTGGATGTGATTTACATAGTCGACCGACGAAAAATAATGAAAAATCGCATGTAAGGCTCTTAAGGAAACTTCAGCTGGCATATTTGATTGATGCCTTGCGTAAAAAAATGCATGAAATTAAAAAGTGCTCTGAGACATTACATGCCAAAATACGATTTTTTGAGTACTTCCTTAGAGCTAATAGAAGGGAAATCCCGTAACGAGATATCTGGTGTTTTAAAGAGAAAAAAAAAAGTTATTCTACAACGATTTTGGACCGAAATGGTACTTTTTATAGATAGGCCAAAAACTGGTGGTTGAGAAAATTCCAATAATGGCAATACAGCGAGTGCGGAGAAAGTTTAAAATGATCGATATTTCGTCATTATCATCAGGAATCGATTAGGGTATTTTGCAAAGATGTGCTCCAAGCTTTAAATTCAAGATTTGAAATAAATGCCAAAAAGTTTGAGGAATATTCCTGGTATTACTTTCCTCCATCAGCACCACAAAATTTTGATCCATGGAGCTGAGGTGATCAAGTATTAGTGCCAATTAGTGGGGTATCGGAAAAAACAGCCGAAGCAAAAAGTAGCGATATAAGACAGTTAAGAATCGAACATAAAATAAATATATCACACATTGCTATAAATATACATCTTTTAAATATTCTGTTTTTGAGTTCCGATCCATTTATTTCTTAAACTCGAAAGTTACCAATAAAGAAATCATTATTTCGTGAATGGTAACACTTAGCTCATGTTTGATTTGACAGATAATTAGCTTTATCCTTCCGCTGAACGAATATGGTTGTGTATACGCTTGAACAACGCTGGGAAATATTGCGACATTACTTTAAAAATTATGGTAATGTTGCAGAATGTGTGTGCGAAAATTGCGTACGGATTTTGGAAGAAGAGAAGAACCGCCAGCTTCGTATGCTCGTTATCTTGTGAAAAAAGTGAAAGAAACTGGCATCCTCTTCGATAAACCAAAGCGTGAAAAGCCAAAAACAGTACGTATAACCGAGAATATTGCTTCTGCTGTGGCAGAAAGTGTGCGTGAAGCGCCGTCAAAATCAATTCACCGGCGTTCTCAGAAATTGAACATTTCAGAGACATCATTGAGATGAATGCTGCATAAAGACCTTGGTATGACGCCATACAAAGTCCAATTGGTTCAGATTTGGAACCAAGTGACCATCCAATACGTTTTCGCTTCGCTAAGTGGGCCTGCGATCGACTTACAGAAGATGCCGATTTTGCAAAAAAAAAAAAAAAAATCATCTTTTCAGATGAAGCTCATTTTGGTCTTGACGGGTATGTAAACAAGCAAAATTGTCGCATTTGGGGCACAGAAAACCCGCACACATTCATTGAAAAGCTGACGCACCCAAAACGAGTCACTGTTTGGTGCGGATTTTGGTCCAGAGGCGTAATTGGGCCATTTTTCTTCGAAAATGAGCAAGGAGTGGGCGTTACAGTCAATGGCCATCGTTATCGGGCCATGTTGAACGATTTTTTTTTAACAAAAATTGAAGATGAGGATATTGGCAACATTTGGTTTCAACAGGAAGGCGCTACGTGCCACACAGCCGAAGCTACAATGATGTTTTGCGTCGTATTTTTCAAGATCGCATTATCAGCCGCAGAGCTGATGTCGTTTGGCTACCTCGGAGCTGCGATTTGACACCGTTGGACTATTATTTGCGGGGTGCCGTCAAAGATAATTGTTACGCCCGACAAGCCACAGACAAATGGCGCTTTAAAGGACAATATTCGTGAAGCCATTGCTGAAATACAACTGCACACAATCGATAATGTGCTTAAAAATTGGATCGATTGTGTAGGCCACTGCATGGCGAGCCGAGGCCGCCATCTGAATGAATTCCATTATTAACCGGAAGGATTGTATTTTCAAATAAGAAAAGAAATTTGAGAAAATATTCAGTAGTTTTGTTTATAGTATTTAAATCAGTTTTGTTTATAGCAATTAAAGCAAAACAAAGGTTATTTGGCGCACCCTTTAGTTTAAGGTAAGGAGTTTTAAACTTGTTTAATATTAAATATATATAGTAATATTGTTATGAAGATGATTTATTAAGTTTTAAAAGAAAATAATTAACAGTAAAAAAGTAAACGACCTACTGTGCATTTTACAAACTGCATAGTGTTCTAAGAAATCTTAAACACACAAGACAACAACAACAACAAGCTTATAAGAAATTCTAACAAAAACAACTAACACAGAAAAATACAAAACATACAGCCAAGCAGGCGGTTAAATTGAATAATAATAACAACAACAATATTGGGTGAAAGTTAAAGTAGAATATTTTTGTATGTGCGAGAACTGCTTAAACTAGCTGTATAAACACCACTTGCTGGACAAATGCATCAATTCAAGTTGAGTTATCAGTGTGTAAAGACAACAAAGTTACCATCGTGTTTATTTTGTGTGTACTGAAAGTAAATATAAATCGTTTAATTTAAAACTCTAAAGTACTGTGTTATTATTTTGCAATAAAAGAACTTAAAATAACAAAACGTTTATCAAACGGAATAAACCTTACAATAGGTTATTGAAAACCATGTAGGAATTTAATATTTAAAACACAATGCTACTCATTCAGAGGGTGCTTACATATAACTTACTATTTATATTTAAATAATGTCGTCCTTATTATTTGGGAACCCGGAAAATAGCTTACAATGAAGCTAATATAGCAAAGGGCTGCGATCATTAAACATCAAGGCTGTGGGAGTCATATAACTTCAGATTTATTTTAAGCTGCGTAATTTTAAAGAGTAAGAATTCTTAATAAAAACTTTTTTTTTTTTAAAGAGAAGTAGCACTTCAGGCAACAATGCCTATTTAGTCAAATACTGTGCTACATTCTTTAGGAAAGGAGTAGAGAAGAGATGAAACAGGTGGTGAAAGTAGAAGGATGGTCGGAAATTAACTGCCGTATAAAGACAGCAACAGTGACTAGTGACTATGCCTTCATCGCTGAGCAGCTCCACCGACAGTCAATTTTTATTTTTGTAGTGAAAAAAACCAAGGTCTTCGTTGGGAATCGAACCCACAACCCACATACTGACAAGCTAGTACACTACCTACTAGCCTACAGGGTCATCATTATTGGCAATAATGCAGCGAATATTGTCCTCCAGTGGTCAATCGTTTCGGGGGTTATATGCGTAGACTAGCGAATTTACATGTCTCCACCGAAAATAGTTTAGCACTGTTAAATTGCGTAACCTTGAAGACCAATTCACGGGTCTGTAGCGGGAAACTAGACAGTTACCAAACATTTTATTTAGTCAGTTCTGGCACTAGCTTTCTACCATGTTGCTTACTGCGTCTTATTGAAACCTCAGCTCCTACAGGGGCACCTAATAAAAATCTTAATTCCAACTAAAATCGTTATGCGTCTGTCTGCACGTTAAAAACCAAGATGTATGAAAAAGGTTTTTTAAATAGAAAAATTTTATTATTTACAAAAGAAAATATCAATTATAATTTGTCGCATTCATTTGTATGTAAATTTATTTATGAGCTACAAAACATTTCCCGACTAAAGAATATGAGCAGAAGAATAATAGTACACAAATAAATACCTGCATGAATATACACATACACCTAAAGAAGATTTTTTCTAGAAATTTATAAATCAGGGTTTTTAACAAGAAGTTTGTTTTTAAACTGTGGTAACACCAACAGCATGATATTTATGACATTTAGTTTCTTGACGTATTAGCAATTGTTACAATGAATTGAATTTCGCACGAAAATAGAATTAAAATAATTAAAATCCATTCTGAAAATGGTGGTTCTGTTAAAGTTACATTTCGTAAAATTCGTGGTATTTTTTAAACAACATAATCGTCCTTTTGAGATCACTATTAAGAATTTGGTCATTAGATTTGAGTCGACAGGCTCGATACAAAATTTGCGAGTACAAACTGAAAACATCGCAGCCATGAGCTGCGAAGCAGATCCAAATTTATCAATTCCTCGACGCTATCAACAATTGGTGTTATCCAAAACCGCCACATGCCGAATTTTGCATAAGGATTTGACATTGAAGCCTCACACGGTTCAACTGAAATTAAAGGCGGCCGATCATTCACATCGCCGTAAAATCGCTTAATTCCTTCAGGAATAATCGTCTGTAGGATTTTTCTAAAAAAATAATTTTTTCAGATGAAGACCAATTTTCGCATGTTAGGGTATGTCAATAAGCAAAATTATCGCGTTTGGGCTTCTGAAAATTTTAGAGCGATTATTGAGAAGCATTTGCATGATCAACGTGTCACTGTATGGTGAATGGGCCGCTTTTTTTTCTAAGATGAGGCTCAAAATGCCGCAACAATTTAATTTTTTCCTATTATTGACGACGTGGATATCACTTATGGTTTATATCACTTATGGTTTCAACAGGACGGTGCTACATGCACCAATGAAGCGTCCCCCCAGGGGCATATAAATATGGTCTTTATAGAATATTCCACTATCTAGACACAGTGCAACTGGGGAAAAAGGGAGCCCAGTCCCCTGAAGTCAGACAGGGAGACAACTGGAAGCTCCACTTTATTTCCACGGGGATCAGTGAACCCGCAGAGTTCATTATTTGTCTCTTTAGACATTTAAGAGTTCTCTGACTGATCATTGAGGTTGGCCCCTATATGGGAGTATCGTGGTGGTTGTGGTTTTACGGCCCCATAAGGGATTTATGAAAATGATGGTGGCCAGGATCATTTCACTGATAATGACACGCAAAGTGAATGATCCAGTCCAGTGAGCATGCCTGACATGTGTTCTGGACAGGAGGTAGAAAGTCTCCAACTCTTTAGCAAGGTGTGATGGTTTGCAGCCCTGTGCTGGAATCATTAAAGTTGCAACTAGGTGGTTCTGTTGCTTAGAATTATGCCTTCGGCTATCTAGGACGCATGTATGACGTTCCAAATTATACAATAGTGGTTTGTCCACCATCTGATTAAGGCTACATAGCCAAGTGCGGATGTAAAATAAATCACACTCTGCACCAATGAAAGGATCAACTTATTGCATAGCAAATTGCCGGATCGCATAATTTCACGACAATCAGCAGCTAAGTGGCCAGCCAGATCGTGTGATTTAACACCACTGGATTATTTTTAGTAGGGCTATGCTAAGACCAGAGTCTATACGAGGCCAATCGAACGGATTTCAGCCTTAAAACTCTAAATCCGTGATGTGATTAATGAAATATGACCGCCATTTTGCCAAAAATTAATTAAAAACTTTGATGAAAAAATCGGCATCTGACAGCGTGGTCGTGGTGGACATTTTCCAGATATCATTTTTCATACATAATTGCCAAGCTTTTCTCTTCGTAATACAATAAAAATTCGAATAATTTTTGGAAAACAAACAACTTGTTGAAAAACCCTTTATGTTTGTGCTTCTAAAGCGGCACATCACTGTCAATACTTGTTAAAATTAGCAATGCATGTCATAGAGAAATAAGTGAAAAAGTAAAAAATAGGAAACTAATTCGCTATAACAATAATAAATTGAAATATTACGGAATAAGAGAGTGATATTTATTTCTATATTTAATTTTCTATACAGAATAAAATAGTAAATAGAAAAAAAGAAAACAGGTCTTTATTATGTTGTCAGCAAATTGGTATATTTGTATTTTCTAGGCAAATTTCTATGGAAAAATATTCAATGTAAACGATATGACACTTGATTATGTTTAAATGATTGGGGAAAGAGAAGAGGAAATGAAATGTAAATGTTAACAAGTATTTACAAGAATGTCTTTATACACATATACGTATATACATATAAACATCCCAATTTGTTATATGGATCAGCTATCAGCATTAAACAAAAAAATAGAGCAAAATTGATGAAGGGTGTGGAAATGATTGATTTATGTTTCGATTACATCAGCTGAAGCATGTGTAAATACCTTGTAGGCCGTTAAGAGAATACATAGAGTTGTGGGAATCATTATACTAAATAGGCAATTTAATAAGAGGTATTTAGAATAGAAAAAATTCCAATAATCGTTAACATTTCTTTTTATGTTTTAAAGAATTAGCTTCAATCAAAATAAATATTAGATTTGATTTTAGAATACATAAAGGGAATGGGATTTATGAGTTGACTAATGAAGTAAAATATTTTAAATAATTTTTTTTTACATTTATTTCTATAAATAAACCTTTTGTTCTTTTGAGTTTTTTTATTGAAAAATAGTAACTCAGTACTTTAGAGTTTTAAATTAAGTTAAACGATTTATTTACTTTCAATACACACAAAATAAACACGATGGCAACTTTGTTGTCTCTACTCACTGATGACTCAATTTGAATTAATTCATTTGCTTAGTAAGTGTTGCTTACATAGTTGTTTTAAGCGCTTTTCGCATATACAAAAATATTCTAATTTAACATCACCCTATATTGTTGTTGTTACTATCATTCAGTTTAGGGTCCTGCTTGTCAGTGTGTTTTGTTTTGTTCTGTGTTAGTTATTTTTGGTTTCTGTTATTTTCTTATTTGGTAGAATTTCTTATAAGCATGTAGTTGATATCTTGTGTGTATAAGATTTCTTAGTAAAGTTATCCAGTTTACAAAATGCACAGTGGGCAGTTTATTTGCATTAATTTATTATTTAATTATTTTCTTTTAAGAATATATAAATTAATATTCGTAAGAAGTAAAGTATTTAATTCAAATTATGTAAAAAATATATATTTTTATAGTTTTTTAAGCGATCTTTTTTATCTTTAATAAATATTATTTTTCTTTTTTAAGATCTTTTTTGTATATTTTTTCTTCTCAATATTTCGCTTTCCTTTGGAAAGCTTCTTAAGGAAATAAATTTTAATTTTTTATTTTTTTTCCTGAAGAAGCTTTCCAAAGGAAAGCGAAATATTGAGAAGAAAAAATATATAAAAAAGATCTTAAAAAAGAAAAAAGATATTTAGTAAAAAATATATATTTAAATTTTCTTAATTCCTAGACTTCAGCCAAAAAAGCGAAAAATGCATTAATTTAGGTGACCCTATAGGCCAGTAGGTAGTGTGCTAGCTTCAGTATGGGGGTTGTGGGTTCGATTTCCAACAAGGACCTTGGTTTTTTTCACTACAAAAATAAAACTGACTGTCGGTCGCTGTGCTGTCTTATACGGCGATAAATTTCCCACTATCCTTCTAGTTTCACCACCTGCTTCATCTCTTCTCTACTTCTTTCCTTAAGAATGTAGCACGGTACTTGACTAAATAGGATTTTTGCCTGACGTGCTACTTCTCTTAAAGAAAAAAGAAATGCAAAAAAGTGATTTGTTTTTACTGTGAATGAAAACTAGGAAAACGTTTCGTAAACGTTTTAAAATTGTTAGCTCGTTTTAGTTTTCAAATTACAAACATAAAAATATCGACAATACATAATTTGCTTACAGTGACGGAAACAAAGATAAAATGTAGAGAACGGAATGGCTTTGCCTACCAAATTGAATGTGATGGCAAGCCAAGCAGGCAGTGTGGGAAAGTTTATATTGATACGAAGGAAAATTTAGGCTTGAGAATAGACGAATATGGAGCCGATATTCGAAAGGGGAAACAGTAAACAATATCTGTACAACCATGGGAAACTAACATGTAGACAGCTATGATTGTGTTAAGATTCTGCATAAGGGGAAAAGGGAAAATATAAGATTTACGTTGGAAATCTTGAGAATTCAGTAAAAATTGAAAAGTGCAGCATAACAATAGTCTAGATATAATAGCAACTTCGAGAATGGTTAATTTTTTTTTCAAAGAGAAGTAGTAGTAGGCAACAATGCCTATTTAGTCAAGTACCGTACTACATTCTTCAGGAAAGGGATAGAGAAGAGTGTGATTTGTTTTACATCCGCGCCTAACTATGTAGTCTTAATCAGATGGTGGACAAACCACTTTGTATAATTCGGAACGTTATACATACGTCCTAGATAGCCGAAGACATAATTCGAAGCAACAGAACCACCTAGTTGCAACTTGAATAATTCCAGGGCAGGTCTGCAAACTATCACACCTTGCTAAAGAGTTGGAGACTTTCTAACTCCTGTCCAGAACACATGTCAAGCATGCTCACTGGACTGGATCATTCACCATGCGTGTCATTATCAGTGAAATGATCCTGGCCACCATACATTTCATAGTTCCATAATGGGGCCGCAAAACCACAACCACCACGATGCTCCCATATAGGGGCCAACCTCAATGATCAGCCAGAGAACTATTATAAGTCTAAAGAGACAAATAATGAACTCTGCGGGTCACTGATCTCCGTGGAAATAAAGTGGAGTTTCCAGTTGACCACCTGCCTGTCTTCAGGGGACTAGGCTCCCTTTATACCCCAGTTTCACTGAGTCTAGATAGTGGAATATTCTACAAAGACCATATTTATATGCCCCTGGGGGGAAGGAATAGAGAAGAGATGAACAGGTGGAGAAAGTAGAAATTAACTGCCGTGTAAGACAGCACAGCGACCAGTGACTATGCCTTTATCGCTGAGCAGCACTACCGACAGTCAATTTTTATTTTTGTGGTGAAAAAAACCAAGGTCATCGTTGGGAATCGAACCCACAACCCCCATACTGACAAGCTAGTACACTACCTACTACCCTACAGGGGCACCTATTTACTGTAATATATTATTTTTAAGTTTATTTTACATTAATTTTAATTATTTAAAGTTTTGTATAGTGTCGTTCAACTTTCACAAAACTGTTATAAAAAAATGATTTCAATTTGAAAGAGAAAATTAAAGTAAACTTATTAGGCATTAAAATTATAGTTGTAATTAACTAAGTTTTTCTTTTGCATTAGAAATGTTGCCAGATTTAATAAAATGTCTCTGAAGATGTTAGAAAAAAACCGCCAATGAAATGTCAAAGCCGACGGGGTTTGATTTTACGTCATCCCGCATCAAATTTGTTCTGTAAACAAACCGAGCTGGCTTTTAGTATTGTCTTTATGTATGTTGAAAGTTTGTAGCCCGGCGCAGATTTGTAATTAATTGTGGGTCTCATCGATGTGTTAACCTTGTGTTTGTGTATTTTTGGTAGTGCTATCATAGATGGCGCGGATGGATTCATCATTGTTGATGTTTGCGATATGTCTGGTTTTATTTTCCTTGTTGCCTTTTTTAATAAACACTGCTTCAGTCACAATATTTGAACCATTAAAACATTTTTACAAGAAAACAAACATTGCGCTAAGACAAACACGGTTCGCAGGCTCACAAGACCGAGGCAATAGGTTACCCTAAAAAACGTACAATTACAGATTATAAACACGAACGAACAACAAGCATGAGCGTAAAAAGATTTAGGTAGAAAGAGAGAGATACACAGACAGAGAGGGAGAGACAAATTAGGTAGAAAGAAACAAATGAAAAGGAAGAGAGAGATAGACAATAAGAGAGAGAGAGACGAAGACAATAAGAATAACAAAAACACGAAGAGACACACAAACAACACGAATTTATAAAGACAGCTGACGATAAAAAACAACTAATATAGAGAGAAGAAAATGCTGAAGATGGCTTATAGCCGAAACCAGTCTGTTTACATATCAAATTTGACACGAGATGACGTAAAATCATATGATCTCGGACAAATAATCATTTCTAGCTTGTCGGCGCGGTTTACTCTTTTTACAAAATTTTGAAGCATATTTCGCAACAAAGCTTGGCTTATCTTATCAATGCAACACCGCATTTTATCGTGCAAAGCATCACTTTTTTGTGGGTTTGTCTTATAAACCTAGGCTTTTAAATGGCCCAGTGGAGAATAATCCAGCGACGTTGAATCAAAAGAACGAGGCGGCCACTTGTCATCGTTCAATTGGGAAATTGTGCTACTAGGAAATTTCTCCTGCAATAACTGAAATTTTTGGGAGGCTATTGGTTTTTATGGTTCGGCAGCGCCGAAAATTAACTAACGTCGACGAATCAAAGCGATTTGGTCGTTCATCCAAAAATATCGCAGCCGTGAGCCACAGTGTTGAAACAGATCCAAATTTGTCAATTCCTCGACGTTGTCAACAATTGCGATTATCCAAAACCATCACATGGCGAATTTTCCGTAAGAATTTGAGTTTGAAACCTTACAAGGTTCTACTGGTGCAGGAATTGAAGCCGAAAGACCATTCAGATCGCAGTTGATTCGCTCAATTCATTCGGGAAGAACCGGAACAAAAATTATTTTTTTAGACGAGCCCCATTTTCACTTGTCAGAGTAGTTGCTGCATTTGGGCTTTTGAAAATCCTAGAGCGATTATTGAGAAGCCTTTGCATGCTCAACATGCCACTGTATGGTGCGCTATGTGGTCTGGAGCCTGACTAACAAAAGCTGGCAGTGACTTTTTTATTCGCTTGTTTTATATATTTACCCCGAGCTAATGGGGCAAGTTATATGCATCATAGAATATAATTCCATGAGATGCACCTGCAGATTTATGACAGTTGCATTAGGAAGAATCATATTTTTATGAAAACACTTTTGGAAAGGTGTCAACGTTGCTAAAGCGATCTTTTTGTGTAAATAAATAAATAAATAAAACGCCACCATATAAAAGAGTTTAAAACTATTTAATTTATTTCAGACAATGACAATCATTCAGTTGTCTTAATTTGCTTATGACCTACCTAACGTGAACGCTAATGCATTCTCGACTACAACAAGCAAAGTTGTTTTCTTAAAACGTTTTAATTTTGCTTTTATTGTTTTCTCTTTTAGCTCAGTACGTTCAATTTAAGCTAAATTTGTCCTCTTAATCCAAAACAATACAAAACAAAATGGCACAATTCTTCTCATTGTTTCTGTTTTTCTTGTTGTTTTACTGACTACAACGTACGAGGATAAAGTGAAACGAAGGCAAACGTTTCGTTTTATTTTTAATTAGTTTATTTTTTACTTTAGTTTACATTTAATTAAATTTTATTTATTAGAAAAATTTGTTAAGCATCCTAATACAGAAAATCCTATGATATACTTAAACTTCTGAAGTTGCACTACATAAAAAAGCGTTTAAAGCAGCGTTCTGAAATAAATAACACTAAAGTACGCTGCAATAGTGTTCTGTACTATAATTTTGAAATAATTTTTTCCGAAGAAATGCAAAATACACAAAAAAATTGGCTAACGGCTGTGTATGTGTACGCAAACAAAATATCATACACAACGATTCTTGGGTGACGAACACAAACAAATGATACTAGGTTGTTCCTGAATGAATAAGGCAAATCTACGGCGATGTGAATGATCGGTCTTCTTTAATTCCTGCACCAGCTGAATCTTGTAAGGCTTCAAAATTAAATCCCTACGCAAAATTTTTCATGTGGTAGTTTTCGATCACCCCAATTGTTGAGAAAGTCGAGGAATTGATAAATTTGGATCTGCTTCAGCACTGTGGCTCGCGGCTGCGATATTTTTAGTTGAACGACCCGATCGAACACGAAAATATCACGAATTTACGAAATGTAACTTTAACAGAACCACCATTTTCAAAGTGGATTTAAATTATTTTTAAAGCGATTTTCGTGCGAATACGAATACCTCAAAAAACTAAATGTTAAAACTATCATGTCGTTAGTGTTTTCATAATTGAAGACAATCTTCTTCTTGCAAAACCCGATAATTAAAAAAAATTATAAGTCCTGAAGGAAACATATAAAACGAACAAAAAGCACTGGTTTTTTAGATATAACTGGAGTTATATGCTGAAGAGTTGCTATGAAATTGATTTCGGTAAAAATGATCTAAAAATGGCATCAAAGAGACTTTTACTTTAGAACTGAAAATTATGACTAACAGTGCTTAAATGCCCCTGCAAGAAAAATATTAGACGAACGAAATGCAGTAACTTTTGAATTAATTGGGATTGTGTTGAAAAATTGCCATGAACCCTTTTTTATTCTAAATGACCTAAAAATTACACGAAAGTGACTTTTTCGTAGAACTCATTTTAACAAAACTCTACATTCAAATGTACCCTAATATTTCGAACAGATTTAAGGACTTTGCTAAACAGATAAGATCAACAAGAAAAGCTAAATTAAGCCAACTTAAAATTGAAATATTTAAGTGGAGCGTGGGACAATAAATCCTTGACTTTCCCACCTCATAATTGAAATCAATAGTGAATCATCAGTTCACTAACGTCTAAATTTGAACAAGCTGTGTAATTTAGTTCGTGTTTTGTAGCCGTTGATAGCGGAGTAATGACCATGTTGTAGTATTGTTGTAGTTCTACGTAGTATTGATAACTTTTTACATAGTTTTGTAACCCTGGACATAGTATCAAAAGCACTACAATGGCAACATGGTTCAATATAAAATTGCTGCAAAATTTTCGATGCAAAATGTAACGTAATTTAAAGTTTTTTTCAACTAGTGCTTATTTCGCGAATGGTAACATTTCGCTCATGTTTGATTTGACAGATAATTAGTTTTATGTTTCCGCTAAACGAATATGGTTGTGTATACGCTTGAAAAATGCTTCACTAAGTGGGCCTGCGATCGACTTACAGAAGATGCCGATTTTGCAAAAAAAATCATCTTTTCAGATGAAGCTCATTTTGATCTTGGCGGGTATGTAAAACAAGCAAAATTGTCGCATTTGGGGCACAGAAAACCCTACCCGAAAAACCGACGCACCCAAAACGAGTCACTGTTTGGTGCTTTTTCAGGAGTGGCCGTTACAGTCAATGGCGATCGTTATCGGGTCATGTAGAACGAATTTTTTTTCACAAAAATTGAAACATTCGAAACAAAAAAAAAGTTATTTGGCGGACCCTATATTAGTTTCGGTAATTAATTTTTCGTTGTGTGTCTGAAACAACATAATTATTAGACAAAACTAAGATTTGTCACCAATTCCTTAAGATTTGTCATAAGATCTTAGCAAAGGCGGTATCTTCAATACAGTAGTCAAGATGTTTAACTGACCTCTGCACTACTTTATGAAGCAGTTGAAGGGGGATCATAATAACATTTATCAATGGAAATGATTACAGATATTTTTTGGAGTGTTATTTTTTTAACCGATAATATCCTCAAGCCACGCTCTTTTTCCTCCGTCATATACCGTATTTAAGTTATGTGATATAAGCCTTATTCTTAAAAAAGTTCATCTACTTCTTAATACAGGGTGTCGGCCGGGAAGGCATATTACTTTATTTTACCGCCATTTTGGTAAACATTAGACTAGACAGTTCTTATTTGGCAGTAGTGAAGTAAATACGTGGCAAATTTATTATGGAAAGATATTTGATAAACCAATGTGCTTTAATCGTTAAAACATTTTATCAAAATCAATCATGGATTATTGTGACGAGAAATAACTTGCCAACAAAACGCACTATTTATCGTGTAGTGAATGATTTCGAAGAAAGAGGGTCTGTAGGTGATAGACCCAAGCATGGACCATAACGTACTGCAACATCGGCTGAAAAGATTACAGCTACATAAGAAAATGTTCAAAATAATTCATCAACCTCAAAGACCAACTTTATCCACAATTTTGCACAAGGATTTGCATTTGTTTTCTTAATAGATTCAGTTGACACAAAAGCTTCTATTAAAAGGCCATTTACAATGCGGTATATATACCAATAGGATGTTACAGCTTGCCAATGGCAAACTCCGATAATAATGAGTGACGACGCACATTTTTTTTTGAATGGATGTGTGAGTAAACAGAATAGTCGTTTCTGGGGAATGGGAAATCCTCAAATTATTCAACAGTTACTTTTGCCTTCATTACACTGTTGTATAATTTGACCAGGAGTAATCATTGGACCTTACTTCTTTAAAAATAAAAACGGCGTAACGGTAATTGTGAATGGTGAGTGATATCGTGACATGATTGAAAAACTTTTTAATGCCACAACTAAAAGCATGCAGTTGATTAAGATGTCGTATCAACAATACTTTGCCACATCGCATACAGCGAGGATTACAATGGAATTACTGCAGGGGAAATGTGCTCAAAAAGGCTCGCATTTGTGAGACTAACAGATGCGGATATTTATCCGGTATTGTATGCCATACATAATTGTCGACATTAAATAAAACATTGATCAATATAAAATCCATTCTCTTTCATTTAATCGAAAAATTATAAACAAACAAAGTGGTATACCTTTCCGCCGGACACCCTATATTTGCAACACATGCATGTTCGCTATACGAGTCTCCTTTGCTACATAACGGTTCGTTAGATTTAATAACCTAAAACTCAATTACAAGAAAAGGCAAAAACAAACGTTTCATTTTTACAGCCAACTAATTTAACTAAACTAAGTCTAAGCAAACTTGTAGTTCTTTTACTAACAAAATATTTTCACAATCACAGTATGCACTTTTTCTGTTGTTGTTATTGTTGTTGTTTCCTATATTCGTTTTCTTATTAGAAACTAAATAATATGCAAATGCAAGCAAAAGAAAAAAAGGAAATTTAACTACTTGGAGGCAAAGGTTACATGCAGCCATATAAAAATAAGAAAAATGAGGGTAAGAACTTTTTGTTATGTGTAATATTAAAGGAATATTGCAGTAGCAAATATAGCACACTGCACTATGGTACAAAAATTATTTCTTTTGCATGAATGCAAATTCAATAAATAATTTTTAAAAAAAGACTGTTCTATATATAGGCTACCGAAAGCGGTGACCAGAAGTACCATCAGAAAGCTGGCAAGTGATCTATCCTGCGAGTAATATCACGATGTTGATTTAATGACTCGCGCCTATACATGCAGACGATTTTAGGAAAAGACTAAGTTCGGTTTTGGCTTAACATAATAAATGCCAAAAGCTTATATGCATAAAGGGTATTTTTATAGAGGTACAAAACTTCAAGTAGGCGGCCGTCAAGTGACTTATGTTTAGTTTAGTTTGGCCTTTCCATAAAAATAAGGTGACGCCTGCAACCCTTCCAAACTTTGCAAATTTATTTTGAAAATGATGATTCTGTTAGAAATACGTATCGCGTACGACGTCCATTTGACTGTCAACATAATCGTCCATTAGAGCAATAAATTCGATTAACCTTTTCCTATTTGCATCACGTTTACTGTAAATGATACTGACCGTCTACAAAAACCTCGTACAGTGGGTACAGAAAGAGTAATTGCTAGTGTAAAGCGTAGCGTGGAGGAAGACCCGGATCAGTTAGAAGACCCAGCCATCGTGCAGGGTTTTTGGATATGTGGCCAATTTTTAAAAGATTCTGCGGAAAGATCTTGGTTAACGTGCTTACAAAATCTAGCTTGCGCAATAATTGAAGTTACACGATCATGTAGCAAAGGCTAGATTCGGTAAATTGACCCAAAATAAGATTGCCTTTGATCCCGATTTTCGAACACAAATATTGTTCAGCGATGAAGCTCATTTTTATTTGACCACCATATTTGGAGCGCTGATAATCCTCAGGTATATATTGAGACACCGTTGCATCTAGAAAAACTAACTGTTTGGTGTGCTTAAGGAACTGTGGAAATAATTACCCCGTACTACCTCAAAAACAATGCTGGTCAAAAGGTTACATTTAATGGTGGCTGCTGTAGAGCCAAATTTTTGCCTTTTTCGTTTATCAATTGAACAGCGATAATGTGCAAGAGCTATTATTTCAACAGGGTGGCGCATCATGTCACACAGCTCGTGACACAGTTGTTTGTGAAGTCGCTATGCCAAAAAGCCCAAAACGATTGGCCTTTTGAAAATTAATGCGAAAAATTTTGAATTCTGATCCATAGTGCACTGTAATATGTAGCAAATTCCACTGTTTGCTAGACATAACGAAAACTCTATAACGATTATTACACAGGGTACCCCGTGTGTTAGCTTGTCAGTATGGGGGTTGTGGGTTCGATTCCCAACGAAGACGTTGGTTTTTTTCACTACAAAAATAAAAATTGACTGTCGGTGGGGCTGCTTAGTGATGAAGGCATAGTCACTGGTCGCTGTGCTGTCTTTATACGGCAGTTAATTTCCGACTATCCTTCTACTTTCATCACCTGTTTCATATCTTCTCTGTCCCTTTTCTAAATAAAGTAGCACGGTACTTGACTACATAGGCATTGTTGCCTGAAGTGCTACTTCTCTTTAAAAAAAAAGGGAAAAATAACTTTAAATAAAGTTAAAAATTCAGTCTGCTATTATTTTTTTTTTTTAATATTTAAGTGGTCTTTGATTTTAACCGCCGCACAGTGGTCCAAGACGCCAATCTAGATGGAAAAAAGTCATAACTTCTCTTGGGAAGCAGCTAGAAGTATGGAATTTTGGAATTATGTATATCTTGTCGAAAGCATTCTTTGTACCAAAAATGGACGTTATGTGTAACATGGGTGTGGAAATTGTTATGATATTTTTAAGAATATGACAATGTAAAGAATATTAAAATATTAATTTAAAGGTGCCGAATACTCATTTTAGCAATATTTTCAAGGACGACTCGAACGAGGGTTTCAGCCACCTGTTTTTAAGATTGAAGATATATATGAACATTTTTAAAATATCAAATTCTTTGTAATAACTACGAAAAAATTTCATTCAAATTTAATTTCTATAATTTATAATTATTCGGAATCTTTTTATATTTAATTTCTATGAAAGGATCTAAAAGTAACGAAATGTCTTAATTATCTAATAGTTCTTCATTTCGAGAGCTAAGAAATGGCTTTGTTGAAAAAGATGAAATTACTGGATCTGATGACAGAAGCAAATAATTGAAAAGATCTTCCATTGTTTTTTCTCGTGACATTTTTCTAGTGTGATGTTCGCGAATAAATTTAAAATCTTTGTTTCGAGACTCTAGTGCTTCCTCCGACATCATTCCTAACGGTAGTGCCGCATTTTTAATTATGTCTGCACCATGAATCAAAATTTTGTAGGCACTCGATGGCATATAGTACCATTCATACACTTCTACGTATAGTTCCTCAGTATCCATCGCATGTTTTCGGAACGCTTCCACATTAATTGCATAACCACATGACATAGTTCTCAAAATTATTCCTAGTCTTTTTATTAAACTTTCATTTACTCCTGTTATTTGAGAAGCTAAAGAAAGTTGTTAAAAATTTTTTTAGCGGTATTGTCGTCATTTGTGCTTCCTTCTCCCGGCTTAGGAATATCAATAAACAAATTCATTTCTGATTTCAGAGCGCTAATTATTTCATATTTTCTTTTCTTCTGGAAAGCTTTATCGGACTCACTACAAGCTTACACCTTATCCACGCATGCAATGTCGATAACCCATGTTCGAAAAGATTGACCCTTACATTCAAGGCTTTAATTTATTGCAATTTATTCATAATGGTTGGCGTTGCTCCACAAATACCACATGTTTGAGTAGAGGAATCGCTAAGAAATGAGAAAATTTTGCCATCAATCATTGTTAAATAAAACACATGTTTAACAATAATTGTTTTATCTTCAATGTTAGAAGCTATTGACACTATTGCATTTATTTGATTTTGTATGTAGTTAGTTTCATCTTGAACCGAAGATTTTGTTTCTTTTTCAAAAATCAGTTTAATCGGCCTGCAAAAACGTGTAGATGATGGACGTGGGTTCTCCATATGATATGGTTATCGTACTTTAGCTGTAAAGGTACCAAGCAAATTGCAAACAAATATTTATCTGTTTTATGTTGCTCTCGTTGGATATTCAGTTATGTTCTTTAGAATCGCGGCAGCATCTCTCTTGCCAGATTTATAAAGACTAACGTCAGCAGCGAAAACTAGTTTCTCAGGTGAACATTCACTAACTAAAGACGATACTTCCAAATGCTTACCTTTTTCAGATTTACGTGAAAAACCTAATCGAGGTCTACCAAAATTTGATGTTGGCGGTTGGATACCTAAATCCTCTGGAATTTTAATCACGCTTTCAGAAGGAAGACGTAATACTCCATTTAACCAAATTTTGTTGGAGTCTTCAAAATATTTCTTAGATCTTTTTGCTTTTATCCATCTTTCGTTAATTGAATACGTTAATCTCCATACAGCTAGCTTAACTTTATTGCAATAATCTTCTGTTTCAGTTTTCTGTAATCCACTCTTAGCAATAAAATAGCTAATGATAGCTTCTACCCTTTTTTTGCTTTCCATTTCGGCAATCCACACATTATATAGTTCTCTCCGTGTTACGGGTGTGCTATCTATAAATGTTTATAAAAAGCTTGCCGGTAAATAATTGCGAACAATTTTTTTCTCATCTAAAGTGGGCATTACACAGATTAGCAGGGCATAATTTATTTCACGGGAATCCACGGGAATCCTATTTAAAAGTTACTCGAAAAACCATAAAATGCTAAATTTTTACTACACAAAACACATATTTTCTCTTATCTATTATTTCGCACACAGAGCATTTAAATTCGAATTTTATTTATAATATCGCTAAAACATACCTGACACAGTGCAGCGTAAAAATATAAAAACAAAAATTTGGTCATCTTTGATGTTACGATCAGTTCAAATGTGATGCTGTCAATCGAATGAGCTGCTATAACAACAGTGACAATGCATTTGTTCATTTTCAAAACTTCATAGCAAAGCAAATATGTAAAAAATAAAAAAACCTAATATTCAGTTATGCACAGTGGATAGTTATCTAACAATTACCAAACAAATTATTTGAACTTTGAAACATAAAAAAATTTACTTTTTTCCACCTACATTGGCGTATTGGACCACTGTGCGCCGATTATAAGTTGAAATCTTCTTCATCCACACATCATTTAAAATAGTTTGGCTGAATTTCCTAAAGAAGAAAATATAATTTTATGATAGGAATTTAACGCAACCCTAGGGGATCCATTAAGAATGAATGAATTATTTCTGATTGCGTGAGTTGATTGGAACAGGGTTGCTACTTTTTGTATTTGTGGATATGTAAAGAGTTAGTTCATGAAAAGTATTATACACTTCGTGCTAAAGTGGTACAGAGTGTCCCTAAATGAATATAATAAATATAGAAATACGATTTTACAAGTTATTGTTACGTTTATCTCTTGACTACCTTATGAAATCTTACGGAGAATTTTAGAAGGTTACAAATTTCAGCCTAACGAAATGTTTTGTTCAACAATTAGAGAGGATCACGAAAAGGGGATTTATATAAAGAAGATTGGACTCTTGTGAAGGCAAAAAATGCTGTGGTAGGAGGAAGCTAAAATTATGACTCTTGATAAATGTTGAAGTCACAAAGAAAAGATTTTCATTGGCGAACTTAGGAAACCAATAAGGACACAATGCAAAAAGTGAAGAGATTAACCTGCAAGAATATTAACCAGAGAAGACTGCGATTAAAAATGAGCAAAGGCACAATACAAAATGATAGAAATATTAGTAAACTGCAAAAGGGAAATTGCATTTATATACAATCCATGCAGTCTGGCAGATATTAAAATCATGAAGTCAACCGGAGATCAATAGTTGCTTCAGTGTAGACTAATGGACTCTATAATTACGGGGGGTTCTTCGAAATAAATAATCCTTTGCAACACATTTAACAAAATAGGAAAGCATGCTTTACGAAACCTCAATTAAAAAGTCTTTCCAAAATATTCTATTCTATAAATACTTACGCAACTTTTAAATCACAGTGTAAAAAGAGGATATTGCTTATAACGGGTGGTTCACATACAAGTAAGTTCTTAAAATTTGTTAGTTATTTTGCACAAAGCTGGAAATATTGTATTTTTATTTCCAAATTAGATTCCACGTCGGAATTGTACGTTTGTTACAAATTACTTTTGAAAAAAATTCAAGCAGTCTGTCCGAGTACTGTACATGGAAAAATTCTTAGCACTGATTTGCCAGCAGATTTGAATATGTCTGCTGATTGGCAACAAATGTGAACTCGCTACCGATCTCAAGAACTTGAAACTCGTCGCTCCAGCATAATGAGAACTTTTATTAAGATTAAGGATTATTTGCTTTAAATATCTAGTTCACACAAGGTAAAATTTATAGACTTCGAATTTGGCCAAAAAGAAGTTGTTCTTCGTGCGGCGAGGTGCATCTAATCTCTGCAGCTATGTCAACAACCCAAGTAACTGCATCTAGGGATCAGAAAACCCGCATGAGATGATTCCAAATTTGTAAAGCGGAACTGGAAGCGAAGTTTCAGTCAACGGCGAGCGCTAGAAGGCCGTAATTACTTTTTATGCCTGATTAATTTTTTGATTTTGGAAAAAACTATGTCACAACTTTGCACCCACCCCCCGGGAGCACATTAAAAGTCTTTATGGATAACACAACCATCTAGACTTGTGTCTTGCGGGGGTAAAAGGGAGCTTAGTTCCCTTCAAGGCAAGCAGGAGCCAACTGGACAATCCACTTTATTTCCACGGGAATCAGTAAAGCCCCAGGGTTCCGCTAATTGTCTCTTTAGACTTTTAGTTGTTCTCTGACTGATTTTTGAGGTAGGCCCTTCGGGAGTATCGTGGTGGCTGTGTGTTTCGAGGCCCTGATTTGAGTTTGTGGGTCGGATCACTGACAATGAATGATCCAGGTCCAGTGAGTATGAATGCCGTCGTGTTCTTAATTATATTAAGCTTCATGCGTTCTGGACCAGGAGTTGGATAGTCACCAACTCTTCAGCAAAAAGTGAAGGCTGCGGCCTAGTCTGGGCTTTTGAAGTTGCAACTAGGAGTGACCGGAGGATATACGTATCCGAAGGCCTTCTGGGGTGAGAATGACGCTACATTTCATCCACATTAATGATTCCACTATCTGATTAAGGCTTACAGCCAGGTGCAGATGTAAATCTTATCACTCACAACTTTTCAACTTTTTGTGAAAACTTTTAAGTTGTTTTAAGTGATTCTCGCACATACAAGAATATTTTACTTTAATATCATTCCATATTGTTGTTGTTATTATCATTTAGTTAACGCGCCTGCTTGGCTGTGTGTTTTGTTTAGTTCGGTGTTAGTTGTTTTTGTTTTCTTTTTTTTACTTATTTGGTAGAATTTCTTATAATTATGTTGTTATTATCTTGTGTGTATACCTCCCGCGGGCACATTGGTATGTCTTGATGGAATCTCACCATTTAGACATGTGTCACCGGAGGTAAAAGAGAGTCCATTCCCCTAGCAGCAGCCAATTGGGCAACTTCCACTTTATTTCCATGGGAATCAGTTAGGCCACAAAGTTTTGCTTTCACTGTTCTCTGATTGATTATTAAGGTTGGTCCTTTATGGAGTATCGTAGTGGTTGTGGTTTCGCAGGACCTCGTGAAATGATTAAGGGGCCAGGATCATCTGACTTTTAGCTAAGAACACAGGGTGAATCATACAGATCCAGTGAGCATGCTATGTCATGTATTGTGGACCAGGAGTTGGAAAGTCTTCAGCAAGGAGTGGGGGTTGCCGGCCCCGCTTCAAGCTCTCGAAATTGCAATAAGGAAGTTCTGTTTGATAGAATTATGCTTCGGATTCCTAGGACGTGAGTGACGCTACATGTCAACCGAATGGTTTGATCCACCATCAGGTTATGGCTCACACGGCTAGGTACTGATGTAAATCTTATCACGTAGTCACAATTTGTCAAATAATCGATATTTTGTATACTTACTTAAGTAGCAGTATTATCAGTCGTATTGGTAAAGAAAATCATTTGCCTGGTAAGGTGGCGTTAAGGACCGCTGTTATGTGAATAATCCAAAAGCCAAATCAGGCTATTTTCCTAAGAGTTTGTGAGATGCAACTTGAAAGTATCAATAAAGTCCTACAAAATAGGACATAAATAATAAAAATAGTTGTCATTTGTACTAAAGGCAAAAAATACCATAAGAAATTATATTTAATTAATTTGATATCATTTTCTTTTAAAAGATACTTGTACTTGGAACACCCGTTACAGTTTTTGTCGCATAATTACAGGAAAAACTAAAAATATGAATAATAAATAAGCACTTCCTTATAAACAAACCCACCCTACATTAAATAAGCAATTACCCGGCTGCTAAATGCAGTGGCCAAGAGACTGCTTAACATTAGCATTTTCAATTAACTGCAATCAAGTTTTTCATTCTAGTTTATTCTCTTCCTTGTTATTTAACTAATAAAGAGAATATAATATAACAGAAACTTCATATTATATTGAGAGAAATGGAAGGAGAAGAAACAAAAAAAAAACTATTAAAGGATATTGAAAGTATAAATAGTTAAGCTTAAAGGAAATTGTGCAACATTTGTGCTGCAGATCAATAAATTCATCTGCAGAGCCATCTGCTCTGGAAATTATCTAATTTTAATTCATGTTCTCCTTATGCAAATTTATTCGTTGTGGTTCGTTCGCTGCAATGATTTTTCGTATTTGTTTTATTAATCTCTGGAGTCCTATTTAATGACAAAATTGTTATTACTAATTTTCTTTGCTAACATTTAAGTGAATCATAAATTTTGTGTTGTTGAAATTTATGGTCTTCAAAAAAGTAACAAAATCTGACACTTTGGTTTGTAATATATTGCATGTCCCTTAAACACGAAAATCATTTTTCACTTCATGTCCAAGCTGTCAAGGTAAAACAAAAAAAAAATTTAAATAAATCCTACACTTTAACGCCATGAACTTGTAAAGGGTGTAGACATATTTTTCGAAAGGGGAAGGAAGAAGAGCTTGAATTTTATAAATTTTAGTGAATGTTTAATAGAAGGTGTTATTATTATTTTGGCAACAAAGCATTTTGTGTGTTCACGTACTCCTCTTAGTCCGTATTTGTTTCCAATTTTTTCAGTTTTAGCCTTTTACATACTCCTTATCACTGCTTTGCTCCACCTTAATCTCTCATTCGCTTAAACAGTTTTTTAAATGTAGAAATAATTAAGGGATCTAAATCTGAAGAGTGGAATCTTTGGAGTAGCAATTCACATAGTTCACTTAATCTCTTCTCTACACATAAATGTCGCAGTAATTTGTTACTGCGTATTAGTTTCACTTCACTAAAGATAGCTGCTCTTATTTTCAAAATCGGGATCGAATCTACTTTAAAACAACTACAATGGAGCCATTAAACATATTCGTAATTTTATACAATTTTCTTAGTCTCGTTGACTAAACCTTACAAGGCTTTGATTTCTGCTTAGAAATCTCCCTCATCACAGAGAGTATAGGGTTCTTCAATTGTAACAACACCAACAACATGATATTTTTGACATTTAGTTTTTTGACGCATTTGACGCACTGTTACATGAATTTAATTTCCCACAAAAATCGCGTTAAAATAATTACATTTCACTATGAAAATAGTGGTTCTGTTAAAGTTACATTTTGTAAAAATCGTGATATTTTCCGACAACATAATCGTTCTTCTAAGATCGCTATTAAGAATTTGGTCGTTCAATTTGAGTCGACAGGTTTGATACAAAATGCACGAACACAACGCATGTTCGACCGAGTCGTTTAACTGACAACATTGCAGCTGTGAGGTACAGTGTTGAAGCAGATCCAAATTTGTCAATTCCTCGAGGTTGTCAACAATTGGCGTTAACGAAAACAACCACATAGCAAATTTTGCTGTAGGATTTGAAATAGAAGCCTTACAAGCTTCAACTGGTGCAGGTATTGAAGCCGACAAAACCATTTACATCGTCAAAGATTTGCTTAAATCAACAACAACAACCGCATGTTCGACTGAACACATTGCAGCCGTGAGTCACAGTGTTGAAGCTAATCAATCCATCGACGTTCTTAGTAATTGGCGTTATTCAAAACCACCACACGGCGAATTTTGCGTAATAATGTGACTTTGAAGCCTTACAAGGTTTAACTGGTAGATGAATTAAAGCCTAACGATTATTCACATCACCACAGAGTCGCTCCATTCATTCAAGAACAACCGGCTAGTTTTTCTGAATATATAGTTTTTCAGACAAAGCCCAGTTTTCACTTGTCAGGGTATATCAACAAGCATAATTGCCATATTTGGGCTTCTGAAAATCCTAGAGCGATTATTTAGAAGCCTTTGCATGATCAACGCGACACTGTGCACTATGTAGTCTGGATACGTGACTAGGTCGTTTTTTTGAAGATGACGTGATAAGATTTACATCTGCGCCTGGCCGTAAGCAGTAATCAGATGGTGGATCATTACCACTGTGGATGAAATGTAGCGTCATCTTCGCTCTAGAAGGCCTTCGGTTACGTATATCCACCGGTAACACCTAGTTGCAACTTCAAAAGCCCGGAGTAGGCCGCAGCCTTTACTCCTTGCTGAAGAGTTGGAGACTATTCAACTCCTGGTCCAGAACGCATGAAGCATAATTTAATTAAGAACACGACGGCATTCATACACACTGAACCTGGAACATTCATTGTATTCATTGTGAATGATCCGAACCACAAACTCAAACGAGGGCCTCGAAACACACAGCCACCACGATACTCCCGAAGGACCTACCTCAATAATCAGTCAGAGAACAGCTAAATGCCTAAAGAGACAAATAGTGGAACTCTGTGGCTTTACTGATTCCCGTGGAAATATAGTGGTTTGTCCAGTTGGCTGGACTGGGCTCCCTTTTAGCCCAGCAAGACACAAGTCTAGATGGTTGTGTGATCCTTAAAGACTTATAATGTGCCCCCGGGGGGAAATTTTTCGAAAATGAATCTGAAAATGAGTTAACGGTCAATGGATCACGCTATCGCGAGATGCTAACTCAATTTTGACTTTCATTGACGACGTCGATATCGCTGACATGTGGTTACAACCGGATGGTGTCACACAGCCAACGAAGCCAAAAGGTTTTCGTTTGAAAGAACGTTAACTTTTAATTAAGATAATAATTCAGTCGTCAATTAGTTTTTTTTAAGTGGCCCTGTATTTTAACCGCCATTTTTAATAACTGATTATCACTTGAACTCTTCTTTATTCACACATCTTTTAAAATAGTTTCGCAAAATTTCGTAAAGAAACGTCATATTGGGAACTTAACGCAGCCCTAGGAGATCCATTGAGAATGAAAGAATTATTTCTGGTTGCAGAATCATGAAGTCAACTAGGTATCAATAGTGCTTTAGTGTAAACTAACGGGCTCTATAATGCGGGGGTTATTAAAGAGAAAACGTAATTGTTATTGCATTGAATTTTATGTATCTAAAAAAGGTGGTGGGAGACAATAATATGTACCCAGACTGGACATTTCGTGATAAGATTGCACCTGGCCGTGGGCCTTAATCAGGTGGTGGTCAAACCACTGTGAATGAAAAGCAACGTCATTCACGTCTTAGGAAGCCGAAGACTAAGTCTAGCAACAGGTATTTCCTAGTTGCAATTTCAGCGGTTCCAAAGCAGGGTTGCAAACCTTGTTGAAGAGCTAAAGACTATCCAACTCCTGTCCAGACCACATTAATGGCATGCTCGCTGGATCTGGATCATTCACCAGGTAGGCGTGATTAATGGCGAGATAATCCTGGCCACCATAATCAGTTAATGTTTGGGGTTGCAAAACCACAACCACCACGATACTCCCGAAGAGCCAACCTCAATAATCAGTCAGAGAAACAGTTAAAAGTCTAAAGAGACAATTATCGGAAACTCCCAGACTGGACAGCTTGTGTGATTCGTTTTACATCCGCACCTGGCTATGTAGCCTTAATCAGATAGTGGACAAGCCACAATTGTATAATTTGGAACGTCATACATGCGCCCTAGGAAGCCGAAGATATAATTCTAAGCAACAGAACCACCAAGTTGCAACTTTAAAGGTTCCAGGGCAGGGCTGCAAACCATCACACCTTGCTAAAGGGTTGGAGACTTTCCCACTCCATGCCTAGCATGCTCACTGGACTGGATCATTCACTTTGCGTGTCATTATCAGTGAGATGATCCTGGCCACCATAAAAACCGTTATACTGTTATGGGACCGCGAGACCACAACCAACACGTTACTCCCATATAGGGGCCAACCTCAATGATCAGTCAGAGAACTATTAAATGTCTAAAGAGACAAATAATGAACTCTGCGGCTCACTGATCCCCGTGGAAATAAAGTGGAGCTTCCAGTTGACTCCCTGCCTGTCTTCAGGGGACTGGGCTCCCTTTTTCCCCAGTTGCACTGTGTCTAGATAGTGGAATTCTATAAAGACCATATTTATGTGCCCCCGGGGGGACCCAGACTGGAAACTAACACATAAGTCTAAGATATTAGACTAAGAATAACGCGCACTAATATTTTGGATTTGGTTTACATCAATTTTAAATGCTATAAACAAATCTACTGAATATTTTCTCAAATTTCTTTTTTTATTTGAAAGTACAATCCTTCCGGTTAATAATGGAAAATAATTTCATTCAAACGGCTGCCTCGGCTGGCCATGCAGTAGCCTACCCGATCGGTACTATTTTTAAGCACATTATCGATTGTGTGCAGCTGTATGTTACCAATGGCTTCACGAATATTGTCCTTTAAAGCGTCAATTGTCTCCGGCTTGTCGGCGTAACACTTAGCACTCCACAAATAATAGTCCAACGGTGTCAAATCGCAGCTCCAAGGTGGCCAAACCACATTAGCTCTGCGGCTGATAATGCGATCTTCAAAAATAGGGCGCATAACATCGAGTATAGCTTTGGCTGTGTGGCACGTAGCGCCGTCCTGTTGAAACCAAATGTTGCCAATATCCACCTCATCAATTTTTGTGAACAAAAATTCGTTCAACATGGCCCGATAACGATCGCTATTGATTGTAACGGCCACTCCTTGCTCATTTTCGAAGAAAAATGGTCAATTATGCCTCTGGACCAAAATTCGTACCAAACAGTGTCTCGTTTTGGGTACGTCGGCTTTTCAATGTATGCGTGCGCGTTTTCTGTGCGACAATTTTGCTTGTTTACGTACCCGCCAAGATCAAAATGAGCTTCATCTGAAGAGATGATTTTTTTTGCAAAATCGGCATCTTCTGCAAGTCGATCGCAGCCCCACTTTGCGAAGCGAAAACCGTATTGGATGGTCACTTGGCTTCAACTTCTACAACCAATTGGACTTTGTATGGCGTCATACCAAGGTCTTAATGCAAAATGCGTCTCAATGATGTTTCTGAAATGTTCAATTGTTGCGAACGACGGTGAATTGATGTTGATGGCGCTTCATGCACATTTTCTGCCACAGCAGCAATATCCTCAGGTGTACGCACTGTTTTTGGCTTTTCATGTTTTGGTTTATCGATGAGGATGCCAGTTTCTTTGACTTTTTTCGCAAGATAACGAACATACGCAGCTGACGGTGTTTATCTTCTCCCAAAATCCGTACGCAATTTTCGCACAAATTCTGCAACATTACCATGATTTTCAAAGCAATGTCGCAATATTTCCCAGCGTTTTTCAAGCGTATACACAACCATATTCGTTCAGCGGCAGGATAAAACTAATTATCTGTCAAATCAAACATGAGCTAAGTGTTACCATTCACGAAATAAGCAATAGTTGAAAAAAAAAACGTTAGATGGCGGACCCTTATTCTTTTTGACCACATCAATCTTCAGAGATCAAGTGTGAACTAGTGGCTCTTATATTGGTTATTCGTTGTCTTGAAATATCGCCCTAAACTTAGAAACCCTCTATCGCATAGACATTAACTCAACAATAGGTAAACTTGTACAGATATGAACCGAAATTCGCAAAGAAAAGATCGGGACAGCAATTAATAGAGAGAGCATCAAGTTTGCCTGCAGCAATGTAGTTATAATACGCAGCACTTATAGTATAAAGAGAACACTGAAGATGGCAAATAGCTGAAAATGTTTCACAAACCAAATTTGTTGAGGGTCGACGTAAAATCATACTTGAACTTATTACTACCGCTTTCAATACGATTTATATTTTTTTCGCATGCCTTGCCGATGCTGTCCTAGACATCCTACATGTGTTCAGATAACCTCAAATGTTTTTTGCATGTTCGTGGCAGCCGCTAGACTGTTTTCGAATGAGGCATGTATTTAAAGTAAATTCTGCTCTGGCTGTATGTGTAAAGCTCTTAAATAGGGTCAGCGTTGAGAACACTGTCTTATGTTGTCTGCCCAATGTATTGTAACAACCCAAAGAGATATTAATAACTTCAGTGAGATAAATAATGTTGAAAGGAGCAACTGACAGGCAATTAATTGAAAATGTTATACAACTATATATCGGGATCGACGCCCTAAACTTTAATCTCTTACCGTAAACTAAGAATCTTTCACCATTTTTAAGGGGCTTTAATTTGGTGAAAATATAATTTTTAAACTAAAAAGAAATTAAAATTTAGTTTTTAGATTTCTTTTCTGGGGTATAACATGAAGCCCAGAGTGGCTGTTCTAAGGAGTTGGATTTCAGAACTGTTGCCGAGCTCATATATAAACTTGTATATATATAGTTCAAACTAAGCTCTTATTTAGAGTTCTCACAAAAGGATGTAATCCTTTTAATAGTGCTTTTCACGCATGACATAGTTTCGTTTTTTTATATAATTCTTTCTTTTGAGGAACAAAGAGAGCGGTTCCAGATATCATTAGTATACCTTCCCTTTCTAAGCAAATGTAGTCTTCACAACCAAAAAGTAAAAAATCTAACTAAAACTATTGTTTTAGTTGTTTTCAAAATAACACTCCCTATTTAAGTTTTTATTTTGAGTTAAATGTCCTTTATAGTGGTTTGTAAATATTTACAGGATTTGAAAAGTTGTGTTCTATTGTTTGACTTTGTGTGCTTTGTGAGAATTAAATAATAAGAACATTGAAATGGATGTTTATATTGTTATTGGATTTGCAAAAGCAAACAAAAGCCAGAAGGAAGGAGAATGAAAAAGGGAAAGAATAATGAAACCGAGCCTTATATTTCTAATGTCCTTAACATTAAAGTACAAAAAAAAGTCTCTTTATTAATTTCTAACGTTCTGTGTACAAACACACATATGTTTTGATTCATTTATAATTTTAATATATTTGGCGTGTCATATTTCATTAGCACGAATATGCACAGGTTATTTTACCGAAGCAAAGAATAACCATCAAAATATTAGGGGTATATATTTTCTCTTGTTTATTTCAACTCTTTAAAATTTATTTATATAAAATAGTTATCACTTTACGATATAACTCATGATTTTGAAATTCAATTCTGAGAATTACACGTGAAACTAGTTCCAAAAATAAGAACTTCTTTTGCAAATTTTTAGGCTCAAGATAGATTTTTATCACTCTTTCTATATTTTAACACGCCTATACCTTGGTTTATCGTATGGAATATCTCTTTTGAGTCTGAAGAAAAGTTGTAGATATTGATTAGGAGACAAAAATCGATACAAACCTACCCGAAAAATTTACTTCCACTTCGTTAAAATGCTCATTTTTGACATTTTTTGCTCAATTACGTGATTATATTTTAAAGGGTTTTTTTTAGCAAGAAGTTTGTTTTCTAAAACAATTTAAAACAAAAAAAAGCGATTAATTTGATTAAAATTTTTATTTAATTACGAAGGCAAAAGTTCGGCAATTATGAATGAAAATGATATCTGGGAAATGGCCATTACGACCACGCTGCCAGATTTCGATTCTTTCGTCGACATTTTTAATTACTTTAATTACTTTATCGCAAAACGGCGGTCCTATTCCGTAATCACATCACGGATTTTGAGTTTTAAGACTAAAATCGGTTCGATTGGCTCCATATAGACTTTGTCCTTAATACAGGCTCACAAATTTCCCCCCCGGGGGCACATTTGTCGGTCTTTATAGAATACTTGACTATCTAGATCTGTGCAACTGGGGGAAAAAGGGAGCCCAGTCCCCTGAAGGCAGCAGGGGTCAACTGGGAACTCCACGATATTTCCATGGGAATCAGTAGGCTCGCAGAGTTCCGTTATTTGTCTCTTTAGACATTTAACTGTTCTCTGGCTGATTATTGAGGTTGGGCCCTATATGGGAGTATCGTGGTAGTTGTGGTTTCGCGGCCCCAAGCATGAATGATTATGGTGGCCAGGATCATCTCGCCAGTAATAACACCCACAGGTGAATGATCCAGATCCAGTCAGCATGCTAGACATGTGTTCTGAAGGAGTTGGATGGTCTCCAACTGTTCAGCAAGGAGTGGTGGGTTGCAGCCCTGCTCTGGAATCACTAAAGTTGCAACTAGGAAAGACCTGTCTTCGGCTTCTTAGGGCGAGAATGGCGCTACATACCATTCACAGTGGTTTGACCACCATCTGGTTAGGGCTAACAGCCAGTTACAGATGTAAATCAAATTACGCAATAGGCCCACAAAAAATAATCCAGTGGTCTTAAAGCACACAAAAGCGTAGTTCCGCATTTCTAGCTTCATCAGCGAAAAAAAAAACGGCGCAATCATGCTTCCAGACTACATAGCGCACTATACAGAGACACGTTGAGCATGTAAAGGCTACTCAATAATCGCTCTAGGATTTTCAGAAGCCTAAATGCGGCAATTTTGCTTGTTGACACACCCTGACAAGTGAAAATAAGCTTCGGCTGACAAAATGATATTTTTAGGAAAACCAGCCGGGTGTTCCTGAATGATTTGAGTGAATCTACGGCATTGAACCTTGTAAATCAAATCCTTACACAAAATTCACCTTGCGGTGGTTTTGTGTAACCTAATTGTTGAGAACGTCGAGGAATTGACAAATTTAAATCTTTTCCAACTCTGTGGGTCACGGCTACGATATTTTCAGTTGAACGACCCGGTCTTCTTGTATCGAGCCTTAACGACCAAATTCTTAATAGCGATCACGGGTTTTTAATTATTTTAATGCGATGCGTCAAAAATCTAAATGTCAAAACAATTATTATGTAGGTGATGCCATAATTGAAAAACAACTAACACAGAAAATGTTGTTGAAAAACCCGATACTTTTTGAAATAAAGCTTGGCATTTGCGGTATGATTTTTCGCTAATATTTTGCTCTGCATGCTTTTACTCTCCAGGAATTATATCAAAAATCTAAATTTGTTTGTGATAGTCCTCAATGTTATCGATTTCGATTTGGGTTACCGGTTGCGGTGCATTATTTTCAATAGCGGATGTCCAATCTGCATGATTCACATTGGGTGTGCTGGTGGAAACTGTTTCGGCTTAAAGGAATACATTATCTATAGTCGTGGGTTTGGGTGGATCAATCAATAACCGGAATTTATGTATGCACAGAACCTGGATTCTTTATTACGTCCAGTTAATTTTTGCATTCAAATTACTGGCTTCATAATCGATAACTGTTCACGTTGTTTCTTAATTATAAGAGTATTATAACCACTTTTTGCTTCCTCAGTAACCAGTTTTTTTCAGTCCTGTTCGCCTCTTTTTTGGAACAATATGACAACAAACGTAAAAAAATCCAATTTTGGGCACTTGTTGTTTTCCATATTAAAATATTCAATGTTCTTCTGGTAATTCACTCTGAACAAAAGGGTTGCTTATTCCACAGCCTTTAAATTATCAATGCTGCCAACTTAAAAAAACGAACAATGCAAAAGTTTTTCTTTGCGGGCTACTTTCTCAGAATTGAGCCCTTAATCAATGAGCTCTAAAATGTTGTACTGTGTTATTAAAATGTTATTTAAAATAAATCCAAAGAAAATATGCAAACGTCTTACAGGGTTCGCTTTTTTCGGCCAACGTCTGAAATTCTGCAGGAACTAATGGTAAATAAAGTCTACTAGTTTGCATATTTGTTGGGTTCATTTGGTTTTCCATTAATGGCATCCTTCACCATGACTTCAATTCTTCACCTCACTATACAGTTTCTCTTTTTAGTTGAATCGACTCTTATCTTCCAGTTTAGCTTGATTCCGGGTCCTCAATTCCATTTTACATTTAGCAAGCAATGTTTTAGAGTAACTGGAGTACGCTGCTGTTACTTGGTTGATCTTTAACTCTGGGAGCACATTAGACTAACCTGTCCCTTTTCTAGTGCGATTAGTTTCGAAGTCTTCATTAAAAATAATCTTTCGAAAATAAGGTCGGTCAAGCAGTATTTATTAATATTACATTGTACGAGCGCATGATAACTTGTTAGATAGTTTTGCTAGAATTTCATGTCCGTATACATATTCATTTTGATAAGGTTGTAATAAAGGGTTCGCCAAATAACTTTTTTTCTTTTAAATGCCATAAACAAAAATATTGAATATTTTCCCAGATTTCATTTTTATTTGAAAGTACAATCCTTCCGGTTAATAATGGAAAATAACTTCATTTAAATGGCTGCCTCGGCTGGCCATGCAGTAGCCTACACGATCGGTACAATTTTTAAGCACATTATCGATTGTGTGCAGCTGTATTTCACCAATGGCTTCACGAATATTGTCCTTTAATGCGTCATTTGTCTCCGGCTTGTCGGCGTAACACTCATCTTTTACGGCACCCCACAAATAATAGTCCAACGGCGCCAAATCGCAACTCTGAGGTGGCCAAACGACATCAGCTCTACGGCTAATAATGAGATCTTTAAAAATCGGGCGCAAAACATCGAGTGTGGCTTCGGCTGTGTGGCAACTAGCGCCGTCCTATTGAAACCAAAATGTTGCCAATATCCTCCTCTTTAATTTTTGTGAACAAAAATTCGGTCACCATGGCGCGATAATGATTGCCATTGACTGTAACGGCCACTCCTTGTTCATTTTCGAAAAAAACGGCCCAATTATGCCTCTGGGCCAAAAATCGCACAAAACAGTGACTTGTTTTAGGTGCGTCGACTTTTCAATCTATGCGTGCGGGTTTTCTGTGCCTCAAATGCGACAATTTTCCCTATTTACATACCCGCCAAGATCAAAATAAGCTTCATCTGAAAAGATGTTTTTTTTTTTTTTGTAAAATCGGCATCTTCTATAAGTCGATCGCAGGCTCACTTAGGGAAGCAAAAACGCATTGAATGGTCAATTGGCTCCTGAACCAATTGTTGCTTTATGAATAATATCTCTGAAATGTTCAATTGTTGAGAACGACGGTGAATTGATGTTGATGGCGCTTCACGCACACTTTCTGCCACAGCAGCAATATTCTCGGGTGTACGCACTATTTTTGGCTTTTCACGCTTTGTTTTATCGATGAGGATGCCACTTTCTTTGACTTTTTTCACAAGATAACGAACATACGAAGCTGACGGTGCTTCTCTTCTTCCAAAATCCGTACGCAATTTTCGTACGCACATTCTGCAATGTTACCATGATTTTCAAAGTAATGTCGCAATATTTCCCAGCATTGTTCAAGCGTATGCACAACCATATTAGTTTAGCGGAAGCATATCACTAATTATCTGTCAAATCGAACATGAGCTAAGTGTTACCATTTACGAAATAAACACTAGTTGAAAAAAAAACGTTAGATGGCAGATCCTTTATAACATAAGTTTTATTACTTTCATAAGCAAATTTTAAGTCAAACATCACGGCAAAGAAGCCTAAAACCAATCGTAATTTACAGACGGAAAGGAAATAAAAAAATTACAAGAACCCAGTAATTTTTATTGAACTATACGGGGTTTTGATATATTAAAATTTAAGTTTAATGCATTATTACTGTACCACACCGTCCTGTACCTTTCACAATTCTACTATACTTCACAAGAAAATTTTAGCAAACGTATGCATATTTGCTATAAATGTAGTGAAGGATGGAAGCACTATGTGCTAGATTTCTTAAAAATAAAATGTATTTAAAAATCAGGCTTTATTTTTGGACCAAGAGATATCAACAATCTTAAAAAAATATCTATGGTTAGAATTAAATTTATAACTTTAATAAATTGTTATTTAATCATAAAATAAAAGCGATGGTAACTTTGTTGTCTTTACAGTGAATAATGACAACTCAACTTGAATTAATTAATTTGTCCAGCAAGTGGTATTTATACAGCTGTTTTAAGCAGTTATCGCATATATAAATATATTCTACTTTAACATCATCCATATTGTTGTTATATTATTCACTTTAGTTGCCGCTTGGCTGTATGTTTTGTATTTTTCTGTGTTAGTTGTTTTTCTTTTCTGTTGTTAACTTATTTGGTAGAATTTCTTATTAGAAAACTAAGCAGTTTTTAAAAGGCACAGCCAGTGGCGTAACAATAGGGTGGCAAAACGGCAAAATGCCACGGGCCCCGAGCCAAAAGGGGCCCCCTGGTCAGAGAGGGCCGCGAGCACAGAAGGATCCTAATCTGTATATTAATACGTCCAAAGCTTTGGGACTCCTTTTTACGAAAAATGCGCGGACGCAGGAGCATAACATTTGGCACACTTATAGTTTATGTGTAGGAGAAGTGCAGAGCACTAACATTTTTCATTAATAAAGCTTACAAAGTACATTAAATCAATAAATAAAACATTACACACACTACCATGCATTTCACACACACATGTTTCTTTTGTTTTTCAATTTGATCAGAGACATAGAGAACTGCCATATCAAAAAGTGAGCTACTTATGCTCGGGGAATCCCCGTTTTATATTTTGTAAGGACGTATAAAAAAAGCTCCAGTCCCACTATTACGCCTACGTACGTCATCTGATTGTAAGAATTGGTTGCTTGTGTGCAATTCAAGCAAATTTAATAAGTGAATTGTGAAAAAATTAGTTACAATAATGTCTACTCGGTAAGAATTTTATTCTAATGTTTGACATAATTATAATTAACCTATGAAAATAATAATTTACATCACCGATGGTAAAAGTTGAAATTAGAGGTGATATTCATATTTAAAATCAAATAGTAATGATTCTCATGATGCAGTTTTTTGTGGCCACTTTTTGGATTTTGTTAGGTTATCAGTTTTTCATTTAATGAAAAATGATTATAAACATTTTACGTTTTGTTTCCAGAAAATATATGAGTGGAAGCGAAAAACGAAAGCGAAAGAAGGAGTCTGAAGAGAAAATTATAAAGTTACCCAAAATTAGTCAGTATTTTAAGAATTACAATTTTATTGACCAAGAGTCAAATGAGCAAAGCGATGACAGGGCTGAAAATGACGTGCACAAAAGTGGCGGTACTGCAGAGCCCGATGACAGTGAATATTCAAATCTAGATCAACAACAACCAAGTACGAGCACAACTCAAAGTGATTCATTTCTGGATATAGAAAAATTAAAATCTTCGCCATATGTTACCGATAAGGGTAATTTTAAAGAACTCAATCATCAAGTAAAACGGTTTGTGATTGAAAACGGACACTGTAAATCTAAAGGCCCCTTTTTAAGGGACAGTAACAATAGATCTTTCTTGGAAAAATATTATTACACTGTTTCTAAATCTGGCGTAAAATTAGAACGTACATGGCTGTCTTTTTCTCTGTTGCTTCAAAAGGCGTACTGTGAACCATTTTTGTTTGTTCTCAAATAGAACATCTAAAACTAAAAATGCGCAAGATGTTTGGATTGAAGGCTATAGCGATTGGAAACATATTGTTGAAGCTATAGAAAGACACGAGACATCGAGAGAGCATTTGCATTGTTGTTTCGTATATCAACAGTGGAAGTTACATGGAACTATAGATGAAGAGCAAGAGTCTATTATTAAGAAAGAAAAATCTTTTTGGCGCCAAGTACTCACTAGACTTCTTGATGTTACTTTGACGCTTTCAACGTGTAATTTAGCTTTTCGCAGGCACAGAGAAAATATATCAGACATCGCCGTTTCCAGTTCAAAAGGAAATTTTTTAAGTATTGTGGAGTTATTAGCCAAATACGATCCTATTTTACATGAGTTGTTGAGCAAACCAAAGGGCCAGATAAAATACTTAAGTCCAAAAATACAAAATGAGCTGATAGCTGTTCTGGTTCAAAAAGTAGAAAAAGCTCTGATAAATGAAATAGTCACCGCACCATTTTATTCCATTATATTTGACACTACTCAAGATATTGCCAAAACAGATCAATTGTGTGAACTTTACCGTTACTGCGTTATCGAGAAAGATGAGAATGGAACTCCAAGGGCGCTCGTAATTAAAGAAACATTTTTGGGATTTCACGAAGTTAAGGATCAAACTGCTTCAGAAATATCCAAGCAGATAATAAAATCCATTGATGACAAAAATATTTCTCTGCACAAGTGTCGTGGGCAAGGGTACGATGGAGCTAATAACATGAAAGGCACTTATGGCGGAGTTCAAAAACTGATAAGAGATATCGAACCAAATGCGGTGTATGTTCATTGTGCTGCTCATAATTTAAATTTGGTTGTTAATGATGCGGTAAAAGAGGTTACAGAAATGCAAACATTCTTTGAAACTGTGCAACAGATTTATAATTTTTTTGGGCATAGTATTAAAAGATGGAATATATTATCAAGCTTTTTAACTAACAAAGAAAGCGAGACGGGGGTGTCTTCAAAACCGTCAAATCCAGTAACATTAAAAACATTAAATCCAACCAGATGGGCAGGCCGTTTCGATGCAATTTTTGCTTTAAAAGTTCGGTTTATTGAAATTCAAAAAGCTCTGACAAAAACTATTTTATTAAGTTTCAAAGCAAATGAGAGAAATGAAGCTATTTTACTGAAGAAGAAGCCGGAAAACTACAACTTTATTGTTCTACTGGTTTTCCATTGTAAAATATTACAGACCATCGACGCGGCTTCTAAAGCACTTCAATCTAAGAACATCGATCTTTAAATTTCCTCAAATCTTTTGCAAGTCTGTCTGGAAGATCTTGAAAAGTACCGAAAAGAATTTGAAGATTTGAAAATGCAAGCGAATAATATTGCAGTGAAGTGGTCTATAAACCCGAAATTTTCAGAAACTCGTCAGAGGAAAGTGAAACGTCATTTTGATGAAATTTGTGAGGATGAACGTCTCCAAGATTCTGAAAGCTTCTTTAAAGTGAACATATTCTATCGTGTATTAGACATCATCATTAATCAACTGAGATCGCGTTTCCTTGGAATGAATGAAGTTGTTTCCAATTTCAATGTCTTGCAACCTGCCACTTTGCGAAATTTAAATGATAACGATTTATTAGAAAAAGCTTTAGTATTTGTCAATCTATATAACAAAGACATATCGGTCTCGTTTGCTAAGGAAATTCTCAGTTTTAGGTCCGTTTTTCGACACGAAATAGAAACGTCATCTTCTATAACAGAACTTGCCGACTTATTGATCATAAAAAACCATTTCATTTCTGCAAGCTTTCCTGAAGTGTGCACTGTATTTCTGCTATTTATAACCATCCCTGTAACTACTGCTAGTGCCGAGCGATCATTTTCGAAATTGAAATTAATAAAAACTTATTTAAGAAATTCTATGGGACCGGAAAGGTTAAGCGGCTTAGCTATTTTATCCATCGAACATTCCATGGCCCGAAGTTTAAACTTTGATGATGTCATTAATACTTTTGCTGAACAAAAAGCCAGAAAAAAAGGAATTTTAATAATTGTTTGATACTAAGACAAAAATTGTTATTTCATTTTAATTCGCTCTCAATTATTGTTTTTTTTTTTATAATTATATCGTTCGTACCTACTTATATAGTAATTTATTGTAAAATAAAAAAATACTATATCATTTGTTTAGCTTCTTTATATTGGGGGAGGAGAGAAAGAAGGGAGGGCCCCATCCGGCGAATTTGCCACGGGCCTCAAACGGTATAGTTACGCCACTGGGCAAGGCGTTAATTATTTTCTTTTAAAACATAACAAATCATCTTCGTAACAACATGTGAGTGTTTGTGTGTGTGTGTGTATGTGGAGTTCGTCTAATCAACTTAATAGTTTTTTTAATTACGAGTTATTCACTGTATTTTTATTTCTCAAATTGGTGGATTAATTACATGATGTCAGCAATATACACGATCTTAAGTAGATATAAGACAAGAGTACTGATAACAGATGTAGTAATTCATCGCAATTTGGCTCAACATTGTGCCACTGTCTAATTTTTCATGTGTACTCTAAAATCAGCACCAAGCTGTTCAAATAATTTTTTCTACTTTAATAAATTTAAAAGTTAAATTATACCTGAACTTAAACTGACGTAAAATAATCAATAAAACACTAAAATAATGCTGCTGACAATTTCAAGAAGTAAATGTTAGTTGTAAGGCAAGTTTAAGTCGATACATTTCTTTAAAAGATTTTGATGTTAAATTTTAAAATAGCACTATGGCGCCACATTATAAATTATATAAACTTTTATTTTTAATAATAAAACATTTTATATTTTTACTACTCGCATGATGAAAAAGATACTATTTACTAACAGAAATTGTAATCTCTTTTAAGAACTGTGTCTGATTTCCAAGATAAGCGGCAAGAGTTTTTATTTTAGAAATAATATTTATTTTCAAATGCTTATTTTTTAAAAATTTCTAAATAGGTTGACTATAGCTGTCACCGTTTTATCTTACGAGTTTATGCAAATAACAGGTAGTTTTCATTTTTTTTATTTCAGCTAAAATTTTAAAACAAACATCACTTAGATAGATAACAATAGATTAAAGGTTAAAATACTTGGAACAGTTTTCTTAAAAATAAAGTATATTCCAAAAAAATAGATAATAAATCAAGCAGGAACACGTGCAACTTATACATATATTAAGGAGGTCCGTATCGTACGTCGTACAACCTTTAATTTTAAATTTTACTTGTTCAACTGCTTTTAAGGTTTAAAACCTTAAGAAAATGTTTATAGAAATCTAATCTGCTCTCGATACAATTTTTTATATTCATTTTATGTTCAATTTAGCAGACATTAAAAAATCACTCTATTGGGACACCCTTTAATTTTTTTTACTTTATTTTGCTATTAAGTAAATAATTGACCTATAACAGACTGAAATAGGATTTGTCAACACAAAGTTTGTATTCATAGTAGATGCATTGGTAATTGTTACAATAATTCAATTTCGCTCGAAAATCACTTTAAAATGATTAAAATCCACTATAAAGATGGTGGTTCTGTTAAAGTTACATTTCTCCTTCTGAGACCAAAATGATGCAAAATGTGTAAACACCAAGGCGTGTTAGATCGGCTCGTTTAACTGAAAAATTTGCAGCCGTGAGCCACAGTGTTGAAGCAGATCTAAATTTATTAATTCCTCGACGTTGTCAACAATTGGGACTATCCAATACATGGCGAATTTTGCGTAGGGTTGTGACTTTGAAGCCTTACAAAGTTCAACTGGTGCAAGAATTGAAGCCAGCCGATGCCTTCGTAGTAGATGCATTGGCATCTACATGAATTCATGAATTCAATTTCCCACAAAAATCGCATTAAAATAGTTAATTCGCATTAAAATAACTAAGTCCATTCCTCGAGGTTCTCAACAATTGGCGTTAACGAAACCTACCACATGGCGCATTTTGCTTAAGGATTTCACTTTGAAGCCATACAAAGTTCAACTAATGCAGGAATTGAAGCCGACCGACCATTTACGTCGTCGTAGATTCTTTTAATTAATTAAGGAACAACGGGCTAGTTTTTCTGAAAAAATCACGACGAAGCCCATTTTCACTTGTGAGGATATGTTAACAAGCAAAATTGGTGCTTTTGGGCTTCTTAAAATCCTAGAGCGATTATTGAGAAGCCTCTGCATGCTTAACGTGTGGTCTGCAGGCGTGATTGGGCTGTTTTTTTCGAAGATGGGTTTGAAAATGAGGCAACGGTCAATGGATCACACTATCGTGAGATGTTAACAATTCACTGACATATTTTTTCAATAGAACGATGCCACATGTCACACAGTCAATGAAACGATCAATTTATTGCAAGCCAAATTTTTCGATCGCATAATACCACGACAGTCAGCAGTTAAATGGTCAGCCGGATCGTACGATTTAATACCACTGGATTATTTTTTGTGGGTATATGTTAAGGGCAGGGGGTCCATACGAAGCCAATTGAATCGATTTCAGCTTTTAAGTTTAAAACCTTTGATGTGATTAATGAAACAAGACCGCCATTTTGACAAAAAGTGATTAAAAACTTTGAGGAAAGAATCGACATCTGTCAGCGGGGTCGTTCATTCATAATGGTTGAACTTTTCTCTTCGTCATATAATAAAAATTTGAATCATCTTAATCTAAAATTGTTTGTTTTATTTTGTTTTAGAAAACAAATTTCTTGTTGAGAAACCCTTTATAAGAAACTTAATGGCAGCCAATTTAACAATAAAAAAGATAATAATCATATCTTTATAGTGTTTAGTGTTATTTCCAAGCAGTAATTCCATTAGTTCCTAAAGAGCACTTGACAGTGATTTCATCTGGCTGTAATGGTTTTTATAAAAAAAACCTTATTAATCATTTTTACCTTAAATGTTATAATGCGTCTTATTATCACATTCATTCAGTCCAAAGTGAAGTTGACCTCTAAATTAATTTCTATAAAATTTTATAAAAAATAAAAAATTTAAAAAAAAAACGACAAAATAAACCACAAAGTTATGGCCAACTGGTGTTGGTGTTGCCACCCCAAATATCTGAATGACAAAAAATTATCTGTTATTTTTAAATTTATTTAAATTCTTAAAAACATGCATGCATAAAATAGCAATAAAGTACTATCAGGAGCTAAGATACCTAACGATAATTTTACAAATGACAAGGATATGACTCTATTTAATAGTTTTGAAAAAAAAAAATAATTTTATATTTATTTTAATTATAGGTTTTAAATAGCATCCTTATTATATTTGAAACAATAATTGCACATTATTTTAAATGCTTTCCTATAATTATAATATTATTATCCTTTTATCCTTTTTAAATGCTTTTAAGTCTTTGTGATAGATTTGTATCATTTTCAGTCATTAAATGGCTGTTATGTGACAATTTAAAGCGAAAGAATAATTAACAGTTGCGATAAATAAAGAAGAAGAAGAAAAATAGGAACTGAAATGTGTAAAATGGTATTGAAATGATTGTCATCATTGTCAAATTTATAGGGCACACATATGTTTTCGTATATACGAGTATAAAAAAACTTACGAGCACTTTAAAATATAAAAGCTTTTATAGAAATATTTTACACTTACCAATACACATACACACTCACTTATGGATTTATATACATATTTACGTTTTTGTGATGTTTCACATATTTAAATAGCAGCAGTTGAAACACATAACTTTTTTAATAGACTTATCTACCGCCTAACAAACTGTCCCTTTAAAATACGAATTTTTAATGGAAGCAATAAAAAACAGAGAGCTTTAAAGGAATGATTTTAATTATTTGCTGTTTCAAAAATAAAACAAAAACTTTGTCATGAAATTTAAGACATGATACTTTAGGCAAAACCCAACCTCTAAGAGTAGTAGTTTCTGCTCCATAAAAAATCCGTTTTGTCGCAACTTTACTTTTTTTATTGGTGGAATGAATTTAAAAAATAAGAAGAAGCATCAATTTCGATGAAGCGTTGAACTAGCATAATAAGCGCATAATAAATAGTGTTCGTTTTAGGCATTTTTTAATATGGCTGATATTCCACACACACCAAAAATTTATTTGATATTGAGTGCCTTTTATATATAGAACATTAAATTGGCAACACTTTTTTTAAATGGCGGCCTTTCTTTTAGCTATAAAGTGTTTTAAGTTTAGTTGGGTTTGAAATGGATTGACGCCTGAAAAATGCTTCCCAATTGTGCAAATTGGTTCCGAAACAATACTGCCTTTGTTCTCGATTTTCACAACTGAATTTTGTTTAGGGATTAAACTCATTTTTATTTCAATGGGTGCGTTCATAACCAAAGCTGACATATTTTGAAATACTCCTACATCCAGAAAACCTGCTTGTTTAAAGCGTGGTATTATTAGAATCGCATTTCCTTAAAAACGATGCTGGTTAGAACATTACGGGCAATGGTGCCTGCTATAGAGCCATCATCAATGGAACACCCTGTGCAGCAGCTGCGTTTTCAGCAGGAGGCGGCAACATGGCACAAAGCTAGTGCCACAATTGAACTATTGCATGAAAGCTTGATAATCTTATAGGCTCACGTTTCAGGCCCAAGAATTAGCTGCCGAGATCATGCGGTTTAAAGCCGCTAGTATACGTCGGTAGGTCTGAAATGATTAACCACATAGAGAACAACATTCGCCGCATTATTTTCGATATATGGTCACAAATGTTGTCGAAAGTCATCGAAAATTGGACCTCCAGTGTAGACTACGTCCAATCCAGCCGTGACGTTTATATTAGCAGAAGTCTTATTTAAATAATAATGCCAGGAGATTATCTTTCGAATAAAGAAAATTTCATGTCATTGTTAAATGCGGCAATTTTGCTTGCTGACATACCCCGAAAAAAGAAAATGGGCTTCGTCGGAAACAATCATTTTACCAGAAAAGCCAGTCGGTTGTTCCTGAAAGAATTAAGCGATTCTACGGCATAAAATTTCAAAATTTTTATCATAACTTTTAGTTGAAAAAATAATATCCAAAAAACAAGACAAGATTATTTGATAAGTTAATAAGACCCCAATAAAAAATAATAAAAACGTGAAGCTGTCCATATGGAAAAGTTTTGGTATAAAAGCCTGTGCAGTTGCTTTAGATAAAATTAGTACGGAATGCTTTTTGCTGAAGCAGCATTATGCTAACGATTACACAACTAATAATATCAGCCTTTTTGGCTATAAGCTTAATAGAAGTAGTTCTAGGTGGAAAAAGAACAGTGTCGAATGATGAGTGGGACAACTATAAAGTAAGTTAATTTTGAATTATTTAAATAAATATTTTTGTTTATAAAAAAATGTTTAAAACTCCTCAGGCAACTTACGATAAAATCTATCGAATTCGAGAAAGTGAGCAACGTACAAGGGACCGTTATGCCGAAAACAAAGAGGTTATTAAAATACATAACGAGTGGTATAGACGTCGTGATATTACATACGGCTTGGCCATTAATCAATTCACCGATATGGTTACCGATGAAGACGCTATAACACTGTTTCCTGAAGCCACATTTTCAGCAGATTCTAATGCGAGAGAACCACCAACAGTTCCGCCAGCCGCTTCCTCCTACGATCCCCGTAATTTGGGACTAAAACTTAATATCGAAGATCAAGGTTACGAGTGTAGCAGTGGCTGGGCTTATGCAGCTGCCAAATCAATAGAATTATTTAAAGCGTACGTAACGAACAATAAAAATTTTTCTTCCTTGTCTGCTCAAAATTTAATAGATTGTGCTGGACAGCGCTTCGGCTGTAAATTTCAAACACCACAGACGGCTTTTAATTATTTAACAAAGAAGAATAAAAGTTTATTATTCGAAAAAGATTATAAAAATTTTAAAAGTGCAAAGCGTCCGCATAACTGTATGCGACTGATTAATGTTGAAGATTTGCCGTATGTAAATTTGTCCGCATATTCGACACTTAAATATGGTGATGATGATTCCTTAAAGAAATATGTTTCGGCTGGTATGCCCGTGGTGGTAGAATTTAATCCAGCTTCATTTCAGTTTCTCCACTATTCAGAAGGAATTTTTCAACAACCCGTCTTAGGTAGAGGTTCTCATTTTATGGTTGTGATTGACTAAAAAGGACTATTGGCTTTTTCAAAATTCATTTGGTACTTCATGGGGCATAGGTGGTCTAATGAAATATCGCCGATCAGCAGGTATGGTTGTAGCTAAAAATGCTATATTTCCATCTGTTTCCTAATTTGTGATTTCCTGTAATGTGTGATTAAAAATTTTTTTATTTTAAAAAATAATTTTTTATTTTCTGTAATTTAATTAATTAATTTCCTCGTACGAATAAAATTTTTTGTTATAAAAAAATTTTACATATTTCTTTGCGAGAAATTTCCCTTGACAACTTGGTTTGCCTCGAAAATATAACACTTGATTTGCTCACAAAAATTTTTGAATTGGTGTAAAGATGTTGTTTATTAATTTCCCTTGTAAAAGTATTTAATGTATTTTGCCTAAGAGTGGCTGTTTTCATACACATACTGACAATTTTTAACTTCTGGCCTGTTTTTGTAGCGGGTAAATTTCAAGTGGATGTCTATAACAATTCCAAGGATAATGCCATATAAATCAATATTTTAATCTCTTATGGGAACACCCTTTAATATAAAGGTTGAAATAAATTTTACTTCTTGGAAAAAAGAAATTTCCAGGTGTTTAACTATAACAGTTCAAGAGATACAGCCATATAATCGATTTATATTCTCAAATAACATCACCAATATGGACACCTTTTAATTTATAATTTTAACTTTTACACTTATTGTTATAGCCGACGCTATGTATAAAATTTTAACTGTCTGTCTATAACGTTTCAAACAATAACTCCATATAAATCAATATTTCTTGTTTTATGGCAACACCATTTAATATAAAGGGAGTATCAACGAGAAGTTTGTTTTCTAAAACAAAATAAAACAAAAAATTTAGATTAAGATAATTCAAATTTCTATTCTATTACGAAGAGAAAACTTCGGCCATTATGAATGAAAAGTGTTATCTGGCAAATGTCTACCATGACCACGCTGACAGATGTCGATTCTTTTATCAAAGTTTTTAATCCCTGATTCGTTAATCACATCATGGATTTGGAGTTTTAAGGCTCGGATTGGCTCCATATAGACTCTGTCCTTAACATAGCCGCACAAAAAAATAATCCACACGATATGGCTGGCCATTTAACTGCTGAGTGTCGTGGAATTATGCGATCGAGATATTTGGTTCGCAATAAATTATTTGTTTCATTGACTGTGTGACATGTGGCACCATCCACATATCAGTGATATGTGGATGGTGCCACACGATAACGTGATTTATTGAACGTTACCGCATTTCCAGCCTCATCTTCAAAAAAAAAGGTTAATCACTCTTCCAAACTATACAGCGCATCATACAGTGACATGCTGAGCATGTAAAGGCTTCTCAATAATCACTTTAGGATTTTCAGAAGCCTAAAGGCGGCAATTTTGCTTGTTGACATACCCTGTCAAGTAAAAAATGAGCTTTGTCTGAAAAACTATATTTTCAGAAAAACCAGCCGTTGTTCTTAAATGAATGGAGCGACTCTTTGGTGATGTGAATAATCGGTAGGCTTTAATTCATCTACCAGTTGAACCTTATAAGGCTTCTAAGTCATATCCTTACACAAAATTCGCCATGTGGTGGTTTTGGATAACCCCAATTACTGAGAACTTCGAGGGACGTCAACACTGTGGCTCACGGCTGCAATGTTTTCAGTCGAACATGCGTTGGTGTTCGCAAATTTTGTATCGAGCCTGACGACTCAAATTTAACGACCAAATTCTTAATAGCGGTTCTCCAAGGACGATTATGTTGTCCGAAAATATCACGAATTTTAAGAAATGTAACTTTAGCAGAACCATCATTTTCATAGTGGATTTGAATTATTTTTAAAGCGATTTTCGTGGGAAATTGAATTCATTGTAACAATTGCCAATACATCTACTACGAATGCGGTAAAAATGTCAAAATTATCATGTTATGGTTGTTGTCACAATTGAAAAATAAATTTCTGGTTGAAAAACCAACCCGATACAAACAAGTTGCATTTGATATGTAAATACCAAGGGACTGTGTCTACGATTTAATTCATATCCGCAATTCAAGCAACATATTTGCGTTGGTGATGCTACGGACTCTTGTTAAGGAATTTAAAGCATTACAGGGATACCCAATATTCCCGAGAGGGGATACCCAACCCTTAGTTTGTCAGTTTGATCGTATGTGCGTTTATTTTGATTTCGAATTTATACTCCATAAAATATATGAAAACAGTTTTAAAGTCCTTCTAAAACTGACAGTTTTTTTGGAAGTATAAGTTATTAGTATGTTATAATGTATTATCAGTAGAGCATTGAAAATAAATTTTCATTTCAGTTTCAAAGCATTAGACAAGCTTCGGCTATTGATATCCAATATCCCACTTAATTTTTTTATTAAGATGCAACAGTTCTTAACCAAATCTTAACCGCTTGAGAAATGAAATGATTTTAATATTAAATTGTGACAGAATTATTGCTTGAAATAACAACAACAACAATAACCTAGTTTGACAATTAATTTCGTTGTTGTAAAAAACTTAACTGTTTTATACAAGAGAGTAAAATAAAAGTTAGTTTTAATGCTTCAAAAAATATCTGAATCTTTCAAACGTGATGACAGGCTCAAACGAGAGACATACAGCACCTTGGCATTTGGGACAAAATGGTGCTGGGGTGCGATGAGTTTATCTTATTCTAGATAACTGCAATAGTCACGTATAATAGGAACTTCAACATATTAGGGTAGTAACCATGGAAGACAACAGTTGTCTGTAAGCGACTGAGACGTCAGTATTGTAAGTGATTCTCTAGTATCTATTGGCATAAGGTTTGCGACTATAAGTGGACATGTCTTAAGTGTAGATGCCATTTGAGAATCTATGTCTAAGGCGAGAATCTATGTCTAAGAAACTCATGAGGCAGAAGTTTGATAGTTATCAATGGATGGGCAGAAATCACTATAGTCGAAAGTAAATACTATTGAAAGCCTGAGCAGAGTCTCACTCTGATCGGGTGCCAGAAATCTCTGAGCAAATGACTCTAACCGAGAGTAAAGGCCGTTGAAAGCATGAGACTTCGTGACTATAGATCGGCTGCCAAAAATCTTCCAGCAAATTATTATAACTGACAGTAATGCTTATTGTAACCCTGATACTCCGTTACTATAGATCAGCTGCCAGAAATCCCTAAGCAACGAAGAAATTTTCAAAATTTAGGCTTTTCCTGAAATTTTGTGTCTCAATTACAATTACATCCAAATTTTAAACGAACAGCTCTTTAGAAACTTATACATTGTTTCTGTAAACAATATGATCCTCGTTTACATTCTCTTTTCCAGTTAAACAACTAATTTTCCTCTAAATGAACACTATTTTGTGTTTATGTATGTGTGTGTGTGTGTGTTGGTGTGTCAAAATTCATTTACACTTCTCATGACAAACTGTAATTAGGGGTTTTTTTTGCAAAATTTCTATACAAATAGAACAATACCACAACCATATTGGAACTCGTTCGTTGTTGTTGCTGTTGCTGTTGCTGCCGTAAATCACTGTTTTCAAACGTAATTGCTGAAATGAGTGAAATGTTGTGCGAGTAAAATAATAAGGCTTTTAAATAAACGTAAAAATGATATGACTCATTTGTTTGTTATTGTTTTAGTTGGACATAACTTGATTTCCAACAATATGACAAATTTTTAAAATGCATAAAAAAACCGATGGATGGGCCAGTTGAAATGGTTGTAAGCAAAGTTGTGTAATTAGTCAAAGAAACAATGAAAGCTGGTTACACGTGTCTAAATTGTGAAAATTAAACACAATAGATTCAAATTAATTTTCTTTTTTCTTATTTAAACTAAAACACCGTTTATGAGGCAGACCAGCAGGCATTTAGGAAAAACGTTCTAAATCAATTTAAAAAGGAAAACTTTCAACACAAAATATAATCTTGTTGCAATATAATGATTCATGGTTAATGGTTAGAAAGATTTTAGCATATCTCAACATTAACAAATCTCCTGGGCCGGATTGGTTTCCAGCTTCCATTAGCAGTACTTTTCGGCACGTTGTATTATGCCGGTGAATTTCTAAAGGTGCCCCTGTAGGCTAGTGGGAAGTGTACTTGCTTGTAAGTATGGGGGTTGTGGGTTCGATTCCCAACGAAGACCTTGGTTTTTTTCACTACAAAAATAAAAATTGACTGTTGGTGGGGCTGCTAAGCGATGAAGGCATAGTCACTGGTCGCTCTGCTGTCCTATACGGCAGTTAATTTCCTACTATCCCTCTACTTTCACCACCTGTTGCATCTATTCTCTATTACTTTCATAAAGAATGTAGCACGGTACTTGACTAAATAGGCATTGTTACCTGAAGTGCTACTTCTTCTCTTTAAAAAAAAAATTTTCTAAAGTGTTGGAATGTAACACCGTTCCCCAAACAGAGTGAGGTTAATGATCATGAAAATTACCGCTCAATTGCAGTTTGTTCTGCACGGTGATGGAAAATATGACTAATTTTCATCTTGTAAGGTACCTGGAGTCCCAAAAGCTTAATTGTTCCTATCAGAACAATGAGGCAACTCCAAACATCCTTTCGCAAAAAGTAAGGTGGTGACTTTAGATATCTTCAAGGCATTTGATAGACTGTCGCATTATACACCATTTGCCATTCGCATTCATTTAGCAATAGGCCGAACCGGTTAGATCATGATCTCGCAACAATCTCCGAATAGTGTAAAGTGAATAGAGTTGATTTTAATACCCGTAACACACAATGTTGCATGTTTACGCATGGATGTGTATTCGGAAATGATGCTGCATCTGTTATTATGGGTGATATAGGTTCTTGATGTTCTTGATACAAAAACACAGTGTGATGTTAGATGGATTAAGCACATTTTACAGATTTCTATAGAAGCTTTCAAGTGCTTTGGTTTCATAAAACGGTGTAAAAGATACTTCACTCCATCCGAGCTTCGTAATATTTATACCACGTGCATGCGCCGACACCCCACATTCTATTTTGGAGTTACTCTGCCGCGTAATTGAGACGGCGCACAATGTTGGAAGCCAATTCACGGGTGCGAAATGAGAATCTATGCGGCTACCAAATGTTTCTTTCAATGAATCTGTTGTGACACCAGCTGTGTGATATGTTGTGCTTTCGTTTTTAAAGAAGTATGGACCATAAAGCGTACAAAATAGTCAGACTTTCTGAAAGTAACGGTGTCTCACTTCATATACGGCAGTTTCGTTTATTGGCGTATCCATTTACACAAAAGTTAGCTTCATCGCGTAACAAAATTTGCTTATGAAAATCGGGTTCAGCAGCAACATCGTTTTGGGTCCAATTTGCACAATTTACAAACACTGTTTATTTGACAGGTAATGCGCGATAAGATTTACGTCAATAGGTAGCTGTGTAAGCCATAATCTAACGGTGGACCATACCACTGTAAAAGTCACCCGGGCCCCTCGAAGCCTTCGGATATATCTATCCTCAGGTCACTCCTTTTCTTTCTTTTTTTTTAAAGAGAAGTAGCACTTCAGGCAACAATGCCTATTTAGTCAAGTACCGTGCTACATTCTTTAGGAAAGGGATAGAGAAGAGATAAAAAACAGGTGGTGAAAGTAGAAGGATAGCCGGAAATTAACTGCCGTATATGAGACAGCACAGTGACCAGTGACTGTGCATTCATCGCTGAGCAGCCCCACCGACAGTCAATTTTTATTTTTGTAGTGAAAAAAAAACCAAAGTCTTTGTTGGGAATCGAACCCACAACCCCCATACTTACAACCTAGTACACTACCTACTTGCCTACAGGGGCACCATGACTCTGTAGTGGTGGTCACCAGTAACTGTAAAAGCGATGCTTTACAGAAGTGTGGACCACTGCTTTAACCAGGCCATTAACCACACCTAATAATTAGCTTTTCTGGATGTAAAGGTGTCTCAACATACACTTGGGGAATATCATCTTTCCAAATGCGGCAGTTTTGTTTAAGCAAAAGCTCACTTCGCTTAACAAAATTTGTTAAGGAAAAGCGGGTTCAGCAACAATATTGTTTTAGGTTCAATTAGCACAATTTACAAGCGTTGTTCACTTGACAGCTGACAAAAAAAGTGGTGCCAATCAAAATTCTATATGAGTGTAAAAATCCCAAACCTTCAAATTTCGCCATGTTATTAAGGCATGGCTTAAATAAGCTGTGCCATCAGCAAATGTAGTGCATGCGAATGCTATTTCCCAGAGTAAATATCAAATAGGTTCTAAAAACCTTCCCACGGGTATTAAGGTTTCAAGTGTTTGAAGTTAGTAAATCAATGTACTCTGAATTAATTTATGTAATAAGCCATGATGCCATATCATATCAAAAGCTTAAGAAACGTCGATGAAAAACGCTAAACAATATTTATTTTGCTCGAAAGCTGTTTTTACCATGTTTACAAAATTGTATGCTTTATAAATCAACTGTGTTATTTCGCAAAAAATTTTTATAATTATTTTTCTCATTCTTACTAAAAATTTATAAAATTAACTTAAACCGAATTAGCTTTGCTTAAAAATAAATTAAATCGAAATGTAAAAATTGTAAATTTAAAAAAAAGAATGTACTTTAACCATTTGCAGTTTTACAAGAAGTAGGTGAGAATTATTTAATATTATTTTATGACCTATTTTAGCAGGAAATGTATTTGCTTCGAATAAAGTATAGAAACTATAAAATAACCATTAACGTTAGATTTTAATAGTTAGTGGTTTTCCGCCCTCCTGATTTTTCTTTAAAAATTTTTGTCTTTACAAGAGGAAACATTATTTTGCGCTACACACTCTAAAAGTCAGTTAGTGGATTCTCTTTTTCTATGCTGCTACATTTCCGTTTCCCTTTGGCTGAGTTTGCAAAAAAGCAAACAAAATGTTAAAAAAAATATATATAAAATTTGAAATAATATATATTTAAAACATGTTAAAAAATAAACAAACAAAAAGTCTATGTATAAAAATCGCATTTATTTGTGGTAACAACAATTGGCAAGATAATAATAATATTTTGCTTGTTTGTGTTTTTTATTGCTGCAGGCTTTTGTGTTATGCTGGAGTATATGTTGACTGTAGGAGTATACATCTGGCTGTATTATTAAATTAAATTTTTTTTTATCATAAATCTTCAAGATAATAATTTTTAGCTGATAAATATGTGTGTACTATTTTGTAGTGTTTGCTTTTAAATAAGTTAAAAGAGATAAGCTAATTTACAATTTTAAGATATAAAACTTTAAAAATTTTATTATCTATCTAGAATACTAAAATGTTAAATAGATAAATATAAAATTGCGGTGAACAGAATATAATTATTTTTTAGATAAAAAAACTCCAGAAACAAAAAGAGAAGAGATGTTAGGGTTTACAGACTCAAAGATTACAAAATTAAAACACTGCAAAACATTTACTGACGGAAAAGTATGCAAATACATGAACATGAACCCAGGACCACCAACATTCAAAGCAGAACCGAAAGTATACAAAGCCAATGAGATCCATTATAAACTACAGACCTGTACGATCATATCAACTGGATAAACAGCCAGACAAAGACAAGATAAATTTACACAATACCTATGCGATACGTAATACACAAGACCTTGTCGAAAAACTTAAAGACATCAAGATAATTGAAAACACGCAACTCGTTTCCTTTGACCTCAAGGATCTATATTGCTCAACACTAACACACGAAGCCTTAGATATCTTACGCGACGCACTAAACAATTTTTATGGCACCAATACATCTCCGACATTATAGATATTGCTAATTCGATAATAAAATAGAACTACTTTAGATTTAATAACTACTTTTATAGTTTTTTAGGTGCGCCTATAGGTTAGTAGGTAGTGTACTAGCTTATCAGTCTGGGGGTTGTGGGTTTGATTCCCAACAAAGACCTTGACTGTTTTCACTATAAAAAATAAAAATTGACTGTCGGTGGGGTTGCTCAGTGATGAAGGCATGATCACAGGTCGCTGCACATGGGCCTTCTAGAAATGAAAGCTGTCCCGGTAGGCTAGTAGGTAGTGTACTTAACCTGCCAATCTAAGGGTGGTTGTTTTCACTACAAAAATTTCTACTTTCACCACCTATCTCATCTCTTCTCTATCCCTTTCCTAAAGAATGTAGCACGGTTATGACTAAATAGCCATTGTTGTCTAAAGTGCTACTTAACTTAAAAAAAAAATTACCTAATGGTCCCGGTATGGGACAACTCAACATCCGCAATCTTCATGAAAATTTTCATGCAATGTATCAAATCACTATAATGAAAATACTAATGAAAAACGCAGAATAACTCATTACTATAGATACGCAGATGACATCATATGCATCCTCTAACAAGATAACGCCAAACTAATTCCAACAGACCTAAAAGCGAGACACAGTAACACGACATACACAATTAAAAACAACAAGACAGAAATTTGCATTATCTTGATATCACAATAACACGAAGAACTGACTATTTAACATTTTCACATCTAGAGAAAACCTACTACGATGGATATTATCATTCATATCATCTCAAACCACCCTACCCAACATAAACCAGCAATATTTAAACATTTTAAACACAGACTTAAGATAATCCCACTTACTTCAGATAAGTATAACAAAGAGCTCGACACAATTTACACCGTAGCTAAAAATAAAGGCTACAAACACACTACTATTAACAATCTTTTTACAAAATACAACACTAAAAACAGGAATAAAGAAGACAAGAAGACAACATAACGGCATACTTTTACTTACACAGAACAAGGAATATAGAGACTAAAGAACTTTTTTCACAAAGTAGGGTTACTCTCAACATTGAAACCAGCAACACTCTGAGACATAATGGCAGGACATCGACAGAAACAACTGACGCATTTAGTTCCAGCGGGGTATACAGACTTACTTGTAACTGCAAACATACTTATACAGGACAAACTGGACGAACACTAAAAACAAGATTTACAGAACGCCTTGACACTCAAGGACACACACCAAGGGAAATATGTGAATTTGCGACATTACTACATTCTAGCAAAAATGGACGAAGACTAGACATTTTTGCAACCATGGAAATCTACAAAACAAAAACTTTTAACAGTGACATTATAAACGAACAGTTCAACACGACCTCGGAAATAATTTTCACAACTTATATACTCAAACATAAACACCCTCAGATGGACACTCGTACCTAGATAATTATAACAGACGGAGATATTGAAAATTAGCCTTGCATAATGTGCCAGGTGGCGGGCATTCTCCCTAAATGAGTAGATGCGACCTTAACAACAAAACTACCTAAATCTGAACACTGTACACGCCAGTACAGATAAAACACGGCTTGAAATTGATGTCTTTACATTGAAAGCTCACGCCGCTCATACCGAACAAACAGCCGGAAAGGAAAGACAACAGTATTTCGTTTACTGGCGGAAAAAATCCAAATAACTTTATACTCAAAAATTATGATTTAATGGCTTCATTGTTATCATCAGTTCCAGTTTTATATTAAAAAGTTCTCCAACGATAACAAACCAGGCTAAAAACACTAAATCGCTGATATCTTCAGTTTCGATATTTGCGATTGTTTTATTGAAAAATAAATAACAATCTAGTTAACGTGATTGATAGATTGAATTTAATAAGCTAGTGAGTGCTGCCGTGTTTTCCAAATTATCCATCACGAATGCTGTACACAAGATTGTTTAAAAAGTTCATAAGATTGCATTTGTTAGTTTTCACTACTAATTGTTATCGTTTTAGTACGGAACGTACCGGCCGGAAGGAGCAATTGTAATTGAAAATGTGAATCTCAGTACAAGAACTTCATATCGCCAATGTTCTCAGCAACTTAGAATTTCCTGCAAAGATATCAGAACTTATTCATGCACCAGATTAATTTGCTTCTGCAATGGAAGGCAAACAAAAAACTAAGTTGATTCATTACTTCTTCTGAATTTGGGCCGTGCAGAAGTTGCAATCGACGAATATTCACCTCAATACCTTTTCACAAAGCTAAATTTGGCGGGCCAGATAACGTACCGGCTATAAATATTTTTTTTTAAAGAGAAGTAGCACTTCAGGCAATGCCTATTTAGTCAAGTACCGTGCTACATTCTTTAGGAAAGGGATAGACAAGAGATGAAACAGGTGGTGAAAGTAGAAGTATAGTCGGAAATTAACTGCCGTATATAAGACAGCACAGCGACCAGTGACTATGCCTTCATCGCTGAGCAGCTCCGCCGACAGTCAATTATTATTTTTGTAGTGAAAAAAAAAACCAAGGTCTTCGTTGGGAATCGAACCCACAACCCCCATACTGACAAGCTAGTGCACTACCTACTAGCCTAAAGGGGCACTGTTGTGTGGTGTGATGACATAATTGATCCATTTTTTTAAAATGCTGCTAAAAACACCTTTCCTTGCAAGGGCAATGGAAGGTGTGGACCTAGCTAACTTTTGATTTCCGCTTTATGGTGCATCTTAAGCATAGTCAGTTCTTTAATAGCATCATCAACGATGTCAAATGTGCAGTCCGGAACAACTTAAGACTCTTCTTGTAGAGTACTATTTAACACTAACTTTATGTAAATAATTTTGAAATGATAATATAATCGGATAACATACCCGGAATAATTTGTCAGATGGAACTAAATATATTAAACAGAGTATAAGCTACTGTATAGTCAGTAGCTATAGTTCCATAAACAGGCGGAATATATTTTATGTCTAATAAAATCTTAATGTTCATATACCAAACTAAGTTAAATTTAGTTGTTTTTATTATAAAGGGTTCTTCAACAAGAAGTTTGTGTTCTAAAACAAAATAAAACAACATTTTTGATTAAGATGATTCAAATTTTTATTGTATGACGAAGAGAAAAGTTTGGCAATAATCAATGAAAATTGATATCTGATAAATGTTCAGCATGACCACGCTGACAGATGGCGCTTCTTTCATTAAAGCTTTTAATCACTTTTTGGCAAAATGGTGGTGCTATTTCGTTAATCACATTACGGATTTTGATTTTTAAGGCTGAAATCGATTCGATTGGCCAAATAGAGGCTCTGTCCTTAACATATGCCCACAAAAAATAATCCAGTGATGCTAGAACACACGATCTGGCTGGCCACTTAACTGCTGATTGTGATGAAGTTATGCGATCGGAAAATTAGGTTTGCAATAAATTGATCGTTTCATTGGCTGCGTGACATGTGGCAGTGTTCTGTTGAAACCACATGTCAGTGATTTCCACGTCGTCAATAATAAACCACAATTGATTTGTTAACATCTCGCGATATCATGATTTATTGACGGTTACCTCCAGACCACATAGCGCACCATATAGTGACACGTTGAGTATGCAAAGGTTTCTCAAAAATCACTCTAGGATTTTCAGAAAACCCAAATGCGGCAATTTTGCTTGATGACACACTCTGACAAGTGAAAATGGGCTTCGTCTTAAAAAATGATTTTTTTCAAAAAAATTAGCCGGTGATATCAATGGTCGGTCGGCTTCAATTCCTGTACCAGTAGAAACTTGTAAAGCTTCAAAGTCAAATCCTTACACAAAATTCGCCATGCGGCGGTTTTGTATAACCCCAATGTAAAAACAAAAACCCAATATTTAAAAGAAAACACTCTGGACTATATTCTTGGCTTGTCCATGGTACCGTTCCAAGAATAAAGGCTTTTCTAATAATAATTCTTAATATTTTTCCTTTTTGGACACATTTTTGCAGTGGTTTTTCGACAATTGTAAAAAACGATGACATTTCAATTGTAAATTAATCGAAATAAAAGAGGTTTATGCCACAACCAGCAGCACACACACACACACACAAAGATACGTGTATCATATAAAACAAGAATATTTAATATGTCCATGTTCTTTTAAGCCAGCTTAACTAAATGCCAATTACAATTACATTTTTAAGGTTTTATAAAATAGCCCAACAAACTAACACACACACTCTCTGTTATAAACACACACACATTTTGACTATTTCTTTATTGCATTTATTGCTGGTGTATAAAATTGAAAAACTTGCAATTACAATCCTGTTCAAACGTGTACACTCTTATGTACGTATGAACTGGTTATTTCGTTTTGTCACATATTTGAGCTGAAAGTTTTATAGTCTTTCTTGTCGTTTGTTATCTATTCAGCACATGCAGAAATATTCGTTGCATACAAACGATTTCACCAGCAACATTTATAAGCCTGTGTGACAGTCGTATGTTGTGTTGCAGGGCAGTTAGAGAAATGTGCGAATTATTTAAAGTTAAAACAAGAAAAGCAGGAAACATTATTTTAAAACACATACTTGTTGTAATAGTAATTGTTGTTGTTGTTGTTGTTGTATTTAAAAGTGGCATTTAAAAAAATATATATTTTTTTTATACTTTCATGGCTGTATGGTTTTGAGTGCAATACTTATGGCGGGTTTGATAACATGTAACAAAAGTTAAGCTGAGGGATAACAAATTCAGGTTGCTGATTGGATAAAAGTTTTTTTTTCGTTGTTGTTTTTGTCAAAATTGCTGTTCTAATTTATTTTAGATAAAAAAAACATTTTAAATTTAAATTCAAGTCTTTTGTTCTTGAGAAGAATTAAAAAAAAGTTCTGTCTCTATTCATGTCTCTATCTGATCATTTATTTGTAAGTTTTTATTTTAAATTTTATAATGAAGATTTAATATTGTTCACTACACGGCTTTGTATGCTAAATCAAATTGGCATACAAAATTTACTTTTGGATGTGTGTTATGTAACCTACTTCCTAAAGACACGAGTAGCATTTTCCAACAAATACACTTTCGATAAAACAAAATGATTTTAGCTCGATATCCAAACATTAAAATAAAAATATTGTTCCAAAAATAAGGTGTGGGAATCCATAATATATCGCTAACAAAACGAGGTTAAGGCGATATTCATTGTAGGCATGGTAAACAGAGTTGTATTAGCTTTTACTTTAACGGTTAACAAAGATTCGTGTGCCTGCGTATGTACGTGTAGATATATCTAGTGTGTATGTGTATGATTAGAGGTAATGAAAAGTCTACTATCATGTTGTTGAAAGTGTCTGCCTGTTTATTCAAAGCATCAAACCATAAGTTCAAATCCCATTGGCATTAGTAATTAAGAAGAAAAAAAGAATAGCTGCAGTTAGGCGAGTTTTTTTAAAAGGGAAAACTTAATGGGAAACAGTAGAAAAAAAATTCCTAAGGCCGTAAAATAGGAATAAATGACATTACTATTGGCATTGATGGGTCTTGTATTTATAAAGGGGTTTTCAACAAGAAGTTTGTTTTCTTAAACAAAATAAAACAACAAATTTAGATTAAGATGATGCAATTATTTTTTGTATTGCAAAGAGAAAAGTTCAACCATTAGGAATGAAAAATGATATCTGACAGATAACCACCACGGCCATGCTGAGAGATGTCGTTTCTTTCAACAAAGTTTTTAATCATCTTTTGGCAAAACGGTGGTCCTTTTTCGTTAATCATATTACGGATATTGAGTTTTAAGACTGAAATCGATTCGATTGCCACAGTATAGACTCTGCCCTTAACATAATCCCACAAAAAAGAATCCATTGACGATTTGACTGGCCACTTAACTGTTGATTGTAGTGAAATTATGTGACCGTTTCATTTTCTGTGTGACATGTGATTTCACTGTCCTGTTAAAACCACATGTCAGTGATATTAACATCGTCAATAATAGGCCAAAATAGTGTTGTTAGCATCTCGCGATAACGTGATCTATTGACCGTTACCGTATTTCCAGCCTCATCTTAAAAAAAAACGGCCCAATCACGCCTCTAGAACACATAGCGCACAACACAGTGACACGTTGAGCATGCTTCTCAATAATCGCTTTAGGATTTTCAGAAGCCCAAATGTGTCCATTTTGCTTGTTGACACAACTCACTCACAACTGAAAATGGGCTTCGTGTGAAATAAGGATTTTTTCAGAAAAACCAGCCGGTTGTTCTTGCATGGATTGAATGAATCTAGGGCGATGTTAATAGCCTATCGCTTCAATTCCTGTACCAGTTAAACCTTGTAGGGCTTCGAAGTCAAACACTTACGCAAAATTCGCTTTGTGGTGATTTGGATTAAGCTCAATTGTTGACAACGTCGAGGAATTGAGGGATTTGGATCTGCTTTAACAATGTAGCTCACGGCTGCGATTTTTCAGTTAAACGAACCGGTTGAACACGCGTTGGTGTTCGCACATTTTGTATCGAGCATGTCGACTCAAATTTAACGACCACATCCTTACTAGCGGTCTCAGAAGGACGATTATGTTGTCCGAAAATATCACGAATTTTACGAAATGTAAATTTAACAGAACAACCATTTTCTTAGTGGATTTGAGTTATTAAATGCGATTTTCGTGCGAAATTGAATTCATTGTAACCATTGCTAGTGCATCTACTACGAATATGTCAAGAACTTTAATGTCAAACCTATCATGTTGTTGTGTGTTGCCACAATTAAAAAACAAACTTTTTGTTGAAAAACCCTTTATAAATCAAAGAATAGCAGCTAAAATAACAAAAAACAAACGCCTTAACATAAAAGCTAAAAAATTAAAAAAGGAAAACAGTGAGTGAGTGTCAAGCCGCAGGAGTTAAGTTAGCATACCCGGCTTTATTTTAGAACAAGGCTTCTTGAAAAGCGCTAGAAGTAATAAAAGAGGTATGTGGCCATAGTAGCAGAGCTGTTTAAAATATTTTGTATGGTTCTTTGTTTGTTACTGGATAGTTTTCTAAACAAGATATCGAGTTATTCGAACCTTTAGGGAGTATTAAATGGGCGGTGAATGGCTGCATAAATTTGGATCTCTAAGAAATAGATCGTTTCGGTACCTTAAAGCAACAACGTATATCAAGGAATGTAGGGCACTGAAAAGGTTGTATATTACCATACGAACTTCCAATTAAAATAAAATTAGTTTTGTTTTTAATTCATGTTGTTAGAAAACTGATTAACCCTGTTAGTTTTCGTTGGTGCCATTCATTCGGCATTGATGACCCCAAAGGCTCGACGAAAAGATTAGAAACGTTATAGATAGTTGTTTCTTTCTCAGTAATTCTCCTCTTTTGTCTCTGTTTCTAAATTAAATGAGGGATTTTATTTAAATTGATTTTTTCGCCAGTTATCATGGCTTTTGTAAAATCGGAGATTGATTTCCTTTTCTATTTTTAAGGCTTCCTTATTTCTCTTATAAAGATTACTAGGGCTATTTTAATATTTACTGACAAAATATCCGAATTAGGAAATAAACAATTAAGCGATTTTAACGCAATTCAGCAGAAACTATAATATGATCAGTGATAACCATCAGTCATCATTTTTTGCGTAAATCACATAACATAATTTCATCAACTTACGTCAAATTTGGACCATATTATGATTAAAATATTTTAATGTGATTACAACCCAAATCCATTTATGGTTATATTTTAAAATGTTATTGTTGCTTTTAACAAAAATATGATTCGAATATAAATTAGATCATAAAATTCAAACATAATATTTTAATCTTGAGTGTGGACATTAAAAATGATCGATTTTAAGCGGATAATATTCTTCAACTCTAAGGAAGAAATAGCTCATGATTAAAAGTAAACGAAGTAGCGCACCCTACAACTTTGTGGCAATTTTGTTATTGCCAGGCTCTAGGTTTTGTTTTTTTATTTATATACAAAATCGCACAAGTGCGTTCTTTAAAAATTAGTAAGTTAAAAATTTCGTAAAAAATACGTACCCTAAACAGAAGCGCAACTAAGTATTTGTTAAATTTTTTTACTACAATTTTACAAATTGTTTTCTATACTCAATTACGTTACATAAATGCCACAAGGTAGAAAAAAAGGAGGGAGAGAGTGACATGAGTAAATAAATTTTATTGTGGACACTTAGCAAAATGTTTAAACTCAACATGGTTTATTGCACATTCTGTAAGACAAAAACCAACAAAAACAAGAAAATAAATTGTAAGACATTTAATGTGAGTACCTTCTTCTGTGCTTGAGAAGAGGTAATGAATGAATAAAGTGAACAATTTAAATAAAAATAAAAACTAAAATAATACAAGTGTTAAGTATGCTTAAATTAATTATATTAGGAAACATTAAGTTTTCTAAAAAATTAAATGTGAGAAAGAGAAAATGTAGTTTAATTTTATTTAGATAGTAACAGGATCAATTAGCTAAACGTGCGGTTTTACTAGATTTTTTTTTTGATCCATATGGACACCCCTAATTTTCTTTACTATCCTCATTGCTGTTTTCAATTAAGGTTTCTATATAATTTCGTTAGCTTTGTGTATTCGCTACTTAGCATGAAGTTCATTACCTTCAAGTCTTCTCTAATCTGATGGAAAAAATAATCAAATAAAGTGCGTCGAATGTGTAATAGCGCAGAATATTTGCAAAGGTAGTGGAAGTTATTTCCTCTCATTTATAGATATCCTAACAAAGTTGATTATTTCATAGAAAAATCTTGCTTGTTGTCGAAGGTTATAACCACAATTTAGAGTTATTGTTCAGTTCGTTGTCAACTTTCACCCCAGTGGATATTTCATCTGTACACGAGATATACCTCCCACTGATCCTACAGCCAAATTCGTTCAACTTTATTTCCTGCGATAAGGTGAAGACCCAGTACTCAGCAGACTTCCAATGTGTGGTGTTCGTTGAGAAGTTGTAGTGTAGTTGACAGTGGATGACTAACTCCAAACTACACCAATCTAATTGTCGAGCGACTTAATATCACTATGGGACTTAACATCTTTTCCGACACTTAACCAATTTCGGCTATAAAAATGCTACTTAATATTGTCAGGGCCATATTTTGAGAAGCCCATCGTGTTTAATAAATAATATGTCGTTATTGAAATAAGCAAGAAGTTTGTTTTTTAAAACAAAATAACACATAAAATTTATATTGAGATGAGTGTGATTTGTTTTACATCCGCGCCTGACTATGTAGTCTTAATCAGATGGTGGACAAACCACTTTGTATAATTTGGAACGTTATACATACGTCCTAGATAGCCGAAGACATAATTCTAAGCAACAGAACCACCTAGTTGCAACTTGAATAATTACAGGGCAGGTCTGCAAACTATCACACCTTGCTAAAGAGTTGGAGACTTTCTAACTCCTGTCCAGAACACATGTCAAGCATGCTCACTGGACTGGATCATTCACTTAGGGTGTCATTAACAGCGAGATGATCCTGGCCACCATAAATTCATATAATCCCTTATGGGGCCGCAAACCGACAACCACCATATTTATATTCAAATTTTTATTGTATTACGTAAGAGAAAAGTTCGGCAATTATGAATGAAAAATGTTATCTGGCAAATGTCAATCATGACCACGCTGACAGATCGCGATTCTTTCATTAACATTTTTAATCACTTCACGAATTTTGAATTTTAAAGCTGAAATCGATTCGATTGGCTCTGTATAGACTCTGTCCTTAACATAGCCCCACAAAAAATAATCCAATCGTATTAAATCACACGATTTGGTAGGCCACTTAACTGCTGATTGTCGTGAAATTATGCGATCGGGAAATTTAGATTGCAATAAATTGATCGTTTCATTGGCTCTGTAACATGAGCCACCGTCCTGTTGAAACCACATGTCAGTGATATTGTTAGCATCTCGCGATAGGTGATCAACGGTTGATTGACCATTGCCACATTTCCAGCCTCATTTTCGAAAACAAAAAAGTTCCAATAACGCCGCCACACCACATAACACACCATACAGTGACACGCAGAGCATGCAAAGGCATGTCAATAATCGCTCTAGGATTTTATGAAGCCCAAATGTGGCAATTGTGTTTGTTGACATACTCTGACAAGTGAAAGTGGGCTTCGTTTGAAAAAATGATTTTTTCAAAAATACCAGGCGGTTTTTTCTTAAAGATTTGAACGAATTTACGGCGATTTGCATAGTCGGTCCTGCAACAGTAGAACTTTGTAAGGCTTATAAGGTGCAAAATTCGTCATGTGGTTGATTTGAATAACCCCAATTGTTGAGAACGTCTAGGAATTGACAAGTTTTGATCTGCATCAACACTGGGGCTCACGGCTGCGACCTATTGGTGTTGCCACATTTTGTATCGAGTCTGTCGACTCAATTTTACCGACCAAATTCTTAATAGCGGTCTCAGAAGGACGATTATATTGTCCAAAAATATCACGAATTTTCCGAAATGTAACTTTAATAGAATCACTATTGTCATAGTGAGTTTTAATTATTTTAATGCGATTTTCGTGCGAAACTGAATTCATTGTAAAAATTTGACAGTGCATCTACTAGGAATTTGTCAAAAAACTAAATTTCAAAACTATCATTTTTTTGTGTTTTTTGTCGGTTGCCACAATTGAAAAACAAATTTCTTGTTGAAAAACCCATTACTTATGTTATTTCAGTTTTAACAAAAACTAATGGACAAATTTTAATTAGTACATAAATTTTTCTTTATATAGGGTGTTTCAAAAAGATATGGAACTTTGAAATGAAAAAAAAACAAATGATTTTTTAAACATGACTTCTGGCATATAACCACCACGGATGATGTCTACTGTGAAGGTTCAACTATCGATGACTTTTTCCAAAATTTGTGGCCATATATCGGCAAAAAAAGTTGCGAATGATGTCCTTAGACCTAACGTAGTCTAGCGTACGTTTCCTTCAATAAAACATAACAAGTGCTTTGTGGAAACGACAGTACCTACGCTTCATGGTTTTTTAAGTCAGTAATCATGTATCTGTAATTATCACCATTGACTGTAATGTTCTGACCAGCAATGTTTTTAAAAAAGTGCAGACCAATGATTCCACCAGCTCATAAAGCACACCAAACAGTCTCTCAACATGCACTTGAGGCTTATCGTCACTCCAAGTGCTACAGTTTTGTTTATTGACAAACGTGAGCTTAATCGCTAAAAAATGCTTATATCGGGATTAACGGATATCTTGTTTTGGGCTCAATTTTAAATGCCAATCAAACCCAACTGGGAGCTGACAAAATGGCTGCTAGTGAAAAAACTTAAAATTTCAACTCAAAATTCCACGCTACCAAAATTACGTGAATTTTTCGATAGAAAAATGATTTTAATGCTACTATGACAATAAAAAATATGGAATTCACAAAAATTTTAAAATAAAATTCTATAAGTAATTTTTTAGACATAAGGGTGCCCGACGAGAAGATATACTACTTTATTGGTTTATCATTTTGGATTAAATGAAAGAGAATGGATAAATGCTTTATTTAACGTCGGCAATTATGTGTGGAAAACAATATCAGATAAATGTCCGCCTCTGTCAGCCTCACAAATGCCAGTCCTTTTGAGCTCATTTTTCATTACATTCTCACACATTTCACGCGGTATTTCATTAATTTCTTCATGAATATTTTGTTTAAGTATTTTGCTCAAGTGTTTCTGATTTGTTTGCATAAATCTTGCTTTTCAGATATCCCGATACAAAGAAGTCCGGAGCAGTCAAATTAGGCGACCGTGGAGGCCAATGAATATCACCATTTCTTAAAATAATTTGTTGTGGAAAGAGGTCTCGCAGTAATTCCATTGCAACCCTGGCTATATGTGATGTGGTACCGTTTTGTTAATACCACATATTAATTAATCATATCCTCCTTTATAGTTACCGTTACGCGAAGTAAGGTCCAATGATTCCTCCTGACTAAATTGCATACCAGGCTGTCACTTTTAATCGATGCAAATACGAACTGTCAAGACCAATGTTTACCAAAATGGCGACAATATAAAGCAGTATACCTTCCTAACGGACGTCCTGTATAAAAATTAAATACTATTTAACAAATACCACACCATTAGGTGGCATCTTCAGGAAACTTAAAGTTTAAAAACGACCTAATAAATTAATCAATCAATCATTTTTCGATTGATGATGCCACCCAAAGATGTGGCATTTGATAAATGGTATTGAAATATTGAAAATAAAAATAAAATTAATTAAATTTTTATTTAAAGACCTTGTAATTAAAAAATTATTTATAAAGTGTTCAAAAGATGTATTAAAATTATTAATCATAAAAAAACTAAATTATAATTTGAGTACAAATCTTGGATGAAATAGCTATTTCGGAAATAACTCCATGATAACTAAATTATAAAATAAGAAATTTGCTAACAATGAATAAAATATTAAAGTAGTGATAATAATATGCTGTGAAAACCTTTGCTTTAGGCTGCATAGCTACATATACCACAAGCATATCCCTAAATACAGCTTCTTATTTTAGAAAGCAATTTATTTATTTTTATGACTTCCTTGCCTTTTGCTACAACGAGAAAGAAAAAAAATGCCTTAATACATCATTTCTTTGAAAATGTTGTAAACTTTTATTTTATTTTTTTTGTAATTTTCTACCACATAGCCAGCCTTGATTATAGTGTTCTATTCGGCTTTGTCTGATAGACAATACTAAAACACTATGATTGTAGTACATACGTTATCATTAAATCTAAATTTCTTTTGAGACAAAAAATAGAAATTGCAATTGGATGAAAATAATAGTCTTTTTAGCTAAATTTGTTGTTGTTGTTGGATATAGAATTAGTGAAATGATAATGATATTTTCTTATACGTAAAATATACCTTTTACAAGGACAACAATTGTGTTTGTAGAACATTATTTCAAATATTATTTGAAGGAAAAGAAATATGATTTAAATAACAACTTCAATAGATTATAATTTTAATGGCATTTCAGCCTGTGAAAAGTATAAAATCTAATCATTTTTAATTTAAATAAGTTTATTGGAAATAATTTTTTTATATTAGCTGTACGACCCGGCTTCGCTTGAAAACTATTTGCTAATGATTAATATTTCATGTGGAGTTAGAAAAAAATTTTCAGTACAAAGAAGAAACGACACAAATTTTTTTTAATTTATTGTTTCAATAGTTCTTAAGGTAATTCAGTAAAAAATAAACAAACAAAAAAGGTAAGCATATAATTTATTTTAAAGCTTGATAGGAAGCAATACTTTTTGTTTTTCTGTTGGGAGAGAAAATAAACAGTGCTGACTGTGTCCAAACTCTTGAGCCTGCAACATACAATTGATCGTGGAAAAAACTATTGGGATTCTAGGTTTAACCCACACACTTTTAGCGATTGTCCTTGGGATATATTAATAATCATTGCAAATGCAAGGCGAACGGAAAATTGGATATGTTTAAACTTAAATGGTAAATCACTTGCTCTTCACCTACAAACTTTCATATAAATATTATTGCTGTTTTTGCCATCAGCGTTTTTATAACCAATCTAGTACTATCGCACAGTATTGGAAGTTATATGGTGGCATTCCCGGTAAGTTTAATGAATTCAGGAGCTCTACGGGATAGTTAACAATATTTTCGGGATCGGTAATGGAACCAATCGATTTATACGAATACCGTTGGCCATTAATTAAGCTTTCGATTTTTGAATTTATTTAATCAACGTATCTGTTTTTTGCAGCCAAAATGGCTGCAAAATAATAACCAAAATTAATCGCTATAATTTTGAGCAATTTATGTGAACAGTTTTGCAATTAGTTCGTCTTTAGATGTTGTAAATTGGCAAGAGCCCATTGGAAAGGAAATCTGGCCTGTTGTAGATTTAGTCGGTTTTTTCCACTGCCAATGTCTAACAATATATAACAATAGATAGATAAACAAACCTAGACGTAGATAATCATTCAAATTTGACTGCTAATAAAATCGTTCGAAATTTAGCTTTTATTTTTTACTTTAGCAATAAGATTTTAGAACCAAAGAATTTTGATATTGGATTTTTCAGTATATAAGCGACATACATATGTATGTATTGTTAAAATTGCATCGAGTAGAAAATTATTTTTTAACTTCAAAGTGAGGTGTAATTGTCGGTGACTTAATATCTTTAAGCCCTCACTATCCAATATATCAAGGTTTTTCTTCTCTTATAAAAACTATTAATTTTAAAATTATGTGAATCAAATCGCACGAAAAATTTAAAAGCACGGATAATGTGCATACATACACATATTCATATGTATGTAGAATATATATTCAAATTTTCACTTTTAAAATTATACAACACGTCTAAATTAAATCACTTAGCACCGTTTAAAAATTTTATAAAATTTCAACATACGCTAATTAAAAAAATTGAGAAGTAAAAACGATTTATTTGTTTTCACTAACATTATTTAATACATAGTATATTGAAACGTGAAAATAAAAACATGTATAAAAAAAATTAATACTTTTTCTTAAAAACTCAGGTAATGTGTTAAAAACTTTAGTTCTTCGAGTTCCTCTTTAAAGTTTCACATGCGAAGAAAAATTACTCCGAAATAAAGTCTAGTTATTGAAAACGTATCATGTTCGTTGGGCTCTCCTGGCAAATTCTGTAACATAAGCAAAGCTTATCTTTATTAAAACTTAAGTATGTATATGTAAGTATATATGTAAGTCAATTTTTTATATATGTAATTATATTTTTTATTTGGTATTAATTTATACACTTTTAGGATAAAAATTTAAAAAATGAAACTTAAAATGCATATTTTACTAAATTAAAAACAAATTCACCAAAGAAGTTGAACTTTATCGAAAAACATGCAGTCTATATTCATACATATGTACATGTAATTTTATTGCGAATTTTAATTGAAGTAAGATTTTTTCCCCAAAATTGTGACGGTATTGTCTCTAAAAAATCTGGCAGTTATGTATAGTAATGAATTAAAAAATATCTTCAAACATGACTGTTGACATGTTAGAACAATGTTTGGTTTCGCCGAAATTGAAGATGTTGCCTCTCTTTATTTGGTCTTTTATTTTCCTTTTTGTTTTGTTTTGCAGAAGTGTGTTTGCACGCATGCAAACTCATTAGCATACAAACAACCACATAGATTCATCAAACCAGTTCGAACGAACATGTCGAGTAGTGAATAACTTATTTGTGTTTACAACAACAACAAAAAAAATTAATAAATGAATTTTCTAAGTTTTTCGAAAAATTTTCTAATTTTTGTTTTCATACAAACCATCTCCTGAAAATTTCGAGTCGAATAAAACAAAAATCAGCCAAATCGCCCGAGCCGTTCTCACGCCAACTCATTACATACGTGGACCATTTCATTTTTATATATATATATATAGATTAATTAAATTTTTAGCATGCTAATAACCCCAAAGTTATTTTCAAATAATATCACTAAAACTAATTATGGACTATAAAAGTTATTTCTATAGCCATTTCGTTGATTGCAAAAATCAACACAATTTGCCAGGGAACATTTAACTAAGTTACGTTAAAACTGTTTATTATATTTAAAAATTTGTTTGACTAGTTGAGAATTGAACGAAAACAAATCAATAAACACGAGCTATCAACTTTATTTTCGTTAAAATTTTTAATTCATACACCTGATTAATTTTAAAAGCTTGATTTAGTTTCTATTTATCATACAAGTGCCTTAAAACAATTTTACTATATCTCGAAAATCGCGCAGTTATTTTTTAGATAAAATCGCATTTATGAACTTTTTCCTCAATCCTGACAATGTGTGTAATAAATAAACAAAATATTAAATTAAATTGTTTGGAATTGTTTTACCAGTAAATGAAATACTGTTGTCATTCCTTTTCGCCTTTGCTGGCTGTTTGTTTGGCATGAACGGCCAGCGCTTTCGATGTGAAGACATCATTCTCAATCGCTATTCTAGACCGTATTGGGGCGTCAGTTTTGGGCTTAGACAGTTCTCTTATGAAGGTCGTATCCCCCCGGGGTCACATTTATCGGTCTTTATACAATACTTGACTATCTAGACCTGTGCTGCTGGGGGTATAGGGATCCCATTTCCCTGAAGGCAAGCAAGGAGTCAACTGGAAGCTCTACGTTATTTCCACAGGAATCAGTAAGCCCCAGAATTCCGCTAATTGTCTCTTTAGACTTTTAGCTGTTCTCCGACTGATTACTGAGGTTGGTCCTTCGGGAGTATCGTAGTGGTTGTGGTTTTGCGGCCCCAAACATGAACTGGTTATGTGGGCCAGGATCATCTCGCCTTTAATAACACCAACAGCTGAATGATCCGGATCAAGTGAGCATGCTAGTCATGTGTTTTAGATCAGGAGTTGGATAGTCCCCACCTCTTCAGCAAGGAGGAGTGGTTTGCAATCGTACCTTGGAACCGCTGAAGTTGCAACTAGGAAAGACCTGTTGCTAGAATTAGTCCTCGGCTTTCTAGGGCGTGAATGACGTTTGCTTTTCACTCCCAGTGGTTTGATAACGAAATCAAGGTCTTATATACTTATGATGATGGAATGCACTTCATGCGGGGCTAATTTTTAATATTTTCATCTATTAAAGGGTTTAACAAGAAGAAGTTTGTTTTCTAAAACAAAATTATACAAAAACTTTAGATTAAGATGATTCAAGTTTTTATTGTATTACGAAGAGAAAAGTTTGGTAATTATGAATGCAAAATGAAGTCTGACCACAACCACGCGGACAGATGTGGATTCTTTCATCAAAATATTTATATATATATTTCTAGCATAACTAGCTTTGCAAAGAAGGATATAATAAGTCCGCCATCTAACGTTTTTTTTTCAACTATTGCTTATTTCGTGAATGGTAACACTTACCTCATGCTTGATTTGACAGATAATTAGTTTTATACTTCCTTGAACAACGTTGAAAAATATTGCGACATTACTTTGAAAATTATGATAATGTTGCAGTATGTGTGTGAACGGAGTTTGGAAGAAGCGAAGCACCGTCAGCTCCGTATGTTCGTTATATTGTGAAAAAATTGAAGGAAACTGGCATCCTCATCGATAAACCAAAGCGTCAAAAGCCAAAAACAGTGCGTACACCCGATAATATAGCTGCTGTGGCAGTAAGTGTGCGTGAAGCGCCATCAACATCCATTCACCGTCGTTCTCAACAATTAAACATTTCAGAGACATCATTGAGACGAATTTTGCATAAAGACCATGGTACGATGCCATACAAAGTACAATTGGTTCAGGAGTTGAAGCCAAGTGACCATCCAATGCGTTTTCGCTTCACTAAGTGGGCCTGCGATCGACTTGCAGAAGATGCCGATCTTGCAAAAAAAAAAATAATGTTTTCAGATGAAGATCATTTTGATCTTGGCGGGTATGTAAACAAGCAACATTTTCGCATTTGGGGCACAGAAAATCCGCACGCATACATTGAAAAGTCGACGCACCCAAAACGGGTCACTGTTTGGTGCGGATTTTGCTACAAAGGCATAATTGGGCCATTTTTTTCGAAAATGGGCAAGGAGTGGCCGTTACAGTCAATGGCGATCGTTATCGGGCCATGTTGAACGAATTTTTGTTCACAAAAATTGAAGAGGAGGCAACATTCGGTTTCAACAGAACGGCGCTACGTGCCACACAGCCGATGCTACACTCAAGTTTTGCGCCCTATTTTTGAAGATTGCATTATCAGCCGCACAGCTGATGTCGTTTGGCCACCTCGGAGCTGCGATTTGACACCGTTGTACTATTGTTTGTGGGGTGCCGTCAAAGATAAGTGTTACGCCGACAAGCCAGCGACAATTGATGCTTTAAAGGACAATATTCGTGAAGCCATTTGTGAAATACAACTGCACACAATCGATAATGTGCTTAAAAAATTTGGACCGATCGTGTAGGCTACTGCATAGCCAGCTGAGGCAGCCATTTGAATGAAATTATTTTCCATTATTAACCGGAAGGATTGTACTTTCAAATAAAAAAAAATTTGAGAAAATATTCAGTAGTTTTGTTTTTAGCATTTAAAAGAAAAAAGAAAGTATTTGTCGGACCCTTTAGAAACGTAAAAGTATTAATAATATAATGGTTTACCATAAGTAGTTGTTGTTGTTGTTGCTTTAGTGTATGGTTAGGCCGATTATTTCTTCTGTTCTGCGATCTGTCCCTATCTAAAGCCATTTCATATTTTTTCTTTCAACAACTCATTATTAAATAAAAAGTTAAACTGGTCATTTATTCAAAAGGGGGGTTTTATCGGTAGAAAAATTAAATGTAAAATTTTAATGTGGCTGTTAAAAAATGTTTGAAAATAAATTAGCGTAATTTATTTTCAAAATGTAATGGTAAATTTTAAAAATGAAAAGATGTGATACGGCTTAATTCTTAGTGTCCCCCCTTAAATACCCCTTTTCCAATGTTCCCTTTTTGTTTACATTTTAGGCTAAATAGCAACTACAGGCTCATAAAAATAATTTCAATTCTTTAGAGATTTGATGTGTATTTTGACTTAAACATTTTTGTTATAACTCGGGAGATTTTAACATGTGGTTCTATTTAGGATAAACATGTGTTCAACAAAACAAATAGAAAACAAAATGTAATAAAAAATCAAGCCTCTAATAAAAACAAAACAGAAAAAAAATATGAGATCCATAAAAATTAAAAAAAAAAAAAAAACAAAAAATAAAAAGTAAATTTAAAATGCGATAAAAATAGATAAGAAAATCAATCGCGTTTACTTTAAGAGTGTTGAATAATATACCGGTGCACATAGCAAGTTGAGTTACTTTCTGGAGTGAATATGTTGATGAAATGATTTGGAAATTCAATTAAAAATTTTCTATTTTAAAGGGTGTAGTTTGGACGTTTATATTTTTATGTTGACAACATTGTTTTAATTTACAAACGTTTTGCCAACTGGTAGTTGTTGTTGACGTAATAAGACAGTTTCAATTTAATAATCTTATGGTAGAAGGACTCTTAGAAATATTTAAATTTAAAAATTGTTGAATTGAGAATAAAAATTTATTTATACAATAATTATAGTTATTTGACCTTTTTAATATTTTTTAGCAGTTTATTTTTAAGCACTAGGTCATTATTTAATAAAAAATATTTAAAAAACTTTTTATCAATATTTCGCCAAACCAATGGTTGGCATCATCAGGACAAACAAAAATAATGAACAAACAATTAATCAAAAATTGAAAAAAAAAATAAAAAATAAAAATAATAAAAAATAAAGTTTTTTAAATATTTTTTATTAAATAATGACCTAGTGCTTAAAAATAAATTGCTAAAAAAATTTATTTATAAATCTCATTTTTGGAGATTTTGAAAAATTTTCTGGGAATGAAGGAAATACATAAGTTTATTTGTATATTATTTTTTAGTTACTGTATTAATCTGTATACAATTGTAAAACAGAAATTTAATTAAGTTAAATTATATATAAATCCTATTTTTGGAGATTTTGAAAAATTTTCTCGGAATGAGGATATACATAATTTTATTTGTATATACAATTGTTAAACACAAAATTATTTAAATTAAATTAAATTGATTAAACACTGCTTTTCTCCACTTTTTGCAATAAAGTTTTTACGCTTTTTAAAATGTTTGAATTTAAAATGTTTGAATTAATAATGGAATATTATGTCGTGCAAATGCCCATCTTTAGCTTGTTGGCACCTTTCACTAAATTTTAAAGCATATTTCGCAACAAAGCTTGGCTTATCTCAAATCCAGCGCCGAATTGCATTTTTTAGAGCATGATTTGTTTGTGGGTTGGTTAAGTAAGCCCGGACCAAACGGTGTGGCGGAAAATAATCTAGCAACGTTAAATAAAATAAGAACGAGATGGTCAATTGTCATCGCCAAATCGAGACATTACGCGACCGGGAAAATTTTCTTGCAATAACTAAATTGTTTGGGAGGCTATGTGGCTTAATGCGTCCTTTTACGGGAATCAAAGGTCACTGATATCAAGATTGTGGCCACCAAAAATTGGTTTTCATGGTTTAGTAACGCCGAAAATCAACTATCGTCGATGGGTTAAATTTTCAGACTCATTCTCAAAACTTTGCTGTACAGCGGCTATGTTTGCCTCACTACGCTCACCACAAGCATATTGTTTTTTACTGTTTTTAGCAACAATATCATAATACTTGAATGTAAATTAGCCACATTATCTCAGAAGAAACTTGATTGCTGAGGAAAAGATGTTCGAACTTCACTAAGTGACATAGTAAAACTTTAACTATTATCACACAAAATTTTCATAATTAAAATTCTTCGTTAAGAAATGTAGTATTCCATACTTAAAATTTCCCAACAAATGTCAAAGGATGACAGCTCAATTCTTGACATTTAATAATTTGATAGAAAATTGATTTCCTAACCCCAAATTTGCCCATCCATTATATTCGCTTTTAAAATGCTTATATCAGGGTTGTTCACAAGAAGTTTGTTTTTGAATTGTGGCAATACCAACAACATTATAGTTTTGACATTTTGATTTTTTACGTATTCGTAGTAGATACATTGGCAGTTGTTATAATGAATTCAATTTTGCACGAAAATCGCATTAAAATAATTAAAATTCACTATGACAATGGTGATTCTGTTAAGGTTACATTTCGTAAAATTCGTGATATTTCGGGACAACGTTATCGTCCTTTGAAACCGCTAGTTAAATTTAAGTCGACACAAAATGTGCGAATACCAACTCGTGTTCGATCGGGTCGTTCAACTGGAAATATCGCAGTCGTGAGTCTCAGTGTTGAAGCAAATTCAAATTTGTCAATTCCTGGAAAGTGGTCCAGAATTGAGTTTATCCAAAACTACCACATGGCGAAGTTTGCTTAAAGATTTTTCTTTAAAGCCTTATAAGGTTCACCTGGTGCAGGAATTGAAGCCAAGCGATTCGCTCAATTCAGTCGGGAACAACCGGCTGGTTTTTCTGAAAAAATCCTTTTTTCAGACGAAGCCCATTTTCAGTTGTCAGGGTATGTCAATAAACAACATGGGCACATTTGGGCTTCTGAAAATCCTAAAGCGATTATTGAGAAGCCTTTGCATGCTCAACGTGTCACTGTGTTGTGCGCTATGTGTTCTGGAGGCGTGATTAGGCCGTTTTTTTTTAAGATGAGACTGGAAATACGGTAATGGTCAATGGGTCATGTTATCGCGAGATGCTAACAACACTATTTTGACCTATTATTGACGGCGTTAATATCACTGACATGTGGTTCTAACAGGAAGGTACCACATGCAACACAGAAAACCAAACGGTCACATAATTTCAGTACAATCAACAGTTAAATGGCCAGTTAAATCGTCTGATTTACCACCACTGTATTATTTTTGGTGAGATTATGTTAACGATAGAGTCTATACGGAGACAATCGAATCGATTTCGCTTTAAAACTCAAAATCCATGATGTGATTAACGAAATAGGACCGCCCTTTTGCCAAAAAGTGATTAAAATTTTGGTGAAAGAATCAACATCTCTCAGCATGGTCGTGGTGAACATCTGTCAGATATCCTTTATCATTCATAATGGCCTTACTGTTCTCTTCATAATACAATAAAAATTTGAATTATCTTAATCTAAATTTTTTGTTTTAAATTGTTTTGGAAAATAAACTTCTTGTTGAAAATTCCTGTATAAATACAAGACCCATCAATCCCAATAGTGATGGCTTTCATTCCTATTTTACGGCCTTAGGAAGTTTTTCTACTGTTTCCCATTAAGTTTTCCCTTTTAAAAAAACTCGTCTAACTGCAACTATTCTTTTTTTATTCTTAATTACTAATGCCAATGGGATTTGAACTTATGGTTTGTTGCTTTAAATAAATGGGCAGACACTTTCAACAACATGATAGTAGACTTTTCATTACATTCTAATCACGCACATACACACTAGATATATCTACAAGTACACACGCAGGCACACGAATCTTTGTTAACCGTGAAAGTAAAAGCTAATACAACTCTGTTTACCACACTTTATTTTTGTAACAACATTTTTATTTTAATGTTTGGATATCGAGCTAAAATTATTTTGTTTTACTGAAAGTGTATTTGTTGGAAAATGTTACTCATATCTTTAAGAAATAGATTACATAACACACATCCAAAAGTAAATTTTGTATGCCAATTTGATTTAGCATACAATGCCGTGTAGTGAACAATATTAAAACTTCATTATAAAATTTAAAATAAAAACTCACAAAGAAATGATCAGATAGAGCCAAGAATAGAGACAGAACTTTTTCTTAATTCTTCTCAAGAACAAAAGACTTGAATTTAAATTTAAAATGTTTTTTTTATCTAAAATAAATTAGAACAGCAATTTTGACAAAAACAACAACGAAAAAAAAACTTTTATCCAATCAGCAACCTGAATTTGCTATCCCTCAGCTTAACTTTTGTTACATGTTATCAAACCCGCCATAAGCATTGCACTCAAAAGCATACAGCCACGAAAGTATAAAAAATATATATTTTTTTTAATGCCACTTTTAAATACAACAACAACAACAATTACTATTACAACAAGTATGTGTTTTAAAATAATGTTTCCTGCTTTTCTTGTTTTAACTTCAAATAATTCGCACATTTCTGCAACTGTCCTGCAACACATCATACGACTGTCACACAGGCTTATAAATGTTGCAAACCAAATTTACCGATCGCATAATTTTACCACAATCAGTTCCAAACAAAATGTGCGAACATCAACGCGTGTTCCATTGAGTCGTTCAACTGAAAACATCGCAGCCGTGAGCAACAGTGTTGAAGCAGATCTAAATTTGTCAATTCCTCGACGTTCTCAACAATTGGGGTTATCAAAAGCCCAATTGTTGTTACAAGCTTTACAACGTTCAGCTGGTGTAGGAATTAAAGCCTATCGAATAATCACATCGCCATAGATTCCCTCAATTCATTCAGTAATAATCGGCTGGGTTTTCTGAAAAATCATTTTTTCAGATGAATCCCATTTTCACTAGTCAGGGTATGTCAAAAAACAAAATTGCCACATTTTGGCTCCTGAAAATCCTAGAGCGATTATTGAGAAGCCTCTGCATGCTCTGCACTGTATTAAGCGCTATGTGATCTGGAGGCGTGACTGGGCCATGCGTCAATGGATCACGCTATCGCGAGATTTTAACAACTGAATTTTAGCCTATTATTGTCGATATTGATATCATTGAGACGTGGTTTTAAGAGGACGGTGCCACATGTTAGCAGCCAATGAAACGAACAATTTATTGTAACATAAATTTCACGATCGCATAATTTCACGACAGTCAGCTGTTAAGTGGACAGCCAGATCGTGTGATTTAACACCATTGGATTATTTTTTGTGGGACTATGTTTTGGGGCAGAGTATATACGGAGCCAATCGAATCGGTTTGTGCCTCAGAACTCAAAATTCGTGATATGATTAACGAATAGGACCACCAAAAAGTGAATAAAAACTTTGATGAAAGAATTGAAAAGAAAACGTAATACAATAAAAACTTGAATTGAAAACTTAATTTAAATTTTGTGTTTTATTTTGTTGTAGAAAACAAGCTTCTTGTAGAAAACCCCTTTTTAGAAAAAGTCTATCTGTTAATTTGTGGGTTCTAGCTGTAAAGATTTATTTACAATTTCTTGGTCAAAATGTGATATTAGATTAGAACGAACGACAAGGTATTGGTTATTGTTTCAAATAAATTTTTTGTATAATTTTTATAATTTTTTAAATTAACTCTTGTACATTAATAATAATAATTTTTAAATTAATAATTATCGAATTCAATGGCTAAAGTGTGTTTTTGATTTTAACTTAATTTGAATTCCTACGATGTTCAAGTCATTGCAAAAATACTATAATTATCCTTTAAAAAAAATTTGATAAAAGTACTTTAGCTCTTTTTTACACCAACTAAACTTTTCAATTGTCCAAAAGTAATTGAAATTTGTACAATAATATACCTTTAGCCAAAAAAAAAAAAAATATAAATAACCTTGACTTGATTGGTGGCCGGTAAATATTTGTTTGCATAATATTTTTTTTTTGTAAGAATAAGATTTCTTGCAAAAGCAAGAAAGAAAAAAATACCAAAAATTAAAATAAAGAAAACTATTTTGACCAAAAGCCGACATTTTGTAGCCTCAATAGTAAAAACAAAGAAATAGAGAGAAAAATAAGAAAAAAACACAATGGCGGTTTGCCATTTGGCTTAAAGTCACCAGCAATTTAGAAGTCGGTAGAAAACTCAAAGGGAATTTAAAATTTTGTTTTTCACAATAGAATTTGTGTAAAACGTTTTTCTTAAGGAAACAAATTTTTAGACCCCACATTAGTTTATTACTTGCAGTTGGATTTTTTAAGTATTTTTTTAAGATTAAAAGAAAAACTGCCAACTCACATGCTGCCATGTAAGTAAAACCGTTGGCTGATTTATGTTCTAAATTCAATATTTTAAAGTTTTCCACACAAGTTGTTGTTTGTTCTTTTGTGTCTTTAACTTTAATTTCAGAGGCCAAGTCACACATTTTATAAAGTATGCGGTTTTCTTATTCCTTAAAAAAACCTTTAAATAACTATTTTTGATTTCTTTTTAATTTTTTTTTTCTTTTTCTTCGTTTTTCCTTATGCATTTTCTGCAATTTTTGCTCTTAAACTTTGCTCCGTGATTAATGATAAGTTTTGTAGTTTATGACAGTTTTCGATAGAGAGTGAGAATTATAAATCTTTTTAGGTAAAAACTAAAGGTCAAAAGTTAATCATTCTTATGCAAACTAAACTTGTCATTATTTATCTTTATTTTTGTCAGTGTATGTTATTAATGGAATTTCAAATTTAATTGGCATTTTTATCTTAAATATCCTGCAAATGATATTTTTAAGGGTTGCCGCAATATGGCCCTTATTGCCATAATATAAAAAAATCCTGTCGGTATGAACCGCGGCGAGCACTTTCGATGTGATGACATCATTCTCAGGCCGTGTTCTAAACTGTACTGGTGAGTCAGTGTTAGGGTTTAGGTTGTTCTTTCATTAAGGTGGTATCTAATCATTTAGGTAGAATGCCAGCTACCTGACATTTTATGTTAGCCTAATTTATCTGACTGACAAGAACAACATGAGATACAAAGTAGCCGAAGTACTCGAAAAAACGATAAAGGAACCCAATAAAACAAAGATAAATCCCAATGAATAAAAAATTGCTTAATAAATAAGGGCACAACTACCATACACTGTCTTACTAACTAAAAAAAGCAGAGAAGAGAAACACGACTGTAGTCATATACAAAAAAGATTATATTAGACAAAACACAACAATTAATACAACAGAAAGAAAAATACGCAGAAAAAATAAATGCGGCAAAACGTTTACTGAGCCAAAAGTATATAAATAAATTAACAAAAAATCAGGACCACCAACTATCAAAGCTCAATTGAAAATACACAAAGAAAACATACCATTGAGACCCATTGTAAATTACAGACCGGCAGCAGCATATCACCTCATCGCCCTACTCAAAGAAAAGATAAATTTACAAAATACCTATGCGATACATAATACACAAGACCTTGTCGAAAAACTTAAAGCCATCAAGATCAAGATAACCGAAAACATGCGACTCCTTTCCTTTGACATCAAGGATTTAATACATTAATACCAACAGGTGAAATCTTAGATATCCTACGCGAAACACCACAGAATCTATAAAACAACTAATGTATCCCCGACATTATAAATATTGCAAAGACGATAATTAAAAAAGAACTACTTTAGATTTAATAACCACTTTTACAAATTACCTAACGGATTCGGCATGGGAAATTCAACTTCCGCAATTTTCATGGAAATTTTCATACAACATCTTGAATTACTGCACCTAAAAACACTAATGAAAAAATACAGAATAACTCATTACTATAGATACGCAGATGACATTATATAAATCCTTGAACCAGACAACGCCGAACATATTCCAACAGACCTAAACACAAGCCACAGTAACATTACATACACAATGGAAAAAGAACCAGACAGAAATTTGCATTATCTTGACATCACAATAACACGGGGAGCTAACTGTTTAACATTTAACATCTATAAAAAATCAACTGCGACGTACACTACCATCTTCACTTCATTTCGAAACTCCCTACGCAGCATAAAGTAGCAGCATTTAGACATTTGATAAAGAGACTTAAGATAATCCCACTTACTCCAGATAAGTACAACAAAGAACTCTACACAATTTACACCATAACTAAAAATAATGGCTGCTAGCCCACTACTATCGACAATCTTCTTAGAAAATACAACACTAAAAATAGGAATAAAGAAAACAAAGAGACAACCGATGCAACACGACAGCACACTTTTACTTACACCGTACGAGAATTATATAGACTAAGAATTTGGAGGGTTTACTTACAACATTAAAAACCAGCAAAACTCTGAAACGTAATCTTAGGACTTACTTGTACCTGCAAGTCCAGTTCCCCCCCGGGGCACATTTATGGTCTTTATGGTACGTAACAGCTGTCTAGATCTGTGCAACTGGGGGTATAAAGGGAGCCCAGTCCCCTGAAGACAGGCAGGGAGTCAACTGGAAACTCCACTTTATTTCCACGGGGATCAGTGAGCTCGCAGAGTTCATTATTTGTCTCTTTAGACATTTAATAGTTCTCTGCCTGATCATTGAGGTTGGCCCCTATATGGGAGCATCGTGGTGGTTGTGGTTTTGAGGCCCTCGTTTGAGTTGCGTGAGTCAGATCATTCACAATGAATGGTCCAGGTACAGCGAGGATGAATGCGGTTGTGCTCTTAAATTTTATTAAGCTTTATGTGTTTTGGACCAGGAGTTGGATAGTTTTAAACTCTTCAGCAAGGAGTGAAGGCTGCGGCCTGCTCCGGGCTTTTGAAGTTGCAACTGGGAGTGACTGGAGGATATACGTATCTGAAGGCCTTCTAGCGCAAGGATGGTGCTACATTTCATCCGCAGTGGCATGATCCACCATCTGGCTATGGCTTACACGGCTAGGTACAGATGTAAATCTTATCACGCATGTCCAACCTTATATTTCCCCCCGGGGGTACATTTATATGTCTTAACGGAATTTCACCGCCAACGGGGGTAAAACGGAGTCCCACTCACCTAAAAGGCTAGCAGGAGCTAACTGGACAACTCCACGTTATTTCCACGGGAATCCATAAGCCCCAGAGTTCAGCTTTTTAGCTGTTCTCTGATTGATTATTGAGATTGGATTTCGGGGGTATCGTGGTGGTTGTGTTTTCGAGGCCCTCGTTTGAGTTGTGTGGGTCGGATCATTTACTATGAACATATTGAATGGTCCAGGCCTAGTGAGTGTGCTTGCGGTTGTGTTAAACAATTTTAGGAAGCTTGCATGTGTTCTGGACCAGGATTTGGACAGTCTTCAACTCTTTAGCAAGAAGTGGGAACGTTGGCCTGCTACGAGCTCTCGGAGTTGTGACTAGGAGTGAATTGCGTGATATGATATACATCTGCGCCTAGCTATGGAGCCTTAATCAAATGGTGGTCAAACCACTTTGCATAAATAGGAACGTTATGCTCGTCCTAGGAAGCCGAAGACTAATTCTAGCAACAGGTTTTTTCTAGTTGCAACTTTAATGATTCCAGAGCAGGGCTGCAAATCTTCACTCCTTGCTGAAGGGTTGGAGACTATCCAACTCCTGTCCAGAACACATGTCTAGCCTGCTCACTGGACTGGATCATTCACCTAGCGTGTCATTAACGGTGAAATGATCCTGGCCACCATATAAAAACTGACCTGTCTGTTATGGGGCCGCGAAACCACAACCACCACGATACCCCCGAAGGGCCAATCTCAATAATCAGTCAGAGAACAGTTTATATGTCTAAAGAGCCAAATAACTGAACTCTGGGGCTTACTGATTCCCGTGGAAATAAAGTGGAGTTCCCAGTTGACCCCTGCTGCCTTCAGGGGACTGGACTCCCTTTTTTCCCCAGTAACACAGGTCTAGATAGTCAAGTATTCTATAAAGACCGATGAATAAGCCCCCGGGGGTAACTAGGAGTGAATGTAGGATGGAGATATCCGAAGGCTTCCTAGGGCGTGGGTGACGCTACATATCACCCACAGTGTTTTGATCCACCGTCAGGTTATAGCTACTGCTTGGTACATATTTTATCGAGCCTATCTATTCAAATTTATTGACCGAATTCTTAATAGCGGTCTTAGAAGGAGGATTATGTTGTCCGAAAATATCACGAGTTTTATAAAATGTGACTTTAACAGAACCACCATTTTTCATGGTGGATTTTAATTATTTTAATGCGAGTTTTGTGCAAAATTGAATTTATTGTAACAATTGCCAATGCATCTACTACGAATACGTTAAATAACTAAATGTTAAAACTACTATGTTGTTGATGTTGCCACAATTGCAAAACAAACTTCTTTTTGACCCGACACATGAATACTAATGTTTAATCTAGCAGAATGCTCTTAGTATCCCATTTTAGTAAACAAACAATTTCCTTGCCAATTTCTTAAGATTTTTTATTCGAAGACATAATTTATAAATAGTGTTTTTCATAGAGGTGTAGAACTTTGAAACGCAATAAAAAAAACAAAAATTTTTTAAACTGACATAAAATTTACAAAAATAATCTTTTAGCATTATAATTTAAGTATAACTACTGGCATATAACCAGAACTACGGTTTTTTCGGACATAATCTAGACTAGAGGCGCAATTTTCGACGACATTTTCCAAGATTTGCGGCCGTGTATCGGCAATGACGCAGCGAATGTTTTTCTTAAAGAAGTCAATTGTTTCGGGCTTATAGTCTAGTGACTTCACATATCCCCACAAAAAATTGTCTAGCGGCGTTATATCGCACGACCTTGGAGCCCAGTTTACAGGTACGAAAAATGAAACGAGCAGTTGCCAAATTTTTCTTTTAATAAATTAATTATGGCATGAGCTGTATGACATGTTGTTATGTCTTGTTGAATACACAGCTCAAGCACGTAATAGTGATTCAATTGATAAATGAAAAAGTCAGTAATCATGGCTCTGCAAGTATACTTATGTAAGACAAACTGGACGAACACTATCGATTGTAACGTTCTCACCAGCATCGGACTAATGATTACACCAGCCCATAAAACACACCAAATAGTAAATTTTTCTGATTTAACGATGTCTCAACATATACAAAGTAGTATCATCATTCCAAATATGGCAGTTTTATTTATTGATGCATCCTTTCAAACAAAAGAGAGCTTCATTGTTAAACAAGATTCGTTATAAAAACAGGGATTAATGGGAATTCTGTTTTGTGCCCAATTTGGAAGCATTGTTCAGGTATCAGTCTATTCGTAATGAAATGCCAAACCAGGATAAAACACTTGGTGGCTGAAAAAAATGGCCGCTAGCATTGCCAACTTAAATTTACTACACCTCTATACAAACACCCCATATAGAGTATTATTGTCATTTTTGTTTGATCTCACTTAAATTTGTTTGTGTTCTTCAAAACAATAAATGAATTCATCTGAAACCTCAAAAGCTGTCGTTTTATCTGCCTGCCTGCCTGCCTGCCTGCCTGCATGCATGTCTGGCCTGTCTATTGTGGTTGGTTTATTAAGCTGTAAAAATTAAATTTTCTACCACATTATCCATCAACAGAAATAAAAACACAGAAACATTAAGTACATGTACGAGTGTATGTTTATGTGATATAAAACAATGTGTGCAACACACACACACACAGATACAGAAAACTACTAGTATCATGTATATTATTGACCTTTGGCCTTTAAACAAAAGCACACTTATATACATGGATACATGTGGGCCTATTGTACCTTTAAGTTTATTTAATCATTCAAAGGCACAAGTGCTATAGTTGTTGCTCCTTTAGCCTTTTATTCCTTTTTAGTCCCGTGCTCATGTTTTACTTTGCTAGCGCAGATGAGAGGAAACCTTTAACATCTTTCCAATTTTTTATTATTTTTATTATTATTTTGTTTATTAAGATACATAGCAAATACGAGGGTAGCTAAATGTGTTTTATATAAAATAGTAAGCAAAGCTATGGAGGAGTAATCGATTAAAAGATTATCTTAATGGAAATATTTTTTATTGGTTTTATTTTTAAAATATGTTATATTAAAATAGCGGTTGAGAACCGACTTCTATATGACTTTCCCTCTCTGTGCCTTCTATACGACTGCGAAAATTTTCTATACCAGGCTTTTTTTACGCTTTGCTGCCTTTTTTGTGCATCCGTTATTTTTGGTTGTTGTGTCGATGGTATAGTCTGTTAGTCCAAGTTACACTTGGCATTGTTCGTTTCTAGATGGTACCCTACTTATATGGTTAAACACTTTTTTGTTTATAAAGAGAAGTAGCACTTCAGGCAGCAATGCCTATTTAGTTTAGTACCGTGCTACATTCTTTAGGAAAGGGATAGAGAAGAGATGCGACTAGTGGTGAAGGTAGAAGGATAGTTACGTATAAGAAAGCTCAATGACCAATGACTATGCCTTCATCACTGAGCAATTTTTAATTGTAGTGAAAAAAACCAAGATCTTTGTTGGGAATCGAACCCACAACCCCCAGTCATGTAAGCTAGCACACTACCTACTTGCCTACAGGGGCACCTTCTCCTTAATGGGGTAAAATATTTTCAATAGTATTTAAAACGATGCTGGTGACAAAGTTTTTAAGACTGGAACAATTGGCTCTCGTTTAAAATGTTCTCAGGAGTAAATTATTTAGGAAATACTGGCTTAAGACAAAATTATTGCGTATCATTTCTAATGTCATATCACATCACAAAGTCCCCCCCGGGGACACATTTACCAGTCTTTATGGATTACTCAATCATCTAGACTTGTGCTGCTGGGGGTATAAGGGAGCCCAGTCCCCTGAAGGCAAGCAGGGTATCAACTGGAAGCTCCACGTTATTTCCACGGGAATCAGTAAGCCCCAGAGTTCCGCTAATTGTCTCTTTAGCCTTTTAGCTGTTTCTCTGACTGATTATTGAGGTTGGCCCTTCGGTAGTATCGTGGTGGTTGTGGTTTTGCGGCCCTCGCATGAATTTGATTTAGAGGGCCAGGATCATCGCGCCTTTAATAACACCAACCGGTGAATGATCCGGATCCAGTGAGCATGCTAGTCATGTGGTCTGGATCAGGAGTTGGATAGTCTCCAGCTCTTCAGCAGGAAGTAGTGGTTTGCAACCCTGCTTTGGAACCACTGAAATTGCAACTAGGAAAGATCTGTTGGTAGCATTAGTTCTCGGCTTCCTAGGGCGTGAAAGATGTTGCTTTTCATTCCCAGTGGTTTGACCACCATCTGATTAAGGCCTACGGCCTGGTGCAGATGTAAATCTTATCACGTAATCACCCAGGTGTTTTGATCCACCATCAGGTTATGGCTTACACATCTAGGTAGTGATGTAAATCTAATCACGTAACTCTAGACAGCGTGATCCATTAATGGTTACCGGTCGAAATAAAAAAAACGCCTAATTACGATTCCAGAATGCATAGTGCAGCATACAGTGACACATTTAACATACAAAGGCTTCTCAGGATCTCTTTATGAATCACACAACCATCTAGACTTGCGTCTTGCGGGGGGAAAAGGGAGCCCAGTCCCCTAACAGGCTAGCAGGAGCCAACTGGATAATCCACTATATTTCCACGGCAATCAGTAAAGGCCCAGAGTTCCGCTATTTGTCTCTTTAGACATTTAGCTGTTCTCTGACTGATTATTGAAGTAGGACCCTCGGGAGTATCGTGGTGTTCTTCGAGGCCCTCGCTTGAGTTTGTGGGTCGTTTGAGTTTGTGGGTCGGATCATTCACAATGAACACAATGTATGGTCCAGGACCAGTGAGAATGAATGCCGTCGTGTTCTTAATTATATTAAGCTTCATGTACTCTGGACCAGCAGTTGGATAGTCTCCAACTCTGCAGCAAGGAGTGAAAGCTGCGGCCTGCTCCGGGCTTTTGAAGTTGCAACTAGGAGTGACCGAAGGATATACGTATCCGAAGGCCTTCTAGGGCGAGGATGACGCTACATTTCATCCACAGTGGTAATGATCCACCATCTGATTACGGCCTACGGCCAGGGGCAGATGTAAATCTTTTCAAGTCATGCCCCCGGGGGAACTATCACGAGATGCTAACAACTCAATTTTGCCCTATTATTGATGACATATGGTTTCAACAGGACGATGATACATGTCACATAGCCAATGAAACGATTAGTTAATTGCAAACCAAATTTTCCGATAACACGATTTCATGCCAACCAGGAGTTAAATGGGTAGCCAGATCATGTGATTTAACATCACTCATTTATTTTTTGTAGGCCTATATAAATGTACAGACTCTAGATGGAGCCAATCGAAACGATTTCAGCCCTAAAACTCAAAATCCTTTTAGTGATTAATGAATTAGGACCGCAATTTTGTCAAAAAGTGATTAAAAACTCTGATGAAAGAAGCGACATCTGTCAGCGTGGTCGTGGTGGATATTTGTCAGACAGTATCTTTTATTTATAATTGCTGAACTTTTCTTTTCGTAATACAATAAAACTTGTTCAAAAACACTGTATATGCTTTTGTAAGGACTTTGTGACATCCCCTCGTAATAGCTTGTTTCTGTTTAAGTTTTTGCTGTTGTATTTTTTTCTCAGCCTGCTCTGCTATATTTGCTTTTGTTTTGTTTTATAAATTTTCAAAGGCGCTTTGTTTCTTTTTTTATTTTTGTGTGTTTTATTATGAAATAACTGATGCTTATCTGTTCTATTTATGCTTGTTAACTTAAAATAAATTAAATTATTTATTTGTTTTTCTTTTGCTATAATAACTTTTACAGCAACCTTTGTCAGATGAAAAAATGTAAAGACATTTTGAAAATATTGTCGTCCGTTAAAAATAAAAACAACAACAACAACAACAGGAAAATATATTTTATACATTTTTAAACAGGTCGGAATAATAATTTTAAAATAAGGGTAAATGAATAAAAAATTTAGTTCGGCTTGAGTGATATCTGAAGTTATTAAGAAAGAAAAATTATTTACAAAATTTGTTTGTTGTTAATTTTTATAGAAGCCGGCATTTTCTCGATCGTTACATTTGTCATAAGCATTCTTGGGAAATTATTAAGATAATACGTTAGGTTAGTACAGAAAGGCGCTCGAGCATACGTACGATTTAATATTTTTATTTTTTGTTTTTTTTTTAAGATCTGGAAGGTAGAAGAGGTTGAGATCAGTATAATTGTTAGAATTTATTAGGTGTTTGAAATATAGTGCTTAGAACATGAGAGCATAGATGATAGTAGAGGACAGGAAGAGAAAATAGTTAGAGAGGCGTGTATAAGCGTCATGTACTTAACCAACTAATTATGCAATTAAGACTAGGGAATACTTATAGTCAATCCATTTCAACTTGATTTGAGTAAGTTTACATACAGCTGAAATTTGTATTCCTTTGTTCTCTTTATAAATCGTCACTTTTTAAATACCTGTTTTTTAAAAATCTTGTTCTCTTTACAAATCGCCACAAATAAAATACTTGTTTGCACAGAAATTGTATTATTTTTTATAAATGTAAGAAATGTTAACTCTGATCTTGAATATTAATTTTTTTATTTATTTGTTTTTTATTATTTAGTATTCAGAACCGTACAACGATTAAATCATTAAATTAGTATAAGTTAGATGACATTTAACACGATTAACATTTAAAGAAAAATCGGTATCCTCATAAAATTTACTAAACTCAATACAAATTCTTAAAAGCGGTCAGAGTTACCATAATTTGATCTGAATACTTTAATTACTAGTGGATTAAAATATCGCTTAGGATAAAAGGGAACGTTAAATGAACTACTGCTAATCAAAAAATGTGAACAGACATTTCCATTTATTTAATTTAAAACAAAGGTGACATTTAACATTATTCTTCGGCTGTTTAAGGTTGGCAGCTTTACTGGAGCACGTCTACTAGTGTAGGATGGTAGAATTAAGGCATTCCATTGTAAGATTCGAAGAAAAAATAACAAGAACTGCTTTTACACCGATTCTATGTTATTGTTATGAACTTTTTACATTAAATACCAAATTAGCAAACCCTATTCTAGATTAGGTCTGACAACAAAAGTATAAAAATACGTTGTGACATATGGGTCACTAAACTCCATCGCCCGGCGTTTTATAAATGGTAGAAATACACGTGCTTTTTTAGTGGCTAATGAAATATGCTGTATAGAATTTAATTTAGCATCCAGTAAAATATCAATATCTGACTCTATATTCAGTTTTTCAAGTTCGTAGCCATTTCAAATATATTGCCAGTTTGTCTAACATCTTCGGAAGAAACACATGTATTTGTATGTTATAAGGTTCAACACCATAAGATTAATATTATACAAGGAATTAAATGCATCTCAGTCCTTGCGCAGGAGTATATGATCAGCCTGGCAAGTATATTGCTACAGATGCATCTTGTTTAAGTTTTTAAAGAAAATAATTAAGTTATAAAGTAAACAACTGGGTATGCTGTTTACTAACTGTGGAACTTGCTAAGGAAACCTATGCACGCAAGACAACAACAACTTTCTAGTTAAAAACTGCGTGGATATTTTGTTTACGTAAAACAACAAGAACAAAAATCGGGTATGCTATTTACTGCGTAGTTTTCTAAAAAAAAAACTTATGTACACAAGACAACAACAATTATCTTAAAATAAATTCCAGGAAGAAACTTTATCAGCATAAAAACAACAACAAAAATATACACAGACCTACAGGCGCCTATACATCGAATGAATAACATAACAACAACAACAAAATATAGTGCAAAGTGAGTAGAAGATTCTTAATTTTTCAAGACCTTTAGTGGACAAATATAAAAGGCAGCATCTAAGTGGATAGTTGGTTAGTTGAAAAATAAACTACGTGAAGTAAGGACATGCATCTTAAGTAAATTGTTCTGTAGTGTAAATTTTGTATGTAGTTAAAGTAAATAAATTTGTAATTAATTTAAAAACTGGTGCTATTGATTTTGCGATAAAGAACTCAGATACAACAAAACGCTTATAAAAGGTATAAACGTAACAACATAGTAGAAAGCATTTTGGCTTATCAAGGAAAAGTATGAGAAATAAATGATGTATAACAATTTTAGCTTGAGCAGCTTGTGATTCGTTTAGATTGCATTCCATAAGTCTTAAAATAGCTTAATTGAAATAATGGACATGATTGAATTTCAAATTTATTTACCATAAACCGTTTAGATGCCCACAAAGTTTAAGTTGGATATAACACCACGTTAAAGTTATCTTAAAAATAAATTAATGTGGCTTTGCAAAGGGGCTTAGATAACCAATTTTTTGGGAAAAAGGGGGGTTTCTCAATGATACTAGGTAATGCTAGGGGCTTTAGCCGTGACTGTCACAATCGGTCATGGTGCAATGACATGTTTTTTAGAATAATATTATAGCTCCTTTGCTGTTTAGTAGGAACATTAACTTAAAGCTGGTGCAGCGGAGTTAAGGTGCTTTAAAGTGATACTAGTGCAGCTAGGGAAAGGAGAGTTATGTATATTAGCATTAGAAAGAAACTAATACATGCACACATGCCATTTCCTACTAAACATAGGATTTTTGTTTTTAAAATACTGTGTCAGTTTGCCAATGTCATTTTCTTATTATTAAGATTTTTCTGGGATATTTTTCGAATCGATTTTTCTTCGCTAATCGTCGCCTTATTACGTTAGTGGAAATTTGAACGACTAGCTTAACTCTAATAGTTGCAGCATACTTGACAGTATTCTGAACTGCATTGTAGTTGCCTTCTTTATCAGAAATTTATAAGAAATAAATGATTAATGATAACGCACTAAATACACAATTTGTAGGTCTTTCCAAGGTTTTTGAAATTTGACGTTGGATTTGGTCTGTACATTTAAATATTACACAAGGCCCTCAACGTCTGTACAGTGCTCTGTACGTATTTTTTTTTAAAATAAATTTTTATTGTGTGTGATATGCAGCGTTGCCAGATGGCAATGAGAAATTTTTCAGCACAAATGTATCAAATGGAGTTAAGACATTTTGAAGATAAGCTATAGATATAAATTAGCATGGAGAGGAACTAATACATGCATACATAACATTTCCTAATGAGCACAGGATATATGTTTTTGAAACACTGCGTCATTTCTTCGATGTCGTGTTCTTATTATTAGGACTTTTCTAGGATACTTTTCGAATTGACTTTTTTAATTAATCGTCGCCTTATTGTGTTAGTGCAAATTTGAATGACTAGCTTAGTTCTAATAGCTGCAGCATATTTGAAAGTGTTCCGAGCTGCATTCTAGTTGCCTTCTTTAACAGAAATTTATAAATAATAAATGATTTTGTGCCACTATATTTACTAAATATATAATTTGTAGGTCTTTCCATGGTTTTTGAAATTTGACGTTGGTCTGTAAATATGAAACGAAGCCCCCAACGTTTGTACAATACTTTGTGCGAATTTTAGGCTCTTTTTAAAAATGATTTTTTTTATGTACGATATGCAGCATTGCCAGATAGCAACTGGAAATTTTTCAGCACAAATCCATCAAATGGAGTTAAGACGTTTTCAAGATAAGCTATAGAGATATATTGGCATGGGGAGGAACAAATATACGTAAGCCTGTCATTTCCTAATTAGCTCTAGAAATATGTTTTTAAACTACAAAGTCATTTTTCCGATGTCGTATTCTTATTATTAGGACTTTTCTGGGATACTCTTACTTTTTTAGTGGAAATTTGAACGCTAGCTTAGTTCTAATTTGAATGATTTTGTATTACTATAGTGTGCTAAATTCACAATTTGTAGGTCCTCCCATGGTTTTTGAAATTCGACGTTGGATTTGGTCTGTAAATTTAAATGTTACACAAAGCCCTCAACGTCTGTACAGTGCTTTGTACGTATTTTAGACTCTTTTTGAAAATGAAATTTCTTTTTGTGCGATATGCAGCGTTGCCAAATAAATTTTATAGCACGAATTTATTAAATGGAGTTAAGACATTTTCAAGATAAGATATAGATATTTATTATCAAGGAGTCTAACTTATACATTTCCTAATGAGCATATATCCCTTATGTTTTTGAAACACTGTATCATTTCTTCGAGGCCGTGTTCTTATTATTAGGACTTTTCTAAAATACCTTTCGAATTGATTTTTCTTCGTTAATCGTCGCCTTACTGTGTTAGTGGAAATTTAAACTTCTAACTTAGTTCTAATCGCTGGTGCATATTTGAATGATTTTGTGCCACTCTAGTGTAGGTCTTTCCATGGTTTTTGAAACTCAACGTTGAATTTGGTCTGTATATTTAAATATGACACGAAGCCATTAGCGTCTGCATAGTGCTTTGCACGACCTATTTTTAGGCTTTTTCTAAAAATAATATTTATTTTGTGTGCGATATGCAGCGTTGCCAGATAATTATTTTATAGCAACTGGAAATTTTTTAGCACGAATATTGCTTTTAAACTATGTATCTGCAATTCTATAGAAAATCTCTTGTTTTTGTAAATCTCTATTCAGAAATGTAATTTCGATGTTTTTTAATTAACTCTTTTGTAAGTTTTCTTTGGTAAAGTTTTAATTTTTAGGTTAACTTTGATTAAATGGGACAATTTTAATAAACTTTATTTCTTAGTGAATTTATTTATTATTAATTGATAAAAATTTTAGGTTTTAGAAATTTTGAAAGCATCATATTTTTTCGGCGAATATTCTTGGGCGGAATAAATTTTCTTTGGAAAGGTTTTAATTTTTAATTTATAAATTGACTTTATTGTTTATCGATATCGATTTCGTTGGTGATAAATAAATTTTTTGAAAAAATTACTATAGAATTTTTATTTTTGTAAAAGTGACATATTTAAGAGGTTTCGTTTTTTTTTTAATTGTGTTATTTTGAATTTTGGCGATAAGTTTTGTTTTTATTTAAGTATTTTGATTTTCGATTAAAAATTTTTTTATGAAATTGCGATATTTAGGGGTAAAATATTAATGCTTCTATTCGTTTTGTTTGTTTGTAATATATTGCCTCTTGATTAAAGGGTGATCGTTTAAGTGAATCTCGGATTTAAAAGGGAAATCTATATTATAAAGTGATTTATTGTTTTTTCTTTGCAAAGTGCCTGTGCGGTTTTTGGCGAAGATTATTAGCACCTAAATACCCAAAAAAGAATATTGAACTTGGAAGAATTTTTTAAAATACAAAATTTTGTAAGCTTGGAAATAAATAGAAACGATTAATAAGTCTCACGCCATGTTGATTTGTTTATCAAGAATTTCTTTTCTATGTTTTTGTTGTTTTTTTTTAACAGCCACCTTTTAATTATTCTAATTAAGTGGCCATGTACTTTATATACGCTATTGTGCATTAAGAAATATTTGCTTTTCATTTTTAACCTTTGGGGTCATGCCTAAGAGTATGCAAACATTTATAGTTTTTTATAATTTTAGCTACAAGCTATATGTGCTGAAATGAAAATTGTTTCTTTTCTATTTAAAAAATAAATTATGTTTTTGATTAAAAATAACTTAATGTTAATTGTTGTAAACATTTTTAAAAATAAAACCTCTTACCAGTGTTTCCTGTGTTAGCAAATCCAAAAATTAGAAAAAATTTTATTATAGAAAAATCATTCTTTGAATAACATCTAGCTATTTTAATAAGCTGATATTTACAGCTAGCGTTTATGCGAAATGTATGCAATAGAAAAGCAAATAAAGCTACAGTTTGGCTTATGCTACAAAAACTTTTAAAAGAATGCGTTTAGATAAGCTTTAAATTTCATCCCTTGTATGTTTGCCGCTTTTTACCCAAAATTATTTTGTGTTAATAATATAAAGATAACATATAATAATACAAAATAATCAAATAATATTTAGCCATTTTTAGGGCTACGAACTTATTTAGAGATTGTAATTGAAAAACACTCAGACCATTTTTGAAACTACTTTAAGTGCGGAGAGCAAGGTCATAGATCCTATGCGGAGACCAATGTCATACATCCTTTATCTTAACTTTAAGCTATGCGGTAGTCTATAGCTTCAACGGGCTTAGCGAAAGAGATAAATAGTAGTACCATAATAATACCCGTGATTTGAGCTGTAGCAAGCAACTAAATCGTTTCGTTGTCCTGACAAAAGGAAAATCTTTAATCACTTACGATCCTTTTAAAATTTATTTCATCAATTGGTAAAGCCCCCCCAGGGGGTACATTATAAGTCCTTATGGATCCTACAACCTTCTAGACTTGTGTCTTGCAGGGTAAAAGGGAACCCAGTCCCCTTCAAGACTAGCAGGAGCCAACTAGCCAATCCACTACATTTTCACGGGAATCAGTAAAGCCCCAGAGTTCCGCTAATTGTCTTTTTAGGCTTTTAGTCTTCGGGAGTGTCGTGGTGGGTGTGTGTTTCGAGGCCCTCGTTTGAGTTTGTGGGTTGGAACATTCACAATGAACACAATAAATGTTCCAGGTCCAGAAAGTATGAATGCCATCGTGTTCTTAATTACATTAAGCTTCATGCGTTGGATAGTCTCCAACTCTTCAGGAGGGAATGAAGGCTGCAGCCTGATTCGGGCTTTTGAAGTTGCAACTAGGAGTGACCGGTGGTTATACGTATCCGAAGGCCTTCTAGGGCGAGGATGACGCTATATTTCATCCACAGTGGTAATGATCCCCCTTCTGATATTGGCCCACACGGCCAGGTGCAGATGTATATCTTATCACGAAATAGCCGGAAGTATACCTATTATGCCACTGTAATTTTTGTAAATATTTGGCTTTTATACCTGGTTTTGTCTTGTATCACTAAGCGCTTTAATGCTGCACAGTGGGGCTAACCAAATAAAGTAGCAATATATATATATACAAAAACTAATATCAAATTGGTATTTGTTATAAAATTTTTATAAAGTCCCTTATAGGAGATCCTTTTCTTAGGACATAATTCGTCGACGATACTTTTTAAAAAAATGTTACTTTTTATAAAATAAAATTTATAAAATAATATTTTTATAAACATATTTTTATAAAGATACTTTTTAAGATACTTTTTTTAAGGAAATTCTTTTTAAAAGAAACAATATTTTTAGAAAGTAGTTTTTAAAGGCACTCTTAAAGGTACTTTTTAGAAAAAAAAGAGAAAAAATTTTATTTTTAATTTATTTATAAAACACAGAGAAATAAGTTTTTATAATGTTATATGTGGGAAGCAACTTTTTAAAAACGATTTTCCCCAGTACATTTTACAACAGGTACATTTTTAAACAAAAACTCTTTTTAAAAAAAATACTTTTAAGTATTTTATATAATAGTATTATTTGTTAATAGGAATTGCTATTTAAGAAATAAAAAACAACTCTAACGACGACGCCATTAAAAATAGCGTCGTTTTTAAATCGTACTTTTTTCTTTAACAGAACTTTATTATTAAGAAAAATATTAAGGCTTTTTTATGTTATGAAAAGTACCTTGAAAGATACTTTTAAAAAATTAGCTCAAAATAAATATTTATCCCTAAAGAGTAGTTATCAAAAGCAAAGAGTCACTTTTTTAAAATAAGTGTTCTTTTTATACTTTATACCTTTTTGAAAATACATTTTTCTTGAAATGTACTTGTTTGAATAAATTTTTAGAAACAATTTTTTAGAGATATTTTCCAATAGAGTTTAGATTGAGGAATTGCTTCCAAATGACTTTTATGAGGATTTTTAAAGTTTTTTTTTTAAGTTATTTTTGAAGGTACGTTTTAGAAAGTATTTAAATTTTTTTTTTTACAAAAGCGATAATTTGTTAAGATTTTTAAAGCAGTTTTTTTTTTAAGATATCTTGATAAAGTGCTTTCTAAAAATGGTACTTTTCAAAAACGTACTTTTTAAAGGTACTTTCTAAAAAGGTACTTTTTTTTCAAAAGGTACTTTCTAAAAAGTATTTTTTACACTACTTTTAAAAAAATTTTAATGCAGTTCTTAGGTCTATATTTTATGTTTACTAGTTTTATGGACAATTTTTGATGAGTTTTCATGTACAAAGTTGCAGATATTTTAATTAAAAATTATTACAAATTTACAAAAAAAAATTTATATTTTTTGCTACTTACAATTTTGTGATGCAAGGCTGATAGTTCGCGTTCTGTTACACGACGACTGGCTGCCTCACGTCGTCGTTGACGAAATTGACTGTATTTATAGGCCAACATGACACCAGGTAAGGCCAAGGCCTCAAATGGTGATTTACGACCAAAAGGCATATTTATTTTTTCAATAATGATTTATAAATTTAAATTTAAGTAATAGATTATTAAAAATATTGCTTATGTTGCTTAAAGTTGATAAGGAGTTGAGCTTTTTTTTTATTTTGTTTCTTGTTTTAAAATTTTGTTTTACTAAAATTATTTTTATGTTAAAATTATTAGTTTTTCAAATTTTGTTTTCTTATTCTTTCTTGAGCCATTTTTTATTAATTTTAGTTTTCTATATAAATTTTAAACAATATTTTTGCGTTTTTATTATTTGATGTTGTTGCATTTAGTTGTGTATTTAAGGTTAAGTTGTTCTTGTTTTTTATTCGCTGTTTTCTATCGTTTCCTTAAGCATGTCGTATTTCAAGAGTTTTTTTTTAGGTTTCACTTCCGTTTTCTTTATTAGTGATGCTTTTTATTTTGCTTTTCTTTAATATTTTTCTTAAATTATTTTTTTTAGTTGTTGTTTTATTGTGATAGAGTAGGATACTTTTTGTTGCTACAAAAAATTAATAAACTCAAGATTATGTGTGTTGCTACTGGAATTGGTGTTAATTTTTATAGAAATTTTATACGCATAAAATAACTTAAGTATTCAGGCATATCACAGCACTCGCTTTAAATATAAAGTGACTTTAATTTCGCAAATTTATTACTTTAGAACACAAATAAACTTTATTGTAGAGAAATTATTTTTCGGTTTCGAAGTGGATTTTGTTTTTCTTAAAAATTTTTTACGGGTTTTCAATTTTTTAATTATTTTTTGAGGTATTCTAATAATGGGTTTTCCAAAAAGAAGTTTGTTTTTCAATTGTGGTAACACCAACAACATGATAGTTTTGACATTTAGTTTTTTGACGTATTCGTAGTTGATGCAGTGGCGACTGTTACAATGAATTCAGTTTCGCACGAAAATCGCATTCAGTAATTCAAATCCTCATATGAAAATGATGGTTTCGTAAAATGCGTAATATTTTCGGCCAATATAATATCGTCCTTCTGAGGCCACTATTAAGAATTTGGTCATTAAATTTTTGTCGACAGGCTCGATACAAATTGTGCGAACACGAAGGCGTCTTTCGACCGGGTCGCTCAACTGAAAACATCAAAGCCGTGAGCCACAGTGTTGAAGCAGATCCAAACTTGTCAATTACTCGACGTTCTAGACAATTGGGGTTATCCAAAACCATCACATGGCGAATTTTGCATAAGGGTTTGACTTTGAAGCATTACAAGGTTCAACTGGTGCAGGAAATGAAGTCGACCGACCATTCACATCGCCGTAGATTCGCTCAATTCATGCAGGAACAACCGGCTGGTTTTTTGAAAAAATATTTTTTTTTAGATGAAGACCATTTTCATTTGTGAGGTTATATCAACAAGCAAAATTGCTGGATTTGGAATTCTAAAAATCCTAAAGCGACAGCTGTAAGCGTGGTCGCGTTGCACATTTCCCAGATATCATTTTTCATTCATAGTTTCGGAACATCTCTCTTTGTTATACAATAAAAATTTGCATCATCTTAATCAAAATTTTTTGTTTTATTTTGTTTAAGAAAACAAACTTCTTGTTGAAAAACCCATTACAATACTCTAAGCTAGTTAAAAATAACGCTTTTATACTTTTTTACTTAGAGGTTGTGTGATTTTTGTGGCACCCTTTCTAATATAGTGGAATGTTTAAATATGATGAAATAAAAAAATATATTCCTTCCTAAATTCTAAGAAAAAGCTTTACAAGCTCTTAGGCCATAAACATTGTATGATAAAGGAAGGAAGAAAAAGGGAAAAAAATTGGCCAAAAAAACCCCCCATATTTTCAATTAACACAATAGTGATTAAACTCCCTCCGAATTAAACTCTCTCCCTGTAGGGCGAATGTTTAATATTAATTTTATTATCGAAATGTGTTGCCTACTTTAGGTGCTTTAGAACAAGCAACAACAACAACATTTGTTAATCAACTGTTTATGCTGTTTTTTTGTCCTATCCTACAATAAAAGCAAAAAAATCAATATTCATGTTTAACGATGGTTGTATGTGTGTGTGTGTTTGTATTTTGAGTATTTTTTTGCTTTAAAGAGACATCAATATCTTCTTGTTGTGTTTTTTAATATTTCTGAGCAAAATATATTATTTGTCGTTATTTTAATTATTTTTTGTTGGTTTTTATTAAACAACACTTTTTGTATTTTATTTTATTTATTTTGATGTTCACTCAGATTTTATTTTAATTATTATTTTGCTTCATTTAATATGTTTTTATTGCGGTTTTTTTAGGTTTTTCTAATTTAAATCACTATCAATATGCTGTAGTCTATATGGCCTAATGAGTTGCCAAAGAGAAATTTTAGGGTTCTGTAACTAATGGGTAAAAATTTTACCGTAGTATAGTCTGCTATAGGCTTGTACATTTTTTTTCGAAACGAAGTTTGTTTTCTAAAACAAAATAACACAAAAAATTTTAATTAAAATGATTCAAATTTTTATTGTATTACGAAGAGAAACGTTTGGCAATTATGAATAAAAAATTATATCTGGCACATATCTACCACGACCACGCTGACAGATGTCGATTCTTTCACCCAAGTTTTTAATAACTTTTTGGCAAAATGGCAAAATCACAAAACGGGTTTTGAGTTTTATAGCTCAAATCGATTTGATTGGCTCCATCCAGAGTCTGTTCTAGTCCCGCAAAAAATAATCCATTGGTGTTAAATCACACGATCTGGCTGTCCACTTAACAGCTAACTGTCGTGAAATAATGCGATTGGGAAATTTGGTTTACAATAAATTGATCGGTTCAATGGCTGTATAACATGTAGCACCATCCTGTTGAAACCACATGCCAATAATATCCACATCGACAATAATAGGCGAAAATTGAGTTTTTAAAATTTCGTAATAGCATGATGCATTGACCGTTACCGCATTTTCAGTCTCTTTTTTTTTGTTTTTTAAAGAGAAGTAGCACTTCAGGTAAAAATGCCTATTTAGTTAAGTACCGTAATACATTCTTTAGGAAAGGGATAGAGAAGAGATCTTCGTTGGGAATCGAACCCACATCCCCTACACTGACAAGCTAGTACACTACCTATTAGCCTACAGGGGCAACTATCTTCGAAAAAAATGGCCCAATCATGTCTCCAGACCACATAGCGCAACATACAGTGTTACGTTGAGCATGCAAAGGCTTCTTGATAATCGATTTAGGATTTTCAGAAACCCAAATGCGGCAATTTTGCTTGTTGGCATACCCTGACTAGTGAAAATGGGCTTCATCTGAAAAACTGATTTTTCAGAAAACCCGGCCGGTAATTACTAAATGCATTGAGGGAATCTATGGCGATGTGATTATTTGGTAGGCTTCAATTTTTGCACCAGTTGAATGTTGTAATTCTTGTAACATGCAAAATTCGTTATGTGGTGGCTTTGGATAACCCAAATCGATAAAAACGGAGCTGACAAATTTGGATCTGATTCAACACTGTGGTTCTCGGAGGCGATGTTTTCAGTTGAACGACTTGGTGAAACATGCGTTGATTTTCGCACATTTTGTATCAAGCCTGTCGACACAAATTTAATAACCAAATTCCTAATAGCAGTCACAGGCGGATGATTATGTTGCTAGAAAATATCACGAATTTTACGAAATGTAACTGTAACGCAAACACCATTTTCATAGTGGATTTTAATTATTTTAATGAATTGAATTCATTGCAATAATAGCAAAAACATCTGCTACGAACACGTCAAAAAAGTAAATGTTAAAACTATTATGTTGTTGGTGTTGCCACAATTTAAAAACAAACTGTTTGTTTGAAAAACCCTGGAACCATAATCGCTGGAGAATGGAACATTTTTCAAAATGTTATCGTATCAATAATTATAATAAAAACGTATTGTGAAGTTAGGAATTCAAGGGTGCCTCATTTGTTATTTTATAGCACTTCAGGCGACAATGCCTATTTAGTCAAGTACCGTGCTACATTCTTTAGGAAAGGGGTAGAAAAGAGATGAGACAGATGGTGAAAGTAGAAGGATAGTCGGAAGTTAACTGCCGTATAAAGACAGCACAGCGATCAGTGACTATGCCTTCATCGCTGAGCAGCTCCACCGACAGTCAATTTTTATTTTTGTAAAAACCAAGGTCTTCGTTGGGAAACGAACCCACAACCCACAACCCCCAAACTGACAAGCTAGTACACTACCTACTAGTCTACAGAGAAACCTATCATACGTTATTATCAATATGTGGCCTTATTTTGTAAATCGTTATATACAGGCACTATAGCATGCAATATTTGTGATGTGAATTTAACGAATGTTTTAAGATTTTTAATCGCTTTAGGCAGACATTTAAAATTTAGGCCGGGTATGTAGCCGTGTGAAAAAATAAACTAAAATTTAATAATATCCCCATAGAAATCTGAATTTAATATTGTAAGTGGACTTTAAAATTAATATAGGTTATGTATTATATTGTCTGCTATAACAGTGAGTGTAAAAATAAATATTAAAGCGTGTGCTCATGGAGACCTGATTTTGATTTAAGATTTATTAAGACATTCAACCACAAATAGTGTTGGTCCCTATAAAAACAAGTACAAATGGTGTCCCTATAAAAAAAGGTGATTTTGATCGTAATAAGGAAATAAATTAAATTTTGATAGCATGAAATCCACTGTGTAAGCCCATCTTTTACTAAGTTTGGTAATTAGAAGTTGAAAAAGTGCCTAAATTCTCGACTCATTTGGAACAAATTGTGTTTGATTGCCTTACAAAATTAAAGAATGAGCCGCCATCCTAAAGTCTATTTTGGAGTTGCTCGACCGCCTACAGGAGAGTACCAAGAAGCTTTTAGGGGATGGTAGGGTATCCAACTCTATTGATTCTCTATTGCATCGATGCAATGTGTGATGTATTTCACTATTTTATCGTTGCAACAATGGTAAGTGCTCTAATGAAATTAGGAAACTCATTCCCTTTACTCGCATATTTTCGCGTTTAACTCGATTTTCGTTGATAGCACATCTATTTCCGGTTGATTGGCCAGTGAAACGCATTACGTATTATAGGGAAAATTTGTTTTTTAACAGTATAATCCATATGTGGAATAAACTCCCTCCAGAGGTCTTTCATCTCACTTCGAATGTCCACAAACACTACTTCCTCTCTTTTTCTCTCCATAACCTAATTTCCTAGTTCTGCTACGATGCATTGCATGTGTAGGGGTCATCCCCTGAGTGCTGGTCTGAGAGAAAAAAAATATATTCAGTAATTGATCGATTTTCCTTATTTTGTGCTCCGCATCAAAGGGTAAAACCATAAACCTGCTGTTTACAGTATCTACCCGTAGCCCTTTATCTCATTGGTAGCAATTAGTAAATTCGTGACATATTCACGGCAACAGCAATTATAACAATAATAATACTTGCAAATAATAAATTTAAAAACTTAAAGGTGTCCTCATATACAATTGAATTTTATGTTTATGGCCTCATCTTTTGCAGACACTTCATATAGTGTGTGCCCTCTATAAAAGCAAGATTACAAAATATAATTTCATATGGAATCCCCATTTCCCCTAGAAAACTATAGAAAACTTTAAGTGTATTTTCATTTATTCCATCATCGGCAGACAATAAATATTAAAAACATAACTTTAAATTAAAGGAAGATTCATAGTAAGGAATCATTGTCGTTCCACTTCAACTCTCACTTGGCTGCTTTAAAGAAAGGATGGGCCTTACTCTTTTTTCATGGTCTATTCCTTTATGCACTAGAATTAAAATCATAATGATTTTGTTAAAAACATCTTAAAATTTATACAGTTTATTTTCACTTCAACACAGTTCTTCAAAGGTTTTTCAATAGAAGCGGATGCATTTTTTGTAAGCCTTCAACAGAGGTGTCTCTATTGTTGTTGAATAATTTATTACTTTTTACATTGTTTTCCTCTTAAATTCAATCAATTCAATACGAAGATTTACTACTGTTTTCGTTTTCTATGAATTTTCTACTTGTTATACGAGAGAAAAAAAAATTGCTATAAAATTGAGCATTCATTCATTCTCTACTTATGGAGGGGAATTTTATTGTTAACTTGCGACCCCTGTTAAAACAAGTCACTTATAAAATAGAACAACTTCGTAATTGTGTTTTTTGTCGCCCCCAAAGGAGGTTTTATCATGGCTTTTAGTGGCAGAAGGCATAAAGTCTTAATAGATTTTTCGTGCACGTAAAATTATTCTCATCAACTATATGCCTTAATTATCTGTACCAAGATTTCATCAGTCATAGATTTTTTATACACAATTTCCATCAATCATAATGTTTCTTCACTAAAGCTTTGTCAGTCATGGTTTTTCTATAGAAAATTTTCATCAAATATAATTCATGTATAGAAAATTTTCGTCTATTAATAATTTTTCTATAGAAAATTTTCATCAATAATTATTTTTCTATGAAAAATTTTCATCAATAATAATTTTTTTATAAAAAATTTTCATCTATCATAATTTTTCCATACCAAAGTTTTATCAATCATAATTTTTAATTAATTAATTAAGTTCTGTGCAAAAAATCATTAGTCGTAATTTTTTTATAAGAAAATTTCATTTGTGATTATTTTATTTAGCAAAAAATTTTCATC